>OW964177.2:7500-1285986 GCA_943136025.2 Agrotis puta
AAACAAGATCGACGACCCCCAAATTTTATTTTGGAATACTGCGTACATCTTGGTCCCCCACCATCTGGACCACTACAGGACATCCCGACGCATCGCACCGTGGAGTTATTCAGAGAAAACTGAAAACCACGTGTGCTGAAAACGCTGAAGCAGTGGAGGTACCGGCACAAAATTCGGCACCGTCCAAGAACATTGTGGATCAAGGCGAGTGCAACTACTTTTAGAATTTTATCCCAAGCGGCTGATTTTATATACCAGTTTAAAAACTGCTAAATTGCGCGACTATATCTTCGAAACGGAGAGGAAATTGGAAGATCTGCAACTGCAGCCTGCTGCGCGCTTCTTAGTAGACCTTAAGTTTTTAGTTTTAGAATTTTTAGACCGACCATATTCCTGAAATCGCTGAAAAACTGATAAAATCACTTTTTGACATTTTTAACATTAGGATAAAGTTTAATAAATTGTAAAATAATAGTAGATTAAAGCCCTTAATTTTTCAAACATTTCAGTATTTTTTTCAAAATTTTCAGATAAGCAGCACCGAAGTTATCGATTTTTTAACGATTTTAGCCGAATAAGCGTAAATAATAAGATAAAATTACTTTTTTATTGTGTGTAAGTGTTTAGGATAGATATTGCAACTAGTTTAAGCTGAAACTCGGGCCAGGTAGCCCCAAAAACGCCGTTTTCAGCAAAAGTCGGCCATTTTGTCCTTTTGGGATAAAAGTTTATTTTGTAAATAACTCCCAAACCGTACTACTTACGAAATTGCGGTTTTCGGTGTAGGGAAGTGCTTATTTTCAGGTATAGACTCAGCTAATTTTCAGGCACTTTCGGGCTGAAAACTTTTTTGGACCTGAAACCTTTTTCAGCAGGTAGATAGGGTGGGGCCGACCTGTCCACTGAAAACCCGGGCTCGCTGCGACCTCGGGTTGCAGAGATATTGTGGGTTTAATTTGACTTTTGACAGCTCGGCGGCCATCTTGGAAAACTTTAGCCTGCCACAACTCCTGAACCCGTCGGGATAATTAAAATCCGATTTCGGATTCTCGACAAGGGCATTAACATCTACCCTCCCCTTCAGGTTTCAGGAGAATCGGGACGAGAAATTTTCAGGTTTCCAAAACCGTTTTCAGCGGCCGGAGGGGGTCGCGCTGAATCAGACGAGTCCAAACTCGGGCTCTCTACGACGCAAAAAACCGGAGTTATCGCAGGTTCAATATTGACATTGACAGCTGCGGCGGCCATCTTGGCAAAACTAAAACACCCGTAACTCCGGAACGGTGGGTCGTGGAGAGTTGGGGTTTTCTTCTCGGTGACTGGCCGGACCTCAGTAACCCCGAAAACTCATTTCAGGACTTTTCAGCTGAAAAATTTTTTCAGTGCTGAAAACCTCCTCATCGGGTGGGGCTTGCCGAGCACGTCATTTCAAGCCCAGGCACGGGGCAATTCGGCCCAGGGCGGCCCAGGGGCTCGAAAGATACAGCCTTTATCCCAATTTTGGCGGCCAGCAGGGAAAATATCCCATAAATTCGACCAGCTGTATCTCCAGAACCCTTAGGGCTAGGTATATCGTGTTTGGTATCGTTTTGAGTGGCTCGGGAAGACCTATCGGATGAGCATAACAAATCGTCTCTACATAGAGCCATTTTTTTGCTTCCTCCACGAAACCGGTGTCTTTTGACCCGGAGAAGTTTTTCCTCCAAAATCGACCTCCCTTGACCCCGAGTATTTGACTCGAGAGGACAAAACTTTAATAACTACGACGACATTGACAGAGACTGGCTCTATCTAGAGGAAAACGCATTTTGCACCACTATCTGTAGGAAATTAACACGGAGGCTTTATTGAGCCTAACAATTGTATTCTCTCTATGACCTTTGACTAGCAACTGCTAGTTCCGTTTTGTGTTTATATTGTTTTGTTTTCCATTTTACCTTATTATATTAATTATTTTATTTTCTACGCTGCACACACTTTTTACACTGTGTGCAGACCCTTCGCTAAATCAATCGGACGGTTTTATATTGACATTAGCGCGCACTATTGTGCATATAGTACTATATTTTACCCAGGAATTTAAGATTATTATTTTAACTTATTTTATTTATATTGAAACCCTGTGCCGCCAGGCTTAAAAAAAAAAAAAAAAAAAAAAAAAAAAAAAAAAAAAAAAAAAAAAAGGAGGAAGAAAGGAAAAGAAAAAAAAAAAAAAAAAAAAAGGAGGAAGAAAGGAAAAGAAAAAAAAAAAAAAAAAAAAAAAAAAAAAAAAAAAAAAAAAAGAAAAAGAAAAGAAAAGAAAAAAGTTTTACTGACTAATTGGACACTCAGCAACTGGTTGACGCTGATAAGGGTTGAAATAGTGACGAAATACACGTAATTTTAAACTTAATTCTACAGTTTATGTTTTTAAAGCAGACTGTATTCCCCCTTGTACAGGGAACACTTTAGATTTATCTGTGACGTTTTATTTGACTCAAAAAATCTCATTACATTGTTTTATTTCTACAAATTATATTATATTATTTCCTTTCTGGATCCCCCCTTTACAGGGATCTAGAAATCGATAAGCTCTTCCCCTGACAGACCGATTTCCCTCAGACACCTCGCGATGTTCGGAATTAGAACACCCGTCGTAAAAGCGAAGCCTTCGGAGACGGGCTTGGAAACGGAGGGACCCAGTCCTGTACAGCCGGGCCCCTCAGTTCGGCGAAGCATTGACGAGTGGGAAGCGGAGAGACGAAAGTCGGGTTCTTCGCATAAATCCCCAACACCCACTGTAGACGCACCCGCCCCCACATTACGAACCAGGACGTTTCTGGTAACTCCCCCAAAGTCCAAACCCACCACCGGAAAGGCCACCGCGTCACAGCAAGAGCTATCAAAGCAGCTGGAAAATGCCTTGGAGGTCTCGCCCTTGGAAATGCCACCCGTGAGGTATGCAAATAGAACCACGGAGGCAAGGGCGTGTCTCACCAGGGCAAAAAACTTGCTAAACGCCTCAAGGAACCTGAAAAAGGAAATAAAGGAAGGCATGATGAGCGCGGTGGACAGACTCTTTCAGCTAGTTAGGGAGGGAGAACGCACGAAAACGCGAGGATTCGAAGAGCCGAACAACCCCGAGAAGGTCCCCACGGATCTGAGGCCGACCCCGGTAGAGCCGACAGAGCTCATGAGACAACTGATGGAAAACCTCCAATGCCACAACAAGGCATTGGTGGAGTGCCAGCAGCATACACGGGCTCTGTCGGAAAAACTGGACCAGGCCCCCTGCTTTGTCGCCGGCCAAAGCCCTTCGTTCGCGGAAATGGCCGCCGTCCCGAAGCAAAAGTACCAAGCGCCTCTTCACTCGGCGGTGGTATCATCAGTCGATGATAAGGACACCAGTGAAGGGGTCATTGAGAAACTAAGGACGGCGGTCGATGCCAGGAACGAGGGCACACGCGTCGAGAGGCTGCGCAAAGTCAGGAACCAGAAGGTAGTGGTCGGCTTCAGAACCAGAGAGGAGCTGACTCGGGTCACCGAAAGGATAAAAAAGTCGGGAAACCTCACGGTGGAGGAGGTGAAAAACAAAGATCCCCTCGTAGTCCTGCGGGACGTTTTATCGTGCCACACTGATGTGGAGGTCATCGACGCACTAAAACGCCAGAACGGCCATCTGGTTGGGAACCTGCCTGCGGACGACTTGCGACTGGGAGTCAAGTACCGTCGCAGGGCG
Source organism: Agrotis puta (assembly GCA_943136025.2). Taxonomy (NCBI): domain Eukaryota; kingdom Metazoa; phylum Arthropoda; class Insecta; order Lepidoptera; family Noctuidae; genus Agrotis; species Agrotis puta. The sequence goes on from OW964177.2 coordinate 11,219, forward strand.
AGAAACCCCCACTTGTGCCACGTTGTCCTGCAGGTATCCCCAACTGTATGGCAGAGGCTGACACAGGCTGGCAGAGTGCACATAGACCTGCAGAGGGTGCGAGTGCTGGACCAGTCTCCTCTGATCCAGTGCACCCGGTGCCTGCGCTTCGGCCATAGCCGAAAGGTGTGCACAGAACCGGCCGACCTCTGCATACATTGCGGGGACCCCCACATGAGTGTGGACTGCCCTTCCCGGCTGGCAGCAGAGCCGCCCAAGTGCTGCAACTGTGCGTCTGCGAAATTGGAAAGGACCGAGCACAACGCCTTCGACAGCGAGTGTCCAACCCGCATGAAGTGGGACGCATTGGCGCGGCTGTCGGTGGCGTATTGCTAAGGTCCAACCAATGTCAATTGGAACCAGGGACTCTTCCAGGGATTCTCGAACACGCGAAGGCGTCCGTACAAGTTACCAGGTAATCCAAGCGAATCTGCAAAGAAAGAACTTAGCAACCCAAGAGCTCATGCTCGTCGCTAGTGAGCGGAGGGTTGCGTTCGCTTTGCTCCAGGAGCCGTATGTGGGTGGGGTCAGAAAGATGCGAGACTACCAGGGAGCGAGAATCTACCAGTGCGCTGAACAAGGAGGTGGGACTGTGAAGGCGGCGATCGCCGTCTTCGATCACGATCTTAACGTGTCACAGTGCCCAAAACTCACAACCAATAACATCACGGTTGTGAGGATCCAGACCAGCGCCTGGGAGGTCGCAGTAGTCTCCTTCTATTTTGAACCAGACAAACCCATACAGCCATACCTGGAGCAACTCATGCGGATTCGCGAGGAAATGGGCACCACCATGGTGCTAATGGGCGGGGACGCCAACGCCAAAAGCACCTGGTGGGGCAGCCTGGTAACCGACGCCAAGGGCGAGGACATGTCGGGATCCCTGGAAGAAATGGGCATGCAGGTGCTCAACGTCGGCAACACCCCGACCTTCGACACCGTCAGAGGTAACACCTTGTACAGTAGCTTCGTTGATGTAACCGCATGCTCGGCGGAGCTGCTGGACCTGGTGGAGGACTGGCGGGTCGAGGAAGGTATCACGAGCTCAGACCATCACGGTATTGTTTTCCAAATTCACCTTCAAAAAAGTAAAGGCATTAAAATCAACAGATCCACAAGACTCTACAACACAAGAAAGGCAAATTGGAGCCAATTTCGTGAGAAATTGGCCCAATTAACAGCTGAATCTCAACTTTGCCCTGAAGCCATAACCAAAATAGAGGATAAAATACAATTAGAAAATACCATAGATAAATATATAAAGATAATAACAGAGTCTTGTGTAGAAACAATACCAAAATATAGTAGTAAAAACAAACTTACCATACCGTGGTGGTCAAAAGAGCTCGCTGCCCTTAAGTCGGAGGTGAACACTCGCAGACGCCGCATCCGTTGTGCTGCGCCGATTCGGAGACAAAAAGTCGTTGACGAGTACCTGCAAGCTAAAGAAAATTATGAGTCCCTGGCAAGAAAGGCGCAGACGGCCAGCTGGAAGAGCTTCTGCGAGAAGCAGGATAGGGAAGGAATGTGGGAGGGGATCTACAGGGTGATAGGACGGACCGCCAAGAGACAGGAAGACATGCCGTTGGTAAAGGATGGACTGCCACTCAACGCCGAAGCGTCGGCTATGCTGCTGGCCGAGACCTTCTACCCGGAAGACCTGGAAGAGGGTGAAACCGAGGACCACCGTCGGACTCGAGAAGCGGCCTGTCGTGTAAACGAGCGACAGCATGATGAAACACATGACCCGCCGTTTACGCTACAGGAGCTGAAAACCGCGGTGGTAAGTTTCAACCCAAAGAAGGCACCCGGGGCAGATGGTCTCACAGCCGACATATGTGCGCAAGCGATATTCCGGGACCCGGGGACGTTTCTCGCTCTGGCAAATAAGTGCCTGGAGTACGGTCACTTCCCCGGGGCCTGGAAAGTGGCAACAGTGGTAGTCCTCCGAAAGCCCGGCAAAGACTCTTACACCACCCCGAAGTCTTATCGGCCGATCGGCCTCCTACCGGTCCTAGGAAAAATTTTTGAAAAAATGTTGGTAGCACGACTAAAATGGCACCTGTTCCCGCGGCTCAGTACTCGCCAGTTTGGTTTCATGCCCCAGAGGAGCACTGAGGACTCCCTCTATAACATGATACGGCACATAAAAGACAAGTTGAAGCAAAAGAAGCTCATCACTGTCGTGTCGCTTGATATAGAGGGAGCCTTCGACAGCGCATGGTGGCCGGCCATCAGAACCAGACTGGCTGAGGAAAAATGCCCGGTGAACCTGCGCAGGGTGCTAGATAGCTACCTGACCGGTAGGAGTGTCCGCGTTAGATACGCGGGCGCCGAGTGTCAACGCGACACAAATAAGGGGTGTGTGCAGGGCTCTATTGGCGGTCCGATCCTGTGGAACCTGATCCTGGATCCCCTGCTGAAGGGTTTGGAGGCGCGAGGCGACTACTGCCAGGCGTTCGCCGATGATGTGCTAATGATCTTCGACGGTGACACAGCGTTGGAGGTTCAGAGGCAGGCCAATGCCGCCCTCGAGTATGTTCGGGTGTGGGGCATCAGAAACAAGCTGAAGTTTGCACCACAAAAAACTTGTGCAATGGTGATAACCAAGAAGCTGAAGTACGATGTCCCACTCCTGAGCATGGGCGGGGTAGACATTGGCATGTCCAAGGAACTGAAGATTCTGGGGCTCACCGTCGACCACCAGCTCACTTTCAATACCCACGTCGCCAATGTTTGCAGAAAAGCTGCTAACATTTACAAACAGCTGGCACGTGCGGCCAAAGTGAGCTGGGGCCTTCACCCGGAGATCATTCGCACCATCTATACGGCAGTAGTGGAGCCGATTATTTTGTACGCGGCGGCCGCATGGGCGCCGGCGGCCCGAAAGATCGGAGTGCAGAAGAGCCTAAACACGGTCCAACGAGGATTCGCTCAAAAACTCTGCAAATCCTACCGCACCGTTTCGCTGAACGCGTCTCTGGTGCTGGCGGGGATACTCCCACTCGACCTCCGAATCCAAGAAGCAGCTGCTCTATATGAGGCAAAGAGAGGGGTGCCTCGCCCGGCGCTTGCGGACAGGGAGGTGGAGCGAGTGGTGGGATTTGCAGAGACTCCGCACCCGGCAAAGCATGTGGCCATGGGGTTTGTGTGCCTGGACGACCGGGCGCTTGTGGAGTCCCACAACCGCCAAGCAGTCAGATTTTTCACCGACGGCAGCAAAATTGAGGGCAAAGTCGGGGCAGCATTGTCACTCTGGGACGGTGCTGCCGAGATCAAATCCGTCAAACTTTGCCTGCCGTCCTACTGCACGGTCTACCAGGCGGAACTCCTGGCCATATGCGTGGCTACGCGGGAGATCCTCAGGCGCGGGGAGGGAACCTTCGGTATTTACAGTGACTCGAAGGCCGCTCTGGAGACGGTCACAAACCAGGGTTCCCTCCATGCGCTGGCTGTGGAGGCGAGAGCAAACGTGGGCGCGGCTCTGGCCCAGAACAAAGATGTGCTCTTGTACTGGGTCAAAGCACATGCTGGACTCGATGGCAACGAGCGCGCAGACCACCTAGCAAAGGAAGCGGCACTCCGGTCAAAAAGGAAGCCGGATTACGACCGCTGCCCGGTTTCTTTCGTCAAGCGACAGATCCGTATGCAGTCGCTCGACGAGTGGAACCGGAGATACAAGGCTGGAGAGACGGCCTCCACGACGAAGATCTTCTTCCCAGATGCGATCGACGCCTATAAAACAGTGCGCAAAATAAGACCAGCCGGCATAGTCACACAAGTCCTAACGGGGCACGGCGGGTTCTCCGAATACCTGCACCGCTTCAGGTGTAAGGGTGACCCGTCGTGCTCCTGTGAGCCAAACAAGGAGGAGTCGATCGCACACATTCTCACAGAATGCCCAGTCTACCTGACAGAACGCTACGATGCGGAACAAAAACTTGATTCCGAAATAAACACGACCAGCATTAGTAGACTGATGGCTACAAAGAAATCAAGGGAGATCTTCCTAGAATACTGCGTATTGGTGGCCACAAAAGTCATCCGGAAAAACAGAGAGACCTGAAAACGGTGCTTTGCTCTATATAGATATTTATTAGCAATAAAAAGTTGTATATATATCCCAAAGCACGATAACGAGTAAAATGTTCAAAATTATAAGTTAAAAATAAGATTCGGAACTAAACAGAAAATAGCCAAAATTTTTAGTAAAATATTCGGAAATAAATCATTTATATGGCAAATAAAGTTAAAATAATAGCAGAAAAAGGTCTCTGGCCACGCCAGGGGAACACGAGCAGAGCAGGAGGGGGTTTTAGCGGGTTCGAGTCCTGCACTACCTCGACTGTCTCGCTATCTCCGCGAGATAGTCGAGGTGTCCGTGGGGATTTCCCCCTCCTGCTTTTATAAAAAAAAAAAAAAAAAAAAAAAAAAACCTAACCTAACCTAACCTAACCTAACCTAACCTAACCTAACCTAACCTAACCTAACCTAACCTAACCTAACCTAACCTAACCTAACCTAACCTAACCTAACCTAACCTAACCTAACCTAACCTAACCTAACCTAACCTAACCTAACCTAACCTAACCTAACCTAACCTAACCTAACCTAACCTAACCTAACCTAACCTAACCTAACCTAACCTAACCTAACCTAACCTAACCTAACCTAACCTAACCTAACCTAACCTAACCTAACCTAACCTAACCTAACCTAACCTAACCTAACCTAACCTAACCTAACCTAACCTAACCTAACCTAACCTAACCTAACCTAACCTAACCTAACCTAACCTAACCTAACCTAACCTAACCTAACCTAACCTAACCTAACCTAACCTAACCTAACCTAACCTAACCTAACCTAACCTTTTTTTTTTTTTTTTTTTTTTTTTTGCGCTGGGAAAAAATGCATTACGCATACCCTCCAATCGGAGGGGTATGTGGGACTCCCCGGTCTGACCCGGTATACCCACTAAAAATACCCAGCGGCATTCCCGCTTCGTCTGAGTGGCGGGGACTGGGAATCTTGGCACAGCCATCACTTCCAGTCCTCCGCCGACGATTGCCCTCAGGCCGGGCCCTCACGCGGGCCCGGGAATGACTTACGAAGGTGGTGGCGGGAGCAAAGTCCCGTCGCCACCAAGAGGACGGCGCCTTCTGCGGCCTCTTCGTCTGCGGAGCGGCGCCGCGAGAGGATCGTCCTCGCGCACGCGCTCCGCCTCCTCCTTTTGCGAGATTACGTCCTCGCAAAAGGAGGCAACCGCCGTCCAGGCCTCCTCGCTCCCCAGCATGGCCTCGACCACAGCGGGAAGCGAGAGGTCCTGCCCAACAACCGCAGTCAGACCGCGGCGCAGTTCGGACCAAGCCGGGCACACCTCCAGGGTATGCTGCGCCGTGTCCTCCGCTGCGCCGCAGTCGTGGCACGCCGGGGTTTCCTCCCTACCGATCCGATGCAGGTGCGATCCGAAACAGCCGTGGCCGGATAACACCTGCACCAGACGGAACGAGAGGAAACCGTGGGACCGCTCGAGCCAGCTCTGCAAAACCGGACCGAGCGCGTCCAACGTCCGGCGGCCAAAGGCGGCGGCGGCGAGGTCCTCCGTCCAGTGGAGGACGATGGCGTCCTTCGCCTCCCGCCGCACTGCCTCCCGCTCTTCGGCGGCGGGGCGCTCCCCGAGCGCCTTCCGGCGCGCCGTCCACTCATATACTCTGGCCAGCACCCAAGCCTCCAACTCCCAAGGAGGAGTGCCGGCCAGAGCGCACGCCGCCGAGAAGCCCACTGAGCGGTAGGCCCTCGCCACCCGCTGTGCAATGGCCCTTTGGGGCCTGCGGATGGCGGTCGCATTCTCCCTCCTGTGGAGGGAGTCCGCCCAGATGGGTGCCCCGTACAGGGCCATACTGCGGAGGATGCCGGCATACAGGCGCCGGCATTTCGCCTTGGGCCCCCCAAGGTTGGGGAGGAGCCACGAGAGGGCGTCCGCGGCTTTCAGGAGGCGCGTCGACAGCCCGCTGAAATGCGGGCCGAAGCGCCACCTCTCGTCCAGCACCAGGCCCAGATACTTCATCTGGGGCTGGACACCTATACGGACGCCCTCCACGACAATGTGGGCATCGGGAGGAGGGCGACGCTGCCGGGGGCCGCGGAAGAACACGGCCTCCGTCTTGTGCAGCGCCACCTCCAATCCCAGGCGGCGGATCCTCTCTGCAACCAAGGATCCGCCAGCCGAGGCCAGACAGGCCGCCTCCCCAAAGTTCCTCCCCCGGGCAGTGAGAAGAGTGTCATCCGCGTAGCAGATGACACTCGTGCCCTGGAGGAGGGCCCCCCGCAGAAAACCTAACCTAACCTAACCTAACCTAACCTAACCTAACCTAACCTAACCTTTTTTTTTTTTTTTTTTTAACGTGTGGAAATCCTCATGGACTTCCTCCGCCTGGGGAAGACGGAGGGGCATGTCAGACTCGACTGACTAAAACCACACGGTGTCCTCTGCTGCCTTAAGCCGGGGGTGCGGGTCCACTTGCGCATTCACCGCTCCCCGGCAGGCCTTGACCCGACTACATCGCCGGGTCCCTCTCCTCGGTGCGGCCGTTCACCAACGGCCGCACCTCTCTTCGAGTGGCGACGAAGGACACGTCGCCGCCAACTCGGGCCTGTATCTGGTCGGGCGGCTGACTGCCCCAAGTCAGCCGCCCGCAGGCTACCTCTCATGGAGGACGCAGATCGGCTTGCGCCCGGCGGCGCCCGGTGCGTCGGCGGGAGCTGAGAGGGATGGCAACCCTCTCTCTTTCCCTCTCCGCCGTCTCCTTCGCGAGCATGACATCCTCGCAGAAGGCGACGGCCGCTTCCCACGCACTCTCGCCTCCGACCATGGCCTCGACGACAGTCGGAAGCGAGAGATCGCTCCCGCCGATCGCTGCGATCAGATCACGGCGCTGCGACACCCACGCTGAGCATTCCTCCAGCGTGTGCTGCGCCGTGTCTTCCGGGCAACCGTCGCAGTGGTGGCACACGGGCGTCTGCTCCCGACCTATGCGATGCAGATACTTCCCGAAGCAACCGTGTCCGGAAAGTATCTGCGTCAGTCGGAAGGTGAGAGCGCCGTGCCTCCTGCCGATCCACGCCTCCATGACGGGCCTTACCGCCGCAATAGCGGCGTGCCCCGCACTGGGTTGCGCAAGTCGCGCCTCCCACTCCGCCGCTAGAGATCGGCGGAGCTCAGACCGCCGCGTCTCCACTACGCTAGGCGGCGGCCTTTCGCCCCGCTCCTGGGCCTCCCCGCGCCACCGATACATTGACGCGAGGAGTTTAGCCTCCAGATCCCAGGGCGGTGATCCGGCCAACAGGCAGGCCGCTTCGTGGGAGATCGTGCAGTACCCCCTGATCACCCTGACGGCCATCGCTCGCTGCGGCCTTCGCAGCATTGCGACGTTGCGGGCCGACAGGGTGTCCGCCCACACGGGTGCTCCATACAGAGCCATAGACCGCACGATCCCCAAGTAGAGCCTCCGGCAAGATGACTCTGGCCCCCCCAAGTTAGGCAGCAGCCGTGTCAGAGCCGCCGCTGCGCCCATCAGTTTAGGGGCCAGTTGCCGGAAGTGCGGCCCGAAGTCCCATCGGCTATCGAGGACGAGTCCTAAGTATTTCATCGTCGACTCGACGCCGATGCGGACGCCTCCCACCACTATGTTGGACCCCGAGGGTGGCGCGCGCCGGGCCCCGTGGAAACACAGAGCCTCGGATTTGTTGAGCGCCACCTCGAGGCCCAACCGCCGGATCCTTGCGACGACTTGCGCAACCCCCGCAGTCGCCAGTAGCGACGCGTCGCGGTACGTCCTCCCTCGCGCGGTCACCAACGTGTCGTCGGCGTAACAGACTGCGCCGACGCCATGGAGGAGCGCACCGCGCAACACCCAGTCGTATCCGATGTTCCACAGGAGCGGCCCCAAGACCGACCCCTGTGGAACACCGCACGACGTTTCTCGCCGACCCCATCCTTCCTGACCCGGGTAGACGACTGACCTGCCAGCCAGGTAGGCCCCGACAGTGTGGCGGAGGTAGGTCGGCACCCCGTGGTAGCGGAGCGCCTCCCTGATGCAACTCCAGGGCAAGGTGTTGAAGGCGTTGGCGATGTCGAGCGACACCGCCAAGACGACCTCACCCCGTGCAACTGCTTCCTCCGCCAAGGCCCTTACGCGCATGATCGCGTCCACTGTAGAGCGCCCTTGACGGAAACCAAACTGGTTGTCCGCCAGATCCGGCCCCACGCCAGAGAGGTGCCGGACGAGGCGGTTTGCGATGACTCGCTCGAAGAGCTTGCCCACCTCGTCCAACAGCACAATGGGGCGGTAAGCGGACGGAGAGTCCGCAGGGCGCCCTGGCTTATGAAGCAGAACCAGCTTCCCCGTCTTCCATAGGCGTGGAAACTGGCCCCGCTGCAAACATGCGCTCAACAGCCCTCGCAGTCGGGGCCCGAGAGCCTTCGAGGCCAAGACCCATGCGCGGCCGGGTATGCCGTCGGGCCCTGGGGCGGTATTCTTGGCTTGAAGCCTCAAAACCGCCGCTCTCAATTCTGCCCGGGTCACTTCGGGCACGTCGTCGTCGCCGTCGTCGTCCTCGTTGGGCAACTCGGAGGGCGGAACCATGGGTGGCGGGGTATGCTCTGCCCTAGAGGGGAACAGAGCGCCAACTACGCTGCTCAATAGCTCTGGCCGGAGGCTCTGGGACAGCGGGGGGGCCCATGGACGGAGTTTGCCCCGTACCATTAAGTATGGGCGCCCCCATGGATCTCGGTCCAGAGTCTGCAGCTGCTCCTCTCGAGCCAGGACTTTGGCCCGCTTGATGGCAAGCTGTAGTGCCTTCCTCGCCGCCCTGTACCCCTCATACAGTTCCGCCTCTTCGGCCTCGTCTGCCGCATCCCTGACGCGGCTACGCCTCCTGCGGAGCCTGGCGTACCGGCGCCGAGCGGCAACACACGCAGCGCGCAGCCGCTCGATGTCTTGCGACCACCAGTACACCTGGCGCCTAGCCGGTCGGGACAGAACCCTAGGCATAGCAGCGTCACAGACATGCGACATGGCTTTCCGGAACCACTCAGCCTCGCTGTCGATATCGTCAGGCCTGTCCGGTGCTGACACCCAGGCCTGGACTATCGAGGCTTCAACGAGTAGGTCCCGGTCCAGTTGCCGAAGCGCCCAACGCGGACCGACCCCGCCAGGGCCCGCTTGAACCGGGGTGGCAGAAGTCTGGGCAGAGACATCGAAACGGATGTACCGATGATCAGACAGAGTCTCCGCCTCCTCCACCACCCGCCAGTCCTGGACACGGCGCGCTAGTGCGGGGCTAGCGAACGTCAAGTCCACTATGGAACCGCCCCGCTGGCGCACGCACGTGTCCACGGAACCCCTATTTAGGAGCTGGAGGCCGGCCTCAATTGCCCACTCCTCCAGCACCTCTCCCCGCGCGTCTGTTGTCGGGGAACCCCAAGCCGTGGATTTGGCATTGAAGTCCCCAAGAACGAGCACGGGGTGAGGACGACTACGGGCGACGACGACGCCCAACTCCACCACGAATCTCTCAAAGTCGGCGAGAGGTCTGTTCGGGGAGAAATAAACCCCCACAACCACCATCTCCCCGAACAGTGCCGCCACGTGGCCCTGCCCAACGGCGAGAGCCTCCATCATCGGGGACCCATTCCCGGCTCTGGAGATGAGTGTCACCGAGCCGTTCGTGTCACTCGCCCAGTCAGCTCGCCCGGGCGGGACGAAGTACGGCTCGGCGACAACCGCGACACCTATCGACCACTGCGCCATGCTCTGGAGTAATAAATCCTGAGCCCGGGCGCAGTGGTTGATGTTCGCTTGGAGGAATCGCAGAGATGGGGCCATTACTGGGTGTCCATAGTCTGCGATTCCTCACTTTGTGACTGAGCCGGGACTACTGAAGTCTGGGCCCTCCCCTTCTTTTTGCCGTTGGGTGCGACGCATGGCTTTCGGCCCACCCGATGCCCTGCAGGCTTGCCCAGCGCTGCACAAGCTAAGCAGTGGGGCGGGGCCGTGCAAGAGGCGACCACATGTCCGGGCTGACCGCATCCGAAGCACCGATCGCGGTAGTTTGTGTCGGAGACGCACTGCGTTCCGACATGGCCGTCCGTCAAGCACCGGAAGCACGTCGTACCTCTTGCAGGCAACAGTTTTACCTGTGCCGACACCCACCCCACGAGCAGCCGGCGTCCGTCCGCCAGCCTCTGCGCCGCCGCCACAGGACAGCTCAGAACTATAGAGCTCATGCCTCGAAAGCCCGGGCGGATTTTGCCGGGCTTAATTTGACTGGGCGGGCACTCTCCCGCCCTCGCCACGGCAGCCACGACTTCCTCGACTGAGACAGAGTCGTCCAAGCCTGCGATACGCAGGTCGGCGCACTTCGTAGGCCTGGACACCCGGAGCTCGCCTTCCTCGAATTGCGCCCTGATTTTTTCGGCCAAGGCGTCTGCCTTCGGGCCACTCGTGGCGCCGGACACCTCTAGAAGGCAAGCTCCGGTAGCAGTCCGCTTGCAGCGGAGCCCCGCTATGCCGAGGTCGCCGAGGCTTATTGAAGCCTTGGCCTTCGTCAGGACCGCAGCATAGGTCATGCCCCTCTCCTCCGCTCCAGGCTGCAAAGTAAGTACTACAGCCGTGGAGCGGGGGGCGCGGACCTTGGCCACTTTCTCCGCTTCCTTCTGTTTGGCCGCCTTCTTGGCCTTCTTCTTCGCCGCTTTTTTAGCCTTTTTCTTGGCTCCGACAGTCTCCCACTGGCTCTGCTGGGAAGCTGTCGGTGCTTCGGTTCTGGGAGCCTTGGGAGCTGAGGACGCTGACTCGGCATTAGGGACAGCTGCGGCTGCAGCCTTCGCCCTCTTGCCAGCCCCTTTGCCTTTTTGTCCGGCTACGCTAGGCTCTTTGGCAGCGGGTTCTGCCACCTCAGTTGGCCGAGTCGAGGTCGGCGCTGCAGCTTTGGCTGCGAAAGTAGCGGCCGCAGCCACCGCCCGCTTTGAAGGCCCGTCTGTGGCCAGGGGAGGGCGCAGCATTTGCCGCTCGAGGACGTCGAAGCGGGCTCGGTAGCTCTCGAGCTCGCTCCTGAGGAGCCGCACCACTTCCGACTCCTCCGGCTGCCTCACGTCCTCCTTTTTGCGCTCGGTCTGCAGCGCAGCGAGCTCCGCTCGGAACGCCTCGTGCTCTCTGCGGAGCCCGGCCAGCTGGGCCGACAGACGGGCGTTCTGCGCCTGTAATCGCGCGGTCTCCTCGGAAGAGGTGCGGGTCAGCAGCACCTCTGCGGTCTCCGAGATGGAGGCCGCCGCATCTTTTAGGGCTTTTTGGAAGGTGCCCTTCAAACCTTTTGACGATTTGGCGACCCTTTTAATGGCCGCCACGGCGTCCTGCATCCTGCTGGCCAGTTCTCCGGCCAGCAGGTCCTCCGTCTCCCTCTCCGAGACCGCAGAGACTGCAGAGGCGGAGGAAGTCTCGGACAATCGCGTGATACGTCCGGACAATTTGCGGGCCAACTCGGCCACCTCCCTTTCGTCCGCCTCTGCCCTCTCCTGTTTGGCGGCGGCCTTTTTCGCCTCCGCCAGTTCGCGCCGTGCCTTGGACAGGCCAATGAATTGGCCTGTCGACGCTGGGCGTCCTCTTCCTCTTTTGGAGGACGAGGAGGCGAGTGCTTTCCTAGCAGTCGCTCCCTCGTCCGTCATGTCGTCGCTGGAGTCGTTGTCGTCTCCGGATCCTTCAGCCACTACTGGTGGGGCCCGTCGCTTGCGCCAAAATTTGACTGAAGCGGCGGGCACCTCCTCCGCCAATGTGGAGGCGGTGTCCGAGGTGGACATCTCGTCCACATTAGAGGGCAGCCTCTGGAGAACCACCACTGGTTCTCGAGAGCACCCCGGAGCACTCCTTGCTCCCGTCTCCTCCTTCTCCTTCTCCTCTCTTCCCTCCTTCTCTACATCGTTTGGTTTAAAAATTTCGGTATCCATATAGTACCCACGAGAATGGGGGAAATACAGAGTCCACCTGGGCAGAGACCCCTGTACCCAGGTAAGCCTTAAGCATTTATTACTCGCCAGGGGGTCGGCCGGTACCCTGGCGAGGGTAGCACTAGCGACTGATTGTTCATAAGAACACCCGTCAGCCATACATCTCCTCGCGGTGCTCCGCCGCTTGAGATTCGGGGTGACTTTTTATAGAGGTTTTCTACCTCGTGGCCCGGGCGGTTAAGCCGAGGCCCTCGGTCCCGATCAGAATCGGGATTACGAGATTTATGACGGCGACAAGGAAGGGCACAGTCCCTCCCCGTCTGCCCGGAGGCAGTGCAAGTGCACACCGGGCCCGTCCATGCTCCTCCACTGTGCCCTCTGCAAGACAGAGGAACACGCGGAACAACGCCCCCACCGGTCCAAATGGGACCCCTCCGGTGTCAGACTATTCGCCACGACAGTGAATTTCCCCGCTAAACAAGATGAAGAAATCTTCTTCCAGTTTCTCGGAGAACGTCACTGCCGCGCCCAGGATGCACCGTCCTGCCAGCTGCCGTTCCCTCCCGACGTATCAAAAGGGACAAGCAACCGACAGGCACACGAGGAGGTTTTCTGACCTAGCACCCCAACCTAACCTAACCTAACCTAACCTAACCTAACCTTTTTTTTTTTTTTTTTTTAACGTGTGGAAATCCTCATGGACTTCCTCCGCCTGGGGAAGGCGGAGGGGCATGTCAGACTCGACTGACTAAAACCACACGGTGTCCTCTACTGCCTTTAGCCGGGGGTGCGGGCCCACTTGCGCATTCACCGCTCCCCGGCAGGCCTTGACCCGACTACATCGCCGGGTCCCTCTCCTCGGTGCGGCCGTTCACCAACGGCCGCACCTCTCTTCGAGTGGCGACGAAGGACACGTCGCCGCCAACTCGGGCCTGTATCTGGTCGGGCGGCTGACTGCCCCAAGTCAGCCGCCCGCAGGCTACCTCTCATGGAGGACGCAGATCGGTTTGCGCCCTTCGGCGCCCGGTGCGTCTGCTACGGGAGCTGAGAGGGATGGAAATGCGCTCCCTTTCCCTCTCCGCCGTCTCCTTCGCGAGCATAACTTCCTCGCAGAAGGCGACGGCCCCTTCCCACGCACTCTCGCTTCCGACCATGGTCTCGACGACAGTCGGAAGCGAGAGATCGCTCCCGCCGATCGCCGCGATCAGATCACGGCGCTGCGATGCCCACGCTGAGCATTCCTCCAGCGTGTGCTGCGCCGTGTCTTCCGGGCAACCGTCGCAGTGGTGGCACACGGGCGTCTGCTCCCGACCTATGCGATGCAGATACTTTCCGAAGCAACCGTGTCCGGAAAGCATCTGCGTCAGTCGGAAGGTGAGAGCGCCGTGCCTCCTGCCGATCCACGCCTCCATGACGGGCCTTACCGCCGCAATAGCGGCGTGCCCCGCACTGGGTTGCGCAAGTCGCGCCTCCCACTCCGCCGCTAGAGATCGGCGGAGCTCAGACCGCCGCGTCTCCACTACGCTAGGCGGCGGCCTTTCGCCCCGCTCCTGGGCCTCCCCGCGCCACCGATACATTGACGCGAGGAGTTTAGCCTCCAGATCCCAGGGCGGTGATCCGGCCAACAGGCAGGCCGCTTCGTGGGAGATCGTGCAGTACCCCCTGATCACCCTGACGGCCATCGCTCGCTGCGGCCTTCGCAGCATTGCGACGTTGCGGGCCGACAGGGTGTCCGCCCACACGGGTGCTCCATACAGAGCCATAGACCGCACGATCCCCAAGTAGAGCCTCCGGCAAGATGACTCTGGCCCCCCCAAGTTAGGCAGCAGCCGTGTCAGAGCCGCCGCTGCGCCCATCAGTTTAGGGGCCAGTTGCCGGAAGTGCGGCCCGAATTCCCATCGGCTATCGAGGACGAGTCCTAAGTACTTCATCGTCGACTCGACGCCGATGCGGACGCCTCCCACCACTATGTTGGACCCCGAGGGTGGCGCGCGCCGGGCCCCGTGGAAACACAGAGCCTCGGATTTGTTGAGCGCCACCTCGAGGCCCAACCGCCGGATCCTTGCGACGACTTGCGCAACCCCCGCAGTCGCCAGTAGCGACGCGTCGCGGTACGTCCTCCCTCGCGCGGTCACCAACGTGTCGTCGGCGTAACAGACTACGCCGACGCCATGGAGGAGCGCACCGCGCAACACCCAGTCGTATCCGATGTTCCACAGGAGCGGCCCCAAGACCGACCCCTGTGGAACACCGCACGACGTTTCTCGCCGACCCCATCCTTCCTGACCCGGGTAGACGACTGACCTGCCAGCCAGGTAGGCCCCGACGGTGTGGCGGAGGTAGGTCGGCACCCCGTGGTAGCGGAGCGCCTCCCTGATGCAACTCCAGGGCAAGGTGTTGAAGGCGTTGGCGATGTCGAGCGACACCGCCAAGACGACCTCACCCCGTGCAACTGCTTCCTCCGCCAAGGCCCTTACGCGCATGATCGCGTCCACTGTAGAGCGCCCTTGACGGAAACCAAACTGGTTGTCCGCCAGATCCGGCCCCACGCCAGAGAGGTGCCGGACGAGGCGGTTTGCGATTACTCGCTCGAAGAGCTTGCCCACCTCGTCCAGCAGCACAATGGGGCGGTAAGCGGACGGGGAGTCCGCAGGGCGCCCTGGCTTATGAAGCAGAACCAGCTTCCCCGTCTTCCATAGGCGTGGAAACTGGCCCCGCTGCAAACATGCGCTCAACAGCCCTCGCAGTCGGGGCCCGAGAGCCTTCGAGGCCAAGACCCATGCGCGGCCGGGTATGCCGTCGGGCCCTGGGGCGGTATTCTTGGCTTGAAGCCTTAAAACCGCCGCTCTCAACTCTGCCCGGGTCACTTCGGGCACGTCATCGTCGCCGTCGTCGTCCTCGTTGGGCACCTCGGAGGGCGGAACCATGGGTGGCGGGGTATGCTCTGCCCTAGAGGGGAACAGAGCGCCAACTACACTGTTCAATAGCTCGGGCCGGAGACTCTGGGACAGCGGGGGGGCCCATGGACGGAGTTTGCCCCGTACCATTAAATATGGGCGCCCCCATGGATCTCGGTCCAGAGTCTGCAGCTGCTCCTCCCGAGCCAGTACTTTGGCCCGCTTGATGGCAAGCTGTAGTGCCTTCCTCGCCGCCCTGTACCCCTCATAAAGTTCCGCCTCTTCGGCCTCGTCTGCCGCATCCCTGACGCGGCTACGCCTCCTGCGGAGCCTGGCGTACCGGCGCCGAGCGGCAACACACGCAGCGCGCAGCCGCTCGATGTCTTGCGACCACCAGTACACTTGGCGCCTAGCCGGTCGGGACAGAACCCTAGGCATAGCCGCGTCACAGACATGTGACATCGCCTTCCGGAACCACTCCGCCTCGCTATCGATATCGTCAGGCCTATCCGGTGCTGACACCCAGGCCTGGACTATCGAGGCTTCAACGAGTAGGTCCCGGTCCAGTTGCCGAAGCGCCCAACGCGGACCGACCCCGCCAGGGCCCGCTTGAACCGGGGTGGCAGAAGTCTGGGCAGAGACATCGAAACGGATATACCGATGATCTGACAGAGTCTCCGCCTCCTCCACCACCCGCCAGTCCTGGACACGGCGCGCTAGTGCGGGGCTAGCGAACGTCAAGTCCACTATGGAACCGCCCCGCTGGCGCACGCACGTGTCCACGGAACCCCTATTTAGGAGCTGGAGGCCGGCCTCAATTGCCCACTCCTCCAGCACCTCTCCCCGCGCGTCTGTTGTCGGGGAACCCCAAGCCGTGGATTTGGCATTGAAGTCCCCAAGAACGAGCACGGGGTGAGGACGACTACGGGCGACGACGACGCCCAACTCCACCACGAATCTCTCAAAGTCGGCGAGAGGTCTGTTCGGGGAGAAATAAACCCCCACAACCACCATCTCCCCGAACAGTGCCGCCACGTGGCCCTGCCCAACGGCGAGAGCCTCCATCATCGGGGACCCATTCCCGGCTCTGGAGATGAGTGTCACCGAGCCGTTCGTGTCACTCGCCCAGTCAGCTCGCCCGGGCGGGACGAAGTACGGCTCGGCGACAACCGCGACACCTATCGACCACTGCGCCATGCTCTGGAGTAATAAATCCTGAGCCCGGGCGCAGTGGTTGATGTTCGCTTGGAGGAATCGCAGAGATGGGGCCATTACTGGGTGTCCATAGTCTGCGATTCCTCACTTTGTGACTGAGCCGGGACTACTGAAGTCTGGGCCCTCCCCTTCTTTTTGCCGTTGGGTGCGACGCATGGCTTTCGGCCCACCCGATGCCCTGCAGGCTTGCCCAGCGCTGCACAAGCTAAGCAGTGGGGCGGGGCCGTGCAAGAGGCGACCACATGTCCGGGCTGACCGCATCCGAAGCACCGATCGCGGTAGTTTGTGTCGGAGACGCACTGCGTTCCGACATGGCCGTCCGTCAAGCACCGGAAGCACGTCATACCTCTTGCAGGCAACAGTTTTACCTGTGCCGACACCCACCCCACGAGCAGCCGGCGTCCGTCCGCCAGCCTCTGCGCCGCCGCCACAGGACAGCTCAGAACTATAGAGCTCATGCCTCGAAAGCCCGGGCGGATTTTGCCGGGCTTAATTTGACTGGGCGGGCACTCTCCCGCCCTCGCCACGGCAGCCACGACCTCCTCGACTGAGACAGAGTCGTCCAAGCCTGCGATACGCAGGTCGGCGCACTTCGTAGGCCTGGACACCCGGAGCTCGCCTTCCTCGAATTGCGCCCTGATTTTTTCGGCCAAGGCGTCTGCCTTCGGGCCACTCGTGGCGCCGGACACCTCTAGAAGGCAAGCTCCGGTAGCAGTCCGCTTGCAGCGGAGGCCCGCTATGCCGAGGTCGCCGAGGCTTATTGAAGCCTTGGCCTTCGTCAGGACCGCAGCATAGGTCATGCCCCTCTCCTCCGCTCCAGGCTGCAAAGTAAGTACTACAGCCGTGGAGCGGGGGGCGCGGACCTTGGCCACTTTCTCCGCTTCCTTCTGTTTGGCCGCCTTCTTGGCCTTCTTCTTCGCCGCTTTTTTAGCCTTTTTCTTGGCTCCGACAGTCTCCCACTGGCTCTGCTGGGAAGCTGTCGGTGCTTCGGTTCTGGGAGCCCCGGGAGCTGAGGACGCTGTCTCGGCATTAGGGACAGGGACAGCTGCGGCTGCAGCCTTCGCCCTCTTGCCAGCCCCTTTGCCTTTTCGTCCGGCTACGCCAGGCTCTTTGGCAGCGGGTTCTGCCACCTCAGTTGGCCGAGTCGAGGTCGGCGCTGCAGCTTTGGCTGCGAAAGTAGCGGCCGCCCGCTTTGAAGGCCCGTCTGTGGCCAGGGGAGGGCGCAGCATTTGCCGCTCGAGGACGTCGAAGCGGGCTCGGTAGCTCTCGAGCTCGCTCCTGAGGAGCCGCACCACTTCCGACTCCTCCGGCTGCCTCACGTCCTCCTTTTTGCGCTCGGTCTGCAGCGCAGCGAGCTCAGCTCGGAACGCCTCGTGCTCTCTGCGGAGCCCGGCCAGCTGGGCCGACAGACGGGCGTTCTGCGCCTGTAATCGCGCGGTCTCCTCGGAAGAGGTGCGGGTCAGCAGCACCTCTGCGGTCTCCGAGATGGAGGCCGCCGCATCTTTTAGGGCTTTTTGGAAGGTGCCCTTCAAACCTTTTGACGATTTGGCGACCCTTTTAATGGCCGCCACGGCGTCCTGCATCCTGCTGGCCAGTTCTCCGGCCAGCAGGTCCTCCGTCTCCCTCTCCGACACCGCGGAGACTGCAGAGGCGGAGGAAGTCTCGGACAATCTGGTGATCCGTCCGGATAGTTTTCGGGCCAACTCGGCCACCTCCCTTTCGTCCGCCTCTGCCCTCTCCTGTTTGGCGGCGGCCTTTTTCGCCTCCGCCAGTTCGCGCCGTGCCTTGGACAGGCCAATGAATTGGCCTGTCGACGCTGGGCGTCCTCTTCCTCTTTTGGAGGACGAGGAGGCGAGTGCTTTCCTAGCAGTCGCTCCCTCGTCCGTCATGTCGTCGCTGGAGTCGTTGTCGTCTCCAGATCCTTCAGCCACTACTGGTGGGGCCCGTCGCTTGCGCCAAAATTTGACTGAAGCGGCGGGCACCTCCTCCGCCAATGTAGATGCGGTGTCCGAGGTGGACATCTCGTCCACATTAGAGGGCAGCCTCTGGAGAACCACCACTGGTTCTCGAGAGCACCCCGGAGCACTCCTTGCTCCCGTCTCCTCCTTCTCCTTCTCCTCTCTTCCCTCCTTCTCAACATCGTTTGGTTTAAAAATTTCGGTATCCATACTGTACCCACGAGAATGGGGGAAATAAAGGGTCCACCTGGGCAGAGACCCCTGTACCCAGGTAAGCCTTAAGCATTTATTACTCGCCAGGGGGTCGGCCGGTACCCTGGCGAGGGTAGCACTAGCGACTGATTGTTCATAAGAACACCCGTCAGCCATACATCTCCTCGCGGTGCTCCGCCGCTTGAGATTCGGGGTGACTTTTTATAGAGGTTTTCTACCTCGTGGCCCGGGCGGTTAAGCCGAGGCCCTCGGTCCCGATCAGGATCGGGATTACGAGATTTATGACGGCGACAAGGAAGGGCACAGTCCCTCCCTGTCTGCCCGGAGGCAGTGCAAGTGCACACCGGGCCCGTCCATGCTCCTCCACTGTGCCCTCTGCAAGACAGAGGAACACGCGGAACAACGCCCCCACCGGTCCAAATGGGACCCCTCCAGTGTCAGACTATTCGCCACGACAGTGAATTTCCCCGCTAAACAAGATGAAGAAATCTTCTTCCAGTTTCTCGGAGAACGTCACTGC
The DNA here is from genome assembly GCA_943136025.2 of Agrotis puta. Lineage (NCBI taxonomy): Eukaryota > Metazoa > Arthropoda > Insecta > Lepidoptera > Noctuidae > Agrotis > Agrotis puta. The sequence continues at coordinate 30,065 of OW964177.2, forward strand.
CGCGCCCAGGATGCACCGTCCTGCCAGCTGCCGTTCCCTCCCGACGTATCAAAAGGGACAAGCAGCCGACAGGCACACGAGGAGGTTTTCTGACCTAGCACCCCAACCTAACCTAACCTAACCTAACCTAACCTAACCTAACCTAACCTAAACCTAAACCTAAACCTAAACCTAAACCTAAACCTAAACCTAAACCTAAACCTAAACCTAAACCGATGACGATGACGATGACGATGACGATGACGATGACGATGACGATGACGATGACGATGACGATGACGATGACGATGACGATGACGATGACGATGACGATGACGATGACGATGACGATGACGATGACGATGACGATGACGATGACGATGACGATGACGATGACGATGACGATGACGATGACGATGACGATGACGATGACGATGACGATGACGATGACGATGACGATGACGATGACGATGACGATGACGATGACGATGACGATGACGATGACGATGACGATGACGATGACGATGACGATGACGATGACGATGACGATGACGATGACGATGACTTTGACTTTGACTTTGACTTTGACTTTGACTTTGACTTTGACTTTGACTTTGACTTTGACTTTGACTTTGACTTTGACTTTGACTTTGACTTTGACTTTGACTTTGACTTTGACTTTGACTTTGACTTTGACTTTGACTTTGACTTTGACTTTGACTTTGACTTTGACTTTGACTTTGACTTTGACTTTGACTTTGACTTTGACTTTGACTTTGACTTTGACTTTGACTTTGACTTTGACTTTGACTTTGACTTTGACTTTGACTTCGACTTCGACTTCGACTTCGACTTCGACTTCGACTTCGACTTTGACTTTGACTTTGACTTCGACTTCGACTTCGACTTTGACTTTGACTTTTACTTTTACTTTTACTTCGACTTTGACTTTGACTTCGACTTCGACTTTGACTTTGACTTTGACTTCGACTTCGACTTTGACTTCGACTTCGACTTCGACTTCGACTTCGACTTCGACTTCGACTTTGGAGCACGGACACTATCAATTTCGAATTGGGTCCCGTGATGAAACTAGGTGGAGCACGGGTCCGCCCCCTAAATGAGACGCACCCTCTATTTTTAGATTGCTTTGGTTACATCAAAAGATTTGTTGGAGGCTGCATTTTGTGATTCGCCGCCGTGAGCGGCAGACGCGGTTCCCGGCATGTGGGCGCTTTGGTGTGCCGCGTGTGTGGTGGGTAGCGCAGTGCGGGCGAGCGCGACTGAGCGCGCTGTTGTGAGGGGCGCGGTGCGATTCGGCGCGCTGTTCGCGGTGCACGGCGCGCCAGCAGCAGCGCGAGCAGGCTCGGCGTGCGGCGCTGTGCGCGAGCACTACGGCATTCAGCGCGTGGAGGCCACGCTGCTCGCACTAGACAACATCAACGCGGACCGCCGGCTGCTGCCGCGCCTACGCCTGGGTGCGGAGCTGCGCGACTCGTGCTGGGCACCGCCCACGGCACTCCGCCAAACCATCGACTTAGTGCGCTATGCAATCGCGCCACCTGAAGCGCGGCGCTGGAACCCTCCTACTATCGGCCACGCCGATACCTGCTCTGAGGTCAGTCACTTGCGAACGCACTGAAATGATAAAATTCCTAAAAATAAATACCGTTTTCAAAAAACAACTGTTCGACCTAATGATATCCAGTCAGGGTCTGCGCAGGGCTTGGGATGAAATCAGGGAATGAAACGATATGACACTGCTCCAACGATGTATTTTCGCAGAAAGAGGATTAGGCTTTTTACATTGGTCCACATACTAACCGTTGGCGAATTTTAACACCGAGATCTATAATTGCACAACACCATCAGCTATCGCGGCATTGTGCACTAATATACAAGAAACAAGTGTGCCTAAGACATATTCCCTTTATTATTTTTTTTTTTTTTTATCGTGGTAAAATCATCAAATGAGTCCTCCCACCCAGGGCAGGGCGGGAGGGACTGTCAGGCTTGTACTGACTAAAATCCACGGTGTCCTTCAATAGCCCTTTACGTACCGGGGTCACTGTAATTCGTTAGTCCCGCGACCCCAGCAGGTTTTGGCCCTCTACAGGCCCCGTCACTATGCTGACACTCTTTGTGGTGCGCGTGGAACACAACGCGCCGTCGACCCGAGCATGGTCCATGGTCGGATAGCGAGTTGCCCATTACTTGCTGCCCGCATGCCCGCGCCTACGGTGGCCGGAGATCGTCTGGCGACGTCTGACGCCGTGGGCGTCTACCACTGCAGCTGGGGTGGAGGGAGGACGCTGTCCTCTGCCTCACGCGGCCCGCCTCCTCCTTCACGCATATGACTGCTTCGCAGGAGGCGACCGCTTCCCACTCCGTCTCGCCCCGCAGCATGGCCTCGAACAATGCCGGACGCGAGAGGTCTCCGCCTATCGCCGTCGTGAGGACACGGCGGTGCTCTGCCCAAGCGGGGTAGTCCTGCACCATATGCTCCACCGTGTCCTCCGGACGATCCTCGCAGGGGTGGCGCCATGCGGTAGGTCAGGACGCTGTGATGCCTATCCGACCACTCCTCAAAGAGGGGTCTTACCGCCGCGATTGCGGCGTGCGCGGACCTCGGTTGCAACAGTCGCACCCTCACTGCCCTGAGATCACGCCGGAGCTCTTCCCGCCGCGCCTCGACTTGTCGAGGCAGCGGGGATTCGCCCCGACGCTGCGCCTCCACGCGCCACTCATAGACGCGCTGGAGGGCAGTTGCCGCGCTCGACGTGCTTCGCGGCGGGAGGTATAACAAGGCGGGGGGGGTCCGCGCGGCTGGAGGCCTTAAAATCTTATAAGGCATCCCAATGATATTATAAGTAAAAAAGTGTAGATACGTTATAAGCGCTCAGCAAGTGACACGCTAAAATGTGGCTAATTGGCAAACCTTGACCTCAGTGCGACGTTGCGACGTCAACGGGTGCACATAAACGTAAACAGAGTGAATCAAAACTAAAACTGAATCAAAACTAAAACTGACTCAAAACCACCGAAAATGCCATCGTGTGTAATGAGATATTGTGCGAATTATACAAGCAGGACTTCTAAAAGTCAAGGAATCTCATATCATTCGTAAATATACTATTTATCCTAATATTTTCACAAATAAAACATTACGATTCTAAAATATGGCGTCGTAAAAGAAAGAGTAAGACAACAATTTGTCTATCAACAAGTGCAATAGAGATAGATGACAGAGTAAAATTATACCTACGAAACAGAAAGTCAGTTAACTAAAAGTGCAAATGGTGCCATTTTACCTACTTAAATGTAGATTTTTATTTATGTTATGTCTAGCTTTTGCCCGCGACTTCGTTCGCGCACAAACTTTATGCTATTTATCTTTTCCCGTTCCCGTAAGAATTTTGATAAATCCTTTTAATTAATAATTTTTTATTTTACTACATTGAAATCTGTGATTGATTCACAAATAATAAAACTTTTTCTTTAGGTGTAAGTTATAAATTAATTCGTGAATTCTAGATTTCCTGCAGCCAATAAAAAACGTGTGCGAAAAGCAGAAAATGATATCGCGCGCTCACTCTCACGTAGGAATAGTGCAGTGCAAGTGCAAACTACTACGAGCTCATGTCGATAAATTATAATTTTCCGTTGAGTGTTAATCGCCAAGGAATCTAGCAACAATAGATAACTGATTTTATTGAAAGGGATTCAATAAAACAATAAGTGTAAGTAGATACATTTAGTTTATAATGTAGTTAAATCTCAAAGGCTCTCCAATACTTCACCTTATGGAAAAAAAAGCAATGACCAAATAGGACGGACTATGTACGAACTTAGATAAAAGTGGGGAGGTAGCTAGTGTAGTGGTGGACTACAAATACTTAATAAACTAAACTAATTTAACATAATTGAAATTAAAATATAAACTAAAATAACATAATTGAAATTGTTTAAGTTTTATATAAATAACAATACATAAATATGTAAGAATATTAATTAAATACTATAAATACATACCTAATATGGGTCACATCGAACAATTACGCGCGACAAGGTCTATGCGACTTCTATTGCCTTATTATTAAGATTTCTGTGGGCATTATGATTTATGCCCGGTGTAAGGCAATTTCATATCTGATTAATTTATTCTACATTGTTTCTGGTACATTAGACGACGCACTTTTGCGAATTATTTTTGTCTCCACCTACCTTTTAATATTAGTCGTTGCATAGGCACAAATTACGGCTACAATTTCTATACACGCGGTTTGTACCTTCTGCCTAGTTAATTTGTTAGTCTATGATGCCAACGTGCAGTGATTGGTGGGCTCGAATAATGTTTGTTTACATTCACGCGCAGTTGACAACATCTAGCTGTCACTTTTTTTCTTATTGGTTTTATCGAGCTATCCTTTTTACTTGTAGTGAAATGTAATGTGTGAATAAAAAGTGTGTATGTGTGCTGCCTCTCGGCGCGGAACACTTTTTTCTGTTGAATTGTAAGTGTATAACATATCTATTACGTATAATATCATTGAGACATCCACAGAAAAGACCGGTTGAGCAGTACACAACCTACTAGAGGTTGACCTGTGAGATGCCATACACAAAAAAAACGACGGGTTGCACTCTGGGAGTGCCGGCAGAAGTGAAAACTTGAATAGTAATTGTTGGAAATATCTTGTGAACAGATTTTAGTAAAACTCGCAAAAATGGTTGACTTATTATTTCAATAATTTTCCAATGTGACGTACATCTTTTATAAACAATGTTACCTAGCAACGAATGTATCCAGCATACAAACTTCTTTAAAAGTAATAAAGTCACACGAACATTCACGCAAGCGCCCTGCGCCGTCCTACGCTTTTTCGGTCAGGGTCACGTGTCCTGACGCGAGTGTCCTGACGCGAGTTTAAGATTTTATACCCATTACAGAAAAGTGCTCAACGCCGCTAAAGAAGTTTTCACTTCAAAAAAAGCGCGCGAGCTTCATACAATATTTGGTTGTTGATGCGAATAGACGTTCAGACTGTTCGACCTTATTGACAGACAATAATTGTTATTTACAAACCGTGCTTATCAGCGCGACTTTTAGTCTTTGAATAGTTTATTTTTAGATTTGTTTTATTGTTATTTCATGAAATAGGTATTAGAGGTTTTGGTGGTGTTTAAATATATTACCTATTAGTTTACATTTTATTTCTTTACACTTGAAGCAATAGTAGGTACGAAATTAGTTATTTTGGTAGTCTACACTAATATTATAAAGAAGAAAACTTTGTTTGATTGTAATGAATAGGCTCAAGAACTACTGGACCGATTTTAAAAATTCATTCACTATTCGAAAGCTACATTATCCGCGAGTAACATAGGCTCTATTTAACAGGCCTGTTGGTCTAGTGGTTAGTGACCCTGACTGCTATGCCGGAGGTCGTGGGTTCGATTCCCACCCAGGACAAATGTTTGTGTGATGAGCACGATCATTTGTTCTGTCTGGGTGTAATTTATCTATAATATGTATGTATTTAGAAATATATAAGTATGTTTATCAGTCGTCTAGTACCCATAACACAAGCTCTGCTTAGATTGGGACTAGATGGCGTTGTGTGATAGCTTTTTTTTTTTTTTTTTTTTATCGTGGTAAAATCATCAAATGAGTCCTCCCACCCAGGGCAGGGCGGGAGGGACTGTCAGACTTGTACTGACTAAAATCCACGGTGTCCTTCACTAGCCCTTTACGTACCGGGGTCACGGTAATCCCTTGGTCCCGCACACAACGCGCCGTCGACCCGGGCATGGTCCATGGTCGGACAGCGAGTCGCCCATTACTCGCCGCCCACATGCCCGCGCCTACGGTGGCCGGAGATCGTCTCGCGACGTCCGACGCCGTTTCATTTCATTTCATTTATTCATAGAACAATTTAAATTGTGTTTGAATGTTTTACAAAAAAAAAAAATAACAATACACAAAGAGAAAAAGAACAAATAACATAAGTATCTTAAAATTAAAATTTTCAACCTAAAACTCATTACAATATTAAAACATTTCATACGAAAACCTTATCAACAATCAAATAAAATAAAATAAGAATATCATTCCATAATTAATAATCAACAATAATTCAATTAAAAATTCAGTTTTAGTTTACATTTAGTATTTTGTTGTAAATATTTAGTTTTATTCTTAAATTTCTAGGTTTAGTTATGTAAATACTTTTAATGAGTTATTATTACAAATATGTTTATAATTAAAAAAGTAAAATAATAATTCTACTTAAATTCAAATTTTAAATTCACCCCTTGTCAAAAAAGTTTATATAAAAGTAAACAAGCAACAAAAGTTCATTAAAAGTCAACAAATGTTATATTATTTAGATCAGATCACATAAAATCCATTAAGAAAACATGTCACGACTGTAAAATAATAAATTAACAACAATGTCCAATAACAATAAATCATTAAAACTCTAAAGATTATAGGGTAACCAAAAATCCAAATTCATCAATTGTCAAAGATCATCTTCATAAATTAATCGAAATTTATATGCATGTCATACCAAAAAATACCATTACACTAATTTTTGAGTCATGAATTCATCCACGGAGTAGAAACATTTATCCAGTAAGAATTCTTTTAGTTTATTTTTGAATAAGGTGGTTCTATAAAGAAGTTGTTTCATGTCCTTAGGCAGGCAATTAAATAATTTGACCGCTTGATATTGTACACAATGTGTTACAACATTTAACTTGGTGTTCACTTTATGTTTCATAAATAGGTTCCTCGTGCTTTCCCTTTTATGTCTTTCATCATGCGTTTCATAATCAGTTATGTGCTTTGCTAGGTTAGTCAATACGGTAAGAATATAAAGGCTAGGTACTGTAAGTATTGATAGACTTTGGAAATATTCCCGACAGGACTCGATTTGGGGAATACGAACTATTGTTCTGATTGCCCTCTTTTGTAGCACAAATGCTCTACTAGAATTATACTTGTAGCTACTTCCCCATTGCTGAATACTATATCTCAATCTTGACTCTACCAGTGCATAGTAAACAGATTTTAAGATTTCTATGCTAAGTTCTTCACGTAGGCTCCTTAGGGCATAGCATGCTGATGATATAGACCCATCTATGGCTTTTAGTTCATTTTTCCAGCTTAATAATGAATCAATATAAACTCCTAAAAATTTCACGGAGTCAACAATATCTATTTCCTCTCCATTTAACTTAACGTCTAGATTATCACTACAACGTGATGTAGACTTAAACAATACGATATTTGTTTTTTTAGTATTAATTATTAACTTATTAGCTGTAAACCATTTTTGAAACGACTCTAGAGCCGTGTTTATAGTGCTGCTTAAAGCCTCTGCCGTACTTTCACTAATAACAGCATTGGTGTCGTCTGCAAATGCTATAAGTTTAAAATCTGCATTTAGTTTTGTTGCTAGGTTTAGTAAATCATTTGTAAATATTAAAAATAGGATTGGACCCAATATAGAACCTTGCGGGACACCTGTCAAAACCCTTCGTAACTTAGAATGATGGACTTCTTCAACATTATTCTGATTCATGTCTTTTACCTCCACATACATATTTCTGTTACATAAATACGATCGAAAAAGCGACAAAACCTGTCCTCTTACACCGTAATGTTCCATTTTGGCGAGCAACAATGTGTGATTTACGGTGTCGAATGCAGAACTCAAATCTAAGAAAATTCCAGCTACCTTCAATTTTTTATTTAATTTCTCAACCACGTCGTTAACTAAAGTGCAAATAGCTTCTGTAGTTCCAACACCTTTTTGATAACCAAATTGTCTTTTATTTATAACTTTATTACTATTGAGATGAGTGACTAAACGAATTTTAATTAATTTTTCTAAGATTTTTGAAAGTGTTGGCAAAACCGAGATAGGACGATAATTTTTAGTATCCGTCTGGGAACCTTTTTTGTGCAGAGGAATAACTTTCGCTATCTTAAACTGTTCCGGAAAAATACCATCATCGAAACACTTATTGAAAAAGTCTGAAAAAGGTAGCGCAAGAACATTAATATGTTGTTTTAAAACACTTATAGGCAAATCATCATATCCGCATGAAGCTTTATTAGGCATTGACCCCACAATCTTTACTATTTCCTCGGGAGTTACGGAAGTTAAACACATGTCACTATTTACCCTATCAGTAGAATCTGTTAAGTATAAAAGTGAACTATATTTTTCGGCGTTCTCCAAAGAGTGGTTATAACAATTAAATTGTTCAGCGAATAAATTTGCAACTTCCCTGGGGTCATCAATAATTATATCATTTAGTTTCACAAATAGTTTCTTAAAATTAATTTGTTTGTTTTTATTTCTATGTCGATTTACTACTTGCCAGATTTCCTTGCTTTTATTTTTAGCTTTCTGTATTTGTACACTCACAGCAAGACTTTTAGCCACTTTAACGACTTTCCTAAATAACCTCATATAATTTGTTTTATAAGTGTGTATGGTATTATGACCATTCCCATTATTTACACACAAAAATCTTTTCATTTTACTTGAAACCCTTACTCCCTTTGTAATCCATTTTGTACCATTACTTTTATCTTTTAAAAGAACATGTTTTTTTTGTTTTTTGTAGCAACTTTGAAAGGCATCATGAAATTTGTGTAAAAACGTATTGATTCCCATTGAAGACCAGTTGATACTCAATATTTTTTCATTAAAAATCTCGTGGTTTTTTTTTGTGAACTTCCGTTTTTTAATAATAATATTTTGGTTATTGTTAGGCTTTTTTTCTATTGCCATCTGAAGCGTCAACTTACAAAATAGTCCTGCATGACCATCTGCCAAGCCATTGTGATCTATAGAAACTTCCTGAATGTATATGCCATCTAAGTTAGTGATAAAATTATCCAAACATGAGGATGATTGATTTCGGGTGAAAGTGTACGTATGAATAAGAGTTCTGAAATTATAACATCGTAAAAGACTTAAAAACTCAGTACGCTTTTTATTTTCACAGAGGAGGTCGATGTTAAAATCACCACATATAATACATTTTTTGTCAAAAAAGTATTCTAACAAAGATTCTAATTTCTCCATAAATACTTTTAAATTTTTTTCATCGGGACTCCGATAACAACAGCAAATATATAACCCAGTATCGATGTCCTTAGTGCAACATATTTCGAAAGATCCCGATTTATATAATTTATTTATTTGCGAACAATCCAATAGTTGTCTACTTCTTTGCCCTAAAATAAGACTACCACCTCTTTTTTTGTTTAGCCTGCTATTGTATGAAATCAAGTTGTAGTCATTCAGTGAAAATAAAGGAGCATTTATTTTGTTCAGAAAATGTTCAGTGACACAGATGAAGTCCAATTTAGGTACCATTTTTTCTACATAAAGTTCTAGTTCGTCTTTTTTATTGCTAATTCCACATAAATTTTGATGAAAAATAGTTAAATTGGCAATACTATTAGTTATCTTGTTTTTTCGATGAAGTAGATCGAAAAAACCGATCATTTGTAGTTATAATTTTATTACAAAGATTATTGTATTTTGGAGTCTCACAATTTGTACATATTTCCTGAGTGTGGTTAGTGGAATTTACTGGCTTTTTCATGAGAAATGCTTGTGTGTATTTCAAATAGTCAATTTCAATATTCAATTTACAGCTAAGTTCATTTAAATAAGTGCGATTGTCTTGTTTCACATAATAATATCGCTTATAATAAGAGAATTCACATAAGTTAATATATTTACAGTTAGAAAAGTTTTGCGTCAACAGTTTTAAGCTTTGGTTCAACATATTTTTATTTAAGTAATGGTTATTTTGTACACCTAGTAAATAAATTTGTTGGCAAATTTTGAAGTTATTAAGTGCTATACATACTTCCTTCAGTATATGAGATGGATTAGAATCATTTGTGCCTACCGAAAGTATAACAATATCTTGCTTTGTCAGCGTATTATAATTGTCTGAACTTTTAGATAATATTTCGGAGCATGTTGCACCAGGTTTAACCAGAGCTGAGACTGTATAGCAATCATTCCACCCGGCGATCCTTCTATTTATCATCACCTTCGAAAGTCCTCGTACTTGTTCGTCGCCTAAAATGATTATTCTAGGTCTCTCAAATGACCGTCCCTCATTTGTTTCAATCCGCATTGGTTGTTGTTGATGTGGTTTTAATAATTTTAATGTACCTTCACTGGTTTCACAATCTTTGAGCGCAGCGTCACTGTCTTCTCTCCCGAAATCGAGAGTTTTTCTACATTTCTTTTTGTACGTCTTCTTACGGGCCGGATTAGTACTATGGGGAGTGCCTGTACAAATCGTTTTTAAATACGCGATTTGTTTTTGTTGCTCTTGTGTTGTTTTGGTTAGTGAGCTATTTTCGAGTAGTAGTTCGTCAATTTGTTTGTGAGCGCTATTAAGTTGGTCTGCCAGCGATTGAACTTGTTCTTTTAATTTTTTGGTATAGTCATCTTCGTAGTTAGTATTTTGTTCGGGTAGACTGTCGGCTATTGACTTCTCAGACGACGACGGGCTAGTTAAACATTGCCTGGCACATGAAGTTGTTAATATTTTGGTTTTCTGACGAATTGTGATGTTATTTCTTTTGTCAGAATTCATTTTAAGTTGTCGATAAGCATCCAAAAAGTAACTGTTTGACTGCGGATCGAACTCAGGATCCCACGGTAACTGTGGCCGGAGGCACACAGTTTCGCCTCTCGGCTAATATGTGCTTACGTAGTAGTGCCAAATAAGTTGATTGCTTTGTGTTTCCAATTTTTATAGGTGTACTGATTTATCGACTTCACTAAGCATGCAAGTTAATATTGGTGTTACAATTCAGATGGCGTTGTCCAGTAGTAATGACTGTGCAGTATTCAAAATATTTTTCTTAACGATTTTTTAGTGATGAAAACTTCAGATTATTGTACAACCTTTCACTTTTACTTCCACTATATTCACGTATTTTCACTGGTTGTGGTCCTTTCTCACTTTTTACAGCGTTCACTGATTGATACAATGTTTATAATTGATAAAAATAAAAACACTGTCACTTCCAGGGTTCGTGTATGATTATACTGTTTATTCGTCTAGTAACCTTTTTTTGGTACCAGATAACACTATCACCTTTGTATTAGGCTTATTCAAGTCGTTTAAGTTTAAATTTATCGAGTAATTACTGCTTTTGAAATTTTAGGAAATAAAAAATACGGAGCGATATGTTATCGAGACGGCAGCGCCATCTGATTTATTTTGCTCTTAATTGCATAAGGTTGATTTTGACTAACTGTTCTATTATTAGTAAATTCAAACAAAACAACAATTTTTATTTGAAAACAATGAAAATCGTATTACCGATGATGGGTCGATCTCCAGAGGCATGACTTTTCTGATGGCTATGGCTGTGATTGCTCTGTCCAAAACCACCAGACCAGAGATATTTTGCATTAATTGTACGTTATAAATCTGTTTTAAATCCGGACTGTAACAATGACAAACGAAGAACTATGGATATAACCTTTAATTTATGACCTTTCCTGGGTTTCTTAGGGTAAAAATATCGTAATAGTTTGAAACTATACCGATATTTTTCTAAAATAATACATTTCTCTTACATCAATCTTGTTATTCGTACACTAAATATGACTGAAAACGACTAAATAAATAATATTTTATCTTTATTATTTTTTTGTTTCACTGATTTCACCATTTATGATCGCTCTGGCACCAATATTATGATTGCTCTGGTCGCGAAACTTTTTGAACTTAAATATTTTTATAACTGTTTGTGTAAATTGAAGGCCAATAGTAAAAATATATTATTTGAATATAATTCTTTTCAATGAGACATAATTACCATTAAATATCAATATCTGAAAAGCACCAGAGTGATCACACGAATACGCCCGTTTTGGAGATCCACCCTGATACGAAATACCTCCATTTAAAAAAAAATCTATCATTGTTGCACTCTAAAAGTGAACAATACGGCAAATATGAATTTACCGCGAGACCAACAACTCGACGCGATGTCAGAACGCCACTGGGATCGGTTAACCGTAACAACGCTTCCACTGTTTTTTCTGTTCCGTGCAGAATTCAGTATTGTCATTTTTCCACACGAAACTATAACCCAAAAGCATCACACGAAACTGAGATTTAAGTTTGCCAAGTTTCATAGATTTTATGTGTGCAATCTTCGATCAATAATAGCTCTATTGATCGAAGTGTGCAATCTACATGACTAAACTCAATTTTTAACGCGAAATGTTTGAATTTTGTAAATACGAGTAAGACCTAATTTCTAATTATAAACCTAAATCTACTTACTTTAATTTTCCATCCAAGAAAGTATGGAAATATCTCATATTAGGAAATCGCGGCTTTTTATTGAGTAAATTACATTAGTCTCTGTAGTAATATATGAAGATAAGTATTATAGTTTCCACAAAAAACTAAAAGAAAAGAAAAAAGCCCAAAATCCTCAGATATGATAACCCTTGGCACTACTAGTACCTACTAGGTACTACTAGTTATGTAGGGTGACGGAGAGGACGGCGCGAGCACTCGAGCTCAGCGCTAGTGCAGCTACGTGTTCCGGAGCACGCTCTCATGTTGCTGCTTGTCGGTAGGGACTTGACCTCACTGCAGGTACTCCTGGTTGAGCTAGGTTAGTAAAGGCCGCACGTGTCACGGTTAGCGTTAAGACCACAAGAGGTAAACTGGTCAATTAGAACAGCTATACATTACTAAAATCGCTTTTTTTTATTGTGATAAAATCATCAAATGTGACCTAGGGTTCAGAACCGGGAAATCCCGGTCTCGAAAGTACCGGGAATTCCTGGTCCTTTTGTCAGTAAAATGGAACCGGGAAATCAAATTTGATTCCCGGTTCTTTCAGTACTTTCGGGAATTTTATTTTTATTACGCGATTCGCACTAGTTCACACTACTATTTACGCTTACTTTACTTTTCCACATTTTCTACTATTCAAACATTCAAAACTAACGTGAACAATTCAGCGTTAAAAGAAATAACGCGCGAAATTAATGGTGCGCTCGCTACGCTATAACCAATAACTACCTACACTCGCTCGCTGTTGCTAGGATAGGAAGGCTAAGTCGCACCAAATCCTCAACAACTCCTGTATCTCAAGCTGAACCACAAATACAAACCTCCCAATGTGAACAGGCGTGAGAACGTGAATTTGACTCTGATGTGCTTGAAGTTCAAAACATTGCTTTGATAAAAGGCGATGAGTTAAATGCTGAGCTCGCAATAGCTGTTAGTGAAAAACGCGTTAGATCTTCTGCTCATGAAGATCTCTTTACGAATGTTAGGATTGAAATGACTCTCTTTGAGAATGGAGGAGATCGTGGGCGTTACTTGTCTCAGGCATATGACCATCCATTAACGATTCCGCCAACCAGTGTTGAGCCAGAAAGAGTTTTCTCTTCGGCTGGTTTGCTATGCAACAAAATAAGATCTCGTTTGAGTGACAAAAGTCTAGATGCACTGTTGTTTTTAAGATCCTATTATAGAGAAGAGAGAGCTAAAAGCTCTTAAAAATCTAAACTTTGGTTACGCCATATTTTATGAATACTCGGAAGGAGATATTATGTTTAAATATTTTTGTTAAAAAAGTTAAATTTTGTTTTCTTTGAAAAATGTTTAAGATATTTCTAAATGTGTGACTGCCTAATTTTTACCATTTTATTGAAAGTAAACACTTGGTACTTAAGAACCTAACAATAACACTGTGATCGATTATAGTCTGATTTATATATACATATATAATTACTTATTACTAGGTATGAGAATAGAAAATAGTTTAATTTTGTTGCCTTTGAAAAATGTTTAAGATAATTCTAAATATTTAAGGGATCTAAGATGACTGCCATATTTTAACTCTTTTTGGCAGTAAATACTTACGTAAGTACCTAACAATAACACTGCGATTGATTATAGTCTGATTTATTTATAATTACCTACTACTAAGTATGAGAATAGAGAATAGAAGAAAAAAAATCGATGTAAAATTACTTGAATACTAAATTTTAGTTTACTTTTGAAGCATATCACTTGTTTTCTACAACAAAAACTAGCAAGAACCGAAAATACCGAAAGAACCGGGAGATCCCGGTTCCTTTATACAAAAGTACCGAAATCCCGGTTCTCAAAAAGAATACCGGTTCCGAAAACACACAGCACAGCGAGTCGCCCATTACTCGCCGCCCGCATGCCCGCGCCTACGGTGGCCGGAGATCGTCTTGCGACGTCCGACGCCGTGGGCGTCTACCACTGCGGCTGGGGTGGAGGGAGGACGCTGTCCTCTCCCTCACGCGGCCCGCCTCCTCCTTCGCGAGCATGACTGCTTCGCAGAAGGAGGCGACCGCTTCCCACTCCGTCTCGCCCCGCAGCATGGCCTCGACCAATGCCGGGCGCGAGAGGACTCCGCCTATCGCCGTCGTGAGGACACGGCGGTGCTCTGCCCAAGCGGGGCAGTCCTGCACCGTATGCTCCACCGTGTCTTCCGGACGATCCTCGCAGTGGTGACACCCAGGCGTTTCTTCCCTCCCTATCAGACACAGGAACCTCCCGAAACTTCCGTGTCCGGTGAAGACCTGCGTCATGCGGTAGGTCAGGACGCCGTGACGCCTATCCAGCCACTCCTCAAAGAGGGGTCTTACCGCCGCGATTGCGGCGTGCCCGGACCTCGGTTGATTACTAAAATCGCTTATATAACTAATGAATCCTAAAACACCCCAGCGAACCAAGACACTGCTTGTTATCGCCCGTCCGCTCGAGCCGTGGAACGCTAACTACCGACAACAAAATGAAGTGCACAACCTGAGGTACAAGTACTCATTACAGTCGCTACGTGTACAACTAACCTCTTGGTGGTGTTGCACTGCAGGCTGGGGAGCCGGCGGGTGCGGCCGCGGCGCCGCTGGTGGGCGTGCTGGGCCCGGGAGCCAGCTCCGCCGCCGTGCAGGTGCAGAACTTGCTACAGCTGTTCTCCATCCCGCAGGTATCATCGCCTCACTCGGTAAGACACACAAACGGACACGATTGCCCCAGGACATGATGTGACTAGAATCCCTCCGTTTGCGGTTCAATCAAAATAGCTTTTTTACATTTTATTTTAGTTGATAGTATTTTTTCATTACTCATACTCTGAAAGTAGGTCATTACATGTCTGATTAGCAATTTGAAAGTTATCCATAGCTGGCCTAGGGAGAAGCGCTTTCAACTGACAGCTGCAAAATTAAGCAATATTTTTTTTTTAATTTGGGTAGGGAATTAAACTAAAAACTTTTTCAAAAAGTCGGTGGCTTAAAAGTCAACAAAGTTATTTTGTGGAATATTTTACCCTTTCTTGCGGTTGTTTTTAAAATCGGTAATTTTTTTTTGCTTGACTATTATGTTCGCTAACATTGTGTAAGGAAATGTGTGGTGTATTAAAGCATTTATAATGATTATTTGTTAAAAGTGTTATAATACACTCTGTAGCTATACCTGGTTATAATATGTGTACTCTAAAATCCTAGAAGTAGGCAATAACTCCTAGCTAAGTGTCAGTGTGTCTGTGCAGGTGTCGTACTCGGCCACGTCGCGCGAGCTATCAGACCGCGCGCGCTTTTCCACGTTCTTCCGCGTGGTGCCGTCCGACCGGCACCAGGCGCGCCTGATGGTGGCGTTGCTGCGCGCCCACAACTGGACCTACGTGCACGCGCTGCACACGGACGGTGAGACCCCCTACTTCAGCACACATCCTCTCCGGTCCACAGTTACCGTGTGCGTGTGTGTGTTTCGCAGAGAGCTACGGGCAGGGCGGCATGGCGGCGTTCCGCGAGGAAGCCGCGCGCGGTGGCGTATGCGTGGCACGCGAGGTGGCGTTGCGCGCAGCGCCACCGCCGGCGCAAGTGGACGCGGCACTGGCGCGGCTGGCGAGCGGGCCACGCGTGGCCGTGTGCTGGTGCGAGGGACGTACGGCGCGCGCGTTGCTGGCGGGGATCGCACGGGCCGGTGGGGGGCATGGCGGCCTGCGCCTCGTGGCCAGCGACGGCTGGGCTGACCGGCGCGACGTGGTGGACGGTGTGGAGCACGCCGCGCACCACGCGCTCACGCTGCGTATCCGCTCGCCCTACCTGAAAGAGTTCGACGAACACTACCTTACACTCAAGCCTCATAACAACTCGAGGAATCCGTGGTTTCAGGTGATGTATCTTCTCATTAAAATTCTAGCGAACCGCCTGTCTCTAAAACCGTCCCTAATTGCGAGCATCCACCAAATCGAACAAAAAAATGGCCCGGCCATACTTACCATTCTTGTCTCGAAGCAGTTCAGCCCATTTTCTACCCCCTATAACTGCGGGTGGCCTAAGCCTGCCGGGGTCGCGGAGTTGTCGCATCAGGTTACCGTGACCCTAGAAAGTAAAGGGCTATTGAAACATCACCGTGGATTTTAGTCCGTACAAGTCTAACAGTCCCTCTCGCCCCGCCTCCCTGGATAGGGCTCAGTAAAAAAAAGTTTACTGAGTAGTAAACTTTTTTTTTTATAGTGGTAATATCATAGATGACCTTGCTCTTGAAACTTGAGCATTATGGACTCCCATAATGCTCAAGTTTCAAGAGCAAGGTTTCATGATTTACGTAATCATGTCTTCGAGAGTTCACAGAAAATCCCCATCATATCTCCATCATTTTCCCACGCTGTTATGCGTTTTAATAAGGTAGCAAATATGTGATATCCCCGATCTATGCCTTTGTAACTACAGAGATACTTACTAAAACTGGAGCTTACGAGTACATTCTACATTCTACTACTTCTATAAACATATTTATTTAATTATTTATGTACACACAATATAAAATAAAATACATACCAAAACTCAAAAGCACAATGTTTGGGTACCTACAAAACACAGTATACTCAATAGTCAATAATCGTAGGGTTTTCCAGAAGTAAAACGAAATATTAGAAAAGTCAGTATTAGTTAAAGAAATCCTTTCTCATCCGTAGGAATTCTGGGAGCAGAAATTCAGCTGCTCGCTGTCGGCCAGCCCCGCGACGGCCGTGCGACGGTGTACAGGTACAGACGCACTTTGTACTAGTCGCGCACAAGCGGCACAAGCATCTTTTAAACTAGGTATACATAAACAAAAAATAAAAGTAAAAAAATAACAAAGATTCGATGTGTGTCCAATGGCTGCGCTAAATAGGCCCAGTTCAGCAAAATGTCGAGCAACTAGTGCTCGACGCTAGTTTTCAACTGGACCTGCATTAGTGATGTGACATTATTATGTCGAGCATGCTACCGTCCGGGAGAATCGATCCGACACATTATTTCTGGGTGTTCTCTCTCGTTGATGTGGGTGTCTGGATAATGGAGAATATTTGCATAGATACAACCTCGTTGCCAGGACTATCCACCCGCGACTTGCTTTGAAGTACAACCTTGTGCAATCGGAAGTGCCGTACTATAAGTACTATAAGTTCAGTCTCGCGCGGCACGTCATAGTGTGCGAACGTTAGCAATGGCTGATGTGAACGGGTCAACGACCTCCAAAATGTTAAAGTGCGCGAACTGTAATATAGTTATAAACGAGGTTCTGGCCTTTATTCAGAACAAGTGTGATGTGATGGATGAAGATTCAATGATCAGACTGTGTAACACGGCGTTTAAACCGGAAGAAATTAGTGCAGCAAAAAATTTGTTATTTACCTCTGTCAAGACAGCGGGAAGAAACATAAACCGTAAAAGGGAGGGAAAAACACAAAGAGAAGTAGAAGACATAATCTCACTAATAAAACAGAAAGATCCAGAAGAATTGCCGATTTTTGTCGCCCGTGACCTACAAAAATTACCCCCGGTCACTTTTGATCACCTGGACGCGACACGGATATTGAAGGACCTTATTTTACTCAAACACGAGATTGAGACTATTAAGGAAACATATACACATGTGGACCAGTTTTCGAGATTACAAAACGAAGTTATTAATCTGCAGCAAGCATCCATGGTTAATTATTTTGAACGCGACAACTTTGTCAACAGGAAACGAGGTACCACGAATCGTATGTTAGACAGCTCAGAACTCAACTGCGAAAGTGGTCCCTCAGGAATTATTCATATAACACAGGAGCCGATGATTGTTAATAATCATTCCACCGTTATTGATAAGGAGGTAAATCAACACAATCAAGCGCGGCGCTCACTGTCCCTGTCTCGCTCGCGCGCACCGCTGTCTGGTGACGATCTCTCTGTCGCACACAGCCCAAATGTTGCGCGAGCGGCGGTACTCACCGAGAAACAAACGCAGGGCACTTCGACTAGCGCGGTGACTAATACCTCTGTATGTATAGGCGCAACAAACAATCAGCTGATTCGAGCGCCCCAGACGCAGAGCGCCGTATTTACGCAGAATAGTGACGACGAATGGCAAGTTGTACAAAGAAAAAGGTACCGGAATCGATTTATAGGTAAAAAAGGAACGTGCATCGAAATAAGTGAAAGTTTTAAGGCTGCAAATATCACTGTCCCTCTATTTATAAATAACGTTCATAAGGAAACTTGCGAGAATCACATAGCTGCGTACATAAAAAGCAAAACAAACGTTGAAATAACACTACAGAAGATCGAACCCAAGCGAGAGAAACAATACAACTCATATAAAATGTATGTTCCTAGGGAGAAACTGAGTTTGTTTTTGGACTGCAGTTTATGGCCTGACGGTATAACTTTTCGCCGTTTTGTGGATTTTAACAGACGGGATTTAGACAGACGTAAGAAATCTGATATTAGTGCCAAAATAAATCTAAATGGGTAGTACAACCAACAAGGACAGTTTAAGTTTTATCAGTTTCAATTGTAAGTCTTTTAAAAGATCCTCAGAGTGTGTTAGACGGCTATGCCTCACCGCTGATATTATCGCGCTTCAAGAAACTTGGCTCTTGCCACACGAGATACCCGAACTCGGTAATATAAACAAAGACTTTGGTTTCTTTGGCAAATCTGCGGTTGACCTATCAAGCGGTATACTGCGCGGGCGGCCGTATGGCGGCGTAGCACTTCTATGGAGAAACAGTAAGTGTAATGATGTGTCTGTAATTCCGTGTGAAAGTGACCGAATAAGTGCAATTAAGGTATGTGTGTCGGAACGGTTAATACTCGTTTTTTCCATCTATATGCCTACCGACTCTTCTGACAATCTTTTGGAATTTGTTCAATGTTTAAGCGAAATTACGTCAATAGTTGAGACTAGTAATATTGAAAATGTATTTATCATGGGGGACTTTAACGCTCATCCGGGGGAATTGTTTGGTAATGAACTCCAAAATTTTTGTAATGAACAAAATTGGACGTGTGTGGACCTAGAGATGTTGGGATCAATTTCAAATACCCATACTTTTGTGAGTGAAGCGCATGGCAGCCGCAGGTGGTTGGACCACTGTGTGGTTACTGATGCTGCTTTAAGGACAGTTTCTTCAGTAAGGGTATGCTACGACATTTTCTGGTCTGATCACTATCCAGTTGAGATTCAGTGTAACTTAAAATCTGTTTGTAGAATAATTAAGCCACCGATCACGAAAACAAATAAAGTTCTATGGGGAGATAGAGATTTGAGTCAAACAGAGAAATATACTACATGTTGTAACAATAAACTAAGAGAATTAGGCTTCCCTCATGAATTCCAACAATGTTGTGATAGCATATGTAATGATAGTAGCAAGGGTCACTTGGCAGCGATAGACGCACTTTATGGTGACATTGTAACAGCGTTACAAGGGGCGGCTGTTGACAGCTATGTGGGCCGTGGGGGTAGTGGTGGACGGCACCGCGCTCGTCATATTGTCGGCTGGAATAAGTATGTCCGTGACGCTCACAGGGAGGCTCGGCAGAAGTTTTTAAACTGGGTGTCTCATGGTCGACCTAGCTCTGGTAACATTTATAATGAAATGTATGAATCTAGAAAAAAATTCAAAACCAAATTACATTATTGTCAGAATAATCAGGAACTTATAAAAATGAATATTTTAGCTACCAAACATAAAAATAAAGATTTTAAAGGATTTTGGCAACAGACAAAACAGTTAAACCCAAGACCTAGCGTCCCTGTGAGTATCAACGGCATCAGCAATACAAAAGATATTGCAAATTTGTTTAGACGTCACTTTCAAGTGGAGTCTCCGCTAAAAGGTGAACAGACCAGGGATGAGGGGGTCGTCGTGTCCGTGGTGCCTGAGCGGGTCACAGCAAAACAAGTTGCTCTCATAATAAAAGGCATGACTAGAGGGAAGTCGCCCGGACACGACGGCCTCAGCATCGAACATTTTCAGCATGCGGGGCCACACCTCCCGAGGCTTTTAGGACTTTTATTTACGCTCTGTATTAGGCATTCCTATCTGCCAAATGAGCTGATGAAGACGGTGGTAGTGCCTATAATTAAAAACAAGACTGGAGATAATTTCGACAAGTGCAACTACCGCCCGATATCATTAGCTACAACCACAGCTAAGGTACTTGATGGACTGCTTGAGAGACAGCTTAAAGAACACCTAAATTTAAATGACGCACAGTTCGGTTTCAGGCCTGGACTTTCGACAGAATGTGCGGTTATGTCTCTCAAGCAGACTGTCAGGTATTACACAGACAGGAGCACGCCCGTGTATGCAGCCTTTCTCGATCTCTCCAAGGCTTTTGACCTGGTTAGGTATGATATTCTCTGGCGTAAATTGAAGGATACAGGTGTGCCGGGTGAGTTAGTTAATATCTTTAAATATTGGTATGACCACCAGACTAACCGGGTCAAATGGCTTGGTGAATTTTCTGACGAATACGGCTTGGAATGTGGGGTGAGACAAGGGGGATTAACATCCCCTTCTCTCTTCAACTTGTACGTGAACGGGCTCATTGTTGAGCTGAGCAACATCGGAGTGGGATGCTCGATTGATGGTCACTGCATCAATAGTATTAGCTATGCAGATGACATGGTGTTGCTCAGCCCATCAATGGCCGCGCTCAGAAAGCTGATAGGCGTGTGTGAGAAATATGCGAGAGTGCACGGTCTCAAATACAATGCTCAGAAAAGTGAGCTCCTGGTATTTAAAGCCAGGGGTCGTAAAATGGGGGAGGTGGCACCTGTGCTGCTTAACGGTGTCGCTCTTCAAAGAGTGACCGAGTTTAAATACCTCGGCCATGTGGTCACCGAGGATTTAAAAGACGATAAGGACATTGAAAGAGAAAGGAGGGCGATGGCGGTCCGCTGTAACATGTTGGCACGCAGATTTGCAAAGTGTAGTTTAGAAGTTAAGATCACCCTGTTTAAAGCGTTCTGCCAAACGCTCTACACCTGCAATCTGTGGGTCAACTACACGCAGCGGGCCATCAACGCTCTCCGAGTACAATATAATAACGCGTTCAGGGTGCTGGTGGGGCTCCCGCGCTACTGTAGTGCATCTGCGATGTTTGCGCATGCGCACACAGATGGCTTTCACACAGTGTTACGGCGCCGCATCGCTTCGCTGATGTTCCGTACTCGTGGGAGTCCCAACACCATCCTGAACGTGCTCAGTCACAAGTTGGACAGTCCCCTTCTGGGGCACTGGGTTCAAGCACAAGTGCGTGTGCCTGGAGCCCCAGAGGGTGGTAAATACCTAAATTAGTTAAAAGTGAAACAATTATTTTATTTTATTTCATTTTATAATTTCAAATTGTATTATTGGTCCAATTAATTTAATTTATTTTATTGATTCTAATTTTTTTGGTATGGAGGAATTTTGCAATTTAATTTTTTATTTAAACTTTATATTTTTAATTTGATTTGTTTATTTATTTTTTAATTTTCAGTTTTAATTTTGTTTGATTTTTATTTATTACTTTATTTTATTTTGATTTATTGTTTTAATTTTAATCTGAATGTATTTTTATTTGATCTTGTATGGGAAATACTCCTGAAATAAATCAATTTTATTTTTATTTATTTTATTTTATAAGTATGCGCCCGACCCAGTTCTCGAAAATGGTAATATCTCGTTGTATTGGGAACAACCTATCATCACTGACAGGACTATTATTGCCAATAAGCCTGACATTGTGGGGATAGATCGATCGGAGTGTATCAGATTGAGTGCGCAATGATTGTTGATTTAACGGTCCCACATGATGAGAACTTCGTGAAATGGGACAAACTCAGGACCCTTGAGTCTCGATGGAGAGTGATTGATGAGGTACACTGGCAGCTCGACAACATTCTCGTTAGCGGTAGTAGTAGTAGTCGGTAGCGACGTAAACTGCGAGCTTGAATTCTCAACGTATGAGGATACCTACGAGTGCACGAAGCAACGTGACAGCGAGCGAGAATCGCGCCCCCCCGTATTCTCCGGTGACTACGCGCAATGGCTAACATTCCTCGATCTATATACCGCAGCTATTCACAAAAATCCTTCCCTCTCAAAGGGGCAGAAGATGCAACACCTGAAAGGCAAGTTAAAAGGGGAGGCTGAGCGCCTTGTGCAACACTTGGCGGTGACGGAAAAAAAACAACTGCGACTCATGCTGGGAAATCCTTTATCATAGATATGACATGAAGCTGCTTTTTACCAAACAAATGCAAATTTTAATGAGCCACACACACAGAATTCAACATCAGAATGCTTACGAGCTGAAACGCCTACACGACACCAGCCTCGAACCGTGCACGCGTTGCATAACTTAGGCATCGACACGACAACATGGGACCCGATACTGGTGCATATCCTGGCGGGATGCTGGACCCACAGACCTACTCCGATTACATGGAGGCAAGGAAAAGCCCAAGAGGACTCCCCGATTTCAAGGAATTTACCAATTTTATCGAAGGGAAGTTCACCGCGCTGGAATCTGTGGCAAAGAAAACCAGCAAACCACACAGACAAACCGATGCTGACGTAGCTCCAAACAAAGGGAACGCGACGGCGACAAAACAACGAGATGCGTACTACAACAAAAAAAGATGCTACCCCAAGACAAACCCTGCAAGCTCCGACTGAAAATGTCCTGTTTACAAAACAGATCATATAATAGTCAACTGTAAGTACAGAGTTCTTACAAATGACGCCCGATGTGAAAACTAGGACAATTGAGAAACTAAACATTTGCAAGAATTGCATGTAACCGCATAATGGAAAGAAATGCAACTCACAGAAAAGATGCAAGGTATGCAACGAAGCCCATCACATCACACTGCATGTATCACCATCAACTATTACGTGATACAACGTCAGCAACATTGTCGTCAAGGCAAGAAACAAACAATATCTATACATATACTAAATCTATAGAAGGGTCAATTCTGTACATTGAAAATATTGAAAAAATAAATAGCGGGGGGTGTTGCTGGATCGATACCAAACCCAAATATGTGATTAAATTTTTTTTTGTCTGTCTGTCTGTCTGTATATGCAGGTATCACGTGAAAACTAAAGGTTTGATTTCGATGAAACTTGGTATAATTATACCTTATTATCCTAGGCATAAAATGGGATACTTTTTATCCTAGAAAAATACGACCTTTATTTTTGTATATTGGTAAATTGTACACCGTAGACTACCTACAGTATTGTTTCTCCTTTCTTTTTCAAATCCATCCAAAGGTTGTCTTGAAAAGATCCCTTTTAGCGATAAGACCGCCCATTGTGTCACCAATTGGCAAAATCTGTGTCCAATTTACATGTATCTGTAATTCGTATGGTGTGCATAATAAAGAATATTCTATCTATCTATCTATCTATCTACCTTTACTATGAAAAAAATACTTACTACTGAACGCGAGCTCAACAGCAGTAGCTCAATAGAGGGATCTCCTTAATTATTATAGGCTTACCATATTTGGGTCCGATAGATATTTATAAGATGTCATTGTCAGAGTTACTCAAAATGGAGAAATAAACATCCACGCGAAGACCGACATCCGCGCGGACGGAGTCGCGGGGCGGAAGCTAGTGAATAATAAAACAGAAAAACGCAAATCATGTGTCAGGAAATTTTAATCAGGCCTGGCTCACTCCGCGGTGTAGGTATAAAACTGCAAGTACTGGCGGGGGCCACTTCGTAGTGGCCATTTAGTCGGTTGCCGCGCGCCGCCCACTACGCACGCGCTTACTTAAATAATATTTAAGTTTGGTGTTTGGTTGTATTTACGCATAAGTTTAAAAAAATATATATATGATGAAGAAAAGAAAATACTGCGTAACGTTTGGTTGTTTAAATAATGACAGTGATAGGAGCCTCACGTTTCACACACTACCGCGTGATTTCGAAAGGTAAGGAAAAAGGTGAATATTTATCTATGTAGTACATATTTAATAATGATCAAAAAACTATCTACCTGCTTGTGGTGTGCTTATTAATGTCATTCAAGTACCGGCTAGTAATCATGATCAGTATGATTAGGTAGGTTACAAATTTGGCCTACAAGACGACCAAGATAAATAAAATAGACGAATATCAAACCTGACATCACTCTCACTCACCTAAGCTGAATACGTAGGTAGGTCGAATTATGATCGGTAGAAAGTAGGAAGATGTTTACGTTATTGTTTAGGCACGTTCAAACTCAGAAAATGGCTACACTACGCATTCAAGGTCAGCGATCGTATTTCTCTTCGCGACTTTTTACCTACTTACCTACAAAGACATGCAACACGGGGCCTGTGACAATGAAATGAATGAAATGATAAGGACTAGTTACCTATTTTGCCGTAAACGATAACAATCGATCTTTAAAGTTATGACTACAACTTGGCCAGAACGGATTGAAACGGAACTAATCTTTTTGTTTCTGACAACCTTTTAAAATCTTTGATATTTGATGTAAACAAAGACCGCAGGTTTGTTAGATTTATTATTGAGCCACAAAACTAACGTAATAAGAGAAAAAAAAATAAGGAGGTAATGAGGAGTGATATATTTATGTTAAATACGTATTCCTAGGTAGGAATTGAATTGGATTGGATTGGTAGGAGTTTGGGCACAGTTAGGTAACTGTGCCCAAACTCGCGAGTCGCAACCCTATTGAGCTTGACCGACAGTAACCTTTTAATGTCGTTGGCGTCAGATAAACTAAAATGAACTCTCGCGCGTCACTATTCAGTTCATTTTTGCTTGCGCACGGGAAGTTTAGGCTATTATAAAAGTAGGTGGGTGATGCGGGTGCAAGTAAAAATGGACTCTATTCTTTCGTGCATAGATTTTACATTTATTTGTTTTCTTTTTGGGAGTAACACTTCTGTACCTTTAGGTACTATTATAAATATTCTGTGATGAAGTGCTATACCAACGGTGCAACTCAAAAGCCGCAGATGGAACTTACACAGTACTCAGATGTCTTCTAGACCAAGGCTCCCAACTGAACCTTATAACAGAATCTGCTGTGCAACGACTGGATCTTCCGCGACGCAACCACAACTCGACTGTGTCGGGAATCGGAACATTCGCCAGCCAAAGCAACGGAACCGTTCAGTTGGACTGTGAGTCCATTTACGGAGATTACAAATTTACGACGCCGGCAATAGTAATGGCTAAACTACTCAACAATCTACCGAACTACTTCTTCGAGACACAAGATTGGCCTCATATAGAGAATATTAACCTGGCCGACTCACAATATAATTTATCAAGGCTAATTGATATTTTATTTGATGCCGGAGTATATGGCGACATAGTAATGAGCAGCATCCTTCGAGGAAACATAAACCAAGCTTGGTTGGGTATTAGTTGGGAACACGAACACGTTCAACTGTCATGTCATAGTAGACAATGACGACATCTCTCGCTTTTGGGAAGCTGAAGAGATAACATCAGACAACAAGTCTCCGAGTGCCGAAGAGGAATACTGCGAGAAATTATACATTGACACTACAAAACGACTAGAAGACGGACGATACGAAGTTAGAAACCCCATGAAGCCCAACTTCGAACAAAATTTGGGACGAACAAAGCCTCAGACAACACCCTCGCCTCAAGTTATAAAGCATTCATCGATGAAAACATATCACTACAACATATGAAAAGTGCACACAGCCGGACACATCAAGCTGTTTCCTGCCCCATCATGGAGTAATGAGACCTGATTTCACGACAACCAAGCTCCGAGTAGTATTCATGCGGAATGCGGACCCAGCTTACAACAACACTTACATACAAGCTATTCTACGCTGAAGGGCATTTGCATAAGTGTACACAGCGGATATTGAGAAATTTTACCGACAAATACGTATTCAAGAAAAAGATCAACACTTACAAAAAATAGTGCTGAGAGACTCTGACTCGAACCCGTTACAAGAGCTACAACTGACTACAGTAACTTACGGAACTAAGTCCGCACCCTTCCAGGCAATGCAAACCATAAAGCAACTAATCAAGGATGATGGCGCGCGGTACCTTTTGGCAGCGGCTATTCTCTCCAGTCAACTATACATGGATGATCTTCTAGGTGGAATATGGGGTTTTAAAGGGGCGAAAAATCAATCTAGATAATTAAAAAATTCGTTTTCTCCCTATTTTCACATATAAAGATTTAGAGGAAGAATATGCTACATAATTTCGTCGCACGAACTAGCGTAACATCTAGGTAGCTCGATTTGTTTAAGCGCTGACTTCCATGATGGTGACCATGGCTTCAAATCCCAGGTAAACATAGGATTTTTCTTTTTTGTTTTTTGTCATTTGGTTTTTCAGAGTTTATTCCATTTTTTGCTAGGTTTTTTATAATTTTCTTTAATTTGCACCCGAGCAAAAAAAATCATAAAATCTACGGTCATCAGCACAGAAGTAAACGCGTCAGTCTTTTACTTCTGTGCTGATGACCGTAGATTTTAGATTTGAACAGGGTTTTTTAATGCTTTCGTTCACTTAGTTACTTTATTATTGTCGTACACGACGAATGAACTGAAACGGATATTTTGATTTATTAATTCTGGATAATCACGCAATGCATTTAACCAAGAGGTCATAAAAAAAACTCGTTTTTTTTATGACCTCAAGGTTCAAAATGAATTAAAACTTCATTTTAATTCATTTGTCTTCACAAGGCCTAGCAAGATACTTAACAAAAATCACACTAAATTCTCTTAGCAATAAATAAAAAAAAACTTAAAAAAAAATTAAACCGACTTCAAAAACCAAAAGTCGGTGACTTTTTTTTTTTATTTTTGAAATATAGATAATTATGTATCCTGTATTCGATTGAGAGATTTATTTGCTAACTTTTGAGTTTATCGTCTCTTGCCACAATTCGCATGCAACCATATTTGTACGCCTCTTGGCATAACATAGCGCCCTAAGAACTTTAAGAACTTATTTACTACCGACGTTACACAAATAAAATAATTTGATTTTATTCGGGGCAAACTGTAAAATCCTTCCCTTAAAACTTAATCACCCCTTTTCGCTAATTTAGGGGGTTATTTTCGAAAAACCACGTTTCGATTATTTCTGATCCAACTTCTACATATTGAGTTTCTAATTCATCAGTTAGCGCGTTTTGATTTTACCATACAAACTTTAAAATCGTCTGGAATACCAAGAGGGTACTTTTAAAAAACTAATAAGGCCCATCTTTTTTATTAGCATATACTCATATTCGTACCATGTTTCAAGTTTATAAACCTAAAGGATAAGATGTTACTTACAAAGGTTTTTACCCCTTTTGACCCCCTTATAGGTGGATTTTCGCAAAATCCCTTTTAAATACTCATCTACATAATACTTCAATTGCAACGACCATCCAAAATTCAGGTTATACGTTTAGTGGTTTTAGATCCTTACGTGTAAATTTGAATACCCCTTTTCACTAACTTGGTAGGTGATTTTCGAATAATCCAAAAACAAGTGTTTAATTATTTCTGATCTATTATTTAAATACTGATTTTCAGATTCATCAACCCACGCGTTGATTTTTACATCCAAACTTTAACATCGTCTAGATTAAAAATGAAGAGTAGCTTTGAATAATTATTAGTGCCAATATTTTTTATTTACTTGTATTCTTATTCATGGCAAGCTTCAAATGTATAAACCCAAGGAATAAGATTTTTCATACAACAGTTTTCACCCCTTTTTACCTCTAAGAGGATTTTTTCAAAATCCTGTCTTATTGCTCCCCTACATGGTAGACTGCAACTGCTGTCCAAAATTTAAGTTTCTGCGTTTAGCGGTTTCGGCTGCAGTCAAGTCTTAAAAAGATAGCCTGTTCTTTTATACAAGTATACAGATAGATGTATATTTAAAAAATGTAACCGCCTTAAAAAAGAACCACAAAAAATGGTAAAATAACCTACAAAATAACTTTTATTTCGAAAGTCGATGGCTTTATTTTTTTTTTATTTCATTGATTTTTTTGCCACCGACTTCCGAAATAAAAGTTATTTTGTAGGTTATTTTACCGCTTTTTGTGGTTCTTTTTGAAGGAGGTTACATTTTTTTGAAAAGTTTTTTATTTTACTCTTTTTAGTTTAAATATTCAACCCAAATTCTTGCCAAATACATAATTTTCTTGAGCACTAAAATTTTATTATCCGTAGCACTGGTAATAACATCCCTCATGTACACAATAAACTAATAAAATCCCCTATCTCAAAAACTACTGAACCGATTTTGATGAAACTTGCAGTATTCCCTAAGTTGAACGATACCTACCATAAAAAAAAAGAAGTATTTAAATCGGAAGTGTAGTTTCGGAGATATGTGAACAAAGAATCTGTCGATGCCTACTTCTTACTGTTAAGGAGTTGTACCTTCCATCATCAGCTCAGCTACATAAGATGATGATTACCATACGCAAGTACTTAAATTACTTCATAAGATTTGCGAAAAACGATGTGTGGGCCCATAAAATTTGAGGGTTGCCCTCGATTTCTCCAAGATCCAATCATCAAATCCTGAGTTGGTGACAATGGGACTACACGGGAAGCACCAGCTTTCAAACAAAAAAAGAATCATGAAAATCGGTTCACCCATCGGTTCATTATGAGGTAACAAACAAAATACAGTCAAATTGATAACATCCTCCTTTTTTTGAAGTCGGTTAAAAATAACAAAGTTTTGAATGCGAATGGGAAGAACTGTGATTGACCAAGTGCGAATGGGTCGAAGAGCGCATAACGCATTACTGCTTACGCTCTTTGCTATGGACAGTCGTGGAAAAAAAAACAGCCTTTATAATGAGACTTAATTATTTGTGTACAATTGCATTTTATTTGCGGTGTCAGGGAGCGAGTCGCTGGCTGTGAACTACACGCAGGAACCGAAGCTGGCGCTGGTGGTGCGCGGCGTGTATGCCTTCGCGCACGCTCTGCACGCCATGGTGGGCCCGGAGTGCGGCGGCGCGCTCTGCAGCCACATGCTGCCGTTCAACGTGTCGCGCTACCGGCAGCACCTGGCGCGCGTGCGCTTTCGCGCGCCCGACGGCGGCCGCGTCGCTTTCGACGACAACGGAGACCCGCCGCCCGAGTCAGTCTCAACCAACGACTTTAATAGAACTGTTTTGTGACGCTGCGTAATTAAATCACTTACCTACGTAAATCGTTGTACAAACCACATGTCCATGTTTCACCACTATGCAGAAGCGCTTTGCGCCTGAGAATGTCAATTTGACACTTCACGTCATAGTCTTCTTCAACTTGACCTGCTCAAATGCTGTGTGATTGAAACACTAATAGAACTGTTTTGCATATAAACAAAACAGTTATTATGTGTGTAGAGATTGAAGACCTGTTTGTTATCTGCTGGTGAAAGATTTAAATGCTATGAGAATTAAAATAGAATAAACAAAATAATTTTGACTGAATTCATTAAAAGTTTCATTTTTTAAGACAAAGAGCAAACATATATTTTTAAAAAAATACATTTATCTTCTGCCAAACTGCTGTACAGTTTGTCGGAAGAGTACAATAGAACATTATGCGATTTAAATCCAGTTCTCTAAAGAAATTCTCTAAAGTTCTCTGGTATTTATGAAATAAATATAAACACTACTGAAATGATTACTCACATCCAGACAGACTTAAGTTTAAAAACGATGGCCTTATCACAATGATATTATAAGTAATAGATATGTCATACACTTACAAAACAACAGAAAAAAGTGTTCTGTGCCGAGAGGCAGCACACATACACACTTTTTATTCGTACATTACATTTCATTACATGTAAAAAGGATAGCTTGATAAAACCAGTAAAAAAAAAAGTGACAGCTAGATGTTGTCAATTGCGCGTGAATGTAAACAAACTTCGAACCACCAATCACCGCACGTTGGTATCATAGACTAACAAATGAACTAGGCAGAAGGTACAAACCGCGCGTACAAAATTTGTAGCCGGGATTTGTAACTATGCAACGAATAAACACTATTAAAAGGTAAGTAGAGACAAATATAATTCGCGGCAGTGCGTCGTCTTATAGACCAGAAACAATGTAGAATTTGTATAGAATAAATTAATCAGTATGCCTAAAAATACGATTCACTCAGTTCATATAATAGTAAAAGTATTGTGGACTTTAACAAAGACTGTGAGCAATATAATCCCCCACCTTATAATATACATACAACTACATAGTGTGCGTTTAATGCAAGTTTTAAATTTCATCTCACTCAGTTGCAGTATGTGAGGGGGTATTTTATTGTAACATTTTAAACAGTACCACATGACGGATGAGTCTACTTTGGCTAACTTAAAACCTGGTTGAAATAATTCGTTCCTTGTTCTAGTACTATAATAATTGTGCCTTTCACCTCTTTTACTAAATAGGTGCAGATTCTTTCTAGCGTACATGATGTTTTCGTAGATGTACTGTTGACAAGGTAGTCATGATGTTAATTTCCTTAAACCGTTCCCTTAAAAAAATCGCGCATGCGTGGATTGTATATGGCTCTGATAGCTCTTTTCTGCAGAATAAATATTGATTCGATTCGGGCGTCCTGCAAGAGATGTTAAATGAGGACCCCATTGTACCATCGAGACAAACATCACAAGAGCTCCAACAAGCTATTTACTCCATTCTCATAATCTTCTTAGATTATTATTGATTAGTATTTTTATAAGAGGAGCTTGTGGCTAAATAAATACAGCTGCACAGGCCGATTTTCCGGGTTAAGCCGCGATTGCCGAGGTTGGTCTGTGGACGGGTGACCATCTGTCATAGCGAGTTTTCTCCGTGCCTCGGAAAGCATATAAAGCCGTTGGTCCCTACTGTCATTTGTAGATATTTGACAGTTGTTACTGTTAGTCGAGGCTCTGAAGTCTGACAACCAGTCGCTCCATGTAAAATACTGATATCCAGCTGCATCTGGTTTGACTGGAAGCCGTCCTCAATGTAGTTGGATAAAGGATTTTTTTTTTATCGTGGTAAAATCATCAAATGAGTCCTCCCACCCAGGACAGGGCGGGAGGGACTGTCAGACTTGTACTGACTAAAATCCACGGTGTCCTTCAATAGCCCTTTACGTACCGGGGTCACGGTAATCCCTTGGTCCCGCGACCCCGGCAGGCTTTGGCCCTCTACAGGCCCCGTCATTATGCTGACACACCTTGAGGCGCGCGTGGAACACAACGCACCGTCGACCCGGGCATGGTCCATGGTCGGACAGCGAGTCGCCCATTACTCGCCGCCCGCATACCCGCGCCTACGGTGGCCGGAGATCGTCTTGCGACGTCCGACGCCGTGGGCGTCCACCACTGCGACTGGGGTGGAGGGAGGACGCTGTCCTCCCCCTCACGCGGGTCGCCTCCTCCTTCGAGAGCATGACTGTTTCGCAGAAGGAGGCGACCGCTTCCCACTCCGCCTCGCCCCGCAGCATGGCCTCGAACAATGCCGGGCGCGAGAGATCTCCGCCAATCGCCGTCGTGAGGACACGGCGGTGCTCTGCGCAAGCGGGGCAGTCCTGCACCGTAAGTTGGATAAAAGCTAGGCAGATGATGAGTATGTTTATAAGAAACTTTTATAATCTAATTTATAACCAATGCAACGTTGTAATCAGTGATTGTGAATGGTAAGCCTTGTAAGATGGATCAAAATAAAAATATTATCAATTACACAGACAATACTATTGTGTGGTGTCAACAAATATTTATTAGCTGCATAAAGACATGGCACACATGTAAAAGCTGGCTATAATTTATAACTTACTAGGCTTGGTAATTAGTATTTTAGTAAACAACTAAGATACCCTGAATTATTTACTTTTTGCTTTATATTTATGCCATCAATTAATTTGTTATATTTGTTCACTTCTTTGGAACTGCTACAGTGATGGCCTAGTTATGATTTAAATAATAGTATAAAAATCATTAGTTAATTCTATATTTCAATGAATGTGTCATATTTTTATTAGCTATAAAATAAAATAAAATATAATTATCACTTTATCGGACAATGGATTCAAGAAGGAATTAACATTATGTGGGTTCTTTGATCCATAGATAAAAATCGTACACCGAGATGTTCAGATTGTACTTTCAGATCATCATCTGCCTAGCCTTTTCCCAACTATATTGGGGTCGGCTTCCAGTCAAACCAGATGCAGCTGGATATTAATATTTTACATGGAGCGACTGCCTGTCGGACCTCCACAACCAAGTAACTGGGTAATATGATACCCCATGGTACCCTCAGATTGTACTTTAACCCTTTAACCGCCAGAGTCGTATATATACGACAAACATTTCCGTGCCCCTGTCACCCGTGTCGACTTATCTGACAGAGATGTGATTTATCCGACAGAGAATATTCACGAATTTTGTTGTTTTCTTCGATTTTATTGCATCTATTCGATATCTCTCTATTTATGTAGATAGACAGATAGAATACTTTTTATAGTACACCATGATATTTTACATATCAGAGCTTAAAAGGAGCAGAAAGAGAGAAGAGGAAAGCACGATTCGTAGCCGGGCGCTAGGGGCATGGCAATTGATATTTAACCAAGCGCTTAAGGTTCAGAAATAATTTTAAAAATAAGTAGATAGCTTTTTAGCCCAGTTAACAATGCAAATGTTGTCTTAGCAACTGGCTTCCAATTACAGACATATGTTAGTTTCTGGATAAAAACCTCCCTCCGCAGGGGTACAATTGCAGGCAAGTTTCTCTATTTATTGTAACACCTTTACCTGTACCCATATTTGCGAAATAAAAAATCCTATCTTATCTCAAGGTTTCCTTGTTTGTAAACAAAGAAATTCGTTTTCATGTTGAAGTGTGTCAAGCAGTTTTGGCTCCTCCAGACATTCTGAATTCACTTGAGGAACAATTCCCATATCAACCCTGTTTTACACTGAAAAATCTTGTGGTCTTTAGACACAAGCTACATTTAAGGAAAAAGCAATGCGCTTTGTCCACCCTTTTGGCAACCCATTATCGTCATTATCATTCTGCTAGAATCACAAGCCAGAAATCGCTACTCCAGAAATCGAACTTATCTTTGTTTAACAACACAGTGATTCTGAGTTGGGTCAGTCATGGTATGGGATTACAGAAAATTTCAAAGAATTTTTTGGAAGTCTTCACGCGGTAGCGGCTATACTCTAACCCCTAGTTGAGAGACGTAAAACATTGTACATATATTCCACTTACCTCTTTCCAACTCACAAAATGTGAGTGCAAGAAATCGTTCTGTCACAAACTTCGATCAATAATAGTCACAAACATTATGTCCAGTAAATAAGTGGAGACAGAAGACGGTGCCATCTAAACATCCTTCGAGGATAAATAGTCACTTGAGGGTGCACGTAAATAACATCCGTCATTTTGTAAGGAATAATTTCGCTATCAGAATCGGCAACACATCTCTGAGAATTGTAAATCTCCATTTCGATCTAGCACTGACTCACAATTGTAGTGGACACAATATAACAACCTTTTCCGAGCACTATATATACTTCTTGTACAGTTTAACTGAAATTTTACTAATTTTCCCTGAAAATTAATGGGATGGAAAAAAATTGCGTCCGTTTCGCGACAAAATTTAGATGAATGGCCAATGATATTATAAGTAAAAAAGTGTAGATACGTTATAAGCGCTCAGCAAGTGACACGCTAAAATGTGGCTAATTGGCAAACCTTGACCTCAGTGCGACGTTGCCGGAGTCAACGGGTGCACGTAAACGTAAACAAAGTGAATCAAAACTAAAACTGACTTAAAACCACCGAAAATGCCGTCGTGTGTAATAAGATAGTGTGCGAATTATACAAGCAAGACTTCTAAAAGTCAAGGAATCTCATATCATTCGTAAATATACTATTTATCCTAATATTTTTACAAATAAAACATTACGATTCTAAAATATGGCGTCGTAAAAGAAAGAGTAAGACAACAATTTCTCTAATCAACAAGTGCAATAGAGATAGATGACAGAGTAAAATTATACCTACGAAACAGAAAGTCAGTTGACTAACAGTGCAAATGGTGCCATTATACCTACTTATATGTAGAATTTTATTTATGTTATGACTAGCTTTTGTCCGCGACTTCGTTCGCGTACAAACTTTATGCTATTTATCTTTTCCGGTTCCCGTAAGAATTTTGATAAATCCTTTTAATTATTAATTAAATATTATATTACTACTTTGAAATCTGTGATTGATTCATAAATAATATTTTTTTTCTTTAGGTGTAAGTAATAAATTAATGAACTAAGGTGTATCCAGTGGGTGGCTGTTTTTATTTACCTAATTTGAATGCACTTTTATTACATAATACTTTTACTATATGAACTCATGAGTGAATCGCATTTTTAGGCATTATGATTTATGCCCGGTGTAAGGTAATTTCATATCTGATTAATTTATTCTACATTTTTTCTGGTACATTAGACGACGCACTGTCACGAATTATATTTGTCTCTACCTATCTTTTAATATTAGTCGTTGCATAGGCACAAATTACGGCTACAATTTCTGTACACGCGGTTTGTACCTTCTGCCTAGTTAATTTGTTAGTCTATGATGCCAACGAGCAGTGATTGGTGGCTCGAATAATGTTTGTTTACATTCACGCGCAATTGACAACATCTAGCTGTCACTTTTTTTCTTATTGGTTTTATCAAGCTATCCTTTTTACTTGTAGTGAAATGTAATGTGTGAATAAAAAGTGTGTATGTGTGCTGCCTCTCGGCGCGGAACACTTTTTTCTGTTGAATTGTAAGTGTATAACATATCTATTACTTATAATATCATTGTGAATGACATGAAGTGTCAAATTGACATTCTCAGGCGCAAAGCGCTTCTGCATAGTGGTGAAACATGGACATGTGGTTTGTTCAAAAAGATTTAGGTAGGTAAGTGATTTAATTACGCAACCTGTCAAGGCTTAATTTAGTTGCATCTTCAATCAAATGATGTGTGATTGAAACACATATAATATATTATCACCAATCGCGCTGTCGCTGCGTCTGCCCATTGAACATCTGATCTGATGAGGGACACGACGGAACAGGAATTACTCTTAAAAGTTTTCAGTGACGACCGCCACTCAGTGGAGATACTGAGACGTCTGGGAAGAAACCAGGAGCAATTCCAAGTTGTAAAATTCTCCTTTGGTAATCGCCTATTAAAATTTGACTTAGACCAAGATCCAGTAATCTTACAACAGCATCTTACAAGGTTGCAAGGAAATAGACAAACACTGACCATTCTTCACTCCCCCCCCTCCGTATCTCCGAAACTACTGAGTCTACAACTTTAAAAATAATAATTAGGTACAGAATATAAAGATTACAGTCTTTTGTCCATAGATTGTAGCAAGTGGTTATATTGTCATTGGATTGTAGATATTAACGGTAAATTCCCACGGCGACGAACGTCGCAGGACGATCTCCGGCCATCGAAAACGCGCCCGCGTTTTCGATGGCCGGAGCGGGCGATGCGGGCGACGAGTAATTGGCGACTTGCTGTCCGATCATGGACCATGCCTGGGTCGACAGCGCGTTGTGTTCCACGCGCGCCTGAAAGAGTGTCAGCGCAATGACGGGGCCCCCCTTAGAGGGCCAAAACCTCCAGGAGTTGCGGGACTAATGAGCTACCGTGACCCCGGAACGTAAAGGGCTATTAAAGGACACCGTGGATTTTAGTCAGTACAAGTTTGACAGTCCCTCCTGCCCTGCCAAACTAAAAAAAAGTATCCCATTTCAATGTTTTGTATTCATTAAGATTGTAGCTGAATTCTGAATACTTCACGGCGTAGGTCTATTCGCGTTCGCTTTGTTTAGGAACCGGTAAAATAAAGGTTCTAAATGGTTCCAATTTAGGTTCTGTTTCCTGTTCCGGTAAAGGTACCGGAACCCCTAAATACCTGTTCTATACCGGTATTTTAGAACCGTTTTCAATCCCTGATTATGATGTTCGGAGTTTTGAAAATCGGAACATCGAAATTCGGGATAAAATATTTGGGTGTTCCCAGCTGGGATTTGACAATCGTCAACGGTCTGAGAGTGCAGGCTTCAGATCCAAGAGGTCCTCAAAGGTTAATGCAGTACTCACTGTGACGGTTACATTGACAATGACAAAAGTGAAGACGGGTTTCTCAACTTGATAAACATTCTAATCATAATGTAAATCTGAAAAGCTAAAAATACATACTAAAAAACAGAATATAATAAATAATTATTTAAAACTTAATTACAATAAAAAAATGCACGATGTTGATAAAGGCAACAGCTATTGGTACCCAAAAATATAAGTAGGTAACTTAATATTGAATTTTTATCCGGATGAAATCCCAACACTAATCACATTTGATTCGGAACGCAAAAATACATAGATATAAAAATACAAAATTAAAACTTAATATTGACTTTAAAAACAAATAATTAAATTAAGATAAGACAAATATTTAGTAATCCCTATTGCGTGTTTTATGTTTTGCCGTTTGATAGATAATGGTTCGGAATCCTATGTGCGCGAGTCTGACTCGCCCTTGGTATTTTTACTAAGCACTAGTGATGTTTAGCCAACAAAGTTTAGTCTCGCATGGTGTCCTGTCCTCAGGCTGAGCGAGTACGATGTGATGAGCTTCGAGCGGCGAGGAGGGGGAGGTGCGGGGAGCACGTGGCGCTACGCGCGCGTGGGCCGCTGGCGCCGCGGCGCGCTGCACCTGCGCGGCGGCGCCGACGCTGCATACCGGTACCGATACTCAATTAATGGAAGTTGGGCAACTTCCGCTCAACTACAGGGTTATTCGTAAAAGATTCGCAACCATTCATGGGCTGAAAGTACTTATGGTTATAAACATAATTATTAAATACTAATTAGTACAGAAAGGTCAAATTTAAATATTTTGGTGGAAGAATGACTTGGGCCTAGTCTTAGTCCTGGTCCAACTCTTGGTACTGGTCCAAGCTCTGGACATTGTTGAAGTCCAAGTCCTAAAAAACATATAAACTCACATACACAAACACCCAGGCCCAGGTCTTAGAACAGGCTCGGGCAGTACTTGGACCAGGGATAGGGACTAACCACAGAAATCTTAATAATAAGGTAATAGAAATGCTATAGTACTACATTTTACAGCGGGACGAGTGTCGCCGGGTCACAGCTACCACCGCATAAACAAACAATAGATACACAATAACGCCTACATATGCACTTTGCATTGCTGCACCAAAACCAAACCTTTTTGCGATGACATTACGCAACATTTTCTAAAAACGTATAATCTCAGGTCACGTGACTCCTGCAGCCAATAAAAAACGTGTGCGAAAAGCAGAAAATGATATCGCGCGCTCACTCTCACGTAGGAATAGTGCAGTGCAAGTGCAAACTACTACGAGCTCATGTCGATAAATTATAATTTTCCGTTGAGTGTTAATCGCCAAGGAATCTAGCAACAATAGATAACTAATTTTATTGAAAGGGATTCAATAGAACAATAAGTGTAAGTAGATACATTTAGTTTATAATATAGTTAAATCTCAAAGGCTCTCCAATACTTCACCTTATGGAAAAAAAAGCAATGACCAAATAGGACGGACTATGTACGAACTTAGATAAAAGTGGGGAGGTAGCTAGTGTAGTGGTGGACTACAAATACTTAATAAACTAAACTAATTTAACATAATTGAAATTAAAATATAAACTAAAATAACATAATTGAAATTGTTTAAGTTTTATATAAATAACAATACATAAATATGTAAGAATATTAATTATATACTATAAATAAATATAAATACATACCTAATATGGGTCACATTGAACAATGATTAAGCAAATAATTTGTAAAAATGAAAAAGTATGGGACTTCTACATTATTGATTTTGAAAACTGAAAATACATCTCATATTTAAACATTTAACATAAAACCATAATGTTTTCCAATTTGGTAAAACTAAGAATCAAACTGAACGTAATTAATTTATCGATACAGAATAGTAGTGGCACGTCACTAAATTACGGCCAACTCATGCGGCTTGTACCAAGAATTGTTTATTGCGCCGCGAGAATGCGAGTCCGCATGACTATAATTCCATTGCTGCTTTTAGCAGTTGTAATAGTAGACATGGACAAGCTTAAGCATTGATGGTTATTGAATTGACAAAAAAAACGTTTTTCGTGATAAATCGTTGTAGCGGTGGTAAAAATATTTGATTTGTTTATATTTACTAAAAACGACAATATTTCAAAAATTAAGTACTTACATATGAAATGTTATTCCTTTATATGTTAAGTTACAAGTTTTGGACGAGTTTCCGCAGTTGGATACGCTGCAAAACACCATGTTTACCTCTCCGCGTCTCAAATAACACAAGTAACCGCAACAAACGCTCCTCGTAAACTTGTGCCCTACGATACACATGCGCGGCGACAAGGTCACGCGTCTATGCGACTTCTATTGCCTTATTATTAAGATTTCTGTGGGACTAACACAGGATATGGAATAGAACCAGTTTTGGACCCTGACCAGAACTAGGACGCATTAGTGTCACGCTTTGCGTGGCCTCGTGCACAAGCTATTTAACAATGTTAGTCAGGTACATTTCTAGATTTACCAAAAGTATCCTATGAGGTCCAGGATCCATTTAAATTCACTGAGATCGAAGTTAGAAACACACGTAGACGAAGTCTTGCGCGAAGTGCTAGTTCTTTTACGTGCATGTACAGCTGTGGTGGTTGCAGGCGTGCGCTGGGCGTGCAGGCGGCGTGCTCGGCGCCGTGCGCGGCAGGGCAGTGGGCGCGCGCGGGCGAGGGCCGCGCACGCTGCTGCTGGTCGTGCGAGACGTGCGCGCCGCTCGCCGTCACCGTGCCGCCGCCGGCGCCCGGCTGTCGCTTGTGTCCGCCGGGACACCGCCCTGACTCCGATCGCATCAGTAACCAAATCAAAATATTCATTTTTCTCTAAGATGCTGCTTTAAGATGACACGGCCGTTGACATGGTTCGTTCATGACTTTGGTGTAAGCGGTGAGCGGTGTGACAGCCGATGGCGTATAAGACATTAGTTACTTTGTAAGTAAGCGAATAACGGTCAGTATACACCGAGACGCGACGCAACGCGACGTGACGTAACGATACTGCAAATGTGTATCTTTTCGTGTGGTAAACAAAGTTCAATTTTGAGTTTATTAAAAGGCATCGCGGCGCGGCGCCGCATCACCGCGGCGCACGGTGGGCTGAAAATCGGCTTTCATAGACTTAGGCATTTTATTTTGCAAGTGCCAGTTTTTGTGCCGGATATCACTTCTATTAGTTATAACAATATACAAAAATGACACCAGAATTGATTCTGCACAAAAACGAAGGAATTATATTTTTTTTACGAAAATTTTGTATGGAGCTAGTATGAAAAATCGAAATATCTCTAAAACGGCAGGGATAACCGTAATATCCTTATAGGGGGTTATAGTACTAATTATTTATGATTTTTTGACATACGTTACATAGTGGTTGTAGATGCCGTTTTTTTTTAAAAAATCGTCAAAATATTTTTATTTATTTTTACGTAAGAAACGTTACTTTTAGTGTTTAAGTTGAAGACTTCAGAGCTTTAACAACTCTTAACATAAAATAGCATCACCCCTATAGACCTGAAGGACTAGACAGAGGTGTGTAGTATCTTGTTGATCTTGTAAGATTTCCAACAATACCAAATAGTTGAATATCAGTGTCAAAGTAAATTGTTAATTGATCATACCCGCCCTAAAAGTATGATTACAACATAACCGGACACATAATAATATCGACACAAAAGGAATTTTAAAACCTTACATACGTTCAAAATTATTATTTATTGTGTAGAAAGCACTTGGATTGCTTCTTTCACTTATGCTTTCAAAGTGGCAATATATTACGTTGCGAGAGACTGCCATTCGGGAAGGTGCTAAGGATATTTACCCATCCTACTATAAACTGCAACAAACTAAGCTTGCATGCTACCCTCCTAATCAATCAGTGTCAGTTACGGATTCATCAGCTAGAATTACACTTCAAGCTTTACTTGACATCACGGTGAGGCGGATTCTTCAAAGTCTTTCTGATAATGTGGAAAATAAGCAGTTAAAGCTGATATCGAAGTGGGGATTTGATGGTGCTTCCAATCAGAGCCGATACAAGCAGAAAATGGACGGCGAGCATGATGATTCAAGCATTTTCATGACCTCCTTGATGCCACTGAAACTGACAGATGGAGATAATACTATATGGACAAACCTGAAACCATGCTCAACTTTTTATTGTCGTCCGGTTCAGTTCACTTTTGT
The DNA here is from genome assembly GCA_943136025.2 of Agrotis puta. Taxonomy (NCBI): domain Eukaryota; kingdom Metazoa; phylum Arthropoda; class Insecta; order Lepidoptera; family Noctuidae; genus Agrotis; species Agrotis puta. The sequence goes on from OW964177.2 coordinate 70,802, forward strand.
AAAAGAAAGCGAAGCAGTTGTCATTGATAACAAATAAAAAATGGATGAGGAAATTGAGGCCCTTAACCCTACAGAGTTCATTAATAGTAACAGGGTGACTCATAAACTAATGATGACAACACGATCGACGCAAAAGTCTGCACGTACCTTTCTGAAGCTAGGTCAAATGAATCATGCTACCTTTGCTTAGCAAAACCAACAGAAATGAACCACTTAGATGCTGTAACATCAAAAACTGTCTGTTCTGACATGTACGAATTTGGCCTATCATCCCTACATGCCCGTATAAATTGCATGGAATGTCTGTTACACATTGCGTACAGACTTGACTTCAAACAGTGGGCAGCAAGAAGTAATGAGCATAAAGAAATGTTACAAATCAGAAAAAGAAACATTCAAAATAAATTTAAAGAGGAGCTCAATCTGTTGATTGATATAGTGAAACAAGGCTCGGGAACTACCAATGACGGGAATACCGCAAGGAAGTTTTTCGAGTTTCCCAATAAAACTGCAGCTATTACTGGGTTGGATAAAAACCTGATAAAAAGATTTGCTGTTATTTTGCAAGCAATAACATCTGGTGAGAAGATCGATGTTATAAAATTTAAAGATTTTGCTCGCAAAACTGCAGAAAAGTACGTGGAATTATACGACTGGTACTACATGTCATCAACCGTACATAAACTATTAATACACGGAGCTGACATAATCGAAAAAAATGATATTGTCCCGTTTGGGACTCTCTCGGAAGAAGCCCCAGAGTCTCGAAACAAAAATTTTAGGAGGTTCCGGGAACATCATTCGCGGAAAAGAAGCAGGCAAGATTCCAATCAAGATATCCTAAATATGCTTGTTGTTTCTTCGGATCCTTTGCTAAGTGCACAAAGGCCGAAGTTAGATGCCAAAAGGAAGACAACCTTTTTTGCTGAAACTCTCGACCTAATACAGTTTCCGGAAACTGAGTTCGAGTTTGTAGGTATATCCGATCTGAATTCTGACTCGGAATTGGAATCTTACAAGATCAACAAGATACTACACACCTCTGTCTAGTCCTTCAGGTCTATAGGGGTGATGCTATTTTACGTTAAGAGTAGTTAAAGCTCTGAATTCTTCAACTTAAACACTAAAAGGAAAGTTTGTTACGTAAAAATAAATAAAAATATTTTGACGATTTTTAAAAAAAAAACGGCATCTACAACCATTATGTAAAGTGTGTCAAAAAATCATAAATAATTAGTACTATAACCCCCTATAAGGATATTACGGTTATCCCTGCCGTTTTAGAGATATTTCGATTTTTCATACTAGCTCCATACAAATTTTTTGTAAAAAAATTATTATTCCTTCATTTTTATGCAGAATCAACTCGGTTGTCATTTTTGTATATTGTTATTACTAATAGAAGCGATATCCGGCAAAAAAACTCGCAGTTGCAAAATAAAATGCCTAAGTCTATGAAAGTCAATTTTCAGCCCACCGTGCGGCGGCGCATTCATCGCACTGGGTTGCGAGAGGTGTATCTTTTCGTGTAGGGAATAGTTAGATTTTGAGTAGTTCTATTGAAGTGAGCGCGCAGCGGCGCGTCTCGGTTTGAGCTGACCCTAATGGCGCCTAATGGCGTGTGTCAAACATTTCTTTGATCGTACCGCTTGTCGCCCCGCGTTAATTCATCGCTGACAGCGGTAGCCGGTAAGTGCTTGTACACGTAGGAACACGCGGGCGCGTCGCCAGGTGCGGGCGCGTTAACGTGGCGAGCTCGGGTTCACATTAGCCGCCAGGCATTTGCGCGAGTGTGGACTGATGTCCCGAGTGAATCGCACGCTTCTCCGCTATTTCGACGTGAATACACACAAACATCTCATTTGTTTGATATTGTCGCGAGCGCGTCGCGCGGCAGGCGCTATCATGCCTGCTACCGTGCGTTTCGTATGTAAACGCGATCACGAATTATCAAACACTGTGCCCCGCGGTTTCACTCGCGTTTTTCTCGTTTCCGTGGAAATACCGAGATAAAATATTGCCTATATTATAGCCTCCCTCAATAAATGGACTATTGAATATTTAAACAGTTTTCATATCAGATCAGTATTTCCCGAGATTACCGGGTTCATAACATTGTATAAGTCGCAGGCAATAGCTGTATATCTGTTCGACATTCAGCCAGACACATAAGACTACAGGCGGGAGTGTCCGTCCACTTTAAACCGGGTTAAAATATTATTTTAAAGTACTTCTGAGTAAATTTCAAGTATTAGTTTACCGGCCTTCCTCTCCTCGGTTTACGGTACCGAAAAATTAACCAAAAAGATTTTATCTAGTTCACTAGTTGATTTTGAGGTACCGTTTATAACTGATGCGTTGAACGCTTGGAAAATGGCTTGTCCGAGTACGGATTTGCCCGACTACCTGTCCTCCCAAAGACGATGGGACGTGCCGCTCTGCAGTATTATACGGAATAACCTGCTAAATACGTCAATTAATGCTGCAGAGCGCGCCCGTCTACTGGCTGTGGGGGAGTGGGAGTCGGGATTATGGCTTCAAGCACTCCCATCATCCACTATTGGTACCATGATGGATGATGCTTCATTTCGGCTCGCTACAAGTCTTCGTTTAGGCGCACCTTGTGTTGCTCCGCATCGTTGCCACTGTGGTGAAGCTGTCGACAACCTCGGACATCATGGCCTGTCCTGCAGCAGGAGCGCAGGTCGCATAGCTCGTCACGCCAGCATCAACGATATTATTCGTCGAGCTTTTGCCTCCGCCGGCGTACCAGCAGTTTTAGAACCAAACGGCTTGGTACGTGACGATGGCAAAAGACCAGACGGAATGACGTTGGTGCCTTGGAAGGTGGGTAGACCTTTGGTGTGGGACGCTACCTGTGTCGATACCCTTGCGCCATCCCACGTTGCAAGCACGGCGGGCTGTGCTGGCGCCGCAGCTGCGGCTGCTGAGAACCTCAAGCGGCGCAAATACTGTAACCTTAATGGTTGCTACAGTTTTGAGCCGTTTGGGGTTGAAACGCTCGGGTCATGGGGTCCAAGTGCGCGTCTCCTTTTTAAGGAAATTTCTCGGCGACTGGTCGACACTTCGCGTGACCAGAGGGCTGGTTCTTTCTTTGGTCAAAGAATAAGCATTTCCATTCAACGAGGCAATGGCGCCAGTCTTCTGGGCACGTTTCCAGATGACAGCGATGCGGAGGAGTACTTTGACGCCTGAGTGTCTGTGCCTTTTTCTGTTTTTTTCCTTTTTTTTAATAATTTTATTTCAGTTTTAGTTTACCTTTAGTATTTTGTTGTAAATATTTAGTTTTATTCTTAAATTTCTAGTTTTAGTTATGTAAATACTTCTGAGTAAATTATATTTTTCGTTTTATTTTCTTGTGGCAGAAGAATATATTGATTGTTTCCGCAACCTGATCTTGACAACGCGACATATAGTTGACCGTGCGAAAAACAGTCTTGCCGTAAATCTAATCCTACATATTAAAATGTTTGCCCCTGTGATTTATTTATCGTTACGGCAGAAGATAATTTAATTGGGAATTGGACTCTTTTAAAATGAAAAGGCAAATCATTTGGAATCATTGGGATCCGAGGTATAAGTACTGTTTGACCAACCGCTAGACCAGTCAAAACTGTTGCAACGATCACGTTATTGCGAAGAAATTTAACCTGAAGTCGAGTCCCGTTACATAAATGTGGTGGATTTTTTTTATCGTGGTAAAATCATCAACTGAGTCCTCCCACCCAGGGCAGGGCGGGAGGGGCTGTCAGACTTGTACTGACTACAATCCACGGTGTCCTTCAGTAGCCCTTTACGTACCGGGGTTACGGTAATTTGTGAGTCCCGCGACCCCGGCAGGCTTTGGCCCTATACAGGCCCCGTCACTATGCTGACACTCCTTGTGCGCGCGTGGAACACAACGTGCCGTCGACCCGGGCATGGTCCATGGTCGGACAGCGAGTCGCCCATTACTCGCCGCCCGCGTCGCCGTGGGCGTCTATCACTGCGGCTGGGGTGGAGGGAGGACGCGGCCCGCCTCCTACTTCGCGGGCATGACTGCTTCGCAGAAGGAGGCGACCGCTTCCCACTCCGTCTCGCCCCGCAGCATGGCCTCGACCAATGCCGGGCGCGAGAGGTCTCCGCCTATCGCCGTCGTGAGGACACGGCGGTGCTCTACCCAAGCGGGGCAGTCCTGCACCGTATGCTCCACCGTGTCCTCCGGACGATCCTCGCAGTGGTGACACCCAGGCGTTTCTTGCCTCCTTATCAGACACAGGTACCTCCCGAAACTAAATTTGGTGGCTTAAGATTTCTAAGTAAAATAACTGGGGCACCAATTTTTAACTTGAGAGAATGTGGCGGGAGGCCACTCGGGTTTAGAGAATTAAGAAATTCCTGTGGAAAATGGACTGCATCTTCTTGATCCATTACATTATCAATAGTGTAGGTGATATCCCCTGGAAGTTTAGTTAAAATTAAATCGTTAATTTCGCCAAAACTACTGTTTCTCGCCGCCAATATTGCTCGTTGACACATCCATTGATAATCTTTATTTTCTATTTCGACCAAAGACATTAAATTGTACTACACAGGTAGTATAGTAGGTATGTTATCAAGGGTATTTATGTAGAAGTAAAATACTTTTTGTTTCATCTCAATCGGATATTTCGTTTAAAAGTTATCACGTTTGTAAGATGTTAAGAGTTCGTACCTATTAACAAGTTATGGGCCATAGAGTTTTTTATCAACATAAAATCCTGTAATAATCTTTTTCGAAATATATTTGTTGATGATTGTAAGTATAAGAGTGTCAGCATAGTGACGGGGCCTGTATAGGGCCAAAGCCTGCCGGGGTCGCGGGACTCACAAATTACCGTAACCCCGGTACGTAAAGGGCTACTGAAGGACACCGTGGATTGTAGTCAGTACAAGTCTGACAGCCCCTCCCGCCCTGCCCTGGGTGGGAGGACTCAGTTGATGATTTTACCACGATAAAAAAAAAGCCACCACATTTATGTAACGGGACTCGACTTCAGGTTAAATTTCTTCGCAATAACGTGATCGTTGCAACAGTTTTGACTGGTCTAGCGGTTGGTCAAACAGTACTTATACCTCGGATCCCAATGATTCCAAATGATTTGCCTTTTCATTTTAAAAGAGTCCAATTCCCAATTAAATTATCTTCTGCCGTAACGATAAATAAATCACAGGGGCAAACATTTAAATATGTAGGATTAGATTTACGGCAAGACTGTTTTTCGCACGGTCAACTATATGTCGCGTTGTCAAGATCAGGTTGCGGAAACAATCAATATATTCTTCTGCCACAAGAAAATAAAACGAAAAATATAATTTACTCAGAAGTACTTTAAAATAATATTTTAACCCGGTTTAAAGTGGACGGACACTCCCGCCTGTAGTCTTATGTGTCTGGCTGAATGTCGAACAGATAGACAGCCATTGCCTGCGACTTATACAATGTTATGAACCCGGTAATCTCGGGAAATACTGATCTGATATGAAAACTGTTTAAATATTCAATAGTCCATTTATTGAGGGAGGCTATAATATAGGCAATATTTTATTTCGGTATTTCCACGGAAACGAGAAAAACGCGGGTGAAACCGCGGGGCACAGCTAGTGTTTTATAATTCGTGATCGCACCCGCCACCGCGCCCGTGACTACACGTGTTTGAACACTTAGGTCGTGAACGAGCCGACAAAGTGCGGCACAACTGTTCGCTCGCTGTCGACTTATAAACGAACACGATGCAGACAAATTAACCCTTAGTAGGTATCGTGGGTCAAATTTGACCCAGAAGCGAACATTTTCTGTTATTATTCTTTTAATATTTATGCTACGACTGCGCGCTTCTACGTATTCCCAGTGCTTCGCTAGCTGCAGCGGGGGGCCGACGTGCAACGCTGCGACTATCTTAGGAGCGGAGGTAAGTAGCCGTCTGGGTCACATTCGACCCACGACACCAAATAAGTAACTTTTTTCACTGAGTGTAATTTGTAACTTTTTTTTTTAGTGAATATTTGTACTACAATGGTGGGCTTTTTAAACTATAGACAAATCGAGGAGTTGATGGGCAACTTAAATGATGATTTGGAATCGAAAAATGAAAGGACACCAAATATAAACCAACTTTGTGACTCATCAGCGAAACTTTGTGACTCATCAGCGATCGAGATAATCCCGAACCTGTTAGTTGCTCAGAAGACAGTGTATTTGGAATAAGTTCTGACGACAGTGAAAAAGAAAGTGGAGAATAAGAGAAAATACGAGGAGAAAGACTAAAATATGTTATCTTATTAGTTTGGAAGAAGTCGTTTTGATTTTGGTTGTCAAATTTTTAATTTTATGCTGATTTCAAAAGTAATTTATTTTTTTGTTATAATAAAGATATAAGAAGTGCCATAAAAATCTTTTAGTTAAAGTTTTTCTTACACTTCTACTTTTTTTTGTTGTTTTAAGTTCACACTAACCAAAAAATTAGGTTAGTTACAAATGCGTGTGAAACATGATAACTTTTTTTATATTTCACACGCATGTTTTTTAGTTCATAACTAACCATAATTTCTACAAATAATAAAAAAATCTACGTTCTACAACAATTTTTTTGGTATGGGTAAAATATGACCCACGATACCGGTACTGTTGCCAAAAAAGGCGATACCAGCTAAGGGTTAAGCTGGATTTACATTTGTCTGACGTGTTGTGTTGTGACGCATCAGAACAGGACGATTTCATAGATTTAGTATGGCGCATCACAACACATCGCGACACACAAATGTAAACCTTGCCATACGAAATGTATGAAACCGATACCGTTCTGATGCATCACAACACAACACGTCAGACAAATGTAAACCCAGCTTTATGCGCGAACCTTAGTATTCGTACTGCTGATGTGCGTGAACAAATGTGCCGCACATTATTTTGGTGGAAAGAGGTTAGGTTAGGTTAGTTAGTTAGTTAGTTTAATTAATCCGCAGCGTGTTTACCAACGCCGGTGGAGTGGGGCGGTGGAGGGCGCGGGGCGCGCGTCGTGTGCGCAGTGGCGGGCCTGGCCGGCCTGGCCGCCGTGTTCACGTGCGCCGTCACATTCTGGCGCCACCGCGCCACCCCTGTGGTGAAGTCGGCGTCCCGTGAGTTGTGCGCGTTATTGCTGTGCGCGGCAGCAGTGTGCCACGGCGCGGCACTGGCGGCGGTGGCAAGGCCCGCTGCGGCGTCCTGCGTTCTCGTACGTTTGGCGGCGCCTGCGCTGGGCGGCGTATATGCGGCGGTGCTAGCGCGCACGGTGCGCGTGGCGAGGCTTGTGGCGGCGTGCGAGCGCCGACCAGCTTCGCGGCCACGCTTGCTGTCCTCGCGTGCACAAGTATGGACCTGGGTGGCGCTGAGCACGCCAGGCTTGTGCGTGGCGGCTTGGAGCGCAGCGCGCTGGCCGGCGGCGCCGCGCCTGCTGCACCCGGGCCGCGCGCGCTCCGTGCTGGCGTGCGGCGGCGAGCACGCGCCGGCGCAGCTGGCTCCGCTGGCACCCGCTCTGCTGCTGCTGGCGACGTGCGTGGGGCTCGCGGTGCGCACGCGCCGGCTTCCACACAACTTCAACGAGACGCGATGGGTGGGGGCGGCGGCGTACGTCACGTGCGTGATCTGGGTGGCGTTCTTTCCGCTATATTGTGTGAGCGCAGCACGTACGGCCACGCTGTGCGCGTGCGTGTCGCTGTCGGCAGGCGCATGCGTGGCGCTGGCGCTGGGCCCGCGCGTGTGGGTGTGCTTGTGCCGCCCGGCTCGCAACACACGTGTGCACTTCCTGACGGCTACCTCCATCCGCTGTCACCTCGGCAAGTACCGGCCGGGCCGTGTGGAAGGAGGGTCGGAAGCGACGCCGAGGGCGGAAGTGCGGGATGCGGCCTGCCAGACAACCGACGGGTCGCGTAGCGCGTCATCGCACCGCTGTGCGGCGGCGGGCGTGTGCGCGCGCATTGTCCGAACGCCGCGCGGCGACTCGTCAGACGTGCTGATCGTGCTGCTGCACCATCACCACTCGCTGCCGGCCGCAGGCAGTTCGCCCGAGCCGCTGCACGAATGATACAAAAAATACCACGCATATCATGAATATTATTTTGAAACTCTTGCCTTGTTTTCATTGACCGTAAGAGTAATAAATACCTGCTGTTATTGAGTGTGAGCCTGGAGATCTGCCATACAAGTCCTGAACCCAGTTTAGACTCTAGCTCTCACAAAGGTTTAATCTTTATGTTATCTTAAATTTTGTGGCTAATTGTGCCTTTTGCCTTGTGTCCCAATACGGATTTACCCGACTACCTGTCCTCCCAAAGACGGTGGGACGTGCCGCTCTGCAGTATTATACGGAATAACCTGTTAAATACGTCAATTAATGCTGCGGAGCGCGCCCGTCTGCTGGCTGTGGGAGTCGGGATTATGGCTTCAAGCACTCCCATCATCCACTATTGGTACCATGATGGATGATGCTTCATTTCGGCTCGCTGCAAGCCTTCGCTTAGGCGCACCTTGTGTTGCTCCGCATCGTTGCCACTGTGGTGAAGCTGTCGAGAACCTCGGACATCATGGCCTGTCCTGCAGCAGGAGCGCAGGTCGCAGCTCTTCACGTTAGCATCAACGACATTATTCGTCGAGAAGCCGGGGCGGGTCGCTAGTTGTTAATAATAACAATGTAAAATAAATGCATTAGCAAATATTTGTATAGGATATTACAACTAATAAAAAGAATTGGAAAATAAAAAACTTTTTTGCAAAAAATAAAACCGACTTTAAAAACACAAAAAAGTGAAAAATAACTTCAGAAGTAAATCTATGTTCGACTGTATGTATTCTCAGTCAATTGTTGACCGATTTTCTAAATTATTTTTTCATTGGAAAGAGTATACTCCCGAGGTTAGAAAAGAGTAGGTATACATGATGACAATGGCACCACCCATTGTCACCATGTCAGGATCTGATGATGGAATCTGGAAGGTAAAATTTCTTAACGGTTAAAAGTCAAAACCAAAGTCAGAATAATAACTCAAGTTATATGACGTAGTTCAACTTACTACGTACCTACGTACCTACGATATTTACACTAATAAAAATAGGAAAAAAAAACAACCTACTGATCAGATGGGGTATCAAGACAGAGGGTTTTATAAATTACTTAACTAAAAGAAAATGACAAAGTTAACTTACTACATACGTACCTGCGATAATTTATACAAAAAAATGGAAAAATAAACAAACTTTTTAACAAAAAAAAACCGACTTCAAAAAATACAAACGCCCCACCTATAACCACTAAAAAGAGAAAAATAACCTACTATTTATCTATTTCAGAAAACAAAATTGCACGTATTTTTCAAACGAATTAAATATAAACTTATTACCTACCAATTCTAAATCAACTTACAATATTATTTTATTTAACAAACAAGATATTATGTATTTACAAACAACCTATAATGATTTATTTACAAAATTACAATGTGACCATTCTTGTCTAAACCTAATTAGCTATAAATTTAATTATAACTAGCTTCCGCCCGCGGCTCCGTCCGCGCGGATGTCGGTCTTCGCGTGGATGGTTTATTTCCCAATTTTGAGTAACTCTGACAATGACATCTTATAAATATGACGGCGCTGAATCCACTGCGGGTAATGCAACGTGTGTTCGCGGTTCTACAGAACAACATCTATGAATAAAACTGAAAATTAAGATTTTTTTCTACGTATTTTTCCAGGATAAAAAGTATCCTATGTTATGCCCAGGATAATAAGGAATAATTATACCAAGTTTCTTCGAAATCGAACCGTTAGTTTTCACGTGATGCCTGCACAAACAGACAGACAGACAGACAAAAAATTTTTTAATCATATATTTGGGTTTGGTATCGATCCAGCAACACCCCCCGCTATTTATTAATAATAATAATAATAATCATTTATTTCAGATTTTTACATCCATATCGTTGTTAGTAGCACAGAAATACATTAAATTAGGGTTAGTAGACATCACAAATAAGGAAAAATGACAAAAATAAAACATATAAGAACAAGGACATAGCATGCCCTTGTTTACTTGACCGCATGTAGGCGTATCCAGCGCTCAAGCATTGGACAGTCCCATCGGTCTACTAATACGCACAAGATGCTGTTGGTACTAGCCCGCATACGTGCTAGGATGGAGGTGCATCGCTTGCGCATGATTGTCGCAAAGCTATCTACATCGGCTTCAGCAAACATACCGGATGCGCTGCAGAATCGCGGCAGCCCCATCAGCATCCTGAACGCATTATTGTACTGTACTCGCAGGTCATTGTATGCCCTCTGCAAATAGCCGACCCACAGGCTGCACGTGTAAAAAGATTGACAATACGCTTTGAACAGGGTCACCTTTACTTGTTTTGTACAGCGTGCAAACCTGCGAGTCAACATATTACATCGCACAGCCAACGACCTGCGCTCCCTCTCAATATCAGTGCTGTCCTTCAGATCATCAGTGACCCAGTGGCCTAGATACTTAAATTTAGTGACCTTGTTTAAGGCGATGCCCCCTAAGAAAACTTCGGGTATATTTCCATAAGATTTAGTGCCCGCCCTAAACACCATAAGCTCAGATTTTCTAGAGTTATATCTAAGGCCATGGGCCTCCACATAGGATTCACAGATATGTAGAAGCTGTCTTAACGCACAAATCGAGGGGCTCAGCAGCACCATATCGTCGGCGTAGCTTATGTTGTTAATAGGAACACCATCTATATGGCACCCGATTCCAGTGCTGCAAAGCTCCCCGATCAGCCCGTCAACATAAAAGTTAAAAAGCAAAGGGGAGGAGAGGCCCCCCTGCCTCACACCGCACTCCAGCTTGTACTCGTCCGAGAGTGTGCCCGCCCATCTTACTTGATTTTGCTGCTTACAATACCAATGCATCAAAACAGATACAATCTCTGCAGGTACACTGGTATCCCGCAGCTTCAACCAGAGCTTGTCATAAGACACTAGGTCAAACGCTTTTGACAAGTCTAGAAAGCAGGCATAAACTGGAGTTTTCCTAGCTGTATAATAATGAACTGTTTGTTTAAGCGACAGAATAGCACTTTCAGTTGAGAGGCCAGATCTAAACCCAAATTGGGCATCATTCAGTTTCAAGTGTAACTCTAGCTGTCGCTCAATCAGACTGTCCAGGATTTTAGCTATTATTGTAGCTAGAGAGATCGGCCTATAATTAGAAACATCAGATGGATCACCTGTGGTGTTTTTAATAACAGGAACCACTAACGTGCGCATCAGTTTCTCAGGTAAGTGAGTATGGCTTAAGCAAACATTAAAAAACATTGATAATACTCTCGGAAGGTGAACTCCCGCATACCTCAGATGCTCGACGCTGAGGCTGTCATGCCCAGGAGATTTTCCAGTCACCATTTTCCTTATTACTGAAGCTACTTCTTCAGCAGAAAATCTCACACTTAGCCCCGAGACATGAGCATCAGCATCGGGCATCGTCGGCGAAGCGGGCCCCAGTGAAGATTTCACATTAAAATGACGCAGAAAAATATTCGCTATGTCAGATGGATTGTTGGCCCCAGCTACGCTCACGGGAAGGCTAGGTCTAAGATTCAATTGGTTACTGCATTTCCAAAACTTACTAAAATTGTTATTAGCACGGTGTTCAGCAATAATATTCAATTTAAGTTGTTGCTGATTATTTTGACACCATTTTAATTTAGATTTAAAACAACGTCTTGAATCACGCATGTCATTAAAAATAGCGCCGGAAGCCGGTTTATTACTCGACAACCAGATTTGATAGCACCTTCTCGCCCTCTCGTGAGCGCCGCGCACATATCTGTTCCAGCCTGTTACATATTTTCGTTGCCGTTTCTTTCTTACACTATAGCTGTATTCGGCGGCTTCAGAAAGTATCAACACAATATTATCGTACATATTGTTTATCAACATTTTATGTGTGGAGTCTTTGCAGATTTTATCAGCACAGCAGGTAAATTCGGTAGGAAAATCTACATCCCTTAATTTAGAATGACAACAATTTTGATACATGGGTCATACACAAAACGGGTTATAAAAATATTCGAAATAAAAAGTCGTTGATTTTTTTCCAAATCAGTCTCATTTATTAGTTAATCATACAAGTACTTAGAACTTAATCAAAAACCAGATCGTTATTCAGATTTCAGCAAGTTATTAAACTTTAATTTTTTTTACGTCCACAGAAAAGACCCCTTTCCACAGAAGAGAGGTTAATCACTCTCATATTGATATTTACTTGCCATTTAAACTCGTAATAATTAACAAAAGTTATCTAGCCAATTATAGGTACTTTGGAAAATACAAACAAAACAAATTTTACCAACTAACCGTTTTTTTCATAATATTAGTAATAAAATGTAATTTTTCAAGGCAAATATTGAAATTATACCAAGTATTTTGATTGTTTTTTAGAGTAGCCTCTTTTTATGATCAATAAAATGTCAATGAACAAAAAAAAAATAACATAAAATAAGCTTTTAAAAAATGTTTTCATCACTATCATCATTTTCAAAGAACGAAGGTCGTAATTTAGGTTTTTTAGGTGGTGTAATAGAGTCATCAGAATAGTTATTGTCACAGAGAATCCTCTTTCGCGGAGTACACGGTTGACTAGTTACATTGTTTAAAAGTTCTGGAGAAGGTGTTAACATTAATGATGAAGGAGTTCTTGGTCCAGTGATAGTTGATAGAGATGCTGTTCTATGAGAAGATGGCGAACTAGTCATAGAAATACTTGAAGGCCTTGAAGAACCTATTGATGAATCTTCTACGGGATTTGAGACACATTCAATATGAATCTGTCCTATTTTAAAATGAGGACAATGAACGTGAGTGGCGCAAATAATACAGCTTAATCTCCTGGCGTGCAGTAAATTAGGTTCAGTAGCGTTCCATACAACTTGGTGGATTTGGAAGGTACCTTTAAACGGACGACATTGATTTGCAACCGCTATTCTCTGTATTTCAGGAACATAGGTATCATCAATAGGAACAATTTCGATACCTTTACAATTGTCTTTCAAACAACTGACAAAACTGTCAATATTTGTAATATCTCTTCCATGGGCAACAATACTGTCACACGTCCGTTTTACGCAGCCACCAACGCCATCAGGTGCCCCCTTACCGTGACCAGCTTCACTAAAATGCCACACGATGCTCTCTGCATTAGAGATTTTACTCACATAGTTTACAATTAAATGGAACATAGTCTTGTTCCGATATTGCGTTGTAGGCCCATCACTTAGAATATGTAATTCCTTCAAATGTGGCGAGATAATTTTAATTTTTTCAATTATAGGTGTCAGATGTGCGCAAATAAGAACGGGATCGTGTCTTAAGTTTTCAGATACCGAACAGAAAGACGTAGTTTTTACTACGTTTTGTGGCGGTTCTAAATTAGCAGAATAGTGGACGCACGTGTGTAATGAAAGCTGCGATTTCGATCCTCAAAATGGGCTGATTGAATTTCGGATCCATACTTGCAAGAATAGTTTTCTGAAAAGTCTATATGTAGTAACCCCTCAGATGGTGAAAGACTTTGTTTTATGAATTTTATAGCGTTATACTGATTAGTGATGTTGGCAAGATGCTGCATGAACATAGGTAGGTTCTTATTTAAAATATTAACAAGCAATTGATGCGATGTCTTTACGCTTTCTTTCACAGTTTTCTTGCAAATCTTCTCATTGCCTTTAATTATTACAGTACAATTCTTAGTCACCCATCTTTGGTAAATTATTGTATCATTGCCATTTAACAAAGTGTACTTTGGAACTCTCTCAGAACATTGTGAACATTTCCGTTCCAAGCAAGGAACACTAAAAGTATTGTTACAGCAAAGAGATTTAGCTAAATTGGTGGCAGAATTATGATTTAATATCTTATTTTTGTGTAAGGCCTGAACAATATAATCATTATTCGTATGAACGGCACACAGGCAAGTATTTCTTGACGCGGCTTTAGGGAACATTACCCAGAATGGACGATATCGGCGGAACGTTTCGTATGAGACATTCAAACCAGTCGTATTGTTAAATTTTTTATGAAGGTTTAGAAGTGTATCATTTAGAAGACGTATTTGCTTTTTGATTTTTCTGCGCGTGATTGTTTCCTTTTTACCAGCTGTTAGTCTGCTATTTTCATCATTGATTAAAAATTCATGTATCATTTTTCTTAAGCCAATATTTATGATAATCTCCTGTCTTTTCTTTTTTTTTTAATCTCATTATTCGACGACGTATTTTCTTCTCTTCGTCATTTAATGGGGTTCTAGACCTACTGGATCGAGGCATTGTACCTGAAACAAACCCAACCATGCTAAGCACCCCACTTATGCAAAAAAAAGTCAAGCTCCTTTTTCGGGTGCCGATACCAATAATGCAGTATTTAAATCATGCTATCTCAACCTGCCCGTTTGTTTGACCAACATTGTAGCTATATTAGCATAGAAAACCGTTAAAATGTTATTTTTTGTGGACATGCATCTTTCCTGTGGACATTTATGTTCACAGGAAAGATGTCCACATGAGAGCTATTTCAAACTAAAATCAAAGCAGCCATCTTATTTTGAAGGTTAGAAAAACAGCAAAACAAACTTTGAAAATACTCCTCAAAAGGCACATTGGCGCAATACTTACTAAAATATAAAATAACAACTTACCAAATTACAACCCAAGCAGGAAAGACGCACTGAACTTTGACAAAAACACTTAATTTTATTTTAAAACTTTGTAAATAAGAAAATGACACGTAGCTGTACTGACGAGGACTCCAACAAATGGCGGCTATCCAGTGTTGTCAATTTAAAAAATATTCCATACATGGTAGCTTTAGTACAAATTAAAATTTGGCTGATTTTTAGGTCCACCAAAAATACCTAAATCCGTATAACAGCATGTTTATTGGAAATTAAAAAATATATCTTGTGCAATTATTAACAACTTTCTAATAATAATAATATTCATTATATATTACGTAAATGCGACATTGATGTTTTGGTAAACATGTAAAAATAAATAACTACATCTATCCAAACACTCATACCCCGAATCTGAACAGTCCACACGAAGAGACTTTTGTAACGTTTTGATTTTTTTTTAAATAAAGAAATATCATTTCATAGCTTGAAATATTATGAGTAAACAGAAAAGTAACAATTATTTAAATAAAAAATAAAAGTCTTCAGTGCCTATCGTAAATTTTTAAGTTATTTTATCCGAACGCCCATATGTGTATGACCCACATATTAATCTGTTCACCGCCACGCTCACCCCATTTTATTCTATTTACATAATTATGACTAGTCATACTAACCTTACATTTTAAAAGATTAAAATTACATAGCAATGAAATGGGTAAATGGTCAGACCAATACGTATCATACAGCACTGAGCTACTTAAAACTGAGTCACAGGCAGCTTCAGTTAACACACAGTGATCTAACCACCGCTGGCAACCGTGCACGTCACTCACAAAAGTAAATGTTTCTGTAGGTAGCAATTTCATATCAATACAAGACCAGGATTGATCGGCGCAAAAACTTAATAATTCTGATGCAAACAACTCACCAGGGTGGGCGTTAAAATCACCTAGCATGTACACTGATTCCACATTGTAACTTTCAATTATAGCATTGATCTCGCCTAAACACTCTGTGAACTCAATTAAATTGTCCCTTGAGTCAGTGGGCATATACACAGAAAATATAATTGCCGAGCGGTCATTACATAAACTGATTTTAATCGCAGCCAAACGCGCACTGTCACACTTCACCACGGTAACCACTGGAAACTTGGTCTTCCTCCACAACAGGGCGACCCCACCAAAAGGTCTACCACGTAGTATGCCCGCAGAGGTATCGACTGCTGAAGTACCCGTGTATCCAAAATTATCGTCGATACTGCTGAGGTATGCAAGGTCATGCGGCAGCAGCCACGTCTCCTGGAGTGCCATGATGTCAGCGGTACCACATAGCCTCCTCACACAATCTACAGACCTCACAACATTTTTACAGTTAAAGCTTATTAAGTTAACTGCATTCATTTCTGACGATTTATCAATGTTTACGTCGCTATACATTGTTAGATCGTTCACCTAAAACATTCCGGTGGTCCTTAATATTTCCATTTCCATTTTGAGTACCTTCCTCGTACTTATTTCTATCAAAATACACAAAGCGTCGAAGCTGAATTCCTTCCGGCCATAGTCCATCGTCAAGAAACAACGATAACTTTGTGTGTGGTACAAAAATTTTATAAGCATCATATGGTTTCTTTGTTTTCATATTAATTTTCTTCATAGTAACGGCAGTGCCAGTCCTTTGTAAAATGTATTCACTGATGTCGCCTTCACTTGTTTCCTTGTCCACATAATTAATAAAAAGTGGAATTTGATTATTCGCGGCTCTAAATTTTGTATTTGGTTCAGCTTTACCTTTAAACCCAGACAACCGATTAACTAATCTTTTTCTTTGTACTTTAATCCACTCTTGATTTGGTTTAACTGGTTTCCAATCACCGCCACAGCTTAAGGTATCCGCGTACGCCTTTGACTTGGGGCAAGCGCTGTTTAACGGTGCCATGATCTCCGTATTTATATTTGTTTCTTTACTGTCACTGGCCTTAAACGCGAGCGGCTTCGACGTAGGTGTGGCCGAGATAATATCATGCGTTAATAGTTGGGGAGACAGAGAAGGATCATTTGACCTTGCACTTGACTCATTCGCAACAGCTGACTTTTTACCGTTATGGTTCACATTTATATTTTCTACAAAGTGCGGTAGGCCAATCGGTCCACTGTCGAGACAAAAACTGTCTAATTTGCAAGTACCTCCTCTTGTTTGGTTAACATTTAAATCAAAGTTATTCACAATTGATGCATACTTTAGGTTCATCACTTCATTTTTTACTTCAGTTAACTGCGTCGAAGTTACGTATGTGCTCTTTATCTCATCAAGCTCATTCTTCAATACCAATATATCTCTCAACAGTCTGGTTACGTCGACGTGATCGAACGTAACCGGCGGCAGTTTGTGGAGTTCCTTTGCCACAAATATCGGAATTTCATCCGGTTCAGCTTGCTTAAGAACAGATATAATATCGTACAGATCATTTATTACAAGCTTTTATTTAACTTGCAATGTTTGTATGTTTGTTTAGATCAAATCTTGCAAGTCAAATTAGAATCACTTCTAATTACTCAATCGATCTGAAACTTGGTATTAATATGGAACCCCGATGACAATGCAATAATATGGTGACAGCGACCTGGTGGTGCAGCCAGGATCGTCTGCTCACGAGAGAACTCCTCAATGGTCAATAGTACACAACTAAAACTTGAAATATATATGGAAACCCGGTAACAATGCAATAATATGATAAGTGCGATCTGGTGGTGCAGCCAGGATCGTCTGCTCACGAGAGAACTCCTCAATGGTTAATAGTACACAACTAAAACTTGAAATATATATGGAAACCCGGTAACAATGCAATAACATGATAAGTCCGATCTGGTGGTGCAGCCAGAATCGTCTGCTCACGAGAGAACTCCTCAATGGTTAATAGTACACAACTAAAACTTGAAATATATAGCGAGGATCGTCCGGAGGACGCGGTGGAGCATACGGTGCAGGACTGCCCCGCTTGGGCAGAGAACCGCCGTGTCCTCACGACGGCGATAGGAGGCGACCTCTCGCGCCCGGCATTGGTCGAGGCCATGCTGCAGGGCGAGACGGAGTGGGAAGCGGTCGCCTCCTTCTGCGAAGCAGTAATGCTCGTGAAGGAGGAGGCGGGCCGCGTGAGGCAGAGGACAGCGTCCTCCCTCCACCCAAGTCGCAGTGGTAGACGCCCATGGCGTCGGACGTCGCCAGACGATCTCCGGCCACCGTAGGCGCGGGCATGCGGGCAGCGAGTAATGGGCGACTCGCAGTCCGACCATGGACCATGCCTGGGTCGAAGGCGCGTTGTGTTCCACGCGCGCCTCTAAGAGTGACGCGACGAGAGCATAGTGACGGGGCCTGTAGAGGGCCATAGCCTGCCGCGGTCGCGGGACTATCGGATTACCGTGACCCCGGTACGTAAAGGGCTATTGAAGGACACCGTGGATTTTAGTCAGTACAAGTCTGACAGTCCCTCCCGCCCTGCCCTAGGTGGGAGGACTCATTTGATGATTATACCACTATAAAAAAAAAAAACTATTTTGTCGTCTATTTAGTCTCAAAGCTCTTCGCTGCTGGCCAAGCGTACGTGGCCTTAAGTAGAGTCAAATCGCTAGAAGGTCTCCTTATTGAAGAACTTGACTGTATGAAATTAACAGGTAAACGAGCATGCAACAATGACGCACTAAATGAAATGGAAAGACTGCGAAATATGTCCAACGAAAACTAAAAATTTAAAAAATTTATAGCTAATTAGGTTTAGACAAGAATGGTCACATTGTAATTTTGTAAATAAATCATTATAGGTTGTTTGTAAATACATAATATCTTGTTTGTTAAATAAAATAATATTGTAAGTTGATTTAGAATTGGTAGGTAATAAGTTTATATTTAATTAGTTTGAAAAATACGTGCATTTTTGTTTTCTGAAATAGATAAATAGTAGTTTATTTTTCTCTTTTTAGTGGTTTTAGGTGGGGCGTTTGTATTTTTGGAAGCCGGTTTTTTTTTTGTTAAAAAGTTTTTAATGCAGTGCTCTAGTACTTTAATTATTTTCTTGTAACAGTTTTGCGACGTTTTTGCAAGCATTTTAGTTATTGCATTTTAGATATATTTTAGCTTGCGTATGGTAATCATCATCTTATGTAGCTGAGCTGATGATAGAAGGTACAACAGTAAGGAGTAGGCATCGACTGATTCATTGTTCGCATATCTCCGGACTACACGTCCGATTTAAATAATTCTTTATTTTGTGCTAGGTATCGTTCAACTTAGGGAATACCTACTGCAAGTTTCATCAAAATCGGTTCAGTAGTTTTTGAGACAAGGAATTTTATAACTTATTGTGTACATGAGGGATGTTATTACCAGTGCTACGGATTACAAAAATCGAGTGCAGAAGCAAATTATGTATTTGGCAAGAATTTGGGTTTAATATTTAAACTAAAAAACTTTTTCTAAAAAAAAATAATCTAACCGCCTTCAAAAATAACCACAAAAAAGGGTAAAATAATCTACAAAATAATTTTTATTTCGGAAGTCGGTGGCAAAAAAAAACGATGAAATAAAAAAAGCAAGCCTTCGACTTCCGAAATAAAAGTTATTTTACCCTTTTTTGTGGTTCTTTTTTAAGGCGTATACATTTTTTTTTGAAAAAGTTTTTTGGCCGATTCTCATTACTCATGCAGTCTTTTTTTTTTTTTTTTTTTTTTTTTTTTCGTGGTAAAATCATCAAATGAGTCCTCCCACCCAGGGCAGGGCGGGAGGGACTGTCAGACTTGTACTGACTAAAATCCACGGTGTCCTTCACGAGCCCTTTACGTACCGGGGTTACGGTGATGGGTAAGTCCTGCGACCCTGGCAGGCTCTGGCCCTCTACAGGCCCCGTCAATTTGCTGACACTCCTTGAGGCGCGCGTGGAACACAACGCGCCGTCGACCCGGGCATGGTCCATGGTCGGGCAGCGAGTCGCCCATTACTCGCTGCCCGCATGCCCGCGCCTACGGTGGCCGGAGATCGTCTGGCGACGTCCGTCGCCGTGGGCGTCTACCACTGCGGGTGGGTCGGAGGGAGGACACTGTTCTCTCCCTCACGCGGCACGCCTCCTCCTTCGCGAGCATGACTGCTTCGCAGAAGGAGGCGACCGCTTCCCACTCCGTCTCGCCCCGCAGCATGGCCTCGACCAATGCCGGGCGCGAGAGGTCTCCGCCTATCGCCGTCGTGAGGACACGGCGGTGCTCTGCCCAAGCGGGGCAGTCCTGCACCGTATGCTCCACCGTGTCCTCAGGACGGTCCTCGCAGTGGTGACACCCAGGCGTTTCCTCCCTCCTTATCAGACACAGGAACCTCCCGAAACTTCCGTGTCCGGTGAGGACCTGCGTCATGCGGAAGGTAAGGACGCCGTGACGCCTATCCAGCCACTCCTCAAAGAGGGGTCTTACCGCCGCGATTGCGGCGTGCCCGGACCTCGGTTGCGACAGTCGCTCTCTCCATACTGCCCTGAGATCGCGCCGGAGCTCTTCCCGCCGCGCCTCGACCTGTCGAGGCAGCGGGGATTTACCCCGGCGCTGCGCCTCCACGCGCCATTCGTAGACGACTCATGCAGTCTTACTAGTTTTTTAAATTTATTTTCATATTAAGAACAGTTTGGTGACATTTGCGACATTTTTACAATCTTTTAATTTATTATTGAGACATAATTAGGAATTTCGGATTAAAATAAAAGACACGTGAACAAACGACTATCCTTTGTGTGGTAATCTCATTAAATAAGTCGTCTCGCCCTAGGTGGAGCGAAAGGGACTGTCAGTCTCATACTGACAAAAAGTTAATTCTGTTCCTTCTATTGCCCTTTGCGTTCCACGGTCACGATGTCGAAAAACTGGTAGTCCATGTAACAAATAGCACCGTATCGACAGAGCATGAAATTCGAATATTTTTCCAGTTAGTCCTACAGACAGACAGTATTATGGTAATTAATTATTTTACTAAATCGATTTTTCACTGTAAGAAGTTCAAATGGCATACAATAATGTTGACTAATTTAAACAAACAAAACCTGGTATGTATTTCGATCAATTCAATGGAAAACGAGTTGATGATTATACGAATCGATTCGTTTTAATGCAATCTTCAAGCAAATCGATCCAATAGTAAGTTGAAAATTATAATAAGGGAACACAATTTCGGGCACGCCGCAATCGCGGCGGTAAGACCCCTCTTTGAGGAGTGGCTGGATACGGCGTCCTTACCTACCGCATGACGCAGGTCCTCACCGGACACAGATGTTTCGGGAGTTACCTGTGTCGGATAAGGAGGGAAGAAACGCCTGGGTGTCACCACTGCGAGGATCGTCCGGAGGACACGGTGGAGCATACGGTGCAGGACTGCCTCGCTTGCGCAGAGCACCGTCGTGTCCTCACGACGGCGATAGGCGGAGACCTCTCGCGCCCGGCATTAGTCGAGGCCATGCTGCGGGCGAGACGGAGTGGGAAGCGGTCGCCTCCTTCTGCGAAGCAGTCATGCTCGCGAAGGAGGAGGCGGGCCGCGTGAGGGAGAGAACAGCGACCTCCTTTACGCTAGTTTATACTAGCTGTTGCCAGCGGTTTCACCCTCTACAACTTAAGATTCACCCCGTGGGAACATAAAATCAGGTTAAAAACTATCCTATGTATAATTCAGGTTATTAACAATCTGTGAACCGAACTTCAACCAAATGCGTTCAGAGATTATTCCGTGAAAGAGGAACAAATATCCATCCATCTATCCATCGATCAAAACCAAACTTTCACATTTGCAACATTAGTAGGAAGTAGGATTGACATAAATTGACTAAAATAAAGACACGTAATGAAATCAATTTTTTTCTGTGATTATCCCATTAAATGAGTCCTCGCGCCTTAGGTGGAGCGAAAGGGACTGTCAGTACTGACTAAAAAGTTCAACCTGTTCCTTCCAGGACCATGATGTCGCGACACTACATGGTAATCCATGTAAAGCAAACATCACCGGCAGAGCATGAAAATAGTCCTACAGACAAACACTAACAATAACCATAATTTATTGCGTGTATCATTTTGTAATCAAAAATAAACTATTTACTTGTTGTTAATAGTTTTCGTAATTCATAATTATTAGCAAAAAAAACAGTTTTCAACTTTATTTAAAAAAAAACATGAACGAAACCCATTGTCATTTTAATCGTACCAGACCTCCAAGACACGACAAGGACGGCAAATGATCACGCCCCCTAAACCTAAGTACGACTAAATCAGGGTTCTTTAAATTACGGTTTTCATTTTTAACCGACTTAAAAAAAGGAGGAGGTTATCAATTCGACTGTATTTTTTTAAATATTTGTTACGGCATAACGACCGACTGGGTGAACCGATTTTCATGATTCTTTTTTTTGTTTGAAAGCTGGTGCTTCACGTGTGGTCCCATTGTCACCAAATCAGGATCTGATGATTGGATCTTGGAAAAATCGAGGGCAACCCTCAAATTTTATAGGCCCACCCATCGTTTTTCGTAAATCTTATGAAGTAATATAAGTACTTGCGTATGGTAATCATCATCTTATGTAGCTGAGCTGATGATAGAAGGTACAACAGTAAGGAGTAGGCATCGACTGATTCATTGTTCGCATATCTCCGGACTACACGTCCGATTTAAATAATTCTTTATTTTGTGCTAGGTATCGTTCAACTTAGGGAATACCTACTGCAAGTTTCATCAAAATCGGTTCAGTAGTTTTTGAGACAGGGAATTTTATAACTTATTGTGTACATGAGGGATGTTATTACCAGTGCTACGGATTACAAAAATCGAGTGCAGAAGCAAATTATGTATTTGGCAAGAATTTGGGTTTAATATTTAAACTAAAAAACTTTTTCTAAAAAAAAATAATCTAACCGCCTTCAAAAATAACCACAAAAAAGGGTAAAATAATCTACAAAATAATTTTTATTTCGGAAGTCGGTGGCAAAAAAAAACGATGAAATAAAAAAAGCAAGCCTTCGACTTCCGAAATAAAAGTTATTTTACCCTTTTTTGTGGTTCTTTTTTAAGGCGTATACATTTTTTTTTGAAAAAGTTTTTTGGCCGATTCTCATTACTCATGCAGTCTTTTTTTTTTTTTTTTTTTTTTTTTTTCGTGGTAAAATCATCAAATGAGTCCTCCCACCCAGGGCAGGGCGGGAGGGACTGTCAGACTTGTACTGACTAAAATCCACGGTGTCCTTCACGAGCCCTTTACGTACCGGGGTTACGGTGATGGGTAAGTCCTGCGACCCTGGCAGGCTCTGGCCCTCTACAGGCCCCGTCAATTTGCTGACACTCCTTGAGGCGCGCGTGGAACACAACGCGCCGTCGACCCGGGCATGGTCCATGGTCGGGCAGCGAGTCGCCCATTACTCGCTGCCCGCATGCCCGCGCCTACGGTGGCCGGAGATCGTCTGGCGATGTCCGTCGCCGTGGGCGTCTACCACTGCGGGTGGGTCGGAGGGAGGACACTGTTCTCTCCCTCACGCGGCACGCCTCCTCCTTCGCGAGCATGACTGCTTCGCAGAAGGAGGCGACCGCTTCCCACTCCGTCTCGCCCCGCAGCATGGCCTCGACCAATGCCGGGCGCGAGAGGTCTCCGCCTATCGCCGTCGTGAGGACACGGCGGTGCTCTGCCCAAGCGGGGCAGTCCTGCACCGTATGCTCCACCGTGTCCTCAGGACGGTCCTCGCAGTGGTGACACCCAGGCGTTTCCTCCCTCCTTATCAGACACAGGAACCTCCCGAAACTTCCGTGTCCGGTGAGGACCTGCGTCATGCGGAAGGTAAGGACGCCGTGACGCCTATCCAGCCACTCCTCAAAGAGGGGTCTTACCGCCGCGATTGCGGCGTGCCCGGACCTCGGTTGCGACAGTCGCT
Organism: Agrotis puta; assembly: GCA_943136025.2. Classification (NCBI taxonomy): domain Eukaryota; kingdom Metazoa; phylum Arthropoda; class Insecta; order Lepidoptera; family Noctuidae; genus Agrotis; species Agrotis puta. Next base: position 94,452 of record OW964177.2, read on the forward strand.
CTCTCCATACTGCCCTGAGATCGCGCCGGAGCTCTTCCCGCCGCGCCTCGACCTGTCGAGGCAGCGGGGATTTACCCCGGCGCTGCGCCTCCACGCGCCATTCGTAGACGACTCATGCAGTCTTACTAGTTTTTTAAATTTATTTTCATATTAAGAACAGTTTGGTGACATTTGCGACATTTTTACAATCTTTTAATTTATTATTGAGACATAATTAGGAATTTCGGATTAAAATAAAAGACACGTGAACAAACGACTATCCTTTGTGTGGTAATCTCATTAAATAAGTCGTCTCGCCCTAGGTGGAGCGAAAGGGACTGTCAGTCTCATACTGACAAAAAGTTAATTCTGTTCCTTCTATTGCCCTTTGCGTTCCACGGTCACGATGTCGAAAAACTGGTAGTCCATGTAACAAATAGCACCGTATCGACAGAGCATGAAATTCGAATATTTTTCCAGTTAGTCCTACAGACAGACAGTATTATGGTAATTAATTATTTTACTAAATCGATTTTTCACTGTAAGAAGTTCAAATGGCATACAATAATGTTGACTAATTTAAACAAACAAAACCTGGTATGTATTTCGATCAATTCAATGGAAAACGAGTTGATGATTATACGAATCGATTCGTTTTAATGCAATCTTCAAGCAAATCGATCCAATAGTAAGTTGAAAATTATAATAAGGGAACACAATTTCGGGCACGCCGCAATCGCGGCGGTAAGACCCCTCTTTGAGGAGTGGCTGGATACGGCGTCCTTACCTACCGCATGACGCAGGTCCTCACCGGACACAGATGTTTCGGGAGTTACCTGTGTCGGATAAGGAGGGAAGAAACGCCTGGGTGTCACCACTGCGAGGATCGTCCGGAGGACACGGTGGAGCATACGGTGCAGGACTGCCTCGCTTGCGCAGAGCACCGTCGTGTCCTCACGACGGCGATAGGCGGAGACCTCTCGCGCCCGGCATTAGTCGAGGCCATGCTGCGGGCGAGACGGAGTGGGAAGCGGTCGCCTCCTTCTGCGAAGCAGTCATGCTCGCGAAGGAGGAGGCGGGCCGCGTGAGGGAGAGAACAGCGACCTCCCTCCACCCCAGCCGCAGTGGTAGACGCCCACGGCATCGGACGTCGCAAGACGATCTCCGGCCACCGTAGGCGCGGGCATGCGGGCAGCGAGTAAAGGGCGACTCGCAGCCCGACCATGGACCATGCCCGGGTCGACGGCGCGTTGTGTTCCACGCGCGCCTCTAGGAGTGTCAGCATAGTGACGGGGCCTGTAGAGGGCCAAAGCCTGCCGGGGTCGCTGGACTTACCCATTACCGTGACCCCGGTACGTAAAGGGCTAGTGAAGGACACCGTGTATTTTAGTCAGTACAAGTCTGCCAGTCCCTCCCGCCCTGCCCTGGGTAGGAGGACTCATTTGATGATTTTACCACGAAAAAAAAGGGGGTTACAATTTAGTTAAACAAGTTCAGATTTGCTCAGTTTTTTTTTTTAATACACCATGCCCCACACTATGACGTATCCAGTACCGTGGTTGAGTTTAAAAACAAAGAAACTCACATACACAAACACCTAGACTTTTTTTTCTTTTAGCGTGGTAATATCATCAAATGAGTCCTCCCACCCAGGGCAGAGTGGGAGAGACTGTCAGACTCGTACTGACTAAAATCCACGGGGTCCTTCAATAGCCCTTTACGTTCCGGGGTCACGGTAATTCGTGTGTCTCTCGACCCCGGCTTTGGCCCTCTAGAAGTCTCTAAAAGTCAGTACTTAATATTATTTTTTTAAACAAAAACTAAACATGCGGAACCATTTGTTCAGAAATAGTTAGCTGACACCGATCAGCTGACTTAGTGCTAGTGATGCGTTTATTCGAATTTTAAAAGATCGGTTTCTGGTATCGAAGTTTAGAAAATCTCATAACTTCAGTACATGTAAAGATAGGATTCAAAAAACCTTGCCATATCATTTGGTATCACCCAGGGAAGCCCTGTCTTCCCGATGAATATACCCTATCCGTTACACGTTTATGCAAATATGACTCGTTTACATTTAGTGCTTTGAACGCCGTAATTAGATAGTTTACGCCAAAAAGTATCGTGTTGAGTAATTTTTTATCAATCAATATTATAAAATATATGACTATGTATTTTGTTGTTGGTTTTTTACCTTTTCATAGCCACCGCAGCTACTAACTACATTTCGAAACATCCGTGTCCGGTGAGGACCTGCGTCAGGCAGTAGGTCAGGACACCGCACCGCGACGCCTATCCAGCCACTCCTCAAAGAGGGGTCTTGCCGCGATTGTAGCGTGCCCGATTGAGAAGTGAACTAGAACAGTTATGAGTACCTACACAGGATCTTATAAAGCCAAGTAAATTTATTTAATTTTAAATTAGATACTCGTAAGTCATAAGGTAAACAGAATCCGAAATATTGAAGCTTCCAGAACATAGGTAATAACCGCAGTTGTCTTTGAAGAGCGAGCAAAGCGATCTCGAATCCTTTTTCCTTTTCTGAACCACAAGTCAAGTACCTATTCATTGAAGATCAGTGAAGGTAACTTATTATCTTAGGGTGTGACGTTGCAATTCTATTAGAGTTGTGGCCATGCCCATCGTACCAACAAAGGCAGATGCGCGCTTGACGAAAAGCATATTTCACTAAAATTGTTGTCACGTTAATAGTGTTCTGTCTCATACGTGCGGCTCGTCCCAAAATAGCTAGTGAATCGGGTCGCCGTCGCGCATCGACGACGCGTGCTCAGTAGCGGCGCGTCCAGAACGCGCTGCGAGTGTGTGCCGGCCCGCGGGAGACACGAGGGATGTGGGCGCTGCTGGCACTGCTGCTGGCGCGCGTCGTCGCGCAGGACCTCGTCATCGGTCAGTACCCATGAACTCTCGCTTCGCACCATATTCCCCTCTACGTACGACAACCAGCTGACGATGCTATTATATTCATGATCCACATTTTGTGTTTGGTAGTTGTCTAAAAATTTTGTTATATAGGTATATTTCGTGCAGTAAGACTGCCGTAGGTTGACCATAATGTGATGTGTGTGCGCAGGCGTGGTGGAACAACCTGTGCGCGCGCTGCAGTTGGCGGCGGCAGTGGACGCGGCGTTGAACGCGTCGGGCGCCGCCGTCGTGGCGCCGCTGGAGCCCGACGAGCCGCTGGCGCCTCCCGCCGCCGTCTGTGCGCAGGTACCCACTACCCGTGTACTAGCGATGCTATCATGGTCAGAATGCATGCACAGAAGTGGCAGCATTATTACTGAAAACTAAAATCTTTTCTATGTTTATACGTCCCTAGAATTATTGACTTTTTTTATATCACCTGAAGTAGCCAGTTACATTTCTCACAAATTATATAAATATTCACGCTGCCTACCTTTTACAAACAAGACTTGGTGAACCAAAAGATGAGACACCAGGTGAGGGCCTAATCGTCTTTTTGTCCGTCCGACTTGCATTTGGCAGTTTTTATTAGGTTAGGTTAGTCATCAGAGAGGTAAATCTGAATCCATAAGAGGGACCGAATAACTTTGCACGGAAATTATCTCTACTCTGATGTTACCAAATTTGGTACTTATATTAGTTTTTGGTAAGGTCCGACCGAAACGGGTTTTCCGGCCGTAACCGAAACTGAAACCGAATATTCGGCCGTGGCTTCAGTTTCGGCCGAAACCGAATCCGAAACCGAAACTCACATGGTCAAGTATAGAATTCCTTAAAATACTGAAATTTGGTGCATTTAACCCATTATTCTGCATTAGTTAGGACATGAAATGGAAACACAATATGTATATACTTAATATAAAAAAAACATTAAAACCTAACATTTTTTTTTCATATTAAGTTCTCATAGCAAAATGTTTATCGGAGACATCCGAACGGCGCGCGACAAGTCCCGAACAGGGCCGCGAGCGCGAGCGTCCGCCAAAGTGTTGCCGCGAGAAACGAATTTAAGCGAGCGTGCACGACAACTTCCAAAATCAGTTTCGGTTTCGGCAAAAGTTTCGGCCAAAATTGGCCTTGATTTTTGGCCGAAACTCGGCCGAAACCGAACCTTCGGTCGGACATTAGTTTTTGGTGCAGCGTCCATAAAAATCAGTGAAATAGGCCTGATTTTTTTTATGGCCTTCCCCGGCAGAGTTTTCCGGTACTTATCTCACACGAAAAAAGTTACCAAAACCCTGTTGGCCAACTTGAAAAAATGACTCTGTGTTTTGTGCGTATGTTTGTGCGTGTCAGTAGGTTTAAAAAATAAATACATCAACTCTTGTTTGTGGTCGTGTGCTCGAGGCGGCGGGCAGTGAGGAGGGTGGCGCGGTGGTGGCAGCGCTGACCGGCGGCGACGCCCGCGCCACGCGGCTGGCGGCTGCGGGCGCCGCACGCGCTGCGCTGCCTCTGCTGCTGGTGGACCACGCGCCCGCCGACGCCTCCTGGGAGGCGCTGGAGCTGTACCCGCAGCCGCAGGTGCTGGCGCAAGCGTGCGCGGAGCTGTGCCAAGCGAAAGGCTGGCGGCGCGCCGTTTTGCTGCACGACGGCGACGCACGCGGAGCCGCACTTCTCACCGCCGGCAGTACGACCCTCGCGTTGCCGGCTCGCCAGCTACCGCGCGGAGACGAAGATGCGCTGCTGAGGTCGCTCACACGCCAGTCATGAAGCAGTGTTTCAAGATAAAGCACGTTATTAGCGTCCGCTCTGTGTGTGTGCAGGAACTTGCTGCTGGTGCTGAAGAAATCGGGCTTGACTAACTTCATCGTGTGGTGCTCAGCGGAGTGCAGCGTGCGCGTGCTGGACGCGGCGCAGCGCGTCGGACTGCTGACCGAAAAGCACTCGTACGTAGTGCTCTCACTGGATCTACACACGCAGCCGCTTCATGACTACAGCCACGGCGGCGCCAACGTCACCGGTGAGCACCCCGCCAGCCCCGACCGCGCTCCCGCCACCAGTACACGACCCGCACGCTCACTGCTTATGTTGTGTCCACAGCGTTCCGCCTCTTCGATCCCGAGTCCCCGGAGGTGATGGAGGTGATGAGTCAATGGCGCAAGATGTACACGGAGCGACTCAAAGCGGCACAGAGTGTGGAGGACGGCGAGGAGCCGACAGAGCCCGAGGAGGCTGCGGCCATCGTGGCGGCGCCGCCCACCGCGCTGCTGCTGGCGCACCTAGGCACGGGACTAGTGGCGGAGGCTTGGCGCCGCCTGCAGCTGCCTCAGGCCGCGCCTGCCGACTGCGGTGCGGGCGCCGGCGCCTTCCACGCCGACACCCTGCTCAACTACCTGCGCTCGGCAAGTAACCGCACCACCCGCGACAGCTGCACCTAGAAAGACTCGTGTTATAGAGAATGCTCGTACGGTTGCAGGAGGAGTGGAACAGCGAGGACGGTGCGGGGCGGCTGGTCGGCGGCGCCATCACTTGGGAGGTGGAGGGCGGGCGCCGCGAGGTGCAGCTGGAAGTGGCGGAGCTGATGCGGGGCGGGCGGCTGGAGCGCGTGGGGCTGTGGGCGCCGCGCGCGGGCCTGTCCTGGCAGCGCCACGACCCGCCCGCCGACACGCCGCCGCCCGAGTCCATGACCAACCGCACCTTCACGGTGCTCATCGCTCAGGTGCGTGCCCGCAGAACCAGTGCGTCACACAGTGCGAGCCGCCACATAAGCACCGGTTTACCGATCAATGTTCATCCTACCGGCAACTTTGACAAAATTATATTTATTTTGCGTTTCTGTTTCAGAACAAACCGTATGTAATGATACAAGAATCTATGAAGCGTTTATCTGGGAATGATCGCTATGAAGGTATTTGCAATTTAAATGATTTTCATAAAATTTTGTGCAACGAATACCTACATGACCAACTTTCGCTTTTTTTTATCGTGGTAAAATCATCAAATGAGTCCTCCCACCCATGGCAGGGCGGGAGGGACTTGCAGACTTGACTGACTAAAATCCACAGTGTCCTTCAATAGCCCTTGACGTACCGGGGTCACGGTAATTTGTGAGTCCCGCAACCCCGGACCAACTTTCGCTAGTGTAACTTTTTCCCATGTAACCATAGACATATATTAACTTCGTTTAAGTAACTTTTTTTTTCCTTGAAATTGAGTTTGCGATTAATGAATCGCGCAGTAAAGCACAAAGTTGTTCTTGTGTATGCTCTACCTACGTATGTCTATAGCCAAAATTGCTGTAGGGTCAACGCTGCCGCGGTGCTGAGTGCTTAGACAATAGCATTACTGACCAGGTGCCAATAGCCGCCAAATAGCCAATTCGAAACTCCACCTCGTTCCCTCACTGGAACTGATCCCTTCGAATTGACTATTTGACTGAAAATAAAAATAAAAATCTAATTAGTCCGTCAGATTATCAAAAAATATTCGACCTGTATTTGTTCTATTGTTGCGCGCTTAAAACGCTTTTAAATTTGGCAATACGTAAAAATTTTGAAATATTTTTATTGAATTCTGACGCCACAAACCCCCACTCTTGAGTTCTGATCCGCTTAAATCATAGTCAATATTCATTGATTTTACAAAAGAAAAAATACGTATCCGATGTTTTTCAAAACTTCATAGCACGGACTTATTGGATTTGTAATTTATTGATACTGTCAAATTCATACAATTCTTCCACACATCTTTTTTTTTAATTTTATAAAAATTTTCAAATTCCTTTGGAGCAACACCCGGGCTTAAAGTGATTCCAGTTTATTACACGCGAGTCTATTTCGAGAAAGTCATAACGATCAGTTGTCGGAGTGTTGCTTACAGGGTTCTGCATCGAGCTGATCAAGAAGTTGGCGGAAAACCTGCAGTTCAACTACACGTTCGTGGAGCAAGAAGACCGCGACTACGGCGGCTACGATAACGCCACAGGCAAGTGGAGCGGCATGCTGGGCCGTCTCATCGAAGACAAGGTGAGTCCGCCGGCTCCGCCAGCCGCACCGACCGCGGGCCTCTGTTGCTAAAACTCCTCCCTCTGCGCAGAACATTGACTTCGCAATCACCGACCTCACCATCACGGCGCAGCGCGAGCGTTTCGTGGACTTCACCACGCCCTTCATGAACCTCGGCATCGCCATCCTGTTCCGCGCGCCCACGCAGCCCGAACCTAAGCTGTTCGCCTTCCTGCTGCCCTTCTCCAACGGCGTAAGTGTACCTGGAGCAAAACAGATGTGACACACCCCCTGCCGGCGGCATGCGCCATAGCTACCTAAGAGCTTCATGATCCGGTTTATTACGCGATCGGACCACTACATCCACACCACAACCTCAAAAAGCAAACTTGACTTATCGTGGCCTAGTACATGGAGTGCAGTATCTGATAATCTGTGCTATGAGCCTCATTGGTAAGCTCAAGATAGCCCAACGAGCTATCCATAGGGCTAGCTCGAAGTCGCTCTGCGTGATTGAGTCAGAAATGATGAGATTCGTAAACGAACCAAAATTGCCGACTATCGCCCAACCAATTAGCAAGTTGGGGTGGCAGTGGACAGGTAGCACGCGGAACTGATGCCCGATGAGTCCGTAAGTTTCTCGAATGAAGACCACGCACCGTCAAGCGCAGCGTGAAACGTCTACCTACAAGGTGGACAGACGCTGCCAACCGGTCCCATTGGAAATCTACGGGGGAGACGTATGATGATGATTGTGTAGATTAGACTCTTTGCTAATTATGGGTGTATTTTATTTAATAATATCAGTCCTCTTTTTATTTAAGTGCCGCTTAAAGTATCGCAGTACTGTTTCGATTTTTTTTATGAGAAGTACAGAACAGATTCCAGTCGGTGTTAAGAACAGTTGAGTACCCGTGCGCCCCACCAATGTGCAGGTGTGGCTGTGCCTGGGGTTCGCGTACCTGGGCACGTCGCTGGTGCTGTACGTGGTAGGGCGGCTGTGCCACGAAGAGTGGCAAAACCCCTACCCCTGCATCGAGGACCCGCCTGCGCTCGAGAATCAGTTCACGCTGGCCAACGCGCTGTGGTTCAACCTAGGCGCCGTGCTGCTGCAAGGCTCCGAGATTGCGCCCGTGTGAGTGCGCTGTACAATGTTACCTTATGATTAGCTTGCTGTAGTTAAAATTATTGTGGGTACCAGTATATTGAAATAATTGACGTACTATAACATATTTTGATACAAGTGGATTGGTCACGTTCACTAAAATCAGCACAGCCACAAAGCAAAACACAGTTTACGTTTGTATAGTTGCCCGGCTATGCGGACGGCGAGTAATGGGTGGCTCGCCGTCCGTCATGGACGATGCCCGGGACGACGGCTCGTCATGTTCAAAGAGCTCTCAGCATTCTGACGAGGACCCCTTAGAGGGCCAAAGTATCAATCATAATCATAATCAATCATAAATCTTTATTTTTCTCCACATCAAGAAATTACAGGCACTGGTTAACTTGTACAATGTTAAATAGAGAAAGGTGTCTGAAATAGGAAGATCTTGTGATACAGAACACCTCACCAAATTAGATATGACATTTCAGTAGTAGTTAAGTTAAGATCTCACTTGAGATACATAGACTGTAGTTATTTACAAGACAATTAAACATACAACGAAAATAAGACAGCAAGGAACATTATTACAAAGAATATTTCACAAGGCTGTTTGATAAAAATAAAATAATAAAAATTGAAAGGAACAAAAGAATAAAATTCACATAAACTTTCTATTAAAATTATGCTTGCAAGTAAAAGAAAGTTAGGCATTGGCAAAAAAATAAAATAAAAAACATGAGTTACTACGCAAGTAGGTAGGTACATAGTACTTATGAATAGCAAATTAAACAAAAATAAAAATAAATTCAGAATAATGAATAAAAGCGAGGATGGTGCATTGGTGTATTGCATGAATAGATGTGTGAGTGTGAGAGAGTAAAATGTAAAGGTGTGAGTGAGAACGTAAGTGTGTGTGTGTGAGTGTATGGTGGATGTTAAGACACAGGTTTAAGTAATTTTTTTATGGATGCGTAATCAAGACTTAATAGAAGAAGGTGCAATTTTTTTTTGCAAATGAATTTAGAATAAGTGTGAATAGATACCTACTTTGTTGTTAAATGTATTGTAAAGAAAAATACCAAGAAAAGCGAAAAATCTTTGAGAGAAACTGGTGTTGAAACGGATTATTGGATAAACATTAGCTGATCTTCTATTTTGTGTAAGTGAATCATAGTCAAAGGGAAGTTCAGAGTGGTTTTTTAAAATAACCATGAGTATGAACAACTGCCGGACTGTTAGCACTTGGCAGTGTTGGTAAAGATCAAAAGTTGGAAAGAGAATTGGGAAAAAGCAACTGACTTTTAATACAGCTCTTACAAGCTGGGGTGTAAAACAAAATTAAATGTTAAAATCTATAGCCTATGCTTAGCCTATGGTACCTTGGCCATTATTACCAATCTATTGATAGGTACCTCATTCATTAGTAAAACATACATACTTACATACATTGATAGGTACAATGTCAAAATCATAATACTTCCTTTTGGTTTCGCCGTAGTCGGGTTAAAAGAAAATTAAAATCATAATATGCTAACAATTGTCGAAAATGATTGTAGCGCGTACAGCACCCGCGCCGTGGCCAGCGTGTGGTGGCTGTTCGCCCTGGTCATCACCAGCTCGTACACAGCCAACCTGGCCACGCTGCTGGCCAAGAAGTCCTCCGACCAGATCATCAACAACGTGCAGGAGCTAGCTGACAACCAGCTCGGCATCGACTACGGCGCCAAGGTCAATGGCTCCACCTACACCTTCTTTGAGGTACGTTGCACTCCGCTACTCTACACTGACTGCCTCCACAGCAGAGCGCTCATGTAAATCCGCTCATATTTTATGCTGGTATTAGCAATTCATATTTTTGATTGATTAGTGCCAACTACAAATAAATTCACAACTGTGGTAACTAAGTTTATACTTTTATTATGATAGTTTCACATAGACTGCCGTTGCCGTTTTCTGTATATAGTTTTTTTATTTTATTATTATTATTTTTATTATTGTGTTCGTTTTGCAATATTATATTGCCTTAGTTTTAATACCAGTCCAGATTTGTTGCAGTTTGTAAGACATTATAGAATTAACCCAGCTTTTATAGCTTTCTTTTTTGTGTAGATTCTTTCTTACTCTTTGTTTGTGAATGTGAGAACATTGTAAGTCGTGTGTATATATATATATATTTCTTCTTTTGTAGCACTAATTTTAGTTAGGACTTCCCCCTTGTTACCAGGCCTACGTTTTTCTCACATATCTAAGCATCGAAAAATTGTAACAATCTGTTTGTAAAACTATACCATATTTTAAAAGAGTAACCATGGAGTTTCTTGCCGGTTCTTCTCCATGGAATCGACCAACCCGAACCGTGCACCTGCTGTCGACGTTTTATAAGTGCCCTCATGGGCCTATGTGAAATAAAAACTTTTGATTTTGATTTTTGATTTTGTTGCCGGTGTAGAAAGAGGTATTAAAACCCTACCCTTACCCTACTGTGCCTACAATGTCGAAAATATGAATTATATTAGAATTATTAATAACTAGCTTCCGCCCGCGACTCCGTCCGCGCGGATGTCGGTCTTCGCGTGGATGGTTTATTTCCCCATTTTAAGTAACTCTGACAATGACATCTTATAAATATTACGGCGCTGAATCCACTGCGGGTAATGCAACGTGTGTTCGCGGTTCTACAGAACAACGTCCATGAATAAAACTGAAAAATAAGACTTTTTTTCTACGTATTTTTCCAGGATAAAAAGTATCCTATGTTATGCCCAGGATAATAAGGAATAATTATACCAAGTTTCATCGAAATCGAACCGTTAGTTTTCACGTGATGCCTGCACAAACAGACAGACAGACAGACAGACAGACAAAAAATTTTTTAATCATATATTTGGGTTTGGTATCGATCCAGCAACACCCCCCGCTATTTATTTTTTCAATATTTTCAATGTACAGAATTGACCCTTCTACAGATTTATTATATGTATAAAGAAAACGACGATTCTCATTTACTCGAGACGTCACTTCCTTTTTGAATCTGCCGCGTTCCCGACAGCGTTATAGACTCCATTATAGAAACATACTCTGTGGTAATTTTGCTCTGTGGTCTGTCTGAATATTCAGCATCGAAGATTATAATTTGTGCTAGAAATAAACAATAAGTTGTAAACCACCTGAAGTAAAAACTTTTAATGTTGTTTTCTGTTTTTATTGCAGGTAAGGCTATTTCTAATTGAATTGTGTAATCTTCAGTTTATCTTGTAAACAGAAAGAAATAAATAAAACTGTTTTTATTGCAGAAACCCAACTGAGTTTTTATTTCAAAAAGGAGTATTAACAAAGATTATTATAAAACAACATTATTGTGAATACTTCGAGAAAAATGGAAAAACTAAGGTTTGATTTTAAAATGCGAGGAGCGTCAGATGGAAAAACAACAATATTGTGCCTAACCTCAATCGGCACACAAGATGGTCGTTCTTTTGCAATACCTGATGAATACCAACCAACAAGTTTACACAAAGAATTGATAACATCACAAGTGTACGGCAGAGTGAAAAACACATTGGCAAAAAGAAACCAATTCAGGAAAGTATGGATAACCTTAACAGAAAATATGAAAAAGGCTTATTTAGATGAAGAAGGTAACTTATTATTTGAAAATTTTTATTTAGAAGAGATCCCAGAAAAAACAACTGAAACATCTGCCACAGTCACCTCGGAGGACACAATAAGGAAGCTACTTGAAAGAGTTCTAGAATCCAAAGAACAAACTTCTGAAGTTAAGAACTTAAATAAAATTGCTAAAGATTTCATGATTGAAAAATTTGATGAAAAAACCACCAATGCCAGCCAATGGATTAATCAATTTGAAAAAGAATGTGTTCGCTGTGTAGTGGCAGAAGATAGGAAAAAAATAGAGATCTTGAAGTTTTTCCTTGAAAAGTGTAGTGCTGACTGGTACACTTTTTTTTTTTTTTTTTTTTTTGCGTGGTAAAATCATCAAATGAGTCCTCCTACCCAGGGCAGGGCGGGAGGGACTGTCAGACTTGTACTGACTAAAATCCACGGTGTCCTTCACTAGCCCTTTACGTACCAGGGTCACGGTAATCCCTTGGTCCCGCGACCCCGGCAGGCTTTGGCCCTCTACAGGCCCCGTCAACATGCTGACACTCTTTGAGGCGCGCGTGGAACACAACGCGCCGTCGACCCGGGCATGGTCCATGGTCGGACAGCAAGTCGCCCATTACTCGCTGCCCGCATGCCCGCGCCTACGGTGGCCGGAGATCGTCCTGTGACGTCCGACGCCGTGGGCGTCTACCACTGCGGCTGGGGTGGAGGGAGGACGCTGTCCTCTCCCTCAGGCGGCCCGCCTCCTCCTTCACGAGCATGACTGCTTCGCAGAAGGAGGCGACCGCTTCCCACTCCGTCTCGCCCCGCAGCATGGCCTCGACCAATGCCGGGCGCGAGAGGTCTCCGCCTATCGCCGTCGTGAGGACACGGCGGTGCTCTGCCCAAGCGGGGCAGTCCTGCACCGTATGCTCCACCGTGTCCTCCGGACGATCCTCGCAGTGGTGACACCCAGGCGTTTCTTCCCTCCCTATCAGACACAGGAACCTCCCGAAACTTCCGTGTCCGGTGAGGACCTGCGTCATGCGGTAGGTAAGGACGCCGTGACGCCTATCCAGCCACTCCTCAAAGAGGGGTCTTACCGCCGCGATTGCGGCGTGCCCGGACCTCGGTTGCGACAGTCGCTCCCTCCATACTGCCCTGAGATCACGCCGGAGCTCTTCCCGCCGCGCCTCGACTTGTCGAGGCAGCGGGGATTCGCCCCGACGCTGCGCCTCCACGCGCCATTCATAGACGCGCTGAAGGGCAGTCGCCTCCAGATCCCAGGGCAGCAATCCTGCTAGGAGGTTGGCTGATTCGCCGGCGATCGTGCGGTATCCCCGGATCATCCGGATAGCCATGACCCTCTGGCATGCGACCAGCTTGAGTGGTCGCGTCCGGATGCTTAGGGCCCACACGGGGGCCCCGTAGAGGGCCATGGACCGCACGACACCGGCGTACAGCCTCCGGCAGGAGGCATTTGGCCCGCCGAGATTGGGCAGGAGCCGCTTGAGAGCGGCTGCTGCCCGGTTCAGCCTTGGGGCCAAATGCAGGAAATGCTCCCTGAAGTTCCACCGGCTGTCGAGGACGAGTCCCAGGTACTTCATCGTCCTCCCGACGCCGATGCGAACCCCCTCCACCGTAATGTGGGACTCTGAGCGTGGCGCGTTCAGACGGCCATGAAAACACATGGCCTCTGTTTTGTGCAGCGCCACGTCGAGTCCCAACTGCCGGATCCTATTAGCGACTGTCGCTACCGCCTGCGTCGCCACGTCGGCCGCCGCCTGGTGCGACTCTCCCTTCGCCAGGACGAGCGTGTCGTCGGCGTAACAAATTACGCCGACGCCGTCAGGGAGGTCGCCGCGCAGCACCCAGTCGTAACCGATGTTCCACAGGAGCGGCCCCAAGACCGATCCCTGTGGAACACCGCACGACATCTCTCGCCGGTTCCACTCTCCCCGGTGACCGGGGTAGATGACGGCTCTGTCCGTCAGGTAGTCCTCGACTATACGACGGAGGTAGGTCGGCACCCGGTGATACCGGAGTGCCTCCCTGATGCAACTCCAGGGCAGGGTGTTAAAGGCATTGGAGATGTCTAAAGACACCCCCAAGACGACCCTGCCCCGGGAAACCGCATCCCCCGTCGTGAGGGCTCTCACGCGCGTGATAGCATCCACCGTCGAGCGCCCCCTGCGGAAGCCAAACTGGCTCTCCGCAAGGTCCGGGCCCACCCGATTCAGGTGCCCGACGAGGCATGAGCATGATTTTGAAATACTCTATAGAATCAGAATGGAATGACTGGAAAAAAATCTTCATTGGAACTTTTGGGAACAAAGGTTGGTCACCTATTCGATATGCCTTTCACTTCAAATATCAATCAGGTTCCTTGCTTGAATATGCCCTAAAAAAAGAAAAGTTACTACTTCAAATCAGAAAATCCATAGACACTGAAACATTGATTGATCTCATTGCCATTGGTTTACCAAATTATGTATCCGACAAGATTGACCGAGAAACTGTTCAAGAAACTCAAGATCTTTACAACGAAATAAGTAGACTAGAGCATCTTGTCAAGAAAAATATAAATGAAAAAAAAGGAAAACCTTTCTTGGATAATAAACAAAACAAAAATGAAGACAAAGCTCCATGTGAAATATGTGAAAAGGCAAACAAAGGGAAGCGTTTTCATCCTGAATCAATATGCTGGTTTAGAGAGAAAGAAGACAAAAACAAAAAAATTGGATCATTTAAATCTGTGAACAATTCGGAATTGGAGGTGGAATTGAATACAGAGGATCCAAAAAACTTAAAGTACCACCATTAATAAAAATCAAGTTATTAATAAATGACATATTAGAAATCTCTGGTATTTATGACTCGGGTTCAAATGTGTCATTGATAAATGCAAAATTGTTAAAAATTAAAGAAGAAAACATGGAAAATTTACAAAATGTAAGCTTGAAAACTATTAATGGTGCAGGAAAAACAAAAGGAATGATAACCTTAAAAGTGAAAATTTACAATATTGAGAAAATGATCAAAGTGTTTATTGTAGACAGTGAGAATTTCAGTTATGATTTTTTGGTTGGTTTAGACTGTATTGAAAATTTTAAATTGACCCAGACTGAAGATCTAAGGATTACTCAGAACAAAGACTTTCAAAAACACGAAAATGAAACTGATTTAAATAAAGTGACTAAGAATCACACAAATGTCAATATTCCTGTTTTGTTGGGTGACATAAAAGAAAAAACAAACAATGTGAGAAAATATGAAGTAAACTTCAACAGCCATCTGAATACTGATGAATTTGAGATGATTGTGAATCATTTAGATATGTATGAACAGTCTGAAATCGACAAGTTGTTAGACAAATATAAATCCGTATTTGCCAAAGATAAATACGACATTGGTACTGTTAAAGACTATGAGGCTCATATTGATCTAATGGAAGAAAAATACTGTTATAAACGGCCTTACAGGTGCACATTCGAAGATAGGAAAGAGATAGAAAGCCAAGTTGCAAAATTATTGGAAAAAGGCCTTATTGAGGAGTCATACAGCCCTTTTGCTGCTCCAGTTACTCTGGCTTTTAAGAAAGATGAAAATAAAAAAACAAGAATGTGTATAGATTTCAGAGATCTAAATAAAATTATAACTCCTCAAGCACAGCCTTTCCCACTGATTGAGGATTTGATAATAAAAAGTGTGAACTGCGAATATTTTACAACTTTAGATATAAATTCTGCGTTCTGGTCAATTCCTCTAAGGATTCAAGACAGACCTAAAACCGCATTTGTAACACAAGAAGGACACTTTCAGTGGACATGCCTCCCTTTTGGATTAAAAACAGCACCTGCAATTTTCCAAAGAATATTAAATAATATAATAAGAAAATACAAACTTTCTGATTTTGCAGTGTCTTTCATCGATGATATATTAATATTTTCACAAAATTTTACACAACATATACAGCATCTTTCAAGACTATTGGAAGCAATTCACAAAGAGGGATTCAGACTAAAATTCTCAAAATGCTCATTTGCGAAGAATCATGCAAAATACTTAGGACATATTATTGAAAAGAACTCAGTAAAACCACAGAAAGATTACTTAATTGCAGTGAGAAACTTTCCAGTTCCAGAAACAAGAACAAATGTAAGACAATTCCTTGGAAAAATCAACTATCACCATAAATTCATCCCACGCATGGCACAAATCTCAGACCCATTACATAATCTCCTGAGGAAAAATGTGAAATTTGTTTGGTCAGAGGAATGTCAAGATTCATTTGAGAAAATTAAAACATTGCTTTGTTCGGAACCAGTCCTCAAAATTTTTAACCCAAATTCTCCAATTAAAATTTATACTGATGCTAGTATCAAAGGAGTTGGAGCTGTGTTGAAGCAAGAAGATGAAAATAAAAGTTATAGACCTGTAGCATATTTTTCCAGAAAATTGAATGAAGCACAAAAGAAAAAAAAAGCAATATACCTTGAATGTTTAGCCATTAAAGAAGCAGTGAAATATTGGCAACACTGGCTATTTGGGAAACAATTCACAGTATACACGGATCACAAACCTCTGGAAAACTTGAACATAAAGTCTAGGACGGATGAAGAGCTAGGAGACTTAACATATTACCTATCTCAATATGATTTCACAATAAAATACAATCCTGGAAAATCGAATCAAGAAGCAGACTGCCTAAGCAGAAATCCAGTTTTAGAACCGAATGATAACACAGACGACATCCTGGAAGTTGTAAATCTAATAAGTCTCGAAGACATAAAAAAGGACCAGAATGAGAACATGGACTTACAGCAAAAGAAAAGAAACATTATATCAAAAAATGGCATTTATTATAAAAAGTCAAAAACAAAAGACAAAATTCTATTGTCTGAAAACCTCAGTAAAATATTAATAAAAGAAGTACACGATACTTACTGTCACTTGGGAAGATCGCAAATGATCAGCAAGATAACTCCATTTTACTCAGCAACAAATATGATAATGAATATCAAGAAAGTTTGCGATAATTGTTCTGTATGTATAAAAAACAAATCAAGGAAAAAATCTAAATTTGGGTTCTTATCACATTTAGGCCCAGCTGAAAACCCATTTGATATTATGTCCATTGATACCATTGGTGGATTTGGGGGATCAAGATCAACAAAAAAATACTTACACCTTTTAGTTGATCATTTTACCAGATATGCTTATATTTTAACATCGAAAAACCAAACTGCTAATGACTTTATAAAACTAACAACGAAAGTGACAGAAAGTAACGATATAGGAACAATACTAACGGACCAATACCCTGGCATTAATTCAAAAGAGTTTAAAAATTTTTTGAAGATGAAACAAATTAAGATGATTTTTACGGCCGTAGACGCCCCATTCTCAAATGGGCTTAATGAAAGATTGAACCAAACCCTGGTGAATAAAATAAGATGCAAAATAAACGAGAACAAAAATAACAAAGCATGGACGGCAATAGCTCAGGAATGTGTTAGAAGATACAACGAAACGGAGCACACGGTTACTGGATTCGCTCCGAAATACTTAATGGAAGGTGAAAGTGTCAATATTTTGCCCCACGAATTGAAGACAAATTGTACAAATGAAGACCTAGAAAAAGATCGGAAATTAGCGTATGAAAACACCAAGAAGTCCCATACTCAAAATGCAGAACGTTACAACAAACACAGGAAAGAAATTACATTGGATGCCGGAGACTTAGTGTATGTGGAAAATGGGAACCGCCTCAACAGGAAAAAGCTGGATGAAATAAGAATCGGACCATATAAAATCCTACAGAAGATCTCCAATTCAATCTATGAGGTTGATACCGGACACAAGAAAACAGAATCAAATCTTTTTCATATAACAAAATTAACTCCGATAGCTGACCACACGACGAACAATCACACAGATGTTATGTGATTGTTCTCCTCCTAGGGGGGGAGATATAAAGAAAACGACGATTCTCATTTACTCGAGACGTCACTTCCTTTTTGAATCTGCCGCGTTCCCGACAGCGTTATAGACTCCATTATAGAAACATACTCTGTGGTAATTTTGCTCTGTGGTCTGTCTGAATATTCAGCATCGAAGATTATAATTTGTGCTAGAAATAAACAATAAGTTGTAAACCACCTGAAGTAAAAACTTTTAATGTTGTTTTCTGTTTTTATTGCAGGTAAGGCTATTTCTAATTGAATTGTGTAATCTTCAGTTTATCTTGTAAACAGAAAGAAATAAATAAAACTGTTTTTATTGCAGAAACCCAACTGAGTTTTTATTTCAAAAAGGAGTATTAACAAAGATTATTATATATGTATAGATAAATACATATAATAAATCTGTAGAAGTATAGAATAAAATTAAGTGTCATAAAGTTTCAGTTTTGAAGTTTTCTGAAAACTTCAAAACAGAAACTAATGAAGAACTAAGAAAATGTAGAATGAAGAACTAAGTAATGTTGGTCATTAGTAGACTGCAACCAATGAAAAAATAAAAAATTCTAAACAGTTACCAACCAGAGATATGATGATTTTTATTTTGTTCTAATCAGGAGTAATTTTTGTAGGAATGCATAGATTTATTGATGTGCTAGCTTTTGCCCGCGGCTTTGCCTACCCCAACCGCCTTTATGTATAGCCTATAACTAGCTCTAGAGTCCCACCTATCTCTGTACTGAAATTCGTCAACATCCGTTCAGCCGTTTTGTTTTTATATCCTCACGACGGCGATAGGCGGAGACCTCTCGCGCCCGGCATTGGTCGAGGCCATGCTGCGGGGCGAGACGGAGTAGGAAGCGGTCGCCTCCTTCTGCGAAGCAGTCATGCTCGTGAAGGAGGAGGCGGGCCGCGTGAGGGTGAGGACAACGTCCTACCTCCACCCCAGCCGCAGTAGTAGACACCCACGGCGTCGGACGTCGCCAGACGATCTCCGGCCACCGTAGGCGTGGGCATGCGGGCAGCGAGTAATGGGCAACTCGCTGTCCGACCATGGACCATGCTCGGGTCGACGGCGCGTTGTGTACCACGCGCGCCCCAAAGAGTGTCAGCAAAGTGTCGGGGCCCTCCTATAGAGGGCCAAAGCCTGCCGGGGTCGCGGGACTGTACAAATTACCGTGACCCCGGAACGTAAAGGGCTATTGAAGGACACCGTGGATTTTAGTCAGTACGAGTCTGACAGTTCCTCCCGCTCTGCCCTGGGTGGGAGGACACATTTGATGATTTTACAACAAAAAAAAAGCCTACTGGTATTACAAACGCGAAAATAAGTATTTAAGTATTTACCGTTTTTACGTCATAACGGATGAACATATATTGATGAATTTTGGTACAGAGATAGATGGGACTCTTGAGTCGGTTATAGGCTATACGTAAAGGCGGTTGGGGTAGGCAAAGCCGCGGGCAAAAGCTAGTACATCAATAAATCTATGAATTCCTACAAAAATTACTCCTGATTAGAATTAGAACAAAATAAAAACCGTCATATCCCTGGTTGGTTACAATTAAGAACCTTTTTTTTTTCTATGGACTTCTTAGATAGTAGTCTAATTGTGTCCAAAGTTTTATCACTGGTAAAGAAAAAAAAATTGATGCTAAGGTCCATACTAAAAGTTGCAAACCCCTTTCCTTAGGTGCCCGTTTTACTATCCGAACCAGTTCAAACGTTTTTTTTTTTTGTCAAAAAAAGTTTTCAATCCTACCGGTACCCTTCATTTTAAGAAATATCATAGTTTAAAAATAATATCGCTACAAAATTATAAGGGGCGAGGCTCGCGAGTAATGCGTCGCTAAGACCCATTTGAGGAATGGCGGAATTAAGTAATTACTAATTAAGTAAGTACTAGTAATTTATGAAAATAAATAATACCTAAAATTTTATACATACAATATTACAGAAAAGTCGAGTATCGGATGACCGAATAAAAACATTAACAGTAATACTACTTACGGGATTATTGCAAAATCAAATAAAATATTTCATAACATTACATTATGGGCTTCTTCGGCGTTATTTTTTTTTATTTTATGGCTGATAGATAACTTGTTTGTTCGGAGTCAAATAACATTATTATTACGAAGAAAATTATAAAAACAGTGATATTGTTACCACTCAATACCATTTTGAAATTTAAATGTAATATTTGAAGGTAATAAACGAAAAAATACAATAATTTCGATTGTAAGTAATTTTAAAACGGACGCGTAATTTAAAATTATGTCAACAAAAACCCCATAAACACGTTTACCAAAAATTTCATAAAAATGATTTACGCCAATAGCCCGGTAATCGCAACTTAGCAAAATAAAAAATAAATAGTTTTATCGTACAGACCTATAACAGGTTTTTTGCCGAAATATTATTGTGTCTAAATTCCCAACAATAAACACGTGTGTCATGATTTCTTTGCAAATATCATTAGGAAAAATCTGGAAAAAATGCTAAGGTGTATTCCAGTCCATAGATGCCGAATTTGTATACATAACAGCATAAAGCCCATAATAGTACATTACCGAGTTCTTGGTTGGGGGGATCGCTATGAATGTAATGTCAATTATTGTAATTTCACTTTATTTTGTACCTAGGTAATTTAATAAATCAGTTGAAGAAAGTCAGGGAAAAATTGTTTTCCTGAATTTATTAGTAAGCAACACTGATGCGTGGGGTAAATGATAAAAGGCACTAATTTTCTGAGTGTTGTTCCGTCGCGTCGTAAGCTGTGAGTAGCGACCGCCGCGCGAGGCAGGTACTATATTGTTTGGTGTTTGTGATTGCAGCACTCGCAGAGTGAGCTGTACCAGCGGATGTTCCAGCACATGCGCACACGCAAGATGCCCACCTCCAACGAGGAGGGCATTCGCAAGTAACACGCATTATGACCACCACTGCCTGCTGCATTTAGTGAATCACAAATTACCTAGGCGTGCATGACTAGCAGCGCTTACCTTGCTTGCTTTGACAAATTGTACCAATTTAATTTATTACTATTAAACTTAAGTTTTTAATCTAACAACATCACTAACACTATCGTTAGAACTTAAAGCTGGACCGTGTTTGTTACCTACGTATTTGTATGGATGCAAGCGCCATGATCACTCATACACAAAAAAATAAGCACACTTGTCCATTGAAGTGGATTCTCGTGCTGATGATGCTAAGCAAGCCAACGATTGCAGGGTGGAAGGCGGGAAGTACGCGTTCTTGGCGGAGTCGACCACCATCGACTACGAGACGGAGCGCAACTGCGGCGTCACCAAGGTCAGTCTGATCGCAGGACACGGTCGCAGGAGGCTGTCGCACGACACACTCGCATTAACTCATGGCCCGCTCTCCCGCAGGTGGGGTCGCTGCTCGACAGTAAAGGCTACGGCATCGCCATGAAGAAGAGTAAGCGCCTGCTGAACCATTGTTACTTAAAGAGCACGTCGTTCTTGTTCAAACACGAGGGCTTGTGTGTGCAGACTCGCAGTACCGCCAGGCCATGAATCTAGGCCTGCTGAGCCTGCAGGAAGCGGGCACCCTGCGTGAGATGCAGCACACCTGGTGGAA
Organism: Agrotis puta; assembly: GCA_943136025.2. Taxonomy (NCBI): domain Eukaryota; kingdom Metazoa; phylum Arthropoda; class Insecta; order Lepidoptera; family Noctuidae; genus Agrotis; species Agrotis puta. Next base: position 115,641 of record OW964177.2, read on the forward strand.
GGAGAAGCACGGTGGCGGCGCCTGCAAGGTACGTCTGCTGAGGCCGGGAGTTCAGTTGAGAGAGTCGAGAGCTTTGTTTCGTGTTTAATAGACAGCAGATTTCATAGCTAAGGACGATTACACTGGTGACACGTGTTGCAGGTGGACGAGGAGCACGAGAGCGAGGAGCTGTCCATGCGCAACTTCCTGGGGCTGTGGTTGGTGCTGGTGGTGGGCTGCGCGCTGGGCATCGTGCTGTCGTGCTGTGACCTGGCGTGGGCGGCGTCAAGACGTGCACGCGCCGAGGGCGGTCGCTTCCACACGCACTTCTGGGCGGAGCTGCGCTTCGTGTTCCGCTTCGAACAGTCCGTGAAGCCGCTGCGGGTACGCTGTCGTCTAGCTGTGCATGTGTACGCGAGTAGTCGGCGCAGCCTAACGCGAGACGCGCGTGTTGCAGGGCCCACTCAGTGGCTCGTCCAGCGAGTCGCCGGACACGGCGCGCTCGGTGGAGGAGCCGGCCGAGGCGGACGGCGAAACGGACGAGGCGGGCGCGGCGGGAGAGGCGCTGTCGGCGGAGGAGGCGGGCTCGCTGGAGGCGGAGGCGCGAGCGCGCTCGGGCTCGGGCGCGGCGGGCCCGCGCCGGCGCCGCTCCTCCATGCACGCGGCCAGCCTGCGCCTCGCGCGCCACACCAACCGAGACTCCACCACGCCCGCGCGCCGCTGACCGGAAGCTACGGTTCAAAGAGTCAAACAGACTTTGTTCACATGGGTGACCTTTTTTATTCATCTTGTGGAACTGATCATCCACATAAAGCGTGCTAACAAAAACATTGAAGCGGGCACAGTGCAGGTTGGTAGATCAGTGTCGCAGCAATGGGGTTGGGGACTTAAATTCTTATTTTACTTATTATTACTGTGGGTGATAAACTTCCACAAGATGAATTAAAAATGTAGCCCTTGTTCAACTGGATGAATCAATTCCGAGGTGAACAAATGCTTTCACCTGTATATTTGTATTTAAAAGGGGAAAAGTGTATAAGACGGGGACGCGAGGTATGATGGAAAATCACACGCTTAAGCGCAAGTGCCATCAGGGCGTTATTTGCAAGCGGCCATTAACAAATCCGTCCTGTTGGTGCTTGCGCTACGTTAGTATTGTGTTAAGTTTGCCTAAAGATGTATTTCCCCATTATACCTCGCGTCCCCGTCTTATACACTGGTCCCCTACGTATTTATTTTAGTAGATAATCAAAACATGTTTGAATTGACTTGTAGAATTTATCCATTAACAAGTCGCACGCCTGTGTGGAAGCAACAACAAATTGAAGGTGAATTTGGAGTAGGTGTAATCACTTTGATACCACTGATTTCAAAAAAAAATTAATAGGGGAGGGGAAAGGGAAACCTCCTTTTTTTCGGTGAAAAAAAAATCCCTTACTTGCCCGATTATGTCTGTACACTCTGAGTCAAGTGTTGAAGAAACCATTTTCGACCTATGTAGGCAACCTGTTTATGTGAGTGAAGTTTCATTATAATCAGTACAGTAATTTAACTTAAACTAGGTCTCAGAAGTGAATATACGACGTACACGCTCTCATAGCTCAGCTAGGGTGACCCGCATTTTTCGAGCCGACCCGATTTATCCGAGTTTTTATAATTCAATGGCATTTAATGATAAAAATACCGATTCGAACAATATTTATTATTTAATGTTTAAATAGGTATTTTTTTAGTCGATAACAAATTGTTGTCGATGATTGCTCCTGATGGAAGCGGAAGAAACCTTCCGCTTCCATAAGGAGGAGGTTAGCAATCCGGATGTGTATATATTATTTTTGTTTGCGCATTACTCCGTCGCTTACCAAACGATTTGATTTTTTTTTTGGAAAGAATGGACTTTCCGAATGGTCCCATGAAAATTTAATCGAAAACGGACTGGCGCTTTTTGAAAAATCAACAAAAGTCAACAAAAACTTAAAAAGTTACTAATATTGTCTATTTTTTTGTTCGATGCAGTATACTTGCCATTTGGCTCCACAAAATTTTCTTTTAGTTCTGTAGTTTTTATTTTTAGCTCATTGTGTACGTGGGCGATGTTAACCGTGAGCCGTCAGTGAATCCCCATCTGTGGAGGTTATCTTTGCTGCTGCCGACGTGCGTTCGCAGTCTATTAAGCGATTTCCAAGTCGACCATGGCAACGCGCGCTCAGACTCACGGCTCTCAGAAGGCTCGATAAAGCCGTCAGGTGGTCTGAGCTATTCCCGCCAAACCTCCTTGCCAAACACCTTGTTGTAGACGTGTTTTTACCAGCTGAACTAGTTGGACGGTTGCATTTAAAGAAACTACGGCTTTTTAGCCTTGGAGTCATGGAAACATACCCGTACATCGGGTGACGTGAGTCAGCTTGCAGCTTCATCCTCTTAATGCGACTGGCTATAAGCCTTCTTACTTTAAGAGGCGCAATCCCAGTTAGTGGATACAACATTCGTACCGGGGTCGGTTTCAGGCAACCACTATCAATCCGGTTCGTTTCATTAAGAGTTGTATCCACTAGGTTGGCGGGGCAGAACGGTGCCATACTGGGCAGGCATATTCGCCAGCCGAAAGACAGAGCGCCATTGCAGTTGTTCGCAGGACTTGAGGAGACACTCCCCATCTAGTGGAGGTTAGGCAGCGCAGCAAGTGATTTCTGGCATGGATTTTCATTTTCATTGCTTGGCAGTTATTTTTATAACTAAGGGATCGGTCTAAAATTATACCGAGGTATTTCGGGTGTTCGTTATGGGCGATAGGTACCCCCTGCCATCCTGCCAAGAGATGTTCATTTTACGACCCACTTGTCTGTTTCGAAGGTGGAAAATGCACGCTTGAGTTTTTGAGGGATTTGGTTTTAATCCTTTAATAATTTTCCAGGCCGGAATCCAGCTTGTTCTGAGATTAATTTGGAGTCTATAACGAAAATAAGACGAGCTAACAGCAGTCGTTCGAACAGTTTGTGGGTATGGCAGAGTAAGGATATCGGACGGAAGTTTTTAGAGTCGTCGAGAGATTTTCCTGACTTGGGAATCGCGATAACTCTTGATCTCCTTTAGAGGCGGGGTATGCTTACCGAATCTAAGCAGTTGTTGAAAACTTGCAGTAACCATGACACAGATGGTCGCGGGACTGTACGAATTACCGTGACCCCGGAACGTAAAGGACTATTGAAGGACACCGTGGATTTTAGTCAGTACGAGTCTGACAGTCGATAAAAAAAAACCATGACACAGATGCAGGACCAAGGTGCTTTATCTGTTCTATTGAAATATCATCCACTCCAGAAGCCTTATCGGTACGCAGTTGTTGAATAGCCAAAATGATGTTCCTTTGTCGCAACGGGTCATACACAGATTCGCTGGAGGCAGTGATATTGCTTATTTTGGGAATTCTGCCTAATCGTCTTGAAGGTTTACCATTTAGGAGGAGTTAGTTAGAGAATTGGTTTGCTGCTACGTCAATAGGCGACATAGAGGGTGGCGGTTCGCTAGTAAGTTTTCGGATAGTCGCCCATGCTTTTTACTGTTGTGTGTCATATTAATATTTGCAACAGTTTTAATCCATTTTTTTTGTCTTGTCTCGCTGATTAGTGACAGCAGATTTTCACCAGCTTGAATTGAATCCTCTGAGAAAAGATTACTTTAAGGATTACGGTACTTTCGTACAGTTGTTGGTACTTCATAAGTAACTCGCGAGATTCTTTGCATAAGCCAGGATGTATGATGTGCGACATCCACGTGGTATACATTTCTTGGATGTTGTTGAAACCACCCTTACGAATATGTCGTAGTTTTGTGGAGTAGGCGGAATAGAAGATAGTTCAGCATCAACAGACTGAAAATAGTTCCCAGTCGGCTTTGAGGTAGTTAAAGCGGCGTTTTAGTAGCGTGGTCACCGGATGGACAACGGACTGGATTTTACACATGATCGGTCTATGTTGGGTCCGGGCGATGGGAAGGCAAATGATCTTCCTTCATTGGGCACAAATATTTGAGCTGACAAATATAAGATCCGGGTTATACCGCGCTTCCATCGTCCACTACTAAAAGATGCCGGCTGCTTTGGATCATGAATTAATGTGAGATCGTTAGCATCTTCTTCCATTCTTCAACATATTGATCGTCCATGTTCGTGGAACGATAGCCCCAACTGGTGCTATGGCTGTTGAAATCAACAACCACTATTTTGGTACGCTGATTATTGAAATCAGGTATGTCAAGATGGAAAGGAATGCCAAGGGGTTTGGACACTGACGTCACTGTGCAGTGCTCTAGGGCTAGAGTGATTATTTCGATGTTATAATCGTTACTGCATTTTGAAGAGATAACACTTACGCCGGGAGCAGTAAACACTGCGTTACCGTGCTTCGGGTGACAGGTCTCGGCGACAAGTGACAGTCCAGGAATGTGAGGCCGGCCCTGAGTGGAATCGCGATGAGTCTCTTGAACACATAAGATGTCACAGTGCGTCTTACGAGATAGTTCAGAGAGGATTTCTGCTTTATCTCGAGAGAACCCTTCGATATTGATCGAGATTACACACAAGGCCGGTTTTGTTAGTGGACTGTTTGGCCCTAAAGAGGACCGGTTAGAGGTTTTGTTTGCCATCGTGATGAAAGGATTAGCCAACCAACAGAAGTCGGTGGCCCAGGATGCGCCGGACGTAGCAGAAGGTATTAGGGTACGTCACTCGGGGAGGCTCCTTTCATGCACCCCCATATTTAAACTAAAATTGTTTGAAATAACAAATTTAAAAAAAAAATGTAACCGACTTAAAAAACAAAAAATATTGATGGTTATTTTAAACTTTTTTGTGGTTGTTTATGAAGTCGGATATATTTATTATTTTTTTATTTGTTTTATTATCTCTAAAGAAAGACCGATTTTGTTAAATTGGTAAAGTATTTTTTTTGTACGATAATTATTTTTTTAGGTACACAATATGTAAGTACACAGGGTTCTTCTTTAAAGTTGGGCCAACAGGGGGCAAACCGCATTCGTATCTCTTATTGATTCGGATTTCCCGCTATTAGCCAACTGAAAAGAATAACCCTGTATTTAATTTGCATTAAAAGATATATTTTTTTTTTTTAATATTCATTTTAGCCGTTTGATTTGTTAATTGTAGGTTATTTATTTGATCATTCCACATTTTGTGTGAGTTCATCTTCATTATTGTTTTAAGGGGATTTCATTGGGAAACTCAGAACTTGTTTTTATTGTGCTATCATTACATTCATTACATTTTCTTATCCAAATAAATTATATCACACTTTCCTTTCTAGAAAAATAAAAAAACATTTTTTTTTTCATCAAGGATATAATATAGGTTACTTAATTGAGTATGCAAATACTAATTAAAAAATAAGTGATCCGCATTTTTTTTTGTCGAAAATCGGATTTGGCCACCCTTCCAGTGTTGGCAGACTGGCCCTCTTTTTGGTCCTCCGCACATGGAACACGACGCGCCGTCGACCTGGGCATGGTCCATGATGCCTGTGTGTTTGTTTGCTGCAGGTTTTTTGCAAAATTAAATATGTTTACTTTCGGCCGCAATGATAATACCTACATAATATTCATAAATAGCTGCCTTTTATTAATGTTGTTTCTGCATTGCAATATGTGATAATATTTTTTTTTTATGTAGGATTGTATCGTACTGTATGTACATAAATTAATATATTGTTAACTGTGGTCGCTAATGACCTTAGATGTTGAAAAGCTACATGAAATAAATATATTTTTTAAAATTGGTTTCGTGTATTTATTATAAAACAAAGTTTTATGAACACTATTATTATTTCTACCTACAAACGATTTTTGAAAAAAATTTTTTTTTTCGGTTACGACTTTACATCCCCATAAAGGGCGCCATATTGGATTTGGAACAAAAATAAAATACATACAGATATACCTACTACTTTTCGAGCATTGTGTGGTCTAGAAGAACAATTACCTTTATCTTGTTGTTTTTTTGACTTTACATTTTATGAAATCTAAATAATTCCCAAAAAAAAGATGATAATTATGGTTGATTATATTTATTAATTTGAATACACATTTCAAGCTCTTTTTTCTCATCATAATTATGTAAGTAGAAGATTTTTAATGTAAGTGGGTGGTTTTTTTTAATGATGATTTTATCACGATAAAAAGGTATTTTGTCATTTTTGTTGCGATTCTGTTCATATTTATTTTTAATTTGACTAACAAAACCATTTCCATTTAGTTGCCTACTTAAAGACTATTTCGTTAGATTCCATATTCATGTCAAATAGTAAATTAAAAAATAGTTTTTCAGAAACATTCGCAAACATTCACATCGATTCATGCGGATGCGAATGCCAATATAAAAAAAAACATGCGAATATTTGCGAATGCGAATATTCGTTACATCACTAGTAGGCTCTCTCCGGCATAAGGTTAAAAACCTGTAAAAAGTGTTTCGGTCCTCGACGTTGAATGAGACAATTTGTCTATTAGTACAATACAAGCTCATCGTAGAAGCAGCGCGCCTGCGCCACCGCGCCACCACCGCCGCGCCGCCAGCGCGGCCACATTGACATCACTGGCACGAATAGCGAGGCTAGCGAGCTGCCCGCGCTACTTGCACATGACGGCACAGCCCCGGGGTGTGGGGATCGTTCTCGCTCGTCACGTAACCTTGGCGGCTCGGGGTGCGCACGCAGGCGCGCGCGGCGCATGCGTGGCGCTATCGAGCGCCAGCGGCGGCAGCGCTGCAGCTCAGTCCGCCGCCGCCGCGCCATGGAGCCGCCGCAGGGAGCTCCGCCGGCCGCCGCGGCCCCGGGCGCGCGCCCGCTCGTCAACCCCGACGAGTACGGCGAGGTGGACACGTCCAGGTGCGCACAGCCCCACGCTAGGCGTCTGCCATAGCGTGCTCGCGGGATATCACACGCCGAACTCATTCACTCGTTTTTTATATAACACAATATCGCTCTGAACGGTGCTACGTACTTCCTAACACAACCGAGCACAGCTCTGGACATTTACCTAGCTAGGCCAAAATATAATGTCCCAATCCTAACACCCATCAGTGACGCAAATATTTATAATAATACCTATTTAAAGAAAATACATTGTGTTAGTTATTTAGTGGATTTGTTAGATAGACATTCAAATATTTAACAAGAAGTACAATAAGTAATGGTTGTCATGAGAAGTGCCTTGGAAGGTTGAGCACTGAGCCACACTGAGCGCAGCTCGACGCTCGTGTCGTGCGCTCGGGCGGGGCGCCGCGCTCGACGCGTTCGACGGACAACTACACCTTCTTCTCTTTTCTCATTTTCCCACGTGACATCTCAACCTATTATAGTGTGGCCTACATGACCACAGAACAGATATAATTAATTCTGTATTAACAACAAATCCAATCGGACATCATTTGAATAACAATTAAAATGTAGAATATATAGGTACCTATGTGTAGTAAAAGAAATAAAGTAAATCTATACTATTATACTATATTTACTACTAGCACTTTGCCCGCGACTTCGTCCGCGTGGGTTACGTACTTTCTTGATTCCCCCATTTCACCCCCTCAAAGGTTAAATTTCCAAAAACCCCTTCTTAGTGCTCCTCTACATTATAATAGGAAACCGTGTGCAAAATTTCACATTCCTAGCCCCAGTAGTTTCGGCTGTACGTTGATATGTCAGTCAGTCAGTTCTCCTTTTATATATGTTACGGCTAAAGGTAGGTGTGAACCTAAACTTAAGATTAGCCGGCTAAACCTAGGTTTATCTTCGACGAAATGTTAATGTTAGTTTGTTCTATCTTTAGCCGGCTAAACTTAGGTGTAGCTGCAGGTCCTTGGCTAAAAATGTAGAAGGAAATGGAAAAGGAAACAATGTAATAATGTTTACTATTTTGACACGAAAACTTTATTAAAAAATAATCACTTTCATTACACATGAGCGAGCGAAGCGAGCTCGGGACTCGCTGGCACCCCGACTCGGACAATTTAGGTTAGTGTAGTGGTTAGTTACTCTTCGTGGTTATTTTTTTTTTAAACCACCCAGAAGTAGGAGCCCCGCCAAGCGGGGCTCCGTCGACATGCTGGGAAGCGTGGACGCCCCGCGAAAGCAAGACCATTCCATTTCCTTCATTTTTAGCCAAGGACCTGCAGCTACACCTAAGTTTAGCCGGCTAAAGATAGAACAAAATAACATTAACATTTCGTCGAAGATAAACCTAGGTTTAGCCGGCTAATCTTAAGTTTAGGTTCACACCTACCTTTAGCCGTAACATATATATAGATTACTATAATTACTATTTTACTATAATATTATAAAGAGGAAACCTTTGTATTTTTGTATGTTTGTGTTGAATAGGCTCAAAAACTACTGGACCGATTTCAAAATTTCTTTTACCATTACTTAGAGGGATTCTTCCGAATCCGTATAGGCTATATTTTATCCCGGAAAATAGATAGCATTTTTCGTGGTAGTAAAAAATAAATGTCCACCCGTGCGAAGCCGGGGCGGGTCGCTAGTAATATTATAAAGAGGAAACCTTTGTATTTTTGTATGTTTGTATTGAATAGGCTCAAAAACTACTGGACCGATTTCAAAATTTCTTTTACCATTACTTAGAGGGATTCTTCCGAATCCGTATAGGCTATATTTTATCCCGGAAAATAGATAGGATTTTTCGTGGTAGTGAAAATTGTGGAGTAAGGCGTCGAAAAAACTGCCCAACGTTAACGATTCTCGCGAACGCTGCCTAAATGGTTAGAGATGCATGGTTGACTTCTGTAGAAAAGTTGTAGAACTCAATAATGCCTACAAAAAAGTCCGCGATAGTATAAAACAAACATTTATATTTTAGCCATTTTAACCACTTTTCCATAGAATAAAAGTCATTAAAATTATTAGCCTATGTTTATTGATCACTAGCGACCGGCCCCGGCTTCGCACGGGTGGACATTTATTTTTTAAGCTCTCTGAAAAAAAAAAATTCCGGGATAAAATATAGCCTATACGGATTCGGAAGAATCCCTCTAAGTAATGGTAAAAGAAATTTTGAAATCGGTCCAGTAGTTTTTGAGCCTATTCAATACAAACATACAAAAATACAAAGGTTTCCTCTTTATAATATTAGTATAGATATTATCGTCAAATACTAATCCTTATCCAAATAAACTATTTATTGAGCAAGATTGTTTCAATAGCTATAAATTACTTTTCTAAAGATAAAGATAAAGATAATGATAATTTTATTTTGCAAACATGGGTAACATTAAATGGTGACAAAAAAACATATTGACAAGTTCAGCCATATTTTACCAGGTAGGCATGCAAAAGATATAAAAAAATAATCAACTTATAACTGGAGAGTACAATTAAAAAACATTAGGTGCACGAAAAACTAGAGACACAAAAAATAAACATTATTCTAACTTAAAAAAATCTTTCTCAGTAAGGTATTCATTTAAAGTATAATAAGCTTTCGCCACTAAAAAGCTACGAAGTCTTTTTTTAAATAATTGTATTGGAAGCTCTTTCCAACTCTTAGGCAAGTGATTATAAATAACTGGAGCCATGCAGTAGACACTTTTGCGCATGAGTGCTGTCTTAGCTGGCTCTTGACAAAGCAAACTATTATCGCGTCTATTGCGGGGAAACACGTCAGCTATACGTCTGAAACGACTCGGGTTTGCCTTCACAAACACAGCTACTTCTAGTATGTACAGACAAGCCCGTCGATTCTGTAAAATTCAGACAACAACTCGCATTTCACGTCGCTATTCACTTACACTTCGCGTAAGGTTCAAAATGACCTTGATTTTGCATTCTGTAAGCATCACCTAATCATTTGCGAAGTGACGTGAGCTCCAAAGCGACCAATACTGTACTAGTGACTACCACACTCAACAAAATGTAAGTCGAGATTTATCGGTTTTTCATTTTATAAGTTTTTGATACAGAATTTTAGCTAAATATGATGTTTAAATTACAATTTATTATTTAAAGGAATTTGAGGCAGCTAATAAGTTAAAAATAAACAGAAAACTCTATATTCGTGCCGTGAATATAATCTATGCTTACCCTACGAAAAAAAATATAATCTGTGGACAATATTTTCATCTTGTCGTTGCATTGTTTTGTTTACGTTTAGATTGTTCAGTGCCGATAATAATTGTGAAATAATCATGAAGTAAGTTTATATTTCTTGTTGTAAAGTTAAAAAATAATATTAATTAAAGAAAGTGTTTATTATGTTTTCTAATCCAACAATAATGTTTCAGTCCAAATGAGATACGTTCCTCTCACCCATCGTCGGTTCAGGTTGAAACTCTGATAGAGTTTATGGAAAGAAACCCTGGCATGGCGAAGTGTTTCTTGAGAAAATACCAGAGAGCGAAGTCGACACCTGTGGGAGGAACTAGCCGTGCGCCTCAATAGCACTATCAAAACCTACAAACAGTGGACCAAGGTTAGCAGTGCTTTTTTTACATGTTCGAACCACTTAACATTCCTTGAAGCAAACCACTTGAAAAATGTGCGATAATCTTGGTTTCAAGTTTGTTTCTTGATTTCATAAATATTTTAATTCGTTCAGGTTCAAAATGTCCAATTCCCAAAATGTCCAACGGTGTTAAAACGATTTTACTCAATTCTTGACTATGAATGAAGGAAATGGAGATTTTAATGTAGTTTAAAAAATACATGTGTACCTATTTAATAACAGCATTTTGTTTCATATCTGCTCACAAAAGATTTTATGTTTAGCAAATTAAGTAATAAGGTTTTTTTACTATTGGTAGTTGTCTAATATGGTCATTATTCAATATAATATCAAGCAAGATGAATATTGTAAATCATAGAAGTGATGACCTAAACAACCTTCATATAAGTTATGTAAATATTTATCTTTTTAGCTCCTCATCACGCTGCTTCAGTTACTTCACCTTCTCACCGCCCTAGGACAGTTCGTAGTAGTTGAGGCAGTTCTGTGTGTAAGTACAAACTATCAAAACTGCATTTTCGAAACAAATATTTAGTTTTAACGCATGTATTAATAGGTGTTCTCGTTTCAGAATCACATCACACATCTTCAGTTGCTGCTCCTCCATCATCACAACGGTGAACGGAATTCTCCACCACCACTGAGAGATTCCTGAGTGTGGAAGAATAGCAGCTGGAGATACAAAGATTAAATACACAGATCTTGCAGTCCTTTCTGGAGAGGAGTGCAGAGAGGGATAAAATTTTAGCTGACAAAGCTGGCCAAGAATAGAGATAGGGTGTAGCAGTATGAGTTGTGTTTTAGCTTTTAAAGTAAGATTTTTAGTTTTAAAGTAATTTTTTGTTAATATTTAAATTAAACACTTAATGAATACTAGCGCAGTTTTATTGAAAGAGCCCGCCTCACACACCACAGAATACATACAATAAACAATACCAAAATCAAATATTTTTATTTCACTTGTTCGGTTCAGGCTTCAGGTGTTCGGTTCAGGTTGGTTGATTCCATAGAGAAGAACCGGCGTAGAAGCGTTCTTCATTCTCTGCTGGTTTTTTCATTGCCCATCAGAGTGCCATCAATACACCCAAGAGCTGCTGGAAAACCAAACTTTTTGTAGAACCTGTAATTTACAATAATACTAACATGATCAACCGTCATATAAAATGTAAAAATCATAGGGTCACTTAATAAATAAAATAAAAATTATAATATATTATACCTTTTAACATTTGTTTTTCTTGTATATTTTGAAGAAAACCTTATATATTTTTTTACTATGGCTGGATTATTCAGATGATGGTTGCGATAAATATGATCTTATGTTTTCTTTAATAATTTTCTGATAACTGCCATTAGCCAAGAATGACAAGGTGCATATTATCTGTGAAACAATAAATCAATAAAAAATTAAATACCTGCTTTATTTGGATCTAGTCAAATCAAAACAGGGACCAATTTGATTAATTTCATGCTTAATAGAATACCAATATTATAACTATAGGTAAATTAGACTAACATGAAATTTTAAGCCTACAGCTAGCGGGGAATCCACCTAAAGGGAACACTTATCATGAAGTGTTTCTCTTATAATGGTATGCTTGGTTACAAATCTTTCAATTATAAACTGTGTAAATACTTACAAAATTAACTTTATACTTAGTAAAATAAACTTACTTTTACACGAGTTGAAAGTTCTTTGCTTCGACGTTTTGTGGGCTTTATCAGAGGTAGTAACTCATATTCCAGTTGGTCAATTAGCTCCTTTGACAATCTATACACGCTCACATAGTCGTCATCTCGGGTTAATAAAGATAAACTTCTAATTTTGGTAGATTGTCGACGTTTTTCTAGTTTATCCAAAGCGTGAGCTTCTAATATAGATTTAAACAAAAACATTCTTGCCATCGTTATCGCTTAAGTAGATAGGCACTTATTCACTTAAAACTTTATTTATACACTATTTAACTATTATTTCTTCTATTTTCACTCGTAAAATAGATGCTTATAATTAGACACTTTGAATCGGGTTTGAGTGCGAAGTGAGCGTCGAACTCACGGTGGAATTACCTTACAGAATGCCACTTTTTACGTCATCTCATACTTTATCTGTCATTCAATATAGTTCAACTCGCAAACACGCTCGCTAGAGTAGCGCTAGTGTAGATTCGAATTATTAACCGAGTTTTAGAATGCCAATCAAGAAACTCACGCCGGATTCAGATTCGAAGTTTAGAATGAAGTCTTACAGAATCACACTGAAGGTAATGTTAATATCTTATAACGTTTAAAGTATGGTTCACAACTATCAGTGGGTTTAATTTTAAACATCGATCGAATGCATCTTTTTTGGGCCTTGAAGGCGGTTTCTTTTTCAGTAGAGTTTCCCCAAAATATGATCCCATACCGTAAATGTGATTCTACTATGCCATAATAAGCAGTAAGAAGAGCATCTGTGTTAATTATAGGTGATAATGTATATAGAGCGTATGCAGACTTACTCATCTTCTTACATAAGGTATTAATGTGGGATTTCCAATTTAATTTGTTATCTATTTTGAGACCCAAGAATTTTGTACTTTCAACTTCTTCTATAGTATCATTATTGTAGTGTATATTTAAATTAATAGCAGAGGTCTGTTGTCTAAAATGGATAACTTTAGTTTTACTCAAATTTATTTTTAAATTATTCGCGTCTAGCCAGGTTACCATCTGTTGTAAACTATTATTAATATCATTCTCATAATTATCTATCATTTTACAAGGTATTGTAATCGTACTATCATCCGCAAATAGTGTTACTGGTCGATCAATAGATTTCGGCAGGTCATTTATGTATAGTATAAATTTAAAGGGTCCTAAAACGCTGCCCTGCGGCACCCCAAATAATAATTCACGCTCTGAAGACCGAAATATCTCTTCTCGTTTATTAGCTATATTAACTTTATTAATTTCAGTAATTTGTTTTCTATTTTTCAAAAGATATTACGAATTTAAAATTGTGAGAGAGCTTAAAAAATAAATGTCCACCCGTGCGAAGCCGGGGTGGGTCGCTAGTATGTAATAAAATTGCTTCGGATCGCAGTCGCTTTATCGGCCGCTACAATAAATGGACCCCAGATTTAGTAGTGGTATTGGGCAGTAGACGGACGTCCATGGTGTACTACTTAATATCAAGGCCATAATACCTAGTCCGGTCGTATTAAAGACATGAAAATTCCGACACAGCTGAATTTTTGTGGAGAAAAGACGTTAGGTTTTTTGTATTCTTTTTTACAAAAAACCTAACGTCAAAATTGAAGTTTAGTCTTAAAAATGTCTTCAAAAATCGCCTATAGTTTTATTTTTCTCACTAGTTTTTTGTTCACACCACACACAGAATCACCGTTACCAAACAATATAAAAGTTTAAGGAGTTTCATTGTACGTGAAAGATTGTTAGTTTGGTGCATTCCTTGAAATGGGTAATACTAGACCTAATTTGCAACATTTTTATCCGCGACAACATGGAGTCCTTAACGGGCTTGTTTTGGAGAGTTCCCTTCACCTATCACACGATCACCATTTTGAATTGATACTTTTCTGTTAGCTTATGAACGACTGTTCCTAGTAAAAACAAGTTTGTTGAAAAATTATCATAGCGCCATAAAGTTCGGGCACGCCGCAATCGCGGCGGTAAGACCCCTCTTTGAGGAGTGGCTGGATAGGCGTCACGGCGTCCTTACCTTCCGCATGACGCAGGTCCTCACCGGACACGGAAGTTTCGGGAGGTTCCTGTGTCTGATAGGGAGGGAAGAAACGCCTGGGTGTCACCACTGCGAGGATCGTCCGGAGGACACGGTGGAGCATACGGTGCAGGACTGCCCCGCTTGGGCAGAGCACCGCCGTGTCCTCACGACGGCGATAGGCGGAGACCTCTCGCGCCCGGCATTGGTCGAGGCCATGCTGCGGGGCGAGACGGAGTGGGAAGCGGTCGCCTCCTTCTGCGAAGCAGTCATGCTCGTGAAGGAGGAGGCGGGCCGCCTGAGGGAGAGGACAGTGTCCTCCCTCCATCCCAGCTCTCCGCAGATCTCCGGCCACCGTAGGCGCGGGCATGCGGGCAGCGAGTAATGGGCGACTTGCTGTCCGACCATGGACCATGCCCGGGTCGACGGCGCGTTGTGTTCCACGCGCGCCTCAAGGAGTGTCAGCACATTGACGGGGCCTGTAGAGGGCCAGAGCCTGCCGGGGTCGCGGGACTTACCCATCACCGTAACCCCGGTACGTAAAGGGCTCGTGAAGGACACCGTGGATTTTAGTCAATACAAGTCTGACATTCCCTCCCGCCCTGCCCTGGGTGGGAGGACTCATTTGATGAATTTACCACGCAAAAAAAAAAAAAAAGCGCCATAAAGTTCCTGTATTAAAGTTTCCTTAAGAGGCCTCTTACAGTCCACTAGCGCCGCCAATCGAAAAAATGTCATAACTCGTAAATAGAATCAAAAATACAAAATGTGGTCTGTAATTACTGTAGAAAAGGCAATAACGTAATTTTATAACACATTGTCAACACTTGAAATATAGCTGTTTAACTAAATCGTGCATTCTAAACATAAACGGCCGTTTTTGTTACAAATAAAAAAATTTAGCTAAACAGCTATATTTCAAAACTTCCGTTGTTTTTAAAGCATATTTCTCAAAAGAAATGAATGACACTTGGTTGACAAATTACAGAAAAACCTTTCTAAAATGGTGCCATATCATCATTTTGTCTACAATTTTTGTGTCATTTTCTTTTTGATGAATCTTACCGTATTCGAAAAGAAAATATAGTTTAAAAAAAAACCGGCCAAGTGCGAGTCGGACTCGCCTTTAAAGGGTTCCGTAGCAGCAAGTAACATTATATAAAAGTTGGTTGTAACTTTGAAAGATAAATTGCGGTTTACGATTTATGACGTACTTATTAAAAAAAAAATGTAAGTTGGTACGCACAATATTGAGTGATTTACCATGTTATTTTAATATCATGGACTTCTTATAGGTTTTCCTATAATCTATAAGGAGAAAACTAATTTCTGTATTTTTTTCAAAATTTTAGGTTCAGTAGTTTCGGAGATAAGGGGGGGGGGAATGGTCAATTTTCGTCTATTTTCTTGAATAACTTGGAAACTATTTATTTTAAAATTACAAAAAAATACATTTAAGATCTTCTCAACAAGACCTTTCATTTGATATGCCACACGATGCAGTTTTCAGAATTTTTTTTTTTAATTTTCCCCTTCCCCCCCAAAAATGACCCCCCATATACAGATTTCATCTGCTCACGTCACACCTCTGTGTTTGGGTCACAGGAATTGATATGTGTACCAAATTTCAACTTAATCGGTCTAATAGATTCGGAGATAATTGACTGTAAGCGACGGACGGACAGACACACGAGTGATCCTATAAGGGTTCCGTTTTTGTATTCAGACGTACGGAACCCTAAAAAACTAAAAAAACACGCTTTAATAGCAGTCGAACTAAAAAGTAGAAAATAATTAAAAGTTTATACTTAAAAATTATTTTCTACTTTTTGAGTTTGTGAGTACTTTGAGAGTTTGTGATACTGCAATATAAAATCCAACAATCAATTAGGTATCATAATTAATTTAGAATAAGATTAATATGAATATTAAGATATTAACAACAATTCAAACAAAGTGAAAAAGCGTGGGGTACTTGATATTGAATGTGATGATCATTTTATTAGTTAGGTACTGTTTGCAATATCAGAATTATTAAAAAAATATCATTAAGCACCCCACGCTTTTTCACACTTCTTAGTTCGATTGCTATTTAAGCGTGTTTTTTTAGTTTTCTAAACTATAATTTATTTTCTGAATTTTTAGTCTCAAGACGACAATAAAAGAAAAAACCTATAACCAAACGGTTCGATTTTTGATATATTATATATTCCATAATAGGTCTAAGTTTACTTCATTCCTGTTTACGTAATATTTCCATTTCATCTAACGCATAGTATATTACAATGAACTTTCCCTGTTAATTTTGAGCAATCAAGTTCTATCCGAATACCATTTAGTGACCTGCCGCATTGTCATTGCCTGCCGCGACTTAGAGCTACATAAGCTTGTCCAGCAGCAAACAAACGGGAACCCAAATAAATAACCACATTATGTACTGTACAACCTTGCATTTTGTGCACAGTAGATGCCCAACTCAGAATTATCGGCAACATTCGTCTTTCAGCAGTACCATAGCTATATTTTGCTGTAAACTGTATCGATATTGGCTTCATTAGATGTACACCATCCTGACCAAAGTCGATACGGACTGATGGTATGTCTGAATCATATACTTGGTCACGTCGGAAATGTGGTCAGATAATTTCAGTGATAATACCCATATTGCCACCTTTTGCCACGTCAATATTTGATTGATATCGAATTTGATGATCATTTTATTAGTTACTAATAAAATGATGTTACTAATAGTTACATATAATCGGCAGCAAAATACAGAGAATGACATTTTCATCGGCGTTAACATGCTCACTAATCTAAATATATTTTTATTATCCTGAAGATCCTAGTCAGGACTTTAATATAAAGTTATGAGATTATTGTATTGTCTTCGGCCCTTGACCCCTGCAAATTTTCAAGTTAATCAGACTACTGGAAGTAGGTGAAAATGAAGTTAAAAGATTCCGTTACATACATACAAACTGGTCAAGCTAATAAAAGCGTGTTAATAAAAAATAAAAAAGCGTGTAAAAACGTGTTAATATCTAAGAAAAAACAGATGATTTTAACTTTGACTTTGATTATTTTTTTAACACACCACTGATCGTCGGGTAGGTGTACCACTCTACCAAAATTCAGCTGTCGGAGTATTTGTTATTTAATTGAAATGTCTTATTTTGACCGGACTAGTAACGTCTAGTTAGCCGTCTGCTGTACCATCTCGTACTCATACATAAACGGATTACAAGTAAAGTGTGCGATATTTTGCTCTTGAACTAAACTCAATGACAATAGTTTCACTATAACTACACTCTTTTGCAAAATTTCATTCAATGAAGAAGAACAAGAAATAGGTTTTATTAATTTGACGATGTATTGGCATGCTTTTGGCATGGACTCTGGAGGACTGGAATAAAGTATTGTTTTCTGATGAAGCTAGAATCTCTTTGTATGGAGAGGACCGACGCCGGCGAGTGCTGCGAAGACCACGGGAACGCTATGCGGATGTGTGTTTCGAAGAGATCACACACACTTATGTTTTGGGCAGCAATTAATTCGACGGAGCGTACGGAGTTAGTTTTCATAGAAAATGGAACATTTAATGCACAGCGGTACATAATGGAAGTCCTAATTCGATATGCACAACCCACATTGACTGCACTTGGGGAAGATTCCATTTTTATGGATGCTCGCCCGCACATTTCTGGCGACGTGGAAGCGTACATGAAAGAAGTTGGGATCCGTCGTTTGGATTAGCCAGCTCGAAGTCCTGACCTCAATCCAATTGAGCATGTCTGGGATGTTCTTAAGAGACGGGTAAGATCAGTGCAACCTGCTCCACAAAACATCAGGGAGCTAAAGTCATTGCAGAAGAGTGGGAACGTACATTCCTCAAAACGTTATTAAAAAATCGTGGAAAGCATGCCCAGAAGGATTCAAGCTGTGATTTTGGCAAGAGGAGGTCACACTGCCTATTAGATTTTTACATTTGTAACTTTATTAAATTAAAAAAAGTTTAAAAAAATCTTGTCTTTATTGCCGACCACTTTTTATTGTTTGGGCGTGTACATCGGTTTTAAAGAATCCATCGTTTTTTATTCTTTAAATTGCCCGAATTCACTTCACGCGCATTAATTTACACGATTATAAGTACACTGACTACGTTACAGAAATTAATTTCATTTAATTAACTCAAATGGACCTTAGGACGTAAACCTTAGGTGCCCGTTTTTTTTGCAAAAGAGTTTATTTTTGATTCAATTGACAAAGTACACACACGTCTTGTTGCATGCAGGGAATGACCAAAGCATGTAAATGCCATGTCCATATCAGAGATCGACTGCTATTTTATTTCTATCTATTATTTTTAAACTTTGGCCCCTCTAAGAACTTTGGAATTTCTCCTGTGTCGTAGGTGCATTTACAAACATCAACACGGAACCACCGACAGCCTCAGAAGTTGCGGAGGCAGTCCGCTCTTTGAAAACAGGCAAAGCACCAGGACTCGACCTGATAACTGCGGAAATGCTACAAGCCGACTTATCCTCCGCCGTCGACGTCCTGACGCCTCTTATTGAAAAGATCTGGACCGCCGAAGAGCTCCCTGATGATTGGAACAAAGGTCTCCTTATAACTGTTCCTAAGAAAGGGGACCTAAGCCAATGAGATAACTGGAGATGTATTACGCTGCTCTCGATTTCCTCTAAGGTTTTCTACAAAATCATCCTGGATAGACTGTCGAAGGCCGTGGAGCCTCTTCTACGCAGCAGGCTGGTTTCCGGAGAAACCGCTCATGTACGGACCAGATCAACACCCTGTGAAATATTCCGATTTTATTCGTCCTGTTTACTTAGAATCTTAAAGGCAAACCAAAACTGTTTCTCTTTTAGTAGTTAATACTTTATAAAGGTCATTAAATAATTAATTTTCCCTTGAAAGGGTTATTGGGCTTAATTATGAAAACCTTTATCAAATGAAGTCACAATGGTACAGAGTCAGATGAAGTCACAATGGTCAAATGTATTCTCCCAGCAGAAAATGTTCATCACGTTTAACAATTACTGCTACGATACCATTTTAAAAGCCAAATTAAAAAGTTTAATCATTCTAGCTTTAACAATGACAATACTTCCGTACAACATTTCACCCCCCCTTTCAACCCCTTAAAACCCTTTTCCCGCAATAAAAAGCCTATGTCAGGCTCTAAAATATCTGTGTACCTTTCATTTAAATCGATTCAGTACTTTTAGCAGGAAAGCGAGACAGACAGACAGAGTTACTTTTGTATTTATTCAAAAAATTCATGGTCTTCCTTTTATTTCTGACACTATGTTATTTAGCAAAACATGATCCTTATGACGAAGCCTTTCGATCGGTATGATAAAGCTAAAGCTGATGATTGCCGGTCCTGGCAGGTACCCAGCGCCCAAGGACGCCACGCACAAGGTGCGCGGCCGCTCCGACGTGCTGGAGCTGATGTGCGGCGCGGGCGCCGTGGACCCCGAGCTGCTCACCGTCAAGACGTTCTATTTCTTCTTCTACTCGGCGTTCGGCTCGCTGTTCCCGCTCATGGGCGTGTACTTCAAGCAGATGGGCATGAACGCGGGCCAGTGCGGCCTGCTCATCGGTACGCGGCCCTTCGTAGAGTTCCTGTCGGCGCCTTTCTGGGGAGGGCTGGCCGACCGCTGGCAGAAGGGGCGCACGCTGTTGCTGGCGTCGCTGGGCGCCTGGATCGTGTTCACTCTGCCGCTGAGCTGGGTGCAGCCGGGCGCCGTGTCGTGCGTGCACCCGCTCAACACGACCGCCTACAACCTGACGGAGCCTCGCTACGACGAGGACTGGCCCAGCGCCACCACGCGCACCTTCCGCGGCCCGCCGGCTGGCCGCGAGGGCTCGCCGCTGCCCGTCAGCGACGCGCTCAACTACGACCCCAAGGCCAACAGCGACTGGGTGACACCGCTACACTCTTTCATCGTGTACCGCACGCCCGACATCCAAAAGACCTTCTTCCTGCTGCTGCTGCTGGTGGTGATCGGCGAGTTCTTCAGTGCGCCCGCCATCACGCTCGCCGACTCCGCCGTCATCACGCTGCTAGGTGAAGACGCCGACAGGTGAGTCGCCTCGCTAGTCCATGGTAGCGGCTTACTTATGAAACATAAACTATTTTGCCATTTCACAATGGCATAACGAAGTTTCGTATAATACTGTAAAGCAAAAATGATGTTTTTCATAAAATACTCTAGGCATAATTTTATACAACATAATAGTTTAAACGCATAATGGTAAATACATAATATTTTATATTGTAATAACACATAGCACAGGGAGCCCTATTTCTGCCTGCAGGGTTTAAAATAACTAACACGAAAAGTTTGACATCATCAGGACGCTTCCTCTAGCCCGAACCAAACCTGTCTGAATCGGTGACGACGGACTCAGAACTTGGAACCCAATGACAATATAGCCACTAATTCTCTTTGTTGGAACCTAAGTTAAGTCCGTTCCACTCGCGAAAATTACCCATGGCTTTTAAACGAACTTCAAATATTATACTGAAAACAGTTATACCAAATGATAGTAACGCGAAGCATTGCATTATGCTAAGGTATGCCACAGAATTAATAAGTTTACATACTTATTACCTAAGTGAAAATGTCATGCCACACAATATTTTGTTAGCAGCCTTACACTGAGAGTCAGTAGTACAGCGAGTGGCTTTGCAGGTACGGGCACCAGCGCATGTTCGGCTCGCTGGGCTGGGGGCTGGCCATGTTCTTCGTGGGCATCGCGCTGGACCACAGCACGGCGTTCAGCTCGCACCCATGCGGCGGGCCGCAGCGCTTTGAGAAGAACTACACCATCTGCTTCGCCACCTTCTCCGTGCTCATGGGCGCTGCGCTCATCACTGCCACTCAGGTTTGTTGGATTTTCTTACTGTAGATTGTAAGGTAGATAGGCCCAGGTGGATTTAAAAGCGGACTTCTTCTTCTTCTTATCGTATGGTTGATGAACAACCTGGTGTCAGAGTTTAAACCGCCCGTAGGCCTCTGACATGGCTTCACACACCGTTGAAAAATCTCTCAGGTGTGCTGGTTTCCTCACGATGTTCTAAAATTCTTCGTTCTGTGATAAAAGCGGACTGTATTTCTAGGGTATAAGGTCTTGTACAAAGGTCAAAATTTAATTACATGAAAATCATGCGATCATGGTCGCATTCTTAAGGAGTGTGTGGAGGACGCGCGAGCCGTCGTCGTCGTCGAGCCGCTGCGCTGCCACGCCGCCCGCTCCTCTTTGCTTGAGGACGCATATGGGTATCGGAGGTGTTAACGTGTGCGTTAACATAAGGATTTAACAGTAGCCACCCCTCAAAAAATTGCTCATTAATTAACGAAATTCGGTGGAGCTGCAGTGATTTATGCCAGGTAACTGATGTTAGTGTGGGTGTGTTCTAGTGTGCGTATGTGCGCGAGTGTGGTGTGTGGGTGGGGGTGAAGGGACTGTCAGACTCGTAGGTACTGAGTAAAATAAACGATGTTCCTTCAATTGCCCTTTTCGTTTCGGGGTCACGGTAACCATAGATACCTATACGGTACCCATACTTTGAATTATTATGTTGACTTTTGGTATCTTTTTTCATTAAGTTTTGATGAATATTTGACACTTAACATTAAGACGAATCTTACGACGCAGACATTGATGCAGCTCTTAAATCCCAGTGCCCAAATACTTCAGTGTGTACAACAATTCTTTTCCAAATTATCAAACTTTGTTAAAAAAAGCTTTACAGAAGTGCGTTCACGCTTCGTGTAATTTGACCCTATAACGTATGTGAAGTTATGAGTTATTGGCGTAACAGATCCGGTTTAAATACGAGTTCGTGAGCGTGGAAGCGGCACCGGCCGCGCCCGCCGAGCCCACGCACGAGGAGAAGCTGCAGCAGCAGCTGGCGGAGCAGCTGCAGCTGCCCGGCCTGGACACCAGCGCGCCGCCGCCGCGCCAGCCCGTGCTCGAGCAGGCCAAGGTACCGCAGTGCTCGTCCACGTGGCCATCACACCTGGCATTTCTAGTACCTAGTGTGCTCCGTCCGGAGAGACATCGGCTGAGTGTGCTTGCAGGTGTTCGCGCAGACGACGCGCGAGATGCCAGAGTGGGTGACGGTGCTGCGCCAGTTCCAGAACGTGAAGGCGGCGTCGTTCCTGTTCGTCGCCTGGTTCATGGGCTTCGGCATCGGTCTTATCTTCACCTTCCTCTTCTGGCACCTGCAGGTACCCACACTTAAAATTATTTCAGATTATGTCAGTATCCCCCATTTCAAGGAATGCACCCAATTACCAAACACCCTGCTGTGTACATTAATACGTATGATATTCGTTTCTATAATAAACTTCTTTATTGATTTTTGATACTTATTTTTTACCAAGTTTGATATTGTTTGCCTTACTGAACATTGGTTAAAAGATCATCAAGTTATGTCTATTTGTTATAATAATTATTGTGTAGTTAGCCATTTCAGCCGCAAACGTATGTTACATGGCGGATCATTAATATTAATTAAGAAATCAATTAAATCTAAAACTCGAAATGACATTGTTGAACAGTCAGTTGAACACACCATTGAATTGTCCTGTGTTGAGCTTGATAGGCATGTGATAGTGTGTGTATACAGACCCCCAAATTACCAGACTCTTCCTTTATTCGATTCTATAATGGAAGATGTGTTAAATAAAGTATGTAGTAGTAGTAAATCTGTCATCGTCTGTGGTGATTTTAATATCAATATTTTAGAAAATAACTCCAATAGTATCAGATTGTTGAGTCTTTTTAAATCATTTAACTTGTCACATATTTTTATGGAACCTACCAGAGTGACAGCTTCTTCTGCCACTTGTATAGATAATGTATTTTCTAATTGTGATTATTTGCATAAGGAAATTTTTAATAAATTGCCATCTGATCACAGTGGCCAAACAATAACGTTTTGCGCCTACACACCTATTCAAACAACTCAAATAAGGTATAGGCCAATTACATGTAAAAATCTAGAAAAATTTAATAAAACACTAACAAGTAAATTATGTGATCATTATAACTTTAATAATATAAGTGACCCAAATGAGTTTTACACCGAGTTTTTTGAAATTTTAAGTACACAATTTACTCGCACTTTTCCAGTAAAAACTAAAACTATCTTCACAAAATTCTTATTTAGTGATTGGGCGACACCTGGAATTCGTAAAAGCAGAGAAAGGCTTTTCGAACTTTATGGTCTGAAGAGACACAATCTGAATAATACTACCTTTCATCAGTATGTTGCCAAATATTCAAAAACTTTTAAAATTGTGTGCAAAACAGCTAAAGCTATTCATATAAGTAATCAAATAAAATCAGCTGATGATAAAATTAAAACAACTTGGAAAATTATAAATAATGAGACAGGTAGGAATAAACAGCGCAACAACGAATTTAATTTAGAAACTGCACATGGCCCTATAAACACGGATATAGAAGTAGCTCAGGAATTTGAAAAGTTTTTTTCGAACATACCTCTTAAGACGACCGAGTCTTTAAATTCGTCACCCGCACTCTCTGCTGCCTTACTTAGAAATAATGTAAAGGCATGCCCGATGGAATTTAGATTTCGGCACACAAACCCCCAAGCTGTGATTAAAGCATTCAAAGATCTTAAAATTAAGTCAACAGAAGATCTCTGGGGAATGTCTGTGAAGACCTGTACATCTATAATAGAAACCGTTGCGCCTTATTTAGCTTTTATATTTAATACTAGTGTAGATCGAGGAGTGTTTCCGGATCTCATGAAACATAGTAAGGTTGCTCCACTTTTCAAATCGGGTGATTGTAAGGAACCTAACAATTATAGGCCTGTGTCAATTTTGCCAGTTTTCAGTAAAGTGTTTGAAAAGTTAATGCTTGCACAAATGCTATGTCACTTCAATAGAAACTCCATCTTTCATGATCAACAGTTCGGTTTCACCAAAGGTCGTTGTACAACTGACGCCGGTGTTACCCTATTGAAGAACATTTTTAACTCCTGGGAGGAAGCGCAAGATGCCATAGGAATTTTTTGCGACCTCTCAAAAGCATTCGATTGCGTAAACCACGAAACGCTGTTGCTGAAACTGGAACACTATGGAATTAAAAATACAGCTCTTGATTTAATAAATTCATACCTAAGAGATAGACAGGTTAAAGTTCAGATAAACGGTGTAAACTCGTCAGGGGCAGAAATGACTATGGGCGTGCCTCAAGGTTCTATTTTGGGTCCATTCCTTTTCTTAGTCTATATTAATGATTTACCCCATTTACTAAAAAATCAACCACAGATGGTGTTATTTGCTGATGATACATCGTTAATTTTTAAAATAGATAGACGTGCACATAACCTAGAAAATGTTAATATGACTCTATTTCTAAGGTTCAAAATTGGTTTACTCTGAATAATTTAGTTCTTAATGAAAAGAAAACTAAATGTATTAGATTCACTTTGCCAAATGTTAGAAGTAGCGATTGCGACGTTTTTTTGAACGGAGTAAAATTGGAATTTATTAATCAGACAGTTTTCCTGGGAATCACGTTAGACGATAAATTACAATGGGGCCCCCATATAGCATCTCTAGCGAGCCGTCTTAGCTCAGCCGCTTATGCTGTTAGAAAGATAAGACAGTTAACAGACGTCGAAACTGCGCGTTTGGTTTACTTCAGCTATTTTCACAGCATTATGTCTTATGGCATTCTACTGTGGGGCCGGGCGGCTGACATTGAATCCATTTTTATTTTGCAAAAGAGAGCCATCAGAGCTATTTACAATCTACGTCGTCGCGAATCTCTTAGGGAACTATTCAAAAAGATTAATATAATGACAGTGCCTTGTCAATTTATTTATGAAAATATAATGCATGTTAGGAAAAATCTTCATCTTTTTAATAAAATAAGCGATAGACATAATTTTAATACTAGAAATAAAGATAAAATTGATCAACCTTATTTTAGATTGTCTAAAGTCAAAAAATCTTTTATGGGGTACTGTGTTAAATGTTACAACAAAATACCTAGCGAAATTTTAACTCTAAATGAAAGAAAATTTAAAAGTTACATAAAAAATACACTTAGTAAACAAGCATATTATAAATTAGAAGATTATATTCAAGATAAAAATGTTTGGAAACATGCTGGTCCTGCTCCATAGTACAATGTAGGGTTTAAACAAAATCAAGCTTGTTGAAATTTGAATGCTCACACACTTATATTATATTTGTAAAATAGCTGTAGGTAATTGCAATATTTTGTTAAAATGTGAACACCATGTACCTTTGTGCTAATTTTTTTTTTCTTATTCATTTTTTTTATAATATTTAGTCTAGATTTAAAGTACATTGCTTTCACATTATTGATGTCAAATGATGTATATAAAAATATTGTTAAACATTTTTAAAAAGAGTAAGTATGGAGTTTCTTGCCCATTCTTCTTCATACAAACCTACCCTAGCGAATGGGTGTAGAATCAATCCCATCCCATCCTATTTCCTTAATGTTAATATTCGACGTTTGAAAGTGCCTCGTTGATGGCCTAATTGAAATAAATGATTTGACTTTGACTTTGACTTTGACTTTACATTTTTAAATATTTTTACGATAACATAAAACAACATGTAGAAATATAAAAATAGCATTCCACCGGCATCGGGAACAGGGGCCATTGTACCGGTGGTCAGGGCACCTCCTAACAATACGCGCCGTGTCCTTAAGTGCTGCCTCCTGTAAGGCGCACACGTACAGGCGCTTGATCCAGCGCAGCGCCATGAGAGAGTTTTCTCAGTTGTTGTCACGCTCTTAGCAATTAAGCCATTGTAGGTCTCTGTTGGAGAGAGGGATCGAAGGGGTTTAATCCAAGAGTTACGTTCCCTCTGATTCCATAATATCCATGACTGTACCTTTGTCCACACGATATTCCATCCTAATAGCGCTACTTTTTATTCTTTTCAAAAAAACGTTGCCCCACACTAGCAATTTCTCTTGTGTTGTGGGTGCGTTTACAAACGTAAAAACTCACACATACAAACGCCCAGACCAGGAACATCTAATTGTAGAACACACAAATATTTGCTCTGTTCGGGAATCGAACCCGAAACTCGCAGCGCAGTAGTCCAATCGCAAAATGTTACGTTCAGTAGCTTCATTAGTTGGAAGCTGTCAGGGGCAAAGAGTTTGTTAAGTTGCTAATATTTTAAACAAAATTTTCAGGGCACTTTTTTAACGTAGCCGTCGTCAAGCTTAGTTCTCTAACTTATAGTTGTTACTTGTGCTCTGCCAGGATATCGGTGGCTCCCCGACGCTGTTCGGAGTGGCGTCTGTTATCAATCACATCTCGGAAATATTTGCCTACTTCTTCAGCTTCAAGCTGATCACACAGATGGGACACGTGAAGGTATTAAAATATTGCTTACACCATTGCGGACACCTAGTCGGTACTATTACTATGAACTAGAAATTATGATTTATTAGGATCGTATGAAAGCAGAACTTGTGTGTGGCAGGTGCTGTGCCTGGGGCTGGCGGGCAACGTGCTGCGCTTCCTGTACATCGCGTGGCTGAGCGACCCCTGGTGGGTGCTGCCCTTCGAGTTCGTGCAGGGCGTGACGCACGCCGCCGTGTGGGCCGCGTGCTGCTCCTACATCGCACACGGCGCGCCGCCGCGCCTGCGCTCGTCGGCGCAGGGCGTGCTGCAGGGCCTGCACCACGGACTGGGCCGCGGCTGCGGCGCCGTGCTGGGCGGCATCGCCGTGGCCAAGTGGGGCACCACGCGCACCTTCGCGGGCTACGGCCTGCTGTGCACCGTGGTGCTGGCAGCTTTCGCGTTCATCAACTTCCGCGGCGAGCCAGACGCGTCGGCCGGCGTCGTGGATGACGAGGCGCGCGCCGTAGCCGAGGCGGGCGTGCTGGCACCGCACGGCGTGCCGTCCAACCCATTGCCGCGCGCTCTATCGTCCACGCGCCTCGCGGACTTAGCGCACCACGATCAGTACGGCGCCACGCAGGTACGTGCTCGCACTGAAGCGCGGCTGTCGTGCTCGCAGTCAGCCGAAGCCGTGCTCACGTCGCTCACCACGCTCTTGCTTGTGTCCGCAGAGCTACAGCGGCGCGGAGTCCCTGAGCGTGCCGGGCCAGGCGCCGGCTCCGCGACCCTCCAACCCGTTCCTGGCGGAGGCTGCGCCGGCCGCACCAGCCTACAGATAAGCGACCTCGAACACGACGACTCGACTACTCTCCGGCTCTCGGGCTCTCTACTGTCCTATGTACAAATACTTATTTCAAGAGTAGGCAACAAATCCCAGTATTCTTTATGCAGTAATATAAATTATTATTAGGTATCCGTGAAATAATCGGGTAATCGACGGGTTTCCTGTAGGTTATCCAGTTATATTATATGATATGCGACTGTATGTTTACACATAAGTAAGTATGTATGAGGTATTAACAAATTAGTAGATCTATATGTCGAGTACGAGAGCGTCTACTAAACTTGAACGACTGTTGATCAATTGATGATCGCTGCTTTTGTTACTTCATCAATGTTATAAAATAAATGCCTAAGCTGGTCACGTCACCTAGACGTTGCATTACGCTACTACGTCGCGAGGGGCGCGTGCGACGCGGTTGCACTGTCGCGCGGCTTCCCGCGAGTTTGTCTTGTCGCGCGTCGTTCGTAGCTGTGTTTAACTTCGTCGGCGATGTGAACTGTTACTATAAATTAGTTAACTAAGTCAGAGTGTATAA
The DNA here is from genome assembly GCA_943136025.2 of Agrotis puta. Taxonomy (NCBI): domain Eukaryota; kingdom Metazoa; phylum Arthropoda; class Insecta; order Lepidoptera; family Noctuidae; genus Agrotis; species Agrotis puta. Next base: position 143,656 of record OW964177.2, read on the forward strand.
ACTTATGAGTATTTCGTTCACATATGTGTAACTTATGGTGGACGTGGAACGCGATGTCATATCATGGTGTGATGTAATGGAAGCAGAGGGTAGAACGGGGCGGGGAGCGGACGCGCCCTCACGTCTCATGTATTATTTTGTTGATAATGTAATAGATAGATATTCTTATTATGATAGCTATATGTATACATAACGTTTGTTGTAAAGATGTATCGTGGGGATCGGCCCGCGCCTGCACCAGTTATATATTTTTGCACAGTCTCTAGCGGGAGCTCACGCGCGGCGACGGCGGGGCGCACCGCACGACCGCGCGGGTGCGCGCCTGCGCGCCGCCGCCGCTGACACGGTGCCGACACTTTCAATTTCATATGTATAGTGAATAAATAAATGTTGAACAATACATTAAATGTGTATACTCATTTCAACGTACATACCTGCTTATAACACATTGTGTTCAGATTAGAAATAAGACCCTAAGGTGTGATCCGTCCCAACGCTATCTCATAGGTTTACCACAATAAAATTGCCATTGTTATTGTCCGGTTAAGTAGCATCAACCTTCTAGAGTTGTTGTGCTACGAGAGGCCATATCAAAAAAAAAAACAATAAAATTGCTGGAGGCCTTAAAATCTTAAGGCATCCACAGAAAAGTCCGGTTGAGCAGTACACGACCTAATAGAGGTCGACCTGCGAGATGCCATACAAAAAAAAAAAAAAAACAATAAAATTGTCTCGCTCTGAGGTACTACGTTTCATTTCGAGTATCCCTGGCTTCAAGGCATCTTGTACCGATATTGTACACATTGTACTATCTTTAAACGACCTGGACAGCGAAATAATTGTCTGTTAGGTTTCAGCTGAAACAGGATTTTCAGCAGAAACCGAAACCGAACCTTCAAGCACTCATCACTTTTTTTTCCGTCTGCCTGGATGTCTAGATCCATCTGTCAAGTCGTTGAGGCCTCGTCAGATTGCTGACAGCTCTTAACTGACGCCAAAGCATGGTCCATGATCGGACGACGAGTCGCCCACAGTATCCAAGGTCTCAATCCATTGAAGCAGAGAAAAAAAACATATTTCTAAATCAAAACAACGCAATCAAAAGATACGGCCATTTGTGCTCCATTATGAGTATATTTTACTTAAACTTAACCTAAAACCAAAAAATTTGAAGTTACGATACAATACAAATTAGGGAAAAAGTCCCATCATTGGTCATTTCTAGTAATATCATAGTTAAAATATTAAGTACGATCTTAAAAAGGTAAATCTATACTTCATTTTATTTTTTTCTAACTCATATTATTTTACAACAAAAAAGTTATAGGTAGTTCAAAAACTTTTCTTTTCTATCATGGTAAAATCATCAAATGAGTCCTCCCACCCAGGACAGAGCGGGAGGGACTGTTAGACTCGTACTGACTAAAATTTACGGAGTCCTTTAATAGCCGTTTATATTCCGGAGTCACGGTAATTCGTAAGTCCTGCAACCCCGGCCGGCTCTAGAGGGGCCCGTCATTATTTATTTATCATGAACAACCGCCCTTCCTCCCAAGGTGTTTGATGGGGGAGAGATGGAAAAAGCCAGGTCAAGTTTTGAACTCAGGAGTGCGGATCACTGATCCAGCCCTTTGTTGACCCCAAGCAACGTTAAATATCCACAGATGCAGTGCTTACATCATAGGAACCGTTGCAATAGTGGTTACAGTAGAGCTTCCTATTACTCTATTTGTATGTTTTTTTTAAGGTCACCCTGACGATATTAACGAAATCAAAGTAAAGTTTTAAAAAAGTTTTCTAGACGTTCACGTTTCTTTTAGGTTTATTTTTTAACAGACCCAGAATAACTGCTTCGAAATTTTGATGCTGATGTTCCCGTATTCATGACTCTCAAGGCTACTCTCATTTTCTCTGCAGTTTTAAAAGTATGATGCTTTCTTTCAGTTTCCGGTTTTTGCAGCGGAAGCAACTAAACAGAATCCTGGTTCCAGGTAAGTCCCGACGTTTTGAATATTTCATCTTGATTGATATGTTTTCTTTTGCAGGAAGCATCGAAGTCAACCCGTACCTTGCTAGTGTCTCTATCGTCGCGAATACCCGCATGACGAGGTAAGTACACTGCATGTTGATTTCGTTCTTCTACTTTAGTTATTGGCCGCATATGTCCTAGTAGTTCCAAGTATTCATTTATTACTTCTTTTTCGATAAGTATTTGTTTTTTACTTTGATTTGGTTCCTACTTCCCAGATTTCAGGAGATCGTCATCACCAAGGTGAGTATGCAATGCGGTAATATTTACTTTGAGCAGCAGAAACTGCTGTTCCCGACAAAATCCATCCCAATGAGATCGACTGACGTACAGTCCCACCATCAGAAGCCCTCTTTAATCCGTTTTGTAAGATCTGACCATAAATTTCCGTCCTCACCGAACACGGAAGTTTCGAGAGGTACCTGTGTCGGATAGGGAGAGAAGAAACGCCTGGGTGTCACCATTGCGAGGATCGCCTAGAGGATACGGTGGAGCATACGGTGCAGGACTGCCCCGCTTGGGCAGAGTACCGCCGTGTCCTCACGACGGCCATAAGCCGAGACGGGAGCGGGCCGCGTGAGGGAGAGGACAGCGTCCTCCCTCCACCCCAGCCGCAGTGGTAGACGCCCACGGCGAAAAACGTCGGCAAACGATCTCCGGCCACCGTAGACGCGGGCATGCGGGCAGCGAGTAATGTGCAACTCGCTGTCCGACCATGAACCATGCGCGGGTTGACGGCGCGTTGTATTCCACGCACGCCTCAAGGAGTGTCAGCATAGTGACGAAGCCCCCTATAGAGGGCCAAAGCCTGCCGGGGTCGCGGGACTCACGAATCACCGTGACCCCGGTATGTAAAGGGCTATTGAAGGACACCCTGGATTTTAGTCAGTACGAGTCTGACAGTCCCTCCCGCTCTGCCCTGGGTGGGAGAACTCATGTGATAAATAAAAGCGGCGATTGATGATATGAGCCAGTACCTTCCCAACAGAAGACAGAAGATAGATCCCTATGTAAGAACCACAGTCCGATAATTCACCTTTACCCTTATACTTTTTGCAAATGGAGGCATTCTTCCAGTTTTGACGTACAATTTCGGCTTCCCATACCCTCGTGTAAGTCATCGAACCACTCCTGGTTTTTCTTCTGTTGTTTTGGTATAGTACATAACACGCTATCATGAAGGTGTTTGGCATATAAACGCCACGCTTCATCAATTGTCTGTAGCATCGTCTATCTTGGCGCCGAAACAACACAAACATTCACTTGTTTGTCATGTGCTGCGCGTCGAGGAGCTTTTAATTTCAGACGCATCTTCGATCGAATAAGTCCATGGTCTGACCAGCATACCGCACCCTGCATAGCTCTTGTTATCAAGACGTCGTTCAGTTCTTTTTGCGTACATTAATGTAATCAAGACAGTGCAATTGCTTGGATCTAGGGTGCATCCACGACATCTTATATTTCAGGAAAGAAGATATTAGTCAAGCACAGGTCAATTTCTGCGTGAGAAGCTCCAAGCCATTAGCACTGCAGTTCCCAACTCCATGCCGACCTAGGACACCACGCCATGCTTCGTAATCAGTACCAACACGTGTATTAAAGGGTGACTTAAGGGCAATTTTGTCTTGAGGTGGAATTACCGTAAGAACGCAGGACAGGTCCCGATAGAATTTTTCTTCATTATCATCATCAGCTGTTAAGGTTGGTGCGTAGATACTAATGAGATGGATATATTAAGTATCATTAACTGGCAAGCACAAGGTCATTATGCGATCATTAATTCCTTTCGGAAGTTGTGTTAAGGATGCCGTAATTTTGTTACGCACTGCAAAGCCAACACCGCTAGCCGCTCGCTCTTCTGCTGGTTTTCCAATCTAATAATACGTATGTCCACTCTCGCAAAGATTTCCGATACCACTAAGATGAAAGTTCCCTTGCCACGAGTCTTCCTCTCGGGACACAGCTCCTATAATAAAGTTTTTCGAGGTATTCTTATTATACTCGTATCTCTTGCGACCGCAAAAAAGGTTGGTGATCAGATGACTGAGGTTTGTCACATAATTTGAAAGAAAGACGGACTATGTTTTTAGCCTTCCTTTTCTAGGCCCCTCCTCGGATTGTTGAAAGAAGAGCGATCCTAAATAGGGCTGCTTTGTCGTCAGTCGTGCTGACGAACCTATCCTCCGGCCTCAATCAAGTCCAGGAACGACCACTGTCCACTGACCGCTTACGTGCCGAGTCCCAGCTAAGGCCGATGATCCACCAAGAACTTCAACCTGTTTGTGGATCGTGGACTGGTGGTGACCAATCCACGATCGCCGCAGGACTTTTATATCTAATTATTCTTAAACACATAGTCTGAGTCTTCCGCGCGTGAGTATATTTTAGTGAATAAACAGTTGCGCTGTCGTAGATCCAGTCTCTTCTATGTTTGTAAACGCAACCACGGTACAGGAGATATTCCTAATGTGGGGCAACCCTTTAAAAAAATAAAAAAATAAACTTCGCCACCTGCCAGCCCTGGCCCACTAGGACAAGTGGACAGGAATAACTCCGGTGGAATAATAAGAAAGGAGTCTTTAGGTAATAGGGTTTTACCTACGAAATTGCCGTTTTGCGAAAATTTAAACGATTTTTTTTCATGTATTTTTTATTTGTTTAATCGAAGTAATCACCCATTCAACCAATGCATCTTTGCCAACGCAGTGGCATTTTATTGATGACCTTCTTAAGAAATTAGCTGGACGGGAGGCAACAGGGTAGGTCGCGCGTTATCGTGCAGGAGCAGCGGAGACGAGCGATTGACCAATGCTGGTTCGAGATGTGCCAGCTTCTCCATCATTGTGTTCAGTTCTTCACAGTACACATCTGCAGTAATGGTCACCCCGTTTGGTAAGAAGCTGTGATCAATCATAACGGCGCTAGACTAGGGTAACTTAGCCGGTTTTCGGCCACTTAAGCGAATGTATGACTTTGTGACGATTTTTCTCCATTACATTAAAGGCGTAGACTAGTTTCTTAAATATTTTTGAGCTCGAAATATAATGTAGTTTTGATATTTGTAGACATTTTACTCGTCAACGTCACATTAAAATTACTAAAAAATAAAATGTCTGAAAATAGCGATTTCGCCTGTTTTCGGCCACCTGTTTCAGTTTCCGACCATCATTTTGCTAGCTTTCGGCCACTAATTTGTTATTAGAAAAATGATCTCTATTTGCTAAGTAGTAGGTTCTATAATGGATTAAAAGAAAAAAATACTTATGAATCAAGTATTTTTAAAATCACGTAAATTGTGAACGTACCGTGAACGTACGTATTAACACCTATGCACATACTATTGTAAAAACTTTTTGTTATTCATTCACAACATTTGTAGATTAAACCTACATAACTACACAATTTAATTTTCTTAATTATGTGACCGAAAACTAGCAATCATCATCATGAAACATCTGATTTTCAACCATCCCTTCAAACACGGCCGAAAAACAAATTTAAATTAATTAGTTTTCGGCCGTTGATTAACTTGCTTCATTTTCTAACTAGCTTATAAGAAAAAATTTGGGGACGTCCCTTTATGTCTGTATTGTTTGTGTGAGTGAAGATTTCGATTCAATTAGTTGATTTATTATCTTTAGCTTTCAATGGCCGAGAATCAGTTAGTAAATTATTAATTTTCGGACACATCCATTAGCTTAGGCCGTAAGGTAAATATATTAAAATTCTAATTTTCGGCCGTCAAATATTCAATAACTAAAAAGTGTTATTACCACATAATTAAGCTAAAAACATGCGGCCGAAATCTGACTACACAAATGAGAAGCGGTTCTACTTTGTGTACAAATTATTTCTTTTTAAAGAATTCCTAATTTAATAATCAAAATAATCAATTAAAAATAAACGGTCTTCTTCTAGTTTTCGACCGGCCGGCCGAGAAATAAATAGTCCCCCAAATCATTATCTAGTTTCCCGGCCGTCAAATTTAAATGTAAATAACATAATCTTTCTTCCATTTTAATTAAAATAATACTAATTTAACTTATCTCCCGTGCACAGAACAACAATTATATTTATAAAACCGATAAACAACTTTGTAACTTACCTTGCAAAAATTTTGCGCGCTCTATTTTTTTCACAAATTTCGATTTACACGTATGCTCGTAAGACTTTTGGAGGGTCACTGACGACACATTTGGATCATTAAAATTCTACAAAATTCAAAATTTGTAAGGTTATACCAATACATTTAGTAGGCGTTGTTTTTTGAAATAAGTAGGATACAGTGTCCTTATTATATTAATATAACAACGTAATGGCCGAAAACCAGAGGTGGCCGGCTAAAAAACCGGCTAAACTACCCTACCAAACAGTGACCATCACTTTTCTAGTTTTCGTTTGGGGCACTGTTTAGGTGCTGAACCAAGATCCAACCAACTTGCTGAGCACTTGCGGTTATCAAACAGAATCCATTTTTTATCGCAGGTAACAATGCGGTTCAAAATTCCTTCATTTGTGTGTCTGTTGAGCAGTGCAAGGCACGTCTCGACGCGTACTTCTCGCTGGCGATCATTGAGTTCGTGGGGCACCCATTTGTCAAGGTTTTTTACCTTGCCAGTTTGACGCAAATAGACCAATATTGTTTTGACGCTAACGTTCAAAAGCTGCTGCTAATTCAGCCGTAGATTGTGTATTATCAGCTTCCAAAATCGCCTTTAATTCGTCATTGTCGACCAAAGTCTTCAGGTTTTCAGGGAAATTCAGGTCGGAATTTTCAGAACGGAAGCGAGCAAACCAATAACAGGTGGTGCGTTGGTTTGTAGTGTTAGCTCTGTAAACGTCGTTGATGTTGCGTGCCGCTTGTGCCGCGTTGCTGCCACGATGGTACCTACTCATCCTAACTAATATTATAAATGCGAAAGTAACTCTGTCTGTCTGTCTGTCTGTCTTTCTGTCTGTCTGTCTGTCTGTCTGTCTGTCTGTCTGTCTTTTCTTCACGCCTAAACTACTGAACCGATTTGTGTGAAATTTGGTACAGACATAGTTTGGAACTTGAGAAAGGACATAGGATAGTTTTTATTACAAAAAAATAAAAATAAAATTTATGAAATGCTCTAACGGAGTATAGATAATTCCTTAAACTCTCAATAGATGGCGGTGATCGTTCAATGGTGTCGATCGTTACACGAGTTGTCACTATGGATTGATAGATGGCGTTGGAACCAAAATTGTACTTATTGTCGGTTGTATGATAGTTTATGTGGACTGGTCCTGTTTCGTAAATTTTAAATTGTTCCGTTGTATAATTGGTGTTCCTGTGATGCTTATGAGAAACTATATAACTAGATCCACCAAGACTATAACTAACTAACGGCATACGGTTACAAATAACCTATTTAGGACGGAATGTCATTAAAGCCGTTATTATGACTGGGATGGCAAAAGGCGAAACTTTTATTATTCCCCGTATTCCCATCATTCCAACTGATTTGCCATTCCAATTCAAAAGAGTTCAGTTTCCGCTGTAAACTGCGTTTGCAATGACCATAAATAAAACACAAGGGCAAACGCTAAAAGTTGCGGGGGTACATCAAGATGTACATGGGAGAAACAGTCTTTTTCAAGAAAAAGACTGTTTCTCCCATGGACAACTCTACGTTGTGTGCTCAAGAGTGTCGAAACCACAAAACCTTTATATTTTTGCAAAGGATGGCTAAACTAAAAACGTGGTAAACAGAAATGTCTTGGTGTAAGAAACTTTCATAATCTCTAAAACCTAAAATAATAGAAAATTTGTCAAGGGAGAAACAGTCTTTTTTCCTTTTGGACTGAAATGTCAAATCAGTAGAATGATGAGAAAATAAGGGAAAAATAACATTTTCGCCTTTTTCGATCGGCAAAACGGCTTTAATGCCCTAAATGAGTATACATCTCTCAAATTCAAATGCAAAGCTCATTATGTTGATTTTTGAAGAGTTCCCTAGAATATCCCGCGAGATCGGGAACTATGTGGGTAAAACCAAAAATCTGCTGGAAGTCACTATTCCACGCGAACGAAGTCGCGGGCAAAAGCTAGTATTCCATAATTACTCGAATTTTTAACGTATCCATGATGACTAATCAATAAACAAATGACTACTATTGGAAAAAAACATACATATTTTTAAAATAAAATTAATTTGCAATTAAAATTTTAAGCCAAACAAAAATTATAATATTTTAATTTGAAATGGCCAGTACTGCAGAACGGCAATTTCATAGGTAAAGACCTAATATTATCTCGGAGAAAAATTTGCATATTAGTAAGTACCAACTAAAGTTTCGTCGACGCGACACGCCCGCGCCCCCGGTTGTTTTGAGGGTTTCCGATCTAAGATTGTCGTTCTAATATAACTTATACAGATACACTGATGTCCCTGCCCTGGGTGGGAGCAATAAGTAAGTGGACTTGCAAGACACGCCTTCGCAATAGTATCCAAGGACAAATGCCTATGTTCATTTACTTTTATAAAGTTATTTTAATTCTTCGTGTTAGTTATGGGTATGTATGTGTATGGCTTTATACCCAGGGAAATTTGTAAAAATAAATAAATGTATGTTTACATCTTTAGAAGAATGAAAAACTATTTTATTTTTTGTCGCAAAAATACAACATTTTTTATGACAGTACCCTTATTTTTGGCCTAGCTTCTCTCAACTCACTCGAACTGACTTTCCATGTCATGTATCGGGCTCAACGACCATGTATGGCCGTTGATCGGGCTGATCCGTATAAATCCACCAATAACACGTAACGCCTGGTTTTGGACCCGATCTAATTTAACCTCTCGGGCGCGTTACGTACACCCGGGTGCACATAAGCGAAAACGCCCCAGCGCCTTACGTACACACGTCTGTACATAACAGACAGTCGCTCATTGGACGTTAATTTTTATCATTTCCAATTATAAATCGCCCGAGAGGTTAAATAGTTTAGAATTGCAACTATTATCAAAAAAGAAACTTTCATAGACAATTCTACTTCGAATTAAAGAAATGTATAAACGTCTTAGGTGTTTTTGATGGACTCCCCATCCTGGACCAGACAAAACTTTAAGTAAGTTAATGAATTTTATAACTTTCTGTGAGGTTACACTAATGTGCTTACCTACGTATTGAATTTGGTTGAATATAATACAAAATCATCAGCATTATCATATTGAGAAATATTAACTTGGTCAATGCTGTTACATATATGTAGTGTTGGAATGTCAAATAAAAGTGGAGCCAATGGATCTCCTTGGGCTAACCCACGGCCAGTAAATCTAACCATAAATAAATAAATAAATATTCCACAACTATCACAACCATGTAGTCCCAAGCTAAGTAGAGCTTGTGTTATGGGTAATAGACATCTGATGAACATACTTATATATTTTCTAAATACATACATGATAAATTACACCCAGACACAGAACAAATGATCGTGCTCATCACACAAACATTTGTCCTGGGTGGGAATCGAACCCACGACCTCCGGCATAGCAAACAGGGTCACTAACCACTAGACCAACAATCGTACGTCGCCACTTGCAGATGTCTATTTGATAAAAAGGACCACAAATAGATACAAAAATTTGACCCAACACCAAACAGATCTAAAATACGTAACAAGCAAGGAATATCAACATTATTATTAGGCGCTTTCGATGTCTATAAAACATGCTGCTGTAACAATTTTTTTGAGAATCCTATTTGGATTTCAGACTAATCGTGTTAGATCTAAACGCTTGGCCCAAATTGTACAAATACACGATATGAAAGAGATAGGGCGTGAAGATGAAGATGAAGAATGTTTGGGGATTGGGACTATTTCGCGAGGCGATTTCCGGCCACCGTAAGCACGGGTTTGCGGATGGTGAATTGGCGAGTAATGGGTGATTCACCGTCCGATGTGGACGCCCGAGTCGACGGTGGCGGCGCGCCGTGTTTCACGCGCGCTTCGAAGAGCAAAATAATAGGCCCCCCTTACAGCGCCAAAGCCTGGCATGGTCGGTCTGTCTCATCAGGTAGACGTGACCCTGGAACGTAAAGGGCGATTGAAGGTTCACCGTGGATTTAAGTCAGTTCAAGTCTAACAGTCGCTCACGACTCGCCCTGGGTAGAATTACTCATTTGATGATTTTACCACGATAGTAAACAAAAACCCCACGAATCTTACAGGACAAAAAAATTTCTGATGTGTTTGAACCAGCGTTTTTCCGAAAGCGATATGATGCAACGTTCAAATATAATTGTATTTGAAATTGTCGCAAAAGGAAAAAAACATAATTATTGGGTATAACAAAATGATAAAATTTGCAATTATAGGTACGAGTTATTGATGTCGACGTTACATTTTTCCCTAAATGGTCACCATATTGTTGTATAAAAGAGGAATACCTAATTGAAGATAGGGACAACTATCCGCGCCGCACTCAGCTGACTACGAGCACTACGCGGACTGCCGACCCACCTGCGGAGATAGCGCTCCGATAAGATACCGCTTGCTATCAGTGCAACCGTTATCTCACTATCACAGCCACGCCGTTTGATACAAGCATACACTATTGTTAAGTCGGATCAGTTTTGTGATCGTTAGTGAGTGACGAACCGACGGTGGTACAGCGCAACGTGCGGAGCCCGAGACCAGCTCAGCAAGCACCGAGCGCTGCAGGATGTGCTCGCGCGCGGCGCCCGCGCTGCTGGCGCACGTCAACCTCGTGCTCACCGTGAGTCACCCGGCTTGCACGAGCTACGCCACGGCTCTATGTGAACCCAACTAATGTGCAGATATTTGGAAGTTTCAATAATTCTCTGAAATCTTGCAGAGAATCGCAATGTGTCAGAGTGCTCAGTATAAAAACAGTGGTTGAAAATATTTAAGCTAAACCACCTTTTTTTTCATGAGAAATTCCAATCTGCAATTAACTTCACACACACAGACCCGTGCCGCTTCTGCAAGTGTCAATAGTGATTTATATTATCCTTTCCCACCGAATGTTGTGAAAAAAATTCAAAAATCCACGGTGTTCCTTCAATAGTCTTTTACGTTCGAGGGTCACGGTTACCTAATTATACAGTCCCATGACCCTAGCAGGCTTCGACCCTCGAACCGTCCCCAGGCCTCGGGGACACCGGAGAGGACGGTCTAAGCACAATATGACCTCTCCGCAAGAATGGGAACAAACAACGCGTATTGCAAGAAGTGACAAAACTGGTTCATTATGCCGAAAGCTCAGGGGACTCACGATATAATAAACGCACGCTCCTTCCTACTTTCTACAAACCTCAAAAAGGTTATGAAAAAGTTGTAAGGTGAACAACGCGCGGGCGATACCTTTAGTGAGCGCGCACCATCAGGCGCGCCGTGTGCTTGTTTTTCACCTTTACGTATGTTATATCTGAGTATGAGTCACCGGCGTACGCGTCGGGGCTGGGTGTTGACTAGTATGTGTGCAGCTGTACGGCGGCGCGGCGCTGGCGACGGCGGCGCGGCTGAAGTGGGACCCCAGCACGTACGTGGTGCTGCGCGAGATGTTCCCGGCGGAGTACCGCGCGGCTGCGGCGGCGCTGACGGCGGGCGGCGCGGCGCTGCTGCTGCTGCCGCACCTGGCGGCCGCCGCGCTGCACGTCTCGCGCCCTAGGCTGCGCGCCCTGCTGCTCTATGTGGTCAGTGCACTCCTCTTACTGTTGTTTCAAATCAAAAATATCTCGAAATGTTGTTGTTGTTGTCAGTAAGCACGTTGGTTCCAAAGTTTGGGTCAGGGTAGGTATCAAGGGTACATTGCAATCACGTCTGTAGCCCGCGCGAGGTGGCGAGTAATGGTTAAGCAGTGGCCAGCTCACCGCCAGTTCAAGTTCTGGGCCACGATGGTCGACGGTGCGTCGAGTTCCACGCGCTGTCAGCAAACTGTTGGGACCCGAAAATACCAAATGCCTCCCATGGTCGCGAGAATGTCTTAAGAGGTTACTAAGGCTTTTTTTTATCTAGGTAAAATCATAAAATGAGGCTTCCCACCCAGGGCGGGACGGGAGGGACTGTCAGACTTTGGAACGCAAATTGCAACTGAAGGACCAGGTGGCTGGTTTTCATCCCATACGAAATGGAACCCTCAAGATGATGATGGTTTTTCGAATCACCTACCTGCGACTCATCATAGCACAGATTACACCATAATTGAAATGCACGCTTGTGCGGCACATTTTCGAACTCGCTGTATAACTTACATAACTTGCATGCAGTTCGGTAACGCTGGCCTATCACGTGAGCCAATGCTTTTCTCAGTTTGAGAATGACAATAAACCAAGCTAATAAATGATTCCCTTCGTGTGTTGGTCGTCTGTCCACCACTGTCGACATCACTATATTGCTAGAGCTGTGAGTGCTGTTGCAGTATGCGGGGCTACTGACCGCGCTGAGCGTGGGGCAGCTGGTGTTCGGCGGGTGGCTGGTGTCGCAGGCGCTGGCGTGGTCGCGCTCGGAGGCCGCGGCGCAGCTAGGCGAGGCGCTGGAGCTCACCGAGCACCTGCGCCCCGTGCTACAGTATCTGGCGCGCTGGCACCCGCTGCCGCACCGCATCGAGGCCATCATACAGGTACCTACGGAGCTTGTGTCTGGTCAACTGTTCGACGGCTTATGTATGTAGGATGAATTTTTCAAATGGCCGCCAACAACAAGTTGCACATAAAAAAAGACAAGTTGCATATAAAAAACTTTTGACTTAGGTACCTAGGTAGGTTTGGACTTAGGGCTTGGGCTTAAACTTGCGCTTGAACTTAGGCTTAGGCTCGGACTTGAACTTGAACCTGAACTTAGATTTGAATTTGGCAGTTTCAAGACCTGGACTTGACTTTCAATCAGACGCAGACGTCAAAAACAAAGGAACACTGTTTGGATCGAGATAGAATATTAATTTCGGACGAAAGAGAATAGGACTACAGGATATCATAGACGGCTTGAACCAACACTCAACTAACTGTGCGAATCCTCGTGTGCAGGAGGCGAAGGAAGACGCGCCTCGCAACGCGTACGTAGCGCTGGCGCTGGTGGCGCTGCTGGCGCTGCTGCAGCTGACGGCGGTGGTGACGGCGCTGCTGGCAGCGCACGCCCGGCCCGCGACCCGCGCCCGCTCCGCCTCGCTAGCCGGCTCGGACTCCGAGCAGCCGCTGCAGCCGCGCCCTCCCTCCTACAGCAGGTAGCGTCCTCACTACTGCTCGCAAACCTCGTTGTGACCCTGTGTCGATGTGTATCGTGGTGACGTCCGTAGTCACGTAGGTATTTAAAATGTACCTATAGACGACTGTTTTTACGCATCACAGTTATTTAAACTGTCTATTGGTGTTCGACTGATTGTGACTTGTTGGTTTGATCCCCAGCTATAGCCAGTAAACCATTGTAAAATGTAAGTAGGCAGTCAGGAATCTGTTTGAGGCTTCCGTAGTTAGTTGTGGCGTCGTGTAGAGATGATGAGGGTAGCCGGCTCACCGGCTGTCACTTGTGTATTTGCAGCGGCTGGGCGTGCTGGCGAGGAGGCCGGCGCGCCGTCGTCTCCTCTTGTGTTAACTACGTAATCAAGATTTATTATAGACCAAAACGTATGAGAATGAAACCAATCGCCAGCTGTTGATGTGTCCGCAGTTCCTCCAGCTACGACTACCGGAAGATGCCGCGCACCGCCTTCCGCAACGGCCGCATCGTCATCCTGGACTCTCAGCGCGCGTGACGTCACACTGACCGACCCGCGCTCCTCTCGACACAAACTCAAGTGGACTGACTTCTACTCGAACTTATGTTTATATCGCCTACGTTTACGTTTATCTTTTTAATTTTAATAATAAAATATACCTATTAATTTTATTAGTCGAAAATTTTAAGCTTAAGGTGCAACACACATTTAGACCAAAACATTCATCTATATCCATGACACATGTAACACGATCTAAACCATCAAATAGTTCGCTGTTTCTGATAAAAATAGCCTTACAAGCACCAGGTTAGGTTAGCTTAAGTTAGTTCTATTAATACTTGCAATGTGAATTCTTTGAAGTCTTGTCTAGGTATAGTCTGGTCCGAGCGTTTGTGTATGTGAGTTTATATGTTTGTAAACGCCTTCACTACACAGGAGAAATTCCTAGGGTAGGGCAACGTTTTCTAAGAAATAAAAAATAGTACTTACGGCATGCGTGCACACAGATGTGCGCTCAGAGTGGACGCGCACTGAGACGCGATGTTTCTCTGCATGAGAAGCCGCTCGCTCGTGAGCTATTGAATACAACGTCCATCTGGCTGCTGCTGACTCGTACTGCCCATTGCGATGTGATTGTATTTATTTTATAAGTGTTTAAGGAAGTTTACTACTAATTAAATTAAGTGAATACCTACTGGCATATTTTTATTTGTATACTTGGAGAAACTATCGATATTCCCTATTCGCCCTCTTAAGGGGCCTCTTACAGTCCACTAGCGCCGCCAATCGAAAAAACTCGTAAATAGAATCAAAAATACAAAATGTGGTCTGTAATTACTGTAGAAAAGGCAATAACGTAATTTTATAACACATTGTCAACACTTAAAATATAGCTGTTTAGCTAATTTTTTTTATTTGTAACAAAAACGGCCGTTTATGTTTAGAATGCACGATTTAGCTAAACAGCTATATTTCAAGTGTTATAATTAGGACACAATAAAATACTGAAACCGTATTTAGTCCACATCAGTTTATAAGTGTTGGTTTTGCAGCATAGACGATTCTTTAAGGTAACAACAAGAACACCACAGGGTGTCATTTTCTCGACTTACCTTCCGGTATCTATAATTTCAGAACCATGTGACGATTTTTTTTTTTATATTTTTCTGATAACTGTCAGGACTTGGTCTATCACCGGATTTCGGCTTGGTCTTCATTATTGGGACACCTGTATAAAACGACCCATTTCACACCAATGTCGTGTCGATATCGTTATCTTCTCGAAAAAACGCTCATTCCGGTTGTACTGTTACCGCCAGATGAACTCTCACTCGCAAGAACTCTCTATGATATTTTAAAACTGCGACTATCCATTTCTCGAAGAAGCTCCATAAGAAGAATATCCATTTCTTCATTTCTCGAGAAGTCTTGGACAAGTTTTCAGCCTCAAACACTTACGGGCCAGAACTGACTAATTAGTTAGCAAATAAAACGGCTTGTGTACAAAAATATCACTTTATTGCTTTAATAGTAACGTGTCAACATTGTTGGAACCCGCGCCGTGTGCGTATCGCTGGCTTATTGTCTAGTCTCCGACTGAGCTCCAACTATAACGATATTGTCTACAACAGTGAACGAGTCGTACGGACTATCTTACGGCTATTTGGCACCAGGTCACCGACAACACCCCCCCCCCCCCCGCCGGCCGCCCGCTCCCGCCGCCCGCAAGCCCGACCGCAGCGAGGCTCGCGTGCAGCGGCGGCGCGCGCCCGCCTTACACCTACTTATATACACTGCCATAATTCACTTTACTTTTTTAGTTTAACTCAAATCACAGCAAAACGGTATCACAATAATTGGATATGAAATAGCGGCAAACCTACAACTGAAACTGACTCACAGATGTCATAGGAATGATGTAAATGATCAGCGGCCATGCTGACCTGAGCGGCGACTCGAACACGATCATATGTAAATATAAAGAATATGGCTTAAGTAGACAATGGGGCTCCAATTAACACCGGGTGCCGCTGTACGAGCCGGAGGAGCCCCGCCGCTGGAGCCCCGCCTGGCGGCGCTCGGGCGCTAGCTCTGTGAGTGTTGAGCATGTTGTGTGGATAGCACCGTGTCTCTCGATAAGTTCACTACAAGGCAAGAAGTCACTACTCCAAATGTTATAAACATTATTTTATAAAATATAGTTTGTTACAGATATATTTATTACTACGCATCTCGTATAACTACACTACCCTACTACATAGGAATACATGAAACATGAGCGCCGCGGCGCCGGCACATTCGCTCTATACATGATACACTCATACTCTCACGCACGCAACACTTAACATTTCTGTTTACTACTTAATATGGCAGTCTGTGTTCGTTAATCAGTTTAATAGAAAACAATATAGAAACCTATGAGATACAGGCAGACCATTACGAGTGGAGGGCAAGTCTCATCGACTCCACTAATATAATCACATCGTTCTCGATTCGTTAAATATAGAGTTGATATGATCAACCCCAGCGTGCAGCTCACTCCCGCTCGCAGGAGACGCCGGGGGCGCTACAGGTCCGTGTGCAGGATCAGCAGCGCGGCGGCGGGCGCGGACGGCGGCGCCAGGCGCGGCGTGCGCGCCCGCAGCTGCGCGTGCACGGCGTCCCAAGCGGCGTCGCGCGGCACGGGCGCGGCGGAGGCGCGGGCGCGGCGGGCGGTGGCCTTGGGGCGACGCCGGAGGGCGCGCGCTCTTCCCGTGCTGCCGCCCCCGCTGCCGCCCCCGCTGCCGCCCCCGCTGCCGCCCGCTCCCCGTGCGACAGGCGCTGACACATCGCGAGCGCCTGTCTCGTCCTGAAATAAATGAAACAATATTATTCCATACAATTCTATCGTGGCCGTTCGCAACATACAGACGTGCTCGTTAGCAATATTTAATTAACGCAATAAACATAGTGCACTGTTTAAAAATGAATAACAGCCCCGGCAGCCAGCAAAGAGTCTTCAGTCTGACTTCTCTGTAGAAGTTGCATCCATGCCCGAGATACAAAAATGGATGTCATCCATGGAGCTGCATTTAAATGACGTTTACACTATTGCCACAGTCGGTAAACTCAACTCGGAACGTAAACTGAAAATTTCAAACCTGTGTCCTGCAGTGTTATATTAGGCCCTGAAGCAGAAAGCCCACCAAGCCATCAAAATAATTGATGAATTAAAAAAAAACGTGACCTGGTGGAGCAAATTTCGGAGCTCAAGCAAACCATCAAGGACTCTGGTGCAGCGAGAAATATTTCATTTGCTGACATGGTGAAGAAGGGATCAAATGATTACGTGCGCCCGAATGATGTAAGCTCTGTAGCTATTTATCCCAACGATAAAGTCAAGTGACGTAACAAAATTTCTGGTTCAAAAAATTATTCGCTCTGAACAAATAAAGCTGCGAGTACGTGGAGTCCGCAAAACAAAAAATGGGGGCGTTATCATCAGCACTGAAACCAAACAGGATGCTGATAAACTCAAGGACTAAATCCATCTGTTGTTGTCTGGACTGATCGTCGACGAACCCAAGAAGCGCCAACCACGGATCACGGTTATAGGAGCGCCGACTTCGTTGGCTGATAGTGATGTTCTTAAATGCAAGTATGAGCAGAACGTAGCTGATAAGTTTCTGGATATGTCATTGGATACCTATATAACCATGGTTAAGCTCAGCCACAAAACCGGGATGAAAGATGCATCGACCTGTAACTATATTATCGAAGTGCCAGGCAAGATTCGTAAAGTCCTAATAAAAAGGATTTTTATAAATTGGTATTCCTGCCCTGTATATGCCTAATATGATCATGCAGCAAAAACACGCCGAGAGATCAAGTCATTGTGTGGACATGGTGGAGAAAGCGGACACACAATGTCCGAGTGCACGGGAAAAGCACAAGCTCCGAAGTGTGCAACTTGCTCGCGCTATAATAAGCCTACGAGTAATAACCAGATAACGGGAGATGCTGACTACCCTTTTTTTTTTATCGGGTAAAGTCATCAAATGAGTCCTCCCACCCAGGGCAGAGCGGGAGGGACTGTCAGACTTGTACTGACTAAAATCCACGATGTCCTTCAATAGCCCTTTACGTACCGGGGTTACGGTAATGGGTAAGTCCCGCGACCCCGGCAGGCTTTGGCCCGCTACAGGCCCCGTCACTATGCTGACACTCGTTGAGGCGCGCGTGGAACACAACGCGCCGTCGACCCGGGCATGGTCCATAGTCGGACAGCGAGTCGCCCATTACTAGCTGGCCGCATGCCCGCGTCTACGGTGGCCGGAGATCGTCTTACGACGTCCGACGCCGTGGGCGTCTACCACTACGGCTGGGATGGAGGGAGGTCGCTGTTCTCTCCCTCACGCGGCCCGCCTCCTCCTTCGCGAGCATGACTGCTTCGCAGAAGGAGGCAACCGCTTCCCACTCCATCTCGCCCCGCAGCATGACCTCGACCAATGCCGGGCGCGAGAGGTCTCCGCCTATCGCCGTCGTGAGGACACGGCGGTACTCTACCCAAGCGGGGCAGTCCTGCACCGTATGCTCCACCGTGTCCTCCGGACGATCCTCGCAGTGGTGACACCCAGACGTTTCTTCCCTCCTTATCCGACACAGGTACCTCCCGAAACTTCCGTGTCCGGTGAGGACCTGCGTCATGCGGAAGGTAAGGACGCCGTGACGCCTATCCAGCCACTCCTCAAAGAGGGGTCTTACCGCCGCGATTGCGGCGTGCCCGAGATGCTGACTGCCCTGCAAGAAAAATAGGTACATCAACTCTATCGACTATGGGAGCACATAGAACGTTATTATGGTCACATTTCTGTTGATTCGCCTATAGCTCATATAGCAGTATCAGGCTACTGACCTGGAACAATTTTATTTGTTGTTGTATAGGCACATTAGTTACTAGCTGCGTAAATGTAAATTAAGGATTTTGTATGTTTTTAGCCACTTGGAATTTAAACCTAGTTAATGTATGGTTTAATTTTCCAGAAACATATTCCGAATAAACATTAAAATAGCCTGATATTTGTTAAAACATGACCCAAACATTATCATCGAAAACAATTCTTAATTAAAGACAACAGTCTGAATATGTCCACTGCTCTGCGCACGAGATCTGTTGCGTAATGAAGGCCTAGCAACGAGTTTAGGTGACTGAAGCACGTAAACAAGAAGTCTGGCAACGTGCGAAACAGGTTTTTTTCTATTTGATAAATCATCATGTTGTTGTCAAGTGTTATCGTCCTGCGTCTACCCTATATATTTTTACTTTCTTTCCCATATATCTTTACTTCCTTATTTATTATCTTGTAGGTACATGTATATTTAATTTATTTTAATATGTATGTATTTGTTTCTTAAGTTAATATAAGTATTTATGTACTTCACAAACACACACAAATGTTTTAAGACTGCTTTGCGTCCGTCACGTCATCGACCGGGTCCAGTTGAAAACCAGCGTCGAGCACTTAGCTGCTCGACAAATTGCTGAACTGGACCCATTTGGCGTGGGCCGTGGGACACACAGTGTTATATTATTTGTTATTTCGTTGTTGTTTTTTAACATATAATTGATTCTTGTTATTTTTTTTTTTTTTTCTTCCTTTATTTGTTTATGATGTGTGTACCCGGTCAGCCAAATAAACGTTTTTTCTTTCTTTCTTTCTTCTTTCTTTCTTTCTAATTTTAAATTAATATTATTTTAGTTATTTATATTATTTAACAAATATGTTTTTTACCATTGAATACTTTTAAATATTGTTTTAAAAAAAAACTATGCTCTACAAATACTATATTTGTTTCGTAATTACAAAAGATTATTAAATCTATCCATTTCTGAACGCACCTTTTCCTAGAACCTTTTAAAAAGTGACAGATGACAGTTGAGTTCGCTCGAAACGCGCGTGCAGCGATCCACGGCTTATCGCATTTTATTCTACACAATTCCACTTCATTTCTGCTCTCCGTGCCCGAGACCCGTCACCAGCACCTTCATCAACCCCTGGCCAGGTGGTAAGAGCGGAGCCCGTTTTGGAACAGGTATGTTGCATGCCATTTAACGCGAGTTGAACTCTTTCCGAATCTGTCTCAAATCTATTCTTTTTTTCGGCGTTCATACATTGTGAACGACCCCAATATATGTAACGGCTCCTTATCGTTATCCCTACGGATTCTCTTTCGTCCCGGTACATATATTTTTTGGAGGCCCCGACGAGATTCACCATTAGCGTGGTCCGCCATTTTATTCAATTTACAACGCAATCGTCAATATTCTATCGAAGTCCCACCCAATTTTCATTATTCTCAAAACGCTGTTGTTAATTCGCAATAAATTAACAATTTCATCTCGCATAATGAGATTGGTGTGACATCTATCCTTAGAAATATTCCCTATTCATTCTCGAAACGTACGTTTCAATTTCATACGTTGTCGTAATAAGTAATTATCCATGCAATTAGGATAAATCCCTTGTACAACGAACCTAATTATATTTCGTTTCCATTGTTAATTCAATTCACGTAACATTTCGATTCTTATTAGAATCCATTTTATTTTCTCGTTTACATTTTTAAATGTGGGTAAACTGTTAAAGCGGCAGCGTCATTGTGTTGCGACTAGTGATGTGCAACGCGTGATTGTAATTTTCGGTTTAACGTTCAATCTTGTAATCGATTTATTTCAAGTTAGTCGATTATTCCATAAATTGTTATTCGGGATAGTTTTGGTTTATTTATTCGATTAAATATTTAATAATGCCTTATTCAACAGTACGAAGACGCAGTACAGATAAAAGAATTAAAAAACCTGTTGGTAAACAAATTTCCTTTGATGTTACGGACTTACCTTCATTAAGGCGCAAGCGTACTCTTGCTTTCAATCGGTTAAAGCGTACTTATGAAATAGCTGAGCAGGCAAAGGCAGACATACAAAATGTAGGCTTATTTCTCGCTCATTTCTCTGATGTTCAAAATCTTGTAGAAAAGTTTGAAGACGCTCATCAGGATATTTTATCTCTGATCGACGCCGCCTTGGAGGAAGGTGAAGATTCAATTCGGGAAGAATTTGATGCACTATATTATAAAATATTAACGATTCATTCTGAGTTGAATCCGAAATCTTCCCACGATGATTCTTTTAATTCTGCTCCTTCGAATGTTTCATTAAACGTAAAGCTTCCGAGAATTACTATTCCGTCTTTTTCAGGAAATATTAAGGCTTGGCCTAAATTTTATGATGTTTTCACGTCACTTATCCATGAAAATGGCAGTTTATCTGATACGGAACGTATGCATTATTTGATATCAAGTCTCACTGGTGATGCGTTAAGTTTAATCAAAACATTTCCGGTTCAGGGTGCGTATTATCGAGAGGCATTTAAAAGTTTAGTTTCTCGATATAACAACAAACGTGAACTAGCATTCGAATGTTGGAAGGAAATTCTCAATGTTAACTTTAAACCGACATCACCTCACGATTTTCGTCGAGTGCTGGACACATTTAATGAAAACCTTACTATCCTCAAAGAATTGGAATTACCTACCGATAAATGGGACTTTGTTTTGTCTTATTTAATTCTCTCTAAATTGGATTCTAAAACAAGATACGAGTACGAGCAGGGTAATTCGTCTATTGAATTACCATGTTACAACACTTTAATTCAGTTTCTTTATTCGAAGTGTGAAGCTCTCGTGCGAGACATTCATTTTACATCTAGTCCGCGCGTGTCAGTTGAGAAACCACGTTCAACAGAAAAATCAGCACAAGCTAATCAAAAGAAGGTTTCGTCGTTTGTAGCGACAAAAAACAGTAATTCATCATCTCAACCTAATAAATCAACTGTAACGGAAAAGCCTGCTCCTTCCAGTACTTTATCTAATATTAAATGTTCCTTTTGCGGAAAGGATCATACCATATCGTCCTGTCCTGACTTCGGCAAGAAGACTGTCGACGAAAGACAAGAATACGCTAATTTACATAAGTGGTGCTTTAACTGCCTTCGTCCTTCACACAGTCTCAAAGATTGTAAATCTTTATTTAGGTGCCGTCAGTGTTCTCAACGACATCATACATTACTTCACCCAAGTGTAAACGAATCACAGAATTGTAATAGCGTTTCTGTGCCATCTACGTCAGAATCCGTCCTTAAGGCTTCCTCTAATCGATCTGCTATTTTGTTATCGACAGCGCGGGTGCAAATTCGAGACCGTAATGGTCAATTTCAATCGTTTCGTGCTTTAGTCGACTCTGGCAGCCAAGCTCATTTCGTTACCGAAAGGACAATCGAGAAGTTAGGTTTTGAGTCCATTCCAACTACGCGGAAGATTCACGGTCTCGGTTCATCTGCTGCGGCAGTGTCTGGGTCCATTCAGTTGGAAATCGGTGTCAAAGGAGAGACCATCTTAAAAATCGAAGCGCTCTCTTTGCCTTCAATCTGCGGTACTATGCCTTCATCTCGCTTAAATACTGCTTCATGGCCTCATTTGAAAAACCTTGATTTAGCTGACCCGGACTTTGATAAGCCCGGTCCGGTCGACGTTTTGCTTGGCGCGGAAGTGTTTGCTTCGCTCTTAATTCCTGGCACACATAACGGTGGTTCCAAAGGACCTTCTGCTATTAATTCTATCTTTGGGTGGCTCCTTATTGGTAACGCTGATAGCAATTCAGTAATAAACTCATTTCTTTCAATGGAGTTTGACTTGCATCAACAAATTCAACAATTTTGGGAGTTAGAAAACATTCCTACAAATTCTCGGCTAACCCCATTAGAGGAGCGATGCGAGCAAATATTCGAAAACACTGTGTCGCGTAATGATCAAGGACGTTACATAGTTGCCTTGCCGTTTAAGGATCTTGAAGATCATTCGTTTCCCGGTTCCAAGGAAAAAGCGTTACGGAGATTCTATTCTTTGGAAAACAAACTTTATCGTAATCCAGTTGTACTTAAACAATATAAGGATTTTATGGAAGAGTATTTGCAGTGTGATCACATGACTCGCGTGTCTATTCAGGACCTTTCTAAAGGCAAATATTACATTCCTCATCATTGCGTTATCCGTCCTGATAGTGTTACGACCAAACTACGTGTCGTGTTTGACGCCTCATGTAAGAGCGACAATGGTGTTTCACTTAACGAAACGATGTTAATAGGCCCTAAGCTTCAAACGAACATCATGGAACTGCTTTTGAGATTCCGCATTCATCCAATCGTTTTTACATGCGACATGCGTCAAATGTATCGCCAGATCTTAGTGCGTGAGCGTGATCGCGACTACCAGCGCATTCTATGGCGCTCGGATCGAAACCAATCCGTTCAAGAATATCGCCTTAATACTGTCACCTACGGCGTGTCATCTGCACCTTTTTTAGCTTGTCGAACAATCCAACAATTAATTGCGGACGAAGGCGCGGATCTTCCGTTAGGAAGCAAGGCTCTACAGTCTGACTTGTATATCGATGATCTGGTCACTGGAGGATCCAATCTTTCAGAGGTCCGTACGATAAAACAAGAGGTTATCGAACTTTTAAAACGGGGTTGCTTAGAACTTCGAAAGTGGGCGAGCAACATACCTGAACTTCTTTCAGATTTGCCAATTGACCACTGTCTAACTGACTTTCTTTCCATGGATGTTGGAAAATCCATGGAAATCAAAGTCTTAGGCCTTAAATGGGATCCACTTAGTGACGTTTTTATGTTTGACGTTGCACCACGTGATGTCAAATGTAATAAACGGAATATACTTAGTGAGTTGGCACGTATTTTCGACCCTCTCGGTTTTCTAGCTCCAATTACATTCTTTTCGAAACTCCTTGTTCAAAAACTGTGGATATTGGGCATTGATTGGGATGCGGCTCCGCCAGAAGAAATTATTTTACGTTGGAATTCTTACATAAACCAATTAACTTCACTCAAACTTTTGAAAATACCTCGTTACGTTTCTCAGGCTCATTCCACAAATTATCAAATTCATGGTTTCGCTGATGCGTCGGAGGCAGGCTATGGTGCTGTTGCGTATTTACGAGTTGAAGATCATAACGGATTCGTGCAAACCGTTTTACTGTGTGCAAAATCGCGTGTCGCTCCAATCAAAAGAGTTTCCTTACCTCGCCTCGAGTTGTGTGCAGCTGTTCTTCTTGTTGACCTTATAAGTCTCGTTAAGCAAGTCTACTTCATTCCGTTACCCGTTTCAACCGTTTTCACCTGGTCTGACTCTATGGTCGTGCTTGCGTGGCTTCAGTCACATGCTTCTCGCTGGAAGACTTTCGTATCGAACCGTGTTGGTCATATCCAAACTGTGCTTCCCGAAGCTCGATGGAATCATGTCCCATCTGCAGACAATCCTGCTGACATTCCCTCGCGGGGCATGCTTCCTGAGGAGCTCGTCAATAATTCATTATGGTGGGCGGGTCCCCCATGGCTCCGGCAGGCTGAAGAATGCTGGCCAATATCGAACAATTTGATTATTTCAGTTGAGACTCAAGATGAAGAGAGAGTCAATTCCATGGTGACACACAGTGAGGAAGATATAATCGAGTACTTGCTAGAAAAATTCTCATCACTTCGCAAGTCGCAACGCATCCTGGCGTATTGTTTAAGATTCTTCTATAACTCTCGCATTCGAAATACATCTTTGCGTAAACTATCTTCTAATTTATCTCGTTCGGAAATTCATTCTGCGTTACTAGTTATGGTAAAACATGTGCAAAAACAACATTTCAATAAGGAAATCTCACGGCTTGAAAATGGCTTGAGCTTACCGAAACAGTTTCGAAAGCTTAATCCTTTCATTGACGAACACGGAGTTCTCAGGGTGGGCGGTCGTTTGTCACGTTCTGGGCTAGAATTCGAACACAAACATCCAGCCTTTCTTCCTCGCGATTCAAAATTAACTCACATGATTATTAAAACGCTTCACCGTGAACACTGTCATGCTGGTGTCAATACCTTGCAATACCTATTAGTTCAGCAATTTTGGATTCTATCGGCAAAGCGAGCCATTCGCCATTGCTTGTCCCAGTGTATTCCGTGCTACCGTACCAATCCAACCCCCATAGAACCCTTTATGAGCGATTTGCCAGCGGTGCGCGTAAATCAAGTAAAACCATTCTCCATGGTCGGTACTGACTATGGAGGACCTTTTTCTATCAAATTCGGTCGGTATCGAGGTGCAAAAACGGGTAAGGCCTATTTGTGCCTTTTTGTGTGCCTCACGACAAAAGCACTTCACCTCGAAGTCGTTTCAGACCTCTCATCTGATGCCTTTATCGCTGCTCTTCGAAGATTCGTCGGACGTCGCGGTCGTGTCAATTGTATATTTTCGGATCGAGGCACCAACTTCGTCGGTGCAAAAACCCAATTTGACAAGTACATGAGTGACGCGGCGCGCACTGAACAAATTGACTTCCGGTTCAATCCGCCTTCGAGTCCGCATTTCGGCGGGATCTGGGAGATTCAAATAAAGGTCGTTAAGTCTCATCTATATCGAATCATAGGTACGCAATGTCTCACATTCGAAGAGCTTACAACGTTGTTCGTACAGATAGAGGCAATGCTAAATTCGCGTCCCCTTTGTCCGTTGAGTACCGATCCTAACGATCTTTCAGTTTTAACTCCCGGCCATTTCCTTACTCTCGAGCCTCTTACAGCGGTTCCAGATGAGGATCTTACCAAAATTAACATTAATCGTTTAGGCCGATGGCAGTTAATTCAGCGTTTTCAACAAACCTTTTGGGAGCGCTGGAAAACTGAATATTTGCATACACTTACTCAGCGGGCAAAGTGGACTGCTCAATCGCAACCTCTAACTGTGGGTTCACTTGTTCTAATTAAAACAGAAAATACTGCACCCCTTTATTGGCCGCTCGCTCGTGTCATTAAACTTCATCCCAGTCCGGACGGAATAGTACGCGTAGCAACGGTTCGTACGGCCACAAATACACTGACACGACCTCTCGTAAAATTGTGTCCTTTGCCATCGCAAAGTGACCAATAATTTAATATTTCCACATCAATTAATCTAATCTTAACTTACAGTATAAAAAAAAAAAAAAACTATTATTTTCTAACATTTCGTATTCGATTTCATTTCAAAACTTTAATTTATTTATTTAACTCGAATAGTAACCAAAGCTATCAATCGTATTCGATTATCAATTTCGTTCACTTTGTTATCGTTCGTCGCACGCACATCACTACGTTTGACACTTGTATGTCACTGTCAATCATGCTCCATCAAGTTGTAAACAACATAACCTCTTTTATTATAAATTTAACTCGTTATTTCGTTAAATTGGTGGGCGGATATGTTTCGTAATTACAAAAGATTATTAAATCTATCCATTTCTGAACGCACCTTTTCCTAGAACCTTTTAAAAAGTGACAGATGACAGTTGAGTTCGCTCGAAACGCGCGTGCAGCGATCCACGGCTTATCGCATTTTATTCTACACAATTCCACTTCATTTCTGCTCTCCGTGCCCGAGACCCGTCACCAGCACCTTCATCAACCCCTGGCCAGGTGGTAAGAGCGGAGCCCGTTTTGGAACAGGTATGTTGCATGCCATTTAACGCGAGTTGAACTCTTTCCGAATCTGTCTCAAATCTATTCTTTTTTTCGGCGTTCATACATTGTGAACGACCCCAATATATGTAACGGCTCCTTATCGTTATCCCTACGGATTCTCTTTCGTCCCGGTACAATATTGTTTAATCTCCTTAAGCCTGTGATACATGATTATCCTAGTACAGGCATCTACAGGGACCGTTATATCAACAATCATTGCGCGACGCTCCGATCGATTTATCACCACAATGTCAGGCTTATTGGCAACAATAGTCCTGCCAGTGATGATAGGTCGATCCCAATACAACGAGATATTGCCATTTTCGAGAATTGGGTCGGGCGCATACTTATAGTACGGCACTTCCGATTCCACAAGGTTGTACTTCAAAGCAAGTTGCGGGTGGATAATCCCGGCAACAAGGTTGTGTCTACGCAAATATTACAAACATTAGCCAGACCAGAACACCCAGAAATAATGTGTCAGATCGATTCTCCCGGACGGTGGCATCTCCGACATATGTCAACCGTGCCATCTTTCACAATATATTTCCGGTAGTCATAACGATCATAACTTCGTCCATTATTGCACAGACAAAACCTTCGGTTTCCCCAAACAGGTCACCGAAACGCAGCCATCGGGTCCATGTAGTGCCCGGTAAAAGCGTCCGTGAGGCTCCTTGCTCTGCAATACCTCCCTACGATCATTAGTGTCTAATACTTTAGGTTTGCGCCAGTTCTCGATAGAGAAGGAGAGCGGAGTGAGACTCTTGTCCACTGTAACCACATCTTGGTGCATCCCCACGTCGGTTTCTAGGAAATATTCCCTGAGACTGCATATCTCACGGTTGTGCAGGGTTTTAACATTTAAGAAGCCATGACCCCCGCACTTCCGTGGGATATACAGTCTCATCACCAACGACTGTGGGTGATGCATCCGATTTGCAGTCAGCAGTGTTCGGACCTTTATATCTAAGGCGTCAAGTTCCGTGTGAGTCCATTTGAGTATGCCGAAAGAATACATCAAAACCGGCCAAAGAAGCGGTCCTTCAAAGATTGCTTCATGCCAACAACATTGATGCTCAACGATCAACGATTCCGACATACCCAAATACTTAGTATTCAGTCCCTTTGAAACCCCATAGACATCCCATCAGCAGATTTCTCCATATTCCTTTCCGTAAATCGAACCTCGGTCTTAACGTTCCTATACTTCGAATATGCAGAAACTATAATAGCAGTTTTAAATCATTAGACTCCGATTTGTTCGGCGTCTCCTTCAACAAATTCAGACGATCAGTTTCGGAGGTACGAGAGCGCATTAACCTTTTACTTAGTAATTTATTAACCTTTGTCAATTTCTTTCTTTCTTTCTGTATCAATTTCTTGTTATGAAATATGATACATAGATATATTTATACCGCACATACCCATTTAATTTTAAGAAAAATTTAATACTTATAGGTTTCGGTTGCTGAAAGGGA
Source organism: Agrotis puta (assembly GCA_943136025.2). Taxonomy (NCBI): domain Eukaryota; kingdom Metazoa; phylum Arthropoda; class Insecta; order Lepidoptera; family Noctuidae; genus Agrotis; species Agrotis puta. Next base: position 171,467 of record OW964177.2, read on the forward strand.
TCTAAGGTTTATGGAATCTGAGAGTTGGGTGCTCACAGATTCCACAATCCCTCCTCGCTTTACATGCATGACCGCACATTTATCCACACCAAATTCCATCATAATGGCGCCACTGAAGGTTTCAGTAATCTTCAGTAGCCCCATCAGCTGCGAATGAGTGGGTGCAAAGAGTTTCAGGTCATCCATATAAAGGAGGTGAGATCTAACCTGACCGCCTCTCCTCAACCGATAGCCTAAATAAAATCCTCCAGCAGTGTCCTAAGAGGATTCAGGGCCAAGCACAACCAAAGCGGACTCAAACTGTCACCCTGAAATATTCAATGTTTCCTAATCGTTCTCAAGAATCTGTCTGCGTCCCGGATAGAGATGGACCGTCCTCCATTGCCGCATACATGACAACAAGAAGGAAAATGAAATCTTTATTTGTAAACATAGGTTTAGGTGCGAAGTGTTGAATTAATTTTATAAAATTCCAGCACCCTCATCAGCCACGCATGCGGAACTTAGTCATAGGCCTTCTTATAATCTATCCAACACGTAGACAGATCCCTCCGGGATCGACGAACCTGTTGTCTTACGGCCATGTCTATAAGGTTCAGCTCTTTAGTACCGCGGGACCAATTCCTACATCCACTGTGAGAGGCAGACATAAATGTAACAATTTGATAAGCAATTTTTGCTCTCAGAATGGATGTTAGAACTTTATAGACCATGGGTAAACACGCAATTGGTCTATAGTTTGGGTCCGCGGTACTACCTGATTATTGAAATTGAAAAAGATTTATTATTATTACTAGCACTTTCCCCGCGACTTCGTCCGCGTGGGTTACGTACTTTCCTAATTCCCCCTTTTCACCCCCTTAAAGGTTAAATTTCCAAAAACCCCTTCTTAGTGCTCCCCTAGATTATAATAGGAAGCCGTGTGCAAAATTTCACATTCCTAGCCCTAGTAGTTTCGGCTGCACGTTGATATGTCAGTCAGTCAGTTCTCCTTTTATATAAAATGGCAAGGTTCGAAATAGGCCTTGTATTTACTGCCATAGAAAGCCAGACGCCTGCCGGGGTCGCAGGACTGTCTTATTAGTCAAACGTGACCCTGGACGCTATTGATGGATATTCGTGTATTTTAGTTAGTACGAGTCTGACGGTCCCTCGACTCACCCGATAGTCGACCATGCCCGGGTTGATGGCGAGACGTGCTCCACGTGCACCTCAAAGACAAGTTACCTGAAGGGACCCTCATAGGGGGTTAAACTGTCAAAATTCAGCAAATGTGGTCCACACTAAAAGTTGAATACCCAAGGTGAAGATCCAGGCAGTTAGTTGCTGTATAGCTGATCTAGACCGATCTGGGCAGGTAGTGGTTGTTGCTGATCTAAACAGATCTGGGCAGGTAGTGACTTTAGCTGACCTGCTAGAAAATCTTGTCGAGTATGGTGTACATGCGCAGGTTGGCCTTCTTGCGCCAGCCGGGCGGCACGCGCTCGGCGTCTGCGCAGTCGGAGTCGTCGTCGGCGGCAGGGACGGCGCACGCGTCCTTTTCGGGCGACAGAGCGCGCTCGTGAGTCGCGCGCGCCAACCGACGCGCCATCACAAACGCCGCTACCTGCAACATTACACACATACACACTGAGAAAATAGTTCCGGAAAAATACACATGGATAAATTGAACTTGCTGAGCGTTTTCTAACTCTGAAACTAACATAATTGATATGGTGACATGGTGACATGTTGAAGTGATGGGCCGACTATGAGTTCACACCATGTACATAGTAGTCGGCCATGCCGATCATTCTTGCAGGAGGGTCCAATGGCTGCCAACACCGGGGTCGCGGGGCTACTATCGGCACCTGAGTCGTCGGACTGTCTAAGTAGGATACCCTGACCCTGGAACGCAAAGCGCAACCGAAACAACAGGGTGGATAAATACTTTTTTTAGGGGACGGAACTCTTCGTGCGCTTATCTGCCTCGCACTTGGTGCTCTTTCAAACAGACTGAGACGAGTCTAACGCGGTGGCGGCGGCGGGAGCGGAAATATCAAACATTTGAAACCGCCGCTTGTGGCCACACTGAAATGACTAAGGCGGGAGTCTAGCGTTCGCTGTGGTATGAGCGAGATTGCGAGCCTAAGGATAGAACGGGCGGGTGGCAGGTGTATCAAACTACTGCGGTCTTATAGTCAGCACCATCTAGTTACCAGGACAACCACTAAAGTACTACCGTAGGAGGTATTTGTATAATACATATTTAAATTACTGTACTTAAATAGAAGAATGTAGAATGGTTGATCATTTAGTTGTATACAATCCTAAATAACCTTTAAAACTTTTTAAAATTAATTTCTTTAAACAAGATTTATAAAAACTACTGGGTACCACTGGAGTGCAACACCTGAAGTTGCTGCAACAAAAACAAATGCATGACCATTCTTATTCTTAGGTACTACCCGTGCAGTATAGATAACATCAGCCAGAAATAATAAGAACACAGTCAGTGATGTGCACGTGTCTGGTATGTGACACGAACAGTATAGCGGCGTGCAGTAGTACCTACGTACCTGCAGCACCATGCCGAGCACGCCGAACACGATGATGACGAAGGCGTTGTTGGGTGCCTCGCGCTCCACCTCCTGCAACACAACAACACGGAGTACATACACAGCGGTGTCACAACTAGCTGGTGCTACTGTCAAACATCATTCATAGAAATTCGCTATAGATACTCTAAATGACGATATATTGATAATAATTAATCGCGGGTTAAGATTTTGACCGGTATGTATGTTTGTATGTATGTTTTCATATATATTTGTTTGTTCCCTCATAACTTCTAAACTCCTAAAAAACATCCCGTGGGTGTCGTAAGAGGCGACTAAAAAGAAAAGTTATTTGGAAGGTTATTTTACCCTTTTTTCGTGTTTGATTTTGAAGTCGGTTACTTAATTATTATTTTTAGAATAAGAAACTTTTATTAGTAAACATAGGTAGTTACACGGCGTGAGAGATGTTACAATACAAGAGGTTAGTCTCTATGTTTTGCCGTGAAACGTACCTATAATATAAAATGATTTTGGTGTTGTAAAGAGGACAACCTATTATTAAGATATTATCGTTTAGAGTCCCTAGCGTATGGTTTGAACTATTATCAAATAACAGATGAGGGTATATATTCCTGAATCGGATCTTAGAGCAACAGGCGGTGGGGACTCACCTCGATCATGTCGTAGAGCGGGCGCGCCACGTCGCGGTAGCGCTCCACGGCCAGCAGCGCCGGCTTGAGGTCGTGCAGCAGGTCGATGCCGCGGCGAGCCAGCTCGGCCTGCGGGGCGGAGCGCCACCACGCCGCCAGCGACGCGCCCATCCACGCGCCGTAGCCCACCTCGCTCAGCGCCAGGCACGCCACGCCCGCGCAGTACTGCAACACACGACACAGTCCGTGACTCAGCGCATGAGCTGCCTGCCGCGACCGACGACTCAACGAAGTTTTTTCACGGATCAATGGCCGAGTTTTAACAGAAAATAAGTAATTATGTAGGGAAAAAAGCGACCAAGTGTAGGTTAGAACTTGCTCTTAATTATTAGTTAGCACAGTACTGGAACTAGACATGGGTCTTCAACCGTACCTACTCTACCACGGGGACCCAGGCTTGAAGGCTCACGATGTGTCCCTTCACTTATTTCTACATAGTTTGTAACATAATATTGCTGAGTTTTAGTGTGATTTGATAATAAATTAAAAATAAGAACCCTGAGGTGACTCAGTGACGTTGCCACGGTTTATTGAACAGATATCTGGGGGCACGGCAGTGCCCCAGCCAAGTCTCGAGCAAAACGGGCACGGCCGTACCATCTTTTCTCGATGCGATTCGCGGCTGTTTCGCCCCCCCTATATCTTCGACGTGGACAAAGCTAGGAGTTTAGGTTTTCGGTGAATAATAGTAGGCATTAGAACAAGCTTAAGTTCGAAATTACATGCCAATTGAATTAATAGTTTAGGAGTTACGGTCGATCAAAGTTACACCATTTTGTCACTCACTGACTCACTGACTCACTGACTCACTGACCGATCATCAAAAATCTAAGGTACTTCTAGCAGACTTAGAAACTTCAAATTTTGCACCAAGATAGGTCTTTAGCCACATATAAAGGAAAAATTATAAAAACATTAAAAAATAATATACCATAGAAAACAATTTTATATTTGCGGTTTGGCAAGAACATTATGTATGGATTTTGACTGCATTGTTAACTTTGTTCGTTGTTTAAGTATTCAATTGGATGAATAAATACATAGAATACAAAAAATAATATAAATGTAATACATAGACTATAATTAATACATAAAGTTTATAATTCATTAAATTAATAAAGCTAAAACTCCATTGTATTGCGATAAATTTCGATTGTATGCGCGCTCGATAAATGGCGTTGTACCTGTCTGAATCGCGTTATGGTTTCGTTACCGAGCGCAGTATAAGTAGTACTTTAAAATAATTCGATAATTTTCATTTGATAGCGCCATCTACCTATGAAAAACCATTTCGAAACTAAAAAAATATTGTAGCTATATTCGGAGAACTTAAGTTAGCCGGATTAGATAGTAGATTTATTATTGTTACTGAAACAGTTATTTAGGCAAATAGTTTATTAATATAACATAGACATAGTGACAATATCTAGTTGTTTACGTGTTATTTAGTTTAGTTATATTTAGTTTGTAAGTTAGTAGATTTATGTTTATTTAGTTCGTTATTTGTTAGTTAGTTTAGTTCTATTTAGTTTGTTAGTTATTTATTATATATATATTAAGTTTAAGCCCTATTAATATATTGTTATAGTAGTAATTGTAAATATATTGTAATGGAACGTGAAATATTGTACATAAATGGCGACCTTTGTCATTATAATTAAAAAAAGAAAGAAATACACTTACAAAAAATAAATGAGATCCCACCAAAAACATTAAATGTAAAAAAATGCCAAGTCTCTCGATGCGTCGCGGGACCAAGGGATTACCGTGACCCCGGTACGTAAAGGGCTAGTGAAGGACACCGTGGATTTTAGTCAGTACAAGTCTGACAGTCCCTCCCGCCCTGCCCTGGGTGGGAGGACTCATTTGATGATTTTACCACGCAAAAAAAAAAAAAAAAAAAAAGTCTCTCGATGCAGTCTTTCCATCGTAAAAAGTTTTGAGATCTCATAGAACCCAAGTCCTATTCACATTATTTTGTAGTTATAAATCAACATTTAGTAATTGTATCAATAGTTTTCTTTATATTATAATTATAGTGACTTGGCAATGAGCACAAGAAGAAACAAAACGGATATTTGGAGTTGAAAGTCACACACCGCATGCGTAAACATTAATATCACAAAATTAATTTTCTCTTGGTTTATCCGTGTCGTCCCAACCGAATTTCGGCAACGGCAGTCAGTCTCATCCAAGACTAGTAAACTGCGCAGGACATAAATTATAATGCACAAGTGTGTACGCAAACACTAGTGTTAGTGTACTCTCGGTTCATTTACTTTCATAAAGCGATGGCCCGTAAGGTATTTTTTATTATTGTATTGGAGCATGTAGTCGGTAGTGGCCATCATGATCCACACGTAACAAATAATCTGATCACAGGTCTCGTCAGTAACATTTGCACATAATTCCAGGCAGCAAGCAGCTTTTAATTGGTGCTCATTGCCAAGTCACTATAATTATAATATAAAGAAAACTATTGATACAGTTACTAAATGTTGATTTATAACTACAAAATAATGTGAATAGGACTTGGGTTCTATGAGATCTCAAAACTTTTTACGATGGAAAGACTGCATCGAGAGACTTGGCATTTTTTTACATTTAATGTTTTTGGTGGGATTCATTATTAACGCATGACCTTATTAACATAAATAATATCACATTATTATTTATGTTAATAAGGTCATGCCCACATTTTATTTCCTATGTTGGTCTATATTTCGAAGCAGCAACACTAGATTAGACATCATGATGACATGACAATTTTATGGCAAAAACCAGTGATGGGCAAACTTTCTTAATGGAGAGCCAGAGGTTTAAAAAAATTCAAAGGAGAGCCAAAATTATAGGAAAATTGCAAACTTCATACTTTGCCCATCACTAGCAAATACAGTTTCTTGAATGAAGATTGTAGGGTACTGACAACATGCAGACAGGTGGCGGCGCGGCGCTGCGCGGCGGCGGCGGCCAGGTACACCAGCGCCGCCAGCCACACGCCGGCCGCGAACACGTAGGCCGCCGACACGCGGTACTGCGCCGCGCACAGGAAGCGGAACCAAGTGTAGGTGCTGGGGTCCCACGCCAGCCGCGCCGCCGTCGCCAGCAGCGCGCCGCTGTACATCTGCAACCACATCAACACCACGTCAAAAACGTTATATTCATACTTATAGGCCGACCGAAGCGCCCGTCGCCTGTAGCCGCATCAAACTTAGTAGGCATTAATAGAACGTAAATGCCTACATACTTTTTAACATCTAACCCATTTAGATAATGTGTAATGTACCTATACGCAGCTAAGGAGATAACCAGCTGACCTCGCGCTCGCATGTCAGCCCGGGTGATACAAGTGACAATAAGATTACAGTCACTGCCGGTCCTTATCGGGAGATGCGATTTGCAAGGAGACAAAGATGCTTTGATGAAATCAGTAAAGTGATAACGACAGAATGTCAATTGGTAATTTGGAATATGGACGTCGTTGTGTGTGGACGGGTCAGCAGTCAGCTCCGTGCGGCGGAGAACAGTTGCGTTATCGTGCGCCCACCGACCAGTTGACCACGTCACGTTATCTGGCTGTGGGTGAATGCTTCATTGTGGACGTGGACCGAGCTCAATGAGCCAGGTGTTCACTGAATGCCGGCTGATAGCGGATATTACTCATATTCACATTCCTACATTAAATAAAAAAATGTTCGCGGCTAATAAATGCATCTAAAGTCTTCGACATAACAGTTTCCTTGTAAAAAATTATAATAGTAGTAAATAATATGTCCTAATATGGTACAGCATAAGCGTCTCTTGAAAAAATGTTGAGTAGTTACTCTGTTGATGTTATAGCTTAAATTAATTGTCAGTTGGAAATTAACAGGATTAACGAAGCTCGCTGCACGGGGCTTCTATTTCTGTGTTCAGGGTTTAAAGGAACCTAACAAGAAAAGTATGGCATCATCAGCATGCTCCTCTCGCTTACTCTAGACCCCGTCACTTCCTTCGAACATAACCTAGCCCTGCAGGCACGGGCACGCCGCAATCGCGGCGGTAAGACCCCTCTTTGAGGAGCGGCTGGATAGGCGTCACGGCGTCCTGACCTACCGCATGACGCAGGTCCTCACCGGACACGGAAATTTCGGGAGGTAACTGTGTCTGATAATGAGGGAAGAAACGCCTGAGTGTCACCACTGCGAAGATCGTCCGAAGGACACGGTGGAGGATACGGTGCAGAACTGCCCCGCTTGGGCGGAGCACCACCGTGTCCTTACGACGGCGATAGGCGGAACCTCTCGCGCCCGGCATTGGTCTAGGCCATGCTGCGGGGCGAGACGGAGTGGGAAGCGGTCGCCTCCTTCTGCGAAGCAGTCATGCTCGCGAAGGAGGCGGGCCGCGTGAGGGAGAGGACTGCGTCCTCTCTCCACTCCAGCCGCAGTGGTAGACGCCCACGGGACGGACGTCGGCAGACGATCTCCGGCCACCGTAGGCGCGGGCATGCGGGCGGCGAGTAATGGGCGACTCGCTGTCCGACCATGGACCATGCCCGGATCGACGGCGCATTGTGTTCCACGCGCGCCTAAAGGAGTGTCAGCATAGAGACGGGGCCTGTTGAGGGCCAAAGCCTGCCGGGGTCGCGGGACTCAGAAATTACCGTGACCCCGGTACGTAAAGGGCTATTGAAGGACACCGTGGATTTTAGTCAGTCAACTCTGACAGTCCCTCCCGCACTGCCCTGGGTGGGAGGACTCATTTGGTGATTTTACCACGATAAAAAAAAGCCCTGCCGGCAGCATTAGTATCCCAAGTTCCCGAGCTCTTGGAAAAAAGACAATCGGAAGTAAACCAACATGTCGTGAAAACCATGACAGTAGAAATATAAAAACACACTTTAATGATTTGGTACCTATGTCCGAACAGGTAAGTGGTAGGTACGTGACATTAACAATTTGTAGAATTAATCACTTCATGGTGTAGTCGAGCATCTTATGAAATGTTTCCGTTTCATGACACCACCCACGGGTCAACCAGTTTAAACAAGATAGTTCGAAAGTTCGAAATAACTTTTCTATTTATAGTTTTTACATCGAAACATTTTTATTTTCGACTTCAAAAAAGGAAGAAATTATAAATATTAATATAGGCAGCGCAAATCTTTGAATTGCGATTTTTTGTTCTTCCCAAAAACATAATTTAACAAAAAAGAAAAATTATCGCCTACCGCGAATATTTTCCCTTAAAACGCCAATGGGGAGTTTATTCCCCAAAACTGTCTTAACGGTCATAATTGACACGGGGCCCCTGTGTGGGCCCTAAGCATCCAGACGCGACCACTCAAGTTGGTCGCATGCCAGAGTGTCATGGCTATCCGGATGATCCGGGGATACCGCACGATCGCCGGCGAATCGGCCAACCTCCTTGCCGGATTGCTGCCCTGGGATCTGGAGGCGACTGCCCTCCAGCGCGTCTATGAATGGCGCGTGGAGGCGCAGCGCCGGGGCGAATCCCCGCTGCCTCGACAAGTCGAGGCGCGGCGGGAAGAGCTCCGGCGCGATCTCAGGGCAGTATGGAGGGAGCGACTGTCGCAACCGAAGTTCGGGCACGCCGCAATCGCGGCGGTAAGACCCCTCCTTGAGGAGTGGCTGGATAGGCGTCACGGCGTCCTTACCTACCGCATGACGCAGGTCCTCACCGGACACGGATGTTTCGGGAGGTTCCTGTGTCTGATAAGGAGGGAGGAAACGCCTGGGTGTCACCACTGCGAAGATCGTCCGGAAGACACGGTGGAGCATACGGTGCAGGACTGCCCCGCTTGGGCAGAGCACCGCCGTGTCCTCACAACGGCGATTGGCGGAGACCACTCGCGCCCGGCATTGGTCGAGGCCATGCTGCGGGGCGAGACGGAGTGGGAAGCGGTCGCCTCCTTCTGCGAAGCAGTCATGCTCGCGAAGGAGGAGGCGAGCCGCGTGAGGGGGAGGACAGCGACCTCCCTCCACCCCAGCCGCAGTGGTGGACGCCCACGGCGTCGGACGTCGCAAGACGATCTCCGGCCACCGTAGGCGCGGGCATGCGGGCGGCGAGTAATGGGCGACTCGCTGTCCGACCATGGACCATGCCCGGGTCGACGGCGCGTTGTGTTCCACGCGCGCCTCAAGAAGTGTCAGCATAATGACGGGGCCTGTAGAGGGCCATAGCCTGCCGGGGTCGCGGGACTTTCCCATTACCGTAACCCCGGTACGTAAAGGGCTAGTGAAGGACACCGTGGATTTTAGTCAGTACAAGTCTGACAGTCCCTCCCGTCCTGCCCTGGGTGGGAGGACTCATTTGATGATTTTACCACGATAAAAAAAAAAAAAAGTTCATAATTGACAAAAGTTCGTACCATTACGGGGACTTTAGTCCCCACTTGGCAGTTAACGCCAAAAATATTTGACAAGCAATTTGTCAGATTTGACAGCTGTCAGAGCTGACAATGGAGCGTTGTAATGTATAACGCAACATAAAATTACGTTTCTACTCTCAAGAAGGACTTATTGGTACAAATTATATGGGTCAAAAGAACAACTTTTTTTTATAATTTAAATAACCTGACGATACTAAAACAAACACATAGAGAGCAAAATGACTTCACTGTTGAAAGTCAATGAAATTGAAATTCAGTAAGACTCCTAAAAGAACCCCCGCCCTGCCTACCCGCAACGGACGAGAACATTACCAGGTTTCATGGTTCCACCCAGATTTGTGCAGTCCTACAAACATATTGGCCTACATAATTAGTAATAACTAGTTAGCGTCGCTCGGAACAAAGCCACTGTGTATGCTTAACTTACACTAGGTGTAAGTTAAGCATACACATGGATGTTATTGCATGAGCACAAGCATGGTGGAGTGTGACGAAGTATAAACAAAGCTGATGGCGTTTGTTTCGCGAATTCGTTGAAAGCGTGCCGAAGTCGAGGTCGCGCTCGTTCGATATTGCAGAATCAGACGAGCGCCTGACGTCACCTACTTACTAAGCAGATTGTTTGCTTACCCGACAAATTATAATTTGTGACTTGAGCTGAGCACTGAAGGCCGCACACTATACAATACAAAACATCTAATTTTCCCAGTGCAAGTGGCATGTTTTCAATGATTGAATTTGCTCGGAGGTAACGACTCCACGGAACCCACAAACGTATCTTTTATTAGAACCGTACGTGACCGTACCCTGCTTGTAAAGTGTAACTTATATAATTATGGCCTGTACTCATTGATGTCGAGATCGAGAGAAGATTTTATGATTTTGCATTCATACGCTCAGAATAGGGATTGATATATGTATGTGTATATTGGCTCAGTGTATTGGTATTTAGTTCATTATATGAATGTATAAGAGGTAAAGGGTTGCCAGGCAGCCGGATCGGACCTTTATTTAAGTGCTTATTTATTTATTAAGACTTCCTTACCTTCCAAAGGGAATTTAATTTATTATAAGGATTTTTAAAGTGATGTTTCTGGTTATGTATTGTCATATTGTTTTGGGTGCTGGGGTCGACGACCTCGGCGCAATGAGTCACACGTCATGCGTTAATGGACAAGGAGCGAGAGCAGACTCAGTAGTAAGACGCCGCGTCCCCTGCCCGCAGCCCACGCGCCGCTCGCTGGACCAACGGTGCATAGGGACCGTCATCAACAGTCATCATATTCCTAATCTCCATGCGTAACAAAGAGAAGATTACTTATTTTAACAACAAAGTTTAATGAATCAGACAATTATAATGAATAGACATTATTATCTTCCCTAAATTCTTGTCTGAATAATACTAAAAATGTGAAAGTTTGTGGACATGGATGTGTGTGTTTGTTACTGTTCCTCGCAAACACTCCTTAACGGACTTTGATGGTTTTTTTTTGTGGTAAATTCATCAAATGAGACTTCTCACCCAGGACAGAGGGGGAGGGACTGTCAGACTCGTACTGACTAAAACGGTGTCCTTCAATAGCCCTTTGCGTTCCGGGGTCACTGTAATTCGTAAGTCCCCCCCCCCCGCGTCATTTTGCTGACACTTTGAGGCACGCGTGAAAGGAGTTTTTTGATAGTAAATATATAATTTAATTGCATAGTGATACAAATAGACATGGAGGAAGGTGGCTAGGTTTTTATTAATTATTAGAATATCATTAGTAGTGCCCTATTTTCCTACACGCGTATCAGTATCCATTTAAGTACCTACCTAGGACATGTGATGTTCTGCTGAACCAATACAGCCCGATGTTTAAGTTTGCACGGTCACATTTACAAATAATCTGAACGTAGTGATTGTCGTGCGTGTATGTTCATTGTGGCGGTGAGGAGCAGCGCGTCGTGTAAGGAGCGGCGGCCGTTCACCCGCGCCCCGCTGACCCTGACACACGCTGTGCCATGTGCTGACACAAGTGATGAGTCTCCTCACGTCCTACAGGGCACCGCGCGGCCGCAGCGCTCTCGCCACGCACGGTCTAAAGTTTGCTATTCACTAAGCTACTGACTGCGACACTAGCGCTGCACAATCGGGGGATCTCAAAGCCGCCTCGTCGAAGAGCACCTCGTAGTGTCCAGCGATGAGATAGAGAATAGCTGGAGACTTGCTGACGAGGGAGCGAGGGTCGTCGCCAATGACGCAAATGTTATGCGAAACAGGTTTGCGGGGCAAAACATTCATCTACAGCAGCGATGGGCAAAGTACGGCCCGCCGACGGTCCTTCGACATGAATAGTAAATGGCCCGCGATAATTCAAACTTGATGGATTCTACTTAATAATTTAAAATAGGGCCTTTAAATAAAGTTAAATAGCAATAGAGTATTTGACTGAAAAAATGAAATTAATCCGTCACTTAGATTATCTAAAAGACACGTATTTTTTAGTTTTTTACGTAAACTAAACCAAAGTTGATGAAGATACGACGCTCTTAAAATCGACGGCACGGTTAGCGCAGTGGATGAGCGATTAGGTTTGATTCCCATACGGAACAAATATTTATATGACCTACAAGTGGTTGTTTCTGGCCTGGGTGTTTGTGTATGTGGGTTTCTATGTTTGTAAACGCACCCACGACACAGGAGAAATTCCTAGAGGGGCAACATTAAAAAAAAAAAAAAGAAAAAAGAATAGCGTCACAAACAAGTTACAGTTTTTACTTGCTTCTGACTATATTTTTTAGTTGCCAGAGCCGGTTGCATTGTCAATCATCAACCATTCCCGTCTGCCGCGACCACGATATCATCAACCGGTTTGACTGGTTGATACGTCACACACGTAGCAGAGTCTGCAGCTGAAGCAGACTCACGTCACATTTCTTGTGCGTTCTAGTAACGACCGCCGGCCACTAGCCGATTGGCGTGTCAGCCGACGTGACATCGATCAATGCTCACTATTGCTCACGTCGCATGTTTAATGCTAAGCAACAAGCTGGTTACCACTTTGCATAATAATACCGTTCCCGGTTGATGCGGATGGACTTCCTGGCAGGATTTTAATCGCTGTTGGCGTCCAGGGCTTCTCCAGTGTCGTATACGTCTTGTATCCAGTCTCATACCAAAACGAGACTCATCAGAGTCCATCCTTATAGTGGTGGAACCATCATGGTATGGGCGGGTATTTGGATCGGCGGAAGAACTGAGTTGATTTGGATCAGAGGCAACCTCAACGCTCAAATTTATGCTGAGACGATTGTATCAGACGTCATCGTTCCTCTACAAGTGCAAATCGGTCCCTTATTTCAGTTAATGCATGATAATGCACGACCGCACACCGCAAGAGTTGTAAGACAGACTCTCGCCGCAGCTAACATCAATGTCCTGCCCTGGCCTGCTCAGTCGCCAGACTTGAATCCGATTGAGCATGCATGGGATATGCTACAGAGAAGAGCTCTGCCGAATATGGAGGGTATCCAGTCGCAAGAAGACCTTTTTTTGTTGTTGCAACGAACATGGGCGGCCATTCCACAGCGTGATTTGGATGAACTCATTTTGAGTATGCCAAACCGATGTTCTTGTGTTGTTAGTGTTCGCGGTAGAAACACGGATTATTAATTGTTTAAGTTACCCAATAAAATTTTAAAGAAAACTGTTATTTCAGTCTTTTTTTCGAACTTTTGTGTTAGTGGTTCAAATGTCAAAAATCCCTTTATTAGGAAAATGGCAAATTTCTTTATTAATGCAAAGGTGACTTGGTTTATCGTTACTGTGACAAACGAAAACACTTTATTTGATGAATCCTTAAAAAAATTTTTAATTAATATCAATCAGGAGAAAAGTTATTGCAAAAATATATGTTGATCCCTAGACACTTTTGATGTGTGTATATTCGAAAACATTGGCAATATTGGCGAGAGGCGTCGCACGTCGCCCGAGCCAGCTGAGCGCCTAACATGTACTTAATAACTTCGACGTTGAAAGCTCCACGCTCGGTTTAAAACAAAGTGACGTCAGGTAGCTATAGCTAGGCGACTATGTAGGCACCTGCATTAAAAAAATCCCTTTAGGCGTGAGATACAACAAACAAATAATTATTCAGAATTACAACATAAATGGACAAATTATCAAAACTTCTTTGAAAGTTTCAAAACCGGCTCGGATGATGAACACTGTCGGTTTACTCGTACAAGAAGACTAGCTAAAGCGATCGTTACAATTGCTCCCTACCTAGGTACTTACAATTTTAAACTTACGCCATAAATCACTCAGCCTGTTGGAGAACACCGAATTAAAATCCGTGCAGCAGTTTGAATCGATCGCGAATAGACCGAATAACAAAATCAAAATTTGTTTCCTAATAACTTCTGAACTGCTGATCTAGACTCTTGGCCAGAGGAATCTATACATATAATAAATCTGTAGAAGGGTTAATTCTGTACATTGAAAATATTGAAAAAATAAATAGCGGGGGGTGTTGCTGGATCGATACCAAACCCAAATATATGATTAAAAAAATTTTTGTCTGTCTGTCTGTCTGTCTGTTTGTGCAGGCATCACGTGAAAACTAACGGTTCGATTTCGATGAAACTTGGTATAATTATTCCTTATTGTCCTGGGCATAACATAGGATACTTTTTATCCTGGAAAAATACGTAGAAAAAAAATCTTATTTTTCAGTTTTATACATAGACGTTGTTCTGTAGAACCGCGAACACACGTTGCATTATCCGCAGTGGATTCAGCGCCGTAATATTTATAAGATGTCATTGTCAGAGTTACTCAAAATGGGGAAACAAACCATCCACGCGAAGACCGACACCCGCGCGGACGGAGTCGCGGGCGGAAGCTAGTGTACAATATGGACATCGCATCGCAGAGCCTGCTTTGATCTTTTTGTGATCCTGACGGGAGCTATAATATATATCATTTCCGGCTGTCGTTACGGTGTCATCGCCGTCTCTTTCAGGAAGGAGATAATGCTCGCGACGGAGACAGCAAAAGAAATGGAAACAGCAACACGGAACAAACAATGGAAACAGTAACAGCTCAAAACGATCTGCGTCCTCCATGAGAGACAGCCATCGCGCCGGTTTGTGTGCAGGCGCGATCCAGCCCTCAGAAAAGATTGTGCGCACAGACAACCGAATTAACTTAATGGACATCGTATTGTTTCTGCAATGCTGTACCTGACACACAGCTCATCACAGCTGATAAAGATCTTATCTTGTTTCTTCACAGTTTGCTCTCGTTTTGGATAAGTATCTGCACATAGTTTGGCTACATAGCTTGAAGTTCACAAAATGTAATATTCGCAACGTAGCATATCAATAAACTTAGCCACTTCGCGAGTCTGAAGGTTTTGTACCTTCATAAAAAACATACACAAAACGGCACGGTTAGCGCAGTGGTTAAACGATTGGACTGCTGCGCTGCGTGTCGCTGGTTCGATCAAGAAATTCCTAGTGGGGCAACGTTTTCTTAAATAAAATAAAAGTTACAAAAATGTTTTTAGAAGACAATCGGCCTATAACTTATTTAATATATCAAAACATGTCAAACATTTAAACATCCATGTGAAATGTGATGCGTGATGCTGTCCACAGAGAGCAGCAGCGTCGCCACTCTCCAAGCTCGGTGCTACTGTTGAAGGGCTACTGCCTCGGCTAGTGAATCACAAAAAAGGTGTTTGAATTGTAGGTGGACTTGAGCAGCTCTAATCAAGTTTAGTTCACGTTCTTATCCTGAGACTCCGTGAGTCAAGTTTGTTGTCTGGTAACATTAAATAAACCAATGAATATTGTTTATGGTACCTATCATGTAACTCTATAAATTGTCTATGCGCTCCTTAATAAAAGTTTACTGTGCGTCATCTTCCTTTGAACGAAACGGTTGTTTCATTTCTTCATCTCATTAGGTTATGGGCCCAGTATGTCCTATAGGTTTCTAGCAGTAAAAGTACAGTTCTGTGATGAAAAAGTACTTGATTAGAATAGGCGTAGGCTGTGGTGCTGTAGAAAAACAAATACACGTGTGTTGTACAACGAAGTTTGAAAATCGACAGTAATGGCTTCCAGTTCGCTTTTAGCAAATGTTCCAAAGCTAAAAGGCCGCGAAAATTACAATGAGTGGGCTTTTGCAACAGAAAACATGTTAGTTTTGGAAGGATTATCAAAATGTATTTTGAAGGTGGATGAAGAAAACGACGCCAAAGCGAAAGCCAGATTGATTTTAACTATAGATCCATCATTGTACGTCCATATTAAAGAAGCAACAAGTGCCGTAAATTTATGGGGAAAGTTAAAATCCATGTTTGATGATTCCGGATTTTCCAGGAGGATAACTTTGTTACGAAACCTTATTTCGTTACGTCTCGAAAATTGCGAGTCGATGACGAGTTACGTCACGCAAGTAATCGAAACAGCGCAAAGATTATCAGGTACGGGATTCAAAGTCGACGATGAGTGGATTGGCAGCTTGCTATTAGCAGGATTACCCGAGAAATACTTTCCTATGATCATCGCTATTGAGCATTCAGGGATTTCAATAACGGCCGATGTCATGAAAGCAAAA
Source organism: Agrotis puta (assembly GCA_943136025.2). Classification (NCBI taxonomy): domain Eukaryota; kingdom Metazoa; phylum Arthropoda; class Insecta; order Lepidoptera; family Noctuidae; genus Agrotis; species Agrotis puta. Next base: position 187,715 of record OW964177.2, read on the forward strand.
TTGCTTGATCTTGCCGGAAACGAAGGCGAAAAATCGTCAGCCAGCGGAGCTTTCTTGAGTAGAGGGCAGCACAATCGCCAACAGCATTCAAAAGTTGGTAGCACTGGCAGAAATGACAATTCTAATAATGGCCGCCGCGACGAGTCGAATGTAAACAAAGCAGACAAGATGCATATTAAGTGTTACCGTTGTCGTCAACCTGGTCATTATAAATCGCAGTGTAAACAAAGTGATCAGCAACAAATTAAGAAGACGAATGCTTTCTCAGCTGTCTTTCTGAACGGGAATTATAGCAAAGAAGACTTCTACTTGGACAGTGGTGCGAGTGTTCACATGATACCGGATGTAAACAAAATAAAGAATGCATCTTATACTCCAAAGATCAAGGAGATAATAGCAGCAAACCAAAGTGCTATGCCTGTATTGTGCACTGGTGAAGTGAATATCATAACAGTCACTCCAGATTGCAAATATGAAGTTACTTTAAAAGAAGTTTTATGTGTTCCTAACCTTACTACAAACTTGATCTCAATAAGTCAACTCATAAAGAATGGCAATAGTGTGGAGTTTAAAGATAATAGTTGCTGTGTTTACAACCAAAAGAAAGATTTAGTAGCAGTTGCTATACAAATAGATGGTGTTTACAAGTTGAGGTTAGAAAATCAACAGTGTTTGTTTACATCTACTTCAGTAGTGAGCGATGTTACCTGGCACAGGAGAATGGGACATTTAAATGTGAATGATCTGAATAAAATGCGAGATGGAGCAGTCACGGGTGTATCATACATCGAGAATTCCAAGATTGACAAGAGTACTTGTACAATATGTTGTGAAGGAAAGCAGTCGCGATTACCTTTTGCCCATTCAGCAACAAGAAGCAGCAAGCCATTGGATCTAATCCATGCTGATGTTTGCGGACCGATGGAGATAACCTCAATTGGTGGATCAAGGTACTTTCTTGTATTTGTTGACGATTATACCCGTATGGCTTTTGTCTATTTTCTTAAAGCTAAAAGTGAGGTATTCAAGTATTTTAAGGAATTTAAATCTTTAGTAGAAAACCAACAAAATAGAAAAATTAAAATATTCAGAACAGACAATGGCTTAGAGTTTTGCAGTAATGTATTTGAAGATTTTTTAAAAGATGTAGGTATTGTGCATCAGAAAACAAATACTTATACTCCTGAGCAAAACGGTATGAGTGAACGTATAAACAGAACTATAGTGGAGAGAGCCCGCTGTTTATTATTCGATGCAAATCTAGATAAGAAGTTTTGGGCAGAGGCAACAAATACAGCAGTATACCTAAGGAATCGTTCCATTGCCTCAGGTTTAGATGGGAAAACCCCATACGAACTCTGGACAAAACAGAAACCAGATTTAAGTCACATAAGAATATTCGGTAGTGAAGTGATGGTTCATGTCCCAAAGGAAAAGCGGCTCAAGTGGGATACTAAGTCAAAGAAACACATCCTTGTTGGTTTTGCAGAAAATGTGAAAGGCTACAGAGTTTATGATCCTGCGACATGTAAAATCACAACAAGTAGAGATGTAGTAGTCCATGAAAATACTGAAAAGAAATGTATCACTGATAGTAGCATTACAGTTTCAGTTGGGGACTTAATCCAAACAGATAAGTCCGACAATCATGTTGAGAGTATTAAGGAAGAAATAAAGGAAGAACCTTTAAGTCCTGAAAGTTTAAATATTTCTTCTGAATCTGATTACCTTAACGCTTTGACTGATTTGGATTGTACCTTACAGCAGAACACAGAAGAAGAAGATGAATCAGAGCAGCCAGTAATATTAACTACCAAGCGTGTAAGAAAACCACCAGTTCGCTATGGTTACACAAACCTATGTAAAATGTCAAGTTCAGAAGTTCTTCAGGATCCAGTTACTGTTGAAGAAGCCTTGTCAGGTCCAGACAAAGACAAGTGGATCGAGGCTATGGAGGATGAACTACAAGCATTCAAAGATAATGAAGCGTGGGATCCTGTGGATGAACTGCCATCAGGAAAGACCTTAGTGAAGTGCAAATGGGTGTTCAAAAAGAAAGTGAGTAGTGATAACAGTGTACGTTATAGAGCACGCCTTGTAGCTAAAGGCTTTTCTCAAAAGCCAGGTGTGGACTATGAAGAAACATTTTCCCCTGTTGTCAGACATTCTACTTTAAAATTGTTATTTGCACTGTCAGTTCAGTTAAATTTAGATATAATTCACTTAGATGTTAAGACAGCTTTCTTAAATGGTTACCTCAAGGAAGATATTTATATGATACAGCCAGACATTTATTGTGATAAGAAAAAGATAGTAAAATTAAATAAAGCAATTTATGGGCTCAAACAGTCTTCTAGATCATGGTATGAAAGAGTTGAACAATGTCTATGTGAGGTGGGGTTTAAAAAAAGCCGTTTGGAACCTTGTATTTTTACAAAAATATATGAAAATGTAAAGGTGATCATTGCAGTGTATGTCGATGATTTTTTTGTTTATTCTAATAATAAAAGTGTAACAGAAGAGTTAATATCTGTATTAAATTCTAAATTTAAAATTAAAAACCTAGGGCAGGTACAGCAATGTTTAGGTATGAGGGTTCAGATTAATAAAGAAGGTAATACTGTAACTTTAGATCAGAAAGAATATATTAATCAATTGTTAAAAAAATTTAATATGTTGGATTGTAAAGTTGTAAGCACTCCCATGGAAAGCAAATTAGATATAGAAAGAACCGAATCCTGTAGTAGTCATATTCCATACCAACAGCTGATTGGTAGTCTCATGTATTTGTCAGTTCTTACTAGGCCAGATATAACATTTAGTATAAGTTTTCTCAGTCAGTTTAATAAGAGCTATACAAGTAATCACTGGAATTATGCAAAAAGAATACTTAGATATCTCAAGAAAACAAAAGATTACTGTTTGAAATATACTAAAGATGAAGGTGATATTAAAGGATTTGTTGATGCCGATTGGGGTAACAGTAGTATAGATCGTAGGTCTTATACAGGTTATTGTTTTATTGTGTCAGGTTCAGCAATTTCTTGGGAGAGTCGAAAGCAAAAAACGGTGGCTTTATCCAGCATGGAAGCCGAGTATATGGCTATTGCAGAGGCTTGCAAAGAGTCAATATACTTAAGGTCTTTATTGTATGAACTAACTGGTAATCTGTGTACTGTGAATTTATATAATGATAGTCAGAGTGCTCAAAAGTTAGTTGCTAATTATGTATGTCATAGAAAGAGTAAGCACATTGATATCAGGTATCATTTCATTAAAGATGTTATTAATGATAAAACTGTTAAGTTGGAATATTTGCCTACAACAGCCATGCCAGCTGATGTTTTAACAAAAGCATTGTGTCCTTTTAAGCATTATAAATGTATGGATGGTATGGGAATGAGTCATTTAATTGGGTAATTAGTTATGATATTATTGTTTGTATGAATAAGAAAGATTACTGTATGTAGTTTTTGGTTTATTTACTGTAGTTGGGGTGTTGTCTGGTAACATTAAATAAACCAATGAATATTGTTTATGGTACCTATCATGTAACTCTATAAATTGTCTATGCGCTCCTTAATAAAAGTTTACTGTGCGTCATCTTCCTTTGAACGAAACGGTTGTTTCATTTCTTCATCTCATTAAAGTTCTTAAGGCAACTCAAACAAAGGGCGACATGATAACGCGCTGCAGCTGTGCGCCTTGAGACGTAAGTGCTAAGCTGCGTAACTGTCAAGTAATGTGCTATCGAGACAACGCCACGTCACCACATAATGGATGCACCAAGTTCGCCGCGCGCGCCGCAGGACGCGCTTCGTGTCGACCGCGCCGAGGTTGCATTTGCACACAATTGTGAAAAACCTTGACTGAAATATAAAAGTGGGTCAAGTTCCCAAGCTTCTAAATAATAAGTAAACAAATCAAGTCACACTTGAAAAAAAAAAAAATCTTCGCCATTGCGACCTCTGTATTTTTTTTTTATCGTGGTTAAATAATCAAATGAGTCCTCCCACCCAGGGCAGAAAAGGAGGGACTGTCAGACTCCTACTGACTAAAATCCACGGTGTCCTTCAATAGCCCTTTACGTTCCAGGGTCACGGTAATTCGTAAGACTTGCGACCGTGACCTCTGTACTAGATCAATAACATATAGTGTTATTAACTCTAACGAACTTGATAAGTTCTTTCTTTCAACTTGAGTTGGTTTTTTCGATTGGTGCCAGAACTTCAGATGAACCCAGAGCATGCGACGCGTGACACCACGCTGGCATTGTGTCACACTCAAATAACCAATAAGGACGCGACACTGCTACTGACATTGTCTTTATAAGTGAACATGATACTTAGACTTGTGTTAAACAATGCCAATTGGTAATGGAACATGACATAGTAATATACAATTATGTGTGAAGTAAGTAGTGTCACGTGTCGGGGTGCCGCCAGGGCCCGGGCTGCCGGGTATCACACGGCGGCAGTGCTCGGGAGCGGCTGTTTGCGTCAATTGTTCGGTTACTTGATCTGTAAGGCTTCGCTGGGGAGCTCCGTTTTGGGAGCCCTTACATCAGTAACGATCTAATTATACGTTGAATTTAGAGCTATCCATCCAAATCAATTACAATTTATATGAACTATTGTGACTAGAAATTAGTCATAGCATATTGTACTAATTAGCACAAACCTACCGGTATATTTTTAAATGAATATATTTTGTACCATCTCTTCCCACGAAAATTAAAAACAATTATTATTCAGGATGTTACCTATATCTAATTGTAATTGTAAAGATTTGATTCTAAAGTGATGCACTGTTTGGTGCTGGTCGAAGTGCTCATCGAGAAGTAACAACGCTGCGGTTACACTACGGTGCTTAGTCGAATGATGAACAGCTATCTCGTCGATCATCTGTTGCCAGACAATCGAAGAAAGTTGGGTCATCACGAACCAGGTCAGAGACCGACGGAGCCTTCTTATCCAGATAATCCAGGCTGAGCTCATTTTGTGTCTTTTTTCAATCTTAGCCATTCATCAATATCTCATTACAATCGCTCCATCAACTGTTTGGTCTGCTCATTGTCCTAGTTCCTGCTATAATGCTGAATTACCCCTTTTGTCTGTTTTCCTCAACTGTGTCCTCCGGGTCATCTATACGGCGGTAACACCCGGGTGTTTCCCCAACGAATCCGACACAGAAACCTCTCGAAATAACCGAGTCCGTTGAGGACCTGCGTAAAGCGGAAGGTGAGGAGTGAGGACGTCGTGGTGCGTTTCCTGCCCCTCCTCAGAGGGGTGATCATATTATTCTGTATGATTGTTTGATCTCAAACTACCTACTTTTCTCGTAAATATTAAGTATATTATTGTCTTACGCCAACATTTATGAATTCTATTATCTTATTTATTATTTCCCAATTTCTATAACTTCACTTCAGTAAGAACTTAACGAGACATAAGATATTACTGTACAGCAGACCACGGAAGCTATCTGTAACTAATGGAAGCAAACACATTTATAACACGTGTCTCGGCAGACACAAGTAAGGCTAGCTGTACATACTCGTATATCGTTATTCGGAGAATCGCTCTTCACTGCGCGCCATCGCCGTCCGCAGTCCGCCGCCGCTGCCGCGGCTTTTGGAATTCGAGCGAGAATGCGGATAAATTACCTATTCAAGTATCCACCTTTCCACAGACCTGTAGGTGTTTATTATTGTAGGTGCTTACTGAAGCCCGGGTCGACGGTGCGTTGTGCTCCACGCGCGCCTTTAAGAGTGTCAGCAAAATGACGGGGGCCCCCCTCAAGAGGGCCAAAGCCTGCCGGGGTCGCGGGACACACGAATTAACGTGACCCCGGAACGTAAAGGGCTATTGAAGGAAACCGTGGATTTTAGTCGGTACAAGTCTGACAGTTCCTCCTGCCCTGCCCTGGGTGGAAGGAGTGATTTGATGATTTTACCACCTAAAAAAAAGGGGTAGGTTTTTTTGTTATTTAGGGGTCAGGACACTCATGTGACTAAGAGAGTGATGAGTATGAATGTTGATGGCGAGAGAGGAAGAGGAAAGCCAAAGAAAAGATGAATGGATTGTCTAAGGTATGATAGGGAAGAAAGAGGAGTAAATGATACTGTGACGTCTGATAGAGGAGAATGGAAGAAAAAACCTGTTGCACCGACCCCAAGTAAAAAGGGGTTAGGGAAGGAGGATGATGGTAGGCGTCAGGAGTGGCTCCAAATACTATGTTTAATATTACACAGGGCTGTTACGGACGGGCCCCAGGTCGTCACCAATTGTTGCTTGAACTTGTCTTGACACGCTGCCATGTTACCGAGACACTGCAGCGTGCCTCGATTAAACACCTAATTTAAGTAAACTTGAACGTGGAATAAACCGGAAAAAAATATGGCAATGACTTACAGATTGCCAACACTGAGATTAAATCGTAAACATAATTATGAGAGTTAAGTTACGGACGTTCCTCCGGTTCGATCTTTGATCGATGTTTTTTATGTGAGCCGACAGCAGGTTTGTTTTTATCGTAGTGGCGGTGAAGCGTGGCGCGCTAAGTGTGCGGACAAACACTCTGATGACCGATCAAGGTCGACTAATTGATGTAAGAGCTATATTCAAATAAGCAAGATGTTCAAAGTCGCTGAAGCGAGCTGCCGCCGGCGCGGGGTCAACTAGTGGACTCGTACGCGCTCCGTGACCCCGCTAATGTTAATCATAGCATCGACAGACCTTCGGCGTTTTATACAACTTCGGTGACTAAACACGCGAGCATGCGAGCAATGTTAACGAGATACGAGATGTCGGCAACAGCGCCTACCAGTAGCCGCGCCACTAGTGTAGTCAACAGTATCAGTCAAGTCATCGGAGTCGTCGGATTCTGTTCGCACAGCAATATGACGTCCCAAATACAAGCACAAGTTGCTGAACATGACAAAACAATTACATAATGCATAGTATATGTGCGAATATACTTGTCAATATAAACGAGTGGTGTACCGACAGTCGTATCGTATGATGAGTAAGCTTCGCCTACTGACCAGTACTCACTTGAGCTAAGTTCCGAGTACCATGTGATTCTCGGATATACATGACCTGAATCGATATCCGGAATTTGCTCCAGATAGATGAACCACGTTAACTGTAACCAAAAATGGCTAATCTAGGGTCTGATGAAGATCCCAGAAGGTTTTGTTTAGGCAAACACTGGTGCTAGATGATTTCCAGGGCCTGATGATGAAACTGGAAGACTATGGAAACTCCTAAACTAAACAAGAATCGAGAACGTGGTGTATTTTTTGTCTTAACAAGTACTCTGAATAAGGATGGAAGGTATCCAGCAACAGCTCATTCACTCACTGGAGTATATTAAAAAAATCACTTGTGCGAAGGAAACGATCAATCAAGTAACGAGCTTCAATCCCGCTGGTTTTTGCAGTGGCCTAGTATCCCTGCAACCCAACAATTCCTGAGGCTAAATTGATTTTTATCCTACTGCACATCAAAAACCTACTTTGATACGTTTTGTAGAGAGTACAGACTCTTGAGGGATTCTGGCATCAATAGCCATAAGCTCAGAGAGCAGCCGTCAACGACTATTGTTATTGATCGTTCACTAAGGAAGTCTGATATCAAGCTACAAAAATAATAGTTGCGATCACTGGACTGTTATAACCAGGAAGTTCGCTGAGAAGACTTACGTGTCAGACCATTAGCAAGCTTTCCTGTCTGTCAAGAAGTCAATAAATAAGTTTAACGTATAATTTAAAAAGGTTTTTCTGAGCCCCGGTTCTCATTTTGAATACCTAGTTCTTTCAGTAACTCAAAGAAACAGGAAATCTTGGGATTTTCAAAACCTGGAGTTCATGGTTCTATAACCTCGTGGTCACCAGTACAGGGACCAACTTATGCAAGCGCGGTTAAACCTTGGTCTTGAAGATATAGCCGTGCCTCTGTTACTACATAATTAGTGACGAGCTCCTCCTTTACTGGAAAATGTAGTTCAATAATAAAATAGCGGTTTTCCTTGATCGCTCCTATGAACATGGATGACGGAAGCAAAACGGAATGGTTTGAATTCCGTGAAAAATCACCTAGGTATTAGTAAATATGAGTTATTACCAATGAGTTATTTTATCGTGGTACAACTATTATGAGTAATGATTAACGTGTATGTTTACTGTGGGTCTAAACATGTCACTTCAGCAATATCATAATTTGAATCTCGTAAAATGAGGTATCGTTACACAGTCCACAAAATAAAGGTCTGAACTTTCATTTAATTACTTACATTACAAAAAAAGCAGTAATCTTTGTCGTACAAGAAAAAGCTGATTGTCCTACAATTGTTTTTCGCCCATTTCAGATATGACATGAAATTCTACTTGTGCATGTAACCATTTTATGAATAATTGAAGAATTACGTTGCTGGAAAATCACGAAGTGAATCACATTAAGGAAGTAGCAGATTTAGACCAGCCGGTAATACAGTCACACACATATTCATGGGAAACAAAGTCTTTGGAAAAACCACACTAACTACGAAAAAACCCCCCTTTCCGTCAGGTTCAACTTTCTTCACGTCAACAATACCAATTAAGAAAATCAGTACTAAACTTTATAAAACTTTTTTTTTTTTTTTTTGTATGGCATCTCGCAGGTCGACCTCTATTAGGTCGTGTACTGCTCAACCGGACTTTTCTGTGGATGCCTTAAGATTTTAAGGCCTCCAGCCCTTTATAAAACGCTCGCCCTCCCCCATTTAACAGGTATTTGCTATGAGAGAGGAAAGCACTAAACTCGAAAGCAAGAATATGCACTTAAAGAACTAGGAGAGAGAGGACTATGACTGCAGGAAACAGGAACACAAACAACCTCCAGACCGGCAACACTTTGGCCGAGGAGCAGACACGGTGAAGATCAGCCATGACAATACATTTCAAATGTGTTACAAGAATGAGCATAAGGCGGATATCGATGACAGGTGCTCCACCCTCGAGGAGTGCGAGGTGCTCCAGCGGCGGTGAAGTGCACGGGATCACTTCAGCGCCACTCCAGAGCACTCCAGGGATCGCTATCATGCGAGCGACGCGGCAACGGCGGTAGTTCACGACAACAGTATCTCAAGTAGCTATCCGATCTAACTTGATGTTATCATTGAACTCAATCTTTTTTCTTGTATTTGGATGAAGGCCCTTTGTTCCCTTTTTTTTTTTTTTTTTTTTTTGCGTGGTAAAATCATCAAATGAGTCCTCCCACCCAGGGCAGGGCGGGAGGGACTGTCAGACTTGTACTGACTAAAATCCACGGTGTCCTTCACGAGCCCTTTACGTACCGGGGTTACGGTGATGGGTAAGTCCCGCGACCCCGGCAGGCTCCGGCCCTCTACAGGCCCCGTCAATGTGCTGACACTCCTTGAGGCGCGCGTGGAACACAACGCGCCGTCGACCCGGGCATGGTCCATGGTCGGACAGTAAGTCGCCCATTACTCGCTGCCCGCATGCCCGCGCCTACGGTGGCCGGAGATCGTCCTGTGACGTCCGACGCCGTGGGCGTCTACCACTGCGGCTGGGATGGAGGGAGGACGCTGTCCTCTCCCTCAGGCGGCCCGCCTCCTCCTTCACGAGCATGACTGCTTCGCAGAAGGAGGCGACCGCTTCCCACTCCGTCTCGCCCCGCAGCATGGCCTCGACCAATGCCGGGCGCGAGAGGTCTCCGCCTATCGCCGTCGTGAGGACACGGCGGTGCTCTGCCCAAGCGGGGCAGTCCTGCACCGTATGCTCCACCGTGTCCTCCGGACGATCCTCGCAGTGGTGACACCCAGGCGTTTCTTCCCTCCCTATCAGACACAGGAACCTCCCGAAACTTCCGTGTCCGGTGAGGACCTGCGTCATGCGGAAGGTAAGGACGCCGTGACGCCTATCCAGCCACTCCTCAAAGAGGGGTCTTACCGCCGCGATTGCGGCGTGCCCGCCCTTTGTTCCCTTACAATAATTATGGATGGTGGTTTAGCTTACTTTGGTGGTGGTGTGGTATGTATGCCCATACGTCTCTCTTTGGGCGGGCCAAAGACATTAAATTGTACTACACAATAGACGGGACATAGCGAAAAAAAAAAAAAAAAATCGTAATCCGAAACATTTGTCCTAGTGGACAAAAGTCGCTCAGTCTAGTGTGGTACGCCGGCATGATATGTCGTTTTCTTGACAAACTGTCAAACAAAAGAAAAATATTTTCTAAGAAAATATGCCAAGTTGCGCATTACGGTATTGTAAATCTCGTTATGGTAGAACGACTGGATCTAACTTCGGTTTATTTTCGTAAGTATTTGTTATATTTACTTAGTAATAATAATTTTAATAAATAGTTCTAGAACATTATGTTAATCTTGTAATAAACGCCCTCTATTGCTGAATAGCTTTACTACTGCCTTGTAGAGATGTGATGTTGTTTATCGATTTTGTCATCGATATTTTATGAGGTAAATAATAAATAACACTTAAAATATAATACTGTTTGAGGGCCAATCTTCAATGTTGAGGATAATGACGTCCGATACTATTACTACTAATGCAACCATCCATTAACAAAAAACAAAAATATAAATTATTTTATTTACATTTATGTTACTAAAAATCAAATTAATTTATATTTTTGTTTTTTGTCAATGGATGGTTGCACTAGTAGTAAAAGTATCGGACGTCATTATCCTCAACATTGAAGATTGGCCCTTGAACATAATCATATCATTTAATTTAAATGTCAATAAAGGAACAAGTACTATTCGTTCAAGTAGGGTTTTGTTACTGCAGGTTTCCGAGTGTAAATAATGTAGAACGTGAAAAGTGGATACGGTTTGTTCAAATAGACCGTAAAGAAGAAAATTGGCTTCCATCTGCTTCGTCAAACATATGTAAAAAAATAAATAAATAAATAACTCGTACACATTGAAACCACTAATCGTTTTATTGTTTTCCTAATTTTTTGGCATTTGATTCAATCTATTCAAATGTGAACAAAAAATAGTCTCGTAACTTTTATTATTATTATCGATACCTTTTTATTTAAATGGTAACATCCCTATACAAAGTTTCTAGTATGCTATTCAAAGCTAGATGGCGTTACTGAAAAAAGGATCACACTTTTTCTATGACATTTCTTCGCATAGCCCCTCTATAGTAGGTGAGCATTTTCAAAAAAAAGTGTACCCTTCTATAAAATTCGTATTTTTTTTTTGTTTTTTTTTTTTTTTTTTTAATTTGTCTATTATATATTACGAAATTATATAGTTTACTATACAGAAAAACAAAAAGAAACGCGGAATTCGAGGCACATTCCCGATAATATCGAAACAAAACGGACTTTCAGGCGGAACTTGTTCCGTTGCGTGACTAGATTTAAACGCAAAATTAAAGGAAAGTATGAAATTAATAAGGCTTTTTTAAATTAATTTAAATTGATAATATATGTTTTTCATTGACTAATCAATGAAAACAGCCTTAACTTCAAGGATTTACACAAAATGATTGATTTTTACTCGGTTTTGTGACTCTATCGCTTCTTACATGGTTATTTTTTAATTTTACTCCAATAATTTAATACTTTACTTAATATGTGTGCCTTTTTTGTAAAGTAATACATTTACTGTAAACATATTTGTAGCCGCACATATTTAAAAGGAAAACAATCGTCTGATTTCATAGATTTAACCTCATCCTCTTGAAGGGACAGTGACAAATTGGAAGTCTTAAAAATATAAAGCTGTGTTCACTTGGTTTATAAATTGTCTAAAATTAAATAACACGTACGGCGTACGTAGTACACTAAGCTATTATCATCAAATGATAATTTTTAAACATTGCTAGCCCTGGATGAAATGGCGACAGGTCACTGGAACAACTAGTGTCCCACGGATGCCCCTCAAGTTAAGGGGGAAAATATATAAATCCGTGATTAGACCAGTCCTATTGTTTGGATCGCAATCTGTTGGTTGAAAACTTAATAATAAGTAATTTGTTAATAAAGTTGGAAATTGAAAACTTAATAATAAGTAATTTATATGTATTAGGTACATTCTCTCGGTCAGTAAGGATTCACAATATGAACTAAGCTTTATGCATTCCGACCTGTTGTGACTTGCCGTTCCGTTAAATGTGACCAAAGTATAAGTCACAAAATGGAGGTCACATAATGCTACCTTCTTGTACATAGTTTTAAATTGTTTAAAAATTGCCCATCGTACTTAGCATACTAACTTTTTGGTAACAAATACTATATAAAATTTGCAATTTGTCAATAATAACAATAATTAAAGAAAAGTGATTTACAATAGTAAAACTTGGTCACATACCTGAGCGAAGAAATTGAAACACTGAGCACTTCGACAATACATCTGCGCTGGTCACTAATTAAAAACGCAATTAAAGCAAAATAGCGTCTCTCGATGAAAGACGATATGTTGTGTTGCCATTTTGTGCTGAACACTTTCCACGATTAGAAGATTTTTTGCTAAAACGAGCAGTCACAATACGGAATGTTCCGGTTGGCTAATATTTTCGATTTTAGTTCATATTTATTTTTAACAGAAATTATGTAAAAAACTATATTGATATTTACATAACTGATAAATTCGACTTCTAAGAATTCAAATTACATTTATAAAACACTCCCAATACGCGAAAATTTTGGGAAATCAAACATTTTCTGACCCTAGTCGGGAAGGGGACAGGTAAATTCGATGGTCTTCACTATTTAAAAAAAATCGTAAGTTCTATATTAGTTAATACTAGCTGTGCCCGCGACTTCGTTCGCGTGGTTGTCGAGGACAAAACAACGTCGTTTAGATAAGAGTATATCACCTTTTTGATGATTTAGATAAGAGTCCTGAGGCATTTTAAAGGAAAATTAAAGCAATAAACAAAACCAACAACACTTATGACTGAATAGCCTACAAACTTAAAAGAACGGTGCGTACAACGTATCGTCTATTCGTGGTCGTGACTCAACGAATTGGCAACACTAACTTACTGTATAACGATTGGCACTATTTTTTTTTTAGCGTGGTAAAATCATCAAATGAGTCCTCCCATCCAGGGCAGGGCGGGAGGGACTGTCAGACTTGTACTGACTAAAATCCACGGTATCCTTCAATAGCCCTTTACGTACCGGGGTTACGGTAATTTGCGAGTCCCGCGACCCCGGCAAGTTTTGGCCCTCTACAGGCCCCGTCACTATGCTGACACTCCTTGAGGCGCGCGTGGAACACAACGCGCCGTCGACCCGGGCATGTCCATGGTCGGCAGCGAGTCGCCCATTACTCGCCGCCCGCGCCTACGGTGGCCGGAGGTCGTCTTGCGACGTCCGACGCCGTGGGCGTCTACCACTGCGGCTGGGGTGGAGAGAGGACGCTGTCCTCTCCCTCACGCGGCCCGCCTCCTCCTTCGCGAGCATGACTGCTTCGCAGAAGGAGGCGACCGCTTCCCACTCCGTCTCGCCCCGCAGCATGGCCTCGACCAATGCCGGGCGCGAGAGGTCTCCGCCTATCGCCGTCGTGAGGTCACGGCTTTGCTCCGCCCAAGCGGGGCAGTCCTGCACCGTATGCTCCACCGTGTCCTCCGGACGATCCTCCCAGTGGTGACACCCAGGCATTGCTTCCGTCCTTATCAGACACAGGAACCTCCCGAAACTTCCGTGTCCGGTGAGGACCTGCGTCATGCGGTAGGTCAGGACGCCGTGACGCCTATCCAGCCACTCCTCAAAGAGGGGTCTTTCTGCCGCGATTGCGGCGTGCCCGCCGATTGACACTATTGGATTCAAACTACGAAGTAAATAAATACAATCTTTACTTCGTACTTCAAACCAATGACCAAAGTTGACCAAACGAAACCAATAAGATAAGCCAATACTTTTTTTTCGACCAATTTAGAAAATCCATAAACCAAGCAACCAGAGAACTTGTACGACACACGCAAGAACTTTTAAGACACCTAACGAAACACAATTTGCCTAGCAAACACGGTGGATGTCATTCTCGCGCAAGAAAAACTTAACACCGCGATTCAGAAAATGACGTCATTTGCACAACGCCATCTATCGGATTTGGATTTCAACTATCAACATTAGTTCTATTTTTAGTCTTAAGATGTCGTTGCAAGTAGGTACTATATTTTGCAAGTACTATATTGCGTAACGTAATATTTTACTTCTTGAACTCACTAAATTAATCATATCTTTTGATAGAGTGAACCGATTTCGATGAAACAAAAACTAAGTTAAACCTCAAGTTGCGTATAATTTTTGTATATAAATATTGTCAGCATTGAATTCGTAGTTTTTACGTGATGCGCGCACAAACAAACAGACAAACAGACAAAAATTTCAAAAATGATGGAAATGGGTTCTGTTACTTATCTTTTCACACGCTGGCTATTTTTTGTTTCAATTTCTTCAATGTACAAAAATGACTTTTCTACAGATTTATTATATGTATAGATAGATATAGATAAGAACAAAACGACAATTTATAGATGTATTTAAATACATGTTGGTTTTACTTACAATGAATATATTTTGCTAGAAGCCATTTATCACATAAAAATAAATGAACAAAGTCGAGGGACAAGGCAAAAACCGGGGGTACACTTTTTTTTGAAAATGCTCAGGTATATTTAATCTCTTTGGGGCGGGCAGTCTTTCTCGCTGCACGCTTTCCCCAACCAGAGCAGATATGGTAGGCTTTTGTCTCGTTATAAAGTTCCCATCCCATCGCAATTTGAAGCAACTGGTGTTAACAACTGTTTGTCACTCTCAAACCTTTTTTTTGAGCTCTGTTCGCGAAGAACCCATAAGTTCGCTGCGTAGGTTCTTTCTTTTTCTTGATCTAGCTTCATTCCGTTCCAGTCGATCTAATGAGTTAAAAAATCAGTTGTAGCTGTTTCTGGTGTAGAGTATAAGTTCTTAAAGCTGTCCGTGTCATCCATCATCGTGTCCGTTTAGTTCACCTCGATTTGTAGTCTCACCAAAACTTAATTATAAAATAATAATAGCATAGCATGACACACTACCTAAGAATTACCTACGATAGGAAACCCAATTTCAAAAGTGAAGCAAAATTGGAGATCATTTACTCAATTGATTCCTCAATTTGAAAGGATTTCGTTTATTTACATCCGGCCAGCTGGTAAATAATAATACTTGTTCATTTTACAGACATAAATGACCTTAAAGAGCACAGATGCGCGATAGATCCTCGGTGCAGGTAGCCGATGTTGGCTCCGGTGGGTGTCAGTAGAGCGTATTGTTCGTAAGCTCGCCTCACCGCGCACCGCTCGCCGCGCGCCGCCTGCAGCGTGCAGCGCACGCCGAGCGCTCGCATTGTTTACAAGCTGCATTCTTCACGTTACGGGACACCTACACCGCTGACTCGGACATAACCGGTCTGATCATCGTAATACAGCTCGTGGAATATTAGAATATTATACTTAGCTACCTATGAATATGAAGTGTTCGTGAATAAAGGTTCAGATTACTCGTATAACCGCAGGAGGTAATTTTGTACGTTTCTTAGATTTTAGATTTACATAAGGTACATGAGTTTTTAATATGCATGCATAGATGTATAGGTACTTACTAAGTTTTCCAACTTCAGTAATTAAGTGAGTAGGTACAGCTATACATATTTAAATAATAATTTATAATTGAGGGTAGGTAACTTAGATGAAAGTAGTTATGTACTAATAAAATAATAATAATATACGTAGGTACCTACTGACTTACCTACACCTAGTAGTTCTTTTTATATAAATAAATAAAGTAAGGTAATAGTGAGATATTAATTAATAAATAAAAAATTTAAAAAGAATTATGTTTTTGGGTATACTGACTGCAAAGGCGATGTTGATGAAGATGAATACTTTCTCAGCGGTGCAAAGTCCTCTGGCACAGCCCATGGTGGCGGAGGAAGCGGTCATGCAGAGCGCCTGGAGTGTCCCGAGCAGCGGAGCTCCTGTGTGTCAGCACTGAGTCATGAAGTCGCGTGCACTTCACTACATGCCGTCGGGCGTCGTGGCGTGGCGGGCGCGCGCTCGCGGTCGCGCCTCGTAAGGCACTGAGCGAGAGCGCGGCCGCCGGGCACCCGGGGCGGCCGGGTGGCGGGCGCCGGGTGCGGCCCACCCGACCAACACGCGACGTCCCGACACTCCTGACAACGCACTCCATCCATTGCCATTGTGATTTTGTGATCGTTACCTTGTGTTCACATGAGCTGACAAGTTGACATTCCTGATGAATCGGACAACTCAGAATTATGCAAATATTATGCTAAATCCTAAATCTATATCATAAAGCAATTAGGTAGCCGTATGGAGTGAGAAAATAAAATGAAAGAAAAAAAAAATAACGAACAGTTTCAGATCATAGTGTGATCTTGGTGTCCCTGTTTCGATGTTGGGTTTGTGTGGAGTTCGAGTAAATATTTTAATTTCTTTGTGTTGCGTGTCTTCTTCGCAGAGCCGAGGAGCCCCGACATGTCCCGAGCACGGTCGACTGCGAGCCGAACTCCGTGCGAGCGCCGAAAGCTGCGCCCGCCGCCATGAGGCGCAGGTGCACAACCCCGCTCGCGACCCCTAATCTCAAATTAGGCCAAGCCAGCCAACGTGCACCCTTGACCTTATACACGTAGAAGATAATACATACAATATCTGATTCTATGACATTTTATTTTTTACATTTAGCTGTAGGTCCGCTTCCCCATCCATCCGTTTACTAACTCAAGTTTATGCAAAAAAATCCCGGTTCCGATCTATTCGTATCACTATAATTGTAATTATAATATATTGCCCTATTGCGCGCTGATCTAGTAGTAAATAGCACTGCTGCTGATCATTTCACTTATCACATCTAGGTAGGTACCATAAAACTGCTGCAACTTTGCTATCATGCTCAACTTTGCCTACTTTGTTTCAAATCTCGCGTTTGCCTAGTCTTTTCTCATTTTCTACTAATAATTTGTTTTGGCATCGAAAGTTGTTCTGCTTGTTGGTGGACTCTCCTTCATGGTCCGTCTGGCTGGTGACCACTCAGTCGTATAAGTCCGGTGTGAACTAGTTCGGGTCGTGCTAACGGGATTGTCACTAGCAGAAGGCTGGAAAAGAATTAGCACTAGCTAACAACTTCTATTTTAGAAAAAAAAGTACGGCATAGTTGCTTGCGCTTCATTAGTAATACTTGGAAGGTACTTATAATCCCTTTTCTTTGAAGTGAACTTGCAGCTCTGGCGGCCGGACTTTACTCCGGAAGTGTTTTACTTGAGAGATCTCCACGTTAATGATTCATAGGTAAGTTGATGGAACGGTAGATACTTGTTAATCCCCTGTGCGTAATCAAAGGTAACTAACTAACTAATCAGGTTCTGCTTAAAACCTTGCTCATTAACGTAAGTATCTTCTTATTGCACAATTGTCTAATCATCGGCTTGTCTCAGCTAATTAGTCAATTGTGTCTACCTACCTAAAATAAAAAAGTACTAGTGAAGTGTTTCTCTGTCAGTCTATCCGTCTGTCACCAGCCTGTATTTATTTATTTATTTATTCTCAACAAAATTACATTTGTGTCGAACAGTGGTTATACAGTGGTCATAAAAGCAACACAAAAAATTAAATAAACATATCCAGTACAATAAAGAAAGAACACTACAAATGACATTGGTCCTAACATAAAAAATAGTCAGTCAAATTTTATTAAGTCTTAATATTAATTATTATCAAGCTTAATTGTATTAAATTTAATTCAATTCAAAGTAAAAAATAAAATCAATTTATAAATGTACCTATATAAAAAAAAATCATTAAGATGCAAATTAATTGTAATTCAATCCAAAATAAAAAATAAAAATCAATTCACAAAATGTTCATTAATATGCAATGTCAAAACGGAATGTTGATTTTATATAAAAAATAAGTATAAAAAATAACTAAAACCCGACTACTAAAAAAATCGCGCACTGAAAAGTATAAAACAAGAACAAGCCATGGTCGTATGCCACCCAGCCAATAAAGATTGTGTGAAACAACCACAGGTGGCATACGACCACGGCTTGTTCTTGTTTTATACTTTTCAGTGCGCGATTTTATTAGTAGTCGGGTTTTAGTTATTAGGTTGTTCACACCAAACATGTGGTAAGAAAAAAGTATTCATTTGACATACAAGAGATTTTTATTAAATAGTATGATAATAATTTATACATAATCTCCCTCGCTATCCATTACTGCCTTCCAACGCTCTGGAAGTTTCTGTACACTTTTGAATTTTTGATTTTCTTTACTTAGTGTGATTATGTTTTCTAGTGAATTTATTAATTGTTCCCAATTATCATACGTGTTCCCTCGTAACATCCTCTTTAATTCACCAAAGCAGCCGTAGTCTAACGGCATTAAATCTGGCGAGTAAGGTGGATGTGTCCAAAGCCTTATATTTTTTTCTTTCAAAAATTCTGTAACTATCTTGCTTCTGTGCGGGCGGGCATTATCTTGGAGGAGTACAGGATGAGTACATTTTTGTTTGTTCATCCATCCTGGGATTTCTTCATCTAGTATAGAAATATACAATGAGGCAGTGATTGTTTGATTTTCATCAAGAAGCCTGTGAAATGCGATGCCGTTATAATCTAATGCTACCAATAGCATCCTCTTCCTCTCGTGAACATTATATGCCACAACATGCGGAGCCTGTTCATTTTTTCCCAGCCAGAATCTTCGCTGATTTCGGTCCGGAGGTGTATACAGGGACACCCAAGTTTCATCGATGGCCAGAGTTCTCTTGAGCATAGCAGGGTGTTTGTTATATTCAGATAAGTTACATTTGACAGCTAATAGTCGATGATCTTTTTGATTTTCAGTCAAACTGTGTGGTACCCACTTACCGACTTTCTTTTTTAAATGAAGAATTTCTGTCAAAATCATCCAAACTGAACTGATTGGCAAGTTTAATCGCTGGGAAATGTGACGCACTGAATAACCTTTATGATCCTTCAACAGCTCCTCAACATCATGCTTTCTCTGCTCCCAATCTGTTGATTCTCTGTGGTCACCTCCTCTTCTTTCTCCAACCTCAAATTCATTCTTCCTAAATCGAGTCACCCACGATTCTACTGTACGTTAGTAGTTGAAAATTAGGGCATCCAGATCAGATCAGAGATCTGGATGCCCTATTTTCCAACAAATTTTCAAACATTTTAATCTTCTATTCACATATTATTTACCTAGATCCAGCTCCCCCAATTCTCTATTCAAAATGAGGCATCTATTCAAAATAGATCATTTCGAATAGATGTTCAAATGATAATTATTTCTATTCAAAATTATCGACTCAGAACGAGCTGTTTGATAATAATTTACATGATGTTGCTATTGATTGACATTCATTCAATTTTATGTATTCACTTTCAGATTACATCCTTATAACCCACAGTTGTCAGTTGTCTTTAAAAGAAAAAAAATCATAATCATTCTAATTGTTCATTGTAAAATTATGACACCCATTCAACTAGGTATTCAAAGACACGCGTATGAAATTCGAGCAACAGTCGGTATAATCTATACGACACGATAGCCTAACGAAAATGGAATGCGCTCGCACCGCTCCATCGCGCTACCTTTATATTTATATGTCGTGCAGTGGTTATTCACTTTAAATTTTATGACATAGAAATAAAATGCAAAATAAATTTAGAATGATTATATTTAAATATCAATTACATTAAAGTTGAACTTAACTTTTTAACTATTTTAGTAACTAAACATTCAGTTTCACTCATGATTTCATCAGAATCACTTCGTACTAAGTATTGTATATTCACACTTGCATTATCAGGGTCACTGTCTATTTCTTCTGTGTTAAGACTACCATCCACATCATGTACAATTATTTTAATTATTCGTTGAACATGCCCGGGCTCTTTACACATGATAAAGGATTTGTTTTTAAAAGATTTACGTATCTTTATTTTCTTCTTCTTGTTTTTTAATGTTTTCTTTTCTATTTCTTGCTGTCTACTCTCTTCACATGCTTTTGCTGCCACTTCAGCGTACCAGCTTTCTTGGTCTTGAGCATAGTAAAATGGATTTAGAACTGGATCAGAGCTATCTATCAAATTCTGAAATAAAAAATGATATTGATGAATGATTTTGTATCATTAAACAGCACCAAATATTTATTCAGTTGCTGGTCACTTAGATACATACATTACATTGTTGATTAATGTTATCCGAAACAGGACTGTAGGATGGTGAGATTGACATATTTATTTATATGTCCAGACTTTTTTACACACCTGGAAAAAAAGATTCTACATTAATATTTCATTTTATTATTCGTTTTGAAAACAACACTTATCATATCATTGAAACAAAGTGTTATGTAGAAATATTGACAGTGGTGTACCAGACACCTAATAATAGGTTCACCTATTAACGCTTTTAAATCAAGAAATATATTAGTTACACTTACCAATATTTCATGATATTAACGTTCTATCCAGTCATATGCAGAAATTAAATGATCGATTTTAATTAATTTCTCTCAATTTATATAAAACTTAATTTTAATACATAGAGTTCAATATCGTATATTTTTGTTAGATGTTAATATTGTATACAAAAATGGTATGGTGAAATTGAAACCGCAGACATTACGACGCCTAACATTTTATTGTTTATCGAAAATATATATCGACAAAATAATACTACTGTCTTTTTGTTCACGATAATCGTTTTCATACATTTTATTCGCATGATTTGGCAAGCAAAATCATGGTATGTTAATAGTATATCAGCGTTAGCTAACTTGCAACGTAGCCGAATTCTTTTTAAGGAGACGGGTCATAACAATTTATCAATATCGACATACAACTATTAAGCCTGGTTTTACCTGCTATTATTATAAAGATTATAAATAAATATTTTTTTGTTATTGATTTATTTTTTAAATAGCTTAGATGTAGCTCTATGCTGGAATAAAACGCAAGATTTACTTAATCGATCTGATTATTAGTTGGTACCTACAATTAGTGAGCATCGACACGTTTTACGTTTTCATACAATTGTTCAACTTCTTCTATATTCATAAAAACTAAAATTAGATTGAAATAAGTTATCATAGTAATTGCTAGAAAAAAATAAGATAAATACAAGCTTATTCTTACATACCGAAATATGAGATTCTCACTAGTCATATATTATCTCCATTCCTCCACGTGTCTAGAAGTTGCATGCGAGCGTGCAAACCGCAGCGTTTGTACCGTCCGTCGCCCGGCGTCGACAACATTCAGCATAAACAACAAATCTTCAAACTTTTATTTCTAAATATGAAATTCCCCTATTGTTTATTTAAGTAAGTATCTATATTCATCATTCGTCTACATTATCTATACATATAATAATCTACACTAATTTTATATAGAGGAAAGATTTGTATTTTTGTATGTTTGTAACGAATAAACTCTAAAACTACTTAACCGATTTCGATGAAACTTGGCACACAAACAAATAAACCATAACCATATGGCATAGGACTTTTTATCTCAGTATTAAGTTCCTGTGGGATAATTTAAAACTTTAACGCGGGCGAAGCCATGGGTAAAAGCTATCTTATATAATAATACTGTAAGCTTAAAACCTTAACCGCTACGATTTGTACGCTTGTGTATGCAATTGTCAATTTTTGCAAGTATGCAGTTTTACAAATTTGGATTGAATGATGTGATTTTAGGCCTATAAAAACGCGTTGCAAATTACTCTCCGGTACAATTCCTCTCTGGAACGAATCCTCTCTACAAGGATCAACGCTCCGAGCTCCTAATCAAGCTACCTGTCTGAGCGCCTACAAGCATCAAGAATGTAAGTATCTATTCATAATCATATCTAACTATTAAATGGTCAGAGCAATGTATTAATTGATATATTCAAATATTCGAATGTTGACCGTCAATATTGTGATGCTTTTCTGTGATGCAGGTTCGATTCCTGCACAGATCAAATAAGTTAATTTGTGTTGAAAAAATGTAAACTAAGTACCAGTTACATAATTATTTTAATTTATTTCAACTATATTATTATGAATGCTTTGTAAAGATTGGATAGTAGAGGGTTCCATTCTCGTAACTTTTCAAGTCTAACTGTGACTTATAGTCTGATCGTTGTTTCTTATCTCTGTAGCATAGATAGAGTATTCTAGTTTGATGTTAGGACAATGTGTCTGTATACCAAGCGTTGTATTCGTACTTCATCGATTTGTATAATGCTCAATATTAGATTTATACATATAAATATTTAGAGATACAACGAAATCTAGTCAACATAAACACCTATACATATATAGAAAATAAAATTATCGATTACAGTGCACTAATGATATATTTCAATATTTGTTCACAGGTCGAAGCTACTCGCCAACGATCTCTTCCTCTCCAGCGACGACTCTGAAGCGGAGGTGAAGCCGAAGAGGAAGTCGGAGGACAAGAAAATGAAGAGAGACCGATCCGGCAAGTCGAGTGAAGGATCTAGTTCGAAGAAGTCCAAACCGACTATCTCCCCAATTTCTCCACCAGCACGCGTTACGGCCAATGACTTATTCGCTGACGAAGACAGTGACAAGAATGAATGTGTTAAGAGCTCCACCAAAACGGGTAATGTCCCACCTATACATTCTTATTTTATGAAAAGGCAGTCGAAGGGCTATTCTCGCCAAATTAGTGAGACGAAAGAAGGGAAATATTACGTCGAGGTAAAAATATATGATGCCGAAGAAATAAAAAAAATTATGCCGATAAATAGATGGCGGTATGCTATTACTAGCATAAAAACGAAACTGGATGAAGATAAGGAGTCTTGGCACCATATAAAAGAGTTCATCTTAACGACCCAAAAAGATTTTAAAAATTGTCCGCTGTCGTACTTAGGATCCTACGAAACTTAACGATTTAACCTATTGTTAATCAATTCATTATTCCTGTACACATTTTTTATATTACACGATGCATAGTTATATCTCTATATACATATAATCATATTTATCCCGGCATTAGCTTTAATTCATAGGGTAATTCAATGTATTTTTGGTTACTTCATTATATTTTATAATTATTATCATTGTATTTTTTTCTTTGTTTCACAGCTTCTACACACCCCACTAATAAATCAAGATCTAGAAAAATAAACTGTGACAAATGTGAAATATTAATTCCAGAAAATCAGTATTCCTATCATATGAGAACTAATATACATAAAGCAAACTGTTTATTGAATACCAAGTTCGCAAATATTCATATTATTGCGACAGCATTCAATAACAGAATAATGACATACAGATTGAATGTCACTCAGGAAGACGAGTACCTCGGTCTAGAGGCGTTCCTGAGTGATCACCAAACCAATATAGTAGAATTGATTACTATGTCACTAAATAAACACAATTGCATAAAAGTTAATTTCGAATTGTTTGCCTATTTTATGCTACCAACTTTAGAAGAAAAGCAACTAAAGTCATTTAATACCAAATACAATATTATCTATAAAAACACTGATTTGAATGAATTATTAACTAAAGTAATGAATGCATTGAACGAGAAATTAACAGAGTTCCAACACTGTCAATCTGGTTGGATGTTTGTTTCTATGAGTCATCTCGAAATTAATATAAATAAGTATTCACCTATGAGGGGTGGATCTTATATAGATCTACCACCAGCTATTAAACATTCTAGAAGTTGTATTAATATAAAAAACGAAGATGATTGTTGTTTTCTATGGAGTATAGTTGCTGCATTATACCCAGCGAAAAATAACGTATGCAGAACAAGTTCATATCCTCATTATTCTTCAGTTTTAAATATAGAAGGAATGTCATTCCCACCTACAATGAATGATATTAAACAGTTTGAGAAAAACAATCCAAATATGAGTGTAAATATATATGGTTTGCAAAATAATATTGTAACTGGGCCTCTTTATGTATCGAAACATAAGAGAGAACATCATTTTAATTTACTATATATTGAATACAATACTGTCGGACACTATTGTTTAATTAAAGATCTTATACGTCTAGTACGACGTCAAGTAACTCATTATAAAGGTAAAGTTTATTTATGTGATACATGTTTACAATTTTTCAATAGCGAAACAAGATACAAGTCTCATAACTGTTCTAAGATATTGTCTATTTTGCCTGAAAAAAAATCTATATTGAAATTTAAACATTTTGAAAGGCAGCAGAAAATTAATTTCATAATTTATGCTGACTTCGAATGTATGTTAATTGACTGTAATGAAAGTAACTCTTTAAACACTCGGAAACTAAAGATACATCAACCTTCATGTTTTGCTTATTATATTTGCTGTGCACATAATAATGAATTAAATAAGTATGTCTCATACAGAGGTACAGATTGTGTGGAAATATTTGTTAAATATTTAATAAAAGACGCTAAACGTATACATAGAATTTTAAGTAATAAAAAGTCGATGACTCCATTAACAACTGAGCAAGAGATGAATTATCGGAACTCGAATACATGTCACATATGTAAACAACTATTGCTTAATGACAAAGTCCGAGATCATAATCATATTACAGCTGAGTATCGTGGAGCAGCGCACTCCCATTGTAATTTGATGTATAGAATTTGTTCATTCATTCCTGTTGTCTTTCATAATTTGTCTGGATATGACTCACATTTATTCATTCAAGAGTTAGCAAAGTATGAAGGTACTATTAACATTATACCAAAAACT
The DNA here is from genome assembly GCA_943136025.2 of Agrotis puta. Taxonomy (NCBI): domain Eukaryota; kingdom Metazoa; phylum Arthropoda; class Insecta; order Lepidoptera; family Noctuidae; genus Agrotis; species Agrotis puta. Next base: position 212,505 of record OW964177.2, read on the forward strand.
AAAGAAAAATACCTCTCAATAACGAAAGTAATAAAGACAGAAAAATATGATCATCCTATTCAGATAAAATTTATTGATTCTTTTCAATTTCTTAGTTCTAGTTTAGATGTATTGAGTTATAGTTTATCAGAAAACGATTTTGTAAACTTATCAAGAGAGTTTAGCGATAAAAGAAAATTTGATCTAATGAGAAAAAAGGGTGTTTATCCTTATGATTATATCGATTCTTGGTCCAAATTTGATGAGACGCAACTTCCATCAAAGTATCATTTCTATAACAGTTTATGTAAGAAACATATAACTGATGAAGAATATTTACACGCTCAAACAGTCTGGAATGTTTTCAGAGTTAAATCTCTTGGTGAATATACAGATTTATACATAAAATGTGATGTACTTTTATTATGTGACATATTCGAAAAATTTAGAGAAACAAGCTTACATTACTATAAGTTAGATCCAGCTTATTATGTTACTTCACCGAGCTTAAGCTGGGATGCAATGCTTCTATATACTGGCACTGAACTGGAGTTAATAAGTGACTTGCAAATGTATGAGTTATTAGAAAAAGGAATTCGTGGTGGGCTGGCACAGTGTTCTCGACGTCATGCCGAAGCAAATAATAAATACTTACCACATTTTAACGAGTTAGAACCTAGCAGTTATTTAATATACCTTGATTGTAATAATCTGTATGGCTATGCTATGATGAAGAAGCTTCCTATATCAGAATTTAAATTTTTAACTCTTGAAGAAATTAGCAACTTTAATGTAATTACTATCTCTGATGATAATGATTACGGTTATATTTTGGAAGTAGACCTAACTTATCCGAACTATTTACATAACAAACATAAAGATTTACCTTTCGCAGTTGAAAAATTAGTACCACCTTACGGAAAATCAGCAAAATTGATTGCGAATCTTTATGATAAGCATCATTATGTGATTCATTATGTTCATTTAAAAGAGTGTTTAAAAAATGGTCTGATTTTAAAAAAGATTCATTGCATACTTAGCTTTAGACAAGAATGTTTTCTCAAAAATTACATCGATCTCAATACCAGACTTCGTCAAAATTCCAAAACTGCATTTGAGAAGGACTTTTTTAAATTATTAAATAATGCGATATTCGGAAAAACTATTGAAAATAAGCGCAAGCAAGCTGATGTTAAATTAGTAACGAAATGGAGAGATACCACCAATAAAACAAACAAACATCTTGATGCTGAAAAATTGTTAGCTAAACCAAACTTAAAAAGTGTATCAATATTTTCAGATAATTTTATAGCTGTAGAATTATATCATGAAAAAGTTGTTTTAGATAGACCGATTTATATAGGATTCACAGTTTTGGAATATTCTAAGCAACACTTATACCAGTTTCATTATGATTTTATAAAGAAAAAATATGGAAATAATGCAAAGCTATGCTATACTGATACCGATAGTTTGTTATATTTAATATATACAACTGATTTTTATCAAGATATGCATGATGATCTTACCAAGTTCGATACTAGTAATTTTGCAGTAAATAATCCTTATCACATACCACAAACTAATGCAAAAGTTCCCGGATTATGGAAACATGAGATGGGTGATGATTTAATTATAGAATTTGTCGGTCTACGAGCTAAATTATATTTTATAAACAGTCTCAAAACTCAAATTAAAAAAGCTAAAGGTGTTTCCAAATCTATTACAGACAATCTAAAATTGAATGATTACAGCAATGTTCTGCTGACCGATAAAGCGCTAAGATGTAAAATGAATATGATAAAATCAATTAAACATGTTTTATACTCCCAACAAGTAGATAAACAAGTTTTAGATAGAAACGATGATAAAATTCAAATACTACAAGATCAAATTCACACATTACCCTGGGGTCATTGTGATTCTATGTTTTTAGATTATTCCAGTGATACGTAATCCACTGTTCTAAATTAATTTTATTGTATAGAAATGATGTATGAATAATTATTTTAGAATAAGTTATGTACTATAAATGAATATATTACGCTACTATTATGAGTGAATGTATACGCTATGATGAACATTTATAATAAAATGATATTTCCTAAACAAATGGACTTTTATTCAAACGTATTCAACTTCCTAAACGTTATCATCAAATTGTAAGTTCATGCTTGTTCTATGATGAGGTTCATGTAGTAACGAGTATATAAGTGTACGTTAGGTGGAAATAAGATTAATATACACTATGAAGTTGATCAAACAACCCGTATCTCTCAATGTTAATAATATAAGATTAAGTGACTCTGTTCACCACATCAGACATAGCGCTTTACTGCCAAATACTATTCGCTGTATAATATGTGGCCCATCAAACTGTGGTAAAACGAATGTTATGATTAGTTTACTGCTGCACGCAAATGGACTCAAATTTAAAAATCTTTATCTTTACTCTAAAACTTCTTTTCAACCAAAATACCGTTTCTTGGTCGAAGTATTAAAAAGGGTGCCACAGATTAACTTTTACGAGTTCAATAATGACAAAGATGTAATTTCTCCGAGTGAAGCTTTAACAAATTCTGTATTTATATTTGATGATGTTGCTTGTGAAAATCAAATAAATATTCGCAATTATTTCTGTATGGGTAGGCATAAACAAATAGATTGTTTCTATTTGTCTCAAACCTATTCTAAAATTCCGAAGCAATTGTTACGTGACAATGTTAATTTTCTTATTATATTCAAACAAGATGATGTAAATTTAAAGCATATTTATGAAGAGCATGTTAGTTCTGATTTACAATGGAAAGAGTTCAAAAATATTTGTCAAACTGTTTGGAATAAACCTTATCATTTTCTACTTATTAATAAAGAATCGTCATTGAATAATGGAAGATACGGACAGAATTTTGATATGTTTTTTAAATTTGACTGACTGTTTACATATGCATACATATAAGTAATTAACATTTAAAATCAAATTCAGTATAATTTGTTCCTTAGCTGAATGCAGTTGTTATAATAGGTATAACATGGAGAAACATATTAAAATAGAATTAATGAAGTCTGTAGATTCCATAAAGAATAAAATAAAACAAATGAAGGATCAGGAACACTCGATGAACTTGTCAGTTGATAAAATGCTAAAACCTGTCACAGATCCTCTTAAAACCCTAGTTGATTCGAATAAAGCAATAGAAAAAACACAAAATGTAGAAAATACACACTCTAATTTTGAAGACAAGGAATTGAGTGATATTAATACTAGCTCATCTACAAAGTTTGAAGAATGCTACGATCCAGAACCGAATTCTGTGCAGTTCGTTAAAAAGTCTCCCCAGACGGAATTATTGGAAGATTTAGAAATATCATTAGAGGGTCATGATATTCATGATATTTATGAAGGGGTAAATATACCATTTGGAATAAGAAGTGCAAACAAAACATTACTAATGGGTAATTCAATAGTTTCATTTTCTAAAATAGATAGTGTGAATGATGATAATGTAACTTTAATTAAAGTTGGCGATAAAACCTACAATTTAACCCCTGGTTTAAAAGAACTTTTGCTTCGAAGAAAACCCGATTTAAAACTAATATCGAGCAAAGATAAACTTGTCTACAAGGATATGTTGCATTATACAAATGCACATAAGAGAGATTTCAATCCTAATGGACAAATTAGAGGCGATAAAGGTATAAAATATCGCGAAATAATTAGGCCATTGTTTTCTGAATCGTTAAACAACAATATTGTCACTATATTTGGAGGAAGCTTACCAACGCTAAAGAAATACAAAAATAACACTGACTTAGTATATTGGGATGATCCTAACGAACTGGTTGACAGATTGAAACTATTAATTGCTTCCCGAGATGCTGGTAATACAAACCATGATAATGAAATTTTATCAATAATCGAAGAATTAAAAGAAGCTGATATAATTAAATAATAAATAGTCATAATAATATCCTTTTTATTCAGTATAATAGCTGAGTTCAAGACAAGTATACTGAATTGTGAACATGAGCAAAGCTGACGTGGTAAACGAAATTCATAAAAATGCGAGGGTGAACTATCCACGAAGACATGTTATCATGAAAGATATAGATGACTTATGGCAAGCAGACTTAATTGATATGCAATCAATTTCAAAAGAAAATAAAAATTACACATATATTCTTGCCGTTATTGATACATTTTCGAAATATGCTTGGGCCTTTCCTATGAGAAGTAAAACCAAAGAAGATGTGTGTAACTCTTTCAAAACTTTGTTGGATAAAGGACGTGTTCCTAAAAATCTGCAAACGGATAATGGAGCAGAATTTTATAATAACAAATTTCAAAAGCTTATGAAATCATATAATATCAACCATTATTCAACCTTCTCAACAAAAAAGGCTTCAATAGTTGAACGATTTATCAGGACATTGAAATCTAAAGTTTATAAGGAATTTAGTTTAAAAGGCAATTACAATTGGATAAATAATACCCTAAATGATGTTATTTACAAATACAATCACACTCACCATCGCACTATTAATGAAATCCCTGCTAATGTGGACAATATTAATAAAAAAATGATATTAGAAAGGTATTTAAAGTTGCTAAAAAAATATAATTTAAAAAGCAAGTTCAAACTAGGTGATTATGTGCGTATCAGTAAATACAAAGGAACATTTGAAAAAGGTTACACTCCCAACTGGTCAACAGAAATATTTAAAATTCGTAAAATACAAAAAACAACTCCCATAACTTACTTAATTGAAGATACAATCAGAGGTTACCCTATTTTAGGCGCATTTTATACACAAGAACTTCAAAAAACAAAACATCCTGATGTATATCTAGTTGAGAAAGTTCTTAGAAGAAAAGGTAACAGAGTGTTAGTAAAATGGTTAGGTCTATCTTCAGCTGAAAGCAGTTGGATTGATAAATCGAATGTAATATTATAAATAATATTAACAACAAACTCGAATCGCATAACTATTTATTAAAGTATTTAAACCAGAATCATCAGTCTTATAATGTGTTTTGGAGAGAGTAGTCTTCTCAATTGGCTTATTAATAATTTACCATTTGAATTACACTTACCAGGATATAATTACTGTGGCCCTGGTACTAAATTAATAAAAAGACTTGCACAAGGAGATAACGGTGTAAATAAGTTAGACGAATATTGCAAAGATCACGATATTGCATATCACAAGTCATCAAACTTGAAAGATCGACATAAAGCTGATTTAATTTTGTTAAAAATGGCGAAACAGCGAGCAGTTGCTTCCGATGCCAGTATAGGCGAAAAACTCGCGGCACGCTTAGTAAGCAAGGCTATGACGGCAAAAATTAAAACTGGTTCTGGTTCTCCAAAATTTACATCTAGAAAAGGATTAAAAAGTAAATTAAAAACTGTTATTACAAAAGCAAAAAGACACATAAAAAAATTAAAACCTAAGAGCAAGAAAATGGCTATAGAATTAGCTATTGCAGCTACCAGAGAATTAGCTGATGATTCATCGATTAAGCTCCCGCGTGTTATTCCTATTCCAAAAACTGGGGGAGTACTACCTCTGATTCCTATTTTTGCGGGATTATCAGCGGTAGGAGCTTTAGCAGGCGGTGTCGCTGGTATTGCCAAAACCATAAATGAATTCAAAATGGCTAAAAAGCTGTATGAGGAATCGAGGAGACACAATGAAAAAATGGAAGCTCTATGTATTGGGAAAGGACTACACCTTAAACCACATAAAGGCGGCCTTGGAATTTTCGTATCAAAAGAAAAAAACTAAGATATCGGCTACCCAAACGGGCCTTAACTAACTTTGACATTTTAAAGTATGGAAATAGAATTCCTCATTTTAGAGGTGTCTTTATGAGAGATGAGCTCCCTAAATATCCGTATAAAAAAGAATGTGGAGTTATTAATTTAGATAGTTCAAAAAATCCTGGTTCTCATTGGGTAGCCTATGCAAAATATAATGATTATGTTGAGTATTTCGACAGTTACGGAAATCTTAAGCCTCCAAAGGAATTTATAAAATATGTAGGTTCTAACATTCAATATAATTATGAAAATATACAACGTGATCACCCCTTCAACTGTGGACATCTATGTTTAAATTTCTTAGAGAGATTTTGGTATAATCAAGAAATAAAATAAACAGGATCATTTAAAAGAGTTCAGTATGAAAGCATGTCTACTACAGTTACCATCTCTGGAAATAAATCAGAACTGGTCTCGTATTTTCAACCACCTCTTCATTTATCTGATCAATACGAGTGCGGTTTACTATACTTTTCAGTGTTAAAAACAAGACCGAATGTTCCCGTTAATAACAGCAGTTTAACAGCTGTAATCAGAATCGAATGTGATCTTGTGCACGGTTCATACTACAACGGATTACCGACTCATTTTATTCACGAATTCATATCTGATACTGCTTCAAGTCACGGCTACACAGAAATACCCCAGAACGTTATTTACTTCCCAGTGAACAAAAATATAATTTCAGCCATTTCTGTCAGGATTGTAGATCAGTTTGGATACTGTATTGACTTTGGTGAAGAACATATTCAATTACGTCTTCATTTAAGAAAAGCAAAATGATAGTATATGATAAAAACCCTCCAACGAAAATAAAACGTCCTATTCCGTCAACAAACGTTAAGGTGCACAGACGTAAGAAAAACGTGAAGAAATTGACTAAATCAAATAAAGATTTTCTTAAAGCTTTAGGGTTTAAAGTATGAGTATACTACAGATTACTGATTTACCACACTTTGATAGTTCAATCGAAAGCTATGAAGTCCATTCATACAATCCCTACAATAACAGCTTTAGAGAAAACGATGAAATCAGAATCCCCATACACCAGCAAGATATATACGTGCTACCATCAGCCAGTTCAATCTACATCGAAGGTCGGGCAAAGCTGTTCGGTAAAGATGGGAATCCGATCAAGAAGACTGTTACGTTCACTAATAACCCTGTTATGCATTTGTTTCAAGACATCAGATACGAAATGAATGGAATTGAAATAGATCGTATAAAAAATTCCGGAATAACATCAACAATAAAGTCATACATCTCATTAAATGAAGCAGAAAGTAAAGTTGCTGCATTATGGGGTTGGAATTTAAACGGGTTCCAAAGTGATGGGCATTTTAGTGTTGTGGTGCCATTAAATAAGATTTTAGGATTTGCAGAGGATTACAATAAAATTGTGATAAATTGTAAACACGAACTTATATTGAATAGGAGTAATTCTAACTTAAATAGTATTATTGTTACTGATGAAGTCGTTCAGCTTCAAATAGATATACAAAGGGTTCAGTGGAGAGTACCACATATAAAAGTTTCAGATAGAGAACGTTTAACACTTTTAAAGCATTTAGAAAGAGATAAATCTATTCAGATGGCTTTTAGAAATTGGGATTTATATGAGTATCCTTTACTACCTAAAACCACAAAGCATTCTTGGTCAGTAAAAACTGCTTCTCAATTAGAAAAGCCCCGCTATGTAATTTTTTGCTTGCAGACTAATAGAAAAAGTAATAAATCAAAAGACAGCTCAGTATTTGATCATTGTGATGTGACAAACGTAACGCTATTTTTGAATTCTCAATATTACCCTTATGAACCTTTAGGCTTAAAATTTTCTGAAAATAAGTACAGTATATTATATGAAATGTATGTGAAATTTCGTCAGTCGTATTATAACAGCCCAATCGATCCGTTGCTTGATTTGAAAGATTTTAAAGAAAAAGCACCGCTTTTTATCATAGATTGTTCAAGGCAAAATGACTGTTTAAAAACAGGCCCGGTAGACGTAAGGTTAGAATTTGAATGTTCAACATTGATACCAGATAACACAACTGCTTATTGTTTAATTATTAACGATCGACTTGTGGAATACAAACCGTTAAGTAACATTGTGCGCAGGATATCATGACTGCAATTGTAGATGTTCAAGGTTTCAAAACAGAAGCTAACGAATTTATAATAAAGGAGATTGCAATATTATGTGATAAAAAAATACAGGTATTTCTAATAAAACCTCCATTCCCATTTTACGATTTGACTAAACAAGAACGGCGACAAGTAAGTTGGATTGAGCGCAATAGAAAGATATACTGGAATGAAGGAGTTGTGCCTTACTCAAATTATCAAAATTTGATTATAAATATTTTAAGAGATAAATGCGTTTATGTCAAAGGTTCAGAAAAAGTGTTGTGGTTAAGAAACATTGTAAATAGTGCTAATATTAATAACTTAGAAGATAAAGGTTGTCCTAGTTTATTAAACTTATATAAACAATATGAAAACTCTCATGATCTGTATAGTTGTATTTATCATGATTCAGTATGTGCATTGAAAAACGTTCTCTGTTTAAATAAATGGCGTATAAACAATGTAGTATAAACACTCTAAGTAACTAATAAATTTTTGATATAAATATTTTCTTGTTTTATTCATTAAAGATCGATAATATAGTAATTCCCACAGTTCATGGTTTAATTTTTAAACAGATGTTCGAATCAAAGTATTGATTGTAAGTGAATACAGTGAAAACCATATATGAAAGTACATCGAATGAATGATGTCATACAACATGTGTATCGTTAAAGTAAACAAAAGAGCATGAAGTGGTCCGCTATTTTGTTACATATTTGACGACACGTTTGGCTCAATGGTTAAGACCTGATCACAACAACACAATCAAATGCCAGATTACACGTTCTTCAACCACAAAGTGTCGTGGGTTCGATTCCCACACGGATAAATTGTTCCGGTCTGGTTTTTGGAGTTTTAGTATAGATGAAGATTTCGCAATAACATTTCATTTAACCGCAAAATATTAAGATCAAGAAACAGATCATATCAGGTTAGAATATTACTCAAAATTAAAATATAATGACTACTCACCCACAGAAAACAGATCAGATCAGGTTAGAACATTATTCCATACATAAAATTATAATAACTACAAGTACCTAGGAAACAGATGATCAGGTCAGATTAAGGTATGGTATTTGAATAAATGAAATAAATGACTGGTAGTCGACATTTCGAATAGAGAATCTTGAATGCATTCATCTATTCGAATAAAGTATTGGAGGTCGGTAAATAATATGTGAATAGAAGATTAAAATGTTTGAAAATTTGTTGGAAAATAGGGCATCCAGATCTCTGATCTGATCTGGATGCCCTAATTTTCAACTACTTACGTTGACTATAAGCTTGACCACCTAATAATTGCACTAGTTGTTTGTGAATTTGCTTCGCAGTCCAACCGAGACCCACACCAAACTTAATAAAAATCCTCTGCTGATAGTCGTCGATCGAATTTTTCAATTGCTCTTGATCCATTGTGAAATAAATTTAGAATTAAATGCAGTAATAAACACGTCTTTTGTCTATTTATACTCTCGTATTACAACAGGTTTTGCAATGCATCCGTTCTCGAAATATCGCGCTACATGTCACCACACGTTTGATGTGAACAACCTAATATTTTTTACTTATTTTTTATATACACTATTTTGGGGTTCTATTATTTGAAGTAAGTAATTTATGTTCTATGTATAGTTTCTGAGTTGTGAATTTAAGATTTATCATTTGATACCCATGTTGACACTGTTAGAAACAGAAAATTAGCTAGTAAAAGCTATATAATGTATATATATTTGAAATGTGCTCATCAAACCCTTTAATTTGATACCCATGTCGATACTGTGCGAAAATATTTTTTTTTCGGTAACAGGCAGTCGCTCCATGTAAAATACTGGTATCCAGCTGCATCTCGTTTGACTGGAAGCCGACCCCAATATTGTTGGGAAAAGGCTAGGCAGATGATGAACGTCTCTAAAGGCCCAGTTGAAAACCAGCGTCAAGCGCCTAGAGGTCTAGCTTTTGCTGACCATGACCTCTTTCAATATCTACTTACTCCATTGATATATTATTATAACACGTTTTGTAAGTTATAGCTGTAAACATTTGCAAATTTTTATTATTCACACTTTATTCAGCATGTCTGTGTTACTTGGGAGTCTCTTTGGCACAGCCGTGAGGCACACGTCGACGTCCCCGGGGAATAAACCGGTAATCGCAAAAATCAAATTTTACAGGAAAAATGATTTAGTGTTTTTGGGGTATATCTCTTCAACAAAAGGTAATTATGACAACATTGTTATATGACGGAAAAGCTAATTTTTACCCGAAAAGTTTAAAGTATTAAGTATAACTATTAACGATACACAGAATTAGTTATTCACCAAAATACATATTACCGAAAATGGTTTCCTACTATTTTTAGGGTATTGATATCTTACCATCCTGAATTAACAATATTATTCCAGTAATGTTTACTTACCGAATTATTCTTGTAAATTTCTTAAAAGTCATAGGCATAATATTGCTTTACTGGATTATTAAACGTGTTTTTTCGTTACAGAGAAAGATTGTAACGTTCAGTTACCGACTTCTTATAGTAAAATTTTAAATAACCATAAAAGGGTAAAGTAGTGTAACCCTTATTTTATAGAAAATTTTTGGTAGTCATATTATTGTAATCATTGAAAACCGATTAAGTAAAATAAATTTGTCGTCGGTATCTCCGAGGAATAATTATAGGGAACTCACAAGAATTATTAAAATTATAACGTTTATGGAGAACAAAGTTCTCATAGAGCTCAGAAATTACAATTAGTAAAAGTATAACAAAAGAAGGCAAGCTAAAAATTTAATAACTAATCGGTATTGTCAGTGGCATCATCAGTATCACCGCGATCATCACTATTTTCTACAGAAATTAAGGATTCATAAAATGCATGGTAATACCGTGGAATCGCTCCACTATTGCACAAAGTCAGTAAATCTGTATGCAACGCCTTCCTTATAGGAAGAGGTAGATGATAAGCACTTGCCAATACAGTAACTTCTATCAAAGCATCTGTCTTAGGTTTACGCCCACGTCGTTTGGTTTGAAATGAATTTGAAATATTCAATTAATATGCATCATCAAAATCATATTTGAAGAAAACCTTGTCCTGTTGGGATGGTGATACATGAATTTCCATTACATCAGACCAGCCTATCGTATTCCCATCTATATCGCGACGCCAATGTAAAGGATTTTCCAATTTTTTAATTCTAAAATATCTGTTTGCTCTAATTCTTTCGTAGTATATTTTTCTCCCGAGACTTTGGACTTTAGAATTATATTACATATTTGATCAGGTCTGTAAATAGACTTATTTTTCATGTTCCTTTCAGTACAGGCATGCATTGAGTCCCCTTCGTTCTGGCTATGTCCAGTATTGAAAAATTTGTGCGTTATAGAAAAATTTAAAGATTTTGATGCATATGCATGTAAAGCAAAAAAATCTGTTTTTATTTTGGCCATAACAACCATCTAAATAAAGATATATCTTGTCAACACCTCGCTCCTGTTTCTATTCAACTCCCAATTTCTATGCAGCCTCGTTTTGCGATTTGGTAATGCCACACGTAGCAATAACCTTTTTTACGTAGAGCGTCAAAAATAGTAAAATTGTACACATCCGAGTTTGAAGTTAAGCGACACATTTGGCGTTTTCCCACCAAAAAAAAAAAGGATCGCGAGCCATACAGGTTTAGAACCGCTGGTTTAAACTAATACATGTAGAATGTTGAAAGCGAAATGATACTAGAAACATTTGTATTGGAAATTTAAGAAAAAGCTCGTTCGTGCCTTGTTAGCAAAGGTTTAATTTTAGAGTGAGCGGAGCGAGCTCGATAAATTGTTATTTCAAGACCGCGATGAGTAAAATTTTTGCAAATTACGTCCACGTTGTCCTAGGGCGTAGTTACCGCCGTTTTTTGTTTTCAGTATGGGCTGGGGGCCTTTTAGGTAAGGTTCAGGTTAAGGTTCAAAATTGGTTTATTCTGAATAATTTAGTTCTTAATGAAAAGAAAACTAAATATATTAGATTCACTTTGCCAAATGTTAGAAGTAGCGATTGCGACATTTTATTGAACGGAGTAAAATTGGAATTAATTAATCAGACAGTTTTCCTAGGAATCACGTTAGACGATAAATTACAATAGGGCCCCCATATAGCATCTCTAGCCGGCCGTCTAAGCTCAGCCGCTTAAGTTGTTTACTTCAGCTACTTTCACAGCATTATGTCTTATGGCATTCTACTGTGGGGCTGGGCGGCTGACATTCAATCTATTTTTATTTTGCAAAAGAGAGCCATCAGAGCCATTTACAATCTACGTCGTCGTGAATCTCTTAGGGAACTTTTTAAAAAGATTAATATAATGACAGTGCCTTGTCAATTTTTTTTTTTTTTGAAAATATAATGTATGTAAGGAAAAATCATCATCTTTTTAATAAAATAAGCGATAGACATAATTTTAAAACTAGAAATAAAGATAAAATTTATCAATCTTATTTTAGATTGTCTAAAGTCAAAAAATCTTTTATGGGGTACTGTGTTAATTGTTACAACAAAATACCTAGCGAAATTTTAACTCTAAATAAAATAAAATTTAATAGTTACATAAAAATACACTTGGTAAACAAGCATATTATAAAATAGAAGATTATTATTATTCAAGATAAAAATGTTTGGAAACATGCTGGTCCTGCTCCATAGTATAATGTAGGGTTAAAACAGAATCAAGCTGAAATTTGAATGCTCACACATTTAAATTGTATTTGTAAAATAGCTGTAGGTAATTGCAATATTTTGTTAAAATGTGGACACCATGTAACTTTCTGCATTTTTTTTACTTCTTATTGTTTTATTTTTATAAATAATATTTAGTCTAGATTTATCGTATGCAGTATGTATTAGTGTGCGTAATGCCGGCTCTACACGATAGCCAACATTGTGGCGAACTGTGATGGCCAATACCATTCGCCATCATGTAGAACGGGTGTTGGTGCGCATGGCAGTAGGTATTGGAATGATGGCCCACAAGTTGGCGCAAAATCCGTGTGGTGTCGGTACATCAAAGGATTGTGGCCGCAGTTGTGGCGACACGTCTACACGTTGGGCGCGCTATTAGTTTGATGCTAGCTCCCGGATTGATCGCACGCACGACTTGAATTTAATTATATATTACGCGTCGTAAGTACCTAGTGACAAAATGGCAGTAACAATGACCAACGAAGAAACATTTCGTTTTATAGAGCGTTATCAAGCCGAAAAACTCTTCTCTTATACACACTTGCGTAGTAGCGGTATGCAGAGAATAAATAAACCGCAGCAGCCGTCAAAAGCTCAATATCCATTTTGTCGTCCGCACATTGGCCCGAACCGAAGCAAACTGAGCGACCTTCCAACGTGTGGACGCGATCACAATTTCTTGGCAAACATCTTTGCCACAACGTTCGCCCATATCTTGGCCAACGTGTAGAGCCGCCTTAAAGTGCATTACATGTAGAAACGCGTCCTTGAGTCGCCGAGCGCGAGCAAGTTACCGCCAACGCGTATAGTAGGTTTACATTTATATCCCAGATGATAACTGTTACGGTGCATTACCGAAAATGTCTACCACAAAATTTACGATAATAAACCTGTAATCGCGTTAACCAGAAATTTAGCTGAAATATTTTACAGTAATATTACTTTACCGAAATGTAGCCACAGAATTTAATTTGTAATAACGTATTTCGTTATTGTTCTAGTAAATTAAAAATGAAAAATTTCCAAAGAACAAAAGTGTTTTAAGAAAAAACGTTGGAAATTATCGCAGAAAAAATTTGAAAAAAATTGCATATGTGTATCCCGACCCATAGATACCGTAAATGGTATAACAGTAAAAAGTCAGTAATAGTATAATACAGGTTTATTCCTTGGGGGCGTCGACGTTATCTAATTCTGTTTTCTCATTTTTTTTTAATATTTTTGTCACATCATTGTATGCTTTAGATTGTGTCAAATAAACTTATTTTCTTTCTGTGTTTTTTTTCATAAACTTGCTCGACCTAGAAGGGTACTATTATATATTCTGTGCTAGAAGTAAGATTGTTTGTACCATACAAGATCGCAAGACAAATGTTCGAAGTCAACCAAAATGTTGGACTTGATCAAGATTCAAACTCCATCCTTAACTCTTGCTTAATGTTCGAAGCGATGCCTACTAAACACGACAACGAATCATCCAAGACTAGGAAGTTTCAATAAACATGTTATTAAAGCAAGCTTTTAACGTGTGACGCAGGGTCGAGCATGTTTGTAGATAGCCATCAGGCTCGGATGATACACTATCTCTCAAAGAGTATGCACCAAAAGTTAAATATACGTTCCTACAACTACATGGTAATGAACTAGGTAACTTAGGTACTTCCTACAGCAGATACGCGTATTCTGAACTGGTATTTTGGTAAGTTAACCGGAAGCGAGCGTGTCTGTAGGTATTGTTTGAGAACTTCACACGATACTTATAATTTGTACGCTACTTGTAATTTGTAAAGTTGTAACGTTAATATTAGGTAATTGCACGTCGGAGTAGCTACTGCATCGTTGTTCTAGTGGTCGCAAGCGCGCGCGACTGCTAAGCATGAAATCTCGGGGTCGATTTCTAAGTCGATCGAGCAGTGTTATTGGGTGTTTCGTTAGGAATTTATCAGTCGCGGCCAGGAAGTCTGGACGTGTGCCCGGAGGAAGTTTGCTTTAATACATATGTATTAGTTGATATGCACTTTAAGAGTGTCGGTACCAGCTTTATACCTTCTGAGTGCAAACAAGATCCAGAGGTTGTGTACTGGCTCGAAACAGTATTGTAGTCGACTTTAAATTATGCAACAAGTGGGAGGAACACGTACATGTGTTCAATTTAGTTCGTTTGATTGCTTTCAATAGGTGATCGTTGGCGGCACTCGTTGATCGACCGGAGAGGGCACGCGGGGCGCGGGGGCTGCCGTCAATTACGAGCTCTTAAGATGCCAATGAACGACAATTACTTACGATCATAACGGGTGGGCAGCTGGGCACACACCACACAGTCACACACACGCGCGCCGCTTCCTTTTCGTTGCCGACACCGATAACCTAAATTCGACTGGAATTAAAGACGAATGATCAATAACACACAATGGACTGGTATGTCTGCACGTGTTACCGGCAGCGGTTCACGACGCTTTACATTGCAGCAATGATGGTATACTGCTTTGTATACTGAATAATCCTCTACTAGCCTCCTCGGCGCAGGCGGGTGCGTTGCGTGAGTACTCATAGTTACATCACGTTAAACTTGTAAAGTGTATTTGATGAAGCTGTGAGCTATACCTATCTACAAAACAACTTCATATATAGGTATTAGATAACTTATGCTGCGCGTTTCCCGGGTCGGGTCAAGATATTTACCTAGGTACTAAGATAGGTATGACTAAATTAGACCTAAACGGAAAATAATACAATTATTCACCTACCACTGGGCTAGAAGCAGAATGAAGCACATTGTGTCTATTAACGAAGCTATCCTTAACCATTGATTGCGACCCAATTCTTTTATTTGTCGCGCAGAACAGAACGTGCGAGTCTCGCTCGGGCACATCGCCGCAATCGCAGTGGTAATTCTCTTCATTGAGATAGTGACTGGAGAGATGCCATAGCGTCTTCACCTTCTAACAAAGGTCCTCACCGGGTCCTGGAGCATGCTCAAATGGCACGAAGTCCTCACACGCCACGAGCCCGCCTCACGCCAACCCACATATTATTTTCCTCAAAAAAAGCTGTAATCTCTTTAAAAAATAATATAAAAAAAACGACAGCGTCGCAGTATTATGCTATAGGTACAGTTTGTCCCCGGAAGAATGGATAAAATCGAATAGGTGCATGGGAGAGGTCATTTCCAAATCTTTTATCTTTGAGACATTCTGAGCTACTTTGACGGTTCAAAAGTTATGACCACTATTTCATGTTCAAATTGCAATGATTCCTTATGCGTGGTAAACTTTCGTTGTATATTAGGTAATTTTCAAAAAAAAAAAAACTCTTGAATTTCCAGTAACATTTTTTCAGTAAATATTTTTATTTGATTGCAGACAAGTTCAGACGGGTTCAAAATCTAGACAACCGGTTTACAGCAAATAACTTGGCATTATATGGAAAAGACTAAATGTATACGATTTGCTCTTCCAAATATCAAAAGTACTAATAATGACAGTACTGAATAATGAGATAAGTACTAGAATTCGTCGATAAAACGATTTTCTTGGGAATTATGCTAGATTCATATTTCTTTGTCGTCTTAATTTTTTTTTAACTTGAATTAAGTCTGGCAGTTGGGAGTATGTCATGCTCACTCAAATGTCTCGCTGATGGTGGCGCGTGTGTCGGATCATTTAATTCCCTTCAAAATAGTTCAAATGGTGGTCCTGATATCATGCGTCATGTTCGTGGACGAGCGCTGTCAGTTGGGACTAGTCATCTCTTAGCTGCCATGGTTAATTTTAATTATCAATAATTTTATTTCTGAATTGTATTTTTGATATTTACTTTGGACACTTTTTAACTTGCTACATCGTTCTCACATAATTTACCATCTCAAAATGAATGATGCAACAAAGGTTCTGTAATCATTTAGGCGATTGAAAAAGAGTGTCCCTGGAGTTTCTTGCCCGTTCTTCTCCATAGAGATCTACGCTTTGGAATGGGCATCTACAGTACTTTCACAGTTTTTATGACTTGTGATTCTGGGACTGTAGCACCGTAACTATTTTTTAAACTATTTTATTTTACTTTTATCTTTTGACAATTCAAAAGTGCCTGTAACTGGCCTTCTTTAAAAAAAATGTTTTGATATTAGTGTTGGAAATTCCCGTAACAAAGCTTTTACCACGCGCAGCTTCAAAACATTTTGTTCAATAAATCGGTCAAGTAGGTTCACACGAGTGATCTTATAAGGGTGCCGTTGTTCATTCGGAGGTACCTTTTTTCTTTTTTTTTTTATCGTGGTAAAATCATCAAATGTGTCCTCCCACCCAGGGCAGGGCGGGAGGGACTGTCATACTTGTACTGACTAAAATCCACGGTGTCCTTCACTAGCCCTTTACGTACCGGGGTCACGGTAATGGAAAAGTCCCGCGACCCCGGCAGGCTTTGGCCCTCTACAGGCCACGTCACTATGCTGACACTCTTTGAGGCGCGCGTGGAACACAACGCGCCGTCGACCCGGGCATGGTCCATGGTCGGACAGCGAGTCGCCCATTACTCGCCGCCCGCATGCCCGCGCCTACGGTGGCCGGAGGATTCGGAGGTACCTACGTTCATTCGGAAAACCTTAAAAAACGAGGGAAAAAGTTATTATTATGATTTTCGTGGGAAAAGTTACACGAACAAGTTGACTACGTATTATAGAATCTTCCCCATTTTTTTTTTTTTATCGTGGTAAAATCATCAAATGAGTCCTCCCACCCAGGGCAGGGCGGCACGGACTGTCAGACTTGAACTGACTAAAATCCACGGTGTCCTTCACTAGCCCTTTACGTACTAGGGTCACGGTAATCCCTTGGTCCCGCGACCCCAGCAGGCTTTGGCCCTCTATAGGCCCCGTCACTATGCTGACACTCCTTGAGGCGCGCGTGGAACACAACGCGCCGTCGACCCGGGCATGGTCCATGGTCGGACAGCGAATCGCCCATTACTCGCCGCCCGCATGCCCGCGCCTACGGTGGCCGGAGATCGTCTTGCGACGTCCGACGCCGTGGGCGTCCACCACTGCGGCTGGGGTGGAGGGAGGTCGCTGTCCTCTCCCTCACGCGGCTCGCCTCCTCCTTCGCGAACATGACTGCTTCGCAGAAGGAGGCGACCGCTTCCCACTCCGTCTCGCCCCGCAGCATGGCCTCGACCAATGCCGGGCGCGAGAGGTCTCCGCCAATCGCCGTCGTGAGGGCACGGCGGTGCTCTGCCCAAGCGGGGCAGTCCTGCACCGTATGCTCCACCGTGTCCTCCGGACGATCTTCGCAGTGGTGACACCCAGGCGTTTCCTCCCTCCTTATCAGACACAGGAACCTCCCGAAACATCCGTGTCCGGTGAAGACCTGCGTCATGCGGTAGGTAAGGACGCCGTGACGCCTATCCAGCCACTCCTAAAGGAGGGGTCTTACCCATGGCATAGAGATATTACGGGGCCCCCCTCTAGAGGGCCAAAGCCTACTGGGGTCGCGGGACTGTACGAATTACCGTGACCCCGGAACGTAAAGGGCTATTGAAGGACATCGTGGATTTTAGTCAGTACGAGTCTGACAGTCCGTCCCGCTCTGCCCTGGGTGAGCGGACTCATTTGATGATTTTACCACATAAAAAAAAATGACAATGAGATTATTTGGTGGTATTGATAACTCTGATAATATTAGTTTTAAAGTTAGAGAACTTAATTTAATTGCAATCTCTAGGCAGAGGATTTAAGCAATATAATAACAACTTAAAAAGTTATATTAGGATACCAGTCCTTTTATAGAATACAATACAAGTTAAAAACCCGCTCAAGACCACCGTATGCGCTGCTGAATGTTGCGCATACAACTTGAGACTCGGGAAGAAATCACTGAGAGCCAAGAATATTCCGTTTATTTTACAGAATGAAATTTTGTGCGCGTGGATGGCTATATCAAACTACGAGGATTATACAAAAAACGTTGAAAGGAGTCTCGAGGCCGATTTTGAGGAAAACTAAAACTGCATCATTGGACTTTAGAAAAATCAATAATCCTGGCCAGGAATCGCACCCGCTGCTTTTGGAAAAATCTCACACGCTCATCGACCACATGGTCGATGCACACGCTGTATTGTTACACCATTCGATAGTGTTGCTAATAAGGATCAAATTTTGGGAAGTAATCGAACTTAAGGATTTTTTATGATTTTAGTATTTTTCTATGTAACCTTGCTTCTACTGAGCCATAATTTATTAGAAATGAAAAAAAAAATTGGTTTCAATATTACACTGGATTTGAAGTCTTAACAGACCCAGTGTATTCAGCAAACTCAAAATTGCATTATTTCAAAGAAGAAACTGTTAACTAATTATGTTTCGAATAGTTATCGCCTTGAAGTTTGATCAGTTTTTTTTTTTTATTCATTTTCCTTAAGTTTGTCGTTTATGATTACTTCCCAAAATTTGATCCTTATTAGCAACCATCGAATGGTGTAATAATACAGGTTGTGAATTTTTTTCCTAAATCAGCGGGTTCGATTCCTGGCCAGTATTTTTTTTTTAATCTCATAACGCTGTCTTAATTTTCGTCAAAATCGGCCTCGAGACTCCTTTCAACGTTTTTTGATATTCCTCATAGTTTCGGATATAGCCATCCACGCCCAGTTGAAATATTCACCCTGTAAACTTCAGTACCAGGTAACTAATGCTGTATATATTTATTGGTGAGTACCGCTGTATATAACTGCTGAGCGTGTACCTACTGGCGCTTTACACTATGATCGATCATCGCATCATTGATGTCGCGGCGCTGAGTCTTTAGAGAATAGCCGTACTGGTCGGTGGACACGAAAAGAGAAATAAAACAAAGAGTACACAAGGAGACGTTTATTAGTGTTAACATTCAGTTAGTGTTATACCCGAGGGGTTTACGCTACATGGCACCAGGCGGCGCGCGACACACTGCACCCGTGGTGTATTCCGTCTGTCCCAATTTAATGGAGACAGGAAATAAAACCGGTCCCGTTGTCCCCAATGATGCGCAAAATGTTTGGTAAATGCGCAGTGGCTTGTATTTCACGTGTAAATAGATCTCCGGTAAGTTGATTATCATGTTGAATAGGTATCTAATAGCCATGTAAATCGTAATCTAAGGTGATGGTGAGGTAAAAGGAAATCTAGGATGTATGTATTGCAAGTTATCGTGACGTATTGTACGCTATGTGGTGCGTACTACGAAGTCGGTTATGGGGACTATCGAATCGATCGCAGCGCGAGATGTGAACTAACTGGGGACACCTGCAGAGTGGCGTACATGTCAAGTTTAATCTACCACAATACCTTTTTAAGTACTTTCATCAAAATATCTAGTTGGCAAGAATTGGCAGATATTATGTCCCCAAATAATGTGTTCACCAGGAGGTGCCCGCATCGCGCACAAATATACTTAACAAAAAAAAAACAATTTCCACTGTCCTCATGAATGTGGACACATGTAATGCGCACAGTGGGAATACATCGCTTGCCACCATGATTTGCTCATTTGTATTAGAAAATAGATGGAACCCTTAACTTGTTACAACTCAAACGTACGGCTATTGTAGTCTAGGTCGCAAACACCGGTAATATGTCTATTAAGACTTTAGAGCCAAATGTAGCGGATATGTTGTAGGCACATAATATCCTGTCTGATCTACGATGTCACTTACAACCATTTTGAGTACCTATGTTTCATGTGAATAAAAAAGCTTTATTGACACGACATTTAAATACAAGAATTACATGTGCAAGCCCGTGGGTCATACGCGAGAGTCAAGAGCTCCATCAA
Source organism: Agrotis puta (assembly GCA_943136025.2). Classification (NCBI taxonomy): domain Eukaryota; kingdom Metazoa; phylum Arthropoda; class Insecta; order Lepidoptera; family Noctuidae; genus Agrotis; species Agrotis puta. Next base: position 232,965 of record OW964177.2, read on the forward strand.
TGTAATTATTAAAATATAATTAAGTTAACATACACAGCACTCAAAAACTTTTACAAAAGGAAAAATACAAATGTAGCCTACATTGGATGGTAGGTGACCAGCGGTCGAGTCTGAGTGCGGTGACTAGTAGAGGACAGATGCACTCAGTGGGACGGTGAGCAGTGTGCGGCTACCGGCGGACAACGAGAGGCGCTACGATCTGCGGCACACAACTTAAACCTATTTATTATAAAAATCAGTCAAATTAATAAATGCATTATCTCTATAAAATAGACTTGTGAAAACTAATGTAACAAATAATAACTAACATATTTGTACTGGGTTACAACTTAAGTACTAACGAAAAGAAAATAGAATCAGTCTCAACATAAAAGTCTTGTAGATTTGTGTAAAATGGCAGTATAGAGATCAAGTATCGTAGTATTATTATATGTATAAATGAGTATTTGTACGATTGTTTTGTATCGCGGACACTGCTGCCTGTCTTTGGCAGGAGGCACACGCAACTACACAGTAATGTGGTCAAAACATAGGCAAACATAAGTACCTTAATAGAATATTGTACAAGTGCTGCACTCACTTAACTAACGAACGTTCAGGCAGTGCCACACCTACACTGTATCATCATTTCAATGCTTCACGCTTAATAGATGTTAATGTTATCACAAAACATTCTCTATCATTAATTGATGTATATGTCGCGGGAATATGATAAAAACAGGAATTTGCCCAAATCCCTAAGACGCCACCGCATAAACCTATCCCAATGTCTTTTCCCATTAGTATTTGGTATTTATTACTTACTGTAAATGCCGTGAATGTGTCATTACAAGTACATGATCTACTATTGCCATAAAGTTGAAAATCTGTTACAGAAAATTGATGGATTTCGGTAGTTTGATGTTCTGGCGTCTGTATCTATTTTAGTTTCACAGTCAAGTGATCGGGTGTGGCAGTGTCGTGAGCTCGCTAGTTAATTGACCAGAGCATAAATAACAAGTATAACTTACATCTAACACACATTTGGTTAAGCTCTACAGTTACAAACTATCATTATTACCTACTGATCATTATTTGGTCACTAGTACTCCGTACAACTCGCAACTAACTTCGTAGTCAGAAGCAGCACGTGCACGTGGACACTTACTCTCGTCGTTGTATGTTCTACTTCTTGCTCATTCCGACTTAAACAATAACGATGTTGGTTCTCACACTGACGCTGCGTACAGCGAAAATATCGAAATACAATATAAATAATACACATGAACGATGCTGTTGCCGTGCCGATGCCGAAATGGGCGTCAGTGTAATAGAATCTTTACTTTTAAATTAGTAATCTGTGATAAATATCAAAGGATCAAGGATCCTCGGTGGGGCTAATCAGTAATGTTGTATTTTGGATGAACATTATGTACCTAGATAGACATTTTAAGTATCAGTGTTTTGGTTCTGAAGTAACAATAGGTTGTCATGGTATGAAAGCTACTCGTATCGGGTCGGCGTCACGGCCTACGGGCGCCCTAGGCCTTGTAGGCGGGGTGCGGGTGCGCGCGCAGCCACAGCGCGGCGGCCAGCGGCAGCGCCAGCGCGTGCAGCGCCAGCAGCGCGCCGCCCAGCGCCAGCGGCACGCGCGCCAGCCGCGCCAGCGCCGCCAGCACGCGCGCGCCGCACGCCGCGCCGTGCAGCCCGGCGCCGCCGCCGCTGGCCGCCGCCACGCGCCGCGCCGCTAAGCACGCCGAGTCCTCGCCGCCCGAGTCCTCTCCGAACGCTCCCGGTTCCTGTCCCACCACACCGTATTTTATAAGCAACAAACTGATTGTTTTTCAAAAGAATCTCTGAATAGTCAGCCCGTTTTTAATTGCTATAACTACTAACACCTCTCTTCCTCAGCCCTCACATCTGGAGGATGAACGATTTCTGTTCGTCAAGGATTTTCTTCATTTCACTCATTCAACATTTGATAATTATGATATGACGCATAATATTCGTAAGAGACATAAAACAAATGGCGACAGATACCTCCTCCTGCTTGTCAGCGAGCACGCAGCACGAGGACGGCACCCAGTAGTAGTTGGAGGGCGCGCCCACGGACAGATCGAGCGCGTCGTCGGCGGCAGGGGGCCCCGCAGCCCCCGCCCCCTCCTGAGCGCGCGCCCAGGCCGAGTGCTGCCAGTCGCGCGGGCCCTCCGCGCCGCAGCACTCCAGCTGAAACAAGGATAATGATTCTTACACATCACCGTAGGCACAGGCACGCGTTAGCACGGTCCATGACTGGACAACGAGTCACCCATTACTCGCCTCGTCATAGACCATGCCCGGATCGACAGACGCCGTGGTTCACGCACGCCTCAAAGAGCTGTCAGCAATCTGAAGGAGTCCCCTTAGAAAGTCACAGCCAGACTGTCTTATCGGGAAACCGTGACCCGCGACGTAAACAGCTACTGGAGGACCCATTAGGGCTATTGACACCCAAGTAACCCACAAAAAGTTGTGAAAAAAAATGTTATACCAAAAAAACCTTTTTGAAAAAAAATTAAATGGACTTCTAAAAAACACAATAATGAAGTGTATAATAACTTTTTAATTAATTATTGGAAGTCTGTGACTTTGTTTCTTATTACCTTGACTTGTTGCCAACTTTCCATTCAGAAGTTATTATACACTTAACCTCTCGGGCGCGTTACGTACACCCGGGTGTACATAAGCAAAAATGCCCCAGCGCCTTACGTACACATGTCTGTACATAACAGACAGTCGCTCATTGGACGTTGATTTTTAGGGTTCCGTACCTCAAAAGGAAAAAAACGGAACCCTTATAGGATCACTTTGTTGTACGTCTGTCTGTCCGTCCGTCTGTCAAGACCCTTTTTCTCAGGAACGCGTGGAGGTATGAAGCTGAAATTTATATACACCTAACCAATAAAGATTGTGTGAAACAACCGCTGGTGGCATACGACCACGGCTTGTTCTTGTTTTATACTTTTCAGTGCGCGATTTTTTCGTAGTCGGGTTTTAGTTATTTTTAATTATTTTCTTCCTGTTTTTTATACAATCTGCTTCTTTCTAATAGCACCCTAGTTTATGATGTTATAAATATATCAGGACTGTAAGTATGTAATAGAGGAAGTAAGCTGACCCCTTGCTGTATGACATCGAGCAGCTGCGTGCGCGTGTGCAGTACGCCGTACTCGTGGCGCACGGTGTGGTCGAGCGCGTCCAGCAGCGCGCGCCGCAGCTGCGGGCGGTGCGCCGCGCCCCACCACACCGCCGCCGCCTCCGCCACCGCCGTCAGCGCCAGCAGCGAGAAAGCGGCCGCCAACAGCGGCGCAGAGCTGCGTGCCGCGCCGCACAGGGCAGCCAGCGCGCCCAGCGCTAGCGCGCCGCCCCACGCCGCCAGCGCCAACAGCCCAGCGCGTGCCGCCGCGCTTTCGTTGCCGCGCCCATCCCACAGCGCCCAGCCCGCAAATCCACACGCCGTGCTGCCTACGCACTGCAACACGTTCCCATCGATAATATTGCGCCGTAAGCGTGCTACAACTTCCCAAGCCTATAGACTGAAACATACAGCGACTAACTGTATTTGTTTACTAACATTTCGCTACATGTAAACAGGTCGCGCGATTTTTTGTGGATTAGGTATATTAGGTATAAATAGAACAATCTGTATTTAAATCAAGCAGTAATCAATAACATCAAAACATCAATGGGAATTTGATGCAATCAGCAATAAAAAAGAAGTATATATCAGCAATACAAAAGACTTCATATTTACTTATGTAAATAGCACATGATATGTAAAGAAAAGTGATCAGCGTCTTACCAAAAATATAATATTGAAGAGTATCAGCAAGCACTTCATTAACGAATAGCACCGAGACATACCCATGACTTACAATGAGTAATTTAGGTAGGAATCAAAAACTATTTTTCAAAATTTGGTCGGCTTTGACTGCAATATTCATTGATATTATTTACATAAACACTACCTGTTTTTGTAAGTTCGTAAATATTCTAATTTCAAAATATATTTACTTCACAGTTCAATGCCTTCGAGTTTGACGATGGAAATAGAGTTATTGCTAGAAGTCAAAATAAATACTTCAATCAAGGAGTTTTTTAAACTCCTCGGCTTCTATATTCATGTTGTGTCTATGTTAGTTTTATTCCTTTTAAAAAGACATTTGTTTTTTTACGCTTTTAATTAATTTATATTTAACATTGAAGTTTTCACTGAAATTAAAATAAAGTAAATTTTTTACTCATTTTAGTATATCATAGACAAATTAATCCGGTGCAGGTTCACAGCGCCGAACAGCGAACGTTCGGCTTTTGACAGCGAGCACGAAACGCGGAATGTCTCCCTCGAAAACATAAATAAATGGCCACCGTTGTTGTTACGTTCTTCCTATTTGTACAATTTTATGTTTGTAAAATGGACGCCGACTGCATTGAAAGGCAAAGGTAATTTTATGTGTTTGAGTGAATCATAAAACTGGTGTTTGAGGTATAGTAAGCAAATAAAATTTCTTAAATTGAAAAGGTGTCGTTGACAGAAAGTTTCGCGCCACTGAGGTAGCACAACTTTGTAGTTATGTTGTATTCCGCTGCCTGCGACGCCTTCCAGCATCAGTCAGTAATGTTTTCAATGGAAGTACGTTATTTCCAGGGATCAACGTTTGTCCCGGAGAGAAAAACGGTGGAGTATGAGTTCACAAAGAATCGACGAAATTGTGGCGGTGCTGATGCGACCCATCAGCAGCGATTCCCGCCGATGCTTCGACACAGACCTCGCCGCGGTGAGTACCTGACGGCCCACACCTCCACCAGTGCATTACCGCGCGTTTCTTCCTCTATTGTTATCATCTACGCTTTTCAGCAATAAGGCATCTCAAACCTTCGGGCCATCGATTGTTCTTTGATAGAGAACTGAGAATTTATTTAATTACAAATGAACGAAGTGCGTAAACATTAATATTGTTGGAGGCAATCTTGAGATTTGTCCTCACATTGCGTTCCAATATTTCATTAGGTAAGTTCATTAAGTGTCAAGTCAATTCTATACATAGTTGATGAGCTGTTGATGTGCCCAGCTTATATGGAGATCCTGAAATGTTAGTAGATGTTGAATTAATGTGTTGTTTACTAACAATATAATAAACACCTGACATGATCATTATGTGTGTTGTAATGTTTTTTGTTGCATAACTTATGGTGTTTGTACATTAATATTGAAATCAGAGGTTGTCCTACAACCAGAGGTAGCTTTGTTTGTGGTTGATATGCAGTAACAGGTGTTTAGTGGGTGATAAAATTTACAACAACCAGCCCATCGCTTCACCCTTTGATTCATGTTCATTATTTTGTGATGTATATGTGTAACACAATTTTAAACAGTTATGTATTGCTTGTGTTTACAGTCATTGTGTGTGATAGTCAAGGCCAAAGATTTCCCCAGTACCTATCAGTGAGATGATAGATGAACTGCAGGTGTCTCTTGTTCACTTATTTGTATAAGACAGGTCACAGCAGTTGCTCAAGGAAACAACCTTCAAATGGTTTCTGCAGTGTCTCAGTATGTTGAGGCTGATGGAATTCATTTCTAGTTCTGTATGGTTCTATTACTGAGATACTTACTTTGAACATAAATGAAAAATGATTTTCTTGTTAGTAATACTGAGATAGCACGCAAGGCATGTGCTATCGGCATATGTAAACAAAATGAGCTAGATGCTCAACAAGGCCTGTAAGTTGGCCACAGTTTGATTGCTTGCCCTCATTCCTCACTGTTTGCCTCTTGATGTTTGGAGTAAATGATAAAGATGACCTTGTTGATTCTTCCTATAAAATAAATTATATTCTCATTACATACAGGTCAGATCAGTCGGTAAACATGTAAATTTCCAACTAGGTGTGGATGGCCAAATCCAAAACTTCCCAGAATTTGATTCTTGTAAGTGACACTAGCGGATGGTTTAATAACAAAGTGTTTTTTTTATTAAATGTATGGATTCAATTCTGGATATATTTTTTATTAAATCCAATACATGAAAACTGCCACTACATGTGGCAGTTTTCATCTAAATTACAAAACCTTACAAGTCTTGTTATAATAAGATATAAGAAGGTAGGAAACTGGTATTCCACACTGAAGTCTCTGTAGTGTGTTTAGTTTAGGGCTGCTGTGCCGTATCCAAGCAATTGAAACATTATATGCTGAGTATGATGTGCTTAAGCTAACTGCATAAAATAATATACTGCTGTATAAAATAACTAGCTGTGCCCCGCGGTTTCACCCGCGTTTTTCTTGTTTCCATGGAAATACTGAGATAAAATATTGCCTATATTATAGCCTCCCTCAATAAATGGACTATTTATATTTAAACAGTTTTCATATCAGATCAGTATTTCCCGAGATTACCGCATTCATAACAAACAACCAAACTTTTCAGCTTTATAATATTAAGAAAAATATAGATTAAGTTAAATTGTATAAGTCGCAGGCAATAGCTGTCTATCTGTTCGACATTCAGCCAGACACATAAGAATTACGACTACAGGCGGGAGTGTCCGTCCACTTTAAACCGGGTTAAAATATTATTTTAAAGTACTTCTGAGTAAATTATATTTTATTACTCTTTATTTCTTTTTATTTTCTTGTGGCAGAAGAATATATTGTTTCCGCAACCTGATCTTGACAACGTGTGCGTTCGCGCAGCGGAATGTTGTTAAATTTTAAGATTTTAATTATGCAGATATTTAGTGTATGACGCCGTATAATTGTGTATGGTAAAAAAAAATTTGTGCACGCAGCCATTGTGGAGAAATTCACCAAAAACTGATTCCGCTGGGCGAACGTTGTCCTGGCGGAACTTTTTTTAATCCATAGCCTTTAGAAGAAAAGAGATGTGTCCAAAAATTAGTGTGTATTTGTGTGTAATTGTGTATGTATGAATAAAATTAGTGCATGCATAAACTTCGGAGATATTCAAGTTTCCGCTACGCGAACGTTTGGCCATTAGCTAGTTTTCATATAAAGCGCTTACATACAGAGTTGTAGATTTTTACATAAGTTGTTTTGAATTTGTTTATATTTGTTTAACAAACAGATTTAGAAAAAATCGTAGGGCTTAAAAGATAAAAATATAAACGTAAAATACGCTTATTAGGTCTTAGTTCTTAAAGTATGCACTTTGGGGCCTAGATTTTCGCGTTTATACAAACCATGTAAGTGTCTGCAACATGTTGCCAAGTACCAATCCTGTTCCGTTAGGAATTAAAGAGTTATAGGACAATTTACCATGAATAGATCACTGTTTATAAAGCAGTCAAATATCACGACGTTCTAAAGGAATTGCATGGTAAAATTTATGCCAATAATTAGTGTATTCATTCAACTATTCACATGCAAAATTTCATGTCATTAAATTCAGTAATTAAAGAAAAACAATTATAATACTGACGAAGCATCGAAAACCTACATAACCCGACCAAGTTCGGATGGCTACAAAAAAGCGGCCGTGCCATATATCTAAGAAACGTTCTTAACTTTCCAATATAGTATTTATTAATATGGTACAGTTGCGTACACAAGGGTTAGGAAAAATAAAACAATTGCATTTCTTGAATGAAAAATATTTTTTTAATAATAACGCCACTATCTACGATAAATATCGATTCAAGAAGTAGTTTTTTTAAGTTATTAGATTCTTGATCCACTGAAGTTGCAAAGGGGAACGCTCGTGCATGCCTAGTCCATTGGTTAAATAGTGTAATAAGCTACAATATGATAAATATTTACCTAGACAGTACTTACATGTGGTAATTATTTAATTTCCCTAAGGGGTCTGTACCTACGTAAATAGTACCTACTTTCTGTCATAGTCAAATACATTTAAAAAAGTAGGTGTACAAAAATAAATGACCTATAAATTATATCGAAACAACAATTATGTTATCACTTATACCAATTCAATACCGGTATTATACTGTAAATTTTGGGATGTTACCTAAATATATTGCACGGCCGCTTTTTTGTAGCCATCCGAACTTGGTCGGGTTATGTAGGTTTTCGATGCTTCGTCAGTATTATAATTGTTTTTCTTTAATTACTGAATTTAATGACCTGAAATTTTGCCTGTGAATAGTTGAATGAATACACTAATTATTGGCATAAATTTTACCATGCAATTCCTTTAGAACGTCGTGATATTTGACTGCTTTATAAACAGTGATCTATTCATGGTAAATTGTCCTATAACTCTTTAATTACTAACGGAACAGCATTGATACTTGGCAACATGTTGCAGACACTTACAAGGTTTGTATAAACGTGAAAATCTAGACCTCAAAGTACATACTTTAAGAACTAAGACCTAATAAGCGTATTTTACGTTTATATTTTTATCTTTTAAGCCCTACGATTTTTTCTAAATCTGTTTTTTAAACAAATATAAACAAATTCAAAACAACGTATGTAAAAATCTACAACTCTCTATGTAAGCGCTTTATATGAAAACTAGCTAATGGCCAAACGTTCGCGTAGCGGAAACTTGAATATCTCCGAAGTTTATGCATGCACTAATTTTATTCATACATACACAATTACACACAAATACACACTAATTTTTGGACACATCTCTTTTCTTCTAAAGGCTATGGATTAAAAAAAGTTCCGCCAGGACAACGTTCGCCCAGCGGAATCAGTTTTTGGTGAATTTCTCCACAATGGCTGCGTGCACAAATTTTTTTTTACCATACACAATTATACGACGTCATACACTAAATATCTGCATAATTAAAATCTTAAAATTTAACAACATTCCGCTGCGCGAACACACACCTTGACAACGCGACCCCTTGCTTGCTTGTTAGTTGGCCGTGCGAAAAACAGTCTTGCCGTAATTCTAATCCTACATATTTAAATGTTTGGCCCTGTGATTTATTTACCGTTACGACAAAAGATAATTTAATTGGCAATTGGACTCTTTTAAAATGAAAAGGCGAATCATTTGGAATAATTTATTTTCAAAAAAATAGGTTTTTGATTTTACACCTTGTGTTACAATATAGCAATTTTATTACGGATCCCTAATTTTCTCGATAAATGGACTACCCAACACTGCAATAATCATTCAAATCGGTAACAACCAGTAGTTCCAGAGATTAACGCGTTCAAACAAACAAACAAACAAACACTGCAGCTTTATAATATTATATAGTATAGATATTTACTTGCTTTTATTGCATTTTATAGGCTCTTTCTAACTGGCTCAAGTAGATGGCATGTTAGTAATTATGATCATTCACTAAAACTACGTAATGAGATGTAATTGTGGTTGTTCTTTTCTTCAAAAAGGGTGATAACACCTTGCATTGAATAACAGACCAATTTCACTTCTGAGCCATGTATACAAGCTATGCTGCCCTGGGATCTGGAGGCGACTGCCCTCCAGGCGGAGGCGCATCGCCGGGGCGAATCCCCGCTGCTTCGATAAGTCGAGGAGCGGCGGGAAGAGCTCCGGCGCGATCTCAGGGCAGTATGGAGGGAGCGACTGTCGCAACCGAGGTTCAGGCACGCCGCAATCGCGGCGGTAAGACCCCTCTTTGAGGAGTGGCTGGACAGGCGTCACGGCGTCCTGACCTTCCGCAGGACGCAGGTCTTCACCGGACACTGATGTCTGGGTGTCACCACTGCGAGGATCGCCCGGAAGACACGGTGGAGCATACGGTGCAAGACTGCCCCGCTTGGGTAGAGCACCGCCGTGTCCTCACGACGGCGATAGGCGGCGGGCGACCTCTCGCGCCCGGCATTGTTCGAGGCTATGCTTGGCGTGCGGGCATGCGGGGCGAGACGAAGTGGGAAGCGGTCGCCCCCTTCTACGAAGCAGTAATGCTAGCGAAGGAGGTGGTGCGCCACATGAGGGAGAGGACAGCGTCCTCCCTCCACCCCAGCCGCATCCGTCGCTGTGGGCGCCTGGGACCACCCCAGGCGCCCACGGCGACGGACATCGGCAGACGATCAGCCTCGTTGATTGGACTATTGACCCAAGCCAGACGTATTTAAAGATGAGATTTTTTTGGCCCCAAAAAGTATTTTAGGCATTTCCCAAACACTTTTTGAACCAAAAAATAGTTATGTTCCCGTAGGTTAATTTTTGAGTTGTAGCGGCTGGCAGCAGGTAGTAAACTATAATTGTAACGCAACTAATGTTTGGCAACTGAATATTTAAAACAACAACTTGCTTACTATCTGGTACTTTTAGTGATTTTAATGTTGCCAAATATTTCAGTTGCCTCAAAATATTTTTCCATAAATAAAATAAGCCAAATGCAGGGTTTAAAGGGTAAGGCTTTTTTTATAGTGGTAAAATCATCAAATGAGTCCTCCCACCCAGGGCAGGGCGGGAGTGACTGTCAGACTTGTACTGACTAAAATCCACGGGCGAGCAAGGCTTTGGCCCTCTACAGGCCCCGTCACTATGCTGACACTCTTTGAGGCGCGCGTGGAACACAACGCGCCGTTGACCCGGGCATGGTCCATGGTCGGACAGCGAGTCGCCCATTACTCGCTGCCCGCATGCCCGCGGGCAGCGAGTAATGGGCCGCATGGCCGGAGATCGTATTACGACGTCCGACGCCGTGGGCGTCTACCACTGCGGCTGGGGTGGGGAGAGGACCCTGTCCTCTGCCTCACGCGGCCCGCCTCCTCCTTCACGAGCATTACTGCTTCGCAGAAGGAGGCGACCGCTTCCCACTCCGTCTCGCCCCGCAGCATGGCCTCGACCAATGCCGGGCGCGAGAGGTCTCCGCCTATCGCCGTCGTGAGGACACGGCCGTGCTCTGCCCAAGCGGGGCAGTCCTGCACCGTATGCTCCACCGTGTCCTCCGGACGATCCTCGCAGTGGTGACACCCAGGCGTTTCTTCCCTCCCTATCAGACACAGGAACCTCCCGAAACTTCCGTGTCCGGCGAGGACCTGCGTCGTGCGGTAGGTCAGGACGCCGTGACGCCTATCCAGCCACTCCTCAAATAGGGGACTTACCGCCGCGATTGCGGCGTGCCCGGGGTAAGGCTAAATTATCTATATATATAAAAGAACAGGGTTTTTTATTAAGACTCGACTACAGCCGAAACCGCTAAACGCAGATACTTGAATTTTGGACAGTAGTTGCAGTCTACCATGTAGGGGGGCAATAAGATGGGATTTTGCGAAACTCCTCCTCTAAGGGGGTGAAAAGGGGTGAAAACTGTTGTATGAAAAATCTTATCCCTTGGGTTTATAAGCTTGAAACTTGGTACGAATATGAGTATAAGTAAATAAAAAGGACTGGCACTATTACTTTTTTTAAACTACGAAACCCTCCATTAGTAATCTAGACGATGTTAAAGTTTGTATGGGAAAATCATAACGCGCGAACCGATGAATTTGAAAATCAGTATTCAAATACTAGATCAAAAATAATTAAACACGTGTCTTTGGATTTTTCGAAAATCACCCCCCAAGTTGATGAAAAGGGGTATTCAAGTTTTAAGGTAAGGATATTAAACGCTAAACGTAGAAAGCTGACTTTTGGATGGTAGTTACCGTTAATTATGTAGGTGAGAATTAAGAAGGGATTTTGCGAAAATCCACCTCTAAGGGGGTGAAAAAGGGTGAAAACCTTTGTTTGTAAAATCTTATGCCTTGGGTTTATAAATTTGGAACTTGGCAAGAATACGAACGTAAGTAAGTAAAAAAGATTGGCATTATTAGTTCTTTAAAACTACCCTCCTCTGGTGATTTAGATAATGTTAAAGTTTGTATGGGAAAATCATAAAGCGCTAACTGATGAACTTGAAACTCAGTATATAGAAATTAGATCAAAAATAAACAAACACGTGTTTTAGGGGTTTTCGAAAATTACCCCCTAACTTGGTGAAAAAGGGTGATTAAGTTTTAAGGGAAGGCTGCTTGCTTCGATAAACCCAAAACTTGGCATAAATAGTTTCCCAATCGAATAAAGGATGTGTAATCCTAATTTCCTAATTCCTAATTTCCTAATTCCTAACTAATATTATAAATGCGAAAGTAACTCTGTCTGTCTGTCTGTCTGTCTGTCTGTCTTTTCTTCACGCCTAAACTACTGAACCGATTTGTGTGAAATTTGGTACAGACATAGTTTGGAACTTGAGAAAGGACATAGGATAGTTTTTAACCGACTTCAAAAAAAGGAGGACTCTGTATTTTTTTAATGTTTGTTACCGCATTACGGCCGACTGGATGAACCGATTTTCATAATTCTTTTTTTGTTTGAGAGCTGGTGCTTTCCGTGTGGTCCCATTGTCACCAAATCAGGATCTGATGATTGGATCTTGGAGAAATCGAGGGAAACCCTCAAATTTTACAGGCTCACCCATCGTTTTTCGTAAATTTTATGAAGTAATTTAAGTACTTGCGTATGGTAATCATCATCTTATGTATCTGAGCTGATGATGGAAGGTACAACTCCTTAACAGTAGTTTGTTACCGCATAACGACCGACTGGGTGAGCCGATTTTCATAATTCTTTTTTTGTTTGTAAGCTGGTGCTTTCCGTGTGGTCCCATTGTCACCAAATCAGGATCTGATGATTGGATCTTGGAGAAATCGAGGGCAACCCTCAAATTTTATAGGCCCACGCATCGTTTTTTGTAAATCTTATGAAGTAATTTAAGTACTTGCGTATGGTAATCATCATCTTATGTAGCTGAGCTAATGATGGAAGGTACAACTCCTTAACAGTAAGGGGTAGGCATCGACTGATTCATTGTTCGCATATCTCCGGAACTTCAAGTCCGATTTCAATAATTCTTTTTTTTTGTGCTAGGTATCGTTCAACTTAGGGAATACTGCAAGTTTCATTAAAATTGGTTCAGTAATTTTTGAGATAGGGAATTTTATTAGCTTATTGTGTACATGAGGGATGTTATTACCAGTGCTACGGATTATATTATATGTATTTGGCAAGAATTTGGGTTGAATATTTTAACTAAAAAACGAAAAATAAAAAACTTTTTCAAAGTCGGTGGCAGAAAAAAACCAATGAAATAAAAAATAACAAAGCCATCGACTTCCGAAATAAAAGTTATTTTTTAGATTATTTTACCCTTTTTTTGTGGTTCTTTTTGAAGGCGGTTACATTTTTTTTTGAAAAAGTTTTTTTAATATATATATTTTTACGGGTTAAGCCCCGCTTGCCGAGGTTGGTCTGTGGATGGGTAAAAAGCACTCGGAAAGCACGTAAAGCCGTTGGTCCCGGCTGTCATTTGAAGATCTTTGACAGTCGTTACTGTCAGAAGCTCTAAAGTCTGACAGCCAGTCTTACCATGGGGTATCGTATTACACAGTTACTGGGTTGTGGAGGTCCGACAGGCAATCGCTCCATGTAAAATACTGATATCCAGCTGCATCTGGTTTGACTGGAAGCCAACCTCAATATAGTTGGGAAAAACGCTAGGCAGATGATGAACGGAGTATAGATAATTCTATTAGTACTATATGTCGAGTGGTCCTTATGCTCGATAGATGGCGGTGATCGCGCAATGATGTCGATCGTTACACGTGACAAAGAAAGCTACTTTGTTTTATACTATGTAGTGATTAAATGCAAGTAACATTGGTCCGACCTGTTTATTAGTCAGTGTTTAGTAATCCGTTTGTGCTGGATAGGATAATCTCAAGCCCGGGGAAGGACACAGGGCAACTTTTTATAAACACACCATACAGGTAAAGATTGATGAAGAAACCACTGGTAGAATTTTGAAATTTGCAGAGTTCTATTATTATTATTTTTTTATCGTGGTAAAATCATCAAATGAGTCCTCCCACCCAGGGCAGGGCGGGAGGGACTGTCAGACTTGACTGACTAAAATCTACGGTGTCCTTCAATAGCCCTTTATGTACCGGGGTCACGGTAATTCGTAAGTCCCGCGACCCCGGCAGGCTTTGGCCCTCTAAAATAATAAGCACTTAGAAAGGAATTCAGATAATCCACCCTCAAGAGATTCCCTCTAAATATTAGGTATAGGTGTTCAAAGATTGTATGGAAGCTAATTTTGAAGTTAGAAATCTGGGATGTACGATATGAAGTTACATAAAAAAATATAAATAAGTATTAAAAAAAATGTCACGTAACTTAATAAGGCAGACCAAATTCTACGCGAGCGAAGCCGCGGGCAAAAGCTAGTTATCTATATTTCAAAAATCAACCCCTAGCGGGATGAAAATCGAGAAATTCTGTTTCAATGAAATATCTTATTCGTTTGGTTTAAGAAGTTCTAGAAACCATTCAAAACTCTCATCTTTCTCTTTTAGTATTGTAAAGGTTGTGGATGGATTATTCGACTTAATTTGGTCTTTAATCGGAATGTAGATATTTAGATTTTCCTTAAGTATCCCTTCAAGACGGTGGCCGGGAATTGAAATTCATAGAGGGTAAAGTCCGAAATTCGCGCAGACGAAGTCGCGGGCGTAGTGCTAGTCTTTCATAAATAACGTCGCCGCCCACACACGTAGTGTTCCGCACAGTCTTCGCATCAACGCATCGCGGTAATGAACTTGGCAACACTCTAGATGGATAGTTTAAAGTATCCTAGTGCTCATTAATAGGACATTGACTTGTTTTTCCAAGAGGCTTGCACGAGTAGGTAGCAAGTTGGTATTATAATGTAAATGAACATGCAAATTAGCACAAATTGTCACTTTTAACTGAATAAGTTATCCAAATACAAATACTAGCACTGCATAAATTTCAAGTTTCAGAATTCAATTCACGCCAAAATTATATCTTGAGCAAAGGTTCATCAAAATGTAGAAGAGACTCGATTAAACCAATATGGTGGATTTTCAGCGCCATATTAGGGGATAGTTTTTTTCTCTTTCAATTCCATCGAGTGTTGCATTAACTTAAAATTCTGGGTGTGTATCTAATATTAGAAATGCAAAGGTTTGTGAGGATGTTTGTTACTGTTTCACACAAAAACTAACATTTATTGTTTTTTTTTAAATACGTTGCCTCACACTAGGATTTCTTCCTGTATCGTGAGTGCGTTTACAGACAGAAACTCACATACACACACAACACCCAGACCCGGAACAACTACTTGCAGATCATTCAAATATTAGTTCCGTGCGGGGATCGAACCCTCGACACACAGCGCAGCAGTCCAATTGCTCAGTCACCGCGCCAAACATACCATACGATTTATCATGACTGATAATTTTCAAATAAAACGCGGGAAGCCGCAGGCAACAGCAGTCGTCATTAAAATAACAAATAAATTAAAAATCCGACTGCCGGAAAAGCGAACAAAAAGATGTAATTAATAATATTAAAGATTAGTGCTTAAAAATTTAAGACCAGTTGAGTTGGAGGAATACACACATACGTGTAGATTTAATAAAATAAATACAAACAAGTATACAGCTAAATTATTTAATAGAAGGACTAGAAGGAACCCCAGGAGTGGAATAGAATAGGAAAAAGTAAACTATATTAATTTTGTCATTAGTTCCAAGCACCATTTAACAAGGGCCAAGAGGGAAACAAGCTCGCTACCTGTAGTGCTATTCTGTAACTTCCACGAGATCACTTCACGCGAATACATAATCTAACTTATTTTTTAGGTTCCGTACTCAAAGGGTGCTGTTCGTCTGGCTGTCTGTCACCAGGCTGAATCTCATGAACCGTGATAGACAGTTGGAGTTTTCACACCTGATGTATTTCTGTTGTCGCTATAAAACAAATACCAAAAAGTAAATCCTCGAGGTTTCTCGACGACAAGACACTTGAAACGTGACGTTTAGAGAATTTCTTTAATCTCGTTCAAAATCTGCGACAATTTAATCTATATATATAAAAGGAGAACTGACTGACTGACATATCAACGTACAGCCGAAACTACTGGGGCTAGGAATGTGAAATTTTGCACACGGCTTCCTATTATAATGTAGGGGAGCACTAAGAAGGGGTTTTTGGAAATTTAACCTTTAAGGGGGTGAAAAGGGGGAATTAAGAAAGCACGTAACCCACGCGGACGAAGTCGCGGCCAAAGTACTAGTCAAAAGTATAAAGTCGAATGTGCGCTCTCTTGAGTGAAGTGCAGAACTCTTAAATGTTATAGAATAGCACCACAGAGTGGCAGCGTACTTATCATCACCTACTTATTTTTTTACCTATTAATTTATTTTATTCAATAGGTGCAGATACAGACAACAGATCAAAACAATACAAAGTAATAACCTTAGTAATATAAATTGAACCTGAAGTCCAGTTACAACATCGGGCACGCCGCAATCGCGGCGGTAAGACCCCTCTTTGAGGAGTGGCTGGATAGGCGTCCTTACCTTCCGCATGACGCAGGTCCTCACCGGACACGGAAGTTTCGGGAGGTTCCTGTGTCGGATAAGGAAGGAGGAAACGCCTGGGTGTCACCACTGCGAGGATCGTCCGGAGGACACGGTAGAGCATACGGTGCAGGACTGCCCCGCTTGGGCAGAGCACCGCCGTGTCCTCACGACGGCGATAGGCGGAGACCTCTCGCGCCCGGCATTGGTCGAGGCCATGCTGCGGGGCGAGACGGAGTGGGAAGCGGTCGCCTCCTTCTGCGAAGCAGTCATGCTCGCAAAGGAGGAGGCGTGCCGCGTGAGGGAGAGAACAGTGTCCTCCCTCCGACCCAGCCGCAGTGGTAGACGCCCACGGCGGTCGCCAGACGATCTCCGGCCACCGTAGGCGTGGGCATGCGGGCAGCGAGTAATGGGCGACTCGCAGCCCGACCATGGACCATGCCCGGGTCGACGGCGCGTTGTGTTCCACGCGCGCCTCAAGGAGTGTCAGCACATTGACGGGGCCTGTAGAGGGCCAAAGCCTGCCGGGGTCGCGGGACTTACCCATCACCGTAACCCCGGTACGTAAAGGGCTAGTGAAGGACACTGTGGATTTTTAGTCAGTACAAGTCTGACAGTTCCTCCCGCCCTGCCCTGGGTGGGAGGTCTCATTTGATGATTTTACCACGCAAAAAAAAAAAGTTACAACATTCTAAACAAATAATGCTTCGTTTTTAAAGCTCAAAATTGGATATGAATCAGTAGTATTAAAAATTGTAACGAATTACAATAGGGCCTCGTTAATCCGGACTCCCGCTCTTTCGGTGATCGCTGTAATCCGGCGGTTACAAAGATATCAAGTGTTAGCTGATGAGGAGATTGTGCAAGCGACAATGTGTGAGGATGATGAGCAAGATCAAAACTATAGCGTTGATGTTCTCACCTCCAAGAAAGTTGGTAATTCAGAGGCAGTGGGATCTTTAAACACTGCTTTAAAATGGGCTGAAAGTAACCAATTTGATAGCCACAAAATTATGTTTCTCCTTCGACTTAGACCCGGCCTTTTAAAATTACAACCTTTTTCAAGAAGAAATATCTAATTTTAACTTATTTACTATTTTTCTTGCATACCTAGCTGTAATTTTGAACATGTTCATTTTTGTTTTTATAATTTAACAAAAAAAAATGATTAAAGAATCTAAGCTTAAACATGGGTTTTATTACCATTAAATATGACATACTACAATCCGGACGCCTCGATAATCCGCAAGGGGTCTTGTTTTTGCCTCTCCGGATTAACGAGGTCCTACTGTAATAAAATAAACAACATAATTACGAACAAGACCCAAATGATCTATAATAGTCACACAAGGTTATAATTTAACAGAAAAAATTTGAAAGAGCTAAATTTGTCGTGAAAAATGTCTACATGTGAGCAAATAGCGTTATTATTTTTACACATTCTATGTAAAGTATTGTTTTGAGAAACATTGTTATTGCTTGCGGGAATACTAAACAATTGTGGTTTACGCACAGATCGAGTCGGTACTTTTATATCTAAATATTCAACAAGTTGGCCGTCCAGAGAACAATTTTCACAAGTCACTCGTCCATCTTCTATGTTCTAGAGTTGCCAAAGAGAATCTTCAAATTCGGTCTACATATTCCGGTATTTTGCGTCGTAACAATTGTTTGGAACACAGAGCCCTGATAAATCGCCTCTGGAACGCTTCTATACGGTCCGTACGTGCGTTATAGATTGGAGACCAAATAGATGAACAATACTCCACACTAAGGAGCAGTAAACGATTATAAGAGACTTCGCTTGCTTAAATGGTTTAGCAGTCCGAAGTATAAATGATAACACTCGATTAGCTCTACTGAATATAATATCATAGTGAGTTCTAAAAGATAGGGAGGAATCAAACATCACCCCCAGATCATGCACCTCTGTAACCGTCTCAATAATAGTTCCCTCGATGTGGTAATTATACTGTATAAAGTTTTTTTTCTTTTTTGTGAATGAAATGACTTGGCATTTTTATTCAATGACATGAAATTCCTATGACACCAGTTTACCATACCATCGACATCTTTTTGTAGAATGGCACAATCATTACGATCAGATATTCGTCTAAAATTTTTATATCGTCGGCATAAGCTAGACATTCACTCTTATTTAAGTTTAACAAATCATTCACAAATATCAAAAATAAAAGTGGACCCAAAGGCCGATGCAACTTTTAGTATGGACCTTGGCATCAATTTTTTTTTCTTTACGCCAGTGATTAAATTTTGGCCTCAATTAGACTACTACCTAAGAAGTCCATAGAAAAACCTAAGAAGTTCGTAAAAAATAATAATGGCGGTTTTAATTTTGTTCTAATCAGGAGTGATTTACTCCCGATTAGAACAAAATAAAATCTGTTACATCTCTGGTTGGTTACGGTTTAGATTTTTTAAATTATTTTTTACGAACTTCTTAGGGTTGCGGTCTACTAATGACCAACTTTTCATTACAGGCGAAAGAAAAAAAAAATTGATGCCAAAAAGTTGCATACCCCTTTGAACCATGATGAATACCTGAGATTGCCAAGTACGGAATAGAATCATAACTACTGAGTGTGACTAAAGCTGGGGTTGGTTCCGGAGTAACCGGATACAGCCAAATTTGAGAAGTAACTCGTGAACTGGTGGCAGTGTATTGTGTGGTGGCGCAGTTGCTGGAGGAGTACCTGACGGAAGCGGGGCTGCACGCGCTGGAGGCGGGCGACGCCGCGGCCGCTGCCGACGCCGTGGCGCCCAACTACGCGGAGCTGGCGTTGCTGCTGCAGCAGTCGGCCGCTATCTACGGCCGCAAGGTGGACTACCTGTACCAGCACGTGCTCGATGTCAGCGAGACGCTGCACGCGCCCCCGTGAGTCCCGCGCCATGTTACACCCTCATGTCTCAGCTTGTTGCTTCATTTAATTTTATTAGTAACTAGCTTCCGCCCGCAACGCCGTCCGCGCGGATGTCGGTCTACGCGTGGATGGCTTATTTCTCCATTTTGAGTAACTCTGACAATGACATCTTATAAATATCTATTGGACCCAAATACGGCTAAGCCTATAATAATTAAGGAGATCCCACTATTCAGCTACTGCTGTTGAGCTCGCGTTCTGTAGTAACTGAAAAATAAGATTTTTTTTTCTACGTATTTTTCCAGCATAAAAAGGTATCTCATTTTATGCCCAGGATAATAAGGTATAGTTACACCAAGTTTCATCGAAATTCGCCGGTAGTTTTCACGTGATACCTGCATATACAGACAGACAGACAGACAAAAATTTTTTTAATCACGTATTTGGGTTTGGTATCGATCCAGCAACAACCACCGCTATTTATTTTTTCAATATTTTCAATGTACAGAATTGACCCTTCTACAGATTTATTATATGTATAGATAACGTACGAACTCCGTCCTACTGAGTGGACCGATTGTGGTTTATCACAGACACTGACGTAACAAAATATTATTTTAAAAGGTGTGTCTTAACGGGCAATGCTTTTATGTGGCCCGGCCATAAAGCCACACATTTCTGTTCTGGCCGTAAGACAAAAAGTATGAGCAGTGGTGATTCAAAATTTTTAATGATGGCCGGATATGAACCAACATATTGCCGTAAAAATATTGCCCGTTTAGACGCACCGTAAGAGGTTTATTTCAATTAAAAAAAGTTCCAAAACAGTATCTCAAGTTCTTTAAAAGCAACTGTTTTTCTTCACAAGTAGATAAAGTTCTTAATAAATCTAAACTTTGATAAGCTTGTCTTAGTGGAAGCTGTACTGCTCTACAGATTTGAATGTGATATTTAGAGCGAGATTTTGTATTGTTGTATAAACATTTGGATTCAATTATTCCAAATACTATTAAATGTATATTTTCATATCACTCGAAAATGGCTCTAACAATTTCGATGATGAAATGACGGGCATCGCGGCGGTCGGAAGCGCTCCTCCTTCTGCGAAGCAGTCATGCTAGCGAAGGAGGAGGCGTGACGCGTGAGTGGTAGACAACCACGGCGATGGACGTCGCAAGACGATCTCCGGCCACCATAGGGAGGTCATGCGGGCGGCGAGTAATGGGCGACTCGCTGTCCGACCATGGACCATGCCCGGGTCGACGGCGCGTTGTGTTCCACGCGCGCCTCAAAGTGTCAGCACAATGACGGGGCCCCTTAGAGGCCCGAAGCCTGCCAGAGTCGCGGGACTATCGAATATTGTAACCCCGGAACGTAAAGGGCTATTGAAGGACACCGTGGATTTTAGTCAGTACAAGTCTGACAGTCCCTCCTCCCCTGCACGGGTGCATGGGAGGTCTCATTTGATGATTTTACCACCCTAAAAAAAACTATTCCGATGAAATTTGCAATACGAGTTTACGGAACAAGGATATTCGTCGAAGAACTAGAGTCAGGGGTGGCCAACTTGATTAGACATAAGATCTACTGTTTACCAACGAAACCTTGTGCGATCTACCAACCGTGACGGAACAGCGATTGAAAAGTGATACAAGATGATGCTGCAGTAGTTGATAATTACGTTGCGCAGTCTGATCTACTTATTTATATTTTTTGCTTTGCCACGATCGACTGGAGTAATAGTCGCGATCGACCGGTTGGCCACCCCTGAACTAGAGTCACCGACATAGTTCTTCAAATTTGTAAGTGGAATTGGCAATGGGCAGGCCACAACGCTCATAGAACTGGTAATCGATGGGAAACGCGGGCAACCGATGGATGCGAGTGGCAAATTGTCGTTCAGTGTGGCGGTCTAAGGTGGAGGTCCATGTTCAGCAGTGGACGTCTTCCGGCTGATGATGATGATATACTACTGTTTTCGATTCTTAAATAGAGTTGTAATTTGTAGTTTTATTGCTGCTAAGTATGGGTAAATGCGTAATTTTTATTTTAAAATGTGTAATTTTTCTTCAGCCACTTGCAACGCACACAAGGCAGTCGCTGAGTGTATTTGAACTAAATCAACATTTTTTAACAAGAATTAAATCCTAGGATATTGGCTGTAGAATGAATGCATTTTATTTTTGAGAAATTGTATAACTAACCTGAGAACCTTAACGTACCGACGTCCATCGCTTCCAAACGGATACACAGCAACGTGACTGACACCATTCATATTAAGTTTAGTAGTTTTCCTGACGAGTTAGTACAGCTAGTTCGCTCGCTCCGTCCGCAGCGAAGCAGCTGAGGAGGCGCCGTCGTCGCCCGGCGCGGCCCGCCAGCCCGGCGCCGCGCCCGCCGCCGCCCCGCCCGGCGCCCCGCCCGGCCTGCCGCGCGGCCTGCAGGCCTTCCAGCGCCTCGGCTTCTTGGGCGTCGACCCCGAGCGCATCGCGTACACGCCCGCCAACAATCGGCCGCACCCGCAGCTGCCGAACACCTTCACGGAGCTGGAGCCGCGCGTCATGACCGCGTCCTCCTGGGGGGCCCTGTACGACTACGACCACGAGTTCATCGGCCTGCCCCACGACTTCACGGCCACCATCGACACCTTCCACGTCAGTATCTCCTCCGCCAGCCGAGTTAGCTAGCGAGATGCGTGTGCGCTTCCACGGCTCCTTTTAATTTTACATATTGTTGCAGTCGGAGACGGGTATGCTGGTGGATGACTTCGAGCACCGAACGCTTTTCGATCCAGAGGGGCCGCGCCCGATATCATTGCGGGAGCTGCAGGAGGCGATAGAAGCGGCCGCGCCGCCGCTGACGCCGGAGCCCATGAGTCCGCGGGAGACGCGCTCGACCCCGCCCGGCTCGGTCACCCCGCCCGGCCCGGCCAGCCCGCCCGGCCCGGCCAGCCCGCCCGGCCCGGCCAGCCCGCCCGGCCCGGCCAGCTCCCCGCTGCGCACGAGCACGCCCCTGCCCGCCGCCCCCGCACCGGACACGGCTGCACCCGGCACTCCCGTCCTGCTAGCACTGCCTACGCCGCCGTCGGTTAAAAAAGAGCGGAAGAGGCGGCATAGCATTAACAATATTGGTGAAATAGAAGGAGGCATAAAATTAAGGATCAGTGAAGGTATGTTTATCTTTTAGATGGCTGAATATTTGAATGCCGAAAATTAGAATATTGTTGGGGTCTTCTAGTCGTTGACAGATACCCCGGTAGTTGTTGTAGGAAAGTAGTATGTTCACACCAAACCACTGTTATGTTCAATAGTATAATTACGTTTAAGTTACGTACGTTTAGCTATCTGAGCCGTACTTGATGCAATATTATTATTGATCGACCCGCTCGTGGCTGAGTTTAAGTGACGACTGAATTTATGGGTTAATATAATTAATAAAGTACGTTTAGCGTAATTCATTACGTGCGCAGAAACGTACTTTTGCTGTATGAGCATTATTGGCTCGTACAAATATCAACGGTTAAAATACCAATGGTCAAAATACCGAACGATTATGAAACCAAAAAATAAAACATCTCCGCGGAGATTAGGCATCTGCGCCCAAGTGCCATGCCATGCATTTTAAACAGTACCCCATGAAAGAAGAGTTTACTTTACGAGTCTGAAGCCCGGCTGAACTAATTGGTCCCTATTTCTAGTATCATAATTATGTCTGTCACCTCTTTTTTTTGACAAGATGCAGATTTTTCCTAACGTACATTATGTTTTCATAGATATATTGACAAGGTACCGTGATGATGTTAACTTCCTTAAACAGTTCTCTTAGAGAATCGCGCCGACGGAGATTATATATGCGTCGGATCGCTCTCTTTTGGAGAATAAAGATAGACTCGATGTCAGCCACCTGTCCCCATAATAAAATGCCATACGACATTATACTGTGGAAGTAACCAAAATAGACAATTCTCGCGGTATCAGTCAGTGAATTAACGAATCTTCCTGACAGCATATGCTGCTAAACTTAATCGCCCCGCAAGAGTTATTATATGTAGCCTTGAATCAAGTGTAATCCCCAGGAAAACAGTTTTATCAACAAATTCTAGTATCTGTTCATTCAACACTATGTTATAATTACTATTTTTAACATTTGGTAAGGCAAATCTAGTGCATTTAGTATTGTTTCCATTTAATACTAAATTGTTTGCTGTGAACCAACTATGGATCTAACGCAAAGCATTATTGACGTCGTCGTCGTGGGCTCGCCTATTTATTTTAAAAATTAAGGAAGTGACATCAGCAAATAACACCATATTGTGTAGTTGGTTCTTAAGTAAATAGGGTAGGTCATTGATATATATACGAGGAAAGGACCCAATATTGAGCCTTGTGGAACTCCCGTTTTAACTGTTAAACCCTGTGAATTTACACCATTTATTTGAACTCGCTGTTGCCTATCACACAAATAAGATTTTATCAAACTGAGCGCAAGTTTACCTAGTCCGTAAATGTTCAAATTTCAAAAGTAATGTATCGTGATTAACGCAATCAAATGCTTTGGAGAGGTCACAAAAAAATCGTATGGCGTCTTGGGCCTCCCACGCAGTAAATATGTGCTTTAATAAGGTGACACCGGCGTCAGTTGTACAACGTCCTTTTGTGAAATCATATTGCTGATCGTGTAAGATTCTGTTGGTATTAAAATGATTAAGCATCTGACCCTCGACCCCGGCAGACTTTGGCCTTCTAGCCTTTGGCCCCGTCATTTTGCTGACACTCTTTGAGACGTGCGTGGAACACAACGCGCCGTCGACCCGGGCATGGTCCATGATCGGACAGCGAGTTGCCCATTACTCGCTGCCCGCATGCCCACGCCTACGGTGGCCGGAGATCGTCTGGCGACGAGTAGCATATACTTAGAAATAAAAAAAACACCACCTAATGCAATTAAAAGCCTCTTTTTTTGTCCTCATTGATTGGACTAATAGCATTAGTTGAAAGTTTTATCTGTCTATAAACTATCATGTTGGTGTAGTCATGACTTGTGTACCGAGTACGACCTGTTTAGCAGCGCATACATACTCAAAAATGAACACCAAGCTTAGTTAAATTTTTCTTTTACAGACTTGCAACGGTGGCTGGCTAAGCAGCGTGACTTTAGTTTACCAAATAGATGGATAAGCAGCATAGTGAACAAACGCAAGAGTTATATCTTGAGTGAGAGACGGCGGCTGCGCGAACTAGAACCGGATCCGACAGTCGGTAAGCGTTAGCTGACAGTCGATGATTCGCCGGTCGACAGCCCAGTAGGGGCCCACGTGCGTGTACTGATGGCGTATCGCGGTTCACAGAGTTCGCGGGCTGGAGCAGTGCGGAGGCGGCCGAGGCCGCGGCTCGAGTGAAGAGCTGGCGCGTGCTCGAGCTCGACAGCGACGACGACGGCTTCTTCGAGCAGAGCTCCGTGGGAGACGGCTTCGACACGTCGCGCGTGGAGGACGCGACGCGCGCCGACGACACGACGCGCGCAGACGACACGACGCGCGACGACAGCGGCAGCGACCAGGGCGGCGCGGAGTGGGCGGCGTGGCAGGCGGGCGTGCTGTCGCGCGCGGCGGCGGCCGAGGCGCGCGGCGCGCTGGACGTGCACGCGCTGGGCCGCGCCGTGCTGGGCGCGCTGCCGCCGGCGGCCGCGCGGCCCTTCCCCGACGTGCTGCGCCAGGTCGCGCGCGCCGACCACGAGGTGTCGCACGTGCTGCTGGCCACGCTGTTCCTGGTCAGTCGCGTCCGCTGCTAACTCTCGAATCTGTACTTTTACTTGTCTTCTTGTTATAATGTCTCGACGGAGACCGTCTCGAGACAGTAGCGTCCACGAACAATCTTGTGTCGTATTATATTATTATTATTATTATATCACGATAAAAATACTACAAAGTCACGGCTCCGTGAGCACCGGTACGAGTCCAACGATAACGTTGCGGCCGTGTAACGTTCGGTTTATGTTTGGACGGTTTCAAAAATCTCATTTTGTAAATATTGTTGAATAAGTAACAATTTTTTAAAGTTAAGTTACCGTGTGTGTGTGCAGGCGAACGCAGGCAACGTGCAGGTGCTGCAGGACCCGCCGCAGTCCCGCTCTGCGTTCTCTCTGCAGCTGCTGTCGACCGACGAGCGCCTGTACAGCGCCGCGGCCGCCGCCGACGCCGACCAGTTCCTGCGCTGAGCGTGTGTGTGTGTGTGTGCGTGTGCGCACGTGTCCGCTCCTTCAGAAACAGTCTTTTGGCAGTTCTGTGCTCTGCAATGTTTCTCGTCGCTCTTGAGTGATATTTATAGCGTCGCGTCGTGGAAAACTTAACTTAGTTCCCGTATGCTTGTATTTTGTGATTTTTACGTAAAGCATTTTTTTATGAAATTTTATTTACATTTTGACTCTTACTTTTTTTTTACACAATTTAATTTGTAAACTTCACACATTATAAATCCAAATATTGTAGATTTTATGTATATTTTATAGCTATATAATTACACTCATACCTGATGCTAGTAATTGTACATACATAGATATATGTAAATGAATTTTTTGTAAATATAGTAGATAAGTTATTGTAATGAATCAAAATGTATTTTTATAAGTACAAGCCTTGGTATGTAAATAGTCGCGCGCCAGTGAACACTGGTGACTCGACACATGTACGTATGGCGGGAACGGTAAACGTTATTGTGTAGCCGCTGGTGCAGCTCGGGTGCCCCAGCTAGTATTATTATGTTTATTAAGTCTAATCGTGGGTAAGGCAAATAAATCAATGTCTCATTGTTACCTCTGATGTATGTTTGACTCAATTATATCAATTTCATCTCTGTTAGGCAAAAAAATAATACAAATTAAACCGTCCTTTTAGACACATATCTATCTAGATATAAATAGCCCTTCAGACATTGTATATCCACGCCTATGAGGAATATCAAAAAACGTTGAAAGGAGTCTCAAAGCCGATTTTGATGAAAACTAAAACTGCATCATTGGATTTTATAAAAATCAATAATCCTGGCATGGAATCGAACCCGCTGAATTTGGAAAAAACATCACACCCTGTATTATTACACCATTCAATGTGTTGCTAATAAGGATCAAATTCTGGGAAGTAATCATATACGACAAACTTAAAGAAATAGCAGATTTTTATGAGATTGCAATTTTTCAATGCAATGTTACAATGGTATGATAATGTTGCAATGTTACTTTACTTCTGAGCCATAATTTATTCGAAATTATAAAATTTCATTGTTTTCAATATTTAACTGGATTGGTCGAGACTCCCTTCAACGTTTTGATATTCCTGTAAGTTTCAGATATAGCTATGCACGCCCAGTTGAAATAATCAACCTGTATTTGTAATCACAAGATCGACAAGTTTCGGACTCGCTAGGGCAAGCAGTATCTTGTGGTTAGTAGATACCCTGAATATCTACATCATGTGACATCAATAGAGCCCCATCAATATTTGTGTTTGATACAACTCGGCATACACTAAATCATGGAATGCATTAGGAGATCAATTTGATGCCGGTTGCGTCGTCGTGTAGTTCCGATTAGTTAACATTAAGGAATATTGCTGCGAAGTGCACTAAAATATTGAAATTAAAACAGTTAATATCTTAATACAAAATATATCATTTAATTTTATCATTGATTAAATCGGTGTTATTGTACATATTTCAGAATTCTTAAATGTTCAAAAATATTCTTAGTCCTTTTGATCCGTACAACTGTGTATTACTGTAGAATGTAACAGAATAAGTACAATAAGGTGGTCATTCACACCATCAAGCTGAACAAGTTGTCATAATCAAACTATTTTTAATGTCACATGGGCACAGTTGTATTGTCACACGGAGAAGAACGAGTAGGGAACTCCGTAGTTACTGTTTGTAAATATATTTATTTTATAACAATAATATTGCGGCAGCGGAATGCGGATGTGGAGCTGCGTCATAAATCATGCTTCACCTCCTATCCTGCCCTGTTAGCCCAAAAACATGCAGCCAAATAGATCTCTTCGCCGCTACCGACAACGCGGCGGAGATGGCAGAGTTTTGGGCCAATAAAATATAAATACCGTCGTGCCAGCGACACGAAAAAGAACAATAATATTTGTAAAAAGTTGGCAGAATTGTTTTTTTCGGTTTCATTCACCATATGTGTTACAACAACGAGATTAGTAGTACCACTTTCTCGCTTAATTTCTATCCCAATAGTCGTTAATTTGATGCAGGTGTTGCTCAGTCCATTCTGTATGTTCGAGGCCACCACCTGAGAGGTACTGTGCTTATTTTGTTACATTACCTGTATATAATTGATGTAATTGTACCTAAACTCAACTAAGAAAAAGAATAAATAATTGTTTCATTCTTACATGTATATGCCAGGCAAACAAACAGTTAACTGGCAATAATACTATAATGAGCGTAATCAGTAATAGAGGCTGTATTTGTACGAAATTGTAAATACGGGCTAACTGGTGATCGAGTGGCTGACTGCATTTCATTTCTTTGAAAAGTTTGTCTAAATATTTCACAAAATTTGTTTTTCAAAAGGATTAAATTTTTACAAAATGTTCTTTAGTAACCAGTCCCACGGAATGCTCCGTATGGCCCTATGATTACCTACCAACCTGTATAAGTACCTATAGTTTAGTGATTGTCATAGTGCTCCTTGTGGCCTAGATAAAATATGTGCATTAAATGTAATCAAGAATGATTTGTAGCACCCTAAAACTACTCTCAGAGATTAGCGCAAGTTGCGGTACAGTACTGGCGTGCTACGTTGCATATTATTTTTTAGTCGGCCCGGACGCTATCTCTTTTGCAATAATTAGCGCATAATGGTCTTCATCGAGTGAAATATGTCTGTATTGAATTTTTATTGAATTATTCATACAACCTGTTGTACTATGAATATCGTTTGCTCATTTTGTCAGTTGTGAGCGATTGACTGTATTATAGTGGTAATAGTGAGAAGTCATACAATGTATGACATGTGAGGCGCGTGTCTTGGTGTCGTCGGCCGAGTAAAATTGTGATGCCCTTGCGGCTATTTGTTATTTCCCAATTACAAATATTTGTTATTAGAAATAACCTTTTTCTTTCACTGCTGACCCAAACTCATTTTGACCTGGTTATAACTCACCGCATCTCAAAGTATAAAAAATATGTCTCCAATGCCATTCAGACAAACCATAATTTTAAGTTTCTTTCAAATGTTTAGTATGTTTTTTTTGTTTTTAATCTCATCTAATTATCTGTATTTTCTCTGTATTTAAACTTTGTTTACACCTTGATAAATGCGCATGCTGTGGTCTCCTATAAGTGAAGGAGCACACATAAAAGAACCCTATCTGTGTCTTTGTTGTGTATACAGTCTGTGTATTCTTTGTTGGAGATCCTAAATAAATAAATTGGAATCTGATAAAATCCCACACACGACAAATACTTTAGAGCAAAAATCAAAGTCAGATGTTTTTGTTTGAATTAGGCTGTTAGGGTCGACTCACACCAAAAGAGCGGCGAAGGGCAGCGAAGCGCGGAGTTACGGAGTCCCGCGACTTCTCGAGCATTCCAGCGACTTCTCGAGCATTCCAGCGACTCCTCGAGCGGTCGCGGGAATCCGCGCGCCTTCTCGAGCCCACCCGCGAAACAACGAGACGCGCGCGGGGAGCGGGCGCGAGGGGCGGGTTATTGCCAGCGGCCGCTCGCGACTGCTCGAACATTCTCAGGAATTCCCGCGACTTCTCACGTAGTAGCACGGCTACGTTTATGGAATTCCCCGGAATTCCTGCGGCTCCGCGGGCATTCCCGCGACTCGTTCGAGTTTCTCATGCGATAATAAATTTTATTTTAATGAAAATAAAGTTAAAATTCATATGACACTGAAACTGCGCTCCGCTTCGTTGCCCTTCGCCGCTCTTTTGGTGTGAGTCGACCCTTAGTCAACACTTTTTGAAAGCTGTCCGTGACTACCGCAGGACCACCCAAACTTAATCACTTCTATATTTGGTAAATAATGACTAATCAGTTGGTAAAAAACGGCACCTTACAATTTTTCGAGAACCTCGTCGTTGACGGTCTTTGCGGTAGTCACGCTCATTTCAGCAGGACCACTATGAGCGCAGAAAACGGAGTCCCTTACTTCGAGAGTCATAGGTTCGGTTGATGGAAAGTCGACTGAGCGTTGACTTTCATGGTGATGAAGTAAACATAGGTGTTTTTCCGCGGACATGCGGTCGACGAGTAATGGCTGACTTGCCGTCCAATCATGGATCATGCACGGGTCGACGGTGCGGCGCGTTGTGTTCCACGCGCGCTTCAAAGAGCTGTCAGCAATCTGAGGGGGACCATAGTACTCTGTGGGGGGACCCCAGAGCCAAAGCCTGCCACAGTCGCGGGACTATCTCATCTGGTAAACGTGACCGTGGAACGTAAAGGGCTATTGAAAGATATCCGTGGATTTTAGTCAGTACAAATCTGACACTCCCTCCCGTCACGATTAAAAAAATATGATAATTCGACTGAACGATTCATCGAATAGGTATTCATTGATGGACTGCTCTTCCGAATAAGTTTTAGTTATTTTTAGTCGACAACTATATGAAATTGTCAAAAACTGAAGAAAGAATGTCGACGGAGCTCTGTTACGCAGGGCTCCTTTAAAACTTACTTCTGGCTGGTTTAAAAAACAAATAATCATCTAACCTGTCCGAGTCGGGAGCCACAAGTTCTCGAACTCGCTTCGCTCGCTCTGTGCATCAATAGCTTAAGGTGATTCGTCTGTAGTAGCCCGCCAAATTCAAAGGGCCGATTACACTGCGCTACATCTAGTGCACTAGCTGGTGATCTAGCTAGGGCCCTACATAAATGGCGTTCTGATTACACTGCACTTCGTAGGGAATCCTAACTCAGTCTAATACAATACACCAACCATGGCACCCGTGCTTTCAAAATTGCAAAAAATTGGCATTGCTCTCGCTGTAACTTTTTTAGTGTTTTCATTGTGGCATCCGGATCAAATTTCTTATATATTTCCAGTAAAACTTTAAACCCTTCATGCCGGCATTCTTTATTCTTGTAATAGGGATTATTTTTATCCCATCAGAATGTCATCTCTTTGTATAAATCTAAAATACTTAATAAAGTTTCTTTTTCCATAGTCATTTTGCCAATTAAACGCACACAAACACTCGCATCGGTCGGGTGCCGCGGCGAGACTGACCTTCCTATGTAGGCGCACTACCTCCCTACTTGTGATTACACTGCACTACATGTAGTAATGTAGGCGATGTAGGCAGGTCGGGCTCTCCCTGCCGCCCTAAGTTAGGGTCCTACATTCCTACATACATTTATACTTCACTATATCTAGTGCCCTACATGACGTAGTGCACTAGATGTAGCGCAGTGTAATCGGCCCTCAAATCTTCATGTGTTTTTTGCAACTTGCTTATCAGTGACAAGTTGTAACTTGATCAAAATATCTTTCGCGACAATAACAAGTATAAATACTTGTATAAGAATGGTCAAAACATTCGCACTCACAGAGTTTTGGTCT
The DNA here is from genome assembly GCA_943136025.2 of Agrotis puta. Lineage (NCBI taxonomy): Eukaryota > Metazoa > Arthropoda > Insecta > Lepidoptera > Noctuidae > Agrotis > Agrotis puta. The sequence continues at coordinate 263,802 of OW964177.2, forward strand.
AAGTTGATAAAATTTCCGAAATCTAACTTATTTTGACCAAATCTTTGTGGTAGCGAATGTTTTGATCATTCTTATATTTAAACGCTGCTTGCGTTTGCCGATAAAAGGTTGTTTCTCAATAAATTTCATTCGAACAATCATTCAGTCGACTTTCCATTAATCGAACATGTGTAACACTATCGTAGTTAAATTATGGAGCGCTCAGAAAAAGGAAGCATCATCATCAGCCTATAATGTTCCCACTGCTGAGACACAGGCCTCGTAGTAGGGGCCGATACTATACGTTTATTTTATCTCAGATGAAGTGGCGGAACAATATCACCAACGACACATACCTCTCGCCCGTCATTCATGAGGCTGTGTCTTTTTATATTATAGTACTCTGTGGGCTGTGTATTCAAATCCAGACAAGCACCAATGTGTCTTTTTCATACATAAAAAAAACGACGGGTTGCACTCTGGGAGTGCCGGCAGAAGTGAAAACTTGAATAGTAATTGTTGGAAATATCTTGTGAACAGATTTTAGTAAAACTCGCAAAAATGGTTGACTTTTTATTTCAATAATTTTCCAATGTGACGTACATCTTTTATAAACAATGTTACCTAGCAACGAATGTATCCAGCATACAAACTTCTTTAAAAGTAATAAAGTCACACGAACATTCACGCAAGCGCCCTGCGCCGTCCTACGCTTTTTCGGTCAGGGTCACGTGTCCTGACGCGAGTTTAAGATTTTATACCCATTACAGAAAAAGTGCTCAACGCCGCTAAAGAAGTTTTCACTTCAAAAATGTACTTTGAAAATTTTTAACCGACGTTTTTTGTGCTTGTTTTTGAAGACATCCGTTTTTTTTTAAGTTTTGTATTTTGGGTTATAGATGTATCAGCTTAAAGACCGCGTGCGCGAAATTAGTCAGCATCGGCACTCGGCAATCCGTCGGCGTCGGTGAAGTTTGTTTGAAGTAATCTGTGATTCTCATGTTGATACAAAGGCCCAGAGCCCTTACTTGTAATATTTAAAAAATGTTGACATGACATTTAACGAATATGTCAATTTTGTCTTGAATCAGTGTTACCAACATAGGGGTTTTTTCCCCAGATTTAGGGGTTGGGATTTTACTAGAGGTTTTTATTTTTAGGTGTTTTCTGACTCGTCTTATTTGTTTCATTGAAGAAATAAAGTTGTTAAAGCATGAGCTTTAGCACAATCTAGACAGAAATAATTTGACCACAGACATCCAGTTTTATTAAAAAACTAGCTAGCCCGGCAAATTTCATACCGTCTGTAACTAACATCACTCAATTGTTTTGCCTTCCCGGAATCCCTCCACTAACACTCAAACTTTAGGGATAAATATTTCTGAGAGTTGGTAACACTGTCTTGAATCTGTCATGAGCTGTCATTTTTCCATCTAATCGTTCGCTCGCGTCAAATTACGCCGGTAAAATAATTTAATTACGTTTTCGTTGCGGACGAATAAATACTACAGATTTTTTTATTTTAACGGCTATTGTTTTCGATAGTGAAGGAGAAACTGTCATAATAATTGCGGTATGTAAGGCGATGCAGTGTATTCAATTGTAATATTTTAATAAAGACGACAGTGTTTATTTTTTCTTTGTACCGCAGAGTCGTGCGTGACTTGCAAGAAAAATGGGGAAATTGCTGCTAGTGTTCCTGGCAGTCGCCGTCTCTTGCGTGTCTGGCTTTCTCAGGTAATTAAAAGACCAATCAAAACAAAACTACATTACTATGGAACAGAAATGTTATTGGTTGCGATGATCTTTGCAAAGATTTTTATGTAATTTTTTTTATCAAATATTAGAAATTATTATCAAATTGAACCTTACAGCGACCATTTTAACTGCATATTTATTTATTTTGAATAGTTTCACCAACAGTACGTACATTATACATTGATATAATGAAAGTAGGTACATGCGTCATAGCATATTGTCAATATGTTAGTACTATGTGGGACCCACGCATCAAATTCACAGCATCCTATCTCTTGTGGGACATATGAGTAACATGTCTGTTTATGTACAGAGTGCCGCTGTATCGCATGAAGACGGTGCGCAAGCACTTCCATGAGGTGGGCACAGATCTGCAGGTGCTGCGGATCAAGTATGCAGTGTCCGGGCCTGCTCCAGAGCCTCTGTCCAACTACTTAGATGTAAGTAATACTCTCTCACTATGAATACTATTACATCTATCATTCACAACAACAAGTATCATCATTTATTTTGTATCTGTAGTTATCAAATAGCCTAGATTATTTGTGTATGAACAACACAAATAATATAAGCAGTTCCAGTTTATCAGTCTGTTACAAACCCTGATATTTTCCTCAAGCAAAACTTTAGTATGTAATTGTAATATTCATAACCAAAAGACATAACTATTTTCCTGTTTGTTATTTTATTGTTTTCTAGCTAAATACTAGTATATTTTGTAAATCATCAGTTTATTATGGAATTATTATCTTGAGCTTTGTAAACTAAAAGTAGATGAGAGATCATTGAAAACAAACATTGGTGGTGAGCAACAAAGACCTGCATGATTTGATGAATGTTAAATGAAGGTTGGATCTACTTCACAGTATTATGTTGATGATAATGTATGTGAGAACTATTATCTTTCTGAGATGCTCAAACTTGTTAAGTTGTATATAGGAGGGGAAATGTCTGAAAGTGTCTGCCCCGGCATGATAACCCCTCGGTAGAGGCGGCGGCGCGCGGCCGTTATCACGCTGCGCGTTGCCGATAAAGCTTGTCCTCGTCAAACAAACATGGTCAAATTAATGACTATTTATTTGTATATGCCTTACTACATTTGAAAACTATGAAAAGTTTTTTAATTTGAAAAACTTAACCTTTGTATTTGTACTTTTGAACATTGGACTTTCATCTCAATCATAAAATGTATAGTTATAAATTATAAATATGTAATAGTTATAAATTTCTTATGAATTTTATTTAAAGTACTTTTGTGGTACTTTTAATGTTAATTATTTTAAAGTGCGTACCTAATCAGAGGAAAATTAGAACACTCTGAACTCAGGTTGGCAATGCCTAGCATTATACAGGTTGATTGGTAATTGAGTGCATTCATTGAAATACATGATACTAGATTTATTTTGCAACAATTTTAATCCTGACAACTTGGTTTTCGAATTTAGACTTTTGGAAGATATATGGAAATTTTATTTATAAAGGAAATTAGGGGCACTAGTGCCAAAATTGAAATAGATCCATTTTAATATATTTCTCCATAAATTTTTTTCAACCAAGTAATAAAGTAAAGAAAAATGTTTATTCAAAAGCCGAGATAGCATTATATTGATCAATATACTATACCTAAACCCAGTCCTTCCTCCGGAAGTAAGTTGACAGGCCTGTTGATCTAGTGGTGTTCTTTTGATTTTTAAAGCAGAGCTCGTAATTCATGTAAAATAAAATCCAAAATATAAATAGTGGGTCAATTCAAAGTGTAGATGGGTATCGTCTTGGGAGACTTGTATCTACTTACTTATCGATACTCAAATATAAATATTATGTTTTTATGTGACAAAAACAATTTCATCAATTGGCCCTGCTATTCCATACGGCGCGGCGCCCTTATTGCCCTGGCGCCTGTGTGCGCCGCACACTTCAAACATAGGGGCGGCGCGGCCCTTTACATAATTGTCAGCATTTTATATTGTACAAACATAGTTAGAGAGCCCAGTTGATACAATAACCTGTGCAATCTGACTCGTGTTTGTTTATTATTGCAGCTGCTGCACTACTTTGTAGACAACATAATTATGTTATTATGACTGAATAATATTACATATAAAGGGCTAGCTGATATGTGATCTAACAGTTTGGTAGTCACGCTTATAATGCCCGAGGTTGGGCAGAATTAACGAAATATAGGTGTGTAAGCAACTGTGCCTTGCTATGGTGAGCATAGCAAGGTATAGTTGCTTATACACTTCGCTAATGTTGTTTATCTACTATCATGCTATTAATCCTCTATAAAAGAACCTATAACAATTAGCTTATTGCCAACATTAAAACACTCAATGATATAATGATCATTATATCATCCAAACGCGTGTTATAATGAATTTCAAAAAAAGAACATTCTCATGCAATGACATTTTCACCACCAGATCGCTAAAATTTTGAAAAAAGAACAACTCGTCTTATCGTGTTATATCCCGCCATTTTTTCACTCGAATATGATATGCGAATATGGTATGTTATGAGAATCTTTTATAGAGGATTCACAGCATGATTGTAGATAAAGTCTTGTATGCAACCGTTATAATTAGGTATTAAAACACTCATGTGATACTATTATCACACTCGGCTACGCCTCGTGTGATAAACCCACATTCGTGTTTTAATACCCCTGATTATACAACAGTTGCATAAATAACTATTATATCACAGGCGCAATACTATGGACCCATCACCATCGGCGCGCCGCCGCAGACCTTCAAGGTGGTGTTCGACACGGGCTCCTCCAACCTGTGGGTGCCTTCCAAGAAGTGCCACTACACCAACATCGCCTGCCGTTAGTATACCCCCCCCCCACACACACACACACACGCACACACACACACGCTGCACGCAATGCCGTGCGCTCTATGAATTAGTTAACATACTCAACTACCTAACTTTAAAGGAATCTGAACTTATGTATGTACAACATGAAATTGTTTTCCTGAATCATAGAATCTAGTTGTAATAAGGATTAGCATTTGTAAGTGATGTCTTATCACTCATCATTACTTTTTACAACATTACAGTTATAAATTACGATATGTTTTGGTGGTTCAGTGATGTCAACAAAAGGTCTGTATGTACATACATTTGGCCGCCTATGACTCATCAACGTGGGGCGTGCCCACAATGTACTCGAAGAGGGGCACGATTACTGACTGAAACAAGTAATATCAACGCCGCACGTGTGGGAGAATTGTATTGACTGTAGTGATGCTGCCAAATACATTACTTCTAGATCCACATAAAATTGTGATGTCGAGTTTACTTCTAAGTTTTGACTGAGCCGCCGGATATAGTTGTTCCTTGCCACAAAGATAGCTGCTTGAACTTAGAAAAACCTTTTTAACCGAACTCATATAAGTAGGTGGCCAAAAAGCCAATGACATAAGAAACAAAGCCTAGTAGTATTCTACTAATATTATAAATGTGAAAATTTGTTTGGATGGATGTTTGTTACTCATACACGCAAAAACTACTGAACGGTTTTACTTTTTTCTTCAATTTTTTACACAGATAGTTTATAACCTGGATTAACATATAGGATAGTTTTATCCCGATTTTATGTTCCCGTGGGATAATTTTTGAGTTAGCCGTTAGTTAACCGCTGGCAGCAGCTAGTGAAAATATATTTTTATCCCGTTGCAGTGCTACACAACAAGTATGACAGCTCCAAGTCGAGCACATACCGCGCCAACGGTACTGAGTTCGCCATCCACTACGGCTCGGGCAGCCTGTCCGGCTTCCTCTCGGAGGACGACGTCACTGTGAGTGCACACTGACACGAACTAACACGTGCATACTGACACGAGCGACACGTACTGACACGAGCGACACGTACTGACACGAGCGACACGTACTGACACGAGCGACACGTACTGACACGAGTGACACGTACTGACACGAGCGACACGTACTGACTCGAGCGACACGAGCGACACGTACTGACACGAGCGACACGTACTGACTCGAGCGACACGTACTGACACGAGCGACACGTACTGACACGAGCGACACGTACTGACTCGAGCGACACGAGCGACACGTACTGACACGAGCGACACGTACTGACTCGAGCGACACGTACTGACACGAGCGACACGTACTGACACGAGCGACACGTACTGACTCGAGCGACACGTACTGACACGAGCGACACGTACTGACACGAGCGACACGTACTGACACGCGTTGTGCGCAGGTGGGCGGCATCACGGTGCGCGGCCAGACGTTCGCGGAGGCCATGTCGGAGCCCGGCCTCGCCTTCGTGGCCGCAAAGTTTGACGGCATCCTCGGCATGGCGTTCAGCAGGTAACACTCTGCAATCTATTACTAATATTCGTTTACAATATTTCACCACCCTTGGGCAAGCATGACTGCTGAGCACGAAGTCGTGGGCCGAGCCCTTAGTCAGGCAGTATTCGGTGCACCGGCAAAGCTGATTGAAGTGGATTGGACCCTTTAAACCCTGCAAAAAAAAATTAGAAGCCCCGTCAAGCGGGCCTTCGTGGAACCTGCTTAGGTTGCTTTATCACCAATCTGTATAAAGTCCTGTCGACGAATATTTCCGTTAAAGCAAAGTCTTGCCGGTGTTCAGTCTGTTGGGCGACGTCTAGTCGTACACTCCGACAAAATGTCGGTCTACCATTCAGGTACGCCTTTACCCTACGGGAATTACATTTATCATGTTAGGTATGTTAAACTTTAAGTGGTTTATAAGTTAACGATGAGCATGTGGTGACGATGATGTGTGTTGCAGCATCTCGGTGGACGGCGTGACGCCCGTGTTCGACAACATGGTGGCGCAGGGCCTCGTGCAGCCCGTGTTCTCCTTCTACCTCAACAGGTAACAACTGTAGCTACATGTCGGAAACTAAAACGAACTTAAATAATAACGTTCGGTGCAAACTGTCCTCCGGAAGATGTCCAGTTGATAGACGTGTGTGCACCTGCAGGGACCCGAGCGCGGCGCAGGGCGGCGAGATCATCCTGGGCGGCTCGGACCCGGCGCACTACCGAGGGAACTTCACGTACGTGCCCGTGCACCGCGCCACCTACTGGCAGTTCAGCATGGACGCCGTGCAGGTCGCCGAACACACCTTCTGCGCTAAAGTGAGCCACGACAAGTTCGATTGCATAAACACTATGACCATTTCAATTAATGCACTATTATTGTTTAATTAACCCCACAAAATATAAATGAGTTTAACAATTAAAAAATGTTTTGAGATTGTGATGTATCGTGCACTCGCCAGGGCTGCGAGGCCATCGCGGACACGGGCACGTCTCTGATCGCAGGCCCCAGCGCCGAGGTGGAGGCACTCAACAAGGCGCTGGGCGCCACGCCGATGGCCTTCGGGCAGTACGTCGTGGACTGCTCGCTGGTGGCGCAGCTGCCGCCCGTGACCTTCACCGTCGCCGGCACCAAGTTCACGCTCGAGGGCACCGACTACGTGCTGCGCGTGAGTACTCCACGTCACACACTGCTCCAGTCTAGCTGGTCTAGTAAAAGTAAATTGACCCGCACGTGAAGTCACACATAGGATGCGTAACAGACGACCACGTCGCTCGCTCTACTTCACAATATATTATAGGAAAATTCTGAATATAGTATAGAAACATTTTAATATAAAAAGGAGTGCAGTTACTATTAGTACTGACTTTAGTTTGTTTTGACATTTTCCGAAGTTTGAATTTAGCATTACTTGATTTTAGCTTGTTCGCTATCAGGGAGAGTGCTTTATTAAGGCTCGGTTTCCACCAAAGCTAAGACGAGGCAGTGCACACGTTCGAAAATCAACGATTGAAATTGGTTCAATGACCTCTGTTTTCTCCTGTGGTTGATGGAATCTCGCTCCGCCATGGTGGAGCTCGTGTGTGCGCAGGTGTCGCAGTTCGGCAAGACGGTGTGTCTGTCGGGCTTCATGGGCCTGGACATCCCGCCGCCCAACGGCCCGCTGTGGATCCTGGGCGACGTGTTCATCGGCAAGTACTACACGGAGTTCGACGTGGCCGGCAAGCGCATCGGGTTCGCAGCCGCCGTGTGAGGCCAGCTCTGTACTGTACAGCAGCCAGCCTGCCAGCTATCCTTGCTAGCTTTCCAATACCTACGTATGTTATTGATGCAGTGTTGCTTCACCATCATCTAATCTAAAGTCAACACCATGATCTATTATTTGACAGAATAACACATAATAATGCTGTCCTTTTAGTTTTTTTTTATGTTTGTATTTTAGAAATAAAACGTTGTGAAAATATTTTTTTTCTTTTATTTCATATTTCTATTATGTATAATACTGTTTGAACAACTCGCACATCTTAGAATCTTAATTATTCATAATACAAAAATATGAAACCCTTTCAACCTCCATATTTGAATGATGATCATTTATAAGCCGTGTGTAAAGCCAGCACTAGCCTCTCGACGCCCAGCCAACTAATCCGCTTCGTACACAAGGCGAGCGACGCAAGTCTCCGATACTTTACGACTTGGATATCGTATCTTTTGTCGTGCGTTTTCGAATATAGAAACTCACATACACAAACACCCAGATTCAGAACAACTACTTATTTCAGTGCGGGCATCGAACCCCCGCGACGCACTGCACCGCAGTCCCTCGCTCAGCCACTGCACCAGAAGTGCCGAAGAACCGTCGAAACTCGCATAAACTATCGCAGACAGTCCCGCGGGCTCCACGAGCTCATCCAACTATTTGCAACTGCAGAAACTTCATTGCTGTTGTGACACGATGTGACTCGCGCTTGCAATGGTTCATACACGTGCACGTGGTGCGGCACTAAATGTTGGCGGATATTGTGAGGCGGTGTAGCCGTCAACCCTGCGCCTTGGCGGCTTTGCACTATTATAGTAAGGTTGTGGCTTGTGGTATGTTTTGCGGGTTCCTGTTCCTGGATAAAAGGTTCAACAACAATGTGGAATGGCATGAATGACACAATAGAATGAACAAATGGAGATTCACAAAAAATCTGCAGTTTAAACATAGCAGATAACTGACTGACAGGCCATCGATCACACTAACTGTTAAGCAACGGATATTCTCTTATTGAAGCATAAACAGTTTTGATTTATTTCATTTTGAAATATAAAACAATTTGATCATACGTTTAGAGGTATAGACCGAGACTGAGCAGCGAGCGTTACACTGTACGACTCACATCATATTGTATGTACAATATACATATAAACAGTTGCGGTGTTGTACATAAATCGATTATACAATGTGTCCGGTTCCATTCAGTACAAACATAAAGGGAGGTATCAATTCTGTCAATAAGTACCTGTGGGGTCGCAAAACAACCGTTCCTGAAAGTACTGAAACTTTGGCATTTAAATCCCAGCGATTGTAAAAATGAAAATACTATTCAGGAGTTTTCTTGGTGCAGGCTGGCTCAAAATAAACCTTTTGCCCACAGATTAATTGTGCAAGTTTATGTTCAAGCGATAACATCTCTTAAACCAAGTGTCATAGAATCAAATTTTTGGTATCATTATTTAGGTAAACTCAACATCTATTAGTCGAGTAGATAAATAACCCTCCTTTTGGCTTTGCCGTAGTCGGGTAATAAAAGAAGTTCAAACGGGAAATTTCGTAAAAACAATGTAAAGTTCTTTTACCATTTACTTCAACTTGGTACAGGATTTATTGGTATTATTTGAGTTATTTAATCGACCACTTATATTTTTTTGTTATTCGTTGTAAAAGTCAAAGCTACTATAATGGCTACCATTCAGTAGGGGTTGGTTTCCGAAAGAATTTAGTAAGCTCCTCTTTAAGTTTGTACAGACTGAAACTGGATAGATTGTATAAATAACGCATCCCTAACCTAAGTCGACGGAGATCAAACCAAAACAAAAAAATACAATATGATTAATTTCATAATTAAATACTATTTATTTAAATAAAAGTTTAAGTAAAATAGATCGTCCATACATAAATTATAATTACAATATTCTGATAAAACATCTGAGCTCGCGCGGCACGCGGGGCTCCTCTATGCTACACTATGTATACAACTATAACTAGCGGCACTATAGTCCCAGTTTGTGTTTTTTTCTGAACTTTTTCACGTACGCCTCCACCAGCGCCTGGATCTTGGCCGGGTTGATCTCGCCCGTCTTGTTGTGACAGATCTGAAACGACGCACTCTCATTAGTATATTTTACTAGCTTCTGCACGCCTCGTTGCCCGCGTAACATTCGGTAATTATCTCATAAGAACGTCATAACGAGATAAAAAGTATCTTATGGCTTTATCCGGGTTATAAACTATCTGTGTGCCAAATTTTATGCAAATCAATTCAATAGCTTTTGTGTGAAATTGTAACACCCATCCATTCATGCAGTTTTACATTTATGATGGTATCGTAAGAATGTGGTACCTTGGGCACGGCGCGGCGCAGGATGTCCTTGTACTCGTCCTTGGTGACGTGCTTCTTGTTGTAGTGCGGCTTCAGCACCAGCTTCACCTCCTCCACCACGCGCTCCTGACGGTTCAGCTTCTTCAGGAACTGTAACATGTCGGCGGCTGCAGGCTCACATTGCGATCGAATAAAATCAAACAAAAACCAGTTCTACCAAGCGACTCATGCAAATGCGAGGAGTGTATAAACTAAATAATGATAATTTCGATCACACACATAAACAGCGTGATTGCTCACTTTGCTCTTCACTTGCATCTCGACGGCGGAGCTGGGCAGGTCGTCCAGGATCTTCAGGTTGTCCTCGTCGATCTTGACGCCCACCTGCGTCTTGCCTGCCGACACAAACACAGCGTCAGTACCACGCGCGCGCAGCCTCGGGCGCGGGAGGACGGACGTACCTTTCTTGCGGTTGAGCTTGACGGGCACCTTGGCGGCGGCGCCGCGCTGCTTGCGGCGCTGCGGCCGCTCCAGCAGCGCGTCGAAGGCGGCGCGCGCGCCCGCCGGGGGCTCGAACAGGTCCCCGAAGTCGCTGGAGCCCGGCGAGTACGGGGAGTCGTCGGCCTCGGACTCGTCCCGGCGCCGCGCCGCCACGGCCGCGGTGCTGGGGCCCAGCGCGCCCGGGGCCGGCGGCCGCTGCAGCTTGGTGGCCTGCATGGGCTTGATGGGGTCCGACTTGATCGGGGACGGCTTGGCCAGGAACAGCTTGGGCGGCTGCGAGCGCGTGGGCGACGGCAGCACGATGCGCACGGGCGGGGCGGGCGCGGGCGCGGGGGCGGGGGCGGGCGCGGGCGCGGCCTGCGCGGGCGGCGCGGGCGCGGGCGGGGAGCCCTGCTCGGGCGCGGGCGCGGCCGCGTCGCCCGGCGGGGGCTCCGGCGACACGTCGCGCGTGGACTGGAGCAATGCCATAACCTGTCGAAGAGATTTCCATTAGTACCAGTTCCATTAGTAGTCAACTGAAATCTGGTCGGGTACGAATAGAGGAAATCCTTAAAAAAAGATGGATAATTGGAAATATCTTTTGTCTATACATATAATAAAATCGTAGAGCATCGAGCATCGTATAGTATTCCTGTACATTGAATTTTCTTTTTGTATTTTTTACGAGACTAGCACTTTTCCCGCGACTTCGTCCGCGTGGGTTACGTACTTTCCTAATTCCCCCTTTTCACCCCCTTAAAGGTTAAATTTCCAAAAACCCCTTCTTAGTGCTCCCCTACATTATAATAGGAAGCCGTGTGCAAAATTTCACATTCCTAGCCCTAGTAGTTTCGGCTGTACGTTGATATGTCAGTCAGTCAGTTCTCCTTTTATATATATAGATAATAATATAATAATATCGATTCTGATGGCATGTAGTTAACTCAAAAACTACTGAAAAATTGTCAATCAAATTATCAATCAGATATGATATTGTTACGTCGATCGAATTGTCAAGAGAGGTTCTCGACAATTCTACTAAGATTGTTTGGAAGATTAAATGACCGGAAGCTTCTAGAAATTATGGGACTGAGTAGAAGTCCATGGATGTTTTCCAGAGCTTTCAACCATCTTCTCTTAACATCCAGTGGGTCCGGCCGGGATATAAATAGGGCGCCGATAGGGCCAGCAATCAGTCTGGTTTTGACTACGATCGAGGCGGCTCGAAAGTGAACACGAACTGACTTTCAAGTGTGTTTTAGTGGTGAATAGTGTTGAATCGCGTTTAGTGATTGTTGTAATTAGTGATTTGTGTGTCAATAAAAATTATTTGGTTTTAATTAATTTATCCCTTAACCAGTTCGTAACAATATAGACTATGTATTATTACGCTATTGCACTTGGTAGATAATCAATTTTGAATTATGTAGTTTTTTTATGTATGTTTTGAGTTGACGGCTGAACCACTGAATAAAAGTTATTAAATTTTTCCTCAAATACTTCTAAAACTGCGCTCCAATTAATAGGGAATGTATTATTACGCTACTTTCCTTGGGGCATTGGCAATGTTAAATTATGTCGGTTTTCAGTCATTGTTGACATTTCTATAAAAAACTGCTATTTAAAAGCTACTGTCAGCGAACCAGCTGGTCGTATTAGTAACATAGCTTTCGAGCCATGGGTCTCAAGATCAAATCTTGGATTTTATTTATTAATAATACGCTGATTTAAATGGTAGGTAGGTAAATTGGATATTTTTTTAAACAGTTATTGTTTTGAGGTGTAGGAATGGTAATGAAGTAATGATTCAAAAATAATCAAATCTTTCTGTTATTTTGTGTTAGTTTCGTTTCGTCGCTAATAAGGATCAAATTCTGTAAAGTAATGATACATGTCAAACTACAGAAAAGTGTTTGTGTATAGGGGGCTATAAAGTTATCAGAGAACATTTTCGAAAAAAAAATATGGTTAGCTTAATAAGATACAATATTTTGAAAATGTTTCTTTTATCAAATCTAGTACCTTTTCTATGGGTGACAGCGGACGTCTGTCGATGACCTCATCGGCGGACATGTTGGTTTTCTGCGCCGCCTCCAGCGTCATGCAGGTGCGAGGCGGACTGGCCTGGCCCGAGCCCGGGGAGCCCGACGCCGACCGGGTCGGCTCGTACGGGTCGTAGGCGTCCGGCGAGTCGGGCGGCTCCGGCGGCGTCAGCGGGCCGCGCGCCTCCTCCGGGGCCGCGTCCGGCGCCGGCGCGGCCCGGCCCGGCGACGGCGGCGTCTTGGGACCCACGGCGTGCGCGGGCTCGGGCGCGGGCGCGGGGCCCGCCGTCGCCGGTCGCTCGGGCTCCTTCTCGCCAGGCTCGCTGTCGCTCAGCACGATGACGTTGCGCGGCGAAGGCGTGAGCTCGCGGAAGGGCGAGCGTTCCAGGTCAATGATGGCGACCGGGCGCGGCGCGGCCTCCTCGGGTCCGGCGGGCACGGCCCGACGTCGCCGGCGCCTGCGCTCGCGGCGTCGCTCCCGTCGCTCATCGCCCTCGGCGCGCTCTTGCTCCTTGAAGCTGACGCTAACGAGGATATTGTCACCGGACGTGAACACTTCTTTGGATGGCCCGGCGGCATCGCGAACTCGGCGGTGCCGTGCAGGGTCGCGGCGACGGCGCTCGCGCCGCTCCTCGGGCGCTACGGGCGGCGGCGAGGGCTCGGGCGGAGGCGTGCGCGGCGACAGCAGGCGCGAGTCTACCGAGCCCGGCCCGGCCTCCACCGCGCCCGGCGACGGCGCCGGCGAGGGCTCCGGCGTGCGGCTGGCACTGCGGCGCCGCGCGCGGCGGCGGCGCGGGCTGCGCCTGCGCGGGGAGCGGCGGCGCGACTCGGAGCGGACACGCTTCTTTCTCTTCGTCGGTTTGGGGCGAGGGCTCTTGGAGCCGGAGCCGGAGCGACGTCGCTTGCGCGGCCTGTCCTGCTCGCGCCTCCGTCGGGGCTCCGCCCGCTTGTCTCGCTCGGCGGAGCGCCGGCGGCGGCGCGGGGCGCGGGGAGAGGCCGCGCGGGGAGATACGGGCGAGGGCGTAGCGCGCACGCGACGCGGGGACGACGAAGCGCGTCGTATGCGAGGCGCGGACGAAGTGCGATGCATTCGAGGTGCGGACGTAGCTCGCACTCGCGAGGCAGAGCGGCGTGCTCGCGAGGCAGACCGGCGCACTCGCGAGGCAGAACGGCGTACTCGCGAGGCAGAACGGCGTAATCGCGAGGCAGAGCGACGCGGCGTGAGGCGCGGCGGCGAACGGCTGAGCGAAGGCGAGGCGCGTGGCGACACGTCCCGGCCGAAGGCGTCCTTAGGTCGGCGACGTCGCTCGGATACCAGCGTGCGCACGTCGTACCGCTCCAGGTCCTTGCGGCGCTCCTTGCGCCGCAGTTTCCGCTCGCGTGACCCCGAGCTAGACTCGCGGCGCTCGCGCTTCTTGTCTTTGTCGCGGTAGTTGCGCTCCTTGCCGCTCTTGCTGAGCTTCTTGAAGGCCACTTCGGACTTCTTGCTTTTACCCTTGCTCTTGTCTTTGCCATCTTTCTTGGATTCCTTCTTCTTCTTCTTCTTGGCGTCGTCGGACCGTGGTTCCTTCCTCTTGTCCACGATTTCGCCCTCTTCATCGTCAGGAGGGACAGCGGGCGCGGGTGAGGCACGTGTATGCTCAGAGGGCGCGCGCTCGTTATCGGAGAACATCTCGTTACCCTCGTCTTCGGAGATCATCTCTGTATCGAGCCCTTCGATGCCCTTATCTTTCTCCGTTTCCAGTGAAGTGTCCTTGGACTTGTTCTCGTCTAGGCAAGGCGTGTAACTCCTTTCGTCTTCTGTTTCACTGATGGATTCAGTCATTTTTTCAATGAGGTCATCATTTCTATCGACAGAGCCTTTCCTAGGCTCGTGGTCTCGCTCGACGTCGGCCAGGTCGTCGCCGGAGCTGGAGGCGCGGCGTCGTGGCGGCGGCGTGGCAGCGCGGTCCGCACTGTCCATGCTCTCGTCGTCATCGTCCTCTAACTTGTCGTCGACCACTGACGCTGCTTTCTCTGTGGGTGTGGTCGGTTCCTCCTCTATGTCAGGTGTAGTAGCATCTTCCTCTATTTCATTTGCTCCCTCTGGGACTGCTTCCTGTTCATCGTCTGGCTCTTCGTGGTTTGCAGTAGCCATCTCGATGTCTTCAGTCTCCAGCGCGAGATTAGAAAGCGTCTCGTCCTTAGCGGGCGAGGACGCGCGTGCAGGCGGCGCTTCGTGCTCCTGCACGCTCTTGTCGTGCGGCAGCTCGTCACCGGGCTCCGCTGCGGGCGCACTCTGGCTATCCTCAGGGACAGCTTCCTCCTCGTCTTCCATTTCTTCGTCGTACAGGCTAACTTGTCGTTTAATCAATGAGGGAGTGTTAAGTTTAATTTTGATGGGGTTCCGGGGATTAATTGTGATGGGACACCTCTTAGAGACTTTCTCTTTAAATTCTTCTTCTGTTTTATTTCTGACAATGTGGTCGGGAGCGATTCGCGGCTGAGGGTCGGGCGCGCGCGGAGTGTCCTCGGGCTCCGGCGAATCGTCGTCCTCCTGCACCAGGTCCTCCAGGCCATCCAGCGACGCCAGCGGCGCGGCAGGCGCGGGCTCGGTCGGCAGCTCGGCGGAAGTGTTGGCAATGTGCACGCTGGTGGCGGAGTAGATGGAGAAGTTGGGGCAGTCGCCCTCGGAGTCGTCGTCGCTGGCGGCGAGGCTGGCAGGCGCTGGTGCCAGCAGCGCGCGGTGCTCGTGCAGCACGGCGCGGACGCAGCTGTCCAGCACCGTGCGCGGCACGGCCAGCGAGGGGGCGGGGCCGGGCGAGGGCGCCGCCTGCGGGGCGGGGGGCGGAGACTGCGGTGCGGGAGGCGCGGCCTGCGGTGCGGGAAGCGCGGCTTGCGGTGCGGGAGGTGCGGCCTGTGGTGCGGGAGGCGCGGATTGCGGGGCGGGCGGCAACTCTGAGACAGGCGGCCCGGCAGCGTCGTTGTCGTCGCCGCTGTCGTCGTCATTGGTCGGCTCGGTGGGGTCGTACTTCTCAGTATCTATGACTAAGCTAGAATCACTCTTCTCATCCTCTGACTTATCGAGTTCAGGCGTTTTATCAAATTTAAACATCGGCGGTTCCGGCAGTGGGCGGTAGGGCTGCGCCTGAGGCTTCGGTGCCTGCTGCGGTACCGACGTGGCCGCCGGCTCTGGGTTGCTACTTGCCGAATTTTGTCGTCGCATCGGAGCCATCCTCATGTCAAGAGGGTTCTCAAACCCGCCAAAAGAGTGCCTGTGCTGCACAGGAGGCGGGTCGTTCCGCGGCGGAACGGGCGGGGGCACGTAGGGCTGCCAGGCCGGCTGCAGGCTGTAGCGGCCCTGCTCGTGGCGCTGGGGCGGCGGCTGGTTGTTCGGGCCGCGGTTCTGCTCGGGAGGTTGTCTCCTGTTACGTTCGAAGGGAAGCTCATCTTCCTGTGGATACTGGAGCGGTCTTCGAGAGTAGTTATTATACGTGTCCATCTCGTCGCGGCGGCCGTTGTTATTCTGGTTGAAGGAGTTCCCCTGCCTGTTCTGGTAGCCGCCACTGCTGTAGTTGTTATCGTAGTTGCCGCCCCTGCTGTTGAGGCTGTTGGTGCCCTGCTCGCGATGGTAGTTCCCAGTGTACCCTCCGCCCCAGCCGCGGCCGCCGCGCGACTGTCCCGGGTACGACGGCACTTTCTTTGCGGCGTCTTCTCCTTGCGACAGATTGATCTTGTCCTGTTGTTTTGATTCATCGGATTGTTTCTTCGGCAACCTAGACTGTTCGCGAGTTCCCAATTTTATATTAACACTGCCATCTACAGATATGGAAACAACAGACTTTTTCGAATGAAGTAAAGTTTGACTTTCAAGTATAGACGAAAGAACGTCCGGTGCAGAGCACGCGTGGGTCGGAGACGGAATGGAGATCATCTTTCTTCTCGCCTGAGAATAAAACAATACACAAGTAATTATAGGACCAAATAGTAAGTACTGTCAAATTTAGTAACAAAAGTGTTGCAGCCACATTAACCTGTCTATAAGCACTGAGTATGTTCGAGGTGGGGCGCGCGGCTACGGCCGTGCTGGCGCCCTCGGACACACCGTGCTCGTCGTCCTCCGAGAAGTAGTCCAGCTCGTGCGCGTCGCCGAACAGGCGCAGCGCAGGGATACCGGCGCGGGCGCGGCGCGCGGACAGCTCCTGCACGCCGCGCGCGGTGCCGGCCAGCTGCGCACGCGCACCGGCCGCGCCCGCCCGCGCGCCGCCCGCGCCGGCCGCCGCCAGCGCCGCGCGCACGCTGGCCCGCACGTGCGAGCGCCGCGCTGCCGTGCGCGGCTGACCGCGCTGCCTCTGCACAAAGGTTACCAAGTCAAATGACAAACTGAAGTGAGTGAGTTTGACAACTACATTTATTTGAGAGAAATAGGCTTACCTTCCTTTTCTTCAGTTTTCTTTTCACTCTTTTTGTGACTGGAAATTTGCCATTTTCTTGCACCTCATACTCAATAATGACAGTTTTAGTTCTTCTTCTCTTTGGCCTTCTTCGGTTTGTGTGTGCTGTTGTTTTGCGCCTGCTAGTAGTAGCTCGAGAGCTGCTGCCTTGAGTTGAGCGGGTTCTTCTTGAACTTGTTGGTAAATCATCAGAATTGACATGACTGCCTCTGTGGCCAGAAGATGTAGATGGTTCATCTGCACTGTGAGTCCTAGATGATCTTACAACCCTGCCCTCTCTTATTAATGCACTTCTAGATAAAAATGGTCTGTCTACATCGCTAATGCCAGGGAATAAGTAGTCCACATCTGATAGTACATTGTCACAATTAGGACACAGCCACTCATCCATAGGAATCTGTAATAGAAGGATAAATTAAAAATGTTCATCTCACTGAATACTTAAATCTGATAAGTAGTTAGTGAAAATTACCTCTAACAGTGGTGGAGTGAGGCACTGCATGTGATATCCCATGTCACATCCATCACACAGAAGCATAGTTTCTTCACTGTCTGTGAGGCCACAAATCTGTAATGTTAAATTGTACATCTTTTATATTCATTAATTATTCCAAAACAGTATGACAAACAACAGAGATTGACTTCCACTAAATTAATTAATAACTACAATTGCTTAAAATGCTAACATTATTTTTATTACTGATTCAATTTAAATGCTTACACATTGGCATTAAGTCCTCCTATGTACCTTTTGTGTTGCATGAACCTTGAACCAGTAATTACTGTACTGCAAGTATGACAAATATTAAAATATTCACCTCACAGACAGTTATGTCTTCGATCACAAGTAGCTCTACTGAAGGTCTACGCTCCACCACCTTCACGGGCTCAGTGCGCAGCACACGACCTCCTGCACATGCCCTCACTACTATGAAATCAAATGTCATCCTGTCTACTGGACAAGTATTGACATTTTTTGACCATTCTGTGATACAATCCAAACAGAAGATATGTTCACAGCTCTGTGGGGTTCCCACTTTCTGATCAGTGAAACGCAAAAGACAAATGGAGCACTTGTCAGAGTTGCCTTCTGAGCTGTCTGATGCAAAACCAGAAGTAGGTTTGGTGGCTGAAGAGGCGGGTTTGGAGGTCGAAGCTTCGGTCTTGGGCGCATCCGAGTGATCGGTGGCCCAGCCCGACGTGTCGCTGTCGTCTTCAGAGTCGCACAGCTTGGGCAGCGCGCGTGTGCGGCGAGCACCTACGCATACCACCGAGCTGCCACTGCTGTCGCTCCCGTCATCGCTCAGCACCTGAAACACACTCATTGTAGTAATCCATCGACCCCCACGCCTATACAACGTGTTGAAGCTTGCTCAGTCACCCTCAATCTCTTTCTCCGTGACCCCGCTGCAGTGACGCTTTCGTCGCTGTCCGAGCTCGAGTCTGATGAGAGCACCATCACTTTCTTGATCTTGCGCTTCGGCCGTGGAGGCGAATCTTCGCTACCTTCCTCACTCATTCTCACAAGTAAACAGTGTCAATTTGGAATTTAGTGGGCACGACACGAAGCCAATTGCAAAGGTGTAAATGACCTCCGCCAAGTAATATTCGAGTCAACTAAGATAAAATATGAGAAATTCATTCGTTCTAAATAATAACATGCATCAAGATTGTTTCCACACAAGCTATTGCGTACGCGTTGTATTAAAACGATACCACTATTTTGACAGCAAGCCGCTATCAATGGTCAAGCGGCCATTTTCATTTGATTTTTTTTTAAATAGTGATGTAGTTCCATCACTAAACCAAACACCACTCATGACATTACCAGACATTACTAAAGTTTGAAAAGTCGGTATAGGTTGGTGTAGGTATAGCCACGGTATAACTTTATTCTTCTTATTAATAATTGCGCTGATGTGTATGAAGCTATTTTTTTTAACTTAAAAGATTGTTAATAATTTTAAATAAAAATGTTCTTAAAACTGAATCTATGAAGTCTTAAATTTTTAAGTGTGAAGTCGATTGATATTCCCGATAGAGAAAAATTATACGTTTTTCACAACACTATTAGCTCATGCGCGGAGACGGCGACGAGTGTGGTTTGCGCTTTGTGGTTGCATTTTCGTTTATTTTTCTAGTTTCTATTACGACATTACTAAGAAATGACCGCTGAAAACGAACGAGAAATATATCATAAATTAGAAGCTATGAAAGAGATCAGGTTTGTTGATTAATTAATAATAAATTATTCAAAATGCCCTTTCAAATCGCACCTGTGGACTCGATCAATAAACACTAAAAGACTTGACATTCTTTGAAATGTTTATTTTTTATAGATTGCTATGCAAATAATTAATATCAACTATATAAGAGTTAGCTAATGATTTAATTTTTAGAGACTCAGAATGTAATAGTTTATCGATTCAAATACAAAGTTGCAGTTTTGCTTGCTGGTTTCTAAAGAAATTTTGAAAAGAAGTAAAAATCGGGCAATATGTTAGTGGCGTTTTATAAAATAACTAATTACATCTGTCAAGATCTGCTAGCTAATTTAGTTCTTAAATGTAAAGAAAATCTTCTTTAACTTAGTTTATTTGTCATTGTAACAGTAGGTAGTCTATACCTGCACTCTTACTGCTCAAAACAAAAAAATATATTATTATAGTTACTGAGTATTGTCATCCTACCCAAGCTGCATGTGTTAAATATTTCCAGAAATAAAACAATAACCCTGGAGCGAATGAAGCGCAGTATCCTGAATGAGGTGCGCAGCGGGGACCAGGAAGGCCGCTGCCTGGCGCAGTACAAGCGTGAGATGGAGTTGCTGCAGCAGGAGAAGATGAGCCATGTGGAAGAGCTGCGCCAGATACATGCCGATATCAATGCTGTATGTGATATTATTTCATGATGCAACATTCAATGTCTGTTCTCCAAGAATGGCAATAGATTAAAAGTCAAAAAAATTACATCCTGATGCACATTAGCAAAATGTTACAGTAATATGACTACTTATTAGCTTATCTGAATCATATTGGAATGGAAATCATTCTGAAAGTAAGGAATCACAAACAAGAGAGGAGGATGTGAGCTATTAATACACCAGCATGATCGCGTGCGAGTGTTTGTTTATTTAGGCGTGCGCTATTGTTGGCCCACAATTGTAACATTTTAAACTGTTTATTTTTCTCTGTCAGTTAATGATGGCCAGCTATGAATACTTGAGTTCAATTGTACATGCTCCAAACATCCAAGTGATGTCTGCATGCTCCACATAATCATGCGATACTGAAGAATGGAAACTTAATTCATCTAATAAAATTCTGTACACATATCTGGTAGCTATGAGAATAGGTTGTAAAGTATTTTGCCCTCTATTATTTATACAAATCTACTTATGGATGAAATGATTGTATGTGTTCAGATGGAGACAGTGATAAAGCAGACAGAGGAGAGCATGACGCGGAAGCTGTCGGCGGCGTCCCGGCTGCACGAGGACTACCGCCCGCTCAAGGCCGAGGTGGACCTGCTGCGGCGCCAGTGCCTGGGCCTGGAGCGTCTGCCCGACCTGCACGAGGAGGAAGGCAGTCCCATCACGCCCGAGTACGTGTTGTCTGGCACGTGTGCACAGAGCACTACTTTATACACGTCAATAGTTGCCGCTTCTCCATGGACGCTCTATACATCGCCGCATGTTTGTTTTTCCGCGCAGCGCCCCTCGAGCCGCGCTGCTGAAAGCTCCGCGTGTTCATAAATGAGGCTTTAGTTTTTGTAGTAACATTATACTGCTCTATTTACTCATTATAGTCATCATTATGAATATTCTTTATTCTTACATTTTGAAACTATTAATTCAAGGAAAAAGTAATTAGTCAATCTATTTGACCCAAAGTTATAGTTTAAAACTTTTGTGCTCAATAAAACATTAATGAAACGTTTCTATAAAGTTTTAGATCTCATGATAAAGGTGTCAGAGCCGTTACCAGCTTATTTGTTTAGTCAGTAGTACTGATGCCAGCACATCAAGCTACCACAATCTGTCTAATTTCTGTAATGGATTTTCAACTTTATATATTTATATCTTTGTAACGAGAAGGTTCACGTTCGATTGGCAAAATTTGACAGATTCGAGTAGGTTGATGTGCTGGCATTGAGTCTCGTGCACCGTGAGTGTAGAAATTGGCAGCAAAAGAGTTCAGATGATTGATACGTTTGGTGAGATGTAGTAAGTAGCTTGTCCTGTGTCCGCAGCCGCTTCCCCGCGCTGCCGGGCGGCGGGGCGGGCGCGGGCCTGGCCCCGGGCTCCGCCCCGGGTGCTGCCCCGGGCTCCGCCCCGCGCTCCCTGTCGTTCCTGCCGCCCGCCGCGCCGCGCAAGCCGCCGCCGCCGCCGCCCGCGTTCAGGTCTGCCCTCGACCAAGATTTCATTACGGTCTCGCTGAGGTTCGATTATGTTTTATTTCTCTTTTTGGTTCTCTTCCTATTTTCCCTCCGGACGTCCTTACCCGCCCCGATCTCTTCACCTTTTAAATATTATTTTTTTCAATTACGATTTATTTCATCCAACCATATGATTTTAATTTGTGTTTGAAACTTTTTTTTCATTAAGAATTTAGTTTTACTGATATGATAGTGTCGTCTGGTGCAACAATATTTGCATGAGTGTGTGTTGTGTGCAGACAGCAGCCGCCGCCCATGAAGTCGTGTCTGTCGTGCCACCAGCAGATCCACCGCAACGCGCCCATCTGTCCGCTGTGCAAGGCCAAGAGCCGCTCGCGCAACCCCAAGAAGCCCAAGAAGAAATAGTCGCAACCAGAGTGGACCTAGCTAGTGACGTCACATGCGTCTCATCGATCTCAATGTTCTAGTTTATTGTAACTCACTCTGCTATTCATGCACTCATTTTGCCAGCTGTTACTTTGGTGGTTCGTCAGTGTTTTTATGAATTTAATTAATAAATGCCCTATTGCATCACACTACAGCTGTAGTTAGGTCATAATAGGTCATGTGTAATTGTACAGGTATTTGATTTCAGTTTATGACAATGTAAAGATTCAAGGAGATACCGATGATGTAAATAAGAGTAACATGGGAGTCGTATACTTTTGTATATAGCTGAGTGTACATTCAGTACATAAGTTATTGTGCCATATAATTTGTTAAACATAATAATGTACGAGGGCCAGCACGGAGTCTGCCACAGCTACTCAACTCTATACTATTTGCTGACAGACTGCGTCACTACCTGCTACATAACACAGGTTGCAGACAAAAGACGAAAGCTTAACTAAGTTAGTTTCGTTCACATCGCTGACACAGTTTTCGTACTTCATAGCTTAGCTACCGTTTGCAGTTAAAGTTGCAGTAAAAGTTATTACGGACTAGCTAAACCAACTTAGTTTAATTTATTAATTTTCAATTAATTTTTCTGCTATCATTTAAGCATGGTCGCGGGACTAAGGAATTACCGTGACTCCGGTACGTAAAGGGCTATTGAAGGACACCGTGGATTTTAGTCAGTCAAGTATGACAATCCTTCCCGCCCTCCCCTGGTTGGGAGGACTCATTTGATGATTTTACCACGTAAAAAAAAAAACATTTAAGCATAAATGATAGCAGACAAACAATTAATCTGTAGATATAAAAGAAGGAACCGACAAGTTAATGGCTGACTGACTGATCGATCAACCCATAGCTCAAACCTCTGGCTCCAGAAGCATGAAATTTTGAACAAATGTTACTTATTACGGAATTTAGAGATTTCATCCTCTAAGGGGGTCAAAACTAGGATGAAATTTTTAAATTTCATCTGATTTACTGGAAATGTTGAATGCAATCTTGTCAACTAAATTGATAAAACAAGTGTTTCATGATTTTTGAAAATTTGGACCCCTAAGAGGTAAATGGGTTAGGAAGGGTCAAGGGCGGAGCGCTAGTCTTGTCGTATAATTTTGCTCTCGTTGGTTAGCATTGATTGGCGAAAAATATGACGCGCTGTAAAGACGAACGAAGCGTTTATTGTTCCGCGAAATTGAACGCGTTTTCGACAAAGAGCGCCTACTCTTTTTCCGCAAAAATAATTTAGTGTATGTTACGATGGTTGCTTTTTTTCCCTACATTATTTTAATTCATATTTTTTTTCTGTATCAACAAAAACTATTTCTGTGGGAGTGGGCAATAAAATTCTATATTATTCGAGGTTCACTTCATGCTCTTGTATTCTTGTATAATGTTATTTTTTTCTTGTTGAGTCGACAAAGTAGCTGTGTCTACATCATCGACCATCATCGACATGGAAATATAGATACCGTCGTATCAGACAACGTAATGATACCTCCGGGGCTCCCGCGTAAGAAGCTCTTATTCAGTGGCCCCGAACCCCCGAAGTGTATAAGAAATGACAAAATCTTCCCAAAACCTGAAATGAGCGATGGACGAACGAATGTAAACCGAACATTTACCATCGTTGTTCGTGCCCCAGAAACCCCATAAGACAATACACGGGGTTTTTTTTTTTTTGTGGTAAAATTATCAAATGAGTCCTCCCACCCAGGGCAGGGCGGGAGGGACTGTCAGACTTGTACTGACTAAAATCCACGGTGTCCTTCAATAGCCCTTTACGTACTAGGGTCACGGTAATCCCTTGGTCCCGCGACCCCAACAATACACGGGGTAGGAAACTTCGAGCACTAGCTGTTGAAATAGTGCTCTAAGTTTTCTACCAGAATAATTGCTTATTCAGTCTTACTAACTGTACTATCTTGAACAAGACTATCTAGTTGCCAAAACCAAATAATATTTAATGTGCCAACAATATTTCATCCTACGTATTTACTAGTAATCTTGTAATATCTATACACTTAGAACCTTATTCTGACTAAATAAGGCTCAAAGGTGTATTTTAGAATTTGACTGTACATACCTACGCCAGCACATCAACTACCCCAAACTGACTTTCTTGAGACATGCTGGTACAGTAATTATCAAATAAATCGCGTGACCTCATTAGCTGTACTTACATGGAACCGATTTTCTGTTTAAACTGTAATTACGCAACATTGATTCAGGATGATGTGATCCAACTTATTCATAGCACATTGTTTAGTGACGCTTGTGACTGGGTCTCGTATCAATGTGGAACAATGTATGCACGAGGTGGCGGAGGTCGCGTGCTGCTCTATTTCGGACAAAGCTTCACATAACAAAGCGTTCTTCAGTACAACTACTTAGTTGATTAAGATATCACGTGACCTCGTCACTAAGTAAACAATTCCTGTAGTACAGCGAAGGTATTGTTTACTTGGTGACGAGTGTTTAGTTACGACCGTGCCACCAGCTCCGCGATTATGTTAGCAACTTACTTGCTGGCCCCGAGTTATGATGCCTGTGTTTTTAAAAAATATTTAGAAATACCAACTGGAGTCATTATGTATTGTTAGTAAACAATTGTGAAATACCCAGAAATCCATTGAATGCCAATTAAAAGTAAGATAAGTTAACTAGTGTAAATATTAATGTGTTCTAAGTACTTATATTAACATAATCAGTATTATTTATTTGTTGTACGAAACTATTAGAGTGGCTAGGAGTAAGCATATCTTCCGTACCTATAGGACTCAATCTAAATTGTCGCGGAACTGAATGCAAGCCATTTTTTGTCTCGAAAGCTTACAAAGCCTAATTATAAGCGTATTGTGAAGCTAACGTACAAACTAAAACGAGCTGAAAAAACATGTAACGCGTCTTCTGGACAATTCTCGCCCATTCTGGGGAATTTGCTAGTTTATAATGGATAAACTAAAAAATGCCCCAGAATGCGCGACACGATTGATATAAAGTTCAGTATGCTTTGTAAGATTTTGTTACAAAAATGTATTTTTTTTAATATAAACAATGTTGCACCCCACTTGGAATTTCTCGTGTATCGTGGGTGCGTTTACAAACAGAAACTCGCATACACAAACACCCAGACTCGGAACGACTACTTGCAGATCATACAAATATTTGTTCCGTGCGGGATCGAACCCTCGACACACAGCGCAGCAGTTCAATTGCTCATGCCCATTCCATTCCGCAACAATATATAAATTGAGCTCAATGGTGCACACTCATATTGTAAAGTGATAAACGTTGAACTAAATGGTTTGCTACAAGTGAGTGAGCGCCGCTCGTTAGGTACTTACATAGTGAGTAACACATGACATCTGTACATACTGTGTGCACACAAAGTGCAATAGTTTTGTTTTTTATTATAAAGTGTTCAATCAATGCCCATGTAACTTTTATTGTTGATACCATTTTTCCTTAATTTTTCCCGAAGAGGCCCACCCTTGGTGAGGGTAATGTTTCTTAACTACGGCATCTAAACATGTCTAAAAGCACCGCATTCTTTGTTGGTGACTAATGGCAGAACTAGGTAGCTTATGCTCAAGTATTTCTCTTTTTCCCATGGTACAGTCTGAAACTACCAAACGCTACCTGTTACAAATCTACAATATTTACAATACGCGCAGCCAAAGATGAGACCCGACGGATCACGTGGTCACACCTGCGCAGTAAACATTTCGTAGAGCATTTTGTACAAACTGTTATCTGCGCAGGTATGACCACGTGATCCGTCGGGTCTCATCTTTGGTTGCGCGTATTGTACATACACTTACGGATACTACTAGGTAGTACGCAGCAAAATTTGAATCAACAACCATTAAAGTCCTTGGGCGTCCACCGCCCACTCCCGGCGTTGTGAACCACACCTGAAACAGTTAAGTTATTGAAGATATAGGTAGGTCGCCCTACGAGTATCCAATGTCATCAGGAGGCGTATAATACAGACGGATACGTCATAATTATATCAGCAATATTGTAGTTTGTTAAGTGAGGGCGCAGTCATGTGACCGCGACGCCTCCCGGCCGCCAGCCGGTGAGGGGCGGACGCACTCAATCATATTGATAATTATGATCTCATTACAAGTTATTATCGGGCGCTCTGATTGCAGTACCTATATCGCATCGTGACGACGGACGAGTACATAGTCGCGCGCAGTGCGACTTCACAGATACAAGATTATAATTATGCATCTGTTCATTTAATGATTTAGCTATCTATTATAATTAAGATACCTGGGTATCTTATTCAAGACTGCCTATAGGTTGTACACCTACACATTGATTACAAGGTACACATGGCGCCGCCAGGTTACTGCCATACCTATTCAATACGTCAAAGGCAAAAGGCTAGACGCTTTTATTAAAAGTAAAACAGTAGGTATTCATTAAAAAAACCGGCGATTCGTACTCGCGCAGGGGTTCCGTTAAATTTTCTATGATCATACCCCTGCCGTAACATATGATTTAAATTGTCTTAACTTAGTAGAGGATGTAAATTAATTACCTATTTTTACATAAGCTCGCCCCGTTACATGGGATTTTAATAGTACATATCTGCGTCACATTCGTGTTTTAATGCTGTATATATATATTTACCTAGCAAATACAATGTCACATTCGTGAGGTTTTGCAGAATTCAGAAAGGTCGGTGCGTAGTAAGTAGGTACTCACAACCGGCGCAGGCGTGCTTGTATGCCCTTCTCTAAGTTGGCTTCGACAAAACTACAATTTGTCTTAAATCGATTTTCAACTTTATAGAGTTAAAACCAATAAATCAATGGTCAAAACATAGTTTCGACGCTAGAGCCATGCTGACACAAGGTAGCTGTTCCCCAAAACAATCGTGGACGAGACGAAAGGAGTAGGACCTATGTAAAGTATCGTAATAGGTGGCGTTCTGTAGTTTCTCCCTATAGACGTTACGCACATATTTATTTCATATTTTATATTTCCTATTAGGTAGGGCACGCCGCAATCTTGGCGGTAATACCCCTCTTTGAGGAGTGGTTGGATAGGCGTCACGGCATCCTGACCAGAAGAAAGAAATACCTGGGTGTCATCACTGAGAGGATCGCCCGGAGGATACGGTGCAGAACTGCCCCGCTTGGGCAGAGCACTACCGTGTCCTCACGACGGCGATCTCTCGCGCCCGGCATTGGTCGAAGCCATGCTGCGGGGCGAGCCGGAGTTGGAAGCGGTCGCCTCCTTTTGCGAAGCAGTCATGCTAGCGAAGGAGGAGGCGGGACGCGTGAGGGAGAGGACAGCGTCCACCTCGCAGCCTAGCCGCAGTGGTATACGCCCACGGCGAAGGACGTCGCAAGACGATCTCCGGCCACCGTAGGCGCGGACATGCGGACGGCGAGTACTGGGCGACTCGCTGTCCGACCATGGACCATGCCCAGGTCGACTGCGCGTTGTATTCCACGCGCGCCTCATTGTCAGCACAATGACGGGACCCCCTTAGAGGGCCAAAGCCTGCCGGGGTTGCGGCACTAACAAATACCGTGACCCCGGAACGTAAAAGGCTATTGAAGGACACCGTGGATTTTAGTCAGTACAAGTGTGACAGTCCTTCCTGCCCTGCCCTGCCCTAGATAGGAGGACTCATTTGATGATTTTACCACGAGAAAAAAGGTACTCGTTTCTGTAAGATAGGCAATCAAGTCATGAGTAATGTAGAGGTAAACATTAGATGATATTTTACACAAACAATTAGTTGTGCCGCAGTTGTAGATGCGCACCCGACCCGGTGGTGGAACACAGTGCGCGCGGCGGCCACTGACCCCGCGACCCCTTCATCACGTGCTCACACAATTTCATACCAACTCACATGATGTTACTTGCAGCAAGAATTGATACAGTTATCTAAGTGATCGTAATTACATGGTAACCACTTCTGCAAAATAGTAACACATACCTACTTACAAACATAATTTTTCCTGTTAACAGAATACGATCAACCGTTTTGTTTTTAATTGGTTAGGTTAGTTTGTATTTGGCTGACGTAATGTAAGACATGAGTAATGGTCACGGTGCGGTATTGCGTAAATGATTTTTTCTGAGAAAATTAATCATTGTATGTTAGTTTATAAAAACAATATCGAGCTCAAAAATTGAACTAAGTACTTGCTAAAGCCTAGGTAGGTATAGTTAGAAGCCATTGCTCATCTCACATTCATCAATCAATACCTGTTTAACTTTTCATAAAGGACAAGCCGAGTGCCCAGTATTTTTACATTGGGCGACTGCCTAGCTGATGCTGATCTCCACAATGTGGTTATTGAAAAATCTCAAATTTAATTGCTGCCCCCCAAAGTGGGTACGGGTCAGCCAGTGTACCGACATTATATGTAAGTATGACTATGTATACATAATATTGTTTTTGTGTACATAATATTAGATGCTCCATCTCCATGTACTTGACGACTTGCGTGCTATAAATAAACGACCCAAACTTGATCTATGCGGTCAAGGCGAACTTTAGTTTTTGTCGCCAGACCGCCAGCTAGCAATGTTTTGCCACTAGGAAACTAGCAAAATGACGTTGTCTTAAGTATGTAGGAACATTGTGGGTAATAAGGACATGGCTAATAATTTCGGCGATGTGATAAGTGTTCGGAGACGGGGAGACAGAGAGAAGGAATTAAATATGTTTAAGGTTTCGACAGTACCCAAGCCCCTTATTGGGCAAATCTCGTAGTCGCGGAAGTCGGCCATTTTTTCTCGAAAATCAATATAAACGTTTTTGAAAACTAATTGGTTTATTTTTTCAAAAATCTTGGTTATCCCTATATCGAAATCGCGCCGCGTCTCGATTCCTTTTTACGTGAGATGTCTCAAAATTGGCAGTCTTGACACCAGAGTGAGACCTTAACACGTGAGATTTCCGATTGCTAAAATCTCGGCTCGAGATGCATTCCTTAGTATGTGGTAACCATTTGGCATATTTTAGTTGACTATAGTAGATTTTCCATTTGTAAAAATAGGTATTTGTAGTAGCAGAACTCATGTATTGCATAATAAAACCAGGTGTTTTTATAAAATATGTTTATATTCAGCTCAACAACGCTACATATCGCGAGTAGATAACTATAATATCACAAGTGCTTTACACTAAGTTCGCGCTAACTTACTAATATGTTCATAAACTTTACACTTACTATGATAACTTAACTCTAGATGACACGTGTACGAGCTCGGAATGTTACGAGACTTATTTACAGTGACCATGTTCACACACCTCGGCGTCATGTCATTGTTCGCGCCAATTACTAACATCTAGTTAGTTGCTGGTAATTCTTAATTTTTTATTATAATTCAAATTGAACACACACTTTTAGAATCTGTAGACGTGTAAACTTCCATCAAAAATGTTAATTGGGAATTTTATAAATTGATTCATAAATTTTCCTAGATGGCACTTAGAATGTGCGCGCACTAGACGAGCGGGTAGGAGGCGCTGGAAGCGATGCCGCAGTGGTTGTTCCTGTTGCGAGCCATCTTGATGTAGCCGAGGGCGCCCCACGAGCGGCCCCACGAGTTCTTCACGAGCCAATAGTCGCCGCCCTGCTCGTCCGTGCCGTAGCCCACCACCATCACCTGGACATCAACGGGCACATTAGTCGCTGGCCATGTACATGCAACCGTCAAGAAGAACTTATATCATGGGCACTTTGGTTAATTTTAATCAGAGTGTATAATAAAAGAGGACGTCTAGCTATTTGAGTACCTACTTTTAAGTATGCTAATAAATTAGTCCAATAATAACACTCTTCTGATAGTTAATAACAAGTAGGTATCATTGGTTCATCTCATCCATACTCGAGGAAAGGTCAACTCCTAGGTTTATCGCAAAAACGTCGCGGTTTTACAACAATCATGATGTTTCTCACTACTACTACCTACGTAATATATCGAGAAACATCAGAACGTAGCTGCTCGTGTGTTATTTTCTGTTTATCACCGCAGTTCATTGATACTATAAGTAAAATAAAAGTAGATTGGACTTAGTATCGACGGTAAAAAAGGGGTAGGATGAGTGGCGGTAAGTCGGAATGAAAATTTGATTAGATGAACAGTGTTGATTTGAAACTGGTGGTCAAACAAAGGGAATCAAGGCAAATGCACAAAATGTTTTGGGTAAAATTATGGCCAAGTTGTTTCTATAATGCTTTAATTATGGTAATGACCATAAATACGATTTTAGTCATGCATCAAGCAGGGTAAGATTAAAAATTCTACATTTACGCGGGTAAATGTGTCCGTACGGAAAATGTCATAAAAGAAATTAGTGCTCTCACTTAGCTACTGACACAGACTGCGGGGCGGGGTGAAACAAAATGGTGTCTACAACGATGTTGCCAGCATTAAAAGAATTCCTTAGTATTCGGAGTTATTGTGTTTTTTTTAATCTTCCCTCGTGTTTCATCTTACCCCCACTCACCCTAGGTATACGATATAGAAAAAGTAGATATAGTGTAGCATTCTTTTTTAGCAGACCTTGTTTCCGTCATGAGACAAAGAGCATGGACTGAGAGTTTCTTCCTAATGAGTAATAGCTGTGTGTGTGGTAGAATTGTGTTGGTACGTACTCCGTGGTCCAGCTCGGTGGAGGAACAGTTCTCGTCGTAGTAGACGCCGTCGGAGTAGAACTGGAAGGTTTCCTGCGACGCGTCGATGGCCACAGCGATGGGGCCCACGGTAGCCACCGCCTGCATCAGCTTCTCCTCGTCACCGTTGGGGATGTCCACGAAGCCAGTGTCGTCCGCACCAGAGTTCTTGGGGTTGTACCTGCCAGATTGTGCTTCGTATTAATATAGGAACACGATGGATGATATTTTTTTTAGAGAATGCCATGAGTATGTTTGGCGTTCTGAAATAATAATTGAACATTACTGTTTATCAAAATAATCAGATATGTAACGAAATGAGTGGATTTTGGGTTGACATGATAATGAAAATAGATATTGATCAAGAAAAATGGTATTGTGTCACCTGCACTTGTCGTCGACGCCCTCATAGGGGTAGGACTTCTCGGTGTCGATGCCGCCGTTGTCCTTGATGTACTTGAAGGCGTTGTCCATGAGGCCGCCGTTGCAGCCGTTGTTGCCGTACGCCGCCGAGCAGTCCACCAGGTTCTGCTCCGACAGGGACACTAAAAAGCCGGTCTTGCGGAAGTGCTGGCCCTCGAGCGCGCCCGTCTGTCACGACAAATCATTTGCTATATGTATGGAGGAACAACAGACCGAAAATAAAGAGGTAGGTACTTTACACAGACTTAGATACAATTTTACGCGTGATTTACCCGTTTTTTCTACCCAGGTATTTTTTTATAGTTAGCCATGACTGCACAACATTACCGTTAGCAGAATGTACGATCATAACTATTTGTTGGTTAAGGAAAATGACCTTATACTAATGTTGTACTCAGGTACGAGAGTAACTCAGTTGTTCAACAGATTAACGTTATCAGATGCAAAGTCAGCGGCTATGGTTACGCATCACCACTTCCTTGTATATGTAGCGAGTCAGTTCAGGACAATAAGGGCAAAGTTGAAATGAT
This sequence comes from Agrotis puta, assembly GCA_943136025.2. NCBI lineage: Eukaryota > Metazoa > Arthropoda > Insecta > Lepidoptera > Noctuidae > Agrotis > Agrotis puta. Next base: position 295,358 of record OW964177.2, read on the forward strand.
AATGTCTCAACATTTTACTGTAGGTAAGTCAGATCAGTAGTAAGTTGAAGTTTTATTAAAAAAGGTAACGTTTTATAAGAAGCAAGAGCGGTCATACCATACTATCAAAGAGAATTGTGGCTATATTGTCATTGCATACTATGGTGTTACTACTCATTATGATCTCAGTGACTAGGTTTTGATCAAGAATACTTTACGAAACACAAAGAGCGCAGAACGGAGATAATTAAATATCGATAAATATAATTATGAATCATCGCGCTATTGTTAATGAGTAATGCTGAACAATATAATTATTTGAAACTGATACTTTTGCGCAGTAGGGCCAATCGGCCTTATTACAAAAACTAAATAAACCTTGGTTTAAACCTGGTCTATCAAGTCCAGGCTTATCTGCAGAGCCATGGTTTAAATTTGTCCGTATTACAAAACTAAGATAAAACGTCGACTTTAGTACCGCCATTTGAACGATTGTCTATACAATTAAATCCACAATGAGTAATAACAATTAAATCTACCTTGTTTCAGTCCATTTTGGGTGAAAATAACACAAAAACTACAACACAATGAAAAATCTGCTATGAGAAACTTTGACATACCTTTGACAGCTACTACTGTTAGACCATGGTTTATCGCAAAACCACGATTTGTAATAATCTTTGTTTAAACCGTAGTTTTACAAGATTAAACCTGGGTTTTTAGTTAAACCCCTTTTTATAATAAGGCGGAATAGGTTTAGTCTGCGACAGGTTTTGATGTTTAAAATTTTATCACAACATTGTGAAACATTTTTAAAAAAGAGTGAGTATGGAATTTCTTGCCCATTCTTCTCCATGCAAACCTACCCTTGCGAATGAGTGTAGAATCAATCACATCCCTTCCCATTTCCTTTAATTTTAATAAACGACGTTCAAAAGTGCCTCTTTGATGACCTAATTGAAATTAATGATTTGAATTTGACTTTGAAAATGTACAAAACAATATTATGTTTTCGTTTCTTATATATTTTTTAAAATCCCAATACCTATAATATAATAATTCGGCAGTCATTCGACTAGTATTTACACTTTTGGTTTTAACTCTTATACAGTGGTATTTTTTTAAATGTGCCTGCTTAGGTAAATGTTTATGTAAATAGAGGCACTCGATAACCGCTCATTATTCAGAAATGCTAATCAAAGTAGACGCTAGTTCGTCATGACACAGATATCAGTCACATGACCGGAGGGCGGCGACCAAACAGATAACAACAATAAACAAATCTGGACTTTCATTGTGCCCAATGCCTAATTGGTCTAATAACTGTCTATCTCTTAATTATTTTGTACTGTCATTCATCATTCTTGTTTTATTTATCTCACAATAAGTCAGTTCGTAATGTAATGAGATAGCAGGAAATAAAGGGCCGCGACCGACATCTACTACTACTTCATACATACATATACTATGTACCTACCCATAGGTATACCTCAGTCAGGCAGTGTTGGAGTTAATAACTTCAGTTTTTATTGTGTTTGACGAATCAATCACATTGTATCGCTATTATGAGAAAGTCTTACATTATAAAACCGATTGATTTAGTTGACTAACAGTAGATAAGTAGGTCCTTACTGCATGTACTTCTGGTACTCACTAGCGAGTGGCATGGAAGACCTCGTACACTAGTCATCACAGAGACTATCGATTCAAATTCTGTTTGCGTCAACGATAATTGAATTAATTATACATACTTAATAGGTCGGAATTGATTTCATGCAATTCTTAAAACCAATGTTTGCTTTTGTTGCCGGAAACTATTTCACGTTTCCGGCCTAAATTCTATACATAATTGCTGATACACAGAACAATCTTAATAAAGAAGAGGCACTCATGTATCGTATCGTATCGAGGATGCAGACCCGGAACAGATCATACGAATATTTGTTCCTTGCGGGGATCAAACCCGCGACACTGCGCCAAACATGCCGTCAGTCACTCGTCGACTTTATAACAACTTTTGAATGTTTGTAAATTATGATTATTATGACCCATTTATGTACAATAATTTACGTGAGTTCAGCCAAGCGATAACATAATTTTGATTGTGTATGTACCTACATCAAATATAAACTTATACTTACACTACACACGAATCTGTAGGTATTGAGGATGTTGGAAATTGCTTAGAAACACTTACTACTTCATGCATATTGCATTGTTTGAAATATAATTAAATTATACATTATAACTGCCTATCTACAACTAAAACACAGAGTTATTTATAATTATGTTCAATAAATATTTTTCAATTACTTATCCTCTTCAATGTTTGTAAGCAGGATGTTTTTGATGAAAATATTGAAATTATTATCATCATTATAGATAACCAGTATCACTCGGTATTACAAACAATATCTAGAAAAAAAAAACCCGTCGCGATCATCATTATTTATTAGGTATATCGTTATTCGAGTACCTTTATGGCAACCTATACACATTTCAATTCCCTTAAAGGCAGTAATTAATAAGGATCCCATTTCTCAAATTATAGTATAGTTAACCTAGGTTGCATATGAAAACTGGCTTGTCGTGTCGCCAATCTAGACCTGTTCCAGAATATCGTCTTAAACCGGTTTTAAGGGACACTTAGGACGACCCATTCATCAGTGCTCACTGTGATCACTTAAGTAGTACTTGGATTTTAGTCAGTACGAGTCTGACAGTCTCTCTCGCTCTGCCCTGGGTGGGAGGACTCATTTGATGATTTTACCACGTTAAAAAAAAAGTAGTACTTACGGTAGAGAATGCCCAGCAGGAGCCGCACTTGCCCTGGTCCTTGACTTCAGTAACGGCGCCCTTCTTGCGCCAGTCCACCTGGTCGGGGTAGGCCACGTGCGCGGGCGCAATGAACGTGGAGGCGCGCCCCTCACGCCCCTTACCGTACAGGGCCTTGCCGTGCCTGAGCAAATACAAAGTTTATTACAACAATTCACCTCCTGCGTCTTGACTTTGTCATAAAGTAGGTACCACATGCAGCATGATGTTGGGTTTTCTTTGTAGCTTTCTAGTAGCCTTTAATGACGCAAAGCAATCACTCAAAAGGAATACTAATGCCCTGTACCAATAAAAGTTTGGGGTTCAATTTTTTTTTCACCAAACCCATACGTGCGGGGATCTACGAGTATGGATAGGTCTTTAAAAATGATATTGAGGTTTTTTTTTCTAAACTGCACCACGATAAAAAAAAAAAAAAACTGCACAGTTTGCGCGAGACACTTCCAAAGTGGTAAAATGTCCCCTAAAAAAACTATAAGTATGATGTACCATGCAAACTTCCAACGAAAATTGGTTTGAACGAGACCAAGTAATTTTTTTTTTAATACGTCTTAAATCGTAAACCGTAATTTACCTTTCATTCAATCATACAACTCAAATATAAAACAAACTTACAAAGAACTACAAGAACTTTTATATTAAAATGATATTTGCTGCTACGGAACCCTTCATGGGCGAGTCCGATTCGCAGTTGGCCGCTTTTTTTCTTAATGATAATTTTTCGAAGCCATAAAAAGCGTGCAAATATCAACTCATTTTAATTCGTGACATTGACATGCTTGACCTCTACAGCGCGAGCGTGTGAGTACATATATAACATAAGCAGAGTTTGTTTATCTTTGAATATTGCTATCAATGCGACCTATAAAGGAAACAAAGCAACGCAATCAGCTGTAATATAATCAGAGGCGTCCAACCAAACAATGAAACGACTTTGTATCAACACATCAAATGCGTAATATATACTTTTAGGTTCCTAAGTAAATAATATGTTTAAGCTGTTGCAATTATTATCGAACGATTCTTGAAAGAGGTACCACATGCCTACATAGATGATTAAAAACGTTTAGCCATGGTGCATATTATGTAGCAGACAATACAAGGTACAAGTTTTGATATTAGTGTATTATGATGAATGATTGGCCTGATAATTAACACGAACTGGGGGCTTTGCTTCTCCTCTTTCTACTGGCCTACATCACAAAACTTCAACATTGTTACATTGGTAAACCACTTGTTAAAATTATGTCATTATAATTATGATTCTGAAACAACAATTTGTGGAAATCCCAATAGGGGTGTGCCTACTTTGTCCAGGCACAGAGCGCAGACCCCAGAGGGTCGCAGAAATGGCCAGACCGGGACCACCACTGGCTAGACCAGGGCGCAGTTAAAGAAGCTCGTGATGGTCGTATAAAAGGCTAGTTAGGGCGCTGGGTCGGATACTCACTTGGCGGTCTTGTTGAAGCCGTTCATGGTGTGCACAAACTCATGGTGCAGCATGTCGGCGTACTTGTTGGTACGCAGCTTGTAGGACACGTGCCCCTGCTCGAAGCGCTGGTTGTGCTTGGCGATGCGGTGCTTGTTCTCCACGTAGATCTTCATGCGGAACTTGTCCTCCACCTCGCTCTCGTACTTTAGGCTGTGCTCCATCTACAACCAGGCGAAGGTTACAGGCTGAAGAACTAGTGGCAGGACAAAGTGTCTTTATATTTCGTCCTTGGTTTTTAAATCGAAACATAATGTTCCTTTGTTTAGTTACAAATGCTGTCATTTTCCTGTATTTTATCCTTCCTAATAAAATAAAAAATATGCAGACAACATTTAACAGCTACTTGGTAGTAAAAAGTAGGTAGGTATTCCGTATTTTGTAACGTTCTAAAAGTGTTTTCGTTCGGAAAGCAAACACATTGATAATAAACCTATCCGATCTAGTCGTTTGCTACTACTTCACTAGCCAAATCAATTACCTCAGCTAGTCAACATACCTTAAAGGCACTCCACTCCTCCCTGATGAGGTCGATGAGCGACACGGCGCTGGCGGCCGCCACCAGGCACAGCAGCACTGCTATACTCTTCATGGTGCGAGATGACTGTACAGACAAACGCATGTATGGGAAAAATGTAGCTGCAAATGCGGCAACAATAACGGATTTTCAGGAAGATTATATTAACGAGTATTTTCTGTGTAGGTGCATCAAATTTCTACTACTGCCATGTGCTATTAATCTGTGTAACCATAGCGTCATTTTCATCTAAGTAGGTATAAGCTAAGTAGGTACGACGACGAGACCACGACGTGAGTTCCGTTTCAGACATGTAATAAAATTATGTCGGCTCTTTCTGTATCTTACAACAGGTTTGAGTTATATTGATTAAATGATTGAAAAATAAACAATGGAAAATAACGCGAACCGTGCCTTTACGGAACGAATCATATTTTTAATGTAGTGGCCTTAGATCTTAATCTGAGGTAGTTGCGCTGTTTGATAGTCACGGCAAACTAAGTGAAAAAGTTAATGAGAATTGAAATACACAAGTGCTGCAAGAACCCACTGACAGACTTTACCTGATTTTTATGGTAAAATATATTTTATAGCCGAGGTAAATACGTATGTAGGTACCTACATACGAGCAGTACGTTGGTTGCAAGTCGTAAAGGGAAACTTGACTAGCAAGTATTTAGCTTACTAGCACGGGGAAATGGACAATATTCGTCACCGTCAGGTCACGATCGATGACGGAGGTTACAGAGGTTCTTGTCAATGTTTGATTGTTGAGGACAACGGAATTTATCGCCCGACTGCTGACCGCTGTGTCTGTGCTTGATACACAATTGTATAATACAAGCAATTGCGCACCAATAACAGTAAGGAAGTAATGACAGTCATATTGCTACCAACCGCAACTGTTTACCGTTTTGTTATTCTACGACCGATTGACACCTAGGTTTTTTTTTTAATGTCCTAGTGTTATTTTTTGCTCTTGTTATTCCGTTACCAAATAATTTGTTTGAAGGAATTTTGATAGATTTTTTTAAAGATTATACCTTTTTTTTATCGTGGAAAAATCATCAAATGAGTCCTCCCGCCCAGGGCAGAGCGGGAGGGACTGTCAGACTCGTACTGGCTAAAATCCACGGTGTCCTTCAATAGCCCTTTCCGTTCCGGGGTCACGGTAATTCATACAGTTCCGCGACAAAAGATTATACCTTAGTAGGTAATTAGGCTGTTTAGGTACCTACTTACGTTTTTTAATTTTAATTGTTTGTTTGTTAGGCATATGCTTAAACCTTGCTTAAACCTCTGTGCCAAATTCGATGATTTCGAAGCGATAGTTTGCTTCTATTTGGACGAATCTTGGTGGAACGATGGGTATAGTAACAGATAACTAGGTACAAAAGATTTTTTTTTTGCTATGCAGAATTGTAGAAATATGTATATTCAAGTTACGCATTATGATAAGTAGATATACCTGCGTACGATAAAATCATTTAAGTACCCGAAGCAATAATCTTTCACTCAAAGCAATGAATTATTTTTTTGTAAGAAATTGTCGACAAAATTAATAAGGTTATACCCGCAGTAATTAATTTTGGTGATCTCTGTGTCCAGGCCTTCCATAAACGAACGGCCTTAATTTAATAGTTTACCGAGAACAATAATTAATTATGGACACTTATTAAAATTTTATAAAAACTTTGTAGTCATGAGAACAACGGTCAACAGTTTGTGAGTCATCACTACTTGGTTCGGGAAATAAAATTGTTTACGCAACAAAGAAAGCAAACAACAACACGCGATACAAACTGCGTTTGATTTGCCGTGGACCGTGGGATGATTCAACACAAAGGAGGTTCTCTATACCCTTGAGTCACAATCACATCTTTACTAATATTTATTAAATATGTAGTTTAATAATACGTAAAAGCATAACGAAACAAAACTTACCAATTTTCTAATTATTTGAATGAAAACAGCAACAAATTAAAATGGATAAAAATTCGAGTTTTAAATATTTATTTGTTTTTGCAGAAGCGTACTAACGCAACCGCTTCCGAATTGTTTATGCGCGTTGTTCGGAGTCGCTGCTTGATGTCGATATTTAAGTACGACTAGGCACGTGCTTCTTTGGAGCATTGTTATCGATAAATGTATTCATTCATGGCAGAGCAGAGTAATAAATGGAATTGACGTTTTTTGATAACATTGTAACTTATTTAATGTATGTTTTTATTGTAAAAAGTTAAAATACATTATTTAACAAATCAATCTGCAACGGTCTGAAAATGTACGGTTTTTCTGGTGATGGAGATGGAGATGTGTCCCAATACACAGCTCTACACCAATGGTTGGTGAGGGTTTGACAGTTACCCTAATGTCAAACTGTCATTAGGAACCTGTCAACCTCATTATGCTTTGATTGTGAATTTCAGATAAATTGAGGTGTTTATGAATAAAAAACAATGAAGCAGGATGGAAAAGAGCAGAAAAGGCAAGGCAAAAGTAGCAAAAAATTACAGCTATACAAACCCAGGAAGAAAAAGAGCGTTGAGGAAGATGCTGCAATACAATATTTACAGGCTCAGTATGACAAGGTACTGAATTGTATTTTATCCACTTATTTATTCTATTTTACCCTTTAAGCTTATAATTTACTTTCATATTTTATTTACGATCATACTAAAATACTGGTAAAACAGATAGTACCTAATAATCGATTAAAATGTGAACCTCAAAATAGCCATGTGGACTACAACATGACAGAAACAGCATTTGTAGCGTTTGGAAAAACTTTTCATTATTTATTTTTTCATTTCAGATAAATCCATCTGAAATAAAAACTTTTAAAGATTTTCCACTGTCACAGAAAACTCTAAGAGGACTCAAAGAAAACAACTATGTTACTCCCACTGAAATACAGAAACAAGCTATTGGCTATGCATTGCAAGGGAAAGATATTCTTGGCGCTGCTAAAACTGGGTCTGGCAAAACACTAGCCTTCTTGATACCTATACTGGAAAACCTATTTTGTAAGAAATGGACGAGATTGGATGGGGTCGGAGCTTTAGTCATATCACCCACCAGAGAACTAGCTTACCAGATATATGAGGCTCTGAGGAAAGTGGGACATCTACACGACTTCTCAGCAGGCCTCATTATTGGTGGACAGAATTTAAAATTTGAAAGGAAAAGAATGGATCAAATAAATATATTGATTTGTACACCGGGTCGCCTTCTTCAACATATGGATGAGAATCCTCTATTTGACTGCAGCCACCTTCAGATTCTTGTGTTGGATGAAGCTGATAGATGTCTAGATATGGGCTTTGAGACAACAATGAATGCAATCATTGAGAACTTGCCACCTGAAAGACAAACTCTCCTATTCTCTGCTACACAAACTAAATCAGTAAAGGATCTAGCACGACTCAGCTTGTCATTCCCAACATACATAGCTCCTCATGAGCAGGCAGAGACTGTCACGCCTGAGCTGCTGCAGCAAAGTTATATCATTTGTGAGATTGATGAGAAGATTGGGATCCTTTGGTCTTTCATTAAGAACCACTTGAAACAAAAAGTAATAGTGTTCATGGCAACTTGCAAACAGGTCAAGTATACATATGAGTTGTTCTGCAAACTAAGGCCTGGCATCAGCTTGCTGGCTCTTTATGGAACTTTACATCAAGAGAAAAGGGAAAGAATTTATAATGAATTCTGTAGAAAGTCAAATGTTGTACTTTTTGCCACAGATTTAGCTTCTCGAGGTTTGGACTTTCCTCGTGTTAACTGGGTGATCCAAATGGATTGCCCTGAAGATGTGGAGACATACATACATAGAGCTGGTCGCACAGCAAGAGGATTTACTGGTAAAGGTGAAGGTCTCTTAATGCTGTTACCACATGAAGAGAAGTTAATTGAAGATTTACAAAAAAGTAAAATTCCTATTAAAAAGATACAAGTTGACCCATCCAAAGTAGTTGCACCACAGAGGAAAATAGAAAGTCTACTCTCAGATAGCACAGAACTCAAACAGAGTGCACAGAGAGCTTTTGTCAGCTATTTGAAATCAGTATTCTTAATGAAAAACAAAGAGATATTCAATGTACAACTACTAGATACAGATGCATATGCAAGGTCGCTGGGATTGATAGTGCCTCCTTACATTAAATTTTTAAAGAAACATCAATATTCAGAGAAGAGGCAAGTTAACGAAAAAGAAAACAATGATGCCATTGAAAAACTGAAGGCTAAAACGAAATCTGATGACGAAACCGATCAGAGTGAAGAAGAAGAACCCACAGCTGAGCTTGAAAGGAAACTTAAAAAGCAGAAAAAGAAGGAATCTTTAATAAAATTTGATTTTCATAATGATGCGGACACTGATGAGGAAGACTTCTTGCAGGTCAAAAGGGTAGATGTCGACCCTGGTGATGAGCCAATTGAAGAAGTACAAACTACATCGAAAAAGAAAGCAAAACCTCTGACAAAAGCAGCTGTTGCTAAGAAACTCCTCAAAAAAAAGATCAAAGTTAACACAAAAGTGATGTTCACAGAAGAGGGAGAAGTAATAGAAGATGAGAAAAGAGATGTCAAGTCAGAACTAGCAAAACAGTTCTTAAATGAGAATGTAGGAGGCATTGACATAGAAAAAGCGAAAGAGGTGTTACAAGAAGAAGATAAGTTTGACAAAATCAGGTTTAGAGAAAAGGTTAAAGCTAAACATAAGGAGCAAAAACGCAAACTTAAGAATAAAAAGATGGAAGATGAAGGGGAGAAGGATGACTTTGGATCACAATCGGAATCTGATGGGCCTGATCTGTCATGGTTGCCTGACCCCGACAAAGTATATGGTAAGAAAGATGGCGGCGTTGAAAGTGGAGGCTCTGATAAAGGCAGTGGCCCTGATGCTTCAGAACACGATGACAATGAATCTGGTGAATCAGATGAAGAATCTGAAGTAGACCAAAAATTCCATAGGTGAGAATGTTGATACATAGTGTAATTTTTTAACTTTATCTCATAAAAATTATTTCCTTTATTCATCTTTAAACTTATTTGTTACATTTTTTAAATATTTTTACAAAAAAGAACTAAAAAACATTTAAAAATATAAAAATAGTAGTCCGCCGGTGTGGGAGCAGGGTCCAAGCTACCGGTGGTTAGGGTTCCAGAGACAGGAACCTTCTCACAATACGAGAAAAAAAATAATTATTATCCTAATATTTTTATAGTCAAAAGAGTAATTTAAATAAAAAAAAAAATGAAATATTAATGAGATCCCCTGTTCCAGGCCTACAAAGCGGAAACTAGTGGAGAGCCGCGGCATTCCACAGGCGAGCGTGATACCTCGCAAGCTGAAGAAGGTACAAGACGTGGCGGCTTCACTGTCGGTCAGCGAGGCGGAGGCGCTCGCCATGCAGCTGCTGCAGGCCAAGCGATGATTGCTGTTCTCTTCCACTCAACATCTGTTCTGTTATATAATAAATATGTTTATAATCCACAATTATTTTTTTTTATGAAAAGTTGAAAACCTTTTATTTTTGGGGTGCAAAATCATCAAATAAGGCCGGCAGGGTGGGAACCCTGGTTGTAACGGAAGGGACTGTCTGAAAACCATTGTCCCTTCGGTTGTCCTTTGCGTTTCAAGGCAGTGGCGTCGTGCTGAGACAATCGCGACACAAGATAAAAGGCCCTGAGTCGGTGCATTCGTGAAATGTTATAAGCTTAATTTTCAAACCGTTTAATGTAAACTTGCAGCCTGTTTGGTCTCTGGAAGTATTTTTTTCGATTTTCAATGATTTTTTGGGATAAAGTTGTTCTAACTAAGTTAATGTAGAAACTTCCCCAAAGCATGTAGATTCACTAGATTCTTTACGAGGTATTTATCATTGGGATATTCGTATCAATTTTTAATTACCTATCTGATATCTAAAAGTGGTCCCAACTTTTGAACGAAAAAAAATAACATCAACATGACAAACATATTCAGAGTACCGAGGTAAATCACTACATAGTATACAAAAAAGTTTCCTAAAAAGTCCCTAGGTATGCTAATATCTTTAAAACTATGCAATGGATTTTGCTGTCGTTTTTTTAATGTATAAAGTGATTCAAGAGGAAGGTTTATATGTATTCAACATGCATTATTTAGTAGAGATTACACCCGTGCGGAGCCGGAGGGATTATAAATGACCTTGCCAATGCCCTTATTCGATTTGATCTATACTTCGAGGGACACCCTGCAAACTCCAGTGTAGTATATACAGTCGACCCGAATGAAATTGGCGTAACAAATTGAATCACACTTCTGAGTGCAATCGCATACTGTGAGATTTTTCTATCAGATAAATTCTGATGCTTGCACACATTTTGTGTTGTATAAGTTGCTGGATCATTTCTGATAGTAAGCGAAGTGCATAATACGTTTTGTTTCTATCTTAATTATTATTTAAAAGCTGTTGAATTTCTAATTTTGGCAATGGCAGCATTCCTGGCAACACCGGCTTCGCTACTGTCAAAAAGAAAACGGATCGTTGCACTCATAGGAACGCTACAATACATAAAATAATAAGTTTTCTATGGATTTAGAATAATTACACGTCTTGTACTTATTAATTTTAACTATGTTTTGGAGCGGGAACTATATCGTAGTTAGGGAGTTAAATTTTCTTCTCAAAGAGGAGGTGCGTATTTTGTTGAAATATTGATGGTTATGACTGGTAGAAACGATGAATTTTCATATTATTTCGTGTTGTTGACGCCTTTTGTGATGAGAAACAATGTTCTAGTAGAATGATGATGTCATGTGAACGCGTGGAGAGGCGTATCGATATTGTCGAGAGTGGTATGTTGTGGATGTGTGCAGCAAGCTTATTGTTTCAGAATGTAACGTTGTCGCAAGTTCTGGAGGCGGACGACATCCTGCAAGAATGCAAGGCGGATAACAAAGCACTCATACAGTTGTGAGTATCAGCAAAACTGCCTTTCTCACAGGGGTAGCTCCTATCTGTTGTTATCTAGAGTTCAGTGACTGACTAGTGTAGACCAAACAATGCATAACAAGGCTTAAATATTTAATGCCCCTCGTGCTCGTGGCTCCTCTGTGGAGAGTGTTATTACTTTTTATTAAAGATAAACTGTTGAATAAATCATAAAGTATTTAACAGTTTGACTTCACATCTGAATTGTGCTTAATCACAACACAACTATTGTATGACAAGCAGTTCTGTATCAACCAGCTGACGAACTCTCCCTTAAATATTGACATGAAGTGCTTGATTAAGTGATGATATCCAACATCATTGCACAAACATGTAAAATAATGTTTTCCTTGTGGAAAATGAAAAGTAGATATTTCTTTCTTTTTCCTTTGTTTGACAGATCTATAGAATAAGCTAAGGTATAGTCTGAAATACAATTTGATGTAATGGTGCAAACCACAAGTCGATACTAGACTGGTTGCTAATTTAAGAAGTTGCTTTTGAGAACTTGTTCAACTTGAATTTTGAAAGAATTGCCTTAACTACATAAATTGTAAAGTGTTGTACAAGTTGAAGATTACATTATGATGTATTGGATCATACCAATTGGGCATCATTTTGTAAATTATACAATAACATCTCACTTTCAGCACTCAAACGGTGTGGGCAGAGGTGTGTAATTATTTAATTTTAAACTAATATTAAACAGATTTAAACTAATATTAAACAGATATTTTTTTTTGTTAATTTTGTTTATAAGGGAAACTCAAACTACTTTCTTCTTTCACCCAAACTTATGTGAAACCAGGTTATAAGTCAGAGTGGCTATACCAACATATAGGTGAAGGTTGTTTGGGTCACTTTAATAGGGATCAAGTGATGCCCATAAATCACGGTCCTTCAATAGCCCTTTGCGTTCCGGGGTCACAGTAATTCGTGAGTCCCGGGACCCCAGCAGGCTTTGGCCCTCTTCGGGGCGGCCCCATCACTATGCTAACACTTCTTGAGGCGCGCGTGGAACACAACGCGTCGTCGGCCCGGGCATGGTCCATGGTCGGACAGCGAGTCGCCCATTACTCGCCGCCCGCATGCCCGCCCCTACGGTGCCCGGAGATCGTCTGCCGTCGTCTGTCGCCGTGGGCGGAGGACGCTGTCCTCTCCCTCACGCGGCCCGCCTCCTTTTCGCGAGCATGACTGCTTCGCAGAAGGAGGCGACCGCTTCTCACTCCGTTTTGCCCCGCAGCATGGCCTCGACCATTGCCGAGCGCGAGAGGTCTCCACCTATCGCCGTCGTGAGGACACGGCGGTGCCTTGCCCAAGCGGGACAGTCCTGCACCGTATATATACTTTTAATTATTGAATTATCCTAGGTAAAATATATAGAAGTATTTAGGAACACAGACTGAAATAAATTGTTTTAATTTCATTTTGTCAGGACACCATGGCACATTTCCACACTACCTCATACAACACTGTGTTCAATTCCAGCCTCACAAAGCCAGAGGTGCTGGCAGAGCTGATAACATTGATAACAGAAGAGCCCCCAAAGAACCTGGAGCTGGCATCACAGTACAGGCATGCCAACATTGCATGCGAGGTGCTAACTAGCCACCTGACCATGCTTAGCGATCGCCTCTCGCTCGATGCCACGCAGATGAACCGCCTATGCGACTTCATCAACAAGGAACCTCCGCTGAATCCATTGCTGGCCTCATACTTTAGTAAAACTGTTGAAATGTTACTGGAGAGAAGCCCTAAACAGGTATTGTTTAATAAGTATCTTATATTTGCTTGTATTATTCAGCCTCTACTTACTTATTGCGTAAGAAGCTGCTATAAATAGAGATCACTTTTGTCATGGTCATAAAGGTAAGAGAGACATGTTGACGTATCGTGTCGTATTGCATAATGAAAGCCCTAAGACGTCATCTTCAAACATTCACAATACATTGGTGAGAATGTGATATGTGTAGCGTATCTACACACCTCCTTATTTTATCTATATTTTTGTTAAAAGAAAATGCCTAGCTGAGTTTTTATCTGAACCTATCAAAAAGATAAAATTGAGTGCAAGCTAATTGAAAAATAAATTGTCAAATAAAGCTTAATCATCCCCATTGAAAGCGATTGGATTAGTTAAAAAAAAAAATCGCTAAGAACCATCACAACCATGTAAACTTTCAAATAAGAGTGCTGCATCAAAATCAATCAGTCAGTCAGTCATTTTTTAATAAGCTTTCGGATGACACGACTCCATGCCGTCAATGCTGTATGGGACAGATGGAATGATGATAAGTTATGGGCTTATTCATGGTCACTCTCTGAAGTTCACTTTAGTTAAAGCGGCATTGATGTGGCCACATATTAATGTTCCATTCTTGTTCCCCAGGACTGCTACCTATACCACATAGTGTGCCTGCGCGTGCTGGACTTCTTCAAGTCCCGGCGCGACTTCCTGCCCAACCTGCTGCGCCACATGTCCACGTCGGCTATCGCAGACACCTTTAAGTACTTCATCCGCCTCGACGACCTGTTCAAGAAGACTGTCATGGAGGTAGGTCAGGTGACTCTATTTTATATTTGTTTAGGTATTTAGTCACATGCACACAGTTGTGAGTTCATATTATGTACTTCTAAGTTTGCCTTGGACATTGGTGATATCTTGGATAACTGGACTTCTCTAACCAATACAAGTGCGAAGCTACATCAGAGGCGTGTGGGGTTCCCAGAGGCATTTGACTTTCCTGTGATACCAGAACATAGCTCTGGGTGACTACATTCTCACGCGAAATAGAAAGACCTGCTTATAACCTCCTTTTCGTCCTCTTGAAGTGTCCCGCAGGATCGTACCACCAAAAATCAAAAGTCATTTATTGAAATTAGGCTGAATTATCAGCACTTTTTGAAGGTCAATTTTTACATAAGACAGTCCCCCAAAGCGCCCCCTCATTCGACACAGATACTGGGATAAACGGAATGTAAAAGTTTGTTTTGCTTAATACATATTATAGTTGTTTTCAAGTACAAGAGTGAGATTGCATACACATAAGAAGTCCCACATTAGTAAGATAAGATAGTAAGATCATTAACATCTAATACGGTGGCAATAATATGAAGTAAGTGAAAAGTAATAGTAAACCTCTAGATCTAGAACATCTAGTTCTCGTGGATAGATTCATTCCAATATTATTTGTGTACTGGATGCACAAGATGCATGTGCCTTTAAACAAGTTCAAGGTTGTATAAATGCAAACTAGTTTGACATTATATTTCTTGTTTTCCTTGATCTTAGACAAATTTTAACTTGCGTCAGAGACACCTATACATGCGCATCTAGAACGTTTTACCAACAATTGTTTATTAGAAACAATCATGCATGAAGCCTATCATTGCATAAAGGCTATCACAGCACAATGCCGGAAGAATCGTGAAGCATATTGTGGAGGTATCAATGGCTGCTTATCTGTGAAACATAATCTGCTCACGTTATGTTGTATTGGCTTACTGGCCTTTGTGTGGTGCCCCAAACATGGCGCTGCATGTGGCGCCTCTCATTGTACGATGAGCAGAGATAATTGTGATGGACGTGTTTGTTAAAAGGCACGTGTAGCGAGGAGGTTGACTGAGTAGGTGCAGATGTGACAAGTTCACGATGTCAACGTCATGGTTGTGTTTCTCCGTGTATATAATTCTTTGTTAAAGTACGAGAAACAACAGGTCGGCTTCACACCACATCCACTCCGAGGATTCGTATTACGAAAAAATAACTCAGGAGTTGCCCTCGTGGCCACCAGACCAACGAGAGGCAGTTTCGATAAATTGAAACGGAATCTTACTTAAAAATGAAACATCACTTGCATGATTGGATCTCAATTATATTTTTCTCAAGATGTATAGATAATAAAAACAGATATTTGCTCCTAGGAGTGTAGGTGTTGATTTCATGAAAAATTACATGTGAAATCTACCAACTCGTAAGATAATAGTCCGCGTTGGAATCTAAAAACTTTAGCAACATCACAATATAATGCTGATAAAATTGTTCTTTATCAAATTATGTACGGTATTGCTAGAGAAATAAAATAGAACACTCCATTATACTGTTACGAGCTGGGTAAGGGATAAATTAATTAACACCAGTTCAAACCAAATAATTTTTATTGACACACAAATCACTAATTACAACAATCACTAAACAATATTCACTAGTATTCACCACCAAATCACACTTAAAAGTCACTTCGAGATTATCACTTCGATTTCACTTTCGAGTTGCCATACTCTATATGCGCCATATATGTATGACTACGTATGTGGTGAACTAGCTAACTACTGTCAGACTAGTTGAATCTTCTAAAGCATATAACCATCACTATGTCATCTGGCAGTGGCTTGAAGAGCACCAGTTCCTGGAGTGCCTCATCCAGATCGTGTGCGGCACGTACGTGGCCGAGGAGCTGGCGGGCGCGGCGGGGGCGCAGGCCGACGCGCCCGAGAAGGCGGAGCGCGAGGCCTCGGAGAAGGCCGACGCCAACCACAGGGACAACGCCGGCGGCAGCGATGCCGAAGCTGACAAAGGTGAGCAAATACTTTGTGTTATGAGAAAAAACTGAAAATCACTCCAAAAACGTAATTTGAATTACACAAGTCAGCTGAAACTGCATTTGATCTGCTAAAACCATTTCGAAAAGAACACTTGAATATTTTGTTGGAAGTTTTTTTATGTTATCCTTTTCAATGTAATTTTTTTTTTACATTGAAAACACGTTTTATATTTTGATTGACAGTTTTGACGTTACATTTGAATTCCATTTAGTAAGGCACTAGTCACACATCCCAGCGAACCATGTGCTCATGAGATGACTTGTAACATTAAAATGTAATTATAATGTTCAAAATGACGGTGAAACTAGTAACACTTATAATACACAGGATGTACAAGAGGAAATGTTACGAAACCAGCTTGGCAACAGAGACTTGAAAATGATATAGAAAAACTTAGAGCAGACAGCGGTGTACTAACACAATATATTAACAACAACAGGTCCAAAAAAGTAGTAAAGAAAGCTGAAGCAATATTTCAGAACAAAGGTTATCAGTACCACACCACAGACCAGATTAATAAAAAACCTATAGAATTCTTGGATACTATCAAACAGAGGTTAGCAGTAAAGGCTTACAGACTGAGAAGATATAAGGAAGAGCAAGGTGCTTATTTGTAACAACATAGTTATTGCATTATTGGATGTATATACCTACCTAAAGTCAATTTTAGGCAGTGAAATTATGGAAGTAATTATTTCGTATGTCAAAAATATGATTTAAATTATTAATCATATAAAATATTCAATTTGTTTTATTGCCAAAGACAAAAAGTAGTACCTATGGGTAGTACTAGTCATTTGGAGCAATAGTTACTATGGCACAAAAGTTGTAGGATCGCTCTCGGTCAAGTTATCCAAGTTCGAAGATTCGTAATTTTCATACATTTTCATGATTTTTGAAAGTGCCGAGAAACACAAAATAATGAAAAGTATTGCTAGAAATAGCGACTTCAAGCAATTAAACATATCATAACATAATGCTTTTAATCCCAAAAGGGTTGGGCAGAGGTGTGCCTAATTTAAATGAATAGTTAGTCAGTTATTTTTTTGTTACGGCACTTTCAGAAAAAGCCCAGAAAAAATGAAATCCTTTAAGATATTTACGTTCCACATTTAGATGTGCATTCAAAATTAGCAAACACCTGAATGTTACTAAAACATTAAATATATTATATTCAATTCTCAAATAATAACTCTAAACTTGTCAAACATGGAATCAGTTATTTTTTGAATGTTAACTTTCCACCCACCATAGCCTAGACTTCAATGTTACGTAAGTCGTTCATTTTTAACAAAGTGTTACATCGTTAGGTTCACCTAAGCCAGACAACAGCACAGAACAAACGGCAGGAGCGGTTTCGGTGGGGACGGGGTCAGAGGGGGCCGGGGTAGCGGGGGCGGGGGCAGCGGGGGCGCGAGCAGCGGGGGCGGGGGCGGGCGCGGGGGCGGGGGCGGGGGCGGAGGAAGCGGCGCCGAGCGCGGAGGCGCGCGCGCGCATCGCGGCGGTGGCGTCGGCCAACGCCGCCGCGCTGCTGTGCGACCTCATCGTCAACGGCTGTGCCGGGGAGGGCTGCTCCACCAGGTCAGCTAATTTTAGTTATG
The DNA here is from genome assembly GCA_943136025.2 of Agrotis puta. Classification (NCBI taxonomy): domain Eukaryota; kingdom Metazoa; phylum Arthropoda; class Insecta; order Lepidoptera; family Noctuidae; genus Agrotis; species Agrotis puta. Next base: position 313,361 of record OW964177.2, read on the forward strand.
AATCTTGTAATTATCTGCTAAGTAATTACCACATGCGATTTCCAATGATGTCTAAACCAGTATTTTTGCCTATTTCCGTCAATTAATGAATAGTTTTCATAAAATATTCACAACAAGTATTAGATTATTTAAAATGGTGAGGTAAAATCAGTTGTGTGGACATGTGTTCCCGCCAGGCCGCGCACGTCGTGGGCGCTGGTGTCGCGCCTGCAGTCGGAGGCCGGCGTGCGCGCGCTGCTGGCGGGCATGTTCACGTCGCCGCCGCGCGCGCGCACGCACGCGCTCGTCAACGGCTGCCAGGTGCTGCGCGCGCTGCTCATGCACGAGCCCATCCTGTAAGTTTCCTAATTCATTTTATTCATCCGAAATAAAATTATATCACAAAATACAATAATTAGGTACCATCAACACAAAAAATCCAAACCTAACATCAAATCAATTAGAGCTCTCGATGATTTTAGAAATTATTTTAAACAGCTTTATCCATGTGATAATGCTTTTTTAATTTTCAATTTCTCGTCACAGAATCCTCACTCTCTCATACACACTTCTCTCTCAAACTCACATCCCTCTACTCACACACACTTGATTGTCTCTCTTCACTAGTTTCTCTTATCGACAGTCTAGCATTGAAAGTTTGCATGCTCCAGTCCTAACTGTTTCGTCTGATAGTAGGATGACGAAGGCGTCGCTGGACGAGGAGGCGGCGGGGCGCGGCGGGGGCGGGGGCGGCGGGTACCCCGGCCCCGGCGACTGCGAGGAGCGCAGCAGTGTGGAGCTGGCGGTGGCGCCGCACCTGCCGCTGCTGCACCACGCGCTGCTGCACGACCCCGCGCAGGAGCCTCGCGCACCACGAGTGAGTCCTTCTTGCAGTTCATGTGCTGAGCGTCACTGGCCGAGCCGTGTCTGACTGTGTCCTGCTCCGTAGGAGGCGCCGGGCGGCGGGGAGGAGGCCAGGCCGGGCGCGGTGGGGCTGGCGCGCGTGCAGGTGGCGGCGCTGCTGGCGCACCTGGCGCTGTCCGAGGTGGAGGAGGTGCCCACCACCATGCTCACGCTCGGTATGTACCAGTGTAGGAGGGAGGAGGCCGGGCCGGGCGCGGTGGGGCTGGCGCGCGTGCAGGTGGCGGCGCTGCTGGCGCACCTGGCGCTGTCCGAGGTGGAGGAGGTGCCCACCACCATGCTCACGCTCGGTATGTACCAGTGTAGGAGGGAGGAGGCCGGGCCGGGCGCGGTGGGGCTGGCGCGCGTGCAGGTGGCGGCGCTGCTGGCGCACCTGGCGCTGTCCGAGGTGGAGGAGGTGCCCACCACCATGCTCACGCTCGGTATGTACCAGTGTAGGAGGGAGGAGGCCGGGCCGGGCGCGGTGGGGCTGGCGCGCGTGCAGGTGGCGGCGCTGCTGGCGCACCTGGCGCTGTCCGAGGTGGAGGAGGTGCCCACCACCATGCTCACGCTCGGTATGTACCAGTGTAGGAGGGAGGAGGCCGGGCCGGGTGCGGTGGGGCTGGCGCGCGTGCAGGTGGCGGCGCTGCTGGCGCACCTGGCGCTGTCCGAGGTGGAGGAGGTGCCCACCACCATGCTCACGCTCGGTATGTACCAGTGTAGGAGGGAGGAGGCCGGGCCGGGCGCGGTGGGGCTGGCGCGCGTGCAGGTGGCGGCGCTGCTGGCGCACCTGGCGCTGTCCGAGGTGGAGGAGGTGCCCACCACCATGCTCACGCTCGGTATGTACCAGTGTAGGAGGGAGGAGGCCGGGCCGGGCGCGGTGGGGCTGGCGCGCGTGCAGGTGGCGGCGCTGCTGGCGCACCTGGCGCTGTCCGAGGTGGAGGAGGTGCCCACCACCATGCTCACGCTCGGTATGTACCAGTGTAGGAGGGAGGAGGCCGGGCCGGGCGCGGTGGGGCTGGCGCGCGTGCAGGTGGCGGCGCTGCTGGCGCACCTGGCGCTGTCCGAGGTGGAGGAGGTGCCCACCACCATGCTCACGCTCGGTATGTACCAGTGTAGGAGGGAGTGTGTCCCGTTGGTTACTGTTCGTGGTCAGAACCCTAAACGAACAAGTATCCCAGGCTTCGATATGGGTACTTTTATACCCTTGTATCAATATCATTATGAAGTTGTTAACGCGACCGTTGTCCGCAGGGACGCCGGGCGTGCTGGTGGACATGTTCTTCCGCTACCCCAACAACAACTTCCTGCACGCGCAGGTGTACACGCTGGTGAAGCACGCGCTCACCAACCGCGTGTACCGCACGCAGTACGCCAGACACGTCAGTATACCACTATTATGTAGGCAGGGGGCTTTTTATCGTGGTCAGAAAATCATCAAATGGGTCCTCTCGCTCCACACAGGACTAGCAGACTCGTACTAACTAAAATCTACGGTATTCCTACAATAGCCCTTTACGTTCCAGGGTCACATGCTTAGACAGACCCGCGACCCCGGCAGGCAGACGGGGCTGCGATTACACTAACATTTTATTTTTTACTAGCAACCCGCCCCGGCTCCGCCCGGGTGCAATGTCTATTATATTATGCATGTTACATACTTATAAACCACCCTCTAGAATTACTCTATCTACGAATGTGGATTGAAAAGTTCGTGGCCTACGCAAGAAAACAATATAAAATATAAGCAAAAGTAATTTTATTTTTCCACGTAATATCCACTTAACTCTATGCACTTCTTCCATCTGGTTTCCAACGCCTGTATGCCGGTCATAAAAAAAGTTTCTTCAAGGCCTTCAAAAAAGTCACCCACCGCAGCTTCGACCTCCTCATTTGATGAAATTTTTTGACCTCCAAGGTGTTTTTTAGGTTTGGGAATAAATGAAAGTCTGAAGGTACCAAAGGGGAATAGGCGGGATGGGGCAGTAATTCAAAGCCAAAATCACGAACTTGAGCCATACATTCCACAGACGTGTGAACGCGTGCATCATCCTGATGGAACAAAACTTTCTTGCTGAGTAATCCTGGCCTTTTCTCTTTGATTGTTTCACGCAAGCGACGTAAGAGGGTGCAGTAATAAAAGCGGAGTTTATAGTTTCATCTTTTGCAAGGTAGTCCACCATGATGACACCCTTCGCATCCCAAAAAACTGACGCCATCACCTTGTCAGCTGACAAAATTGTTTTGGCTTTTTTTGGAGTCGGTTCATCAGGTTTTTTCCACTGCTTGGATTGCTGTTTTGACTCTGGGGTGTAGTGGTGTACCTAAGTTTCATCCATTGTTACAAATCTGGCCAAAAATGTTTGTGGCTCAGCCTCAAACATTTCAAAACATCGCAAGAAATCATGAGGCGTATTCGTTTTTGTTCGACTGAAAGCAATCTGGGTACCCACCGCGCAGAGACCTTAGAAAATCCAAGTTCATTCACTATGATGTTTTGTGTTCGTTCATACGAGATGCCAATAGTGTCTGCAATCTCCTGATGGTCAATCTCCGATCTGTCAATATCAGATCACAGATTTTCCCGATGTTTTCTTCAGTCGTAGACGTCATAGGCCGGCCAGAGCGAGGGTCATCTTCAATACTCTCTCGTCCGCGTTTAAATTCAGCAACCCACTTTCTTCACAGTCGTATACGACGGAGCAGATTCTCCCAATGTTGTTGACATATCTTCGTGAATCTCTTTGGGCGTTTTTTTTTTTAAATCAGGTATTTGATGACCGCACGTTGCTCAATTTTCTCCATTCTTTAAAAACGCTGCACAAAGGCTCACATAATTCGGTCTAATTTAAATACAGTTAATGCTATTGCGATATGATTTTACAATTTGACAACCTTGAGAGTAAACTAATCGAATGAGGCCAGTTACATTAAAATAGTTTAAGTATTTATGTGTTAGGCTGCGAACTTTTCAATCCACACTCGTATTAAAAAAAAAAACTGCATCAAAATCCGTTGCGTAGTTTTAAAAATCTAAGCATACATAGGGACAGACAGACAGACAGCGGGAAGCGACTTTGTTTTATACTATGTAGTGATTCGACTTGATAATTACTTAACTCTTAAATATCGTATTTGTTGCAGTTATTTGTGGAATGTGATCTGTTGACGCGACTCATGGATGTCTATGAAGATAACAAGAACAACAAGTAAGTCAGATGTACAATATATCCCATCCCGTCTTCTTTAATTTTGATATTCGACGTTTAAAAGTGCCTCTTCGATGGCCTAATTGAAATAAATGATGTGACTTTAACTTTGAAGTCAATTCTGTCTGTAGTCTTTTATATACAGGGTATTGCCGGAAGAATGGACGAAATCGAATAGCAGCATGGGAGAGCTTATTTACTTTTCAGAATTTGAGGAATTAGGGAGCCTCCCCATGACGGAATTCGTGTGATTTGCAATTTCTACTAACTGAAAATCGTCCTTGCTACTACGATATAATGATGCAATCTAGATTTGACGTCGTCGTGGCGAGCGTGTTTTGTTTGTCATCTACGCGCAGACAACCGCACGTTTTATGTGTCTGTTATCTAAAAGGACATCAACCTGGAAACGGCGATTGTGGAGAAGTTCTCAGAGTATTCGAACACTGATCGTTAATCATAGACTCCACTTTCCATAACAACCGCTTAAGGTTAAGTGTGTCGCCTCTATATGTTGGGTAATTTTAAGGGTCTGGTTACTGCAAGACTTAATGGTTCTGAAATCAGGATTAGCTTTGGGTCAATAACAGCCATAAGATGATCAGCAGCAGTCTCTCGAATAGCTTATATGTGTGACACAGTAGAGAGATGGGACGGAAAACTCAACCACTGTGACAGTTTGAAAATAGAAATACATTTCATTTGGCGCGTCAGCTCTGTCGTTAGTGCGGCCGGTCTTGTTTTTTATTCCGTGCAAGCTAAGATGAACTTAGTGGTGATCAGGCGGAAGCGTCTGTGATAGTACGTAGTACATACATACACGGCTAGCCTTGTCAGTGCAGGTGAATCATCGTGCAACACTGTTAGTAGTTGAAGTCTTTGGCGATAACACATGTACACATGTCGCAGGAGCGGCGTGCGCGCGGCCTACATGGGGCACGTGGTGCTGCTGCTGTCGTGCGTGGCGCGCGCGCTGGGTCCGCCCGAGCTGCTGGCGCACGCGCTCAGCCTGCCCGCGCCGCTCACCGACCGCTGGCAGACCTTCCTCGACGACACGCTGCGGCCGCTGTTACAGCAACACGACACGCCGCTCGTGAGTACTACTGCATAGTGTGTACATGGGCCCGTGCTGCTGCTGTCGTGCGTGGCGCGCGCGCTGGGTCCGCCCGAGCTGCTGGCGCACGCGCTCAGCCTGCCCGCGCCGCTCACCGACCGCTGGCAGACCTTCCTCGACGACACGCTGCGGCCGCTGTTACAGCAACACGACACGCCGCTCGTGAGTACTACTGCATAGTGTGTACATGGGCCCGTGCTGCTGCTGTCGTGCGTGGCGCGCGCGCTGGGTCCGCCCGAGCTGCTGGCGCACGCGCTCAGCCTGCCCGCGCCGCTCACCGACCGCTGGCAGACCTTCCTCGACGACACGCTGCGGCCGCTGTTACAGCAACACGACACGCCGCTCGTGAGTACTACTGCATAGTGTGTACATGGGCCCGTGCTGCTGCTGTCGTGCGTGGCGCGCGCGCTGGGTCCGCCCGAGCTGCTGGCGCACGCGCTCAGCCTGCCCGCGCCGCTCACCGACCGCTGGCAGACCTTCCTCGACGACACGCTGCGGCCGCTGTTACAGCAACACGACACGCCGCTCGTGAGTACTACTGCATAGTGTGTACATGGGCCCGTGCTGCTGCTGCCGGTATTCATTCCAGTATTCGGACAATGAGCGATTGCGTTACCGGAACCGCACATCAAACGCATTACAGCACAGCGGTTTTGTTATCAATCTCATCTTATTTTCTTTCATTTTAATTTTTGATTTTCAACACTGCCTCTTTGACGACCTATTTGAAATATGATTTAACTTCGACACCGCAGTCTGCAGTTTTCCCTATTTAGTGGTATAATAACAATACTTACTTCGCTTAGCGACATCAAAGCACTCCTTCAGTAAAGATGTCATCTGTTACCCTCACGACTCGTTTGTCCGTCGATTTCTCTATACCTGTTTAAATATGTTTGTTGTGTGTTTCAGGGTGGTTACTATCCTTCAGAAAACATTTACGAGGTTAGTATCTATCCAAAATTAAAGAAAGACTGCAATTTTGCGAACACAATAATTCAGTTAACTTATACCACTGTCTTCCCTTTTCAGGTGGAAATAATGGCTGACACGCTGGCAGCTAACTATGACGTGAGTAAAACTTAAGAACTGACTGATTAGTGCGAGTTCTTGTTTCGTAGACGCGATAGTAACGTTTAACTGTGTTTGGCGCTCTTATTAGCTTGCTTCAAGGTCATGAGAACTCTTAACAAATGAGAGCGCCATACGCGGTTAAACATCACTATCGTGTCCATTTAAAAAAACTCGCACTAAGCACATTGTGCATGCTATCACAATGTTTGTGTTTCTTCAGTACTAACTAGTGTTATTGTGGACAGTTCAACGACATGGCAGCGACGGCGACAATGGACGAACTAGCCGATGATTGCAATGCAGAAGACGGCAACGAGGTTGGTACACCTTCATGCTACTATTAGTACTGGGGCCACGGTTAATTTTGATCGGCGATTTCCTCTCGAGCGATGATGCTAGGCACTTGATATTTGTTGAATTATAAAAAATATCATTTGGGAGGAAAGTGACCGCTACTCAATGGAACCGCAGCTGACGTCCATGAGTCTTTATAATACAACTCTCTGATGCATTCTACTAATTGTCGCTTGAGAGAAAATTGGTCTGGTAATCTGTCATTAGCCCCCGGGGTATTTTTACGAATACTAGCACGCTGACAGCTCGCAGTAAGTGTCACTCGAGTGCCATTCGCGCCTTAAAGGTCTGTCACGGTTATCTGTGCAGCTCGGTTTGTTGCACAAGTGGCCACAGTATTGAATGTGGTCCAAGCTATGACCGACAGCTCGATCTACTAGAGCGCGCTGGGTCCGCTCCATGTATGTTGGTGCTATTGTTCCGTGTATGTTGGTGCTATTGTTCCGTGTATGTTGGTACTATTGTACAGTGTATGTTGGTGCTATTGTACCGTGTATGTTGGTGCCATTGTCCCGTGTATGTTCCAGATGTGTGGCGCGATGGGCTCGTCCGGCGAGACCCCGGACTTCATCGCAGACGGACTGGGTATCGACGACGCGGACGAAGTAAATACTCCCTTTACAAATTTTACTTGTGTACATAATTCAACCCTATTCTTCTAAAAGTTAGAGTGAACAGGCTTCTTCTAGGTAAGCTCTATCGTAGGTTTTGTCTCAGACACCTTTGACCTGGACCAGAAGCAGGACCAAACCCATCTTAAATAAAAATATATTTTTTTACAGATTACTCAAAATATATAATTGTTCCTTGCAGATGAGAGCGGCTAAGAGCAATTTCTTAGAGCTGGCCAGTCAACGATTCGACGATGAGTAAGTTTTTTCTCAATATATTCTTACAGTAGTAAGAGATCATTACTTTAGTAGTGGTTGTTTTGTTAACCTTTTAGTCATCAGGGACAATTTGACAATATTTCAGCAATAAACCACTATTGCCTTGCTTTTGCTTCCTGTTAAAAAACCTCGCCGATTAGGTCCATTTTTCGCATAAACAATCAATTTCGTAACGGATGCTGTTTAAAGCGGCTTTTATTTAATAGCATTATTGTCTATTCAAAAATTACATTGGCTTCAAAATTAGTAAGTCAGCCACGAATCAAATCAATTGATTGATTAGAAAATGTAAAAAATAGGCTAAGCCAAGGCGCAGTCGACGAAGCCCCGCTGCGCGAGGCTCCTATTTCTGTCTACAGAGTTTAAAGGAATCTAACCAAACCGAACCTCAGTGTGCCAATACCACAGTTGTTGCGGAGTTGAATTCGTGGCTGAGTTAGTAAAGGAGATCGCCAGACATCCATACATCATTGGGCCAAATGTGAACAGTAATCATTTATGTATTATTTAATAGATAAAACACATCCATAATCATATCATAAAGATTTGTTTTTTAATTCTATGGGAATTAGGAACAAAATATAAGTTTTTGGGTCAATATTGTATTATGCGGCAGATGGTAAGAATTGTACCTGTATTGTAAATACCATAATCAAATAAACATATTGATTTAATTGTTTGAAAACATATTTGTGTGTTACTATTAGCATATTATTGCATAGCACGAAAAATAGCAGAAATCGAATAAGCACATCCGTAAGCGCACGAGTACGAAAACGAATGACGGACGGGAGTGACGTGACAGTGACATTTTGACAAACTTCGATATTTTTTCGTTGAAACAGTAACCCGATACACGATTTTGAACGATGTTATTGTTATATAAATGATAAATATTCCACAACTATCACACAACGCCATCTAGTCCCAAGCTAAGCAGAGCTTTTTTTTTTTTTTTTTTTTTTTTTTTATCGTGGTAAAATCATCAAATGAGTCCTCCCACCCAGGGCAGGGCGGGAGGGACTGTCAGACTTGTACTGACTAAAATCCACGGTGTCCTTCAATAGCCCTTTACGTACCGGGGTCACGGTAATCCCTTGGTCCCGCGACCCCGGCAGGCTTTGGCCCTCTACAGGCCCCGTCACTATGCTGACACTCTTTGAGGCGCGCGTGGAACACAACGCGCCGTCGACCCGGGCATGGTCCATGGTCGGACAGCGAGTCGCCCATTACTCGTTGCCCGCATGCCCGCGCCTACGGTGGCCGGAGATCGTCTTGCGACGTCCGACGCCGTGGGCGTCTACCGCTGCGGCTGGGGTGGAGGGAGGACGCTGTTCTCTCCCTCAGGCGGCCCGCCTCCTCCTTCACGAGCATGACTGCTTCGCAGAAGGAGGCGACCGCCTCCCACTCCGTCTCGCCCCGCAGCATGGCCTCGACCAATGCCGGGCGCGAGAGGTCTCCGCCTATCGCCGTCGTAAGGACACGGCGGTGCTCTGCCCAAGCGGGGCAGTCCTGCACCGTATGCTCCACCGTGTCCTCCGGACGATCCTCGCAGTGGTGACACCCAGGCGTTTCTTCCCTCCCTATCAGACACAGGAACCTCCCGAAACTTCCGTGTCCGGTGAGGACCTGCGTCATGCGGTAGGTCAGGACGCCGTGACGCCTATCCAGCCACTCCTCAAAGAGGGGTCTTACCGCCGCGATTGCGGCGTGCCCGGACCTCGGTTGCGACAGTCGCTCCCTCCATACTGCCCTGAGATCACGCCGGAGCTCTTCCCGCCGCGCCTCGACTTGTCGAGGCAGCGGGGATTCGCCCCGGCGCTGCGCCTCCACGCGCCACTCATAGACGCGCTGGAGGGCAGTCGCCTCCAGATCCCAGGGCAGCAATCCGGCAAGGAGGTTGGCCGATTCGCCGGCGATCGTGCGGTATCCCCGGATCATCCGGATGGCCATGACAAGCTAAGCAGAGCTTGTGTTATGGGTACTAGACAACTGATAAACATACTTACATATTTCTAAATACATACATATTATAGATAAATCACACCCAGACACAGAACAAATGATCGTGCTCATCACACAAACATTTGTTCTGGGTGGGAATCGAACCCACGACCTCCGGCATAGCAGTTAGGGTCACTAACCACTAGACCAACAGGCCTGTCTAACAAAAACACTATTATTTATATTAGTCTAAAATAAAACACTATTACTAAAACAATAATAATTTCATCAAATGTTTTTTAGGGTTCCGTACCTCAAAAGGAAAAAAAAAAAAAACGGAACCCTTATAGGATCACTTTGTTGTCCGTCTGTCTGTCCGTCCGTCTGTCAAGACCCTTTTTCTCAGGAACGCGTGGAGGTATGAAGCTGAAATTTATATCAATTACTCAGGTCTACTGTCCCTTGAAGCTGTGAAAAAATCAAACTTCTAAGCCAACGCAATCAAAAGATACAGCCGTTTATGCCGCAAATTTTCGACACTTGCAAGGGAATCAAAACCTACAGGGTGCTTCCCGTGAACTCAGAATCTTGAAATTTGGTACGAAGCAACGTCTTATAGCATAGATAAAGAAAAAATTACGAAAACCATAAATTTTTAGTTACATCACATAATATATATTTTTTAATAATTTTAAACTTACTACCCATTTCCTCATAAACGCGTAGAGGTATTAAATTGAAATTCATACCAAATACTCAGGTCTATAATACCTTTAAGCTGTAACAAAATCAAACTTCTATGTCAACGCAATCAAAAGAAACAGCAATTTAAGCTTTCCCCATTGTAATGTTATGAATTTCATTTTGCAATAAAAATACCATAGTTATGACTTGATTGTCGTAATGAACGAACTTTGTAAACCTTGTAGGTTTGTACGGAATCCTCGGTGCGCGAGTCCGACTCGCACTTGGCCGGTTTTTTTCTTTCCTAAATGATTATAATGTTCATCGCCAATGCTAAAACAAAACAGATATAGTTTTTTTTAGTAACTTTTTTAGAATCACTAAGTTTTAGAACGAACTTAAAATGACCTGACGGCTTGTTTACGGAGCTAGTTTTAGAACTACTTCCAATTGAAAACCATATTTCAAATTATAATTTTTGGCTCATTCCGGTAGAAAGTTATTACTGTTACATGTTATTTTTAATCAGTAAAAAATCTAGTGTTTTTTTATACATATATTGTTTCTGTACATACTTTGGCCCAATACTGGCTATCTCCTTTGTGACTCGGTTTATCATTTCCCTTTCGTAAGTTGTTGCGATGTTGCGGAACAAACGGTGAGACTGATCCCGGCAGCTTGTTGAACGTGGGGCTCGCGTTGTATCAACTCATTGTATATTGTCACTTATTTATACGATGGCTCCATGGACCACTTGCGAAATGTCACCTTGGTAACCAGCAACGCTTGCTAGTTCTGTCTTTAGACGCGTCACCAAAAGACCTGTCTAAAGATAGAACTAGCAAGCATTGCTTTACTTTGGTCACCCATCCAAAGTTTGACCTCAGCAAGAGTTCCTTTACTATGATTACCCATCCAAAAATGTTGGTAGGATAGTGGAATTGATTGGTACGATCATACCAAGTTAAGTTTGTGATGATATGTTTATGTCACTTGTTATTGTATACTTGCACAGCATGTGGGAGGACTCCGGTGACGCGGACGCCGACGACGACGCACACGACGACGACGAGCCCGCCGACGTCGTGCGCGACGTTCTCGAACAACACTCGCGTATGTACCTTCATTGTTTATTGTTCACTCCCATGCACCCGGGCATACTTCTCGATGATGGTAGAACACTAATAAATCTCGAGGTAAATTGTGTAGACAATTACACTTATCTCAACAGTAAAAGCAAACATTTCAAAAATAAAAATCTCACACACTGTATTAAAAGATAAGTTTGCGTTATATTATGTATTACTTTCCACAATTTTGGTTTAATTCCTGGCCAGCAGTATTGATTTTCAAAAATCCAATGATGCAGTTTTAGTTTTCGTCAAAATCGGATAGTCGGAATCAGACTCCTCCTCAGTATTTTTCGATTTTCGTCATAGTTTCCGATATAGCCATCCACGCCCAGTTGAAAAATTCTCCTGTTTAGAAACAGACATGGGGTACCTTAAATCCCTAAAAAAATAAACGTAATAATGTACAAAATATGATAATAGATGGCTCCGTATGTACAAAGCCGAATGTGAAATTCGAAATGAACGCTAGCGAAGCCGCGGGCAAAAGCTAGTTAGCTAATGTAAAATAAATGTGTTCAGCGTGGGAGAACTCTGGAGGAGGATCCAGTGGGTCGGGAGGCAGCGGGGAGGGCTGGGCGCAGTTCAGCTCGGACGACCCGTTCGCGCCCGCGCCGCCCGCGCCGCCCTCCGCCCCGCCCTCCGCCCCGCCCGCCGCCCCGCCCGCACTGGCACCGCAGCCGCCCAGCGCGCCTTCCTTCGCCGGCGACGCGGAGTTCTCGCCCTTCTGGTCCTACACCGACACACAACATGCACACGGTCAGTACAAAATTTCATACCATTATTTTTAAAACTGTTACCAGTGGCTCTTGGTTAAATATTAACAGCCAGTCGATAATCAAACTTTGGCAGCCCATATCAATATTTTTCCAGCGATCCATCACACACCAATATTTCACTGTACCTCGTTGACGGTAATCCGTTTCCAGTCCTAGTTAGACCAGAAACCCGAAGTCTGTCAACAAGTCTTAAGCCCTAAATGGCATTATATTCGGATAAGCCACAATCGCGGCGGTAACATCCTTCTTGAAGGAGTGGCTGAAGACACGCCACGGCATCCCCGCCTTCCACTTGACGCAGGTCCGCGCTAAACATGGTTACTTCGGGTGATCCTCGGAGGACACTGTGTAGCATACCGTGAAGGTCTATCCGTCCCGGGCACAGCACCGCCGAGTCCTCACGGAGGTGATAGATGGCGACCTCTCGTGCCTTGCAGTTCTTGGGAGAAGTCACCTCCTTCTGTGAAACAGTAAAGCTGGCGGGGATGGGGGCGGGATGTGTGAAGGAGGGGCAATCCTCCTTCATACGTTAGCTGCCACAGGAGACGCCTAAGGCGTCGGGTCGTCGCGAGGTAATCTTAGACTTCTGCGGACGCACGCTCATGGACGGCAAGTAGTAGGGAGCTCGCCGTCTAATCAAGGATCAGGCCCGTCTTGAAGGACAAAGTCGTGCCACAATCCACGCGCGCTTCAAACAGTTAATGATGATGGTCTTTTATAATTCTCTATTTAATAATTACAGATCCAGATTTAGAAGCAAGCATGCGTACACTACGACTAGAAGGTGAACTGACCGACAGACGCATGGACGACGCGTCCAGCGTAGAACTTGCCAACAACTTGCTGACGGCTATGTCCGCCATGTCCGCTGACGCCATCGCTAACATTGTGAATGCAAACCTGCCCGGCGCGGCCGACGTGAGTGACGTCGACGTCAGCGCGGTGCGTGACGCGCAGCAGAGTGACGCAACACGTGATGGAGCGCCGCGCGACGCAGGCGACAGCGACACCACGCCGAGGTGATGCGGCCGGCGAGCGCGGCTCGTGCCGCTCGTGCTGAACGTGCCGCACGTGTAGTACGCTGCCTGTGCGGCGCGTGCCGCACCTGCCGCATGTTTAGTACTCCGCATGTGCCGCACGTGTAGTACGCCGCACGGTGAGCGGACACGACCACTCGCACGTCTGTAGTTCTACCCTCTCGTTTATACACATACTAATTGGGTAATTGACACCACCAATCGATATTATTTTTATGACCGCCTAAAATGAGTTTCCCCATTTTATGAGTTGATAAATATGCCTACACCTATTGAACCACTACCTATTTATTGATTTGAACCAAATTAAAAATCTCAGTGTTCTGTAATCATCGGTTAATGGTGTGAATACCCAAATGTTGTGACGCGTAAATAAGACTATTCATCTAATCGATCCATTAATTAAAAATAATAATAATAAAATTGTGATTATCAGTGATGAAATAATGTAAGGCTCGCCAGTGATTACGAAATTTGCATTTAATATCGAATTTGATGTGTCTTACAAATAAGTGTTTTAAATATTAATCGTGGAAGGAATCATACTTAAGCATTTCCTAATCATATACTTTCTAATCATTACTTGTGTAAGTGAAAGGTAATACAAATATCATAATGGTAATATTAGTTGAACAAATGATATCATAATCGAACATGGCGCAGTAGCGGCCGGCGCACGCGCACGCACCCACACACGTGTACGTGCGCGCGCACGGGTGTGTCCTGTTCCTGTTCAGTAAACCGGTCTTCAGTGCTGGTCTGTTGTGTGCTATCGTAGGCACACTGTTTGGTTTAGTCACATTGTACATTAACTTTATTTTGAAATTACATCACCATTTAAGATCATGCGCGCTTCCAGAGAACACTGATGGTTGTCTGAGCAATGTTGTAGCTACGTATGTATGTAGCTAATTAGTTCAAAATTATACAGAACTACTGCAGGGAGGTAAAGATCTCTTAGATATAGATAGGCGAAACGAGAGCACTTTACCTTGTAGAAGGGTAGTCTTAATTATAATTTAAATTGTACGAAAACAATGAAAAAACTCCTTAGAAGTAGTTTTATAGTCGCAGTGTTACTCGGACAACAAGCAGTCGCAATAAATATTCCAAAAACCATTCTCCTTCACATTTGGGGTCCAAAGTTAAAATTCCTCCTGTCCTTGTGGATGATGAACCTTCCTGTGTGAACAGGTTCAGTTATCATAGAGGCTACAGTGTTAACGATATGGTTTCTATGTGCTTATTTGTAATATACTTCTTATGTAATCTGCTTGTAACACATAGGGGCAGTATGTGCGCGTGCACATACCTACGGATTGTAATCACAACGATGTAATGTATATACTATGAATATTTTGGGCAATTATCGAGCTTTACTCTTTTATTGTAAATTCTTGAATGTTATAGTAAATGTTATCGATAAATGATTGGAGAGTGTCGGAGAGCATGCCTGGCCGCTGTGTCGGGGTAGTTCAATTATTATTAATCTGTATGTATTAGTACAGTTGACTCGAGTGGGCGTTTAGGCAAGCGATTTTAAAAATACATACAACACGATATTATACACTTTAACAGTGTCAGTATCTTGTACCTTAGTTGAAACGTCAACTTTTGTAAGCTAAATGGACGTACGGCACGGCTAAGGCGATGTGCGCATGTGTTAAAAAAAAACACAAGATCGAGACGAAATCGCACGAGTATCGCGAAGCTAGCCAACTGCTGAACAACCCGCTCGCTTTAGTAATCATTCCTTATTACCGGAGTTGTAAAGTCTATCATTCAATACTTATCACAACTCGCACGCTTGTTACCACAAAATATTACGGCCTTTAGTAGTAACGCAACAGGGTCTTACTGATCGCCGTGTTTATGCAGAAAAAACTATCACATAGCAGAAGTTTTTTTTTTACAACTTATCGACCATTATTACAACAGAATGACCGCACTTTCAAAATAAATGAACACGGTTTATTCATGAAAAAACTTAAAGTACTCATAAATGTATTTCAACATGTGTTGTATATTCAAGACAGACACAAGATTAGACACAGTTTCTTGTACTTCTTTGGTTACTCTTAAAACTTTATTAGTTCCGAATATTACAGCGCTTTGTGCACAGAGCATGTTGGTTGAATCTGATGGGAATCTCGACTAGACACCTTAGTAGACATCTCAACGTTCATATCGACTCTATATCAGTTCACATATCGCACAGCTGGTGCAGTCGGCCAGCACTCGTGTCATGTTCATAGTCGTGGGCGAGGATGTTCTAACTGGCACGAGACTCACGCACACGACTGTACATTCAATAACCTGTACCTCACGAGCTGTTTGCTTGCCGGCTTAGACCTTGTGAACATATCCTGTTATATCAATAGGTTAGTATTAGTTGATTCTGTTGGACGTTCTCAACACCGAGTCGGCAAACACAAGATTAAATGTTTCGAAAACGAAAACTTATTTGATTATTATCGTATTCATCAAAATCATCGGTGCCAAATGTCACGAATGTGCGTTCACCCAGTATTTGTTTATTTCTTGTTGAATTATAAATTTATATAATTTGTGTCACGTAACGTTATAAAATGTGATCAATATTTTGTTAATTATGAAGTTTATCAAATAAATACGAGTATTGCAGTAAGTGCATAAAAAATGCCAAAAAGTGTCGTAAGATTGTATGAAATATTTCTTTTATAATCTAAAGTTATATGAATTTTTATTTTTATAAAAAATGGAATGGTTACAATAAAAGGGAATGTACATTATATGTTAGCGAGCATGGGGAATATGTTTACATTTCAATATACCGCAGACATATTGAGAGTCATATCTTATTGTATTGCAGTGTGCCGACGTACACCTTGTACAGCGCTCACGTATCCATGTGTATCATCCACCGCTGAACAAATTAGATGACTAACTTGTTAAGGGCGCACTAGTTTTATTGTTAGTACATTTGTGTAGTTCATGTCATGGTCGTAGTTTAGACTCGATATTTTTGTAAACTTCCTATGTTTCGTAATCCGTATTGTTAGTTGTGCGTACAGGAGCGATGTAACGAATTAGATGTGAGAGTCGGACGGGCCGCGTGTCGCGCCGCAGTCGTGCGACGGATCGTGTGCGACAAGTGGACTGTCGGCGACGGCCGTCACACGCAGGTCCCGCTCCGGAAGGTGCTAAATATAAGAGTGCAGTGGCACTAGTGTGAGCTATTACGTCTCGTCACCGCGGACAGTAACATTGTGATTATTAGCTCATAAGTTCAATATTCTTGTTGTATTTCATTAAAATTTTACTACTATTATATTAAACTGATAAATTTTAATAATATGCTCTCAGAAAATTGTTCTGAGGCGAACGTAATGAGCTGATTGGTCAGTGTGAGTCACGTGCAGTGACGTCACCGTGTGTTGCACTATGTCGAGTGTGAGTGTAGGAAGGCGATCTGTCTAAGACATGGTTTGTATGTGCAACATCGCCGCACCGGTAGACACCCACACGAATGTTAAGAGCTTCACGTAGTTGATGATCGTCTTCCTGGTACCTTAGTATTATAGTAGTTAGCATTTAAAGCTGTGAAACGTAAACATTGTATTAGTGCAATTAGTTGCCTTTGGGTCTTATTGTCAAATTTTATATTTAACTTAATAGTAAGGCGAGTAGGTAATGTTGTTGAGTTCGGTTATATTCTGTTTCAGTTCCCACACACCCTGTAAATACCGATCAATGTAAATGAGTATATTGTATCTTGCAATTTCGAATAAAAAATACCAGATTAATGTTTTCGTCAAGTGTGTAACGAGGTCGTGGCCGTATTATGACTCTGTCTCTTAAACTCACTGGAACATGTCTATCTGTTTGTTTGTCTGTCAGTTTTAAGACGTCATAATACGGCCGCAGGTCCTCATATTGGCTGGTTTCAAACCACGTCTTTACACATTGGCCGCTTCTATGTTGTTAATTAATGTACAATTTTGGATATTAGTCAAGTTTCGTAGTGAAATATACCAATGTATTAGTGTTTTATATTGGGCGAGTGTGATAGCAACATGTGATCCTTTTGACTGCATTCGTCGTGTACGTTACCCCAGCCAGATGTTGTCGAAAATGGTCATTTGAATCATATAGATAATTAGTTGTGCGGCTTCTGTAATTGTTGCGCACATTTTTAAATTTGTTGCGCTTATAGTTTTTTAATTATTTCACAAAAACATTTCCTGCTAGCGTAACGTTACTCCAGCCAGACCTTTTTCTTTCTAATGGGAATATTTAAATAAGTACTAGCTATAAAATTAGTAGTCTAGATGAAGTAAATGTTGTGCCTTGTTTTGTATTCGTTCTTTCTTCGGTTGCAAAGTTATTCGAGATTTTGCTGGGGTAACGTTTTTGGTTTTGCTAGATCTTTGAAACGGTTAAGCGGATTCTTATCATATTTTGTACAAGACTTCTTAGGAATAAGTTTAAATTAGTTGTGCAATAAAAAAACCAAAATAATACATAGCTTAAAGGTTATTTAATTAAATAGAAAAACACTTCAATTGGTCCCAGCACTCTCAATAAGAGGTCTAAAGACTTACTTTAAACATTATTTTGAAGCTTGTAACTGCCTTCAAATGTATGTGAAGTTTCATTAGTATACTGTAAGTATTTAACAAGTTATGATGATATTCAGTTCTTCACGAGCACGGTCTTGATGCGCGCGGTGTTATTTGGCCACTGGAATGGATATATGAACTGAATGTTATGTCAATTATTAGTTGTTTAGTTCAGTTGTATATCAGTAAAATTCCAGCTCAGTACATTGGATAATTAATGAGATAATACGATTAAAGTCATTAGGAAGTGAATGACCGTGGTAACCCGACCAAGTTTAGTTGGTTACGAAAAAGCGAAAACGCAGAACATTATGGTACCTTCTAAAATATGTAGGATAGTGTTACAAATTTAGTACAGACATGTACACAAGTTTTAAAGAAAACCACATGATTATTAAATATTTTTTATTGACAGGTAAAATAATCATTTCAATTGTACTTTTAAAGTATTATTAATAAACTTATACATAAAAACAATCACAGATAAAAATTACAGATAGTAATTTTGCTCTTGAAATTTTCTATTATTTTTTATTTAAATTATAGATTTCAGGATACACAGTACACAGTTACAGTTTTTATTTAAATATTACAATATTGGAATACATTTACAATATTGGATCACATATTGGAATGTGTAATGATCACAGACAGTAAATAATATAGGTACAATGGTTATTAGGGTTCCGTACCCAAAGGATAAAACGGGACCCTATTACTAAGCCTCCGCTGTCCGTCTGTCTGTCTGTCTCCAGGCTGTATCTCATAAACCGTGATAGCTATAAAGATGAAATTTTCACAAATTGTGTATTTCCGTTGCCACTATAACAACAAATACTAAAAATTATGGATGGATGGATTATGCAAGCTTACCTTGTTCGTGAATTCATCAAGTAGCCCGCACCATAATATTATGATCATCAATAGAAGCACTCCTCATTAGCAGTAATTCGCCACACTTATTATTATAAAATAGCTCTCACGCACTCGATAAATATTTGCAAAAACAGGAAACGGAACTGCCGATGCGCACGTGCACTTTACAAGATGAATTATGTGATTATGGAGCATGTTTAGTGCGTTGTGCAAACAATGTATTATCCCTTCACCCCACCCCTCCCGCGTCCCACCGAACGACATGTTATATCGGTGATTTTTGATTAGTTTGTGCAACTGGAAGATAATAATAATGTTTTCTTTTTATATTTTTAAATGTTTTGATATTTTATATTCTAACATTTAAAAATGTAATTAATATGTGTAAAAAACAAATAATAAAAATATAATGTTTTCATAGTACAGATATTATTATATTATTATGTATTTAACAGTGTACGCGTCTGTACCGAAATTGTAAGGTGTATTATACTAAATATTTCAAAAGATAGTATAATGTTCTGCGTTTTCGCTTTTTCGTAACCACCTAAACTTGGTCGGGTTACCACGGTCATTCACTTCCTAATGACTTTAATCGTATTATCTCATTAATAATCCAATGTACTGAGCTGAAATTTTACTGATATACAACTGAACTAAACAACTAATAATTGACATAACATTCAGTTCATATATCCATTCCAGTGGCCAAATAACACCGCGCGCATCAAGACCGTGCTCGTGAAGAACTGAATATCATCATAACTTGTTAAATACTTACAGTATACTAATGAAACTTCACATACATTTGAAGGCAGTTACAAGCTTCAAAATAATGTTTAAAGTAAGTCTTTAGACCTCTTATTGAGAGTGCTGGGACCAATTGAAGTGTTTTTCTATTTAATTAAATAACCTTTAAGCTATGTATTATTTTGGTTTTTTTATTGCACAACTAATTTAAACTTATTCCTAAGAAGTCTTGTACAAAATATGATAAGAATCCGCTTAACCGTTTCAAAGATCTAGCAAAACCAAAAACGTTACCCCAGCAAAATCTCGAATAACTTTGCAACCGAAGAAAGAACGAATACAAAACAAGGCACAACATTTACTTCATCTAGACTACTAATTTTATAGCTAGTACTTATTTAAATATTCCCATTAGAAAGAAAAAAGTCTGGCTGGAGTAACGTTACGCCAGCAGGAAATGTTTTTGTGAAATAATTAAAAAACTATAAGCGCAACAAATTTAAAAATGTGCGCAACTATTACAGAAGCCGCACAACTAATTATCTATATGATTCAAATGACCATTTTCGACAACATCTGGCTGGGGTAACGTACACCATTCGTCGCCGTCGTTCGCTTTCACTGCTTCTTCCAACCATTTATACAATGAACCGTACTGGATGTTGTGGTAGTGTGGCCACCTCTACCTTCAGCTACCCTCGACCGTCCTCAATGTTATGCTTACCTAGTGTACGTGATCCTGTGTCGCTAACTTTCACATAAAACTTTTAAATTGATGTAAAATACATTAGTTAGCTATCGATTGAATGAGTACAGTTGTGATGAACCACGTGTGATAGTTTGAAACCAGTTCACGCTTGCCGTGTGTGTCTTGTACGAGTTGTACTGTGTCATCGTGAGGGTGGGGTGGTGGCAGTCTTCCGCTTGGCTGACACCGCTCCGGCCTCGGTCTGTGCGACAGATGTAGCGGCAGCAACAAGTAACCACACGGCTGCGTCCAGCTGGCGGGCGACGGCCGCGCGCCGCTCTCACGCCACAATGTGATACGGATTACGTAACGCCATGTTATGGGCACAATTTCTATTTATAATAGACTTCATGATTTCAATCGTATTACCTCAAAAATATGACTGCAACTTGTGATTACTTGTCAGCATCTACCGTGTACATAGTACGTAGCCACGCGTATGTAAATGATCAGCTGTGAGCGCCGCGGCGGGCGCATAATGCCCGGCTGCTGTTTAAACGAGGACTGTGCCTTCCGGGGCCGCGGGCGCGGGTGGGGCGCGGGGTGTGGCGCGGGCGCAGGGCCGCGGTCCAGGCCCGCACGGCCGCGCCCCGGGCCCTCCGCCGCGCCCGTCACGCCCGGCACATATTAAATGCTCGTATGTATTCTATTGTATTTATATCATAGTTAAAGTTTTATTAAAAAAGTTGCTCAATATATTTGTTGTTTTAATGTATACAGTTATACACTATACGCCACTGATCTCCTAGTTCCTAGTATTTCAGTTATAAAAGTTCATCTGAACATTGTAAAATGAAGTTGTAATTTTTTTAAACGATATCAGTAACAGGACTATCATTATCAAGTAAATGTGTCGTAGTCACCATGAGGGATTTTGCCAAGGTGGCGGTCTAGATACTTAGATAGTCTCCCCAACCTTGCCCAATTTTAATCTGAACTCTGTGTTCTCCTCAATTCTTCAAATTAAATACTTATCAACTGTTATCGTAAGTGGCTAAAATCGGAACTATCACAGCCCCAGCCGTCTTGTTTTAACTCTTGGCAATGTCATTTATATACCAAAATAAATAATTGGCGAAAGTTTGTTACACTGCAAACGAACGTACGAACAAATAGTATGTAAAAATATTTTTGCTAAAAAAACAACCTTGACATAAAAAAAGAGCTAGTCTTCTTAAAAAGTTTTTCTGTATCTCTTACGGATTCAGATTTCCCACTGTTGGGCTTAACCTCTCGGGCGCGTTACGTACACCCGGGTGTACATAAGCGAAAACGCCCCAGCGCCTTACGTATACACGTCTGTACATAACAGACAGTCGCTCATTGGACGTTGATTTCTATCATTTTCAATTATAAATCGCCCGAGAGGTTAATTAATCTGGCCAGCAAAAGCTGTCGTGGACAAAAGGCGGGAATTCAAAAAATCAAGAGCTGTCGTCCCTGTTTTAAACGCAGTTTGTACAATATAATATTATTATTGCTTATAATGTCTTGAGTAATAAATAGTATCAACTCTAGCTAAGCAACGTATAGCCAGGGCTGGCAGCTCTCGATTTTTTTAATTCTCACCTTTTCTATTGCACAGTTTTCGTTGGCCAGACTATAATTTTTTTTCTTATCGAGATCACAATTTTTAAATTGGTAAACTTTTTAATAAAACAGCGTTCGAATTTGTTGGGGTGCAAAGCCAAAACCCGTTCTCACATTTTTTTATCTGATGACATCTTGTCTATGACTGGTTATCTGTATAGACCATTGGCATAATGGCCTTGACGCCATCCCAAAGAAATTACAAAAAAAACTGAATAGGCAGAGACGGATTGACGGAAAAGGCGCGAAAAATTTGAAAGACAATCTAGTTAACTTTATTTGACAAGACTTTCATTTATCAAAACGGTGACAATGTGATGAGTTTTTGTGACGTGGTTCACCGAGGTTTTTATGATGATCAAGTGTTCAGTGTTGTTTTGAAATGAGAAAGCATGTGGTGCCCAAAGTGATACCAAAAATATATTGTGATGAAATCAATATCTACTTCTGGTAAGTCCACCACCTTTTTACTGTAAAGTGTAGCTATTCTCAGTAATTAATTTGTTGCGGGCCGTTGTTCTTGCATCATTTTACTGCGTTTCTTGCCTTAGCCGATACGCGCTCAAGGTAAAACAGCAACTTTACCGTATGTTAATTCTAGGCAAGCGTGCTTCAACGTTGACCGTATCTCTGCTTACCATCAGGCGAGAAAGTGGTCAAACACATAGTTAGGTAAAAAAAAATAAGTCTTGCTGGGGGTGGGTGGGGGTTTTTTGGGGTGCTTGGTATGCCGGTGAGACCAGGTTTAATGGCGTGAGGATTTAGAAAATATCAACTAGCTATACCTAACCTAGCGCATTAGTTGAACATCTATTATAGCCAGTCGTTCACTCTTAGTAGCGTGGGAGTCTTGAATACATTTTCAATTTTATACGCCAAGGTATAAAGTTGAAAATGTTTTAAGAGTACCCAGTGTTCACGTTTATCGTTTGCCACTTGTCTAAGGGAGTGAAAGGGGGAGGGGCAGTTTCAGTTCTGTTAAATCAGGGATGTGGCCAATTGCTGTCAATTTATATATTACGAGACATTAAAAGACAACCATTATACTTTGATATACTTTTATTTTCATAATTTATTTATATATAATGACTATAATAATCATCTACTAAACTAAATAATCAATATAATTCAACAGCATCCTTTATATACAATATGTATAGTTATTATAGTTCTTTAAAACCCTCGTTTCTGAACGATTAGAAAAGAGACACTCGTATAATCATACAAAATAATGTTGAAATGAATCCTACACGTCGTTAAATAACAAGTAATAATTTGCCACAAGATTTTTGTTTTTTTTTTATTATTTATTTACAAATACTTATATTTATAATTTAGTCCCATAATTTCCAAATGAATCGTCAGCGAATGTAATGAAACTGTCGTGCGTTACGCAGACTGTCGACAGCGACGTCGCGGTGCGTGGTGCGACACGATACGACACGCGCCGCGCACCGGACGTAACGTTCAACTACATGCGACGTGGCGTACTTCAACTATTATTAACAATTAATAGAATTGAGAAAACTTAACTCGTCCATTTATATTATACCATATTATGTAAATAGAATATTGCACGGAGCATGAGGTACGTAAGTAACACGTAGTGACATCGAGGACTAGACGCGCGTATGGCAGACAGTACAGCAGCGGCCCCGCGCAGGCGCACGCGGCCTGTGCGGCGCCGCGGCTGCTCACAGTTATATATAAATACATTTGCATCAACAACGAAACTCCGTTTCAATCTCTAAACTAATCTGTTAAAAATAATTTCTACGCGTACTATGTATTGCAATAGTTGCTCTATACAGAATGATGGATGCTATGCACATAGTGATGTGATGCGGTGAAATAATACTTCAAACTCTTATCTTACATACTATCGAGGTTAAAATGAAAAATCTACTTGATATTAAAACGGCATTAGAAAACGTAGTAAGCGGCGTCTCAAAACTATATGATCTTACGATAAGACAGACCCCGTGATCTGACCACGGGTTGATATATTCCACTGATATGCCACTCGAATATAGCACGGTGGTTTTCGTGCAAGCTAGTGTGCACCCAAATTATTTAGCGTTAACGTTAAAATTCGCTTCAACCATTTCTACTGATTGATCGATAAAACTCGGTAAACATTGCTATGAAAATACTTGTTGTTGAATAAAACTCGTTAGTGGCTACGTAATAAAATAATCTGGTTAAAACGTGATATTGAATGGAACAGCATAAGTTAATAGTTTGTTCGAGACGTAATGTTAATGCTGAGGTGTCGTAGTGACGCGAGCTGGCACAGGGCGTGGCGCAGCTGCTCACTAGAACAGAACTACATTACAATAACTCATTAGAACAAGATTACAAGTTGTGTAACAATTATAATGTGTATATAACATAGCATGAAAACAGTACAAAGTTTGGCATCCGATATCGTACACGGCCGAAGTATACTCGCTACATTATAATACGATTAACTGAACTAGCATGTCTAAGGTACAAAATTGTCAAGCTTAGTAAGGCGATCGAATGACACTGGACGTATAAATGTGATTACAATCTGAAGGGAACATATTGCAGTGCCATTCACTTTGTATCATGCTGATAATGTAACAGTCGACTTATACTTGTGACATTCAACGTGAAACGTGTTACACTACGAGCAAGCTACGTGTGACCAAACATAACTAAGCAACGTAACAGCTAGGTGCGGTGACGACATAGAAAACTTTTATTGCCATGCGATACACCGATATCTACTACACTACGTATCTAGAAGTGGCGACGAGACTCGCGCTACACTCACTACGCTTCTCCACGCAAACACCCTCAGTATCTACATAAAAAGTACCAGCAACGCTAAGCAAGTGTTTTTAAGTTTCTTTTTCTCTTGATGCGTCCATTTCATACAATTCCTAGTACATCAAGAATACAGAACTGACATATTATCTACATCAAGTGATCGTAGAGGGAGTCCTTCGCCACGCACTTATATAATACCAGCGATATACAAGGGAGCTTTATTCATTACTTTACACATAAGTAATAGTTATCGCTTTATTTTACTTTATTTAATTTTAGCTAGCAACACCGACACGACACCGATTGGTCTGGTTTACTTTAGGCTGGCAACCCGCACGTAGTATTGCTATCGTTTTGTCACAATATACAATAAGTAGCGAACACCAACTAAAGATAATGGCGGCAACCGCGATAAACGCGGCATGCGGCCGTACATCAACGTGCCGACACTAACAAATTCCCATAAAAAGTTATTATACAGTAAAATAAGTAGTACTAAATACAAAAGAAACACATCGGCTTGCGAAGTGCTGAGTGCTGGGTGCGAACAGAATAAACCGGCAACACAAGCGGGAGATATTCCGAAGAGAAACTAAACTACACATTAAGTGTCAAAGAAATCTCCAGTGAGAAGTAACAAAAATTATTGTCATCCAATGCTTAAATTTCCAATCTTTATAATATATTATCTTTCTTTATTTTATTTAATTAATACTTTATACAGATCAACATCGTCGACTATACTTACATTAGATTAGAGTTTAGTTTGTATCTATAAACTGTACATCTACATTGTATTGTAATATAGCAACATTCAAAATAATCTCATGTGTTACGCGATACTAACAAAATCGTATATCTATGTAACATAAATGCAGCCGACCGCGCGGCACAACCGCCACGTGAGCGGCTCCACGGTATTGGTCGGGCGTGGAGCTGTCGCCTGCTGGGAGAGATCAGATAAGACACGGGAGAGATCGGACAAGTCCGACGCGACACTACTGTATTACTTGTATAAAAAGAGTTTTAAGTAAATTAGTTTATAATAATGCTTTCGATTTATTTACATTATCACATCGCGTGACCGAATGCGGAGCGAGCGCGCTATGTACACCGGAGGCCGCGCCGCCGCCCCGACCCCGGGCGCCGGGCCCCGGGCTCCGGGCTACGTGCCCCAGGCCTTGGCTCCGGCCCGGACGCCGGGGCGACGGGACTTAGGCACACATATAATTGAACGATTCAGCGAGTGATCGTAGGAAGCGGGACACTACTGATCGAAGTCGACTATGTTCCAGAGTATCGGTAGTTTGTGCGTTCATTCATATCGAGTCACGCCTACAAGAGTGTAAGGTAAGGTGATAAGACGTCTACATGGTAGCTAAGCTCTAGCGGGGAGCGCTCCCGCTCTCTGCTCCTGCACCTGCCGAGTGCGACACTGCCGACTGATGCTATCGTCACGCTATTAAAAATTTCAGAATAAAGCACTCTGTGGCATTCGTCAACGATAGTCAGGACCCCTGAGGGAGTCTGGGAATCGTACCAAATACATTTCGTTTCTGGTGCGTTCTAACACAGAAATTCCTCATACAAGTTTCGAACGTCCCGCCATCAGAAGCCGAAGTAAAGACTTAAGGTATCGTTCCGCTGGGCGCTCACAGCTGGTACCACTTCTTGTCCTTGTACTTGAGCATGAGCTGGTGCGCGGACGAGGAGAACTCCGCGGCCTGGTTGTGCATGCGCTCGGTGTTGTCCTCCAGGCGCGACAGCTTGTCGCCGCGCTCCACCACCAGCATGTGCGCGCGCGACACCTCGCCGGCCGCGGAGCCCGCGCGCGCGCCCAGCTGCTCCAGCTGCGCCGCCGAGCCGCCCGGGATGTGCTTGGCCACCGTGCGCAGCGGCTTGCCGCTGCTCTCGCCGACTGAAAGCGAATACATGTATATATTTAATTACCATATTACATGGGACCAGCACCGAGGCTCATTTTGGAGTCAAATGAACCACCTTGGGATTGAATATTGCATATCGACGATGAAGAGTCAATATATAATATCTAACATTTTGGCCATTTTTGTTTTATTGCATTATTTATTGTAGAATAGAGTAATGCACATGCTGACAAAGATCTTAGGTCTGTTTCTTATTAATTTTGCAAGATAATCAATTATTGCAATATATACTAAGTGGTGTTACGTCATTTACGATGGTAATAAATACTAATAAAATCTATCTAAAATATATCTAAAAACTAATAAAATCATTGATTAATATATTAATATTGTAGTCATAAGCATAATATTGTAGTCAGTTTACATAAAACATTTAAAAAATCAAATATACTAAAAAAATAATTAAACGGACTTGGAACGTTTTTTTCGCCTCCTATAAAGTTGCGTTTTTGCAGTTATTATTTATTGACTCTTCATCGTCGATATGAAGATTATTTTAAAAAGTCAGCACACAGTAGTGATCTATCGCACTCACATAGTTCTTCCCTGTCTAGAGGCCTGGCGCCGCCGCCGAACAGTCCTCGAAAGAAGCTCTCTTTGGGTGGCTCGGGCATGTCGCGCGGCAGGAACAGCTCCCCGATCATCTCGTTCAACTGCTGACTGTAACACGCGACACACGTGTTAGCTGCAGAACACAATCTTATGTTTGTAAAATTGATTGGCGACTTCACGTATACTGACCAGAACTCAGCGTCGATGGTGAACTTCTGTACTTCAGTGGGAGACGCGAGGTACAGTCCGTGACCTCTGTTGCTGAAGCAAAACGTCTTGGCTATCCTGCAATATCACACACATGGAACGTTTTATAAATTTCCTCGACGCTCTCGTAAATTGGCTTGTGACGTAAATACTGTTCATAGTCCAAGAAGAAAGAAAAAAGAGACTTATAGACCAAGAACGAAGTTGAGAAAGTGGGGGAAAGAATAATTGTTCTATCAATTGAAACGTCTCACCTGATGCATCCTCGCGGTCCAGTGGCGGTGTCTATTGGAGAAACTTTAGTCTAACATATAAGCGTAACTAACGAGTACTATCGCGACTAATAATAACAGGAAAAACATTGACATGAGAAAAATAAAACGATCAGAAGCGGGCATGCTGCAAGCGAAGAACGAGGAAGAACAACATGTAACAGCAGAGTAGCAGCCCAGCGAGGAAGTAGGAGAGATCGCACAGAGAGAGTAGACAACCATGTAGTGGAGGTGAGTGCGTGTTACTGTGCGCAGTGTGCACAGAGCAACACGTGTGTGTGAGTGTACGTGTGCGGCACATGTCACCGAGCACTAGACAAGCACAGTGCAGGACGCAGGCAGCTCCCAGGGCAAATCATTCGGACGGCGATCACAGGGAATGGTGGACTCGTCTTAAGCATGAGTCCAAGATAAAGAGGGAGGTAGGCTCGGTTAATTTTGAATACTGCTCTGCTTATCGAAATTCGATATTTAAATAATAAGCATAACTCCAAATGGACGGGTTGTTGTAACCTATAAGCTTCCAATTTTGTTTGCAGACATTTAAAGGCCAATTTTTAGACGTAATTGTGTCGGGAGCGCACAATGATTTGCCCGTGGCCGAGAGGAAACGTCAATCAAACATAACAGGCGGGGGTCGGGGCGGGGCGGGGGCAATCTATGGGCGCGGGGAGATGAGGGGTACGAAGCAACTGTCAACGTTACATGAACATATCTAGGTACGCAACAGAGGCCGGAGTGAGCGACTCCACATGACAAGTGACGGTACGTGGCTAACGCATGTCATCTGCATGGACGGCGACTTACTGGTCGGTGTCCTCGTTAACAATGAGCTGCTGGCC
Organism: Agrotis puta; assembly: GCA_943136025.2. Classification (NCBI taxonomy): domain Eukaryota; kingdom Metazoa; phylum Arthropoda; class Insecta; order Lepidoptera; family Noctuidae; genus Agrotis; species Agrotis puta. The sequence continues at coordinate 341,635 of OW964177.2, forward strand.
CCATATGGACAGCATTGGGTCTACGATACCCCTCTGTTTGGACTGTGTCTGGAAGCTACCAGGAACACAGACAATAGTCAGCGCGGTGACTCGCTCCGGCGCGCGCCTCGGCTTTGTATCCGGCGCTCTCGGTTTGTGCGTCGTGCGACAAGCGTCGGGAACAAGATGGATCAAGACACGACTTCCACAAACTGAGAGCGCCGCATGGTTGACACAAAGGCGAGGCACGCGCCGATTAGTTAATTCATCATTGTTCTAAGGGTGAAAAGTTAGACAAATGTAAGAGATGCAGGGCGATACACACTATCGTATAAGGTCGGAGGGCTAGCGCGGGGGTGACGGTTGCATTCCGTGTCGTTCGGGTGTTCGGTCCGTTCAGTGTCGGGTAACCAGTGTGTATTTACATCCATTTATATTTGCAGCACCAAAAATAAATAGTTGAGTAGTTAGAAAGTGATACGGTGTTCTCTCATAAACGTAAGAGTCGTTATAACGGCGCATTGTATAAATCGTGTGTCGTGTTGGGGGCGATGTCCGATCGTTTACTTTTAAACAGAAAGAGTGCCAAATATCGGAAGCACAGGTGGTGCTCGACAGATTTGCAAAATTTTGTCTACGTCGCGATGTTCTACAGCGCGACTTCGTACGTCTAGTAGCTGAGTGCTCGACACGCTCAATAGAAGATAACACCGGCCTCGCTTGGCGCACCACGCTCTCGTCGTGCGCCAAGCAAGGCTACGTTCTAACATCGATCGTTACTGTACAGGAAGTCTGTCGATAGGCTCCCAAATGATAAAATAGCGAATGATTAGTACTAGTAGCTAGAATCTCTGATGTGAAATAATGAATGCGAAAACCGTAAAAATGACAAATCTCCGGTAGCCCAAAATAGCATTCAACATGATAAAACTGCGAAGCTAATGAAAAAAGGTACTATATTATAAAACAAGCCGTTTATCATTTAGTGCCTTCGTTTGGTGCAGAGAAATCGTCTAATAGTGATCTGTGTGCACCGGTCGGTGTACGGACGCACAGACGCGCGGGACACGTGCCCGCACGGCCGACGGGAGCGTGCGGGCGCGTGCGGGCGCGTGCGGGCGCGTGCGGGCACGTGCGGTCACGTGCGGGCACGTGCGGGCACCGGTGGAAGTGTGGCGGCCTCACCCGAGCTCCGACAGCGGCAGGAAGTCCACGTCCACCAGCGGCCGCAGCGACGGCAGGCTGTAGGCCACCAGGTGCCCCGTTGACAGGTAATTCACCAGGCATACGCTGTCTGAAAGTTACACGATTTAACTTATTGTTTAATAATAAAAGACTCGCGGAAGACCAAAACATTTTAAAGCGCGTGAGGACTCGCGACTGCGAATATAAAGATGGCAGAGACATGCAACATGGAGCTACCTTTCAAGCTAACAGTCTCAGCTTTTACAACGAAGTCGGTCTCCACGATCTGCTGCCGATACACGCAGTTCTGACTGGGCAGCGCCACGACCCGCGCCTGCTTCTCCGAGGCCACGACCACGAACTGCCGGTCGCCGGCCGCGTCCGAGCCGGGCGTGGGGCTCATGCGGCTACCGCTGCTCGACGAGCTCTGCTTCGTCGGCGTGCGCTCGCGCCGGTCTCTTACCTGCTAAGGTTACTATTGATAAGAAGTCATTCCATAGAAGGAAGAATATTGCTGACCACGAGGGTAATACGCCGCATACTTACATCTTTACTATCGTCTCTCCAACTTTCGTAGGAGTAAGGTATTAAAGCACCATTGCAGTCAAGAAATGACATAGTCAGGATTGAACCTTTTAACCTAAATAACGGACCCCCTGAAAACATATAAAGACATTTTAGAAATAATATGAACATAGAAAAATGGCCCTTAAAAGCACAATACATTATAACGACAACCGTTAATGATTGCGTGAATTGAAAGATGTAAAAGTAATGCAGTGAACGTTCAATTCACACGATCGAGTTTATCATTCCATTTTCAAGCGTCTTTCGGTGTCCCAAAAAGAGCTTTACGACGACGCAGGCGTTAATTCATATAATGTGATTTTTGTTTCGCGTAAAAAGCAAGCGTACCGCTGGTGGCGACCACGACCGGCTGCGTGTGCCTGTGCTCGGCCTCCGGCAGGCTGATCATCATGGTCAGCACCGAGCCCAGGGTCGTGCCGATCCATAGCGTCGGCATCAGCGCCGTTGGGTCTGCCAAATAAATTCATAGAATTATTTTGCCGATTGTCTATCGCCATTAAAATTGGATTTAGAATAGGATAGGATGTATTTAGGATTCAGAATTTGTCAGTACCAGCCCGGAGTCTGAATTTGTGTTCAGTTGAAAGTTTCTGTAAGGACTTGTGGGGTTTTTAACATTCAAAAATTGATGATTTGTTAGCCTATTTTGAATATAATTATGACTTTTGCTTTTTGACTTTCAATACGTTTACAAAATAAGTAAGTATGACTGTATAAAAAAGTGTAGGTATAAACTCACCAGACTTTTTGGTGTAGCTGTCAGCAAAGGCGAGGCACTGGATGCCCTCCTGCGAGATGTTCTCGAGGCTGGACATGGAGCTGGAGCGCGAGCGCGAGAACGAGCTGTCCAGCTTATCTGACCGGCCGGTTGGCAACATACACACACTCGGTTACTGCCTCCGCCGGCGAGCGCACTGCGCCGGCGCCGGCGGCGGTGAGGACACAACTCTACATGCTATTGCACTAGGCTAGCTTATTCGGACTGGACTCGATAAGACAAGGTTTGAGCGCACTGCAACTTCATTTGATTTATTACAAGTTTACAACTTAACAGGAGTAGATGGCCTGACGTTAAGCAAAAATGTGAAAGTTTTCAGTTTGGAATTTATTTCTGTAACATTAAGTGAGTGGTTTATTTAGGTCAATATTCCATAATATTTGACATTAAAGTATAATTTAGGGAAGTATAAAATGTGTGTTTTTTGCATGTGTGCTCTTCTTAGCTTTTCTTAATTTTCTCTATAGGATCAATAAATAGAAAGAAGAATATGGATCATGTTGTGTCTCTCACCACCACCGCATTGTGCACTAGTCTACAGTAGATAAGGTTGCAGACTAAAGCGAGCTCAGCTCACTGGCTCAGTGTAATTAGTGCTGTTGTGAAATTAGCTGAAATCATCAGTCAAGTGCCATACACCAGTGCATTAGAATCAGATTAGAATATAATTTATAGAGAAGGAATTAAAACCATGCGTCAGAAGAATCGTGAGGCGATTGCATGCCCGTCCAATCTCAGCTTATTTGCACAACGTCTTGTTAATGTCCAACGTCTTGTTAATGTTAGATATTCTTGTTAGTCACTCGATGCTTAGTGCTTTGACCCGGGACATGGAATGGTTAGCACGGCGCAACTGAGGCTGCGGTCAAAACACCGATTACCCGGTTAGAGATCAGTAGTCATGGAGTTATCTTAACTTAACGAGCACATCGATAAACAGCTCTAACGATGAACATAGCCAATGAGAAGCGAGCTGAACGCTACGGAACACAAGATGTACGTAAAGAGCAACACAAAGAGTGAGTGAGATGGGATGAGGATGACGCGGGTGGCAGGCAAGGCGCGGCGCGGGCGCCAGACGGACACGCAACACTCTACACTAAGTGCGCGGCGGCGCGTGCGCATGCAGCTACTGCTCTGCTAGTAAGATAATACCGTAAGCATACATAGACATAATGACAGCCGAATATAGAGGCAGCCAAAAACGAGCCATATAAACTTTTTGCTTTGTGGTCGGGCTAGAAAAAGAAATAACATTCATGTACTCAACAGCGTTACAAGTATATAAAGTACAGTAAGTCAAGTCGCGTCCAGGACTCGGTCCGCGGAGGAACCGAGCGGCGCTCTGCCAGACCGCTCGCAGACGAAGGCAAATAAACACAAAACGTGATCGCTCGTGAGGATAAAGTATAGACCATCGGATACTAAATACAGGAAAGAATAGAAATGATATATAGATCGTGTGTCTCATACAATATGGAAAGCCTCGCTTATTTATGCACATATAACATATAATAGAAGGTTATCTCGTTCATCGTAACAATAACAGTGATAGATTGTAAAATAGTTTTGAGTAGTAAGTCACCTTTTAGTTGTACAACTATGAGTCATGCCAGTCGAAAGAGTTTCGTACAAGAGTGCGCAGACCAATAGTGTGTGTGTGGGTACATTACAAGACAGTCACAGCCACGTCGCACTAGAGGACAGCTACGTGCGCCGGGCGCCGACGCACACAAGCGGAAATAAACGAACACCATACCAAAAACTTAAGAACAAAACGAAACGATGCAAATGTTGTATTGGATACCATTGGGTTGCATAATTTGTAAGTACTCCATAGATGCGAGAGTCTGCGGAACAGTTGGTTCTGTACCGACAAACAAAACCACGATATGTTACAAGCACATCACAGGGCGGCGCGTGCAACGCTCGCGCGCAGTGCGCGTGCGCGGCTAGCGCGTGACGTGCGCGAGCGCTGCACGCGCCGCTACATTCTGTACAGAGGGCGTCTAGCCGACATGGACATACATGAAACACCATCAAACATGAGGAACTCATTCTAGCTCGGACTCGGAATGACAACGAAGGATAATACTACTCGGATATAACAACTAGAGAAACCAAATTATAACTTAAAATAGGTGAGGAATATTCCAATGGTTACCTATTAAATGATTCCGATCTGAAATTGGAAATTTTTCAAATAAATAAATATGGAAGTAACTCAACATTTGAACACATGCTTATTGGGAAATAATAAGGGGCCGAACAAAATGTTAAAATTTTGATCTCTACAAGACTGTGGCTTGGTGTTCAGCAACTTATGTCCAGTTAACATTGCCAGTTCAAAGTATGATTTAAGTATTAATTTACATTTCAATGTATGTAAGGTTATGGCATTGTAAGGCCAACATTCTAAACAAAACTCATGTGAGCTTGAAGTTCAGCCACCGTTTATATATGGAATGCATGCCACTGTCAACAGTGGTGTTGTATTGAGTGAGGTGTCACGTAGGTACTTATTAGGAATCTTCAAACTCACAGCAAGTCAACATGTTTGAGTATTCAGTTATGGAAAGAAGTATATCAGTGAGTGTGAAAAACAAAAATATAAAATTAAAAAACAAAACATAACGAAGAGATAATAGTGAGAGTTTTGACAGAGCTCCGAGCGCGCTTGACGGCGACCACTAGCAGCAGAACAGCTTTCATTAACAATTTAGATACAGACAGACAAAGCATAGCTTCACTTCTTAACGTTGGTGCCGAGCGATTCATTTCAGCCTAAATGCAAAGTCATCATACATTCAAGAGCAAAATGCTTCGCAAGATGCGCGGGCGCAAGGAGGGCGCCGACTCAAGCGAGCGCTCGTCCGCCGCGAGAGTAAAAACCAAAACGAACAAAAATAAAAATAAACCAAAAGGAAGAAACTGCGACTGCCTCAGAACGGAAGGAGACTTAGCCGAGTGGACTCGGTACAAGGTGACTGTACTACCAAAACTGCAATACTGGCGCGTCGTCAGCAGCGAGTGCTGCGGGGCGGGGGGCACGGCGTACACGTCGGACGCGGTGGACAGGCACTTGTGCAGTTTGCGGGTACCTTGCGAGCGCGAGCGGCGCACGCGCACCGCCGCCGCCGCGCCGCCGCCGGCCGCGGCCCCGCCCGCCCCGGCCCCGCCGCCCCCGCCGGCCCCGCCGCCCCCGCCGCCCGGCCCGTTCATCTACAACACACACACTCCTAGCGCGCGCCCCGCCCTCCACCGCGCGGCCCGGCGCACCGACCACACGAGTGCGACCGTCCAGCAGTCGTGTGATCGGTAGTGCAGGGCCCGATAGTCACAGCGGCGACGGCTGCCTCCACCGCATGTTACAGAACATTGAACACTGAAGACCCTCCCTGTTATGACGGCGCGATACGATGTTAGGAACGACCGTGATCTCTGTGCCAGATAGTCTAGTATTAGTCGTATTTAGTGACACGGCGAGACCCGTGCTTGTTAGTCGTGTGGCTGTGGCGTGTGACGTCATACCTATGGGCTGCCCCGGGCGCTGCGCGTGCGCCGGCCGCTCGTGGTCGCGGGCGGGACACAGACGCGCTACTAACTCCCCTGGGGAAAGTCGGGCCATGAGCGAGCGCATACTGCACGTCCGGATGACGGCTAACTGATGAGTACTACAAGCGAGAGTGGTGCCATCTATACCGACTACTCAGCTCGTACCATTAGCACTGAACATCATCTCAGGACATCGACAACACAGAGATCACCTACGACTTAATGCAGTAATGTAACTATTAATTATTGGTTAATTACCGAGAAAGTCAGCGAATAGATATTTAAGGCAGTTAGAGTCTTCGTCGGACGAGTCCTTTTCCTTGGAAATAAAAGAAATATACACATCAATCACCAGCGTGCTGACTTACAAGAACTTATGTGATAGTACGACGAGCGGCACAGTACAACGTGCGACCTTTGTACATTGACCGGATACATACATAACGGCTCTTAAATATAGTCTTATCATATACATTATACATAGTTTAGAACCAAATCAAATAAAAAGCCAAATATCACAAGAAGCACAAAGCATGTTAAGTCGCAACTCGCAATCTCTTACCGTTTCAACTCTACAGCCGAATCGTTAGTGACCGTTAGGTTCTCAGAACTAATAATAATATGTTACAAAAATTAGTTGAAAACGTTTCAGTACATCTAACTACCATCACCTCTAGCTAGTCAAAAATCTATGTCCCGATCGAAAAGGGAGCTACGGTACCAGTGTGTTAGATCAAAAATAAAACCATTAGCATTCATGTCGGAGGACCTAACTACGTAACAACAGCGAGGAACTCTAGGTGCTACGCGACGGAGCGCGACTGTCGACGGCAGGCGATGTATGACGTGAGCGGGTGACGCAATACTTACTGAAGCGCCGCATCAGACCGCCCAGCGAGCCCGAGGGCGGCGCCCGGCGCTCCTTGTACTTGATGTTGGGCACGGACAGCAGGCGCGCGTCCCGGGCGGGCGGGGCCGGGGCGGGGGCCTGCGCCGGGGCCTGCGCCGGGGCCTGCGCCGGGGCCTGCGCCCTCCGCCGCGGGGGCCGCGCCGGGCCCGCGCCCTCCTCCCACAGCGGCAGCGCGTCGGGCCGCGCCGGGCCGTCCTGCGCCTGCCAGCGCTCCTGCAGCTCGCGGTGCATGCGCTCGTACACGTCGGCGCCGCGCTTGTCCTGCAGCTCGCGGTGCATGCGCTCGAACACGTCCGAGCACACGCGCAGCGGCGACGAGCCCTCCTCCTCGCCCGGCCCGTCCGCCGGGGACTCCGGGCCGGGCGAGGGCGCGGCCGGCGCGGGCCCGGGCGACGCCGGCGCCGGCCCGTCCGCCCGCTCGGGTGCTTCGCAGTAAAACTGAGAGTTGCTTTTCTCAGCGACCACCTCTTCCTGATTGTTTTCAGTGGGTGTCGCGAATGCCGCCTTGAACTTGAGATCCACTCTAGAGAGCTGACGTTTCAGGTTGAAATTTTTCCATGAGGTCGATTTTCTTCTTGTATCCAGTTTAACTTTATCGTCTGGCACGGGTGAGGTTCCGGTGGGTGCGGGCGCTGGCAGTCCGGGCGGAGCGGGAGCGGGGGCGGGCTGGCTGGGCTGGCCGGGCTGGCCGGGCTGGCCGAGCGGGGGCTCGTCCAGGGACAGGTCGTTGGGGCTGGCGGCGGGAGACGGTCGCGTGGCGCTCTCCTCCAGCTTACATTCGAAGGATGGGAAAAAATATAAATGTGAAGTAAGGTCGCGCACGACGACACTGTGAGCGCTCCGTGCGGGAGATGACATGCCGTGCGCTGTGACGACGTGCGGCAGTGACGCGGAGCGAGGGCTACGGCCGACAGTACGGTACTAGCATACGGGTGGTACGGTCGGACTCTCCTAGAGAAGTGAAACGCAGACGATCTGCCAACTCGATGTGTAAAATATTCTATTCAAATAATGTATGCGATAGGAGAGAAAGACAGGCCGAGTGTAAATAATGTCTAACGATGCCATGCCATGTCACTACTGGGACAAGCCGGGAGTGGCGCTACTGCTAATTAGTTCAAAATAAATTACAAAATTATAAGAAATTATAAAAGTAGAGGGGTGTGGCGGGCGCTCGCCAGAGCAAATCATACGTAAGTAAATAAAAAAGCAAATCAAATGTAATGTGAAGTAAACCGTTACTGTTGCGGTATCTCGTTCGTTCTACGCTCACGGTCGTGTCGAGTTCTCGTCAACACCACCATCTCGTAACTACCATCGATTTGTTTCGCTGACTGTTCGCATCGTGCTTCTTCTAATATATTTGTGTACGTTCCTTATTAGCCGTTAACTTTGATTTTACCGTTACCATTTTACGAATTTGTTTGCAGAATGTACCTAACAATGTTTAATATTTCGTTACAGTTTTTTTCCGTAAAGGACGGAACGAGCGCGGTGCGCACCTGGTCGAGACTGGGCGAGCGCGTGCGCTCGGGGCGCGCGGGCGCGTACAGTGCGGCCGGCGCGTGCGCAGCCAGCAGCGCGCGCCGGGACATGTCCACCACCACCACGCCGCGCTCGCCACCCCACGCCATACTGCGGAACACCGCCAAGGTATTATATTATATTAAAAATAGCGGTTTGACATATTTATTATAGATAAGCTGCCAAACCATTTTTTTCCTCAGATAAAAGTTATCTGACTATTGAAAAATCAGCCCTAAAGCCACTAAAGAATATTAAACATATTAATTTCTTTGCACCGGACTAACATAGTGTGACATTGATAAACGATTCTATAAAGCTCAAAAGTATGTTGCTTCACACCCAATGTTCATAATCTAGGTTGTGAACATTGGGTGGTACCCAGTTGTGTGGATGAATTTATAATGTTTACGATTTTATTAAACTTGTTCTTAACTTTTTCCCTTTTTGTATTTAACAAGGTATTTCTTTTAAGATTACCAACTAAAGGAAATCCGAATCCATAAGAGATACGAGAAAACTTTATTAGGAGACTTAAGCTGGTCGCGGGACTGTACGAGTCTGACAGTCCCTCCCGCTCTGCCCTGGGTGGGAGGAATCATTTGATGATTTTACCATGTAATAAAAAAGTTTTTTTTTTTGGTCAAATCCAAAGGCAAATGATGATGAAAATGAATCATCCTTACATAAAATTAATTCAAACAGCATCATACAAAAGAATTGGTACTGTTTTCGTTGATGCTAATTGTATGAAAAAATATTTTGTTAAGTTTGACAAACTTCTGCCATCCTGATTTTTTTCTTCTCATACAATGAAATGATGTTTACATGAAACAGAGCCGAACGGACGGCATAAACCCGTTCACTATAACCGGGTTCCGTTATATTTAGCTTTGAGAAGTGGTATCGAGGCGCGGTACTGACAGGCCGTAGGAGGAGTTGATGGTGAGCGCCGTGATGGGGTGCGGCGCGCCCTGCTGCAGCGCCACCAGTGTGGGCTGGAAGCCGGCCGCGCGCCGCGCGCCGCCCGTGCCGCCCGCGCCGCGCACGCGCAGCGCCGCGCCCGCGCCCGCGCCGCCGCCCGACCACACGCCCGACTGCGGACCACACCACCACGTAGCTACAGGCGCCAGCACTACGACCTACCTCCATCTCTCAAATATTATGTTTCATTGGTAAAATATGACAGATTCGGGTAAGTCAACCTGCTGGCGTTTGTACCATAACAAATTGAACTTTCATATGATAGTCTACAAAGTAAAAGCAATTCATTCGATAACAAAACATAAAAGTATTTTTTTTTTCTCCATATTAACAAAACGTATATAAAATCAAACAAGGCTATTTTGAAAATGTTGTGAGACATACTCTTCTGCTGTCACCCTCCGTGTTGTCTCCCGCTCTACTGAAGGACATGGAGCGACCTCCCTCCGCCTCCGGAGAGCCCTCCTCTTCTAATGTGTCTGTTATCATTGGAATTTCTAATACCTGAAACAATGTACAAGAAATAATTATCCTAACTAATATTATACATGCAAAAGTAACTCTGTCTGTCTGTTTGTCTTTTCTTCACACCTAACTACTGAACCGATTTGTGTGAAATTTGGTACAGACATAGTTTGAAACTTGAGAAAGGACATGGTTAGTTAAAGTATTATTAAATAATATTATTAAAGTAAATAGTTTTTATTACAAAAAATAAAAATAAAAAAACAAAAATCTACCGGAAGTCACTATTCCAAGCGAACGAAGTCGCGGGCAAAAGCTAGTATTTATATAAAAATAACATCCGTGAGTTGACGGCACGGTGGGCACAGTGGCTGAACGATCGACTGCTGCGCTACGTGTCGCGGGTTTCATCCCCGTATGGAACAAAATACTAGTTGTATATTCTACAAATAGTTACTGAAGAACATTTCCATGTGTTTTTTTGTTTCAGAAACCGTTCGGAAGAGTTATGAAACATTATTTAGTATTTTGTGTAATCTTGGCAAAGATGTGGTACAACATAGACTGAAATCATGGAATCTAGATTTAAAAACACCACTGTAGCAATGTTGCTAATATAATTACAATAAAATAGTTCTGGTATCAATTATATAGCCTACTGCTGGAGCAATACCATAGAATATTCCATTTTACAAATTTAATCACAATTCTATTAGCTACGTTGTTAAACTGGTGTTTTTAGACTCACAGAGCCATATATACATAGTTAAATGGTAAATAAATTTGCCATACTCTATAAAAAGATTGAGATAAATTAGAGGCATCTTAGGTATGTCTTATGCAGGGGCGACATTAACGTGAAATGCCGTTAATTTTCGCGATAATAGACTATAAATGTTCGTATTGACGTGATAATCAACCGTCAATCGCCCTAACATTACGTGATGGCACAATGTGAGGCAGATGATGATGGGCCATGCTCTACGTATGGTGCGTGCAGTCTGTCCTCACGTGTGTCTCCCCGTGCGTCTCGCTCTTGCGGAACTTGAAGAGCACCACATGTCCGTGCGGCAGCGCCACCGCCAGTCGCCGCGACTCCGCGCACAGCGCCACCTGCTGGATGGCCAGCGGACTGTCCTCCTCGTAGCACGCGCCGCCCGCGCCGCCCGCGCCGCGCCGCTCGAACACTGGAACACGATGTCGATATACCGGCTGAGCCACACAAAACTCACTATCGTTGCTTTTACTTTCCACCTAAGTATTATTGATTAAAATTATATCTTTATCTGTTCATAAATACTCGTATCTTGTTATGTACTGATGCAAGTAGAGTCTGCTGAACCTTAAGCTTGTTACCTCAACTGAGCAATAACAACTTATTTAAAAAAACTCTCTTTATTTTAGGCCTAAAAACACGATTAACTTTAAAAAACAGTTAAATTAGTGTTTTTCTAACTCTCAAATCAATAAATAGTAAGAACACTGAAGTCACTAATGAGTGACGTCACACTTTGCTTTTGCCATACAAAATCTTTGGGAAAATCGAGTTTTAACAGCTCATAAAAAGTATTTCAATTGTTTGATAATTCAAATACCTAATTATTAAAATGTTTCGTTAGATATTCCATCCTCTTACTAACCTTTAGAACATTTTAATTTGTACAAAATTTGTAAAGTCCCTGCACTTGCGTCCCAAAACTTAACACTACCGTCTGCATGCCTGAAATGTTACAAAAGTCAAGTTAGCGATATTTCATTTGAACATGATTCGATTTCTAGATACAATAATTCTTTTTTAATACAACCATAAAACGAAACAAGGACCTGTAGCCAAACCGCAAGCGATAAGCGTAAACGTTTAGAAGTCATTAATAGATTTCCAACTTAATACCCAGGAACATAAAGTTTAAAATTCATTAAAGACTGCTGAGCGATAGCGAATGGAACAAACGAAAACGCTCTGTAATCTTTAATAGATTTAAAACTTTATGTAATAAGTAAAATAAGGTTGAAAATGTATTAGAGACCAATGAGCGTTTGGCTAGAGGGTCAGTACGTTTACATACATGTAATGTTTCCATACCCAGTAAGTATAATTTCGTTATAGGAGCAGGAGGCGGGCTCCCACTCGCCGCCGTTGATGGGCCACAGCTTCTCGCTGAAGCCCGTCGGCTTCTTGTTGCCCTGCCGTCCCACCGAGTAGAACGCTGGGATCTGCAAGCACGGACATTACAGTTATAGCTTGGTTGACGTAGCATTATGCATGACAAATTAATTTTAAAACTGGTGAGCTTACAAACTGACCTGATTGTCAAATTCTAAAAGTGATAGAAGTAAGAATATAAATAGTTACCGAAAGGCCTATGTACTCAAACGTAATGTTGAAACTCATATAAAGGCCTTTACCGCGACAGAGCGCAATCCGTTCCGGCGATCCAATCTGGCGATACGATCTGAACCCATGCAATCTCTGTAAAGGCTGAAAGCGATGCGATCTGACGCCGGCAATGAGATAGCACATATGGATGTCTATAGGTTACAGAGATCGCATGCGATCAGATTGTATCGCCGGATCAGATCGCCGGATCGCCCCCTGTCGGTAAAGACCTTAAATGCAGAGACTGTGATTGTTGCTTGTCTAGGTTCTGACACATTTTCACGAGAATCTGACATGACAGTTAGTCCTGGACTACTTTACGATGAGGATTTCAAATAGAATAAGAAAAACGCGTACCAAATCCGAGGGACAGTCTGCGAAGTAAGAGCAGCAGGTGACGGGCGACTCGTGGATGTCCATGGGGTAGGGGTTCTCGAAGCACGGGTAGCCGGGCGACTGCAGGTCGATCACCACCAGGTCGTTCTGCAGCAGCACCACTATCGCGTACGGCTCCTGGTAGTCTGCAAACAACAGATCCCACCGACGATTAGTTATTACGATAGGGGTTTTTACAAAGTAATAAAGGTATAGTAACTAGGAATGTGTTCATGCTCTGGACATATAGGGCGCATTGAATAACTGCCCGATAAATGTGTGGGAAAGAGTGCCAACAAACGCTGTTTACTCGGAATACTGAATTATTTTTATTAGGGTTATTAACTTGGAAACAGGACTATACAACAATTACTGTATCTGTGTCTAGTATACCTAGACAACTATAGGTAGCTCGTTAGCCTGTGATCCGGTGTTGGCTAGGTCGCTACTTCTACTGCTCTGGGCCGCGAATGTTGTTAGACGCGCTAATGAGTTACGCGAGTAATTCTTAGCGTTGGATTCCAACTAAATCCTTGTAATAGCCGCATAAATGCCTTTTGCCCAGTTAAGTTTCCGCTTAAAGTGTTACTAAGTTATTATTTTTTATGCCTAGCGAGCGGGCATTTATTCAGGCGTAAACTCGTTTATGCTCAGTATGCCAATTTTTTCTTTATTTTGTTCAAACATGTCCATGCCTTCGTCCCATCTATAATAGTAACTCATTCAATAAATCAGTGTTTCAACTTTCATGGACATTTCACAAAGGAAATGACTGAGTGTGGCCCAACCATTTTGGTTTTCATTACAATTTTTAATACTTTTTCGTTAGTTTATGATAAGAGTTTACTAATTAAGGATGTATTTATTACTTTTTTGAAACATTATTCCTAGTTCGAGAACAACTAGAATGTTGGCAGTAAGGAACAGGGCTCACCTGCTGTATGTGGTGTTTCACAGAGCGTGACGAAGTCCACCACGCTGTGCTCCATCTCCAGCACGGTGGTGGACTTGCCGTTGAGGACTGTGATGCTGTGCGTCCGCCCCGCCTTGTCCGTGGGCAGGCCGCCGCTGAATATCACCAGGCTCTCCCTGGAACACCAGCGACACGAAGGTAACAACAAATACGGAATAAGACAGTTTGGTTTTGTTAGTGGTTTCCCTTTACAGTGCCGTAACTAGCCTTTTATGAGCCCGAGGCGAGCTTTTTTAACCGTGCCCTGATCTGGTCCACTGTGGTCCTGGTCTGGCCATTTCTCCACCCTGTGCCTGGGCAGTGACACACCTCTATTTTCAGCTCTTTCCCTTTATTCACAATTTCCTTAATTAAAAATGTAGGCATTTGCGACTGTTAATCACTCAATTACAGTCTTGTGGTGATTGCATGATAAGGAGACATAGTAACAACTAGCAGGAGGAGAATAAGAAACCAGTGGCAGTAGACGTTTGTCGCTTTCTGATTAATTAGCCACGACGACTAATGAGCGCCGCGCGACCTAGACGGAGTAGCGCGATACCGTCAGCATTGATACGAGTATTAACTCGTAGGTATAGATTTCACATTAAACGTGTCTTAAGAATATTGATTGCTAATATCGTGTGATTTATATTTTTAGTGATATGAGATTTTGTAAAGATATAATAATTTTAATTACAAATTTAGACCCTAGTATATGTACCCACTATCAAGCTAAAGACAGATTTCCCTAAAACGGTGAGCGAGTAAAATATAAATGAAACAAGAATGGGAAAAAACAAGCCAAAATTTATTCAGCGGTTTTTGTTTAATATTTGATGATATTAGAAGGTCGACGACACGCGTCATGTTACAAAAGTTTGTCTACCGAATCAACTGATTAATGTTCTGATATTATGGACTCGACTGTGTAGGAGATAAGGTAACAAGGTTATTATGGGTAACAGGGTTTCCTTTCAAATAACAATAACTGACTTACCCTGTTCTCGAGGTCTTCCATTCCAGTCTGAGTATAGGTTTACAAGGTTCTAGTTTGCCTTCTCTGTTCGCTTTCGCTGTAAATATACAAAAAAAAAAAAACGTTTAAAAAAAGTTAAAGTTCATCAATGCCGTCCATAGACTTTGAGTTATTGGCCGCCAGTAAACATAGTCGATAGGTTTTCGATGACCGTAATCCTACTGCCACGCGCTACACTATAATGGTCGATGTATGGCACCGCTCAACGTTCACAACCTGTTGCCGTTACATCGACGAGGCATCACTTTAAGTAGTTGGAGTTACAAAGTCGACTTAGATTCGAAGACGGTCCAGGACTTACAAGTGAATTAACGAAACTGTCGAACTGAGTGGTGAAGTTAGAAAGAAGAACAGCTAATATACTTAGCAACCTTTTTTTTTTTTTATCGTGGTAAAATCATCAAATGAGTCCTCCCACCCAGGGCAGGGCGGCAGGGACTGTCAGACTTGTACTGACTAAAACCCACGGTGTCCTTCACTAGCCCTTTACGTACCGGGGTCACGGTAATCCCTTGGTCCCGCGACCATACTTAGCAACCTAGCTCAAAGTAGACTGACCATGTGGGTAGGAGAGCGAGGAGGGTCTGGGCGCGCGCGTGCTCCAGGTGGCGAGCGCGCCGTCCGCGTGCGCCGTCATGAGCTTGCCGTCGTGCTGCCAGGCAGCCGCGCGCACGCCCTCGCCCGGCCCGCCCAGGCCCAGCGCGCCGCGCCACTCCGCCGCGCGCGCGCGCAGGTCCCACACCACCACCAGACCCGTCTCGTACGCTATTAGCAACTGAAACATTCATGTTACACTAAAACGAGGCACCTTGAAAATATTTAACCGCATGTCAGAGCCAGGTACCTAGATGTCTGGAAGATCTTGACGCTTACAGGCAGGATTGATCAAAAACAGATCTACTTGAGTGGAAAATGTCAAATACAAAATAATAAAATTCCTTCTTACTTTTTTCAAAAGTTCCTGAACTAAATTTATCTTGACGTCCAGTGAACATCATATTGTTTGCGAAACCGGACTCAGAAAATGGACTGGTAAATGCACAGCCATGCTTATCATGGAATTGGACGCTGAACCCGTCAGTGCGCTTTGAACATGAACTTGAATGTAAAAATGCCCCGTATATTGAATCAACTTGATGATAAAACACTTCCGCGTCTGATATTTCAAAGCATTTTTTTTTTTTTTTTTTAATTAGCCTGCACTGTCCCACTGCTGAGCAAAGGCCTCCCCCAATTCTCTCCAGGAACTCTTTTCCTGGGCCACTTCGAACCAGCCCTTATGGTATGTGTCTAGGTCGTCTCTCCACCTTTTTCTGGGTCGGCCTCGGCGGCGCCTTCCATCTCCCGGCACCCACTGTGTGGAGATCTTTGCCCAGCGGTCCTCTTGCATGCGACAGACGTGGCCCGCCCAATTCCACTTCAGACCAGCAGCTTTTCTGCCAACATCTACTATGCCAGTTTTGGAACGCAGCGTAGTGTTTCGCACCCTGTCTTCTCTTTTCACACCTAGAATGCTGCGTTCCATTGCCCGTTGGCAAACTCCAAGGCGGGACTTTTGCGATTCGGTGAGTGACCACGTCTGAGCACCGTAGGTTAGAACGGGCAGAATACACATATCAATGAGCTTTCGCTTCAGGGATATCGGTAGATCACCCTTCATTAGCGTCTTCATGGACCAGTAGCTTTTCCAGGCGTTTTCGACCCTGCGGTCGATTTCCCTTTCTTGCCTGTTTTCGAAAGATACTAACTGGCCCAAGTAAATATACTCATCGACATAGTGTATTCTCTGCCCATCTACCTCGACCCTACTCTTAGTGCTGTTGGTCATGATTTGGGTTTTTGACCGATTCATCGCGAGTCCCACCGTGCAGCTGACTGTGCTCAGTTCTTGGAGCATACTCTGTAGCTCCAGAGCTGTGGGGGCAAAAAGAACTATGTCGTCGGCAAAACGGAGGTTTGTAAGCCTCTTATTGCCGACTACAATGCCCTTGGTCGCCCATGAGGCTGCTAGGGTTCTGAATATCTCCTCTAGGGTACTCGTAAAGAGTTTTGGAGAGATCGGGTCGCCCTGTTTAACACCCTTTTGTATATTAAATGAAGGTCCTGGAGTATTTAGTTTTATATTGGCGGTGCTGTTGTGGTATATAATTCTTAAAAGGTCTATATATTGTTGCTCTAATTCTTGATTTTCTAGTGATTTGAATATTTCTGAGTGTTTGATGCTATCGAAAGCCTTCTTATAATCTACGAAGGCAAGGTAAAGTGGTTTATTAAATTCGGAATATTTCTCCAGGATCTGGTTCAAGGTCTGTAGGTGGTCAGTTGTGGAAAAACTAGGGCGAAATCCGGCTTGTTCAGGTGGCTGCTGTTTATCAAGCTTCCCATCTATGCGATTGTGAATAATTTTAGTAAATGTTTTGAAGATGTGAGACGTCAAGCTGATAGGGCGATAGTTGCCAATGTCACTTTTGTCGCCTTTCTTATGCAGAAGAACTATATTCGAATGGCACATCGATTTCGGGACTTTTCCTGACTGTAGTATGGTATTGAACAGGTTGGTAAGATAGGGCAACAAGGTGGTAGAGCCGATTTTTAGCGCTTCTGTAGTGACTCCATCTTCTCCAGGACTTTTGTTATAGCGCATAGTATTAAGTGCTTTGCGCACTTCGTAACCGTTTATTTGAGGGATTGTATCTGAAGGGTTGTATTCTATGTTTATATCAGGTGGCGGATGGTCTGAGTATAGGTTTGTGTAGAATTTGGTTGCTATTTCCATTATTTTAACTCTGCTATAGTGTTTTGTACCGTTATTATCTGTTAAGCTGTTTATCCAAGTCCTCCCTTTTGTTACCCCTTCTTTCAAAGCATTAATAAAAATAATAGTAATCTTTACCTTGCTAGCGTCCAAGGGATTATCACATATTTCTACAACCGCGCCGGGGTGGTTCTGCCTCGTCCTGTAACAAACAAATTTTCAGTATTAGCGAGGTGCTCCCGGAACATTTAGATAACAGTTAAGTTTTATATAAAAGTTATGTTTTCATTATTTATTAATCTTTTCTGTATAAATAAATAATTCTACGCGTACGGCTACCTACTTATAGTACAATTTCTGAATTCTAAATTTTCCGCTACTCTAGCGAGGAAATTTGCGCAATTTCATTTGAAACCGCTTTTAAAACAGCTAGAATTTCAATCTTTATTCAATTTACGTAATGCCTATCAAAGCGTCGCGTCGTTTCCGTTACGGATTTTAGACTTTTATTCAAATCTCGTAAATCGTACGTCCAAGATGGATACTAGCCTGTTTCGTTTTGTTAGCATGCTTTATTCCGATCTAGACCAACTCGTGAGATCATTAGTACGATGAGTACGATCTCGCTCTTATTATTTTGATTTTGCAGAATATCGGACATCGATGTCGGATGTATCGAGTGTCAAAGCATATGTTGTCGTAAGCATATGAGATATGAGCACGTGTTAGCTGTCAAATCTGTGTCATACGGGAAAGGGGCGGGGAGCGCGGCGCATGACACGACGAGACAAATGAATTATAAGTTGTATTATCCCGTAGTTGAACTATTGTAGAGTAGCCATGGTTCACTCCAGAATTTAAAATATCATGAAGGTGTGACCCATTTATAAGTTATTCTTGGATTATAAAATGTCCAGATTCCTTGTTCAAACGTTTGAGTGAGAGCCAAAGTGGTAATATGTCCCCCCCCCCTGTAATTTCTAAAATAAGAGAATGATAAAACTAAAAAAAATATATGATGTACATTACCGTGCAAACTACCAGCGAAAATTGGTTTGAACGAGATCAAATAATTAGTTTTTTTTTAATACGTCATAAATCATAAAAATAAAGTTAGAACCAATTACAAGAACTTTTTATATTATATTTCTTCCTGCTACGGAACCCTTTATGAGCGAAACCGAATCGCACTTGGCCGGTGTTTTTCTGGTTTCAATTCTCGGCGGCCTACAAGGAATATGGATATTCTATAATCTAAGGTTAAGGTATTTCATAATCGGTTATTAGTCATATGTACTCGTAACAATGCGCGTTGAGCACCATTGGTAACGGAAGCCAACATCAAAACAACGTTAGGATATAAGTTTGTTTATTCAAGTCTGATCAAAATAAAAGTTAATTGCTTTTGAAGCATCTTATTAAATCCAAAGTGTGTGTTGTCTTGAAGGCCGCACCGAGGGATCGACAATGTGGATCTGTGTCGTGTCAGCTCCATTGACGGCGCGCGGCGTCCCGGCGCCACTTGTTGCGACCGTGTGGCGTCGCTCCCTCCCCCTCCACCCGCTGCGAGGCAGGGGGGGAGAGGGAAGAGATTAGAGTGGTTTGAGCGGGAGTCAGGCGGAACAAAGTCGCGGCGGCTTTGAACCAGCACTCGAATTTTTTGCGTAAGCCACATCGGAAATAGAAGAATAAAGGTGCTCCACTGTAGCAAGAATAATAAATAGACGATTGTATACAAGTTTAATTAAAGTGCAATAAGTCCGGTCAGAAATTCCTCCGTTTCAAACAATAACGCACCTGTTATAGCCACACGGGTCAGTGCGTCCTTCTGCGCTCCGATGAGCACTGGACACGAGTGCGGCAGGCACACGTGAACCGAAAAAAAGGGTTAGTCAGCTTATGTTTATGTACTCTTTCCTATTTGTTGATATTGTTGATATTTTATTTTTCATTTCAATCAAAGAGTAAATGTGATTCATAACTCAATAACATAATCACTTCCATATTAATCGTATTCAAGCTAATCGAATACGGCGGTGGCGTTTAGAAATAATTATTGAATACAAACTTAAGCAATCAGTAAAAATAATTTTATTTATTGGAGACTCGTAACTGGTTCCGCATTTGATTGGCGCTTAGTTGCCGTTGTTCATATTAACTTATTTTGTGTATAATAAAATAATATACAAAGCGAAAGGAATACAAAATTCCGCTAGGTACAACTGTATTTTTTAGAAACAAAGTTGGTGAAATCCATTGACAAGTTTTGGAATAACTCAAGGGCGTTTTAATATTTGTTTTGTTTTTATTGTTCCTTATTACCTCTTTATTAAGATAAACTTCTTGGAAGGGTTTTAATCTCCATTTGTGTAAAAGCCTTATTTCGCATACCTACGAAGTAATCCATTGTATTCATTGGTAAGTGTACATAGTACATAGCAGTAACGCGTAGCAATACGTCGCTCAGTCACTAATGGATATTGCGGCGCGTACAACAGTACACTCACTGTACAGATTGGCCGAGCTTTTATGCCCGGTTTCTGGTGTCCTTTTATCGACAGTTTATCTATTCAATAGCGCTATTGGTTCGAAAAACTATAAAAACGGGTTTCTGAACACCGCGATGTAAGTTAAACTCCACATAAACTAAGATCAACTTAACCGACCAATCTGTGCCGTTTATCGGCTCCATAACTTTATTTGACGTTTCATTTGTCAACTCTTAGGTTATATCGTGTTATTTTAGAAATTAATAGCCAGAGAAATTTAAGTTAATAGATCGAAAAGTATGAATACGAGCAGCTCATCAGAGTCTGATCTGGAAGTGCTGAATTTTATTGCTAATATATCTATACCCAGAAACTTACGACGCAGGAGAAATCCTTTCAAAATGTTATGCTTTCATAAGAACACTGTGATACCTTACTGATATAATCAGACGTGCTCTCGCTTCTGTTGTTAATTTTGTCTGCTAGCTAGCTAAGCTGGCTAGGAGTTACATACATATGCCTAATTTTGAAGACCTGAGAGAAATAAAGACGCAGTTTTATAATATAGTAGGATTTCCAAACGTAATTGGTTGTATAGATGGATCGAGAACCAATTCAATCTAATCAAATGCAGATAAACTCTACAATGAAGCACAAACTAGGACAAGAAACACCGTTGAAAGGATATTTGTGTATTGAAAAGAAGATATGCATGGTTTTCTCAAAAATTAGGGTTAAATCTTGATCACACATTGGCTGTAATTGTAGCAACAGCTGTATTACATAATATAGCTTTACCAAAATGATACTGTAATAATTGAAGAATCAATTCGTGAAGATATTGAACAACCTCTTTCCTCGGAAGGAAACTATTTTTCATATACTTATATAAAAATCTTAACCACTCTATACTCGTATTACCTCCGAAAAAATTAAATTATGAATAAAACTTGTTTTAATGAGGATTTGAAACAAAAAAAAACAATTTTTACCTCTATCTCATAAACAGACCCATCTAGCGGCACAATATGGAACTGGCTATCTGTCTCATAGTTATTTTATCGGTCCGTGGGTCATCAGAAACTCAGAGACAGTTGACCTCCGTTTAACTTACCCATAACTTTATTGAATCAATACTTATTGAAAGGATAACTGGTGACACCAGAAACCGGGCATTACTGCTACATATTAATCTGGACTTTATAGAGGCCCACAAATATGTGACAACTACGAATTGTACCTATTGTTATATTTACCTTTGATGTGCGCAGTTTACATAATAGCAAAAATAAATAAAATAAATATTCCACAACTATCACACAACGCCATCTAGTCCCAAGCTAAGCAGAGCTTGTGTTATGGGTACTAGACAACTGATAAACATACTTAAATATTTCTAAATACATACATATTAAGTGCTGTGTGACGTGCTTTAACGAATCAAAAACGTAATAAATATGCGTAGTATTTTGTTTGCAGTGGCGTAGCACATCGGCTACGAATGTTTAGTTGTCGTAGCACATCGGCTACGGAAGTTTAGTTGTCTTAGCGCTTCGGCTACGAATGTTTAGTTGTCGTAGCACATCGGCTACGGAAGTTTAGTTGTCGTAGCGCTCGGCTACGAACTTGTTACCGGCGTATCACATCTACTACAACAACATAGCGGATGGGTACGAAAACGTACTCGATGTGGCACATGGTTACTTACTTTAGTGTAACTGTTGTAGGGACCTATTTATGTGTACCACTTATATAAAGCATATCGATTTTTCAAATAGCACTTCAATTTAATAACTAACTGCATTTTTAACATAATTGAAAGCAGTTATTTACAAATGTGTTTACATAGATAGCGCTACAAGAATAAACTTTGTGACTCTCCAATCTGTTGCTTGCATAAAATCAGAGTGTTTCCTCTGGTTATATTACAAAGCATATTTGATATCTCAATACCATATCTTACTTTTACGATGGCGTCACATAATGATGCTCATAAATGTTGAGGTTATTTCTCGAAGCCTTTCAGCGCGTTTTATGATTGACACTAAAAATACTCGCGTGTCACAGTTGGCGACGCTGCTGGAGCTTGTTACAGTCTGCTGTGGCCCGAGGGGCAAGGAATTGGAATTACTTATTGATCTGATCAAGTACAACTTACCCATATATATTGACGGCATGGTTAGCGCAGTGGCTGAGTGATTGTACTGCTGCGCAACACCATTCCCGCACGGAACATATATTTGTATGATCTACAAGTAGTTGTTCCGGGTCTGGGTATTTGTGTATGTGAGATTATATCTTTCTAACCTCACTCACGACACAGGAGAAATTCCTAGTGTGGGGCAGTTTCTTTTTATGAAATAAAAAAATGTTAAAATGATGACAACAGTAATGCAATTTAAACGTTTAAAGTACTAAACCCTGATTAAAATAAACATTCAGAACATAAAAGCTTAAAGGTCTGCCAGCACGTTTCATCGCAGCGTGTATGTGTGTTTGTGAGACAAGCTGAAGCCGGATATTAGATTAATATCCCGCCGTCCCGGCTGCCGGAGTGCCGGGGATACTTCCCGGAGTACAGGCTGTGAGCTGAACGTCTTTGTATAGGGATCGTTACAGGAAATGTGATAGAAAGCTTTCTACTTTCAGATTTTACTTCGTAGAAATAGAATGTCTCTTGTAAAAGACTGTATGATACTAAGAATAGGATTGAAAATTATTAGGGCATCAAATGATTGTGTACAATATTATTAACGTCTAGGCTCCGTTTAAATAAAAAAAGCATCAAAGTATCAAATTGAACTCATAAATGATTACATTTCAGTATTTTAATTAATTTAAAATTTTATAATTCCGTTTCAATAATCTACGAGTCTCACTCCTCTGTCCGCGAAACACAATAGCTGTCACGCTACAAGCGCCTGCCGCAGCAACTGTTGCTCGCGACAACACGCCGATACTCGCGATAAGCGACATAAAGCGTTTCCGGAGGGCGTCCGGCGCCGCCGCCATCTTGCGCCGTGTCCGGTTCCAGGTACCGCAATACGCACTCACACCAGTAGACATTGTCTCGCTCATTTACGAAATCAGGTCAACATAATTCAAATAGTAGTTTGCGAGATTAGAATAAAGCCTACTGTTTGAAATAAAATTTGTTCAAGTTCCAAAAGTAATATGTATTTAGATAAAGAGCTTATAATCTCAGCGAAAGATAACAAATTCAAATACTACACAGTTACGTAATTTTCCGCTTCAAAGATCATCTTAAAGATCTTTTATTAGCTTCGCGCCCACTTCGCCGCCGCTTTTTGCGCCATCATTTATATTATTTTAAGAGACTGGGAACAAACGAGCCTATTCATTTGCGATTCAGTGTGATTTTTATTATATTTTCATTGTACCTTCGTCAGTCCCTACGTTTGCTGCGGACGGATATCATTAAAGCGCCATAGTACTTAAAAACATCGCATGGTATCTGACAATGGTGTCGGGTGACAACCCTAGGCGTTTTAATTGTTACTGTAACGCCATTGGCGGAAGTTCGTTACCAAGCACCAATGAGTGCGCGTTATTTGAATTGCGAACTCGTCGCAAATTAATAGGGTTGGCACGGCCGGAGGGCGTGTTATAACGATCTTTATTGTCTGTGAATTTAGCGTTTACAATATCAGCGGCGGCGAAGAGGTGCCGTTCCGACAAGTTCTCCAATTAACTTAGTGTTTACTGCGCCGAGATACTGTTAGCTCAGAACTAGTTGGGAGATCGTTACAAATACACAGTAGCAACTGTTATTTGTTCGAGAACAGCTGAGAGGAACAATTCCCAGTAACATTGGGAAGGTTGTCGTCTCTAGGTTGTCGTTTAAGTGAACATTAAGATTTGCTGCGGAGCGGCAACTTTTACGACCTGTACACACGGTAGTGTAGCCAAACTTTAACATCTTTAACATAATAACTTACGTTGTATGAGTAAAGTAAAAGTTCAATCAAAGTTATAAAATATAGAGTTAGGACTTCAAACGTCTTATTATTAATTATCTATTAAAACAAAGAATGCTCCCACAAGTATTAAAAAAGAACTTAAACAATTACAGTCAAGTCGTTAATAGCTTTCTCGGAAACATTCCATGAAGTCCGCCGTAAAATGTTTAATGCTTCAACTTTATTAATATCAGTTTATAGACGAAAACAATGGCCGACGAGGTGACATTGTCTCCGTTTGAGTGGTATGTACTTCGTTTAGTAGACCTATAACTATTGCCGAATTAAAATTCGAATTTATGCTGTATCGCGTTTTGTAAGTGAATATGAATGGTAATTACATTTTTATAGGCCCCTACAAATCTTACATTTAATAATAATTACATAAGTAAGATTGATAAGGGCTTGAAAATATCTCCTTTACTGGAAGTTTCTCACATTGCTAAGAAAATACTGCTTGAACAGTGACAACTAAGAACTTAGATGTCCCTTTTAAAAATAAACACTCATTACCTGGGCAAATATTAAACGATCCTAAATCAACTCGTCTCTGTTAATCGTGGGAGGGTAGTCGTTAATTCACTTCAGTTTACAAATCCCGCGTACAGATGGCGCTGTACCAATAATTTCAATAGCGCGATGCACGCCTTTTCCAACTGAATTTTCCGTTAAATATAAATTGGAAATAGGAATGTATTTGAATCACGATTTCGTTTAGTTTTGTTGGCGGCCGGACATGGCGACATGAATACTAATCGCCTTCGTATTATCGATTTTGGATTACGGCGACCGCAACGTGGGCTGGCGACTTCGTTACCCAACAATACAGGAACGCTTCATCACAATGCAAATTTCTCCTATTCTTTGAATAATCAGAAAAACCTACAAATAATGAATTTATAAACTGGTGATTTTAGGCGAGATAGACTGAAGCACTGTCATCTAGAGCCTCAGGAAAGAAAAAAGTCATCCTGATAAATCACTTCCCTGGGGACTGACATTACAAACGCTTTCCGTCGTGACTTACAAATTGTACGACAAGATAAGGCGCCGTAAATCCACCATGTTCCTTTATTTGTAAATCTTGAATTAATTCTTTGAGTCTCTCGTGAAAATGTCGTCACTCATAAAGTATGAATTTAGGAATGATTCTTTACGTTTATTTACATCTTCTGTTACTACTAAATAAGAGACCATCTTTTTTCTTAAAAAGGTATCTTTTTGTCAAGTGCTGCTAAACTTTATAAAGCGAAAAACAAAGAAAACTTACTTATTGGGATAACATCTGCTTCAATTCAACTGAAAAATAAACCACGAAAGCAAACGTCGAACAGTTTTTTAGTTATAAAGCATTCAGCTTTGAATACAAACAGTTTGATTCAGCAACAGAATCGTTTACGTCCAGTTTCCAATGCAGTGGCGCATGGCGGCGCGCGCTCAAAGGCGGCCACCAATCAGAGCGCAAATAAAACATTTGAATGGAATTAATGGAGCGAGCTGACTGCCGCACACGATTGGACGAATTGCTGCCAAGTGCACTTGTATAGAATTTGAAATAGTACATATTTTTTAAAAGTTTCTATCAAGTAACTGTAATTCAAAAGAAAGATCCTACAAATTACACTTTTGCATATTTTTTAATGAAATAAAAATTCTGTATAGTATCAAACTAAGGTCGGCGGTCGAAATACGTATTTTAAAAAGTATGTGTAGAAAGTGGAACTAAATAAGAAATACACAGACTCCACCAAAACATTTTCAAAAGAAAACTTCCGAAAGCAAATTGAGTGCAAAACGCAAGTACATTTGCGATACAATGTGAGGAGAGGAGTTTTGCGTCCTTATTGACCCTATAAATTGTGACCCCCAGCCCCCGCGACCGGCACGGGCCCTTATTACGCCCTCTTTGCCCCTAGCAGGCCTGTTAGCTGTGCGTCATAGCATGATTATAGCAGATATAAACATGGTCTAATATCGGGCGGTCGGGGACTCTCGTTTGCTTGGAAGTATTAAGTCGTGAGGATGTGAGAACACAAACAGCCATACAGGGCCGATGTTTTTTCCTAAGGTGTTACAGATATTTCAGTACATTGAACTCTTCAAAGTAGGCTTTATTTCTCCAGCGAGTCATGAGGACCAAGCTTTTTAATAAAGACAGGTTTCATCTCGTATCTCGGAGGTAACAAACTTATATAACTGACCAGTTCACCTTTCAAAGAGTGACCCCTACCGATGTCCGATGTGACAAATGAAGAGGAAGCTGACTAACGGGCGCTTGGGATGAGGGTCCGTGTTATCTTATTACTAGAGGTAGGTGGGAGGGACTTGCCTAATTAACTAATTAAATTACACATGTCTGTGTTGGCGTCGCGGCGAGGTTTGGTGATGCGATTACACGGAGCGAAACAACCGCATCGAGACAAGTGTTCGTTCTATATGAACAGTCAAATTATATAAAGGGGACTCCAAAATGGGAGGTTATTTATGGATGATGATATTTTAAGCTACAAAAGAACTAACATAATATATTTTATCTTTCTGAGTGGTTGTCAAGAGAGCCAAATGAACTGATTGATTAATAAATTAATAGTACACTTTCGTGACAATTCAATCACCGCTTATACCTGTGTGAAAAGTGTGAAAGAATGAAGGTTGATTTATTAAAAGTCTCCAATAAAAAATAAACAACAGACAATGACATACGTGTATTTATGACACACACATTTATTAATAAATAATTCCGTGGCACGCGCTGATATTTGACGACAGATACGAGTATACGACGCGTGAGCGATTTATAAAATGTTCTCGTAATTAAATTAAATTGATATTTTAAAATGACAGTTATTAAAAACTGTAAAAGGTTAGAGCAAAAATATTCAAATATATTTATAACTTGAAATGACGATGTTAATATAACATGTTCAGAATGTATATGTTTTGAATCTTGTCTGATACAACAATAATATGGTTTCAGTAGGACTAATATCTTTGTATAAATGAATGCACAAAGCGTAAACTTAACTTCCTGGCATTCAAAAGTTAGTTTTGAAATAAACTATAAAGTGAAATAATTAACAAAATATAACTAACGACCCTGGCGAGCGCAGGTACGCCGAAATGAACGTGAGTTTGTGAAACAAAGCTCAATACGGCTTGTGTTGCTGACAGCTCTGTAATTCGCGCACTCGCCACACTCCCGCCCCGCACTCGCCACGCTCCCGCCCCGCACTCGTCATACTCCCGCCACGCTCACAAAAGATTCAATACAAAAATATCCCTTTTGACGAAACTTTAATTAACGAATGAAATTGGAAAATTCTAATTATGTTCCCGACAGGTCGCCAGCGCCAACAAGTCGTGTTTGTCCGCCCGAGCTTTTATAGAAAAGGTTTTGTAAATTAATAACAAGTTCCCGTTTTATAAAAAAAGGTTTCAATATATTCTGTACTAGCTGTTGCCTGCGGTTTCACCCGCTACAAATCTAAAATAATCCCACGAGAAAATAAAATTGGGATAAAAACCTATGTGTCTTACGTGTTAATCCAGGTTATATCTGTGTACCAAATTTCGTCCAAATCCATTCAGTGGTTTTTGCGTGAAAGAGTAACAAACATCCATCCAAACAAACTTTCACGTTTACAATATTAGTAGGATGGTGCTGGTACAAGAATTATGTAGTTTTATTTAAATTAGTAACCGGCAAATTCACGAAGTTCATAATAGTTACTTGAGAGTTTGGAACTAGCTTCAAGGTTCTGCCGGTACGTCGGTGTGATAGTGTGAACAATGTAGCCGGATTTATGTGGATGTTTGTATTGCAGCCCGCTGCCCGCACGCGGCCGCCCGCGTAGTATACAATCCGACTTATGTGTGTTATAAAGAGCCGGTAAGCCGACGACAGTCACAAAACAGTTTATTACAGCTTCACAACACATCACGTCAACAATACACCGCTCTCGGTTTAGGCAGAAGTCGGTCTACATTGCAGTACGTCACTTCACTGTACTTTAGAC
The DNA here is from genome assembly GCA_943136025.2 of Agrotis puta. Lineage (NCBI taxonomy): Eukaryota > Metazoa > Arthropoda > Insecta > Lepidoptera > Noctuidae > Agrotis > Agrotis puta. The sequence goes on from OW964177.2 coordinate 369,586, forward strand.
TTTGACCACAACTTTTTGTTACAACCTATACGTCACGTCTGTGATAATATCGCGTGTGGTAATATCGCGCCTGTGATATAATTTAAATAAATAAGCAAATAAATCAGACAATTATGTACATGGTCCATAGAAAAGTTATAAATCTTCTTAAAAACTATGTTAGTACAATATGCATGCAAATAATAACAGGAATTAAACATAATTTTACATTAACCTGTACCTCTCACATGCAGGCCAATGAAACGACGCGTGACCGCCAACTTCATTCTGTTTGCTTTCATTTTCAGGATGTTACTGCTCCCGCTCATACTGTGTACCACAGATATAGTTTTCTTACGTATAATTGCATAGAAATAATCTATGTGCGCACAAACATGCCTGAAGCACTACAGTATCGCGGAAGACGCACAAATAAGCTAAAAATAAATTTTAACAATAATATATTAATAACCACTAAACAGTGGCTGAATAATAAAATACGTGCTCCCGAGACAAGAGACCGTAAGCCTCGTCATACATATTCCGTAATGTGGTCATTATGGCGGCTGTACCACATTCAGATAATGTTTTACGACTAATACGACTTAAAACAAGTCGTTTCGCTTTAATTACTGGTGATATGAGTTCTGTATTTGAGGCTATTGTGTAGGACACCCTCTTTAATCACGACAATAGTCAACAAGGAGCAGTGAACACACATGTGAATTTAATAACTGAAATAGTTCTACACATAGTTTCGTAGCGCAGTATTCGTAGCATTCCTGCTACGCTTTGTAGCGCATTGTTTCGTAGCTGTCAAGGCGTAGCTGCTACGGACGTAGCGACGTAGCGTCAGCTTTGTTACGATGAACGTGAGCTACGAACTAATCTACGACATGTGTGCTAACGATATTCCGGCTTAGGAAAACAAAAACTTGCTTTTGCATATCAAAATATAAAAAAGTTGGGAACTGTTTGAATGTTCACAATTGTGGTATCAATGTGACATACGTTTTACGCATTTTACGAGCGACAGCAGTTGTGTTGGACGTGTTCAGTTAGAGGATACTATTACAATAAATCGGAACTCCTGCACTAAAGGAGGCTCTGTCACCTCCATGTGGATGCGGACAGCAGCGAACGTTTAAGAATTTATTGCGATTGATTTTTAAATGGAGATTGTAGATGTTAAGTATCAAGTACTAATGAGAATTTGAGTATGAACTCAGTTTAAAAGTGTTAAGACGGAACTTTTTAAGCAGGATATCGTGGTCCTGGAATGCAAAGGTCAACCGAAGGAACAGGGAAGACTTTGAGTCAGTATGAGTCTGACAGTACCTTCTGGTCCATCTAGCGCGGGAGGATCCAGTTCAGGTAAAGGTAAGGTAGAACCCGCAGAACTGGGGGTCTTATCGCTGGCAAAAGATAAAGATCATATTATAATAAACAACATAAAGCCAACAACAGTGGTCCCGCGACCCTAATAATGCCCATTCCCAAATGGGAACTAACTGGGAATCACTAATATTACCCTTATCTGTTATCAGCAGGCGTAGGCTCGCAACACGATTGGTATTCACACGATGGCCCACCATGGTCCATTTAATTGGTGATCCAGCTTCAATGGCCGCGGCCTGACGATGGGCAGGAGACTCTAAATTTTAGGTCGGGAAGAGTTATTTTATGGTGGGAATAATAGTAAATAGATAGGATAGTAAGGGGATACGAGTCATATTATCTATATTTATATACTAATATTATAAAGCTGAAGAGTTTTGTTGTTTGGTTTTACGCGATAATCTCAGAAACTACTGGTTAAAATTGAAAAAGTATTTTTGTGTTTTAAAGTCTATTTATCGACAAAGGCTATGGTACGGGAAACAGCAACATCTAACATAATATTGATGAAAAGGGGTTGGCGGGTCACCGGAGCGTCCACCCGACAGGCTATTCGCATACGGGCAAAGAGACTCCAGTCCACGGGCGCACGTGGAGGTTTCCTGTCTTAGCACCCCGCGTGCAAGATGACTAACGAAATATAATCCAATATGTAATGGGCAAGATACTGAAATATCATTCTGCAAAACAGCAAACTGCTTCTTTGTCAGAAATAAACAAAACAATCGAACAGCCAGTGGACTACTATTTACTTTCCTATTAAATAAAAACCTGGTACAAACACAGCTTCGTTGCATCTCCGTGCATCGGAGCGTGACTTGTTGCGCGGGCTCACAAATTGGATGCCACTGTATGTCTGTCTGTATGTATGTCACTGTTTATTTCTAGTGAAGGAACGCAGGGGGATCTTTTGTGATCTTTTATCGTTTTCAGATGATTGTGCATCAAACGGCTGAAGGAAATGGAACAAACTTGTACGATATTAATATTAATAGTGCATTAGTGAGTGAATTAACTTTACAAGTTAATTGTAAAGCATATTGATTATTTATTTGATCTTATTACCCATTTCTTTGAACCATGTAGCAGCAAGTTTCATAGTTAATTTCGACTACTAAACTGAAACGTTAAGCTAAGTGCGCGCCAGCATTTCATAAAGTTTTTCAATCTCAAATTCAAGCACAAAATGTTTGTTCCGCTTCAGACTTTCACGAAACTATATGAGATTCCGACTTACACAATATAATCATAATCGTACTAATACACTATGAACAAATTGTAATGTATGTCATACAGTTTTATGACAATTTGCTTGCCATGTGCTACATCTTGTTGATAAGTTGTTGTGACACAATACGAGTACATTCATAAATAATTTCGATCGCAAAACAGTATTTGTCACATAACATGAGAATTTATGTAAACAGTGAGCCATCATTTAACTTTCAACAGGTACGGAACGAATCAATAGAAGCGCGCTGTATTGTTCGCGAGCTTTTCAATTCGATCGCTTTAATATAAAAGTATTGAATGTATTTCTGTCTACTCAATAGCAGTGCTGGCTTGGATCCACTGACAATTGATTTGTAAATTAAATTAATAGGAAAGTGAGCGTTTTGTGCAAACTTTCCATTAGGGCGGCTAGGTTTTCTATTATATCCGATTCAATTTGGTACAATTATGTAACTGGCCTACTTAGAGAAACATAACTATAAGCAAAATAATTTTACACAGAAACGCGATTGGAGTACAGTGCATGCTCTCATATTACTCTGTCAATCTTATCATCGTCGTACGATATTACCTTCCTAGCACAAAGAGGCACTTTGTGACATAACTCAGTATTTGCTCAGACGCAACTCATCGTGAACGCATCGCTCCGCTCGCTCGGTAACAAGCCATTTGAGCAAGTTGAGCACTTGCAGTGTGTTAGCTCGGCTGAGCAACTGCTCTACCTGTGTCGAGGTAAATTGCTGCTTTGTAAACTATCGAGTATAATTGTAGGGGGATATCAGATATTATGGAGTTTAGATACGATAATAATATCATAACATACACTCCATTATATTCTATCAGCTAGTGTTAGTTATTGAGACAGAGTAATTTGCCAATATTATTATGTAGATTAAGAAACCGGCGTTGTTTGACTAAAATATTAAATTCCTAATAATAAATTTGGATCTACAGGTTATAAAGAGTTCTAGCCATACTTTCGCTTTCATTTCGTACTTGTAGATAAACTTATGTTTCCGAGCACATTAAGCACACGAACATGATTTAAGTGGCAATAAAGAGGTGTTGATAGTAACAAGTCGTCGCGTCCGATACGACGCGTCGGAACACTTAGCGTCGGCGCCGATTCGGTGCTTACTTTTATTGGTCAGTGTCATGGGGTCTAGGTGGGACAGAATGACGGCGAGGCATTAAAAGAAGGAAGTATTTTAATTAGAATGTAAGTTTATATTTAAGATGAATTCGCGGTGACTGTCTATGTTATACCTAGATGTAGTTACGATACATCTTGATTTAGAAAGAGACAGAAACGTTGCTCTACAAAGGTTTTCAGTAAAATGAAACGGCCGCATATTAACTAGGTGGTTCAAAATTAAACTTCGTTGTACACCGTAACAGTCTTTCAAATAAATGATTATGTGAAACCTTTTCAATATGCCCAGAATATGTTGGTTTAAAGACATTATATCTAGGTATGTGAGATTATCATTATCGTTCAATCTAATATTCGCAGCACCCTCGCGTTTCTGTGTCTACTTGAGTTTCACTCAGCTCTCAGCATCGCTGACATAACTCACTACTGATGGGTATACACACTTACGTAAGCCTTGATAAAACGACACACTACTAGTACACGACATTCACAATTGAGGTAAAAATAATAAAGAGTGTTACAAACGTCTTGCGGAATATGTACACCTTAATGTTACAAGAAGTTTCTTTTTTTTTTTTTTTTTTTTTGCGTGGTAAAATCATCAAATGAGTCCTCCCACCCAGGGCAGGGCGGGAGGGACTGTCAGACTTGTACTGACTAAAATCCACGGTGTCCTTCACGAGCCCTTTACGTACCGGGGTTACGGTGATGGGTAAGACCCGCGACCCCGGCAGGCTCTGGCCCTCTACAGGCCCCGTCAGTTTGCTGACACTCCTTGAGGCGCGCGTGGAACACAACGCGCCGTCGACCCGGGCATGGTCCATGGTCGGGCAGCGAGTCGCCCATTACTCGCTGCCCGCATGCCCGCGCCTACGGTGGCCGGAGATCATCTGGCGACGTCCGTCGCCGTGAGAAGAAGTTTCTTAGCGAAATAATATAACGAAATCAGATTTATTATATTTGACAGGCTGAAAAATTTGGTTTATGAGGAAAGTTGATGTTCACGTAAACTGTGAACGGGATATGAGGAAAATTATTGTGTAAAAGATTGTTTGAATGAACGATGAAAGTGTAAGTGTTCCAAGGCCATAAATATTTACACTGTTTGTCATCACCATTATTCTTAGACGATCTCCATTCATTCTCGCGAATAGCGCAGATTTTAACGCGATCTCACCGAGAGACAATGTACCTCTACAATGTACATAGATACAATATCGTGTGAGATCGTAAACCGTAAAGGTAGGCAGACTCGAAAGTAGCGAACCCACGGAGCGATACATAAAATGTTCGCGTGAAATTTTAACTACCCGCGATAATTTTCTACTAAAATTCTTATTTTATATTTTTGAACTTAAAATAGACGGTGTTTCTTCGTCACACGTTACAGCGGTATTTTGCGTGGGTAAGATAAAAGTTGATGAAGCTTTTTTTGTTTATGATAGGCTCACATTAGACCACGATCTCGCCTAATCGTAAGCAATGATGTGGTCGAGGGTGAAGTACGCTTGCCTAGAAGTAACCTATTCACTCTTGACTTAAAGATCCTAAGGTTGTAGCTATCAGAAAACACAGACGCTGGCAAGAAATTCCACTCCTTAGTGTAGCGCACAATGAACGTATTTTCAAAACGCTTTGTACAGACGCCAGCAGGCCAACATACCCGAATCTGTCAAATTTTCCCAATCGAACATTAACCTTCCACTATTGTGATAAGGTTGAAAATCTATTAAAGAAATTTGACAGATTGAGGTAGCCTGATGTGCTGGCGTCTGTACGTACGAGTGGAATGTTCACCATGTACCTATGGAGCATTGCCGTGTAACTATAATCTTGGTTTAGAACAGGAAGACCGTTAAATTTTCATATTAGTGTAAGATAATCGTCTGTTATATTCAGGTGCTACAAAGCTGGCACAAATCTACTAATTTATCGTACAAACACTCGCGTCACGACACATCCTCGCTGAGCTCGTCTTCGTTAAAATAAAGTGTTGATCATCAGCTTAGCATACACGGATATAGGACAGTTGTCTCGTTGAAAGACAGTTTGAAAAGATGCTGTGATGGTGACACAATATTAAGTTGATGAGATAAGAGTTCGCTTTAAAATGTGAGCAATATTGTATAATTTCGCTTTAAATAAACAGTGAAGGGAAAGGTACTAGACGTTAGTTTGAAAAACCGTTACGAGGGAAAGAAAAATCATGCGACGTCTTCGTAAAGTAAAATCTAACAATGCCTATCTCTTATATTTTTTTGCGACAACAATGCAGGAATCAAGGATTTTCCTTTTTAAATAGGTTCTATTTAAGGAAATAATTTTTGTAGGCCTTTCCTGAAAGTGTCGGCAAACGAAAACTTATGGTACGCATGGGTACTTGGGTGGTCATTTGGAGCAATAGTTAGTATGGCGCAAAAGTTGTAGGATTGCTCTCAGCCAAGTTATTCAAGTTAGAAGATATTTTCATGCATGTATTGATTTCTGAAAGTGTAGAGAAACACAAAATAATAGCGTTGACTTTTAGAAAAGGGTAAAAATGTATGGAGCCCTTTAGTTTCCTCCTTGTGAAAAGTAAAAAACTACTGTTTTTTTCTGTTGCCCACATTTTCAGGTTGTTCCTGATAAAATCCCGCAGTGTTACGAGCCTCTCGGGAGGCGATATCCTGAGATGATAAAGTATTCGTGTCTCTGCAGCGCCACGTCACGGCATATGTATGAGGTTATGTATGAGCTTAAAATTATAATTCATAGCGAGTGTTACTTCGGCGTGAAGTTTATGATCGGCCAGCGAGTAAATATCTTAGGAAAGATGCGGATGTTGAATACATAACATATAGATAGGTATTTATGGACCACAGAGTACGGAGATAGGTCTGCTGCTGGTAGAAGCAAGATTATTAAAACTTTTCGTTCAAATTAATGAATAATTCATTTACATGTATAAACTAGGTGCATGGTTCGAAAAGATCGATTCCTATGAAGAAGAACCGGCGGAAAACTGCACGGTATCATGGGAAGCGTGTCGCCGTTTATCTGCACTACGACACGAATGATTTATACGTATAGGCTATAGATGAACTGACTGCTTTGAACATTGCCGCGTTGACGGTAACATAAGTTCTGCACTCGGGCACTATCATCGTTATGAATTTTATTAGTAACTAGCACTTTGCCCGCAACTTCGTCCGCGTGGGTTACGTACTTTCCTAATTCCCCCTTTTCACCCCCTTAAAGGTTAAATTTCCAAAAATCCCATCTTAGTGCTCCCCTACATTATAATAGGAAGCCGTGTGCAAAATTTCACATTCCTAGCCCCAGTAGTTTCGGCTGTACGTTGATATGTCAGTCAGTCAGTTCTCCTTTTATACATCTCCAGTTTTTATCAATCATTCTTTGCTCTGTACTATAGATTGAAAGAATTCAGTTGATTCTACGAGAATGATGTCATAGGTTTTACGAGCGATGATGTCAGAATGTAGAAGCAAAGCTGAAGGGAACTTGATGACTGACTTTATATCTTAGTGGAGGGTATTTTATGACGGGGCGCGAACAAAATAATATTCCATGGAACATTCTGTGGTTTAATGGCATTGATGTTGTATTTGGAGGTAAGTAGTTTAGAATTAATATAAAACAAAACGAATCTAAGCAAAAAATGTGAACATTCAGGCAACCGGCTCGCTCCCTTTTACCTGGGAAAATTGAAAAATGTGGTTGTACTATTAGGTACACCTCTGCTTAACCCTTTTAAGGGAAACATTCGCTTACTTTCATAAACTCACGAAGTTTTCCCCTGGGTGTAGGCAGATACTAACAGAACGCCACCTCCTATGATCCTTACATACCTACTTCTTTTACTTAGTCCTTGAAGCTAGCCACCTGACCTTCTGAAGAACCTTACCAATAATACTCGCTAATTGATAACTGAATTAACAACCATCATACTAGAATAACTATAGTTCCAACTACTGCTAAAGGTCAACGCTCCCTAGGGTACGCGTCGCTCAGATAAAGGTACGATTAGTTGATATGATTGAGTTACCGCTCAAATGATATGAACACGTACATCGTGTTGTACCTCCATTAATGTATAATTTATAGCTGTCACAACGATAATCCCTCATCATTTAAAGGGTTTAGTCAGAGAGCTGTTGAAGCTGTTAAATCTTGTAACTAAACCGTAATCTTTAATCGAAGGAGGACGTCTTTATTACTTGATTAATTAAATTATTACTTTGGTTAGCGCAGATTTACGAGTATTAATAGTGATCCTAACAAAATAGTTTGAGAAAGTGATGTTAGTGTAATTGTTTCTGCAATCAAACAAATGCTACGAAAAATGACGTACCGTATAAAATGTCAAAATTTTGTGTAGATAACACTCGAAAGGTAGTTAATTGTCAACGCTCATATGAAAGCTCTGTTGCACTAAAAATATCTGACCGAGTGAGCTATTTTGTGCTACCGAACACTTATGAGTAGGCATTGTAACGGGAGCGTCGCGTATAAGTCTTAGATACCATGCTCATCCCGTAAAATGCTAATGTAAGCGTATGCTATAAGATTAAATTCAGTGAAAGAGGACAACGCATTAAAACCGGTTGGTCGTCAGAAAGTTTCATCAGTTATATAAATATTTACTTAATCTTCTTCTTCTTTGCGTGTTGATGTACTCAAATTGCATCCGACCAATACGTAGCTACCCGCACAGCTCTGTCATTTGTCTCATTCAAATCCTGGAAGGTGCAGGTGGTTGGGCAGGCCGGGCATTTACTTAATAAAAAAATATAATATAGCGTAATTTTACGTGAACCTTAATCAGCTGACACCAAAAGCTAAGAAGCCGTATTCTTCACCGTGGCGACATCGACAGCACTGATAGGACGCGCGGCGGGTGAACCGACCCTAATTTATAACGTGTGGGCAATTAGCCTGGCTGTCTGCCGAGCCCGGCATGACTTAGTACGGAATTAGTCGAATTACTCGCTTGTCCGGGACTTAGCGGCTTATCTGTTCCCTTCGCTGTTACTTTTATTGGTGTCTCAGATTAAATACACATTCTCAGGATGGCACACAAATTTTGGAAGCTGAAACGATGTCGTTAACAAGATTCAAGATTGTCTGGAGTTTCCGAGCTTATGTTTAGATTGTAGGCTGAACTTTGTCGACTAAGTTGGTTGTAATAATGACAATGATTGTACTCACACTTCGATGGCCTTGTTCCAGTTGATGACATACCCGGAGAGCGCGAAGGTCTCGATGTTGACGACGTGCACGTTGCCGCGCTCCGTGCCCACGTGGATCCACTTGGAGGCCAGCGGCAGGTGCAGGCACGTGATCCTGCGGGGGGGCGGACACGTTAGCAGGTCTCACATGTGGAGTGTACGTATCAAAGGGGTTATGTCACAGGTACTGGGGGTGATGCTGAATTTGCAACGTTAAGCTCAGCGCAGACAGTTGAAAATCCAACAGCATGCTGAATATCCTTTAACACATTATCCCAACGTTAATACTATATGAATAGATGGGAAAATGTGTACATATTAAGGATGGACAAAAGGAAGTTGTTGAAAACTTATTAGAAAATATGAAGGCGAGGTAAAGATTTTGGGATAACATCAAACAACAGTATTGAGCAAAGTAACAGTAACAAAAAAAAAAATCTAAACATTTCGCCAGTCCGAGATGATTTCGCCATCTTTTAATCTAATTCTGCCACCATAACCGTTTACATTTCACGTTCAATTTAAATAAACGAAACAACATCGTACTACACGACGTCGTTCACTCTTCATTCATATTAATGTGGAACATCTCAAGTGCTGCACTGAACTGACTGTATTATTCATACAATAATGTTTCTGTTCAAAAGCCCGCGTCGATATAATTTCACTCATTTTTCAGGTTTGAGCGCACAAAGAGTTGAGTCACAATACACAATGTAGTGACCGCGGTATCATGAGGTATATTCACTCAATAGAGGTAAGTAAAGAAGTCTCTTGTCATATCTATTCATGAGCGAATAAAATTTTAGTTTGCCTCCATTCAGCTCGTTACTTCGACCTGGGTGACCGACACAGCCCATTGTAATCTGGCGGTTACATGACTGAAAGGACCCTTTCCACGATAAGCTTATTAGTTTTGTATAGCTCCACTGTAGTGGAGATCCGTGTATTACGGTTTTTTACACAGTGAGGCCAAAGGCGAAAGTATTACAATACCTTGCTTATTGTAGGTTTCTTGATAGAATTACAAGTTGCGTAGAGAAATATATTTTAGGTAGGGTCTGGCAGAAACTGTCGATCATTTTAATACATTGTTACCGATATATACAAGGTTTTGACATTAACCCAAATCATGTTAAGTTCAATACATTTACTATTGTGGGCGTATTACGAGTCCACTTTATTACAGGTTAGACCTTCTAGGTTAGGCCCAAAAATGTTTCGACCTTTGCGAAAATTTTAAACACAGGCTTACAGAATTAACATCGATTCCTTTACGTTAGCCTAATTCTACACATTTTAATAAGCTTTAATAATAATTAGCTAACAACGTGTACATTGAACGAAAATTGATAACAAAAACGTCTACGTATACAGGAGGTATTATTTTTTATGTAGAACAGTAAAAGTTTATCTAAACGGTCAAGGCACACAGGCGGAGGCAAACTAAAGACAGAAGGACCACAACAATACGATACATAAGGGAGTGATCAAAGTTATCAACGCAACGGAATCGGGCTGAGGCGGTAACAAAGAATTATATTTCTGTGCTTTAAACATGACGTCATTGGCCTCGTTTCGGCTCGGTCGATGCGACCCGCCACCCTGGCGGACTGTAAAAACTGCCCTGTCCTGGTCTGTGTTGATCTTCTGTTCTCCTCTTGCGGTATGTTGGCTGCCCCGCGTGTAATGGGCGCTGCTGATAAAGTCTCTCGCTGTACACTTTTTAATTAACCCTTTAGGTGGCGATTACGGTGGCTGTTAGCCAAGACGCAGCCTATCGTTTTCCAATAGCTTGTAAACTGAAATTCAGTTATCAAGGTAAACATATATTTTGAGTAGGAGTTGCACGTATTACACCATAATTTACGATCACAAGTGGAGTACAAACGTACAGTTTTGTCTACTCTTAAAGACGACATTACAGGGTACTAGAAAATAAGGAAGAAAAATTGTTTTAAATAGGTACATAGAACAATTCTTAATAGGCGGTAGTCTAGGTACAGTAAATTACAAGACTTGAAGGCATGCTCATCCAGTAACAAAGAACAGTCGTGCAGTGTCCTATATACGACGTATGCGGTGTTCTGATTGGCTACAGCATGCGCAGTGTTACTGTCATGTTGACGGGTAGAGTACCAGTGTAAATACCGGGAATAAACGGTTAACGGGAATTAACGGTAGTGTTTGGCTTTGGGGTTGGTAGGTACAGTGTCGCTTTTGATAGAATAGTGAATTGCAACACGGCAAAATGTATGCACTGTGTTATTATGGTATATGTTCGCCTTCATAGTGAATCATGTCAGTTACGAACAAATAATATTATTGTAATTACGAGTATGTACTGTGGCATTTCATCGTACATATTTCACCGCATTCAGATCTGAATGATCGTCAAATAAGACCAGTTTGGCGATGACTGAATTCCCTTGAGGCGATTGACGCCTTGTTGTAAATATTTTGGATAAGTTCGGCACAAGTCGAGCAAGATTTATGGGTGCATCATGCCGGTAATTTGACAAGTTCGCCTTGTTAAGAAAGCTATATGACGTAAAAAGGAGAAAGACGGGTTGGGAAAACCATGGATGTGTTTATGGACAATGTTAAAGTGAGGTATGTATTTGTGTGGTGTTGTTCAGTAGCTTCTTGCCGGTGTCTGTGGTGCGTGCTTGCGTGCATGCGGGTGCGTGCGACATCAAACTAACACACACTCACCCCTTGATTTCGTTAGTTGATAGTGAGAGTTTGATGCGTGATCTGTAACAGCGCAAAATGTACGCTCAACTATGTGCACGTGTTACACAATGTATGCTCAACCATGCACAAACGTACGTTCAACATTGTGCACAATGTATGTTCAATTTTGTGCACAATGTATGCTCAACTTTGTGCACAATGCATGCTCAATTCTGTGCACATGTTACACAATGTACGCTAATTTGTGCATGTTTCACATTGTATGCTCAACTATGTGCACAATTTATGTTTGCTTAATTTGATACACATGTTATGTTAGAATTAGAATAGATGGTAGGTGCAACAAATATGTCAATGTTCTTTTTTGAAAAATGTCTGTGCGATAAGATGTTGAAATGCTTGTGATAAGAGACGATGTATTGATAAGTAGTGTTTCAGTTTCGACAAAACGGTGGGAATCAATTTAATTAATCGAAATACTTGCATTCTTTGGTGACGGACATAAAACTATGAGACATTTGTTGCATCCATGAATGTGGAGTGCCAAACTAGGCTCCACAAATATCAATTAATAAGAATGAAAATATGTAGTAAGTAAAATGAATATATTTAGTGCCTGTTCTAGTCAAAATGTTAGTAATTATCTTAAGGATAGGTTAAATCGGTTAATGACAAAATGTGGACAATGGACAATATGAACACCTCCCGACTGCCGCTGATCTAACACTCGGAGTTTCTTCAACAGTCTAAGGTCCGTTGTCCGAAGCTGCGTCCGTGGTTTGTCAATACCGGTTTCACCAATCCTTTACTAAGGCACGAGTGGTGGTCTTTTTTTTTATCAAGGTAAAATCATAAAATGAGTCCTCCCACCCAGGGCAGGGCGGGAGGGACTGTCAGACTTGTACTAACTAAAATCCACGGTGTCCTTCACTAGCCCTTTACGTACCGGGGTCACGGTAACGGGAAAGTCCCGCGACCCCGGCAGGACGAGTGGTGGTCTAGAGAACAAGTGCCGTAAACCTCCCAGAATATCGCCTGGATCTTAAGATCGAGCTATTAATTAACATGTTGACACAATGTCAGTGCAATGTCATTAGAATACAGATTGCATCGTTAGGACCGTGAGGACAGAGTGGAAGTTGATCATAAATGAGTAAGTTGTTAAGGCTGCTACACTTCTTCGGTTCGGCAACATTTTCCAAGCTGAAAAACCGACCCTCAATGCGCAGTTGACACAATTCAAGCTAAACCGAGCGTTTTTTTTTGAGTGCCTATAATGTTTCCACTACAGGGACACAGGCCAGGCCTGCAAAAAGACAAACGTATATTTAATGAATTAAAAGCTTTACAATTAATTTCTTTTTGTTTATGTGATAGCTTTTCAAATATATGTGAAAGATTTGACTATGTGACGTCACGTCCGTGTCACGACGCTAAACGCTTAATTACCGCCACGCAACGCAGCCCGGTAATGAGACAGTTAGTGACGAGCACTTCATCTTCAAGCATTGCATTGTGACATCATTGAAACAAGGGATTATGTACTGCTGCATCTGGGGTGGGTTACTTATAAATCAGTTAAATGAACAACATACATATCAGCCGTACATATCAACGCCAACCCGCGTCAGTTTAAATGAACACCGGATCTATCGTTTTTTTAACCGACTACGTTTTTATTATTTATCGTTTTTTTAAACGAAAATTGTTTTTAATGGTTTTGAACGAAAAAGTATTTCGCTTGAGAGCAATTGACCGCAGTTCGGTTAAATAAATTAATCAGTAATCAGTACATTTAATAATGACGAATTCACCATTTCTCTAACTGTAAGTGATTATTGTGACTGTTTTAAAAAAGAAATCTATATATTCTCATCGAAATTACAAAACAGGTGATATTTGTTAAATTTTATCAGTAATAATATATTTGTTGTACCCCCTCCATATTTAAAGTCCCATTATAACACCTAAAGTTTAATATCGCTATCAGCGATAAGACGACCGTTTTATCCATGGAATTAGTAGGTAATATTGTAAAATAGCTGTGGTTTAATTTTGGTGTGCAATAAAGTATGTTCTATCTATCTATCTTATTATTTTGTTCACGATTTTGAAACTATTAACTACCGTTGGTCACCGCTGATCACTTGACATTTGGCGGGTTAGGTAAGTGCTCGTGCACACAGAGGTCTGTTTTACAGGTCCGCTTTATCGTATACGTTTTCATCCGGTAATAGCGTATGTAATAATAGGAACGAGTTAAGAAACACAACATTATTAAAATACTGGTAGCCTACCACGACGTTTTAAAGCCAGAGTAGTTCCAGTGAGGGAAAGAGACACTGTCACTGGTCGACTTGCTGACCTTTGGTTATGTTATTTGTAATTTAATTTCTTCTTTATTAAATTGTTATTTATTGCGTTGGTCCTAATTTATCTTTTGTGCCTTCTAGTCACGGTTGGGATGTAATTTCGGATTGATGTATAATGTGTCTATATAGTACACAATCTTGGTACCTCTAATTGTACAGACAGTTGTGTTGCTGGGGAGTTTGTTCCGCCACTTCTTGTTCCCAGCCAACACACCAGGAAGTGTCGAAGGCGGGGCGCTTTGGGGGACTGTCTTATGTAAAAATTGACCTTCAAAAAGTGCTGATAAATCAGCCTAATTTGAATAAATGACTTTTGATTTTGATTTTTTGATTTTGAGAAAGCTGTACAAGTCGTCTAGCGCCTTTTACCTGATCCGTTTTAGGGACTATTACTTTTGCCGACGGGTGTGTTAAAAACACTACTGTAAATGCGGTGTAAACGACGGTTCCGTTGAAAATAAATACGTATGCTCTGGGTGAATGAGCCCTAACACGGTTGCGTGAGCGATGTCGTGTTGTGTGTGATTGAAGCATTACATCGATTGTCATGTAATACAGTGACAGTCAGTCAATCGTGTGTTACACGAATCGATTATTATACGCATGTATTATGACAACTATTCGTATGTTAACATAGACTTGTGAGTTCAGTTCAACTAGGCCGAACAGGGTTCCCTCGACCCATCCCCAAGAATATCAGTACGGAACCCCCTTGTCTCATTGATTCTGGTATAATGACTATGACTAACTACCAATACGTCACAAGCAAGTATTATTTTTACTTACTCCTGACGTCACGAGCCTCTCGTATTTTGATACGTTATAGACGAAAAACACGTATCCATTATTTTTGAAAACTTTAACTGACGGATTAATTAGAATTGCAATTTATTGATACTGTCAACATGCCTGTTACGCCGAACTGATTTGCATATGATTCAGCTGCAGTTGCAGTAACTGCTTCGCAATAGCTTTGTTGTTCAACAAATGCCAACCAACCCTGTCTCCATCCTTGTCTCATCGATAGTATTTGTGAGACAATTTGCAAGAAATCAATGGGGTTGACACAGATGAATGAATTCAGAGTGTCTCGGAATTTTTTCCTCAACCTTTTCCGGGAAATATCGTGTTTATTACAGGAAGCAATATCTTTGGTCATACAACTAGAAACAATAACATAACTTTATTAAATGTGGCTTTATTATAGACAATAAAGGGAGATCGCCAAGCGCACGATTACTAACGTTCAGAATAATGAAACACGGATTGGGGTCAACAGTGATATCAAGTCGTAAAGAGATATACTCATACCTACATTTTTTCTTAATATTCGATGACGACCATAAAATAGCCAGTAAATCAAGATCATAAATATTTCACAACCTCGACAGATTTCCCTAATTAATTGAGCCAACCCTTCACTCGCTATCGTTAGATCGTGGCGTGGGTAGGAACAGGAACACAATATGGACGTCGTGTGGTGTAAAGACAAGGTTTCTGGAGAGAACCGCTCGGGTTTCAAAGCGACAAAACATCCCCGTTGCTATGACAACAGCGGGAAATTAAACCTCTCACCCCAGCGCCCCCTAGTGATGAATTAAACAAAGCAATAATAACGAGCCACAGACAATACCGCTCTGATTTATGACGAATAAAGTTTGCTTGTAAACTGTCGACAAACTTTCATAAATTCTGTTTCAAATGTAAACGAGCGATTTTAATTACTATCTATTTTTTCTTTGTGCCAATTTCAGCAATTGCTTTTCTATTGTATTTTACTGCAAAAATCTAGGACGTTTTTGCGAACAAATAGAGAGAATATAAAGAACTACCGTCGCCGGAAATGTGGGAAAACGAGCGGCGGCAAATTGAAGCGAACACGAAAAGTGGCCGGAAATGACGACCGACCTCTAACGAACACACGACGATTTGTCACCGAATAGTGACATTTATGGACCCTCAGTATATGTTAATAAGGAACAAAATTCTCATCACGAAAGACCTCCAATCATTGGCTCTGCCACGAGGCTGGGTGACGGGTTGGTGTTAATTCCAGTAATTAGTGCTCTGTATGCAAACAGTTGGGGGCTGGGGGAGTTGATGTGCTGTTATTAAACGGTGGCGTCGCATCTCTTGCAAGTGGTTCACTTTTTAAACAAAAGACCACCATCCTCAGTGACATTAGCATTTCGGGAACGCTTGGACGCTTGTGTGGTTTAATGGCAGGTCAGAACGTGGAGGGTTGAATTGTCTTCATTGCTTTTGTAACCAGTGTTCTATTTGTTGTAATTATCAATGTTGGAACTAGCTTGCACTATAAGAAAATGCAGAAAATACCCTTGTGTTTATTGAAAGTGTATGCAGTGCATGACTGGCAGCAGTTTTACTGAGCCTGTGAAACACAGCTCTATAATTATTCTGTTCAGTAGCGCTGACGTCAATAACCGGTCTGCTATATAAAATAGAGAGAAAAAACTGGTATATGGTGCACACATTTTAAATAAAAAATAATCTACAAAGTCTAGAAAAATCCCTGTGTACTATAACAGATACCATTACAAAACGATTAACATCAATCGTCTGGAAACAAACAAAAAATTGGTCCACAACATGAAGCAGATGACCGGAACAGTAAAATTATCCTGAACTAAATAATGGGAATGAACCAGCTCAAGCGGAATGAAATGCGAGTCGGCGCCAGGGGGCGCCACAGACGCAGGGGAGAGGGGGAACGAAAAAGGGGGGGAGTAATAAAAGTTGATATAATTATGTCAAACAGACTGGTCCGCCAACTGACTGGCTAGCTTCCTTGAAAACTAGGTTCAACTTGCAAGACATAAAAGTGTCCAAGTTAGTAATTTGTAAATAAGTTTACTGCATCCGATGTGCGGGACTAAAGTGCAGCTTAAATTGAGCGGTAAAAGCTTTTAGTGCTATGAGGACGAAATTATGTTGTGTCCGTTTTGATATTTGACGGCTAATATGCCGTTTACTTTGTCTAAGAAGTCATAAAACAGGGTTTTTGATTGAAAAAAAAAAAACTAATTAGACCGACACTTAAAATCAATAAATATTTGATTGTTGTTTCTGTTAGTGCGTAATCCAAAATTGAAAAATGACGGCGACACTTTTAAAATTGGCAATACTTTACAAATAAGTAGAATTTTTGCTTGCTTCTGACGTTATGAGCCACTCTCGAGTTTTGATGCGTTATATCTTTGTAAATATTCATTAATATATCAAAGAAAAAATCCGTGTCCTTTTTCATTTGTTATTTATTGACGTTGTCAACATACCTATTCTTTTTTCCAAGTAAATTATGTGCGTTCAAATAAGTGTTTGCTTTGAAGTAGTTTAACTTAATGCATAATATCCACAATGTCTAACATCAAGTTTTATTGAACAAGTTCAGTCTGAAACCATTACTGTAATAAGTAAAACTTTCAGGAGGGCAACGATCTGTGAATGGCATTACCGCGCAACTTGAATTCAACTTGGGCAATAAAAGATATTGGACATCGCGGGTCATAACTAGTGCTAGTAACTTCATAACAGTGCAGTAAGTATGTCTATGCTAGCTTATGACTGTAGCTTTGACATCGATGACCTGTTTGTGTGATCTGGGCTTTATAGCAGAGGTCTGAGTCTAGTGCGAATTTTTACGTATAAATTGTTATATTAACTAATTGATAAAGTGAATTTAAATTCATAGCGAAAATAAACTCGCAAGCCCTTTGGTAACTAAGATGGCTTGCATTCTAAGTCTAAGTCTTAATGCAATTATGTAAGTTGCGACAGTGACGGAAACTCGCATTAAGCTCATAGATTTTATCATCTCCAAACGCCTAATTGATCTTTTATAAACAACAACACATCAACAAGTCGTCGACACCAAGTAACACAAGCAAGAACCACATCACAGTACAAACTCAGAGTACATACCTTTCTCTCTGGAACTTGAGGGAGTGCAGGCGCTGCGGAGACTTCTGGCGGAAGGTCCAGAGGTGCAGCTGGTCATCGGCGGTGGCGGTGACCAGCGCACCCTCGTTCACCAGGAAGCTGGCGTGCAGCACCGCCTCGCCGCACTCGTGGCGCACGTGCGCGTCCACGCCCGGCCCACCTAGTCTGAGCAGCGGTTCAGGAGATCATTGAGAGCATGTCACTTTACAAAATCGGTTAATCCGTATAGAAGCTACGACGCTTCGGACATATAACACCTGTTTATTTGCGTCAGGTGATCAAAACACAACATCAAACGTTAATAATTACGTTTGTCATCTTTTTTAACTGGGAAGAAGCAGTGATGACTCAAAATCCCCACAAGTAAATGTGTAAGGTGTGGTGAAGTTTCAAAATTTTACAGATCAAATAAAAAAATGCTGAAGTATTTACAAAAAGAAAATAACTTATTATTAATATCATGAACTTCAGTAAGGTATTAGCACACAATATTATCTAGTTATGAGAAAGTAGTGGAAATTTGGCAAATGTGTTAACCACATTAGGTACAGCTATGCTTTCCCAAATACATTTATATTTCTACAGACATATCAACAAAGCTATTCAGTGAGCGCGGTCTAAAATCCATTCACATTTATGCACTATTTTTGCGTCCCGTTCCACAAACCGCTCGTTTTGCGCGACGAGTGAATTACTGCACAGTGGGCATTAGTGGCGCGCTTCACAAAACGTAGCCACCATTACACTAATGCAGACACTCTGTGCACCGTGCGTACTATCGGACTAGTTTGTAAAGGTAGATCACACTGACTGGAAACGAAGCGAAATTCAAATAAGTTTTTAAAGTGAAAACTTCTTTAGCGGCGTTGTGCACTTTTTTTGGAATGAGTAAAAATGTTAAACTCACGTCAGGACACGTGACCTGATCGAAAATTCGTAAGACGGCGCAGGGCGCTTGATCGAATATTCGTGTGTGTTTATTACTATTCAAGTTTTCACTTCTGCCGGCACTACTAGAGTGCAACCCGCCGTTTTTTTGGTTTAAAGTTTCATTGCTCATGTCTCCTAACGTTGACAGCTAAGCAATGAAACTTTACTTCGAAATCTAAGGTGTAATGAACTTGTTACCACATAACCAAATATTTTGTAACATGGGACAGACATCTCTTTCGAGAAAGTAAGACAGACCTCCTACTTTTTCGAAAGAGATGAACCGAAGTATATGATGAGGAAGCTACGTGAGCGCAGTCAAACGAACTGGTGGCCAACCAGGACACACTGGGAAGCTCAAGTGGCTTAACTAGCTTAACGAGATGGCGCTATACGACTTATATAGCTCTGTCTCTTTCCCACAGTGGAACTACTCATGCTTTAACGTCGACGACGTCATGGTAGGCAACTTGGGCTAGCCAGTGTGTCCTGTGTTTAGAATATATCACGTGGGTGTGCGTACTGCACGGGCAGTGTTCACAATACCTCATGTCAAAAGTACTACGTTGCTTCAACGTGTGAATTAATGTGGCGGCCATCATTACTTAGTTACCGGCGACGTTTTGTCAGAATAGTTCGTAATGAGTGAGCTTGCAGTTGTGAGTTAATAAGTAATTTGTTGAAAATATAGAATTTTTCATACGCTTCAACACCAAGATTAATATCGAGCTATTCTAACGTGTATGCTGTAAGAAAAAGAGAATTGAATACCACTAGCCTACGTTGGCGACTTTGAGAAGAATCGTACATAATTACATCCAACCTCTTAACCAGCCTGCCTGTAACTCGACTTAGATTTCAAAGCCTCCACACGAATAAAAACGTTTACATTAGTAACAAACGTTTAATTAGAGAGCGAAGTAAAGCCACGGGTACCGTACGACGGAGGCGTAACTACGCCTCAGGGACGCACGGTAGTTACAGGGCACTGGTAGATACAGACTTTGCTTTGTATACCGTATTCACTGTCTAATGAAAGTTTATATGAAAATTGTACTGAAGAAAGTACTTGTTAGCACGTGTTATTATTGTTTATTGAAAAATGTTGTGTTGTCAAAGTAAAATTACTGACAGGTTTCATTCTTTTTATTGGTAAGTGGGACTTGGCAGGACACGTATATATTGAATGTCATACAATCGTTTGGTAAAACAAACATCACAATGGGTGCCAGAAGGGAGAACTCGAAGTCGTGGCAGACCCAAGCGAAGGCGGCGAGCCAAGGACTGGACCACAGTCGCAAACAGAAGGAGTGAAAGGAGGACTTTGTCCAACAGGGGTACACTTTGAACTGATATAATAACGTGGTAAGTAAATTTATGTATTGTTAGGAAGTTCCTCTCTCAGGAGCACTGACCACCGGTAGCCCGGACCCTGTTCCCGGTGCTGGTGGACTGCTATGTTTTATATTTTTAAATGTTTTTTATTGCTTTTTTGTAGGAATATTTAAAAACATAATTTATAAGTGTAAAAATGAATAAAGTATAACGTGGTAAGTAAATTTTCTCTCTAGTTGAATTACATGCAACAATACCCAAATTAGAAAACAAAAGCTATTCAAACTTCTAAATTAATCTCGAAGGAGCAATCGTAATCTACCCACGACTGAAAATAAATAATAATCAAAAATAGACAGTCTTATTGATGTTTTATTTAGTATCCTCGTCCTGGGCCTCTAAGACGGAGCTTACACTTTGTTAATGAAGTTTGGAGGGTGCTTAAAGCGACGCATTGTAACCTTTGTGTGGGCTTCGCTGAGCTTCATCTGATAAAATAGGGGGGAGGGGGAGGAGAGGTGTTTCTAACACGAATAAATTACTGTCGTTAAGGTGATGGCAATTTAATACGAGTTTTTTGGCAACGGAGATTAGAGGGCACGGTTTTTGAGGTTTTGTGTGATAGCGTATCACTAATATGTTACGTTTAAAACCTGGCCCTGTATGGATGTGTGCGTGTTTGCATTATTATGATCAACTGGCTACAAAAAGTGAGAGGTTATCCATTCAATTAAATGTTTTTAAGGAATAATTGTACTGACCTTTCTGATGTAATTGCTTATCATTCTTTCAAGACTATTGCAACATGTATACTTTAATGCATAAACGAAACTCGGAGTTTCACATATCCTTAAAAAAACTATCTTTATTTAGTAGCAGTCTTAAGGTCCAAGATCTATTCAAGTATCTGGTACAGTCGCGTACAAAGCGGCACAGCGCCAATTTAATTAGTAGTGAGTACACTGAGATACGCCTGTTCGTTTGTTTCTGTATGTGTTTGATTGATGAACTGTGTGTAAAACATTAAGGTTAAGGATGCTTTGTTACTGCTTCATATAATTACATAAATGTGGGATTTAAAAATACCCAATATCCTAATTTCAAATGAATTTTAGCATTTACCTAATATCCTTGACTTTTTTCTAGTGTGGTAAAATCATCAAATGAGTCCTCCCACCCAGGGCAGGGCAGGAGGGACTGTCAGACTTGTACTGACTAAAATCCACGGTGTCCTTCGATAGGCCTTTACGTTCCGGGGTCACGGTATTCGTTAGTCCCGCGACACCGGCAGAATCCTATAAAACATCCTTGACTTAGGCAATTTATTTAAGTACTGGTGGAAAGTTCATTTATTGTGTGTTCGCTGTTAAGAACCAATTTAAAGTGTTTTAAAATAATAGAAATAGTTTTGCGATAATTAATTTCGTACCAACAACACGTTTATAATTGTTTTGTTGCTAACTGTACTATTTAGTTGTACATAAACTACCGTCCCACATAATGAGCTTATGTTTCCAAATGTTTAATTAACTAAAACATGGCTCCACACTGTTTTACTTACATTATGTAATTAAAATTTTACGCCACATAAACGTAGAATATAATTTAAACGAACATTATGTTTTATCTTTAGTGCTCGTATAGAATTAAAGAGAATTATTTTATCACTGTGTTAGATTCCTTTGTTTACCAGTGGGCGGTTTATTTAATTTCAAAGTAAGCTCTAATTCCATAAACCCACAGGCCACAACTTTTGTTGACAGGCTTTGACGGTCAGACACGTTGTGAGGCTACGCTGAATCTTTCACCTGAACATGCTCCTTTGTGGTTGTAACACTTGGAACGTTCAGTCCACGCTCACCGAGATATTTTTTATATCATCATTATTATCAGCCGACAGACATCCACTGCTGAACATACGCCTCCCCCTTACGGCTCGTAAGCGGTGTGACCCGGTGCGCGGTGGTGCGAATGAGACAATAATTACTTTGTAAGTATGCGAATTCGTTACTGGCAGCGCCTCGTGACGTGGTTCAAACATTTCTTGTACATTTGATCTTACTGCTCGCCACCCCGCGCTATGTAACCCCTCACAGCGGCAACGTCGACAACTGGCCGTAAGCCCTTCAGACCGCGGGCAGGCGGGCAGCGAGTAAAGGGCAACTCGCTGTCCGACCATGGATCATGCCCGGATCTACGGCGCGTTGTGTTACAAATAGTGTCAGCAAAATGACGGGGCCCCCTTCTAGAGGGCCAAAGCCCGCCGGGATCGCGGGACTGTACGAATTACCGTGACCCCGGAACGTAAAGGGCTATTGAAGGACACCGTGGATTTTAGTCAGTACGAGTCTGACAGTCCCTCCTGCTCTGCCCTGGGTGGTAGGACTCATTTGATGATTTTACCAAGATAAAAAAAAGCCCCTTCGTATACAGGGTGACTCAAGTCTCCTACGAATTTTGTATCCAGGCGTTCATCGCAATACTAATCTATAGAGGTTCGTACACAGGCACGTGTCAATGGATGCCAAAGTCGTCATGTGTAGGCCCTTCGCTTTGATCGTCACTTCGTACGACAATTCGGCACTTGCATCCATCGGTTGCCGCGACTCTCACGATGTTGTCGCGTAGCTATTTTAATGGCTTGTTGTTTTTTATATCGCTTGGATATAATACATTGTGAAAAAAAAACAAAAACCTCGAAAATGTTCTAATTAAGTTTAATTGAAAGACAGTCTTCTAAAGATCTTGTTTACAACATACGAGTTTCTATGCGTTTCAAACATAATACGCGTCTCGATACTAACGGACAGGTAAAGGTATTTATTATAGCATAGCTTCCTCATTAACATAGCTATTGTTTGTTCGGTCGTGTGTCGCGGGTTCGATTCCCGCACGGAACAGACATTTGTATGATCTACAAGTAGTTGTTCCGGGCCTGGGAGTTTGTGCTTGTGAGTTTATATACTATCCGTGTACTAATTGCATCCAAATTCGTTAATAATTAACTTTCGAATTTATAAATATATAGTTATTGTGCTAATTAAGACTGTAACTAGCAAAAACTGAATAAATCTGGTGAACTTATCAAACTTTGCGCCATTTCATAAGTTGTTAGTTCCAATGGCTGCCGACTTCATTAAAGTTCTGTTTCGTTAATTATTTTGTTTGAAACAGACTAATTTTAATATTCCCTATTTCACTTATTTATGAACTTTTTTGAATAGAAAATGATTTTACTTTTAGGTATGTTTTTTTTTCTTTTTTTCGTGGTAAAATCATCAAATGAGTCCTCCCACCCAGGGCAGGGCGGGAGGAACTGTCAAACTTCTACTGACTAAAATCCACGGTGTCCTTCAATAGCCCTTTACGTACCGGGGTTACGGTAATTTGTGAGTCCCGCGACCCCGGCAACTTTTAGGTATCTAGTGATATTTTTTTCTTGTAGAAGGAAATCACTAATTAATTATCCTTCCTCGATAAATGGACTATCCAATACAAAAAATATTTTTCGATTCGAACCCGTAGTAACTGAGATTAGCGCGTACATACAAACAAACTCTTCAGCTTTATAATAGTAGTATCGATGAGAACTTGAGCATTGCCATTCATGATTGATCACAAAATTTCTCACAAACACCGATCTCAGATTAATAATGATAATATACGCAGGTTAGTGATCTGTCTGTATTCAAATCAAAAGTCATTTATTCGAAAGTCACTTGTGACTGCCGTATGTACTGCCAAAATAAACATTTTACTACCTTTTAGCATCACTGCCCTTACAGAATAAAAAAATCATAAAAGATATCTCAGCAATAAAGAAATCATTAATCGTGTGTTTTAGTCTGCGTTTGTCCGCCATTGTTATCTTCGTTTCCCGCCATTAATGCTTCAACAAGGGCCAGGTATCATTTTATGTGTATTTTAATTAGGCTAAATGGATCCTCTGTAATGATAATTTTAAACGAAATTATGATAAATATCTGTTGAGAGACCACTAGAATTTTAATGTATTTTATTGGCATGACCCTGGAGGCTTTGTTTCTCCATACCTTTTACAAAATGTGTAGATGTTTTACCGCTAGTGAAAACAAACCACCACTTCGTAACTTTGCAATAAAAGGCACGTTGTGTTAGTCAGGTCGCTATCTATGCTAATTAAAAACGTCACTTTTAATTCTTTTTTTTTATAAGTACAAACATTAAAAAAACAACTTTAAATGATCTCTGTCAAAGCGTATTAAGCGAACTAAAATAAGCTCTGACAGAACAATTTGTTTATTTTCTTAGCTATTGCAGTTGAGCTACAGTTAGTAATTATAGTGGTCAACCATAACTTTATCGCAGAGCTAAAAGTTTTCAATCGTCCGAACATTTCAACCCTCATCACGTACAGTGGTACAAAGCCGAGCTCATAGTGCCCAGTACGACCTGTCACCATTCTAAAATATTACGGTTCTCTATTAAACTACCTAATTCTATCCTAGGACAATTTCCTCGCACCTGACGATTGAGGTCCGTCACGAGCTGCTAACGGGCAAGACGTGAGACCCCGATCCTTCAAATTGACATAATAGAAAAAGGTCTCAAGTAATTCAATAAAATTGGGAATTGAATCTGAGCCTTATGTAAATGTATTGTAGGCCGTTATCGGCAAATACGAGTTTTTGCTGCTAGACGAGATTAAATTTGATTTTGTGGATATTTCTTTGTTAAACGAACGATTTTTCATATAAAGACGTCAAAGAAATAGGTTGGTTCTATTGATCTTTAATATTTAAATTATTTTAGGAGTAAGACCGACTGGTCTTAGTACCGAAATAGAACTATTAATTTTGAACGATAGTATCTACATGGATGGGTATTTCTTTAACTACTTATTATGAATATTTTATAATATTCTGCGTTTTCTAATAAATAAAAGCATATTTTTCATTATTTTATTTATTCAGAACAATTTACTTGGGACGAAATCAGTAAATGAGACAAAACTAAGTTACTTCAAACATTTGTGTTCACTATTAGGGTCGACTCACACCAAAAGAGCGGCGAAGGGCAACGAAGCGGAGCGCAGTTTCAGTGTCATATGAATTTTAACTTTATTTTCATTAAAATAACATTTATTATCGCATGAGAAACTCGAACGAGTCGCAGGAATGCCCTCTTTGAGGAGTGGCTGGATAGGCGTCACGGCGTCCTTACCTACCGCATGACGCAGGTCCTCACCGGACACGGAAGTTTCGGGAGGTTCCTGTGTCTGATAGGGAGGGAAGAAACGCCTGGGTGTCACCACTGCGAGGATCGTCCGGAGGACACGGTGGAGCATACGGTGCAGGACTGCCCCGCTTGGGCAGAGCACCGCCGTGTCCTCACGACGGCGATAGGCGGAGACCTCTCGCGCCCGGCATTGGTCGAGGCCATGCTGCGGGGCGAGACGGAGTGGGAAGCGGTCGCCTCCTTCTGCGAAGCAGTCATGCTCGTGAAGGAGGAGGCGGGCCGCCTGAGGGAGAGGACAGCGTCCTCCCTCCACCCCAGCCGCAGTGGTAGACGCCCACGGCGTCGGACGTCACAGGACGATCTCCGGCCACCGTAGGCGCGGGCATGCGGGCAGCGAGTAATGGGCGACTTGCTGTCCGACCATGGACCATGCCCGGGTCGACGGCGCGTTGTGTTCCACGCGCGCCTCAAAGAGTGTCAGCATGTTGACGGGGCCTGTAGAGGGCCAAAGCCTGCCGGGGTCGCGGGACCAAGGGATTACCGTGACCCCGGTACGTAAAGGGCTAGTGAAGGACACCGTGGATTTTAGTCAGTACAAGTCTGACAGTCCCTCCCGCCCTGCCCTGGGTAGGAGGACTCATTTGATGATTTTACCACGCAAAAAAAAAAAAAAAAAAAAAAAGGAATGCCCGCGGATCCGCGGGCATTCCCGCGACTCTTTCGAGTATGAGTGCGATAGTAAGAATGAGTATTATAGTAATGAAAATAAAGTTTAAATTCATATGACACTGAAACTGCGCTCCGCTTCGTTGCCCTTCGCCGCTCTTTTGGTGTGAGTCGACCCTTATCGTCAATTTGCCGCTGACTTTAAAACAGCATATAATTACAATGATGACAATAACCCTTTAATAGGTTTAGGGTAAACGATAACAAAGGTTGTATAATAAAATAAATATCACATCGTATCTTGTGCCTTTATCACATCATTTCGTCTTTGGGTCGAGTCAATTTATTTAGGCATCGGCCGAACTACAAACAAAAAGACCGAGCTGTGGAAATGTTTATAGGGCTTAGACCTAAATCCGGATTTAAAGGAAAGGCAATATGTGATGACTACTAGGCTAAATGGATTTAACATTGATAAATATAATTTTGACTTTTTTATCCCACCACCACGACTTTGGAGAAAAATGGCTTACTCGATGTTATATTTTGACTTAATTTAAATAGCTTCTACTAGCGATTTCGTGTGCGTATTTTTTTGTTAAATACAGATATTATACTTATAACCTTGCCACAAGTGAAAACAATCACTTGAGAAAGTTTATTAGAAACACTTGAACGGCAGTGCATACAATACAAAGATTCATTATGTGATATGCCTATGAATAGAAAGATGTTAATCATCATTAAATGGAAACCTAAAGAAGATTTGGGTAATATAAGACAATCCAATCAGTACAGGATAAAGTGGCTCCTGATTATTTTAAATTACCACTTAATGGCCTATTTTCTCATAAGACCGCGACGCCAGATTCAATTTTGCTCCTCACGAAACCAATTTATATTAATAAAAAGAAAAATATATTTCTTGTAATCTTAAGTTTTTCCTCTCTGAAGACATACCTAACTTAAAGTTACAAGCTTTACAATATTCTGGGCATTGTGCCAAGTGCGACTCACCCTTGACCGTTTCCCAAGTTTTATTACAATTCGTGGTTTACGCGCAAAACTTTTTGACTTATTGTCCAAAAGAAAATTATACTTTCATTGACTTTGTTCTTTAAACACGACTTGTTAGATGAAACTCTTTTTGCTTTAATTAAAAAGTAATTTAACGGCGGTTCGCTCCGGTTAGATCCGGTTCCCTTTTCAATAACACACTCGAGTGCCGCCAACATTACGTGATTCAAGTTTTGTTTTAGTTCAAAAGTTAATTAATGCCACGGCAACTTTTTATGTACAGACGCCAGCAAATCAACCTACCTCAAGCTG
Source organism: Agrotis puta (assembly GCA_943136025.2). Lineage (NCBI taxonomy): Eukaryota > Metazoa > Arthropoda > Insecta > Lepidoptera > Noctuidae > Agrotis > Agrotis puta. Next base: position 397,083 of record OW964177.2, read on the forward strand.
TCAAATTTCTTTAATAGATTTTGAACCATATCACAATAGTGGAAGGTTAATGTTCGATTGGTAAAATTTTACAGATTGGGGTAGGTTGACCTGCTCGCGTCTGTACGTACCTATCAACTAGTATTTACCTGAAAACTATAATTTGTATTGCCATAATTAACTGTAATTATATAAAGTTCTGTTTGTAAGTTGAGAAGTACAGTTTTGAACATTCTACTTTTGAATATTTCATAACGCTTACGAGAATGTTTTATAGAAAAGTTCGGCCGAGCTTTGAATAATTTAAAAGTTTCATTATAGCTGAGCTACATTTTCATTATGATGGGCTATGAAGAGTAACAACGAGATTAGACGACGATCCAGATAGTTCTAAATGGGTAATTTAAGCTTTTAAAAACGGCACTCATCCAATAAGAGTTTCAAATAACGAGCGAGTTTAGTCATAATTAAAAAGGGTTTCGGATTATAAAACGAACCCGTCGAGTCAGGCCTTTTAACAAGAGATGTTATATATTATATTCCAAAATACCCTCACGTAGAAGTAACAAGATTACATGCTTTTAAAACCGTTCAACCCTGTCGCGCCGGGGACGGGACGGGGACGCGCCGGTGACGCGCCGGGTAGCCGGTATTAAACAAGGACGGCTACTAAAATATTGTTTTCTCTTCCATTTTCCTCACATTTATTTTACGATACCTACATAAAGGGCGGCCTGCTGTGAAATTTCATTAAAATCGGTAACAAACCAGGCGGTCCTGTGACGACGTGACGAATTAAACGACAAAAAAAAAACCGTTTCAATAGCCCCGTTGGCCTAAAAAGTCTTATTTTTATTTATTACTTCTTTTAATATTAATCGCAGAGATGGCACTCGAGACTCAAATTACAAGGAATCTTGATTGGTGAAAAATATGGCGAGTCTGAGCCAAATTAATTAGCAACACAGCAATATTTAAGATGGCGGCTGGCGGGAAAAGATTATGTAAGGTAAAAAAATAAACGGCCTATTATCTATGGTGATTTTAACTTTCTTTGATACTGAATGTTGAAATTAGGTTTAAAATAGAATATGTTTTAGTAATTCTGTACTATATTTTTTTTTAAACTTTGCCCCACACTTGTAATTCCCCTGTTCCCACACTCACACACACAGACGCCCAGACCCGAAACAACTACTTGTAGATCATACAAATATTAACTACCAGGGTTTAGGCCCAAAAGGACTTCATTTAATTAAAACATTAAGCAATGCTTTCGTTTGTAGATTATCTAATCATGAGAAATATCTGATTATTTAAAGAAACTTACTCATAATTTACAGAATATTAACTTATTCGGTTATTAAACTATTTCGTAATAATTAGTACTGGGCTGTTCTCAGAAATATCAATGAGGATATAAGCTCAGACTTCAATGAACCCTTCATTAACGGTCCAGGCTGATTTTATTCGTGTTAATTAAAACTGTGAAACTTAGGACTTGATTTGGGTAAATATTTATTTAACTGAGTGCTGTATTAGATTCTAGATGTAATATATTTATTTATTTACATTTATTTTCAAGTAACTTATGATGGTCGCGGGACTCACGAATTACCGTGACCCCGGAACGTAAAGGGCTATTGAAGGACAGTTCGAGTCAGTACGAGTCTGACAGTCCCTCCCGATCTGCCCTGGGTGGGAGGACAAGTTTCAACAGGATAGCTCTTATACTTTCGAAGAAAAGCTGTGACATACGGACGGACAGACAGACAGATATGACGAATCTATAAGGGTTCCATTTTTTGCCATTTGGCTACGGAACCCTAAAAAGTAGAATGGTATTTAAATTCAAGTTATTTTGATTACAGCGAGATCTACGGTATCATTGTGAAAACGTAGTGAATTAACCTTCGATAGCCTGACATAATAATGTAAATAAACCAGCCAATCGTTTACCACGAATCTAATCGCCAACTCAATCACCTAAATACACAGGCTAGATATTTTTCTAAGCGACCAGATTAAACACGCAGTACACAAATCTGTATCAACAATCAATTTGCAGCGTACACACCACACGGCGGCGCCATTACCAACTAATACAGAATAAATATCAGTTACTTGTTGATGGCGCACTTGTGGAACTGTTCTACAAGTAGTTCTTTTGTCATATTCTGTGTGACGAATCTAACACCCCTCTCTATAGGAGAGGGATTGGAGGCTGTTGGCAAGATGCCAAACTCATTATCTAGGTATAATTTTATAGAGAAATGGAAACTGTGATGATTGGTATAATTTTAAACAGAAATGGTTCTGATTGGGATAATTAGCCATTGCTTCTTTATCGCTAACTGTTTCGACCTACTAGTAACAACATTGTATTATGTAGTAATAAGCAGTGTAGTATTTTCGAAATAGGACTGTTTCAAAGTACAGAAATGGCCAGACTAAAACCACAATTGGCAAGACCAGGGTGCAGTTAAAGAAGCTCGCACATAAAAGGATATGGCACTATCAAAATTCTACAATAAGAGGGTGAATTTTCAAAAATCATACCTCACTACTCAATTTCTTTATTTACAAATTGTAAGTTGAGCTTCTAGAGTCTAGACCCAACAGTGTTCGTTACACATTGTCAGTGAATTAATTTAATATTTTTAAAAAGTTGTTACGTTGTTTTTTTGTACCTGGCTGTTTTCCTGACAATATATAGGGAGTCCATTACGGAGTTTCTTAGGTTATCACTTTTTCACAACAATTCACTTTTATATTAAACCTTTTAAACAGTTTTACAACATTAATTAAATCAAAACAAAAGTTTACTTGTTTACTTTTCACTTGACATTACATCAGACGTCAATTATGACAGTTCAAGGCGCCATCTGGCGATTCGCTGATTAACGATTATAAAATAATCGATATTTTTAACTAATAGTTTGCAAATCATAGAAAATATAAAATACCTGATTTAGCAAACCTAAATAATTCTAAGATAACGGAAATAAAAAATATTAATAAAATGAAATATCCGTAAACGGAAGTGATTTAGTTTTTTCAATATGGACTTTTTTCTCGAACATTCTAAGGCCGCGAAACATTTATTATCTGTGAAGTTTTTGCGTGAATTGTCTGTGACAGAATGTTGTCACAGAAAAATGTCAATTTTGCCTAATTAATATTCAGGGGTAATTGTTATTGTTAATTACGAGGAATTATAAATTGGACAACGGAATTGTATGGATTTAATTAAGTGAAATGGCTTTAGGCTTAATACGTGACGTTGGACAGTTTTTTGTGAGTTTGGTGTATTTTTGAGGAATTGAGTGTTTTCCTTGGAGTGATTGTAATTGGTAACCAAAAAGGATTCTCCCTGGACTTGGGGAAAGTGAATTTCTTGGGCACCCGAATTCTGCCTTGATTTCCGGCCGACGCGCCAGTGATGGTTAGTCGTCACATTCTGCCCGAGCCGGCTTCCAGTCAGCATCAAACTTATTTACTTTTTGGCGAAGGTGAGTTCTTTTATTGTAACGGTGTCTGAGGTTGTTCGGAGAGCACTTCCCCGGTTGTTGAGAGAATATAGTCGTAACTCGTGAAAACTTATTGCAGGATTCTTAATTGCGCCAGGAATGCGCAATTAACGGATTAGTTGTTCGGGATTCCTGTTCTGACCAGCGACCAGGATCGGAGCGTTCCGCTTCAGCCGCCGTTGATGTGTCTTCCTTCAGAGTGAACTGTGAGTATTAAACATCGCTATTTACTGAAGATAGGCCGTAGGTGTTTTCTCGGTGTCTACCACAGTGTTAATTTATAGGTTATTCGTGGACCCCGTGGTGACGTGGCGGATGCCACGCCGGAGCGGTATTTGAATGGAGAACCTGATGTCCATTACATGCTCAGGCTACTTGATTTCCCCGCTCGGTCCCGTTAAGGAAAGCAATTTGGTTCCACGTATATTATTGGGTCTCCGTATGGCAAATTACAGGAAGGCAGCTTGAGAAGCTCGTCCCGCCGCCAGGATCCAGCAGGCCGTTGGGGCCTGGACGCGGGACCCGTTGCTCGGGCTCGCCTGAAGCCACCTGCGGAGCCAGCGGCACAGCGAGCGGCACGGTTGCGAAGCCCGCAGGCGGTCGCGCCGTGCGAGACGGTTTTTTTTTTTTAACTCCTTTTTTTTTACTCCTTATTTTTTTTATATTTTAATCCGGCTCCCGTTGTAAACCGGAGCCTGTAAACCGGTCTATATTATACCGGGTCTGGATGTCGGTGTTCCACCGATTTTCAAATTGAGGATCTTGGGCTAGTTCTTCATTCACCCGGATGTAGGGTGAACATCTTCAGCTTCAGGATCCGGGACTCTCCCAGTCCCTGGCGCCCATTTGTTAATTTTAATTTGAATTTAAATGGAACGTTCTAGTTTGGATATAATTTAACTTTTAACTTTTTCTCGGAACAGTACTCGGCAGGTTTATCTCCAACTCCCCACGCCCATAGCTCTTTCCGTTAAAGTATAAACTGGCTAGCCACCTTTAGTTAAAACTAAGATCTTAATTTAATTTTCTCGACCTACTTGTCATAACTACTAAACAATAAATGTCACATCAAATTTATTATGTATAATAATAAACCAGTTTTTATATAATTTGTTGTTTCCTTATAGTTGTTTCCCCAACCGAGAGGGAGAAAATATTATATGTAACAGTGGCGACCAACGTGTGTATTAGTTGGAGATAGAGGTTACGTCTCTGGCTGTACCTTATAAACCGGAGTACTGTTTCTGGAACCTTCCATTTATTTTAATTTTAAGGAAAAACCGTCTTGCAGAATCCTTTGCCTGTTTATGTTTGTGCTGTCTTATACAATTTTACCTTTTACATTTTACAATTATTTACTTTTTATTTTTTTTACTTCTTGCTGCGTTATACAATTCTATTTTTTTACACGTGCCCCAATATATTGTACCAAGACTTTTGTCTTTTAAAAAAAAAAAAAAAAAATAAGAACCCTAATATCGTGTTATCTATAAGATTGCTATTAATGTAACTGTTTATTTTATTATAGTTAATGTTTACACTTTGTTGGAATTTGTAAATTGTGACGGCCAGTTTATCTTAGATTCAGTTTTTTTAAAATTTCAAATATGGAACGCCCTATTAAATTTAATTTGCTTCGGAAAGATGAGCTCATGTATGAAGTACTGATCCGGGACGCTAAACCTGCCACAACCGTAGAGGAACTACGTGTGCAAATTAGAGAACTTAGTAAATTGGTTAGTTCCGATGAAATCGTGGAAACAGATAGAGATCCAGAGTCAGAATTAAAGATAATTAAGTCCAAATTGCCAGAAATTAATGAAGTTCTGGATAAGTATCCCAGCAGTTTTAAAAAATTTAACCGCGCCAGGGCTTTGGCTTTCCATCTATTTCATCGTTTGGGTAGGATATCTTATCCAACCGAGCTTGAAGCCGATTACGCAGCCGTTGATAAGCAACTTAGCAGTTTCTTAGCAAGAATTGATTCGGTCAACACGAGCTTCCACCAATCCTTTACTTCCGCCGAGGAGGCACCGGAGGTGCTGTCTAATTTGCAGACGAAAGACGTCATCATTTCCTGCAAAAAAGACACAGTCAAAAGCCTAGGTGTAAAATTTAATGGGACAGGTTGCGTGAAAGCGTTCATTGAGCGTCTCGAGGAGCTCTGCGAGGCCAGAGGTATCGACGAGTCTTCCTTGCATCAGTCAGCTCTGGACATTTTCTCTGACGGAGCTTTATTATGGTACCGTGGCATTAAAGCGGTGGTTAGTGATTGGCCGGAACTGAAAAAGCAGTTACTTGCAGATTTCGCTCCACCTGATTACGACATGCGTCTCATGTCGGAAATCTCAAACAGAACACAGGGGTCGACGGAGCAGTCTTGTATTTTTATAGCGGTTATGGAGAACATGTTCAATAGGCTTTCTTTTAGGGTTCCAGAGCACGATCGGTTGGCACGGATTAAGTACAACATGAGACCAGAATACACTTCGGGGTTGTGTTTATTCACCATCAATACGCTCCGCGAGTTGAAGGAGAAGTGCAGGCAACTGGAGTCGGGCTTTCACAGCAAGGCTCAGTTCCATGAGCCGCCCAAACCAACGTCTTCCTTCGTCGCAGCTGACTTAGCTTACCAATCCCCGAAGGGTTCAAGGGTTGAAGCCGTGCAAACAGATTCGGGTTCGTTGTTTTGTGTTCGTTGTAGGGTTAAGGGGCACTCGTTATCGAATTGTACTTCAAAGGAAATCGTTTGTTACCGTTGCGGCAAGAAGGGCGTACGTGCACCATCGTGCCCTACGTGCAATAAAAAGCAGAAGGAGGTTCAGTCCTGTCCAACCTGCATTTCAAAAAACTAAATGTCCGGAACTACAGTCAAAATTTTGATAAGTCCGATTGGGACAACCATTTAAAATTTTTAAAATTATTTTTTAGTACATTAAGGGTGAATACAGTACATTATAAGACTTCGGACGATAGTCGTCCACATTTAACTATATCTATATACGATGAGCAGTATTACGGATTACTCGACTCGGGTTCTTGCATTTCGGTATTGGGTTCCGATGTTGGTCAGCACTTTATAAGGGCTGGTGCAACTGTGCACGCCGATAAACAGTTGGGCAGCATAGTAACTGCCAATGATTCGCGAGCATCCGTGGAGGGTTATTTATTTTTACCAGTATCTCTCATGGGAGTAACTAAGGTGATTAAATTTTATATTATTCCAGATATTACCACACCGTTAATTTTAGGTGTTGATTTTTGGAAGGCCTTTAATTTGGCACCAAAAATTTTTAATACTTTACCATTTCAATATTTTAAACGTAAAAGAGGTCATACTTGCGTCTCGGAGGTTAGGCATCTACAGCCGTTTGATGAGTTAACACCGGATCAAAAGATTGAAGCGGAGTTAATAATTAAAGATTTTGAAAAGGTCTCCTTTGAGGTAAAAGGATTAGGTCGTACCCATCTGCTGCGCCATAAAATAGACACGGGAGATGTTCCTCCTATTAAACAGCGTTATTACCCTTTGTCGCCTGAACGCCTCAAGGAACTCAACCGTCAGCTGGATGAGATGTTGGAGATGGGAGTGGTGGAACCTAGCAACAGCGCGTGGAATAATCCGGTTCTGTTGGCTCCAAAACAAAACGGAGAATGGAGATTTTGCTTGGACAGCCGAAAACTGAATGCGGTCAGTAAGCATGACGCGTATCCACTACCCTACATCTCTCGCATCTTAGACCAGTTGCGTGACGCGCGTTATCTTTCGTCCATTGACCTAAAATCGGCCTTTTGGCAAATAGAACTGGACTCTGTTTCGTCCAAAGAAAAAACCGCGTTCACAGTCCCCGGTCGAGGTTTGTTCCAGTTTAAAGTTATGTGCTTTGGGTTGACTGGAGCCCCAGCCACCCAACAGCGATTAATGGACAGACTTTTCGGTCCGGAGTTCGAAAATAAGGTCTTCGTATATTTGGATGACTTAATTATTTGCTCATCAACCTTCGAGGAGCACACTTTGCTTCTAAAACGGGTTTTAGATAAGTTAACGCAGGCTAATTTGACAATTAATTTACCTAAGTGCTGTTTCTTTCGACGCGAACTTAAATATCTAGGCTACATAGTAGACGAGCGAGGCTTACACACTGATCCGTCGAAAATTCAGTCAATTGTCGATTTTCCAACTCCTACAACACGTAAGCAAGTGAAAATGTTTCTTGGAACGGCCTCATATTATAGACGTTTTATTAAAAACTTTAGCTCCATAGCGGCCCCTTTGAATGCGCTAACCAGTACTAGCAAAAAGGCGCCGCCTTTCAAGTGGACGGCTGAGACCGAATCCGCGTTCTCAACCTTGAAAGAGGCATTGGTGTCAGCTCCAGTATTAGCTTGCCCAGATTTCTCTCAACCTTTTGAGATTCATTGTGACGCATCCAGTTTTGGGATAGCGGGCACTCTGACTCAGGTTGTTAATGGGGAGGAGCACCCAATCGCCTACTGCAGTCGTTCGCTTAATCCGGCGGAACGCAATTATTCAGCGACGGAGCGTGAGGCACTAGCGGTGGTCTTCGCCGTAGAACACTTTCGTCCTTACGTTGAAGGCGGTCCTGAATTTAAAGTGGTAACCGACCACTCAAGTTTAAAATGGTTCTTTAATTTAACCAATCCATCTGGGCGGTTGGCCCGTTGGGGTTGTCGGTTATCACCTTACAATTTTACCATTGAGCACCGCAAAGGTAAGGACAATGTGGTTCCAGATGCCTTATCGCGTGGCGTTCCGGTGCTGGAAATTAAAGCGTCCGACACTGACACTTGGTTTAAGGGGGTGTGGGATAAATGCGTCAGTACACCTAGGTCGTGCCCTAACTATATTATTAAAGGGGATAAACTTTACCGCTATTCTAAAAATAAATTCGGTGTAGCTAGCGACAATGATTGGAAGCAGGTAGTACCGGAGAGCAATCGTGAAGAACTGCTTAGGAGTCACCACAGTGGCGAATTAGCACCACACTTTGGAGTGTTTAAAACTTATAAAAGACTCGCTCTCCGATACTACTGGCCAAACATGTACAAAGATGTGGTTAGCTACGTCGGTAAATGTGATAAATGCGCAGCATACAAACACTCACAACAGCCTCCTTCCGGTCTCTTAGGCGATGCGAAAGACTGTTCCAAACCTTTCGAAACTATAAGCATCGACTTAGTAGGTCCGTTACCACGGTCAAGAGCGGGATTCACGTATCTGTTTGTTGTCGTGTGCTGTTTCACGAAGTATTGTCTGCTGTTTCCTTTACGTAGAGCTGTTGGTAAGGCTATAGCACAGAAACTAGAAGACGGCGTTTTCCTGGTACACGGTATACCCCGTACGGTGATAGCAGACAACGGGACGCAATTCACGGGCAACGAGATTCGATCACTACTACAGAGGTACAAAATACCTCAAGTTCACTTCACACCTCGTTATTGCCCAAGCGTGAACACCGTTGAACGCTATAACCGTACCATAATGACCGCGGTATCAATACTCGTGGAGGATGATCATCGATCTTGGGACGTAAACATTTCCAAGATCCAATTTGCTATGAACACCTCCACGAATGAAGTTACTCGTTTCACCCCGTTCTTTCTAGTACATGGCAGAGAAGCAGTTAGTAGTGGTGATGTCTTCGGCAATGATACCGTTGGACAGCTCACTCTAGCTTGCTCTCCGCGCAGTTCATATGCAGACCAGCTAGGAACGTTACGTGGTATCTGCGATAAAGTAAAGGAAGCGCTCATACAATCACATACTCGTAGTGCTCGTTATTATAATAAAAGTAGGAGGCAGGCGGAGTTTGAGGTAGGCGACACTGTGTGGAAGAAAACTTATCCCCAGAGTGACGCTTCCAAATTCTTTATGGCCAAATTAGCACCTAAGTACGAAAAATGTATTATTAGGAAAAAACTTTCACCCTTAGTGTATGAATTGGAAGGCTGTAGTTCCGGCAAAAATCTGGGCACATGGCATATTAAGGATATGAAACCACCATGTGGCCATGATTAATTCTTTTTTTTTAAATTTAATTCCTATTTAAAATAAATATTTTACTTTTTGCATGTCGTAGTTGGTCGCAGTAACCATTGAGGGCTGTATATGCCTTGAGGTTGCTGGTTTTTATTTTAGCTTTGTGGGATTTTATTTCCACGGCGCTATATTACAGTTGGATTTAAGTATTTTCCACTGTTTTTACGGTTTGTAGTGGTACACAGGTTTCTACTGTGTCCACGTTTGTTAACCATATTTGGGAGTGGTTGTTGCATGTTTAACAACCCTGTTGGGAGTCTAAAACTCCGGATTGCTGGTAAGGCAGCAAAATGATAGTCCTGAGATTGGAGGCCATAATGGCGGGCGTGTAGGCTGCATTGATGGAATACGTTTAAGATGGTATTTTTTTTAATTAGGGGCGAAAACCGTTACTTTCCATTTTGGGAAGACGGTTAGCCAATTTTCATTTGTTTGTAGAATTTAATTTTTTCCAGTTTATTATTTGGATACCAGCCAGCATTACTGTTGGTAGTCCATTAGTTTAAGATGTGAATGGTGGTGTACGATAGAGTAGGTAGGTCTGTCTTACATAGATATAGTAAGTCAGACTGGGATAGTTCGTCGGGAGTTATTTTCAAAATTTTGTTTAATCCCTTTGGAGCTTGTCTTTTACATGTTCGTAAATGGATTAGACTCGCTCCAGGAGAAATTTTTGTAAACAATCGTACACCAGCTTCCATAACATTTTTTCTCTTCGGTTCGTTCTCCATTCCTCGTTTCAGGCTTGGACGTTGTGGATTTTTGTAGGCGTGTTAGGCCCTTTGGAGTCTGCTTCAACGCTGGAGGGCCAGCGTCGAGATTTGCCCTAGTGGGTCAAATCTCTGGTGGTTGGGGAGGTACTGTTACGTTGTTTTTTTGTACCTGGCTGTTTTCCTGACAATATATAGGGAGTCCATTACGGAGTTTCTTAGGTTATCACTTTTTCACAACAATTCACTTTTATATTAAACCTTTTAAACAGTTTTACAACATTAATTAAATCAAAACAAAAGTTTACTTGTTTACTTTTCACTTGACATTACATCAGACGTCAATTATGACAGTTCAAGGCGCCATCTGGCGATTCGCTGATTAACGATTATAAAATAATCGATATTTTTAACTAATAGTTTGCAAATCATAGAAAATATAAAATACCTGATTTAGCAAACCTAAATAATTCTAAGATAACGGAAATAAAAAATATTAATAAAATGAAATATCCGTAAACGGAAGTGATTTAGTTTTTTCAATATGGACTTTTTTCTCGAACATTCTAAGGCCGCGAAACATTTATTATCTGTGAAGTTTTTGCGTGAATTGTCTGTGACAGAATGTTGTCACAGAAAAATGTCAATTTTGCCTAATTAATATTCAGGGGTAATTGTTATTGTTAATTACGAGGAATTATAAATTGGACAACGGAATTGTATGGATTTAATTAAGTGAAATGGCTTTAGGCTTAATACGTGACGTTGGACAGTTTTTTGTGAGTTTGGTGTATTTTTGAGGAATTGAGTGTTTTCCTTGGAGTGATTGTAATTGGTAACCAAAAAGGATTCTCCCTGGACTTGGGGAAAGTGAATTTCTTGGGCACCCGAATTCTGCCTTGATTTCCGGCCGACGCGCCAGTGATGGTTAGTCGTCACATTCTGCCCGAGCCGGCTTCCAGTCAGCATCAAACTTATTTACTTTTTGGCGAAGGTGAGTTCTTTTATTGTAACGGTGTCTGAGGTTGTTCGGAGAGCACTTCCCCGGTTGTTGAGAGAATATAGTCGTAACTCGTGAAAACTTATTGCAGGATTCTTAATTGCGCCAGGAATGCGCAATTAACGGATTAGTTGTTCGGGATTCCTGTTCTGACCAGCGACCAGGATCGGAGCGTTCCGCTTCAGCCGCCGTTGATGTGTCTTCCTTCAGAGTGAACTGTGAGTATTAAACATCGCTATTTACTGAAGATAGGCCGTAGGTGTTTTCTCGGTGTCTACCACAGTGTTAATTTATAGGTTATTCGTGGACCCCGTGGTGACGTGGCGGATGCCACGCCGGAGCGGTATTTGAATGGAGAACCTGATGTCCATTACATGCTCAGGCTACTTGATTTCCCCGCTCGGTCCCGTTAAGGAAAGCAATTTGGTTCCACGTATATTATTGGGTCTCCGTATGGCAAATTACAGGAAGGCAGCTTGAGAAGCTCGTCCCGCCGCCAGGATCCAGCAGGCCGTTGGGGCCTGGACGCGGGACCCGTTGCTCGGGCTCGCCTGAAGCCACCTGCGGAGCCAGCGGCACAGCGAGCGGCACGGTTGCGAAGCCCGCAGGCGGTCGCGCCGTGCGAGACGGTTTTTTTTTTAACTCCTTTTTTTTTACTCCTTATTTTTTTTATATTTTAATCCGGCTCCCGTTGTAAACCGGAGCCTGTAAACCGGTCTATATTATACCGGGTCTGGATGTCGGTGTTCCACCGATTTTCAAATTGAGGATCTTGGGCTAGTTCTTCATTCACCCGGATGTAGGGTGAACATCTTCAGCTTCAGGATCCGGGACTCTCCCAGTCCCTGGCGCCCATTTGTTAATTTTAATTTGAATTTAAATGGAACGTTCTAGTTTGGATATAATTTAACTTTTAACTTTTTCTCGGAACAGTACTCGGCAGGTTTATCTCCAACTCCCCACGCCCATAGCTCTTTCCGTTAAAGTATAAACTGGCTAGCCACCTTTAGTTAAAACTAAGATCTTAATTTAATTTTCTCGACCTACTTGTCATAACTACTAAACAATAAATGTCACATCAAATTTATTATGTATAATAATAAACCAGTTTTTATATAATTTGTTGTTTCCTTATAGTTGTTTCCCCAACCGAGAGGGAGAAAATATTTTATGTAACAAAGTAGATGATGATCTCTATGCTCCTTTAATTAAATCCTTAAACTTAGCAGTCTTGAAACAATGTTATTTGTTTAATTAAAAGCAAGATTTCTTTCCAAAAATTTTCGTCTAGACACCTACTTTACTAACAGAAGGATATCATAAATGATACTACATTGTATTTTTAATACATTTCTCGACACGTTCCGTCGCCATATTTAGTATTGTTCAGTTCAGTAGCTCCATCTGTGTTTGGTTGGCGGTGGTCCAACAGTGGGCCATTCGGAAGGAAGCGAGTGGAACCGGGACACTCTGCAACAGCTGGAAGCAGCCAGGTGCTTCTTGTAGCGTTTGGCAGCCGAATGTATTTCTTTTTTAAGTTTTTTGGCAACAGTCGAAGTGTGGGGGTGATAGTTTTATTGCGCGCCGTATTTTATAAGGATTTATCTTACTTGTACTTAAAATTAATTATGACTGTTTAAATTCTCAAACTATATGTAAAATATATTGCAATGGACGGAGAAACTCTTGTATCATTATAGACTTTCCAAAAGTACTGATATTAGCCTCTTTTTTGATTGTTTATTATTGGTTTGGACTAAAGGATATCAATGGCAAATATACTGTAAACCTTATTACAAAGTTTGGCTTACTGTAATTAGAGCTTTTTTTTTAGCGTGGTAAAATCATCAAATGATTCCTCCCACCCAGGGCAGGGCGGGAGGGACTGTCAGATTTGTACTGACTAAAATCCACGGTGTCCTTCAATAGCCCTTTACGTACCGGGGTCACGGTAATTCAATAGTCCCGTACATACTCCTCACGTCCCCGAGAGCGGTTGTTAGCTCCTCATCCGGCACTACCCTATTAACACTATCCGGCCTACATCCCAGCTTATCTGCCTAGAACCACGTGCGCGGTAATAAGCCGGCGCCGGACGTCGTGTCCGTGTCGTATCCGGTAAACGGAGAACGGTAGAAAAGTTATATTTTTCGTTCAAAGTATCTTTATAAGGCAGGTAAAGGTGTTTTATTAGGTCTGGGATAAAATGAAGGATGAATTTTGAGTAGTGTTCGTATATGTATAAAATATATGATCTAATAAATTTTTTCATGATATCCGGGATAAAATAAACATTTCGACAAAACCATAAAACGACGGCAAGTAATACAGCCACTTCGACATAGTTGCCACTTTATTTAGTGAAAACGTGTTCGAAAAATATTTCTGCGAATTCAATTTTCAGAAGTGTGAGCATTGTCGAATTAAAGACTTCATTTTATAACTTGGAAGTTTTCATCCCTACGTTTTCATGTGAACAACCCCCGGGGGGTGAAACAGGGAGATGGCATAGTGTGGGGGGACATTGCAGGAATAACGTAACTTAAACTATTTCATAACTGCGGGAACTATTTCAATATCTTAACACAACAATGTTGGTTAAATTCCAAAGTGAATCACTTCAATGAACAACTTGTAGAAGTAGCAAGCTAATACAGTATTCTGATATAAAATATTAGTTGGACGTAATGAAGTAAGGGCTGACTAATTACAACAATAAATTACCTAGAAATACTTTTGCTTTATTGCTTCTGACAAAAGCCAGGATTATGAAAGCTAGATAGAAGAACAAGATTTAATGGCTAAATATGATTTAGGAGGGTCTCTAGACGCTGAGATTATAATGACGATTTATGTTTCTTGCTCGTCTGATTCAGGGAGAAGATTTGTGCTGAAGATAAAATAATATAAACGTTTTCATCGCAGCTGTCAAGAGTTATGCTAGTTCGTTGAAAAAAGGTTTTGCTTTAGTTTTGCTCTTCAAATTATCACAACATTGCACATCCGCGATCAATTTCCAACCTTTCTTTTCAAGCCAGTTGAACAGTGCAGCGAACTATTTTTCCAACCCTTAAAACACTTGGTACGGCACAAATCCGTGACGAATGTGACGACACATCCCCCTAACCCGTTTACTACCACATAAATTAAATGATGTCCGATTCGCGTGCAATTAATTAAAACGTGAAGAGTCGAAAAGCTCGCCCTTTCAAATAGGGCTCTAATAGGGCTGGGGGTGAAGTGGGCGGGGCGAGAGGGGGTGAAAGTGGGTTGAATTGCGGTCAGGGATTAGCAGAAAGTGTTCTGTAGACCATTTGAGAGAAGGTGGAGAAGAATATGGCATCACAAGGGTGTGCTTGGTCGAAGTGGTTCTTTGGATGATTTCGCTTTGCAGTAAGAATATAAAGGTACTTCAATCTCTAAAGCCATTGTGTTACAATTATAGGTACAGGTTGAAGGCGGTGCCGGTGACGCGTTAAGGGGACGAATTTTAACAGAATACTTTTGTATGCGATCTGCGACAGCTCCTATCTACTTTTACTCGACTGCGAGGATAATATCCTTAATATATAACAGAGTTTCAACACTTACCAGCGACATAGTTAATACTAACACACAAACATCCAGTACGTTTGTATCTTACTATTTTTTTACTTTATAAATGCGTAAGTATCTAAGGGTGGATGGATGGTTGTTAATGACTCTTTCATGCTCTTTTACTGACGGGATTTGAATGAAATTACACACATAATGTTTAACCTGGATACATAGGATACTTTTACGCAGTTATAAGGTTCCCCTGAGATAATTGCTGAACTTTGGCATAAACTAGTTAAAAAATAAAACACGAATATTACTGCCCAATAAAATAGTAAAGACGCAAAGACCTTCACAAATTCGTCCGTAAATTCAATTCGTGGTAACTGCTATGAGATTTTCTCTATTATCTAGAACTACATTAGGCCGAGATTCGGACCCCAACATTTAGGGAGGTCAGAAAAAATCTTATTCGTATGCTGTCTGCCGGAGAGAAGTTGATCTAATAAGACTGAATATTATCCGAGTAAGAGGGCGCTGGGACCAACCGCCCTCTCCCCCTCTGTTTGGTCCCCCGGGGGATGTAATTGCCAACTGATATTAAGGGCCAACTGATCCCACCTGTAATCCCACTGCTTCCCATTCAATTACGATTTACATAATACTAAGATTTATACTAAGTGGTTTTCCCTTTCTATGTATCTAATCTATTTACGTTTTGTTACTAAATTGTAGATTTTCTATTAAAAACTTTCATTTCGTGATCTTTACTGTATTTTTTATACATTAACATAAAGGTATTTTGTTAGATTCTCAATTATAGTAGCAGGAGATACAAATGTGTTGTTTTTATTTAATGACATTATTAAACTAATTCACCATGGCATGAGTATCTAGGCATGGTTACATGTGTAATATACCTACCGGTATATGGCTACCACAGATTCATTGAAATTATATCATCAATATATTATAATCTCTCACGATATAGTCTGTGTCAGTTAAACGATGCTCTCATCATAGATCACCCTTTTTATATAAATCTAGCAAAACAAACTTTGCAAAACAAAGTTACAACTCGACGATACAGCAATAAAGATCATAAACGTCAACAACTTCATTCTCTATTACTAAAAATACAATTTAATTGTCCCTCTGACTATCAAAGTGGAGTGGATCACTCTAATCCACTTAAATCTCTTCAGAGACCGGATATAACAGGTTCGCGCCGGTTCGAGTCAGTCTCAACTGGTTCAAACCGGTACGGACCGCCGAACATTTCACCACTCGACTTGTAAAAAGCTTTCTGGAAGCCGCTGCGCTGTTTGTCAAGCGCTTCAAGCGGCTGTTACGCTGTCGTCAGCTTTTTGTTTCAGTTGCAGCGGGGGACTCGGTTGTGGTGCGGAAAGATTTAGGAGTGATTAACAGGATTTTAAAGTTATGCGCGGTTAAAAAGATATTCATTCTAAAATAACTCTTTCGTCTTCCTCACAGACCACCCTTGGTGGAGCGGAAGGGAGGGACAGACCCATACTGACTAAATTTCTTATTACACTCGAAATAAAAATGTGAACAGTTTTTACAACCATGAGCGATAGCGTTCGAGCTGTTTACGTATTTATGAGGCTGACCGTACTAAAAGGGTCGTAAATAGCGTGTTATGCTGACCCTACAGGGCAAGAATAACTGGAGACTGGAGACGACAGCCTTGCTGACGGTACTCTAAGAGTTGAAGGCTGGCGTAATAAATTGAAATTCATAGACGATTGGATAAAGGAGACCGAGAGCGAGGGTGCTTCTTGAGACCTAGGGTTTCTATAGAGCGATTACTTACTGACAAGTACATATCAAATAGTGAGTCTTTGCTCGTGCTATACTGGCAGTTCATAAGTAGCCTGGTTATACAAAACTGGGTGTTTGTGTAAGTTTCTACGTTTGTACCTATACATATAGGAGAAATTCTTAGTGAGGGGCAACATTTTTTTTTAAAGAAAACCTATTGAAATCAGATTCATTTCAACAAGGTAATTGATGATAAATTGTTCGCCTTTTTATGCCCCCAGCTTAAAATACAAACGTATAAAATTGCTTTGAATAAAATGAGTCCACTTTATAATTTTCTGGCTGAAACTAAAACCTGTTTGAACGTTCTTTCAAACTTTCAGTTAATTGGCTATTCTAAGGAATCAGCTGATCATAAGTAAGGTAATTTTAAAATGGCCTGTGAACTATGTATTGGGCGGTCACCACAGCTCCTGATAAGCTACAATGTATTGCAGTTAGCAACCGCGCTCGATAAACTGTTGCCAAGTGAGGACCGATGACTTTCTCGATGTTGCGAAGGTCCGACCGTTTATTATTGTGACACGTTTGTTTATTGTTTTTCGCACCGATTGTGGAATATTTTTTCTTATTTCTTCGATAGGTTTTAAATTAAAAAAGTGCTTTTTCCACAAACTGTTATTACAAGATTTTATTTTTTACTTAAATTTATTTTTCCAGACGCTTTCCGTCTTCAAAGAGTGTCAGCATAGTGACGGGGCCTGTAGAGGGCCAAAGCCTGATGAACGGATTACCGTGACCCCGGTACGTAAAGGGCTATTGAAGGACACCGTGGATTTTAGTCAGTACAAGTCTGACAGTCCCTCCCGCCCTGCCCTGGGTGGGAGGACTCATTTGATGATTTTACCACGATAAAAAAAAGACGCTTTCCGTCTTACTACATAAAGTTAAACATGTATTGAACATCTGTCTAAAAAAAGTGTAACTGCGTAATGACCCTTATATCAACGTCAAATATCGTTTTGCAGTTGACAGTTTGTTTAGACGAGTGTTCAACAGATGTTTAAATCTTTTATAGTGAGAGAGTTTTTGTTTTGTTGAGTTGCTGACTTGGCGGTCCGTTTAGACCATAGTAATAGGAATTTGAAGAAGAAGTCAAATCTAGTTTTAAATGTACAGACGCCAGCTGGTCAACCTACCTCAATCTGTCAAATTTTAACAATAGAACATTAACTTTCCACTATTGTGATAAGGTTGAAATCTATTAAAGAAATTTGACAGATTGGGGTAGGTTCATATGCTGGCGTCTGTACATACGCCAGACCATCCTCTGACCACAATCAACCATTCTATCTTTACCACAAAAGAAGATTGGTATGGTTTGACGTGTTGGCGTCCGTACTTCCTCTTAGCAATCTATAATTCAGATAAAATCATTGAATATTCGATTTTAGGCATATCTCGTGAATGTGAGGAGTGACCTCCAGGGCCAACTCCCACCTTATCAGTGGAGACAATGTACAGTATATACGACAAAGGTATGCAGATGACACGCAGCATCCTACAACTAAGTATGAGTCAAATAATGGCACTGATTAGCTTGTTGATGAGCGACTTATTATTTTGTTTTGAAGAGAGTGCAGACCTTTGAATGGATTTGTTTTGTTATTTCATTGCATTTATTAACCCCTTTAAGTTTCGAGTACCTAAACATATTTATGAGGTTTTTAAGACTGACCTATAATTTTTAACTTACATGTCCTACCCCGGATACTTGTGTCTCTTTTTTACTTAAGTCTAAGTTAGAGTAGTGTGAAAAGGATACATTCTGAGGTTGCCGCCCTTGTCGCCGATGGCGAGGAGTTTCTGTATGGGGTCCCATGCTAGTGCTGTTGGCGAGAACGGGAACCCGTGACGAAATGTCTGTGGACAAGGAAAATATATGTTAATAAAAGAGTTACATAGTTCTAGCTTCGCACAGGTACTAAGATAATAAAATGTATGCTAAGTTACTCGCTGATCATGTAGTTTTCTTTATGTGATTTGAAAATCGGTCCATTATAATATTTGTGTAGATTTGGGCCAGTGTGAACGACTAAAAAAACATAGAAACCTTTTCACAAAAAGAGATACGACATTTTTAGATGAAAAAATAAATCAACCAAAAAGTTCAACGCATGCAATTTGAAAATCGAACACGAAATTGAGTTCGAATTTCAAATATACGCAACCGTCAGCCGCCATGATAAAATATTTCAATACAATTTCATGTTGGTTATTTATTTTCGTTTGAAATGCTTTACGCCTTCGGGATTAACGGATTGGGATGATAACGTAGATAAATAAAATGAAGGGTACGAACGATTTCACGTCGAGCAAACATCGCCCCCATGGGACGGCAGATAAACGTAACAAGGTAAAATTTCGATCATTAAAAAGATGGCAACTCAAAATTAACGTTTTAAAAATGTTTCATCTTATTTACGATTCAGAAGCAACGAGATTAATGTATATTTGGTCTTGGATTAATGATGCGAGAATGATGATGGTTTCGCCTACAAAATAAAACGTTGAATTTGAATTACACTTTTTTAAAACCAAGCTTCAATTATAAAAAACGACGGGTTGCACTCTGGGAGTGCCGGCAGAAGTGAAAACTTGAATAGTAATAAACACACCCGAACATTCGCGCAAGCGCCCTGCGCCGTCTGACAAATTTTCGATCAGGTCACGTATCCTGATGCGAGTTTAAAAATTTTTACCCTTTCCAAAAAAAGTGCACAACGCCGCTTTTTTTTTTTTTTTTTTTTTTTTTTTTTTATCGTGGTAAAATCATCAAATGAGTCCTCCCACCCAGGGCAGGGCGGGAGGGACTGTCAGACTTGTACTGACTAAAATCCACGGTGTCCTTCAGTAGCCCTTTACGTACCGGGGTCACGGTAATCTGTGAGTCCCGCGACCCCGGCAGGCTTTGGCCCTCTACAGGCCCCGTCACTATGCTGACACTCCTTGAGGCGCGCTATAAGAAGTTTTCACTTCAAAATATTTTTTGGACTAAAATGAGAACAACATTATATGCAAAGGTTTTGCTAATGTTAAATATCAAAAAAGTTCAAAAGTGTGTATTGTTAAAAATATTATTTTAAAACCTTTCTCTGCATATTCGCGCTATTGCTAGGATATAGAAATCAGGGTAAAAACTATGTTCAAGGGCTACTATGGGACCGCATCAGATCCCTCTTAAATGCATAGATAATGACAAACTCACATATCCGCGCATGGTAACCTGACCAATTATGTACCTACATAAATCCCGAATTTAAAACAATAGGCACTTATCGCTGTTATTATTCACAGAGTGATAAGCAACATTGTAGCATGTTATTTGTTTGGGTGCAAAGCTGGGCTGATAAAACTTTCTAAGTTCAGCGTATACTGATAACAAGTCATAGGACTTGTTATCAGTATGTGCGTCATCATGATGAGGTAAATGAGCTTAGAACCGAGAGGGCGTGGACTTGACGCAGTGAGCTCGTGATAAACGTGGTTCAGCTTTCACGTCTATACCCAAAAAATAAGTTAAATATAACTAAAACCCGACTACGAATAAAACAAGAACAATATTCATTTGACCGATATTTTTTCCAATTATAGACTTTTAAATATTTTTCTATTAAACATTACATTTATATCTTTCGTGTTTCAAGAAATTTTTAAGTAATAGCCGTGGTCGTAGGCCACCTAGCCTAGCCTGTTATGAGGAAACAAACAAACATATATACATGCATACCGGTCAAAATCATAACCCTCCTTTTGTCTTTCCCGGAGTCGGGTAAAAAGTAGCTGCTAATATAACTCTTATCTAAGATAATAGAATGTTCAGAATCCAAGTAGGCCACTGAGAGTTGAAGAAAAGACACGGTGGTAAAATTACCCCGTCATTCAATTCCTACGTAAAACAAGTGAACATCTAGAAGGAAAATATTTAAATGAGTGCGTGGCGCTCTCTAAAGACGTTACGTTTTGTTTCGAACACAAAAGGAAATTTTATAATCTAAAACTCTTATCTTTAGAGTTCTCTCTAATACACCTGCGGGCTTCGGCATTGGTGGACGGTCGCGTGTCTGAGATACTACTGATGGTGTGAATCAAGCCTAATAAAAATGAGACAGCGGATACCCGTATGCACCGAAAGTCCGGTTAAGCAGCCTACAACCTCTTCTAGGTTGACCGACGGGATGCCATTCACAAAAACAAAAAAAAACCCGTGTGCACTCGCGGGGTTTAGCGGACGCTCTTACTTTTTGAAAATAAATGAGTCTGATTGTATTCTGACATGACTTCATGTTTTATAATAATGACAAAAAAACTTTGTTTTGTAATCTTTATCAATCAGTATATATCGAGAGATTCGTCAGCAGCCAAATACAGCCCTTTTAAAAAGGAAACAGTGAGAGGCAAAGCTTTTATTTTTATCTTAGTAAAATCATCAAATGAGCCTTGAACGGGAGGGTTGGACGGGAGGGACTGTCAAACTTGTACTGACTTAAATCCACAGTTATCCTTCAACGGCCCTTTACGTTCCAGGGTCACGGTCACCATGAGACAGTCCCGCGACCCCAGCAGGACGCAGAGCTTATAGCGGACATACTGCAATAATACGTAGGGCTATTCAAACAAGGTCATGGTACTGCAGTTGTAATCAGTAGAGGACTCGGAGGACGGAAGGCGGAGGGCGAGGGCTTGCCAGTTGTACCTTCTACTTATAAAAGCACTAGACAAAACCAGTTCGGATGATAGTATAAAAATAATAGTAATGTTTACTTGGTTTGCACAATAACACGTTTGATAAAGGTTTGTATCATAAATTGTTTAGATAGCACAAAGTTCATAACAACACACTTTCTCCTAGCTAATGTACTAGTTTTTATGAGACCAGCTTTCACCCGCTGTTTTGTCTGAGTCGAGGGCCGAAATAATTCCACATGACTGTTAAAGTTACAAAGAAAATCTTAACCTTGGGGATCGTCAACATTTATGCGAAACATCGCCATCCATTACTCATTATGGCTTGAGAGATCTCACGGTCTCTTGACCGGCTGTTATTTTGACCGCAGAAGTTCGACCAACAAGAAATGTTCGGTCGCAAAACCGGGCATTCGATCAGTCATAGAAAAGTCGCAGCCGTCGCCGCGTAGTGTCTGAAAACGCTAAACAGGTAAAAGACAGTTGGCAGACGGTGTTACTTTTTTTATCGTGGTGTAATCATCAAATGAGTCCTCCCACCCAGGGCAGAGCGGAAAGGACTGTAAGACTTGTACTGACTAAAATCTACGGTGTCCTTCAATAGCCCTTTACGTTCCGGGGTCACGGTAATTCGTTAGTCCCGCGACCCAGGCAGGATTTGGCCTTCTAAAGGGGGCATTGTGCTGACACTTTGAGGTGCACGTGGAACACAACGCACCGGGTCGACACCCGGGCATGGACCATGGTCGGACAGCAAGTCGCCCATTACTGGCCGTCCGCATGCCCAGACGGTATTTATTAATAAAGTATATTAACTTATTTGTGTACGAATAAGATAAAGACAGGCTACTAACGCGGTTGTTGCACTGCAACATCACGTTAAAACTCACAAGAGGGTTGGTCAGAGGAGTTATACCACTGCACTACAAAGTACACCCACATTCCACCAGTTATGTTTATTTAAATCCCAAGATCAAGTTAAGCGCCCACACATCTGGACTCCGGGATTGATATCTTGTCTCTATTAAACACATATCAGTGTATTATTATATACAATTGCAATCTAAATAAAAAAAACGTCAACATTGTATGACATCTATCAAAAATCCGCTATTTCAGACTATGTATGCGTTCCATCGTACAAAAAGTTTCTGTTACGATGTTCTCTTTACTTATATACATTATATCTATCTTTTTACTTTACCATAAATACATGGGGATTGTCAGAAAACTACAGACCGCCACCCGCTATATCAGGCATGCGGACGGTGAGTAATGGGTGATTCGCCGTCCGATCATGGACCATGCGCGGGTCGTCGGCGCGTCGTATTCCACGCGCGTCAAAGAGCTGTAACACCAATCTGACGGGGCCCTTAGAGGGCTAAAACCTGTCCGAGTCATGAGTCTCATCAGTTAACTGTGACCCTCGAACGTATAGGGCTGTTAAAGAATATCCGTGGAGTCAGTATAAGTCAGACAGTATGGGTGCCCAGACTCGTTTGATGATTTTACCACGACAAAAAAGGTACAAAAATTAAATTGAAAATTGAAATCTTATGACACGCCAAAGCTCTGCCGCTAAAACCCCTTACAATGGAAATGACCGAGAATTTAACAAAGGTGTATGGAAGTCTTCATGCTGGTCACTTTTTTTAGACAAGTGTTTGGCAGATGTTTAACGTTTTGTAGTAAGACGGTTAGTCTATTATTGCGAAAACTACCGGCATGTCTAGTGTTGTCCCCACTTCAGCGATTACCGCCATGCGGGCGGCGAGTAATGGGCGACTCGCTGTCCTACCATGGACCATGCCCGGGTTGACGGCGCGTCGGCAAAAATGACGGAGCCTCCCTCTAGGGGGAGGAAGCTTGCCGGGGTTGCGGGACTCACAAATTACCATGACACCGGTACGTAAAGGGCTATTGAAGAACACCGTGGATTTTAGTCAGTCAAGTCTGACAGTAATGGGTGGGAGGACTCATTTGATGATTTTACCACGATAAAAAGTTAAAAAAAAGCGATTACCGCCGTTCCTACCTAGTACCTTGGTAGCTTCCCCGTTCCCACCACATCCCGCAGCGCTTATATCGCGAGCCTGTAAATAAACTACGAGTATATTTTACGTGGAGATCGAAACTGCTCTAATATTAATACTTCCCGGCCGCGGCGCCTGAGAGCGTGGCTCAGCCAAGGTTGGGACCGAAATTCATGTGTTAAGTATGTTAATGGTTGGTTTGATAAATGTATGAAGGATAAGATAATACAAGCTTAGGTGTGTAAAAGGGCTTGAGGTGTTTAAAACCTGGAAGGTGCAAGTGGTTCTGTATTTGGTGCAGTGGCTGAGCGACCCACTCTGTGTAGCGTGTCGCGGGTCCGATCTCCGGACGTAACAAATGTTTGTATGACCTACAAGTTCTGGGTGTTTGTGTATCTGAGTTCACTATGTTTCTTAAATGCACCCACGATACAAGAGAAATCCTAATCTTCGCTAAAGTAGTTTACAAGTGGCACACACGGTTTTCCAATGGAGCATTGTAAACAAAAATCAGGTGCTCCCAACTGTTCACATATATCTGGCATAGTCTTGCAAAAAAAATGGGATGTTTATACTCGGCAATGAGTGATCCCGGGTTGAATTAGTGGTGACTGGGCCCACAGCTCTCGTTGACATAATATCACGTCGATCAAAGCTGAAATGTTTTCAAACTTCTTTGTCACTGAAGTCTTTTCTCGTCATAATGGCACACGTCGGTAATATCTGAGTATGATAGATAGCGTCTGTGAAGTCTGTCCCGATGTGATTGATGACTAGTGTGCCAAACTAAAGTAATCACGATTTACTTACCAAGTATACCAGTAATACCTTGATCTAACGTTATTTGTAGGAACTTTGTAACCAATCAACGACCAAATTTGCCTATCCGAGCCTTTTTTTTTACGTGTTAAAATCATCACATGAGTCCTCCCACCCAGGGTAGAGCGGGAGGGACTGTTAGACTCGTACTGACTAAAATAGCCCTTTAGGTACCGGGGTCACGGTAATTCGTGAGTCCCGCGACCGCCTATCCGAGTCTTTAAGATGTCCAACCAGAAGAAGCCGTCAAAAACAATGGAACGAGATTTGGATTGATATTGAATTTTAATTTTGGCGTAATTAGATCGGTCCACCGGTTTTTATGTACAGAGTACTATACATGTCGTTGGTCTAGTCGTCGCAAGTGCGACTGCCGAGCATGAGGTCCCGGGTTCTCAATAGCAGCAATGTAATTTCTCAGAGTCTAGATTTTTGCCCGGTTCATAGCAATAAGCTCATGGGATTTAAATAACTAGCGCAATGTGGGTTTTCTATTAAATACACTTCTGCTTAAGCCTTCGGGGATTACAGGTGTGCTTGAATAAGCTTCATCTTGAAGAAGACTCATTTACATTAGCATCTTCAAGAAACGTTAAAAAACAATCAACATTATATTCTTTTCCGAATGCAATATATCATACAAAGTCACATCATCACGATCTAAAACACCAGTTTTACTGCAAATGAGAGTAACAGCGATTCGCCTCAACATCCCCCAACTGGAGCTACCTTCAAGAGGGCTTGTAACAAATCCTGACCTCCGAGCACCGTCGGACATCAGCGCTCCCAAGAGGTTATCAACAAAAGAATAACAATTTATAATGACGTGCGCGGTGATAATGAAGAAACAAATACTTGGAGTTGGTATAAAAGGGGTGCGTGAGGAGAGCTTGGCACAGTTGTGGAGCAGCTGCGAACATGAGACTACTCCTGGTATTGGCGGCTGTGGCTGTGGCTTCGGCCACCGTCATCAAAGATGACACCACCGTGTACATCGGAAAGGACAACATGGGTGAGTTTATAACTCCTACATTATTTCTGCAAACTTATTTTTTGCCTTTGAGTTACAAACTTTGCTATTCTCAAAATACTGCTTTGTTGGTTTAGTAGTCGCTAATGCAACTGCTTAGCAGTTGAACCCAGGCTGGATTCAATTTCCCGGTTGGGCAGTGTTACTGGGTTTTTCAGCTACTGAGTTTGAATTTGTGCCCGGTTGTCGGACTTAAACATAACTGGTGAAATGTCGGTGTTACACTTAAGCCTTAAGAGACTGGAGGCGTGTTAGGAGAGTCCTTATTTTTATGTTTACTGTGTTTTATAATAAATATAAAGTAATAGAAGTAATATCAAAACAATCCAAACAATTTCTAAGATGTCAAAGTGTGCTCTTGAGAATAAAATAGAAATGCCAAAATAATCTAAGCCCCGAAGGAAAACAGAACTGAAACAACACAACGCCATCTGAAATGACGTTTGATATTATTGTGAACATCACAACTTAGACAATCGTCGGACAGTTTAATTAATTTGGGCTCCACGTTTTTGGAATATTTATATATTCCGATAACTAAAAGTTTTACTGTTTGGACAGTTACGTGGGATATAAAGATGAAGGAGCTCTGCATTCTGAAGCTCGTGAACCACATCCTGCAGCCAACCATGTACGACGACATCCGCGACGTCGCCCGGGAGTGGGTCATCGAAGACAACATGGACAAGTACTTGGTACGATTCATTTTCAAACTATGACATAATTAGTTTTGGCCATGTTTTCATTTCAATCTACATACTCTTACGATTTAATGTGGTATTGCAGAAGGTAGATGTCGTGAGGAAGTTCATTGACACCTTCAAGATGGGTATGCTCCCGCGTGGTGAGGTATTCGTCCACAGCAACGAGCTGCATATCGAGCAGGCTGTCAAGGTCTTCAAGATACTGTTCTTCGCCAAGGACTTCGACGTGTTCATCAGGACCGCATGCTGGCTGAGAGAGCGCATCAACGGAGGCATGTTTGTGTACGCGCTCACCGCCTGCGTGTTCCACAGAACAGACTGCCGCGGCATTACCCTCCCCGCTCCCTATGAGATCTACCCCTACTTCTTCGTCGACAGCCACATCATCAACAAGGCCTTCATGATGAAGATGACCAAGGCAATTAATGATCCCATCATGATGGACTACTACGGCATCAAGGTGACCGACAAGAACCTGGTTGTGATTGACTGGCGCAAGGGAGTCCGCCGCACACTGACAGAGCATGACCGCATCTCTTACTTCACGGAGGACATCGACCTCAACACCTACATGTACTACCTGCACATGAGCTACCCCTTCTGGATGACCGACGATATGTACAGCGTGAACAAGGAGCGCCGCGGAGAGATCCTGAGCTACGCCACCATGCAGATGCTAGCCAGGTTGAGGTTGGAGCGCCTGACGCACGAGATGTGCGACATCAAGGCTATGATGTGGAACGAACCCCTCAAGACCGGCTACTGGCCCAAGATTCGCCTGCACACAGGAGACGAGATGCCCGTGCGCAGCAACAACGTGATCGTGTTGACCAAGGACAACCTCAAGTGGAAGCGTATGCTGGATGACGTTGAGAGGATGCTCCGCGACGGAATCCTCACTGGCAAGATTGAGCGCGTAAGTTTCATTCAAGATAACGTCTTAATTTTCTAAATCTAGTTGTTATTGAAAATGTTCAAAAATAATGTTTTGTGTAGCGCGACGGAACTATAATCAGTCTGAAGAAAGCGGAGGACATCGAGAACCTGGCTAGGTTGGTGCTGGGCGGCGTAGGACTGGTCGGAGACGACGCTAAGTTCTTGCACATGATGCACTTGATGAAGAGAATGCTTAGTTACAACGTGTACAACTTTGACAAGTAAGTATCATGACTTAGCTGACTCTACCGAGGAACAACATAATGAAATATGTTTTTATCATGAGTTTTCCTTTAAGAAGGAGATAACTAAAATAATACTTAGGCTAGGCAGCATTCATGAGAACCTTTAGCAAACTATACACCTTATTATTACTTATTTATTTATTTTATCCTTTATTTCAGGCAACTAAAGGCCCATAAAACACAATACACATACTTATTATAATATCTTCTCTATTCACAGGTACACATACGTGCCCACTGCCCTGGACACGTACTGCACCTGCCTGCGCGATCCCCTCTTCTGGAGGCTTTTGAAGCGTGTCAGCGATACCTTTGTGCTATTCAAGAAGATGCTGCCCAAATATACCCGCGAAGACTTCGACTTCCCCGGCGTCAAAGTCGACCGCTTGACTACCGACAAGCTTGTCACCTTCATGGACGAATACGACATGGACATCACCAACGCCCTGTACCTTGACGACGTTGAGATGAAGAAGAAGCGTTCCGACTTCCTGATGGTAGCACGTATGCGCCGTCTCAATCACCAACCCTTCAAGGTTACCGTCGATGTCACCTCTGAGAAGACCATCGATGCTGTCGTCCGCATCTTCATCGGTCCCAAATTCGACTGCACCGGACGCCTCATGAGCGTCAACGACAAACGCCTCGACATGGTTGAGATCGACACCTTCCTGTACAAACTGGAAACTGGTAAGAACACCATCGTGCGCAACTCTCTGGAGATGCACGGCGTCATTGAGGAGAGACCATGGACCCGCCGCCTCCTCAACAATATGAAGGACGTCGTTGGCATGATCAGCAAGACCGTAGACGTTGAAAGCTGGTGGTTCAAATCTCGTGTCGGATTCCCGCACAGGCTTCTGCTGCCTCTGGGTCGTCGCGGCGGCATGCCTCTGCAGATGTACGTGATCGTGAGCCCTGTGAAGACCAACCTGGTGCTGCCCTACGTGGACATTAACATCATGAAGGAGCGCAGAACTTGCCGCTGGAGCGTCTGTTTCGACACGATGCCGCTCGGCTTCCCCTTCGACAGGAGGATCGATATGACGCACTTCTTCACGCGTAACATGAAGTTCCTCGACGTTCTGGTGTACAGGAAGGACCTGGCTTTGTCCAACAAGATCAAGGACGTGGACATGTCAGACATGGTGATGAAGAAGGACGACCTCACGTACCTGGACACGGACATGCTCGTCCGTTGGTCCTACAAGGACGTCATGATGATGAGCAAAGACGATATGATGCGAATGTAAGGTTATACCTAAGCAACTGTCTGTTCTATGTAAAATAAATAGCAACCTATAAATGTACTAGCTTGTTTCAATTAACTCTCCACTTTGCTGCACACATTTCAAACATATTTTATCTTGGAGAGAGCTAAAATTCACGTTTTCGCTGCAGTTAATGGATTCCTCTAAAATTCATCTCCCCGCCCGTGGCGCGTAGATTAAATAAAATAGAAACACAAAATTTCAATTAACTTGTTCTTAAAGCACGGAAAGTTGTGAAACTAACAAGATTTTGTGCTTTAAGCAGGGAGGAAATAAAGCTTTTCTTTTGTGTATTTAATAGAACTTTCCGTCAAATTGGTATTTATTCCATGAATAATTATTTTAATTAGAAACTTGTTAATAGCCGGGAAAACAAATTGGCAAGAGACGGCGAAGTGTGTCCTAAGCAAACAAACAAAAATAGTGCAAACATTTAGAGTCCCTTTGATCCAGTGCCGGACTGCGGACCCTTCGAGACGGGCTTTTCTTATTTTACTTTAACTGAACGACTGGTATCGTGGAAATAAATAAAACTAGCCACTTTTGGTGCCGACGACGACGACATGACAAACGGTCCTCTTTAATAAGACAAAGGCCTGTTTTGTTCACAAATAATTTAGTTTGGGAAGGTTTTATCACTAGTCCTTTCTTTTCTCTTTACATTTCTTCATTTTATGATAAGAATAAATGAAAAAAATAAATTGAGTATAATAACATTACATCATCATGGAAACGACAATTCTACAACAGAGATAACTTTGGTACCAACTTAAGAAACTAAGTTAAAGACATTATTTTAATCAGGACAACGCAAAACCAATAAAAACAATGTCAAAACGTCCAACCATTCAATAGCGTTCTCTAAAACAAGTTCAGATCCTATTACAGACAGACAGACGTGAAAAGATTTAATTTCAATTGAGTTCACAGAACGATTCGAACGAGCGATTATAAAGTCACAATTAGAAGACTGGAAATTAAAGTCTACAAGGAGAATTATAGGTCTTACATTAAATATAAATTAAATTTTAATAGGAACATAGATTTTGTTTAGAATTTTTATTTTATTTAATACGTGGCCTCGCATTTAAGAATTCTTCTGTATCGTGGGTGTGTTAACAAACATTTAAATTCACACACAATAACAGGAATAACAGTTTGTTTGTTCTGTTGAAGATTATTCCGAAAAAGAAAATGAGATTTGAAGTATATGAAACATATTTTTATTGGTTACTTTGCTAACCCGACAACTTTCGTACCGCCTCAGAATCTTTTTATTTTTAACTAGCTTCCGCCCGCGACTCCGTCCGCGCGGATGTCGGTCTTCGCGTGGATGGTTTATTTCTCCATTTTGAGTAACTCTGACAATGAAATCTTATAAATATTACGGCGCTGAATCCACTGCGGGTAATGCAACGTGTGTTCGTGGTTACAGAACAACGTCTATGAATAAAACTGAAAAATAAGTTTTTTTTTCTACGTATTTTTCCAGGATAACAAAATGCTTTTTCAAAAAAAAATGTAACCGCCTTCAACTTCAAACTTCAACTTTTATTTCGGAATCGACTTCCGAAATAAAAGTTATTTTGTTGCTTATTTTACCCTTTTTTGTGGTTCTTTTTGAAGGCGGTTACATTTTTTTTGAAAAACTTTTATTTTTCTCTTTTTAGTTTAAATATTCAACCCAAATTCTTGCCAAATACATATAATATAATCCGTAGCACTGGTAATAACATCCCTCATGTACACAATAAGCTAATAAAATTCCCTATCTCAATAACTACTGAACCGATTTTGATGAAACTTTCAGTATTCCCTAAGTGGAACAATACCTAGCACAAAAAAAAAGAATTATTTAAATCGGATGTGTAGTTCCGGAGATATGCGAACAATGAATCAGTCTATGCCTGCTCCTTACTGTTAAGGAGTTGTACCTTCCATCATCAGCTCAGCAATATAAGATGACGATTACCATACGCAAGTACTTGAATTACTTCATAAGATTTACGAAAAACGATGCGTGGGCCTATAAAATTTGAGGGTTGCCCTCGATTTCTCCAAGATCCAATCATCAGATCCTGATTTGGTGACAATGGGACCACACGGGAAGCACCAGCTTTCAAACAAAAAAAGAATCATGAAAATCGGTTCACCCAGTCGGTCGTTATGCGGTAACAAAAAAAAAATACAGTCGAATTGATAACCTCCTTATTTTGAAGTCGGTTAAAAAGTATCC
Source organism: Agrotis puta (assembly GCA_943136025.2). NCBI lineage: Eukaryota > Metazoa > Arthropoda > Insecta > Lepidoptera > Noctuidae > Agrotis > Agrotis puta. The sequence continues at coordinate 427,702 of OW964177.2, forward strand.
TATGTTACGCCTAGGATAATAAGGAATAATTATACCAAGTTTCATCGAAATCGAACCGTTAGTTTTCACGTGATGCCTGCACAAACAGACAGACAGACAGACAGACAGACAGACAAAAAATTTTTTAATCATATATTTGGGTTTGGTATCGATCCAGCAACACCCCCCGCTATTTATTTTTTCAATATTTTCAATGTACAGAATTGACCCTTCTACAGATTTATTATAGTATAGATGATATTTTCTCCAAAACAATCCAAAACAAAAATTACCTAAATGGGTCCAGCCGTTCTTGAATTTTAGTGAAACTAACGAACGATCGATTTTTATATAAAAAGATTTAAAAAATTTGTAACAAACAAAAATGTTTTGAATCATGTTTTAATCATACAAATATTACGCTAATAGGTTGCGTTTGTGTTTTGAGTAGTTAAATCAGAAAGAGTCCTCCCGCCAGTGGAAGGAACTGTCAGGCTTCTACTCACTAAAAAAGAACACCACTCCAATTTCTCTTTGCATTTCAGGGTCAGGGTTATATTTGCAGACAATTCCGCAGTCCGTTACACAATTATTATAAAGTTTAACTTTGAATGTCGAAAATATAACACATCGCAATTGTTGGACGACATTTTCATATCAAAGCAGACGAGAATACCTCGCATGCTTCAAAGTTTTTAAACTGACGCCTACACGGGAAACAATTGCTAGAACATTAAAATTCCTGTACGATCGCAGATCGCAGTCGGTCGCAGGCGTGATTTTACGTGGCTTGTGTGCCTACGTTGTTGAGTAACTGCCTGGTCACGACCTACTAGACTCGCTCAAGCGACTCGCGTCGTGCGACAGGAATTGCGGATAAAACTTTTTGAATATTTTTCACACTTATTACTGTATCACTTTTAAAACCTATTGTTGTAGCAGCATCGTTACTGAGATTGGTTGTATTATTGTGGCTCTGACAAGTCTGTTATATCTGGGCCACACTAACGATATTTCCTGTTGATTTTCGTGATACTACTTTTTTATGTTCGTCTAAACACCCAATAACGCGATAATAACGGCATTTCCCTTTAGTAAAAATGAATGCCCAACAATGCCGTTAAATATGAAGGACCAACCACGCTTCCAACATAACTTTTATATTTACGCGAATGAAGTAAGAGACGCGCGTGTTGCTCTAGATGAAAGTCGCATCGCTCGAAGGCGAGACCGAGGTCCAACTTGCACACGATACTGAGTGAGGCGTTCACTGTGCAGCATAATGTTCAGCGCACACTCCCCACTTCCTCACGACACGCGGACGTGCCGACTCCGGTATTTCGCAATTACATCTTGACTACAATCCCGACGAGCCGTTAAATGTATTTTGAATAACTTCCCGACTTCTATACGATACGAGGCTTTTTGTTCGATGTAATTGGAATGCTTCCGATGTATCGTTTTGTCTGCATAGTTTGACTCGGCCAGCCTTTGTAAGTGGATGATCCACAGTTTTTTTTTGTACGGACTTCAGTAGAGTTCGATGGTGAATTAAATTCTTTGTTCAGAGTTTTAAAATGTTGTGCTTTTGTTTTTATTCCAGTTAATCTCTGGCATGTCTATATTATGAAGGGGTGCTAAGACAGGAAACCTCCACGTGCGCCCGTGGACTGGAGCCCATCGGATACGTCCGGGGGGAAGACCAGTTTTTCGGGCCGGTACACCCTGGGATGCGGGCAAAAACTCTTTTAGGCAGTGTGTGCCTAAGGGGTCTCTTTGCCCGTATGCGAATAGCCTGTCGGGTGGATGCTCCAACGCGTGTCCCTCTGAACAGCAGAGGGCACAGCGGCGGAGCGGGCTTGCGGACGGTGAGTAATGGGTAAGCTCGCCGTCCGACCAAGGACCAAGCCCGGGTCGGTGGCGCGTCGTGTTTCACGCGTCACCGACGGGGCCAAATGCCTGCTGGGGTCGCGGCTTTTTTCTTAATCCAGGATACCGCGGCCCCGGAACGTAAAGGGCATCCGAAGAAACACGGGTGGATTTTAGTCAATAAATAAATAAAATATATACAGATACAACCACGAGCAATAGTACCATTCAAAAGCGAAGTACATGTTCACCTACTATATTGGTTCAACTTTTGCATTACCATGAATCTTCTATTTTAGAATCCTTGCTGGTACGAAATAGGTCTTTTATTTCAAAGTTGAAACCAGTATTTCACGAAAAAATGGCAATTTTATTCCTCGGGACTTTGTACCCTTGAAAGTGAAGGATTTACAATAACTACATCACACTTTTTTTATATCGTGGTAAAATCATCAAATGAGTCCTCCCACCCAGGGCAGGGCAGGACTGTCAGACTTGTTCTGACTAAAAACCACGGTGTCCTTCAATAGCCCTTTACGTTCCGGGGTCACGTTATTTGTTAGTCCCGCGACCCCGGCAGGCTTTGGCCTTCTAAAGGTGAGCCCCGTCATTGTAACTTCATACTTACTAACTAGTTAAAGCCATATGTTAAGTTCATTAAGGGTAATTATAATTTCCTTCTCGTATTTACCAAGTTAATGATAATTACAACAAGCTTCACACACGCTTTGAAGACTAAATCCCGCGGTTTTCATATTAATGTGCCTTTCAGAACATGTTCACAATGCATATATCTTATGTATTATGACGTCACAGCTTATTACATGGTTGAATAAGTTAATTATAGCTCCCGGTATTCAAGCAAGGGATTATAGACGTTACGTGGATGAGATAGAGGTGGATATTGCATGTAGGGGAGAGGGCGCTACTGTGCGCACGTAAACATCAGCTCCGTATATAAAAAACGTTAAAAATAGTTTAAGTGCATAACTTGTGATAAAAAGTCAATAGAATCCAAGTGCATAAAGACCTTCAGTGATTAGAAGTGCAGTATAAAGCTAAAGTTCATAAATACTCAAGAAAACAATACTTCTCTTAAATAACGACCAAATTTCAAACCTGTGGAAAAAATAGTGAGATGTTTGAAGAACACATTATTTGAGGATCAGGTGCTGAAGAAAACTTTGGGACAAGCACCTACCATCATAAAAAGGTACGCAGAATCCCTTTAAATTGTATATTTGTAACATACTAATAAAAGGAAAGTTTAAAGTTCAAAAAAGGGAACAAACAGAATTGAGTAAAGCGCCATCTGTGGGCGAGTAGCAAGTCGCAAAAAGTTTCGATCCAAAATAGTTCATAGTATATCCGCCAGAGGGCGCTGTTTGCAAAATGGCTCTTATATGTGCTGGTTGTAAACAAAACGTACCCAACAACGACTACTTATCCTGTTCATTATGTAACGGTGTATATGATTTGGAATGTGCCAATATTAACCATGAGCGCTTTAAAACAATGATGGAAACAGAGAGCATTGAAACCTGGAAATGCCTAGCTTGTTACTGCAAAATACCAAAGCGAGGAAATATAAACACACCCATACGCCCACAAGAACATGACTCACGCCCGATAACCACACCACCGGAAATAAACAATGTCACAATTAGAAGAACAATAAAACCTATGAATGATACTACCAGTTCCCTGGACTTAAGTCTATTGGGTGATACAATATGCGCGCAAGATGAAGGTAAAACACCCCAATCTATTACACAAACAGAACTAACACTGCAGAACATAGGTGAAATGATAATGCTTCGTTTAAAAGAAAATAATAGGTCAATCATCACCGAGCTACAGAATACTATCCAACTAGAGTTAAATAAGGCCATCCAAAAGTTAAGAGAAGATTTTGAACGCGAAACAAATTGCTTACAAAGGCAAAACGAAGAGAGGAAAACGGACATCCAACATGTAAACACGGAAATCGAGAACTTAAAAATCGAAAACGAAAAGTTAAAAACTGAAATAGAGAGCTTGAAGACGCGAAGTAATACTTGCCAAACTAAGTGCACCGAAAGCTACTCAAAGAAAATAGTTTTGTACGGATTTGATGAATACTATAAGGAGCCTGTAAATAACTTACACATCAGATTGATCGACTTATTTCGCGAATTTATGAATGTTGACCTGATGGGCTACATTGAAGAAACCTATAGGATTGGCAAACGAAGCTCGAAGAACCGCCCATTAGTGATAGAAATATTAAGCAAAAGGATGGTTACGTATCTCAAAGAAAATAGCAACGTATTTCGAGGAACTAAACTATTTTTATCGGAATTCTTAGATGATGAAGCACGAAGGGAAAGGAAATTGCTGCGCGAAGAAATGTTGAAAGCAAGAAGGCAAGGACTTCACGCAGTAATCCGCGATAATCAACTATTCATTGATGGAAAAATAACGAATAAAATAAATAATATAACTGACAACCAAATGAACACAAATAAATGGAATACACAAGCAGACTTATCATCTTCTCAAAACAACAACAATTTTTTTCGCCGCTACACCGACACAGGGGACAGAAACAGAACACCTCGAAAACAAAGACCTACAATTTAGAATATTATTTCAGAATATCCAAAGCCTCTCCAATAAACAGCACTTAATGGAAGCCTTCATTCAACAAACACCAAAATATCATGCTATATGTGTATCGGAAACCTGGCTATCAAAGGAAAGACTGGATTTAATAAATTTTAGTGGCTACAAGGTTGCGGCCTCATTCTGTCGGAAAACTCGCACTGGTGGCGGCGTCTGTATTTTCCTACAAGAACACATAGAATACTTGGAGAGAAGTGATATAACAGACATGTCAATTGAATATGTGATAGAAGTGTGTGCAATAGAGTTACCAATGGAGAACTTACTATTAATAATTATTTACTGGAATAGGAGAGAGGAAGCTATATTTTATAAACAATTAAAACAAATATTAGATTATTTAAATAAGAAAGACTTCAGACTGAATATTGTTATAGGAGGAGATTTTAATATAAATGTATTAGATAGTAGCTTAAAAACAAACCAATTTTTAGATCTCATGTTAGAATATAATTTTGTACAGCATATAAAAGAACCAACGCGAGTGACCCAAACCACCTCTACGTGTCTAGATCTAATTTTTACAAACTGCAATATAAAATCACACACCACAGTGGAAGAGTTGGGGTTCTCTGACCATAGAAGTACAATAATAAAACTGGCTGTACCCCAGCTAACGAGACAGATAGTCTGGTGTGTTGAAAAGAGGCTGTTCAATAGCAAAAACATAGAAAGTTTCAAATCTAAACTAAAAGAAATAAAATGGAACGATATAATAAAGCCCAGTAGGGACATTGATGAAAACTATAAATCATTTAACGATACACTTACTGACATACTTAATCAATCTATACCAAAAACAAAATTAAAGCTAAAAACAAACTACAAAAAACATTGGCTAACGAAAGGCATAAAAATTTCTTGTAAAAATAAAAGGCTTGAAAAAATACTCTCCATTAAAACAAATAACCTTTTACTTAAACAACACTACAAAATATATGAAAAAACTTTAAAACAAATAGTAAAAAAAGCTAAAAAACTACAGTATATAAATAAAATAATGAAATCTAATAACAAAGTAAAGACTATGTGGAAAATTATAAACGAACGAACGAATAAAAACGTAAAAAAGGTAAAAAAAAACATAACGCTACATCTAAATGACAATGCTATCTCGGACCCAAAGCAAACAGCAAATATATTTAATAACTTCTTTGCGTCTATCGGAGAAGGATATGTGCAAACCCCCGGCAAAGAACCACGAAACATCTCTGTGGTCCACCGCACAGAAAATACCATGTTCCTAAGTACAGCAGGTCCCAGTGAAATAAATTTAATATTGAAAAGCCTTAAAAACAAAAACAGCTATGGAATAGACGAAATACCGCCAACCCTAGTCAAACAGTGTGCAGATGAGTTGACCCTACCCTTCTACTTGCTAGTCAATCAGTCTTTTGAGGAAGGAAGATTTCCAAACTACCTAAAAAAAGCCATTATAAAGCCAATTCACAAAAAAGACTCAAAAACCGACCCCTCTAATTACCGCCCTATTGCTCTTTTACCTACAGCCTCGAAAGTATTCGAGAAAGCAATGTGTAATCGCGTCTATTCATTTTGCGAAAAATATAAAATTTTTAATGAATCCCAGAATGGTTTCCGCAAGAACCACTCTACAGTTCTAGCAGTATATAATTTTATCCAGGAAGCCATTAATATAATTGATAAGAAAAAATATGCCGTAGGTATACTGTTAGACATGACTAAAGCTTACGACAAAGTGCAATTTGACATCCTACTTAATAAGTTACAAGGAATAGGGATCCGCGGAAAGGCTTACGAATGGTTCAAATCATATTTAGAAAACAGAGAACACCAAGTCGAAGTAGAATATTACAACGAACATACAAAACAAATCCAATACGTTCGGTCGGATAGCAAACAAATTAACGCCTCAATCCCCCAAGGGAGTGTTATTGGATGTCTCCTATTTATCATCTATATAAATGACCTCCCTACAATCATAAATGAGTCATGTGTTCTGTTTGCCGACGACATCTCAGTACTAACCTCCTGCCACGACAATACCAACTTAACCGAAATACTTACAGGTATACTCAACAAAATTATAACCTGGATGACAGAACATAATCTTGAACTAAATTTCAATAAAACTAAAATCATATCCTTCTATCCACATCAAAAAACTCCTTTAGACATAACATTTACTTACAATGACAAAATAATAGAAACAGTAAAAGAATTCAACTTACTTGGCTTATCCATAGATACACATTTAAATTGGAAATCGCATATTAAGAAAATCAGGACAAAGTTGTCAAAATTTGCCTATGCCCTCCGTGAAATAAAAAAATCAACTAATCTCTCCACTGCTCTGGTTACCTACTATGCCTATGCATACGCATGGTTAAGCTACGGCGTAATATTATGGGGAAATAGCACAGACGCATCAACACTTTTCATACTACAAAAACGACTGATTAGAATACTAGCCAATATAGATAACACAGACAGCTGCAAACCCCATTTTCAAGAATATAAACTTCTAACCCTACCTTGTATTTATATCTTGGAAATGTGTAAATTTGTTAAAAATAATGAAAAGCTCTTCACTACACGAGAAAACATACAGACCCACTACACACTACGACACAAAAATAGACTAAACCAGCCAGGTTCTAAACTAAAAATACACTCCACAAGCACTTTAGTAATGTCAGTTAAAATATATAATAAATTACCAGATGACATTAAAAATGAACAAAAATTTAATATCTTTATAAATAAATTAAAACAATTTCTAATCCGTAAATGTTATTATAATGTACATGAATATTTCAATGATAAATTTAATTAATAAATAATAATACCGAAAAACGCAATAATAATCTATAATACAAATAATAATAAAACATGTATAAATTAAATAGTTATTGATGCATAGATTCAATATTTAAGTCGCAAAAATTATGTGATACATTTAATTATAAGCCCACCTACCTACATTATATTAATTGAAGTTGTAAACAAATATTTATAATAGCCCTCCTCCAAATTTTTATGTTGTTATGCCCGACAGGGCCCACAATGCTCCAAAACTATTGTATGTATCTTTATGTACCTACCACCTAAGTTCACATTGTGGAATGCAATAAACGAATTGAGTATTGAGTATTGAGTATTGAGGGGGATAAGTATTAAATATGCTTTAATCTGACGCGGTAATTTCCGATGGCGTGGTTAGTTTTTGATTAAAATTAAATGAAATTAAATAATGTAAGGAAAACCTAGTACTCTAAAATGTGTGTTTTATAACCTGTAGTGGGGTAGCATAATAAAATAAAATATAGTGATTTTACGTAACTTACAGTGTGGTGATAAAAAACCTACCCACAGAACGCCTTCAGACTTAGCGATAAAATGTTTTATTTAAGTATTTAAGTAAGTTTTGCATATTTTTATTACCAGACATTACAATTGTAAGTGCCTTGGTTTATCACAGAAGAGCTCTAACATTTTTACAGTCCGAGTACTAATAAAGTTCTTACTACGCTGTTGAAAATTTTACCTTACACTACAATCTTTGTTCATCATATTTAGTTAATTTTACACACACGTGGATGAATGTAATATGATCAACTTGGATATCCGTATAATTTAATAAAGTAAGCCTTTACGTTATCAAATTCTAATGAACGCTTTGACATTTTCACGTGTAAAATTTAACAAAATTCTGATAATATGGTCAGCTTGCACTAGACACCCACGGCGACGAACGTCGGCAGACGATCTCCGGCCACCGTAGTAATAGGAGTTATGGACAACTCGCTGTCCGACCATGGACCATGCCCGGGTTGACGGCGCGTTGTATTCTACGCGCGCCTCAAAGAGTGTCAGCAAAATGACGGGGCCCCTCTCTAAAGGGCCAAAGCCTGCCAGGATTGCGGGACTTACGAATTACCGTGACCCCGGAATGTAAAGGGCTATTGAATGACACCGTGGATTTTAGACAGTACGAGTCCGACAGCCCCTCCCGCTCTGCCCTGGGTGGGAGAATTCATTTGAGGATTTTACCACGATAAAAAAAAGCCAGTTTGCTCGAACAAAGCACTAGAAACGTAAGTAATATTTTTGTTTTTTATGAAACTTTTATGTCTCCTATAAAGTTATTTGTAATGCAAGCATACATACCTAACACTACGCTTGCGATCCTATATGGGTTGAAAATAGTGTTTCTAAAGTACACCCATATTTAGTTTGATATATTATAGTATTGCCATCACACACAAATGCAGCTCCTAACGACCACTTGCTCAACATTCGCTCTTGAGACCACAGATCAATGCAATCCATAATGTTGCAGTTTATTTATTTAAATTCAAACATGGAGTCGACAGCGGAGCGCAGCGTTCCCTTACAGTTTACATCCTTCGACAGGATCCATGAAATATGTATTGTTTCCAACCGTACCCATTTCTCCCAGTAAAGGGCAACGCACACTTATCGAAACAACATCGTTAACTCATAATAGCATTTTCTCATATCGACATCATTTATTTTATAACTATAAAGGTGACAAACTAGTATGCAGTCCGTCTGCTGGTGCATGGTCATCGTAGCCTAGGGCACCTGCAGCACCAGAGGTATCACCTACGCGTAGCTGATCCTGCAACTTTTTCACACCCTTTTTTAGGGTGTAACGTGGAAAGAAACGTTGTATCGACAGTTAAAAGGAAAACATTTCTGTCTTATGTCCTTCAGCTGTTGGCACAACAATCCTTCAGGAAGAACTGGCTCACTGAAGTGTAGACGAGCTACTTGACGCTGGACTTATGCGAGTGGCTAGTCAGCAGCTAGTCGGTCCCTGACTATACTCTTACTCGTTGGTGATAGGCACCCCTATCACCAAGAGTACCACCTAGTTAATAGATGAGACGATGTTAAGGCGGGGTTTCGTTGTTTTTAGCGGTTTTGTGCTAATCAAAATCTAAATATAAGATCGGCGATCATCCTGTAATGCTAAACCATCACAGATACGTGCTGACTTCGGATGGATGCCTGGTTAATAAGTTGATAAGCCGAAGCCACGCTGATCTTAAGCAGTGCTTCTAACTGTACGTTTATCTTAAGAGAACCCTCCGATGCATTCGCTGGTATTGAGTTTACAATAGGATTCGCGTCGCGGCGCGGTGACGGCAATCATTCGCCTCTCGCCCGTCATATTGTAATATACGAATACGATGCCACGACGGAATATGAGAACGGATTCGTTGAAATTCAGAACATTCAAGAATTTCAACATAAAATGGATGTCGAAAAAATTGGCTTTTTGAAATATTGCGCTGGAAATTGGCTTGTATCTGTAAAATTTGTCAACCATGTTACACATTAATATTCTTATTTATGCCATTAAGTTCGGACAGGTAAACTAAATAAGTAGCAAAACATCGACTACGTGTTGTATAATCTTTTAAGACTATGCTTTGCAAGAAATATAAGAGCTTTAAATATATTTCACTGAATACTGTTTCGTTTTTCTACAAAGTAATTGCATTTCGACTATCTTTCGTTATATTCCAGACAAATTATAAAAACAAAGCTAATTCAGAAAAGCCTTCTCCGGAAAAGAACAAAACACATAATTGCAATATTATATTCAGAATGAAAACAAAGAAAATCCTATCGTAATACAAAGAAAATATTCTAGATTGTTCTCCGATGCAATCCCAAGCGAGTGCTTTGTCTCGTCTCTTTTTTAATTAATCTTCATAAAGAAATCTCACAAGCGCCGTAAAGTAGCAATTGTATTTCAATTTTAAAATAATATCATGAATGCGAGATGAGAGCGAGAGAATGCATCGCATACATATGTATGCAATGAGATGATATCTCGCAACTTGGACTACTTCCACCCCTCGAGGACTGTTGGAATAAAACAATAGTAGATAGTGTGTCGCAGCAGTTAAAATGTTTGTTTTGCTTCTAAACTGTCGTTATGATGCTTTGAATGTTACTGTAAGCTTTTGTGAAAAGAGATCGTAAAACTATATTATTGTCGTAAATGTTAAAGATGTTATCTAAGAGAGGCATAAAATGGAAAATTTAAAGCTTCGAAACGAGTAACAGGTCCTTAATTCTTCGTATCTGATCCACATTTCCTCTATAAAATGTCTGACACATGTCGCAGTCGATGACACATCAATCATACAGCCAGTACTCCCGACATAGGAGGCGACTACGCCGCAAGACCTCGCCCGACCAATAAGGACTCATATCGAACTATCGTTCCATCAATCAGGACTCGTATCTTCTAATTTGTCGCGATATTTATCTAGCGGGCTTCTCCAAGTGACGGGTGATCGGAATCGAGCGTCTCTTTAAACGCAGCCTCTCCGGCGGCTCGGAGCCCAATTAAGATAAACTTAAGAGGAATTTACCAATAAACTTCTTACAATTTAATTTACCTTTTTTTTTCTTTGACGCTTTTGATGAAAGGAAAACGGTTTATGAGTGTTTCTTCGTTGAGATGAAAGATTGTACGCTTCAATATCTTTGTGAAAAATTCAGAGAGACAATCTTCAAGTCCAGAGAATTTTACTGTAGTTATAACATGTTTATTTATTTTATCCTTTATTTCAGGCAACTAAAGGCCCATAAAACACAATACTTCTCTTTATGATATTGAAACTGTGTACTTCGCAAGACCGGCTCAAGAATTTAACTGTCACTACACGCTTTTTTTTTTTTTGCGTGGTAAGATCATCAAATGAGTCCTCCCACCCAGGGCAGGGCGGGAGGGACTGTCAGACTTGTACTGACTAAAATCCACGGTGTCCTTCACTAGCCCTTTACGTACCGGGGTCACGGCAATCCCTTGGTCCCGCGACCCCGGCAGGCTTTGGCCCTCTACAGGCCCCGTCACTGTGCTGACACTCTTTGAGGCGCGCGTGGAACACAACGCGCCGTCGACCCGGGCATGGTCCATGGTCGGACAGCGAGTCGCCCATTACTCGCTGCCTGCATGCCCGCGCCTACGGTGGCCGGAGATCGTCCTGCGACGTCCGACGCCGTGGGCGTCTACCACTGCGGCTGGGGTGGAGGGAGGACGCTGTCCTCTCCCTCAGGCGGCCCGCCTCCTCCTTCACGAGCATGACTGCTTCGCAGAAGGAGGCGACCGCTTCCCACTCCGTCTCGCCCCGCAGCATGGCCTCGACCAATGCCGGGCGCGAGAGGTCTCCGCCTATCGCCGTCGTGAGGACACGGCGGTGCTCTGCCCGAGCGGGGCAGTCCTGCACCGTATGCTCCACCGTGTCCTCCGGACGATCCTCGCAGTGGTGACACCCAGGCGTTTCTTCCCTCCCTATCAGACACAGGAACCTCCCGAAACTTCCGTGTCCGGTGAGGACCTGCGTCATGCGGTAGGTCAGGACGCCGTGTCGCCTATCCAGCCACTGCTCAAAGAGGGGTCTTACCGCCGCGATTGCGGCGTGCCCGGTCACTATACACTAGCATTTAAATGATGAATACTTTAATTACTGAATTAATGAGATACACATAGAATCATCCGTCAACTTCAAAGTAAACTTACCAATAACACTTGATGAGGCTGGCAGATACCGTCACTAATAGCAAAATAACTTCCTCAACTTTATAAACCCTCTCAAATTTTCCTGATAATCTCGTTAATAAAATCAAAGGCCCTCGTAATTAAACGGTAATAAACAAAATAACGTAATGAGTATAATATAACAAGCTAACTCAATACGGGGAGCGATCCTAATTGACTAAATGCTCAGCATTAATCCGATTTAAAAGATAAATTATTTATAGGAATTTCTGGGACGGTATTTGAAAATTATTCGGTAGATTGCGGAGATAAGGGAGCCGGTCATTTGTTAAACTTTTTTCATTTCACGGAGATTTTTTGTCGTAATATTTCCGGTGATTTATTTCAAGGGAGGTAAAGTATTTTTTGGAGTCTCTTGTGTTGTTCCCTAAGCTAAGAAGCATCGAAATCTAATTTAGCAAGTTTAAGTCTTATAAATATACAATTTTTGTTTTGGTTTGAAGTTACGATAATCACGACAGATCTATACATATAATAAATCTGTAGAAGGGTTAATTCTGTACATAAAAATAAATAGCGGGGGGTGTTGCTGGATCGATACCAAACCCAAATATATGATTAAAAAAATTTTTGTCTGTCTGTCTGTTTGTGCTGGCATCACGTGAAAACTAACGGTTCGATTTCGATGAAACTTGGTATAATTATTCCTTATTATCCTGGGCATAACATAGGATACTTTTTATCCTGGAAAAATACGTAGAAAAAAAATCTTATTTTTCAGTTTTATTCCTAGATGTTGTTCTGTAGAACCGCGAACACACGTTGCATTACCCGCAGTGGATTCAGCGCCGTAATATTTATAAGATGTCATTGTCAGAGTTACTCAAAATGAGGAAACAAACCATCCACGCGAAGACCGACATCCGCGTGGACGGAGTCGCGGGCGGAAGCTAGTTAAACATAATTATACGAATTTACAACATTCATTGATGACTTCTACAGACTTTGTACAAAGTACAACGACCATCTAAATACACGACGCTGAAAACTGTTACGTACCTTGAACTAACTTGATAACTTCCAAACTATATTGTAACTACAACAACGCTTTTCAATCTTTGCTGAACTCCAGTTAGTTTCTAAACCGACACACAATGGCTGCAGCCTCCATCCGTCATAGCATACAATAAGCTGCACCTTGCAGCTTGTGCAGCTACATGCAGCTAGATGCAGCTGCATTATCTGCACCTTACAGTAAAGACCATTACTCACTGCGTCGTGATTGATCGCACCTGGCGAGGTTTTATTTGTTCGGCTTTAAAATGTAGACTGCAACGGCTTTTAGATAAGTATAAATGGTGGCGTAAGGCAGGTTGGATTTGCAAACAAAATCCTTTATTTTTGTAGATTAGTTTTAACGGGACACGGGAGGCTTGGGTGGGTATAATTTAGTGGTTTTTAAATTGAAATCTAATAGATAAATAGAATATACTTTATTGTAGACTAAAATTATTACACATCTGTCTTATAATATTGCTAATTATAATGTTACAATGGTGATCTTATGGCTAATAGCGATATCTTCCAGACAACCTTTGGATGGACTGTACGAACTTACAGTTTAAGTTAATATCCATCGAAGTAAGTCCAGTGCTGCACGAGCCCTCAAGTTATTTCTTTGTCAAGTTATAAGCTCCCGTCATCACTTAAAGTTTTAATAACTTTGCTAAGTAGATTGGCCAAATATTGCTTTCAACATTGATGGATCGAGTTTTAAAAAGCTAGTCTAATTATAACAATAAAAATATGATGTATTATACTACGCGTGCAAGTATTGCGCAGTCTATCGTGCCGGGTTCGCGGGACTGTAGGTACGAATTACCGTAAGATCGGAACGTAAAGGGCCATTGAAGGTCACCGTAGATTTTAGTCAGTACGAGTCTGACAGTCCCTCCCGCTCTGCCCTGGGTGGGAGGACTTATTTGATGATCTTACCAAGTAAAAAAAAAATGGTCTTATCAAATGTAGCTAGGGTTCGCGCCCCGACTGAAATCCTTTTGATGCGGCGCTAATGTATATGGTATTACATCAAATTGAATTAAAACATGTAGTACCACGAAATTTCCCTAGGATATAACAAAAAGGCCGTTAGCTATAATGACAGATTACGCCATTACGCCATTGGGTCCATCACTAGGTCGCACTACAGACATTATCTTATATCGAGCCAACGAGCCGTGAACTCCACCCGGGACTACAGTACAATGGCTCGAGTTGTCGAACAACGAGCCAGCAACAGTGACAACAGGCGACAACGAGCCGCGACACATACACAACTGTTGCTTGTCGATCATGCTTTATTTATGTAAGTTGTATGTTTATGTAACTCATACTTATTTTAAAAGCCTAAAATGATTGAGAACGTAGAATTATTATACGGTCCTCTTAAAGTACAGATAAATATATAAATAAGTACTACTAATGTGTTTGCGGATACTTTCGAAAGAGCAAGGTGCAATTTTAATCAATTAGAGTGTGAAAGCTCGATTCGCTTTAAACAAAGTCCTCCTGATCATCAAATGGGGAGAGGAGTAGCGGGAGGACTCTTTTGATTATGTTTTGACAAACAACAACACTTGGTTGTGTCAAACACAATCAACATGTTCATGTAAAACCACCACTGGAAGTAAATACTCTTCCACAATATCTAACTCAAAATGTTCCAGGTTTCTAACAGAAATTGTTTTACAATATTCTGTCTTTATTTTAAGAGATACGAGAACACCGTACATGTAAATATTTAATAAGAAAACTTTTGTTTATCTTAAAGCTGGTAGACATGTTTCCAGTGATTTAGTAACCAAACAATAACTTAAGTCATTACAAGCGTGCTTACTGAGCAACAAGTTGTTACTTCACAGTAAGTTTTACTTTAACGGAAATTATAAAGTTAAAGAATAAACATGGTTATTCATGTGTGAGAAATGAAAGTCTCATTTGAAAGTCAAAATATAATACCAACATACTGAACAAAATACCAAGAATTCAATGAAAATTTTTCCTGTCTTATAAGAAACAAATTGCCTTCTTACTAAAATTACGTTATAACAAAAAAAAGGTTTGCCAATTATTTGAATGATGAATCCAATATCTTTCAGTAACGAAATTTTGGTCCTCAATCAACAATATTTTGCGAGGAATAGAGAGAAAAGAAATTACGAAACCATAATATAACATTATTTTGGCATCAGAGAAGTTAACGCTTTGATGGGTCTTTGTGCACGGTCAACCAGATTATTTTGTGACATAGTCTGAGCGTCTCACCTGCCGGTGGACTCAGCTCTCGGAGCACGTAAACTATCAAACAGAACCCTTCCTCACTCCAAACCTTGTTAACTCCCAACAAGCTTAAATTGACACTAAAAAATGTTAGTTATTTACTTTGTGAACCTTTCATTTTGCTCACAGCGAAAGCTAATATCACGAACAAACATTTCATAACTTCTGAAGGGAACTGAGAGAGGAAATACTTCGCAGTCAAAGCACAATATTCTTGACGTTTGAAAAATAATCGAGTATTGCAAAAGTTGTCGTTAAATGGAATAATGGATCGCCCAGTGGCCTACATTAGGGGAGCGTTCTCTTGCGGGACGTGGACGGGGCGGGAGCGGGGCAGGTGCGGGGCGGCCGCGTCCGCTAACCGTCCGCGTTCATTTGCTCTGTTTGCCACACTCCATTCACTTCTCAATCGTATTTCATCAGTTTTCAATTGTCTCGCTTCATTTGCGGCGCGCTTTGTTTGTAGTCCGTTGTTCAGCGCACAGGCGAGATGGATAGCTGTGTTGCTGCGATTATATTATATACGACGATTCAGTTTCTCGTGGACTAGATATTAAGTAAGTGTTTCGAAATCACTATTGAATACAATTAGTTTCAGAACTTTGCTAGTCTGAATTTTGTATAGTATTGAGTCCTTGTATCAAAACAAAATTAAAGACGTATTTAGTGCCAAGAATCTTAGGTAAAGTATTCTCTTGTGATGTAGTTTAATAATAGTACCCACCAAGCTGTGGTATTTAATCTCCTGAAACACTTGTCAACAAAGTTTAATACCATCAAACGTTTCCAACCGACGGAAACTGATCGAGAATTCAAATCCCTTTACAATGCGCCATTGAACAGACACACAACGTAACTCTGTATTTGTGACAATACAAATTGACCCTTATTAATCAATGTTTAAATCCGGAGCGAACGCAAACGAGCTTGTTAAGAGGGAGCAAATTATTGTTATTTTGATGGCGTCAACGTGATTCATTTTGTTATCCGACGCCATTGTTCTTGTATTTAGATGATGCGGTGGTGTTCGCAAACTGCTCATTAATCTTTCTCGAGTTGCCAGAACACACGTAAGAGAACTCGAAAACATTTGGATACTGTCGTAAACATATTTGATTATTAAGAATTTGAAATTTGTAATAAGATAAAGTGATGTACAATTGTAAATACCAGTCGAAAAAGATAAAGTTAATACAAATAAGTAAAACAACAAGAGCATGTCAACACAAAGCAGTCCCAAAAAGGCCGTAAGTTAGAAGAAATAAAGTTTCCTCGTGGCCGGAATCGAGTAACAGCAGCTGTGTAAACCTTTTAGAATTCTACTGAAACGGCTCCCTGGCGTTCCTAGGCACACATCCAATCTGGGGCTCCCTGTTGAGTAATCTCTCTTTGACAAATCGCCTCTCGGAGTCGGAGGCGCCTCGCTCATCTGTCTTACGTATTTGCGTTTAGGTTTTTCAATTTTGTGCGCGATGGTACCTAGAGACTGGGCGGAAGGTTCGGCTTTTTCAATTGGGTTAAACTTCGGCTGAATATTTATTATCTTTGTTTTAGGTTTTGCTCTGAAACTAAGCAGCAACTGCTGTAGTTTTTGTTAAAATAAATCGTTCATAGCTTATACTGAGAGCAAAATGTTACGTGTTGAAGAGTTTTTGTCGGAACTGTTTGAATTTTTTACGACTTACTACGTACAGAGTTTCGCAATTCTGGTAAGAACCTCATAGAAAAAATTATAACTTTGGTTTTTATTATGATATTGTTCTTGTAAGAAGCACGTCTCTTTTTTATTTGTATTCTCCTTTTCTCAAAAAACCTGTAACAAGTTTATTATGTGTCAAAAAACGAGAACATCATCTACATACACAAAACCGTCTTAAGTGTCGTGGAGAGCACATCAAAGAATTTCTCGTCGCTGAAAGTTGTCGAGGCATCTAAAACCCATAAATAAAGGGCGGTGAGCCGCCGGCACACGCGGGAGGAGGCTTTGAAGCCTGCCTCAATGGAGACACGGTGCAAAGACGATTTGGTGGATGGCGACGACAATCTCTCACACGGTTTGCGAAGCCCGCCACAAAAGGAACCGCTCACTGACATTTATCAAGAGAACCTTCTATTGTTTTGGGGATTGTACCTTTAATGAGTCGAAGTGGTCATTTTTCATTGAACTCATTTTCAAAAATAACCTAAAAGAAAAGATTATTTTTGAAAATGAGTCCCTACTTCAGTTATATAATTAAGCTTTCTTCTTCAACGTTAAACACTTGTTTCTATTTGAACGAATACAAGCACACTACAAAACATTCAACTCATGAACTCAAGTTGAAAACTAAAACACTGATTCCTCTGTTCTAATTGAATTAAAATACGGCTCCACCGTATGAGTGCAGTTTGAAACAACGTTAACTTTTTAATCAACGGTCCCTTGGATCTTAAAGTAAGATCCTTTTTGCATTAAAATTCATCAAGCAAGTAACGAGGAAAGTTTCTTCCAACTCCACTTTATTAAGATATAGTTGTGGGAACAGACGGGAGACTAAAGTGAAGGGTGCGGTGTACTAAACTTGTTGTATCTGTTACGATGGACAGAGTTCTGATGTATGCAGAACCAAGTTTATGGACAGCAACTTAGTAGTTGTTAGTAAACTTATAGCTGTTAAGACATCTTATTATTTCTTAGAGTAAACGTAAAGTTGGTTCTACTTGAATTTGGTGCAACTAGGTTCTGTTTTTGATTATATTCAGGTAATTAATATTCTGGTCACTAATGACATAGCTTGGTCATATCTGTGTACGTGTTCCGCATACACAATAAAACCGCAACCTATTAAGGGATTACCGCGAGGCGCGTGTTGCTACAATAAGTTCCCTTGACCGTATTTTCTAACAAAATCTTTTTCACAAAAACTTTTCAACCGTTGAGTTGGGGCGTCGCAGATGGTAAGAAATAACCGGCCTCCGTAAAATATGGACCAATAACGGCAAGAGATAATCTTATTTACCTCCGAAGCGCCCAGAAAATAGGATACAAAATGTAGATTTAACTGAGTCATCAATTTCAGGAATCAGCGCCCGCTAAATTAGTTTGCAACTGAAGCTGAAAGTTAGTTTGTTGGTAGTGAGCGATTTAGTGTTGGCTTTCAGGTTCCTTGTTTGTTTAATGTTGTCTGACGTTTACGCGAATATTGTTCGTTGAATCTGAACTAGTTTCCTTAGTTGTTTATCTTTTAGTTTTGTTTTAAAAGCTTTCTGAAACTTTTGGTGTTTCGAGTATTTCAATTCCGTTTCAGTATTATTAAATCATTTGGAGTTAAGATTCTTTAATTCATCTAGTTTTCTTATCCTCTTTAAGTAATTAACGTCGTTCATATATCTTAAGTTTAGCACATTAACATTTACTCCAAACACTTGGAAACAAATTAATTCAATAACGTAGGCCCCTTGACGAGTACATCTTCATTTACAATTTTAATTGTGAGAACACTCATTAGCATGTACCACATACACATGTGTAAACCTACATAGGTTAGAACTTTGTTACTGCGGTGCGCGGTTTGGCTTTTGCTTTAATTTGGACATCGTGTATGAAGGTCAACGCGAGCTTAGCATCTCATTTCCTTTTACTCTCATATTCAAAACGTTACCTACGTTTTAAGACAATGTT
Organism: Agrotis puta; assembly: GCA_943136025.2. Taxonomy (NCBI): domain Eukaryota; kingdom Metazoa; phylum Arthropoda; class Insecta; order Lepidoptera; family Noctuidae; genus Agrotis; species Agrotis puta. Next base: position 446,739 of record OW964177.2, read on the forward strand.
TTTCAGTGACAAACCACATGTAAGTCGGATATAATGTCTAAGCAGTCAACTGGTTGATAGGGAGGGAATAAACGCCTGGGTGTCACCACTGCGAGGATCGTCCGGAGGACACGGTGGAGCATACGGTGCAGGACTGCCCCGCTTGGGCAGAGCACCGCCGTGTCCTCACGACGGCGATAGGCGGAGACCTCTCGCACCCGGCATTGGTCGAGGCCATGCTGCGGGGCGAGATGGAGTGGGAAGCGGTCGCCTCCTTCTGCGAAGCAGTCATGCTCGTGAAGGAGGAGGCGGGCCGCCTGAGGGGGAGGACAGCGTCCTCCCTCCACCCCAGCCGCAGTGGTAGACGCCCACGGCGTCGGACGTCGCAAGACGATCTCCGGCCACCGTAGGCGCGGGCATGCGGGCAGTGAGTAATGGGCGACTCGCTGTCCGACCATGGACCATGCCCGGGTCGACGGCGCGTTGTGCTCCACGCGCGCCTCAAAGAGTGTCAGCATAGCGACGGGGCCTGTAGAGGGCCGAAGCCTGCCGGGGTCGCGGGACCAAGGGATTACCGTGACCCCGGTACGTAAAGGGCTAGTGAAGGACACCGTGGATTTTAGTCAGTACAAGTCTGACAGTCCCTGCCGCCCTGCCCTGGGTGGGAGGACTCATTTAATGATTTTACCACGATAAAAAAAAAAAAAAAACAGTCAACTGGTTAGTCATTAGATCCGACGATCTGATGGTTAATATAGACGAAATGAGTTGAATAATCATGTGGCATCATTTGAAATCTGAAACAGGTTCGGCAGAATTGTACTTCCCGTATTAGTCATTAATTCGTACCTGTAATGTACGTAGTTTCAGTCACATTCAAGCTATAAATACAGTTCCGGTAACATGAACTTGCTAATTTGGCTATGGTAATAATTTCCGTCATTTCACGTTCACACAAAGTGATTCTCGTTTGAAATTATCTCGCGTGAGTTATGTGTGTGGATACAGTTTAATAATTCGAGCGTTTTGGTGATTCAACATTATTTGATTCTATTTAAAAGTTTGTTTAAACTAGACATTAATTGTAATCCCTCCTTTACGCAAAAGTTTTGAGCAAGACAGCTTAAACTTATATCAATAAATAATTAAGAACTTGCTTGGATTTGAAAATTCTTTTTTATCTTTTTGTCTGATCGTTGCCGTAGAACAAAAAGCAGTCATTTGTGTGCCTTTTGAAACATATTGCATGTTTTATTTATAGATTTTGGAGTGAGGTGACTTTCGGGCGATGTCTTTAGGTCCAATGTCACGAAATTGACCTCTGTACAATTGTGACATAGGTACACTTCGTTCTTATTATAATATATAAAGGCCTTTTGCTTACGCAGAATTCCAATAAAGTTTTTTTTGTTACACTTTATTTTTTCTTCTACAATAACAGTACAATCACATTTGTGATTGGAAAAGTATCTAAAGATATTTTAAAAACTTATTGGTTTTGGGTCATGGTATGCATAAAATAATAGATAATCTTAAAACGTCATTTCAGCCTCTTGAAGACATTACTAAGAAATCGGTTTCAGGGATTTTTCAAACTCACACCTTGTCTATGTTTAAAAATCTGGTCAAAAAGCATTTCCTCTCTCCATAATCATTAATATTTCTTTGCTTTTGTTTCATGATTATTATAGCAGCAAAATATCACGGACAACCTACAGTATTGTTTTTCCCGCTTCTTCAAATCCATCCAAAGGTTGTCTTATCCTGTTTATAAGATACACTTTGTATCTGTAATTTGTATGATGTGCATTATAAAGTGTATTCCATTCTATCTATTTATCTATGTTCTGCTCCATTAAGAGCGAGAGTTTACTTTTGTTGTTTTCCAAAACACAACGCAAATAAAAAAATGAATCGGTTAATATTTATGGAATTGTGGAAAACAAAATGAAGGTTATAAAAAGGCTTAGTACGGTCAGATATAGCGTTGAAACAAACCTAATAGTCCACAAAGGTTCGAATCACGCCAATTTATCTTTACCAACAAGAGAGCGTTCAAAACAAATCGCCCTCGTTGTATATAAAACGCACATTAACATGTAAACCCGCGCGAGTGATCCTGAACGCCTCGTTACACAAGTCGTTATCTCCTAAAGAGGTTACAAAAAGCCCGGGTATTAAATAACAAGGGCCTGGAAACCCACTGGTTCTGATTTATTCGAACGGAAAACTATCTTTTTGACTAGCTGACAAACTCTTCAATAATTCAGAAGTGCTCGTGAAAGGGCCTCATTGAAATCAATGCTTTGAAAAAAAGATTGGGTTCTTTTTGGTTTGCAACGGATACGTCTGGAGATTCTAGTAGGACTTGACCTCGTTTTTTTTGGATATGGGGAAATCCTCACGGATGAATTTCCGTCTGGGGAGATGTAGGTCAATTGTGAAGGATTCCAATAAACTAAAACCCCATGGTTTTTACTTTATTATGAGTCAGGAACCGTGTTTTAATTGACTGAAACAATTAATTTTTATTGGTGCTTATAGATTGAACTTTTTTTTTTAAATTCATATTAGATGAAACTTCGAGCCTGATTTGACTAAAACAAGGAGTAATAATGATTCCTTTTTATATTCGCAATAAATTTCCAATATCTCAAACTGGCATCATATTCAAATTAGGGTAAATGTTTAGTAACAGGCGGTCGGTATGAGAAAAAAGAAATTTCATGATCCGACGCAGCCTTAAACAAAATTGATCACGAAATCGTACATTTAGGAGGCTCACACAATTTCCTCACGTTACATATATAATAATGTAAATACAAGTTACATCTTTTACTGAGCCCAAAAACAAAGCAACACGTGTAACTGAGCCTGAGCGTTCAAGTAAAAAGGAACTTTATTTCTGCGACTTATGGTTAAAATTAGTTCGTGTGAAGAGAAGATGGTTACGCTGAAATTGTATTTACATAGAGGATTTGTTGATGGCTGTTATACATGGGTGTCGTTAGGATTACGATGTAGGTACACACAGAAGGTTCGCCTCGCCTAGCAACACAATATACTGATTTTTTAACGAAGAGCCTGTGTCACTGAAAACAAAGGACAACATAACGCTTTAAGAAAAATGCTTTTAGGACATTCACTTTCTTATTTTACTTTGCTAAAGGCTAAGCGATTCCTCTGGAGGTAACCAAAGTAGATCTCAGAGTGGCGCTACGCAGGCAGGAAAAATTCCGTCCTGGGACCCGATGGCTTACTGAGACAGCCATCGGGCCTAGCCAGCCAAGGTCCTAGACTCAAAGGCTCTCAGGCATCTACCATAAGGTTGTGTAAACGTATGTTATTAAAAAAAAAGTTATTATCAGTACAAACAACTGGCCGTTTTATTCCATATACAAAACAATTAAAACCGTGTTTCACGTGTATTGCCGTCATGGTACGCATTCTGCGACGAATAATGTCTTGCAGACGTGTGCGTAATTATACGGAGAACAATTAAGTTTTAATTGGAACGGGCGCCTCTCGTACCCCGCCAGTGTACTCACGCCTTTATTCCGACTTGTCCCGGGCCATTGTGCTCAGGGCTTTATGTCAAATGTTGAGCTCCCATTACCTGAAACAATTAAATTAATGTTGTAAACAAATGTAAGTACAAGATACAGTAGTAATTTATTGTCCAGCGTTTAGAGAGGCATTGTTTCTGAGTGATTTTATTTTTTAGCTCGCAATGGGGAATTGTACCTATTCTCTGAAGCCTTTGTCAAACAGACAAGCGAACCGAATGCGAAGCGTGACGTTTTTATTTGTAATGTATGGAATTGTTTGAATCCAGTCACATAGAAACGCGAAAGCGTGACAGAACTATCAGTCTGACGTCTCGCTGGCGTGTCGCTTCGGTTCGGAAACGCTTCGCTTTTGCCGGTCTGTTTGACAATGGCATTAGAGTAGAGCTTCGATGAAACTTGAAAACTCAATGATGTCTATAATGTGAACGAATACATATCTGCAGAAATCAATAAGTAACAATTTCAAAACATACAACTAAGCAACTGTGTGACCAGTCCATGTCGCGGGACTGACTAAATCGGTTACCATAACCCTGGAAAGTAAAGGGCTATTGAAGGAACATCATGGATTTTATTCAATACGAGCCTGTCTGTCCCTTTCGCTCCACCCTCTCACTCATTCAACGTCAGCTGTTTAATGAAAGATTTATCCGTAACGATAGGTGCATATGACATCCACCAATCCACATTGGTCCTCCGCTCTTACAGAGTGGAGGCCTCTGTCCAAGCAGTAGAAACGTTACTGGCCGATAATTCTACAATACACCATCATCATCATCTGCCTGTCTCTTCCCAACTATATTACAGGCCTGTTGGTCTAGTGGTTAGTGACCCTGACTGCTATGCCGGAGGTCGTGGGTTCGATTCCCACCCAGGACAAATGTTGGTGTGATGAGCACGATCAGTTGTTCTGTGTCTGGTTGTAATTTATCTAAAATATGTATGTATTTAGAAATATATAAGTATGTTTATCAGTTGTCTAGTACCCATAACACAAGCTCTGCTTAGCTTGGGACTAGATGGCGTTGTGTGATAGTTGTGGAATATTCATTTATTTATATTGGGGTCGGCTTCCAGTCGAACCAGATGCAGCTGGATATCAGTATTTTACATGAGCGACTGCTTATCGGACCTATAATGCTATAATACACCAAAACTTAAAAAAAAAAAACAAGTAACAGAAATCTTAATTCATTGAGTTTCACAAAGACGAATAGCAACAGAAGTAAAACTACTCATCGCACCCATTTACTTAACCGACTAACAAATAACAACAAAACAAAAACCCTCTGCCCTCCGAGAGGTCGTCAATCAGGAGGAGTGCCCTCGAAGCTCGATGCCAGCAGTATCAACAGGTCTCAACAACAATACACAAACAACTAAAGCTCAACAACTGTAGCTCGGTATACAGTTGTTAGTGTTGGCTTTAAGTGAAGGGGTTTTAAGTGGTCTAGTTTGATTCAATTTGTTTCAAATGTCGATAAAATCAGTCGGTATATCTAGGGCCTCCACACTAGGAATTTCTCCTGTGTCGTAGATGCGTTTACAAACATAGAAACTCACATAGACAAACACCCAGACCCGGAACAAATACTTGTAGGTAAAAAAAATAATTAAACTTTACGAATATTTGTTACATGCGGGAATCGAACCCGCGACACGCTGGGGAGCAGTCTAATCGCTCAGCCACTAACCTAACCTAACCTAACCGAGCTGTCAATTATTAGCCAATATTAAGTTAAGTGCGTAGACTCACTCGTTAATCTGCAGGTCGCAAGCGAAACATCTGTGAAGTGAACAAGAATGAAGTTCTGGGATCGATCTCTAAAAGTGACATTCCGGAAAACTAATAAGGTTGTAAAGTTGTGTTTTTACAAATGCAATCATGCTATTGGCCATGCAATATCTAAACCACCCTACATTAATTAAATTCTAGCCAAACACCATCTATAGCGAATTTAAATTAATAATCTTCTTCGAAACTTCACCATTTCTTGCAGCAAGACGCAACAAGTACCAAGTTTCTTGCGACGCTAACGTGAAATGAAACCGACAAGTTTATTAGCAAAGAGGACCGCAAACATTCAAGTATGGCACCTCTAAGGAAAACTTATGAATACCGCCTTTGATACCAACAGTTTCTGAAGAAGCTGAGATCGATACCGCGACCACATAGTCTCAGGTTGTGGTCTCGAAGTATCTTGAGACTAACTTTAAAAGACTCTGCTTATTAATTTGTTTGAATTCCTGTATATTTATAAGGTCACAGTATCCTCGTTATGGTTCCTAGGTATAAGTTTGTTCTGAATAAAGCTTTTAGTCGTTAAGATTTGTTAGTAACAAATAATTCTAAAAGTTTGTTAACATTCATTTTTGTTTATTTCTATAAATTATGTAGGGTCAGATGTCCAACAATGAAACAGAGGTACACAATAAAACACTGTAATATTTCTAAAATACTGCATTGCCAAATCGTGCATTATGTCGCGTTAGGACAGTCACGTGAACCCCCCGCCCTACCCCAGTTTGCACCGGCGTCGCGTGGAAGAAGACGTGTCTGCGGCGATTTTTTTAATTTTTCGACAAAAAAGTAAGTATTTTCAACATTCTTTATTGATTTTTCGTTAAATTATGGTTAGAAACATCATATTTTTCATTATTACCTAGCATTGAATATACTTCGTAGATTAATGTGGAATATATCTTATTTTACAAGTGTTATAATTTAGTGGTTTTTTTTGCGGTTAATAAAATAAACCTGAGGTAGTTAACAATGAAACAGTTGCATAATGTACACAATGAAACACTGTTTTATTGTGTACTGTCTTGTTTCATTATGTACCATAATTATAATATTAAGTACTTTCCGTGCAAATTACTAATTTTTGGTGCTACAAGTAAATTATAACATATTTGTTTTGCTTTTAAGACGGCGCGTTCTAAAGCTCTAAAACGCAAGAAAGGCGATCATTCGGGGGAAAATACGCTTCGAGCTATTCTTATGCACAGACATGGCAAGAGCTGGAGAAAAGCTACACAAGAGTGCAATGTATCTTATCCTACACTGTTTCAATACATAAACAAATATAAGAATGTAGATGATGCATCTTTACCAGGTCAAAGATTTACTCCCAACTACGATAAGTTACTTTTTAATATTTTTTTTTTATTGTGTGTCGTTATTACCTATTATAGGTAATCTGAAGAGTCTGGTTAAAGTGAAATTAAGAATAAAACCGTTTTTGATTGAACTCAAGTATTTTTTGTCATTCACCTACTCCTTATGTTACACAAAACATGAGACAACTTTTATTCAGTATGATGTTTCATTGTTGAATTTGTGGTGTTTCAATGTGTACCCGACAGTGGACACATTGACACATTACCCATTTTTAAGTTTTTATTTTTTGCTGATTGATTACACTTATTTTTTTTCTAAATATAAACGATATCAAGTACCTAATAAAATTTCCTACATACCTGTAAAAAATTAGAGTTATATCTGTAGAAACAAAAGGTGTATGAGCCTATGAATTTTTAGTGTTTCATTGTTGGACACATGACCATACCTAGCTGTTACCAGAAACTTATTAGGTACTTTTACTGTGTACTTACAGTAACTTTTAATAATTGAAATATCATAATTTGAATCAGTATGTGTGATAGTTAATGGTTGATATAATTCAGTCATTGTAGTCATGTTTTCCTGACACCTACTTTCATTTGATAAAATATCAAAATGCACTAATAAAAAAAAGCTACAAACAATTAACATCATCCAGCTACATTGCTCTTAATACAGGGGCCGCGGGACAGCGGGACTGCGGAACAGCGGGACACCACTATCGAGAGCTCGCGCCCTGACACATTTGTATGGCGTGCATTGTACGCGCCTTACTGTCGTCGTGTTCCGACACCCGGCCCACTTGTTACAGTGTCACCTGCCGGCGTGGCCCCACAGGTGGAAGATGTATTCAGTAACAAGACTTTGTGATCCCTCTAGCTTGGACGATCAGACGGCATTCAATTTGTAAGCGAGATTTGATGTAATACATCGATTTTATTTTATCCAATGGGTACAGTTTTTTTTTTGTATCGTGGTAAAATCATCAAATGAGTCCTCCCAGGGCAGGGCGGGAGGGACTGTCAGACTTGTACTGACTAAAACCCACGGTGTCCTTCAATAGCCCTTTACGTACCGGGGTCACGGTAATCCCTTGGTCCCGCGACCCCGGAATGGGTACAGATACAGTAAATTTAGTAACACAGAAACTAATGTAAAAAAGCGTGTTAGAAACTGTGGAGCGCCATCTGCAGGTATTCTACGATACTTCTATTTCTTTATCTACTTTCATACAACTGGTCATACAGGTTGATATTTTGGGATAATATCTAAATTCACTCAATCATCAATTTTTTTTTAAACGTTTTATTTTTGTTTTATAAAGACTAAAGCAAGACGCGTATTTCAAATGTAAATATTTTCTGATTCAATAGAAAATATTTACCGGCATTATGTAGCATCTGTCATGCAACTCTTTTGTGCAGCGCGCATTGTGCTCGTCTTGCCGTCAACGGGTTCCGACTGCTAGCCCACTTTCAACTTGATACCGTATATCAACAAGTTAATAAATGGAATAAGGGTATGAATGTTTATTTGTTAGTATGGTGACTATTTTGACTTTATGTAATTTAAATACTCACCTTGCAAAAATCACCTTCTCTGTCCAACCGTGTTTTGTAGTCTTATTTGATCGAAATCGTTTCATATTATACAACAGGTACCTTTTGCCGTTTAATTAAAAGTGACAGGAGATATGTGTAGGCAAAAAAAAATTAATGAAATTGTTTCATAAAACTGTCTAGAATAAACAAAATGTTAGTTTGGATTGTAGCCACTCGAAGATCTTTATACAATAACCGTTTTTGTTAAGCTGGTAAAGAGGCAACCCGCTGTCACGTCGTAATTCTTCATTACACAACTGTAACACTTCTCACGCTACCCTCCATTTATTTTCGTCCAGCGTGTCACGGCGAGTCTCGTCCCCACGGCGCGGCAGCACGTTAGCCGCGCGCTATTTCAGATGCCGCTCTCAAGTCTGGACCGCGGCTTATGTCAACTATGTGCTCTATACCTACCGTGTGTCCTCCACTTTGTGAGGCGCCAAATATTTGGGAACTTGGACAAAGATAGGAATGTTTCTGATGACTGCGGTGGAACTTGGACGTTGCAGTAAAGACGTGAGGACATTGCTTTAGAATTATTCGTCTTTGCCGGTCATGTTGGTTATTTTAACAACGCTTATATTGTATCTCGTTAGTTCGTTACGGTAATTGATGAATGCTACTGAAGGCGACAACGTCATAACATAGACAAATTCTGGGCCAACTCAATTTGAATTGCCATCGACACGCTAGGAGGACGAAAGTTTGTAACAAATATTTGCGTGGATGACTGCTAAAATGATAGAGAAGTAATGAAAGACGTTCTGCATCAACTACCAATAAATTGGGATAAGGAAAAGATAATGTTATCAATTAGTGTCAACTTTTAGGACACTCGCTGATGGCCTCTTTTTAGGATAACAAATAAAATAAGGAGATAAATCTACGGCTTACTAATCAATCTTCTTTTCCCACACAACCTTACCGAAAATCTTTTTAGCGATAATAAATCAAGCACATAGGTAGACCTTTTAGACCTTTGGAATGTAACCATTAATCCCAAATACCTGGACTTAAAATATGAACACCAATAAAGAAAACAGTATTGCCAATAACAACATGCAATAATATTCGATACCAAGGTACCCTAACATTAGGACACCGGTGGCGGTATCGGTATCGACCACTTATCACAAAGTATGAGAATCGTTCGATCACTTATGACAATGTATTGGTATCGTTCGACCACTTACGACCACCTCATCTGGTCGTTGTCGCTACTCGTGTTATGATAGCTTTCCTGTGTGTTTCGATGCTTCTTGAAAGCACTTTTATGTGAATGTAGTAATGTTTGACAATGTGTTTTATTTATTTTCTCAGTTTATATAAATATATTGTAGCTGACGATTTTTATATTTGCCGGTTATTTTTGCCACTATTATCCGTATAAGATGTAACTGAATGTGTTTATGCTCTGTCTAAAATAGTTTTATTTTGAAGTAAAAAACTGAACTTTTAAGGAAAAAAAAAAAAAAAACAAGTTGTTTTTTTTAAAGCAATACTAACAATGTAAGACCCTTTACCATACTCATGTCGTAAGGTTTTAACCACTTATGTGTAGATATTCTTTTCACAAAACTCAAACAAATTTCCAAAAGATTTTGTCGTTTAACTTGTTCTAACTTCGATAAAATTCGCGCCATTGCTCTGCAGAAACAATTCGCTGACTCGTCGTCCAACGCGAAAGTCGCCTAAAGACATATCCCAACTTATCCGATCTCACTTCAACAGCCTTAGGACCCAGACACAGCTTCGGACGATGCGACCAGCGACATGCGCGTTACGTGCTCTGCCTACACCAAATCGGCTGAATAGCGACATGATAGTTATTTACGTACAACGGATGTTTCCACACAAAATTGCAACATACGGGCTCTGCTCACTCGACGGCTCGTGCAGCCATCGGCCACCTACATTCACCCTGCTGACACCGCATCCGCGTTTCACAATCGTTTAGATATATATTTTTTGTAATAATTAATTAAGCACTTTGGAACTATCATCGTCCAAGTCATTATTTTCGGTTTTTTTTAAGTCCTCCGGCTGTCACCTTCGTAATTCGCACGTGTCGCTTATTTTCTTCGCATAAATGCAGCGTTAGTTACCTCTTGTAGTGCTTACAAGACGAAACAAACCTACTAACTAACTTCGTATTCTGTAACGTTACGTAGCAATTCTGTGACGTTCACGAGCTCATGTCACTCAAGAGAGAGCAATGTAAGTTATCGCAGGTTCTGAACGAGACAAAATAAATTCTCTAACCATCACGTTCGACATTTGAATGTTGATTTGTTGAGAGCCGCACTGTTACAGAATAGCACTACTGATGGCTTGCACCAAACACCTTCTTACAGTTGTCTCCACAGTTTTATGTCGCTCGTGATTGTGGGTCGTGGCTCAGCGTTAACATTACTTCAACTTGGTCCTACATCGGTGCAACTTAAGTGACAGCTTTCAAGTTTAAGTGCTGAGCACAGATTGCATGGCGCATAGATCGGGTATCATGATCGCGGGAGCTTATTTTTAGTGGTTCGTCTAGATTGGCTTAAGGGTATCATAGACTTGTGTGAACTTAAGAAGTTTAGTTTCAGAAAAGAGTGGATAATGGTTTGTGAGGAAGTTTTTCTTCGCAGATATATCACAGAACACGATGTAATGTTAAGGACAGTCGTTATAGTTTTATCATTCGGAAAGAAAATTTATTATTATTCTCAGTCAGGCCTTTAAACATTCATATGATTTTTAATTCCGTCGATAGATGGAGAAGAAAGTTAAGCAAAAATGAACATGAATGGATGGTTTATAGAATGATAAGAAAGAAAAGGCGGTGAATAATGATAGCCTGAAGATTATCATGGAACGGGATTATACAACGTATTGCGTCGAGCCCCAGTAAAGCAAAATGGAACAGAACGATGATAATGATGTTCTTTTAATTAATTTGATACGATCTAATAAGAAAACTCGATAAATAATATCGTTCTATTCATAGTAGCAAATGAACTCAGAAACATTTTTTCGCTTGACCAAAAATATATATAAGGTAACATAGTCACAGACGAATGGATTCCGACACGTGATATCATCGGCGACAAATCGACGGCGCAAAATTCTGTGACGTCAGAACGATGAATCTACAAAATATACATAATACATCTGTACAAAGACATTAAATTGTACTACATATATTTAATCTCTTTGCATCTGTATAATGTATATGTCAGTTTATCGGACATTATATTTGGGGTTTTCTTCGCAGATATGATTGCTATTTTCATGGATTTACGAGTGTCGTAAGTGATATTAAGTGTTATTAGTTTCGCGTGATGATTTATAAGCTTGGCTTTATATTTTAGTTGAGTATGGGATGGATATATGTGGGAAAAGTAAAAAAGTACATCTGAAGAAGGTGCCTGTAAAGAGAAGAAACTTTTATGTTGTGTAGTAGTGCATCTGTCAATGCGTGATCACATGAATTACCTGGCAAAGAGATTGCCAAGTTTTTTAATCCGGTAGCTTCTTGCGATTACAGTCAAATCTATTAAAGTATTGTCTAAATGATTAAACCAAACTTAATTTTATGGTTTTAACTACTAAAGCTTCTGTCACAGCGAATAATCGCTGCGAATGTCTACTCGCCGCGAGTATTCGCTGCGAATAGATTGCTGGCCACGAGTTGAGTTCGCCGCGGATGGAATTATTTAATTTTACTCGCGGCGATTACTTGTTGTGTGTGATCGAAGTTTTATCGTGTGTTGGTATTTCCGAACAAAGGCGATGATAACCGAAGTATGGATCTACTTTTTCAAGTAATTTTATCCAAAGAACACTAATATTCCTTTAAAAGGTAAAGATAAACTGTTTTCAAAGTTTTTCAAAGCCAAACTTAGCCGCAGTTTATATTTAAGACTTACTTTATAAAACCGAGTCTTTACTTAGGTAACACTAAGCTAACCTTTATCTATATTTGTTAAAAGTTTATCGTTTATTTCAGACGCGACGAGGGTTTCATTTTGCTAAAAGGAAAGTTGTGTTTGTTAGATAAAATAAGTTTGGTAGATCACTTTGTAAAGTGTCTCCATTGATTTATTGTGCTGAAAACAATGTGTCATGACTGAAATTATTGCTTTTCGTGTTTTCGGGTTTTTATTTTTAAATTAATTACAACAAGCCTTACAACTGCTCGGGCACGCCGCAACGCGGTGGAAAGACCCCTCTTTGAGGAGTGGCTGGATAGGCGTCACGGCGTCCTGACCTACCGCATGACGCAGGTCCTCACCGAACATGGATGTTTCGGGAGGTACCTGTGTTGGATAAGGAGGGAAGAAAAGCCTGAGTGTCACCACTGCGAGGATCGTCCGGAGGACACGGTGTAGGACTGTCCCGCCTGGGCAGAGCACCGCCGTGTCCTCACGACGGCGATAGGGGGAGACGTCTCGCGCCCGGCGATATCGTTGTAAAATCATAAAATGAGTATACCCACTCAGGGCGAGACGGGAGGAACTGTCAGACTTGTACTGACTCAAATACGGTGTACTTCAATAGCTCTTTACGTTCCAGGGTCACGGTTGCCTGATGAGACAGTCTCGCAATTTATAGCTGCAGTTGTTTTTGCAATAATACTTAAACCGTGCAAGTGTTTGCGCCTCGACACTCAGCTCTAAATAACAAAGTTTTTGTAAACGTTTGCCCAAGTTTTTCAGAATATTACATTAAGGTTTTTTTGTGTTTATGTTCAAAATTTCGTGAACGCCACACTGCCGAAGTTTACGAGGTTCAACTTTTTTCATTTACTTTATTTTTTCGTATAAAGAGTTCGGTTCAATTCAGGTTTATTCCAACTGACATAAAGAGATGAAACATTTCATCTGAATCTAAATACAAAAAGCAATTTCCTATAACAAGCTCGACAGTACTGAGAAAGGCTTCTATCACAAACTTTACGTTCCTTCAGTAAAGCCTTAACCACATCCTTTTTATCCGTAAAGAAAATCAAACATTAGATTCCCAAATCCCAAGACCCTTCGTGAAACTATTTCCTAGAAACAGGAGAGCATTATTTTAATCTCCCTTCAGATTCAAAGTGAGGTAAACCCTCCCAGAATAGGTACCGGAGGGCGGAGTGTATCGTAAAAGAAACGCGGTTATTTGCTCCAACAGGAGGCTCGCGAGGTAAGCTCCAGAGACGCGGGAAACAGTATAATAATGTTGCCATTTGTCATAAATGTACTGCCGGACGAACCAAATGTAGTTATAGAATAAGATAATTTATTGCAAAAGCAATGTGTCCGAGAAATCTCTTTTGAAAGGCATTCATCGTAATAAACGTCTAAAAAAGCTGCTGTTTAATATTAATATTCTCATTGTCCGTACTACGAAAGCACATACGTGTGCTGTCTGTAGCACACATGTGAGCTTTCGTAGCAACCTCGTAGCGATCTTGTAGCAATCTCGTAGCGGTCTCGTAGTACGCCTACATGAGCTACGCCTGCGCCTACGAGAATTCCTTTTCTCAATATCATCCAGTTTCTACCATTTAACCCGGGCTTACCTTTGGGAAAAACAGATTTCTTGCTAACAGGAAAATGCTGTTTTTCCTCAATATAACTGTATAGTTTCCTCCGTTATGATACCACTGGGAGAACATTGTTTTATAAGTCTAACCTTTTCTCTAAGATATATTTAAAATTGAGATTATACATAGCTATTTATTGTGTTTACTTATAACATGTATTTTTTGAACATATGTCAATTAACAATATATTTAGATGAAACATAGGCCAAAGGCATGAGTTTCCTGGTTCCATTGCTCGGTCGAGTTAATCAGTCGAGCCCTTACACCGACAGAACATAATTTTACTTCCTATAAAAGCAGGTACACTTTTGCCTCAAACATTGTGAATTACAGACATAATGTTGGTACACAACTAATTTTTTTTTTATCGTGGTAAAATCATCAAATGAGTCCTCCCACCCAGGGCAGAGCGGGAGGGACTGTCAGTCTCGTACTGACTAAAATCCACGGTGTCCTTCAATAGCCCTTTACGTTCCGGGGTCACGATAATTCGTACAGTCCCGCGACCGTTGGTACACAACTCAGGGTTAATTTGAACCCTAGACTGCTGTTAGCACACTAAGCACAGCACTCAACTTAAAGTCATGTTATCAGTTGAAGTCTCGCCAACACGATATACAAGTTGTCATGTTCACTAAATAGTACATTCATCAGATGTGTGTGTTGAGTAGTGGAGGTGTGTGTAACGTGGTGTGTGATAGATATGTGAATCAGTATGTTGAAGGTTGAGAAGCTCGTGGCTAAATAATTACAGCCGCACAGGCCGATCTTCTGGGTTAAGCCGCGCTTGCCGAGGTTGGTCTGTGGATGGGTGACCATCTGTCATAGCGAGTTTCCTCTGTGCCGCACGTAAAGCCGTTGGTCCCGGCTGTCATTTGTAGATCTTTGACAGTCGTTCTTGTTAGTCAGAAGCTCTTTCAACTTACACAAACAGCTAGATCAGGAACTTGTTAATGTTACAAATATATTTTGTTCCGTGTGGGTATCGAACCCGCAACATGCAATTGCATTCGATCACACGGCTGCTGTGCCAACGGTGGTAACAAATGTCCCATTTTCATCATATAGGTATCGTGACTGTGTTATCTGTGTATATGCGAAATAACAGCAAACGATATGCGATTTAAATGTAAAAAGAACTGACCTTATGTATTCAAAAAAAAAAACATTTACAGTTCACAAAAACGACCCAAATCGTGAAGTCTATCCCCTAATAAACTGAAACTAGTTACAATACACACGAGTACTTTACAACAGTCGGACCGGTGGCGGTGTATAAATCGTCATTTTATGTCGCGCCGCGTCGCGTGCGCCCGCGGGGAAATCATGAGAACAAACATCTATTGACTGCTACACACGAGAAAATGAACAAGTTTTCACTATTGGAATGTTGTGTTGTGGTGAGCAGGACAAGAAGTTATTTTACTCTTACTTCTCACTATCTTACTAATATTATAAAAGTGAAAGTTTGTGAGGATGGATGTATGGATGTTTGATAATCTTTCACGCAAAAACTACTCAACGGATTTGGATGACAGATAGTAGTTATAAAAACTTGGATTAACACATAAGATATTTTTTATCCCGATTTCGTGGTCCCGTGGGATTATTTTAAAGTTATAGCGGGTGAAACCGCTGACAACATCTAGTATCTTATAATTTAATACTTTACTTACCTATGCAATACATGTGCAACCATATAAATCCTGCCCTAGGTGGTGTTTAAGGGACTGTCAGACTTACTGACGAAACGTCCACTCTACTCCTCCTCGATTGCCCTATTTCAAAGCTACAGAATCTTGCTTAGACATTACTGCAACCCTTGCAGCTGGATACCAGTAGTTTCCATGGAACGACTGCTTATAGACCACCAAAATCTATTTACTGAATCTTAAGGTATAGTTTCATTTTATAAAATAATGCCCTATCTAATCACTGAAATCCTTCAACAACACACACCCCCAGTTAGCCCCGTGACATCACACACACACACACACACTCATGTGCTCACTTCTCTCAAAACACTCGTGATCGGGATCGCATCCAACTGTTTGCAGCGTTCAATTAATTCTCGTTGGCTGCGCTTTACTTAGCCGGTGTTAACCGGACGATGTCAATAATTAAATTCGCTTTTTACTGTGCCGGGAATTGTTTTTCCAGAGCATTGATTTGCACTTGTAATAGAATTTGTAGGTACGGTTGGGGCAGTGGTCAACTGCTGTGCTTCGTGTCGCGGATTCGGTTCCCGCACGTGACGTATATTTGTATGATGATCTACAATTAGTTATTTCGGGTTTGAGTGTCTGTGTTTGTGAGTTTAAATGTTTGTAGATGTACCCATGAAACAGGAGAAATTTATATTGTGGGGCAACATTATCAAAAGAAAAACGACGGATTGCACTCTGGGAGTGCCGGCAGAAGTGAAAACTTGAATAGTAATAAATACACACGAACATTCGCGCAAGCAGCCTGCGCCGTCTTACGAATTTTCGATCAGGTCACGTGCCCTGACGCGATTTTAACATTTTTTACCCATTCCAAAAAAAGTGCACAACGCCGCTAAAGAAGTTTTCACTTCAAAAAGTCGGCAAATAAAATACTATTACGAGTATTCTTTTAATTCAACGTCGTCCATTTATTGTAGCTTGACGACATATTTGAATTACTTATCTTTTCAATGGAGTCCTCCACAATGTATGTTTGGCTGACGGTCCTGGGCTCGCCTCTATCTTAATCACAGTAACTGGCGAAATAAAGATGTCAGCCCAAGTAAACAGTTGCGTTGTTATGTTGTATTTCAGTTTTTTTTATTTGTCATGGTCAAACTGTAATTCACTTTCAACGCTCTGTTCATATTTTATGGTGCAATTTGGTTCATCACCCTTAAAAGCTAAACTGAAGAATCTTACAACGTCAACGTGAAGTGTCAGTTGTTTGATAGAGTCAGTTAGGAAAACTATTAGTAAAATGCTATTTAATTTTATCCATTCGTTAAATTAATAGAATTTAAAATAATAGTTTACTTATTGAACTACAAATCAAACAAGTGAGTTGTTCCAGTGAGTGAACGAGGTGGCGCTAGACGACTTGTATAGCTCTGTCTCTTTCACTCACTGGTTCTTATTAAGGTTTGGTTAATAGTAGATTATGCACCGAGGGGCTAAAGTTGTGTCTTATGTCACGGGCGTCATATTGAATCTCGAGCGCAATGAAGGATTCGGGAATTAACTCCCGAGCGTAGCGAGGGAGTTAAGAGTTTAACTCACGAGCGAAGCGAGGGAGTTAATACAAGAATCCTGAATGCAGCGAGGGATTCAAGCTAGCCCAAGGCAAAGACACCTTTAGCCCAGAGGAGGATACTCTACTTTTTACACCTACTGTGAGAAAATAATAGCCATAGTACGAAAAACAAAGTATTTATTAAATAAAAAAACAGTAACGCGTAGTAAGGGTTTCGAGAATAGCTTTCCTCTTTCTGGCACACTAAATCAGACTTGGCTGTATGGGCTCAGCTCCCTTTGCCTGCCCCAAAGAGGGACGAAAAGAACCAAAAAAAAATCTAGGCTGCATGGGCTAGATAGATCCCTTTGTCTTCCCAAAAGGGAAAAGAAAATTAAAAAAAAAAATCTTTCTGGCACCAAAGGGTGTTTGTTGTTTATAAACATATTCCAAATTCAAATCACATTATTGACCAGCGGGTAATAATGAAATCCAGTACAACATTATTGACCGGCTGTGCCCTCGGCCACTAATGACTCACTTTAGGTTAAGGTTGCTTGACATATAATTTGACATTTTCGAGCAGGTGGTGTGAAAATTATATTTTTACTAAGAAAAAATTAAATATGTAATAACGTAACATTAAAATGAGTGGTCAAAACCCTGTATGGTGCGGTAAGTGCTGAAAATTCAGTAAAATATGTGAGTAGATGAAATTCAGGCGCGGTTTCGATTTCACGTGGTTAATGTAATTATGAGCCGCCGCGTGTTGTGGGCGGCGGATTATGAAGCCGCGCGGCTTTAACAATATTCATTATAAAACCTATATGTTGTGCAAAATAAACAGAACATTGGTTCTTCCCTAGTACACAGTATATGTAATTAATAAGTATGGTAGACGCTATCTCATTATACAACATTGATTTGGCTGGTATGTTAACGTGTTGTTGGGAGTAGTTAGTACTCTAAGAGATGGCGCTACGTTACCGAAAAAAGTTCAAACGAGGGTATAGAGGATTTAAGCTTACAAGTGTGATAGCCTAATTGGCAAGGCCTTTGGAGTACTTATCCAGAAGACACGGGTTCAAATCCCACTTGCAACTGAATTTTTCTTTTCGTGTCGTTCGTCGTTCGTGTTTAAAAATTATTATTTTCTTAATTGTTTTTGAGATCATTGGACAAACAAACGTCTACTAACTAGTAGACCTGTCGTCACAAATATTAGAGGAGAATTTTTGAAGGAATGTCATAGGCGGTCACCTCTGCTAAAACCGCGCTAGCTAGTGTTTCATATATTTCCACGAGTACTCGTAGCTTTTTTTTTATCGTGGTAAAATCATCAAATCAGTCCTCCCACCCAGGGCAGAGCGAGAGGGACTGTCAGACTTGTACTGACTAAAATCCACGGTGTTCTTCAATAGCCCTTTACGTTCCGGGGTCACGTTATTCGTTAGTCCTGCAACCAACGTTCACGCGTAGCTAGAACTGTTTTGACTCCTCTAAGCTTCCTCAAACTATTCACTGCAACATTTAGATCATAATGCAGAGCACGTCCAAATCTTCCTACTACGTAAGTTAGTTATCACTTGCTCCGGTTCACACGTGTTCGACATCAACTGTTATCGCATGATTCATCTTAAGGTACCTATAATGCAGTAGGCTATAGTTTAGTAGGGCCGTGCCGCAATCAATCACAATTAATTTAATTGCCAGGACACAAGGAAGTTGACGAGGTCCTCGTTTAGAGAGGACCCTGATTTTATCTTAGTTTTCTAAGTGACCATTTAGCTACATATGGTGTAATATGTTATGATGAAAGTTCCTTCTTATCTTCAGGATGGATGAGCAAAGCATATCTTGATAAACGATCTAATTGTCAGGTCAACTTCGAAGGTGGCAACACATGCCTGTTCCTGCGGCTGATAACTTACCAAGTCCTCTGTTTATACGAGTATTTCTTACTACTACTTTACTCGACCTTTGATTGCATGGCAGGTATAGATAGGTTTACAAAGAACCTGGTGTTAACTTACATAAAGACTAACATAAAGAGCCAACTAAGGCTGATTGACACTGAACGACAATCATGGCTTAAAACAGGTTGCAAATGTAGCATTTAATTTATTTGCCATAAGAGTCACGGAGCAAGCATATGTACAAACAGTGATAGCCGGTTCGAAATGGCGCTTGAAAAGAACACTTCGACAGATATGGGGAGGTCCTTGCCCAGCGGTGGGACACTAAAACAGCTCGCTTAATATTACTTTAAAAAGTTCACATTTTACGCACATGATCTTTTATGAGGTATTCCCGTTTGAGCAAAGATGTTAGAAGGGGTCTAAAAAACTGAAATCTACCTGTCAGTGACCATAGAACGTAAAGAACAATGTTAAGACGGGTGGTTTTTAACATCGGTGCATTAAAATCGTTGCTTAAACGGGAATACCCCCCCTTTTGTCAATTTATAACAAAACATGTAGTTATACTCATAGGTCAGCTTCAAAGCAAGGTATTGCAGCCCTATTCATAGCCTAGCTTCAGCAAGTCATTGTTCTCATGAAGTGCATAATATTAGTAAATTAACTGCACGTAGGCGCCTGTTCTGCGTCGGTGCGCTGATGCAATTGCCCGCACACAATGCTGGGCAGGTGTTGTGAGACGTCTAGCGTCTCACAACACCTGCCGTGACGGCAACCTGGAGGTTAGCCTTCAATTATGTTATATGTGGAATGGTTCTGTCTAGCTTTGTTTTAATTTATTTTTAATTTAATAAATAAGTATTATAGATTAAGAGATTTGAAAGGTGCCTTTACACAGTATAATTATAACAAACATCAATATTTCAAATACTTAGATATATCATCATCTCTTTTAAATATGCCAGAGAGAACTTGTCATTTTGATTCAGTTCCCACCAAAACTCAGTTAATTAACAATAAGGCGTCGTCACACGGGCGCGGTCGCGGCGAAGCATCCTGAGGCGCGTACTATATTAAATTCACGCGACGCCGGCGCCTCTAATTGGCTGTCCGTTGCCATGGCGACCGGCGCGCTCCGCTGGCCCAATACATTGCCTGACCAATATCTGTAGATACCTGTACCTACAATCAAATTCGAGATTGAAATTTCGGGATTTCAACTCATAATTAAGCATAATTTTGAAGCACATTCAATTTAATTAATTACGGCAATAGAAATGTTTGGTTTAGTTAAAATTATGGTTAATGATTTTATTATGGATGGATGGTAATTAGTGATTTATGTTACTAACGGGTAAATTCAACGCAAACATTATTTAATATTAGTGTTCACGTAATTAGGTTTTTGTGAACGTATTCTGAAAATGATGTATTTTGAGTTTAAATTTACCGCGTTTATGTACCATAGTTTAATATTATCTTCACATATTTCCCTCGTAAAAAAATTATGTTACAGATAAGCATTAACAACATTGTATGGATCACAATATTTCTATTTTAAAACAAAGCTTTCCTTAACTTTCCACTTAGTTTGATAAATAAATTACATTTTGTTATTATCTCCAGTGTAAGGGACCTATTGTTTTACAAAACACGTAGGCGTAAGAGGTTTACAAAAATCAATTTAACTAAGATACTATTTAGAAAGAGCCGAGAAAACATTCCCGACCAATAAGAATATTAACATTCAGCGCGCAACTTCGTACAAAATACGACGTTGTCTATAAAATATTTTGATAGCGTATCGTTTTTTATAATTGCTTACTATTAAATAAAATTTGAGCAAGTTAGGTTAAAGGTAGGTATGATTTTTTAAATTTGATTTTTAAACTAAACTTTTAAATGAATTTTTGTAAAATAAATCATAAAATACATAAAAAAATAAGTTATTTCACAGAAAACTCTAAAGTCATGTTCATAAATTTATATTCCTTTATAATAAAATAATTTAGATTTTTTCATTTTATTGAAATATGTATAAACTCATTTTATAACAATTTCGATGACGGCGTATTATCTATTCTACAACAGGGCAACGAAGCACATTTAGCGTAGATAACACGCTCTTTTGTGTATGTGGACAAAGGCTTCGGTACGCAAGGCAATGGTACGCGGGCCTACGGTACGCGAGTGAACGGTACGCGGCTGTCTGACAACGCGTTTACTAATTAATGTCACTATTGTTCTTGGGAACATGTGATGAAATAAAACAAAGTTTATCAAGAGTACGTCAAGTGCTATTGTGAGGCGTTCTGTGCCTCTTTGTGAATGGGGTATAAGCTGATGTTGATTTATAAATGTTCATTCACTTCATAATGAATGAACATTTTATGTTTGCACAATTGGCTATTTGACAGTAGCTATAAATTACAAATATAATTAGTCCGTCATTTAGAGTTTTAAAAAATAATGGACACGTATTTTTTCTTTTGTAAAATCAATGAATATTCACCAAAATATAACGCATCAAAACTTGAGAGTGGGGGCTCGTGACGTCAGAATTCAATAGAAATTGTACTCAATTGTGACGTATTGCCAATTTTGAAAGTATCCTATCCGTCAAATTTGGTTTACGAAACAAAAGAAAAAATACGGATCGAATATTTTTTGATAATCTAAGTGATGGACTAATTATAATTTTTCAGTCAAATAGCCAATTATGATATATTTTATTTTTATTTTATTTTATGTGGATTGGTGAGAAGAAGAAATTGAGAAAAGTGGAAATAATGGAGAAATGAGTGCAGCAATCCAGATTAACAAAAAAGTATTTGTCATTGACCCAATTTGATGATTTGTTTCTGAACAACTTGAAACGCTCTTTTAGGTATTTATTTAGTCTAATCCACATTCATAAATCTGGTCTCAAAGCACGCTTTGTTTCTGAATGTTACATGAAAATAGTTTTCAGGCAATAAAGCGGAACCAAGACTTTCACTTCCTTTTCCAAATTGCAGGCAAACCAACAAACTGATCCTGGTGTAAGCAAGACCCTTCAGATCAACATCAGCAAGTAAGGCACATACTTACTATTTAACTTTTCACAAAATGAAATAAACTCAAACACTAAGTATGTCTAACCGTTTAATTTCAACAAAGTTTCAAATTAATTTCCGGTGAACTAAAATTTTAATTTTCGGCAACTTTTACTGCGATATGTATACGTCGAAAGACAAATAAAAGCGAAGTTTTTTTTCTAATTAATTATCTTGGGGTCGGCTTCCGGCCTCGTCGGATGCTACTTAGTACCTACCAGTATTTTACATGGAGTGAAGTTACTATCTGACCATATCTCAGTCACTAGCTAATAATATGAGACCCAATACTCTTACCGGTATTGTAAAGTCTGAAATTCGGTTTTTTAAAAATTTACAAATAATAGGCTGAACCACAGGGTTCAGAGAAATGGTATAAATAATTTTATAAAGCATCGTGTTGACAATCACGCATCCAGTGCCTGTCTTTGCTACGTGCAGAGTTGTACCTGTTCCATTAACCGTCTGAGCTTCGAATCATTCAAATAAAAACAATATTGCCAACTACAAAAAGCATAGGTAGGGCTGTAACCAGCAACAAACCCCGATGTTTTGCACCCTGCGTTTTCCCGCACGTATTACTCTACAATGGTAGATTAATCCTCAGGAACAATGACTACAGTTCGGACGTCCCTGTTATGTGACGCACACACATCCCTGTTACGTGGCGCACACACAATCCTGGCGGTCTAATCTCTAAGCACGAAACCCGTGGTTTCGGCACGTGGTTTCAGTCCTGCACCGTATGCTCCACCGTGTCCTCCGGACGTTCCTCGCAGTGGTACACAGGTACCTCCCGAAACATCCTTGTCCGGTGAGGACCTGCGTCATGCGGCAAGTAAGGAAGCCACCACTAATAAACTGCGGTAAATTAGTGGTATCTACTATATTTTTTTAATGCAATTTGATTTATTGAGATACGACGGTATTGTCTATCCGTAAATTTGATTTTGACATTAGTTACGTTTGTTCATTCGTGTGTCCTTATCTGTGTCTTCGTTAACGGACTTAGAAAGAAGACCCCCGTGGCGCTCACACATCCCTGTTCCACGTACCCTACATTTATAATACATTTGAGAGATTAGTGTCGCTCCAGACGTAACGTTACCGTGTTAGTGTCGGTCTGGGGAACTCGGCAAAGCTTTGTGTTACAGTACTTTTGGAAACACTAATAACATCCTTTGCATCTTATATGAGAAGCTTATTATGATTATTTCCAGTTGCATTACAGAGTACAAAGTACTGTATTTTGCTATTTACTTTAATTGAACGCATGCCGTTTATGTCCTTATTTTTCTTGGAGGCAAAATGATGAGGCCTCAGACAATAAATAGTTATCTATATAATAGGTGTAGTATCAATTCCACGTCAACCTAGTTCCTTTCATTTTAATATTCGATTATTAAAATTGACTTTGAGTATATTTTTTTATTCTGTGCGATGGCGACGGCGGGGTTGGTCCAGTACAGTTCAAAAAAAAACGACGGGTTGCACTCTGGGAGTGCCGGCAGAAGTGAAAACTTGAATAGTAATTGTTGGAAATATCTTGTGAACAGATTTTAGTAAAACTCGCAAAAATGGTTGACTTTTTATTTCAATAATTTTCCAATGTGACGTACATCTTTTATAAACAATGTTACCTAGCAACGAATGTCACACGAACATTCACGCAAGCGCCCTGCGCCGTCCTACGCTTTTTCGGTCAGGGTCACGTGTCCTGACGCGAGTTTAAGATTTTATACCCATTACAGAAAAGTGCTCAACGCCGCTAAAGAAGTTTTCACTTCAATAAAAATATGTGTTGTTCGTCCAAATCATAACAAAGCACGTGAACCTACATGGATGTATCTGTTTGTTTTCAACCGGCACGTCATGTCACCGACAAGTCATGTAATGTTGGCGACGTTACATGACCGCCAACATTACACAACTGGACTGGTTGTGACGTGTTTGCATACTGTTGTATTTTTGTTCACATAAAGCTTGTAGGATTAATTTTATTAAAATATATTGGCAATTCTAAAACTACTACTAAAGGACGTATGATTTACCAAAAACGTGTTAGCTTCCAAAAAGCTATTTATTATACAAAATAAAATACAGTTCTAAACTCTAGCGGCCAATTGTAATCAGCTATGACTTTAATTGTATTAAGATTACTTATTTAAAATCACAAAAAAAATACTTTGCCGTTTTTTTTAGTTACTTTGGTCCACACTAGTAAATGCTTCTGTATGGTGGGTGCATTTACAAAGAAAGTCACATACACAAACACACAGACACGGAACAACTACTTGTCATACAAATGTTTGTTCCGTACGGGAATCAAACCAACAAAGCGAATAAAAAAAACAGAAACCCATAAAATTCATTTGGGTTCATAATTCGCACGTGCGTGACAATTCTATTTTAGTCAAAGCATTAGATAAATTGTTTTCGACCTTCCTACGTTAGCACCTCCGTCCCACTGAACCCACATTACATTCTACAAGTTTATATGTTACGGAGTCTGAACAAAAGAATGTTTGGTGCAAAAGATGGGTAGATATACTAAATAATGTAGAATGTGTCGGTATAAGAACGGGCTCACCTGTAACCAAGCGAGTGCGTATTCGAACTTGTTTTTAGTTAAAGTAAATCATCACAGATTCTGAACTGAGTTTAACCCTAGTTTACTCAGAGATAGTAAGCTATTTTATTTGTCCGAAAGATGGATTATCAAAAAATATTTTGACCCGTTTTTTTTTCTAATCTCACGTTAAACAAAATTGACGAAGACACAACGCTTCTAAAAATCACAAAACGTCACTCGGTCGGTACAATTTTACAAACGATATGACGTCACAAGTCCCACCCCCGAATTTGGAAGGAATTTTATCTTTGTCAATTATCATTGATTTAAAAAAAACCAAAAACTACGTATCCATTATTTTTTAATACTCTAATTGACGGACTAAACAAATTTTCAATTTATTTGTGCAGTAAAATACCCTGTTATAGAAAATAGTCTGTAACAATGTAGCAACAATCAGCCATTACCCTACCCTGTATTGTGTTACTAATTAATCGCCCACGTCCATGTGAGGACGGAGGAGGACGGTAACTGTTCCTCTCCTCCATCACCATGGCAATCGACTGATAATAATACCCATGAACTAAAAACGGATATGGTCCTACAGCATCTATCTAAGAAAGGATCTACGAGAAAACTGGTAACTAAAAGTGATAGAGTTGATTTTCGCAAATCATGATTATGAAGTTATGACATTTTGTTTTAGAAAAGTAAGAAGTTATTGGAGTGTATATTCACGCCACCCTTTCAGACGGTTAAAAGGGTAGTAAGTAATAATTGGACGTCGGTATGCGAGAGATTATTGTTTGATTTGTTTTACCTGTAACTGAACGGGGAGGTCGTTGAATGATGTCTGGTTTCAACCCCCGAGGGTAGTTGAGGGGTGCAATTATTGTTTGTTATGTCTGCAGTGGAAGGATTATTGAGAACAAACAATTAAGGGTGTTGTTTTGTTTTAATAAAGTTTGCTTTCTGTGTGAGAGCACACGTCTATCAACAGATGTTGAACGATATGATAAACTGCTGGATAAGTTTCATTAAAAATAAAAATAAAATAAAAAATAAATATTCACAACTATCACACAACGCCATCTAGTCCCAAGCTAAGCAGAGCTTGTGTTATGGGTACTAGACAGCTGATAAACATACTTATATATTTCTAAATACATACATATTATAGATAAATTACACCCAGACACAGAACAAATGATCGTGCTCATCACACAAACATTTGTCCTGGGTAGGAATCGAACCCACGACCTCCGGCATAGCAGTCAGGGTCACTAACCACTAGACCAACAGGCCTGTCATTGGCCTTTATCTAGAATGGAGCTAGAAACTTTTATGTATTATTTTAAGAAAAGCTAACCGCTGAGTACCAGCTATGTTCTACAGCATATAGAAAATAAAAGAAAACGACGGGTTGCACTCTGGGAGTGCCGGCAGAAGTGAAAACTTGAATAGTAATAAACTCACACGAACATTCGCGCAAGCGCCCTGCGCCGTCTTACGAATTTTCGATCAGGTCACGTGTCCTGACGCGACTTTAACATTTTTTACCCATTCCAAAAAAAGTGCACAACGCCGCTAAAGAAGTTTTCACTTCAAAAATGTGCTAGTTCATTTCTCTCTTTAGACCTGCTCACCCCATTACCGTGGACGCGTGATACCTGGTTCACTCGCAAGCCCCTAGTCCGCCCACTCGCTGTTCAATGCAAATTACACGCGCTGCCAACTAGCGGGGCTAGCAGGGAGCTAAGCTATTAACGGGCCTGTTTTATCTTCCTCGTTGCAGGTGTTTGTATTAATGAGGGGTCACTATTAGGCCTTTGTCAAACAGACAGGCGTGGCGAATGCGAAGCGTGACAGGAATTGTTTGAATCCAATCACATAGACAAGAGAAAGCGATCCGATAGCGTGACAGAACTATCGGACTGACGTCTCGTATCGGTTCGGTATCGCTTCGGACTCGCCTGTCTGTTTGACAAAGGCATTAATACAGTGATCCTGATTTACTGAGAAATACAAGTTGTTTTAATAGTTGTCAAAAGTATTATTAATGTTTTCCATTTAGAGTTTTCAAGTAATGGCCCGAAGTTTTTCGGATTGCCTTTACAGATCTGTGGTGACTAAAGATCACCGTGTTTTTTCTGACGCCTTTTGCCTTCCATGGCCGCAGTATTATGATTAAGCAGTCTCGCGACCACGTCAGGTGCCGTGACGAGCTTATTAACTTTATTTTATAATATATTAACTTTCTCACTTAAACTTGGTTCAGCTACTTTTATTTCCGTTTAAAGTACGTTGTATATCTCACACGTAACACACTCCAAACACATTCAACAGACTCATTAAACAAGTGCTATCTACATCACATTAAAGCAGCTAACATAAATACAAAGTACCCACATAAAGTACTACACTGTAATTACATGAAAACAAAAGAGTAGCCGCGGGCAAAGTCATACAAATTACGATAATATACAGAAGCTACTTTATGACAAAATATCCTATTATCCGAGGGCTATCTTAAACAAATTTATTCTGGCCGTAAATAAAATTGTGAGGTTCAGTTATTTTGGGTCGCTGTGTAAATCTAGAGGTCGGATTTCGTTTAAAAACGCGAAAATAAAACTTCGACTTGTTTGCTTACATCTATTTTCGTCCCATTTATAAAATAAAGCTAGTTTTTAGGCTACTTTACCTCTCTTGGGTATTAAAGTGTAAAAAATATTTCTGTAATAAAGCCTTTTAAAAGTGTTCTATAAAAATCGGGATTTTTTATCCCCGATAAAAAGGGGCAGTAACCTTGTAAACGTTAAATTCAGTATATTTTTAGTACAGACTAACCTTTTATTTCGTTTATAAAATAAAATTGTACTTCTTCAACTTAGTTTTAGATAAATTGGGGTAGTATCTACTAAGAGGTAACCAAAAGTAAATGTATCCCATTTCAATTTAGTTTCTGAGATAGCTATTACAAACTCTGTAATATAATGATAATTAATTCAAGGTTCATTAAACTGACATTGGATTTTTCTATCAGGAATTTGTCCGCCC
This sequence comes from Agrotis puta, assembly GCA_943136025.2. Taxonomy (NCBI): domain Eukaryota; kingdom Metazoa; phylum Arthropoda; class Insecta; order Lepidoptera; family Noctuidae; genus Agrotis; species Agrotis puta. The sequence goes on from OW964177.2 coordinate 474,452, forward strand.
GATCTCTCTCTGATTCTGGTTTTGTGCTCAGCTGATGGTAATAGGCTCATCCCAAATAACATGGGACTAGCTTAATGTCTTTAACATTTATAAGTTATCTACTAGCATTAAGAGAGTTTCTGGAAGGGATTGGGAGAACCCTTTGCCCAGCAGTGTGAGTGTGTAGGATAATAAAAATAAATTAAGTGCGAGACTGTACGCCGAACATTATTCCATACGAAATTTCAAGTCTTTACATTTCATGACTGTTTCGATTTTAATAACCGTCATACACATAAGCAGGATGCATACATGTAAAAGTTATAAAAGAACATTTTCGCAAATTATAATTTAAAAATATTAATTCTCTTTGTGTAGGAAATTTAAAATCGGTCTCAATTTACAAAGTAAGAATATTTTCTTTGTCTACATTTTAAAAGGTTTTACATTCAAGAAAGTGTTTTTTAAAAGTTTAATCATCGATTTTTATTAAAGGTTGTCCTTTTATAATCTCAAGTTATTACAGCCCTAGCGCTAGTTCGTAGTTCTTATTTATAAAAACACTCTCCATTCACTATTTAAAGTAAAAACACTGTTTTTACTGAAAAAAAGAACGTTCTCTCTACTTCATATTTCTAATTACAATATTATTTCACTAAGCTTATAACGTTGGTCGCGGGACTGTTCGAATTACCGTGACCCCGGAACGTAAAGGGCTAATGAAGGACACTGTGGATTTTAGTCAGTACGAGTCTGACAGTCCCTCCCGCTCTGCCCTGGGTGGGAGGACACATTTGATGATTTTACCACGTAAAAAAAAAGCTTATAACGTTCTTGTATAACTTCAATTAAGATTTGATTAAGTAAGCGCTTTGATTTGCAGATAAGTATTCTTTCACAATTAAAAGTTGGGTTGTTCTGTACATCATCTTCATGATCTGTCTGCCATTGTCCCGACAAAATGTTATATCAACAAACAAATGCCATCACGTAGGTACTTGTTGAAATAACATTTTTTTTTATTGACCGTTTAGTGATTTCGCACACCATAACTCACTACACATAAAACCACGTCTATTTCGCGAAGGGGATCTATGTCACACGTAATACATTGGCAACTTAATAGGAAAAGTTATGTTATAATCATAACTTTTCAAAAATCCGTTCGTCTGAAATTTGACTCCAAATTAATACAAACTTGAAGCAACACCGAGATTCATTTCATTACTAATGTCGACATAATTTATTGTATCCTTGACATGTGCCTTGTTTGCCATGAGTCTCGCGACCCATCGGGGTCGCGAGACTTTCCCATTACCGTAACCCGGTACGTAAAGGGCTAGTGAAGGACACCGTGGATTTTAGTCAGTACAAGTCTGACAGTCCCTCCCGCCCTGCCCTGGGTGGGAGGACTCATTTGATGATTTTACCACGATAAAAAAAAATCCTTGACATGGCGCATTGTCCTTTAGTAAATGTTGGCTCAAACAGGTATGATAAATAACTTTTTTTTTTAAACATGCCCCACCTTAGTAATTTCTTAAGTGTTGCGTGGTTTATAAAATTAGAAATGCACATACACAAATATTGAACAACTACTTGTAGGTCACATAAATATTTGTACCGTGAAAGGATCGAACCCGCCACACAGCAGTCGATAGCTCAACCACTGCGCCACTATATTTCACTGAAGTGTAATTTAGCTTGTTAAACGTCAATTATCCAGCCGTCTGTCTGTCCGTCACAGACATATACTCGTACACTGTACATCATCAAATTCCTGGAACCAATCTCTCTCGTCTAACTTCAAATTTACATTTCACATTCCTGGAAGCTGCTCGCTAGTGTTCGTAGAAAACTAAACAAGAATGTTCGCTCGTTTTCGAAGAAATAACAACTTACTTTATGGAGTTTATGTTTCTCCAACCCAGTTTTCAAATGTCAATTAATAATTATTTCTTGTTAAATTCTCGGTATCCAACTTGTATTATTTGTTAACGTCTTCGTGTAGAAAGCTGTTTACGTACTTCTGATTTAAATCTGGAAATAGAGATTTAATCACCCAACTTTGATGAAAATAAACAACCTCTTTGAAATATTAAGCCGGGTTTATATTTCATGATTAGCTCGTGAATATTAAAGGTAAAAGATAAAAATAAATGGCCTCAAAAGATAGTTTCATCTCAAAGGATGCTTATTAAAATGTGGAGCACTCTGATTAAAAGTTTCAAAGTAGAACTACAGTTAAAGTTTGTCCCTCAGTATATTGACGAACGAGCAGTGACGAGCAAATAGTGTAGAACATAAGAGGAAAACTTCGACGAGGAAAAAAAGCTAAGTTTTATTTGAGCCTTTTCTGAGTTAAACGAAAATATACACTGGGTAAAAGTAAGTAACAATTAACACATAAACGCTCATCGTGTTATCTGACCGTATACACGTATCATCATTATATCTTCATCCCCTTGTAATAACGAGGTAAGTCAGAAAATACAGAACCGCATATGTACCGTACATATTTCAAAATCGTTATTGAAACCAAATCGTGCCACAGTTACATCATAATAAAATAAACCACGACCGATAACGACGGACTACCTCCAACTCGACCACAAAATTCCCCTTTCATTTCAAATAATTTCGCCGAATTACGTCAAAATCCGCCGTACACGCGCTCTGAAAGACCGCAATGTATCGGTTTTCAATACCGATCGCAATTTGTTCCGACTACCCGCGGTTTCAATATTCCTTACTCACCTCTGCTGATTAATACGTTCGGTAATGAGAATTTAATATAGTGAGCCGGAGTATTTGGTGGCTTGGATCTTGTATTAACTTTTCTGACAGATAAATCTGTTTCACTCGGCTGGTAGCCTGCTATTGTGGAATTCCTAGTGTCAAAGTCAGATAATACTTTTCCCGATGCTAGTGTTAAGTTGAGCACAGAACCCCAGGCTCAAGTAGTGTGGGGACTGTACGAATTACCGTGACCCCGGAACGTAAAGGGCTATTGAAGGACACCGTAGGTTTTAGTCAGTACGAGTCTGACAGTCCCTCCCGCTCTGCCCTGGGTGGGAGGGAGGTGGTAGTTCTCCCACGTCCCTCAATAAGATAATTTTAACACGTAAAAACAAAGACTCAAGTAGCACTTACGACTGACATAATAAATGCAATTTTAGAATAACTTCACTTTAACATTTAAAACAACCTATTTTCATAGTAAAAACTGTTTTTACGTGTATTTAAACTAAAACAAGGACTGAAAAAACATACCTGACATGATACAATAACTACATTTTGTTAAAGAATTTTGATATTTTGTTGTGAAAGCTAGTCCGCCCGGTACAACTCCATTTTATGAAATTCACTCACAAATTCAATACCATTTTCTGCTGTTCGATGCGAAATTCATTTCACAAATAGCGTGTTTGTTGATTTTCGGCTTTTAGAGCTTGGAAATTGGTTTAGCATGAACAAACATTTTTTGTTATTCACATTTTCTAAATAGGGTCGCACGGAATGAATTTAATAATTAAAAACAAGTAATTTGTTGACTGATTGGTTTTTAATAAAGACTTTTTGTTATTGGTAATGAAAAGCTTAAAAGAGGATATATTTAGAGCTGGAAACATTTTCATACAGATTTATAATGAACCGTTCAAGACCGGTCGTCATGGCGACACTTGTAGTAGGCTAAACTAATTTTTTTTTATCGTGGTATAATCATCAAATGGGTCCTCCCACCCAGGGCAGAGCGGGAGGGACTGACAGACTCGTACTGACTAAAATCCATGGTGTCCTTCAATAGCCCTTTACGTACCGGGGTCACGGTAATTCGTGAGTCCCGCGACCCCGAGGCTAAACTCTAGTACGATTATTAATAAATGCGAATTAAAGTTACAACCAGTGTAATCTTGATATTAACCATATATTATTTTTATGGATTAACTTTGGCATAATTTTACTGCACAATTTATTAATAAGGAAGTAGGAGTTAACGACTTTCAGCGAATTTGATAACAAATTGTTAATGATCAACCCAGTAACTGCATGTATTACAAACAGTAAACAAGTTCAAAATTACTTTCTCTTCAAAAAAAAAACACGTGTATCATTTAACTGAGTGGTTTAAAAACCTCCCTTTATGAAATAATCTGTCCATGTTCTCGTAACGTCTGAAACTAATGTGTTGTACACAGGGCTGGCCGCCATATTGCCTGTTTGCTCGCAAACACCGACACACAGTAATCCTCTTACAGCGTTCGTTAAACGAGCGCCGATGAATATCACGAGCTGCTAAATGTTGTGTATCCCTGAGTGCGTGTTGAAAAGGTTTGGACGTTTTACAAATTTAACTGTCACATTTTATTTTGTAAAGGTGATAAAAAGATACACTTAATCCAGTTATACAGGAATTTATGTTAAACTTTAATTTATTTGTTTTAAACACTGTATCTGTCTTCTATCGTTGGTCTAATGGTAGAAACCTTTAAATTAATGAAATAAGCAGGACCTTTATGCTCTTGTGAAGTAAAATTTTATCTGTATGTTATTTCCTGTATATATGTTGTTTACGTGTATATAAATAAACAATTAAGAGTGATTTTTCTATCAACACCAAAGATGTTTTCAAAAGTTGTTTCTTCAATCTCCTGTCCTCTTCTCTTTGGTGGCTTGTGAGTGAGACAGCGAGAGCCGCGTGTGTCTTATGATAGATTATCAGCCACACTACCAATAAGAGCACACGCAAGGCTCTCGCGGACGCTCAATGTCTTCATCATCAGGGACTGGGGTCCGCCTTCAGCTGCCGGCATTAGGCTACGTCTTTATCTTCCAGCAATAGGTCGGTCTTCAGCAGTAGAACGTGCTATATACGAGTACATGTGCACACATCAAACAAAGGTCACTTTAAAAAATCGAAATCTTTTTTGTTACGGTAGATTATATTATGATTTGTTCTTCTTTTTAAGATCTTTATTTAAAAATAAAAAAAACAATAAAACAGTTCAATTTTTTTTCCATAAAATAAAAATAAAAATTGGCTAATGCACTCACTTTTTTTATTACAAACTTTTTTTGATGTGTGTATGTGCCGAACTATAAGAAATATACACACTACAAAAATATATGATCATAGTGTGAAACGATACGTCAAGTTGACATATATCGTCCGCCATCTTTGATTTTTTCGAAGTGATAGAAACTCTAAAGTTACTCAGAGTCCTAAAACTTTAACGACAACTCATTTGTATAAAGTTAAAAATATCTTACACATACGTTTCCTTATATATTAAGGTACATATTTTCAAAAACAGTAACTTTATTTTAAATCTTAATTCTTAAAATAAACTAAGTTGTCCCAAAATCACACGATACTCGCGGGACATTACTTAAATCCAACTCCTAAACCCCAATTAAACGTTCAAAATAATTCACAAAAATAAATGTTAGTTCAAAAACTTTAAACGACAAACTATTTATCCGATCAAAAGACTTTCAAAGAAGAATAAATCAACTTCGAACGTTCGCTTGGAAGTCGCGGCCGAAGTTTAGTGAAAGAATGAATGAAATGAATGGTCGGCTTTCGTAAGCTCCCAGCGATTGGATTGAGAAGGCATTTAGTTCGGAAATACTTCATTACTAAGACTTTGAATCGAATAGGATTACAATGAGCTTAAGATTTCAGTTGGAGTTTAAAATGTGGAATCCCAATAGTGTTACAATGAATTTATTTTAAAGGAATTTATGTCATCTTACGTAACATTTTACATACAACTAATTAAGTACCTACTTATAAATTTATGACACGTGTGTGACCCATGATAGACATAATTAAATATTCGGTATTATACCAAATTAAATCGAATTAGTAATATAATAATCATACCTTAACCGATCCTGGTCGCGGGACTAACGAGTTACGGTGACCCCGGTACGTAAAGGGCTATTGAAGGACACCGTTGATTTTTAGTCGTAGTAGTACAAGTCTGACAGTGCCTCCTCCTGCCCTGCCCTGGGTGGGAGGACTCATCAGATGATTTTATCACGATAAAAAAAGTAGGTTATCCGGTCCGGTTATAAATAAGTGCTGTAAAAGGGCCTCATGACTTCTAAATAGAGTACGAAACACAAGTTGGTTCAACATTTATTACCATTAATAAATTTTGAACCAACTTGCGTTTTGTATTCTCTAATTATTAAAATAAGTTCTCTGTATAACTGACAGCTACGAACCTCACAAAAAAACCTATCTCTTAATAAAACTGACACATAAAAATTGCAAATTCTCCGCATAAAATACGATCGCTTTCAATTAATATTCAAGTAATACCAATAGACCGGGAGATATATCCATCACTAAATCAACGTTACCTAAAATAATTTTCGTTCGCTCGCAAAAAATGACGGTTGTATCAAAAAGTGACGTCGGAATATTCAAAAGGTCTGGAAGTTGAATTATTCAGCCGGTTGATTATTCATGGAGCCGGCTCCTTGTCTGGGTTCAGGGCGCGTCATTCAGACTCATCGTACGTCAAGCTTGTTTCATTAACTAGTCTTGCGTGTGGAAGATAATAAATATTGAGATTTTTTGACGTGAACTGTTGCAAATTAGATTCTAGAATTTCTCTGGAGACCACAATATGCCTGTAGCTGTTTGACGGTTGATTACTACTTTATTTCACAGTAGACTAAGGCGATCATTTATGCTTCACTAAGTTTTAATAATTCAAATCCAAGCTAAGGTAAATATTAAAGATCTCTATCTCAGATTTTAATTTGCCTACATATTTCATCAAAAACTTTAATATTCCATCACAAAGAAAACGTAACATAAACTCATATTCTTATATTCAATTTACCATCCTTATAAGTTCTCCAAAGAATAACATCGTATCTTATCTTAGTAATAAAGTAAATTAAGAAAAAAAATATCAAAGCAGCATTTAATATGGCGTACCTAGTAGCAGCTGCTCAATAAGACCATCTCAAACAGTTTTTAATATAACTAGCGGGAACCGCATCCATCTGGCTTATACCGGATAAAACTGGATATAATCGGTTCGAGGCAGACACTTAGATTTGCGGGACGTTTATTGTGCTTTTTCTTTACTACACAATAACATAGGACTACAGAAAAAGATTGGGTTGAAATAATAAGAAAAACAGACTATAATTAAGTTTGATTGCTTACATTGTGAATAACGCCTTTGGGTGTAGACCCGAAGGCGTTGTTGATCGTGTTGAAGTGCTAAAATATCTTTCTTTTTAGTAAAATTCTTGCCCCACAAATATTTGTAACATCACAACAACATAGTACTTAATTTGCAAAGAAACAAAACAATCTTTTGTCCCAGTTTAACGATAGACAAAGGAAGTTTGGTAGACTGCAAAGTTAGCGTTTTTTTTGCTCAAGACTCAAAGCTGCACGCCGAAGTTTTAATTAATTTGAAGTAAGAAAGAAATCGACTTTCAAAGAAAGTTGCACAGTCCCTTATATGACAAGGAAGTGAAACTAACACTAGTATGCAATAGAACTTACATAATTAAGTAAACATTGAAAGAATAAAAAAAATTTAGTTCATGATAGTATTTATTTTATTAGATTTACACAGTTTTTTTTTTTTATCGTGGTAAAATCATCATCATTCTATGTCAAAGAAAGCCTCTTACGATAGAATTGTATAGCAAAGAGATTACAAGAATAAACGAGATACAACAATAGTGAATCAAACTTACACACAACACAAATAGCTTCAAAACTCCAATACAAACGAAGTCCGCACATAGCGGTTCTGTAAGCCTAGGTATGACAAGAGAACTTGTACTTGTCTGTCAGAACAGTTGCAGACAACACGTGCAGGTGTCGGCCGTAACAAGTGTCCGTCCGAACAACAGCGGACACGGCTGCGAGACGGCTTTCATCCGGACACGGCCGGTTGCGAGACGGGAGGGATGGACAGTGTTTGAGGTGGGTATCGGGTTTCATCAGGTACCTATAGATTTGTATATTAGGTTTTGGAGTACTTTTATACTGTATTCATCAGAGAAAATATATAGGTATAGGTTAATTCATGTCGAAGGTAAAATTCTAAATTCAATTAGTAGTTTAAAAATTTTGGTTTATTGATAACTGATCAGTATTTTCGTGAATGATCAAGTTTCACACATTTAGGGTAAAAGTAACTATTTCAATCAATACTATAACGGCTACAATTTGAAAAACCTAAAAATTTATGTATCAAAGGACTTCGACCAAACTGGGCTAACAGGTGAACAGCTGCATTGGGAAAAACGAAATTCATCAATAATTTAGTAGTAATATTTAGTAAATATTGGTCTATTTCGGGAGTGTCAAAATAAATAATATTAAAAACGAATAAAAAAGATTTTCAATTGATTATTTTGTGAATGGTGACAGTTGCGGTGCAGCGTCCAAGATGCTTTTTTTTTTTAATAATTTTTATTCATGACCATAGATACAAGTCTTTCAGTCGAATACATTTTGAACTTAAAATATTACATTAGTTAGTATTACATAAAATTATACTTAGAGCGTCCAAGATGCATTCAGTCATTCGCACTGATATGAGACATGGCTTCTAAGCCTTTAGACTTTGAATAAATTAGACATGGCTTTGTCCTTATTTGAAAAAACAAAACAGACATGGCGTTGGCCTTTTGAAATTGGACAAATTAGACTTGGCTTAGATCTTCAAAAATACAAGGAAAATTCATTGGAAAATTCAAACAAGACTAGGCTGTATGGCTCTGTTCCTTTGCCTGCCTTTTGGCGAATTTTATAAACAACAACAACAATGTCATTCGCTCTGTGTTCGCGCCCTTGTTTGAATATTATTGCGAATATTATTTGGATTTTGGATATTTTTGACGACTTGCGCTATTGAAAATGGATGCTGATGATTTTCTATCTAACGACCCTGGCTCACTCTTGGACTCCGTACCCGCTTTAAACGTTTACCCTGGCATTTCTTCGGATAATGAACCCGTTTTACATGACGACTTTTTTTTAGTTTTTTCTTATATAAATCAATTTGATACAAAACTTCCTATATATGTGTTTTCTACGTACTGTAAGCTACTCCATAAAATCAAAAATAGTTCAATATGTTTATGTTCATGTTCAAGCCCAAACGCCATACAAAGTGGTCGAAGTCCTTTAAACGATTGTGTATGTTGAAAATACCAATTAGAATTTTAACTAAAATAATTATCAAGGTAGGTTTCTATAATTGGAAGTTTAAAGCGGACTGTTTAAAAATAAACTTAACAACCACGCCAGGCAAAGTGTTATTAGGTTTTTCTAGCAGGAATTCCTCAGTAGCTACCAGTAGTGGATCCTTGATTCGTACCTACAGTAACAATCCTACTAGCATCAACCATTTAACATAACTGGCCAAACATGTGTGTATTATTAGGAATACCTCTGCATAAACCCTCGGGGATTACAGGCGTGATGCGATGTTAACAACTGCGCTACTGAGAGCCAATAAATCACAATCCATCGCATGGCAAACAACAGTAAGTTGCCAAAGCCGAGCTGATCGATACTCGGCATGCACAACTCGTGCACAGAGCATGTTGAGCACAGTTGAGCACAACTCGAGCATCACGAGCAATTGCGTTTGTTTGTGAAGCTGTACTTGTATCGAGTGCACGATTTACGTGGAACGACAACATGGATAACAAAGGATTATAGTTCAAATATTAGAAAAATATATGTTGAAAAAGTTTGTAGGTACAAAAGAGAAGGGAGGCTTTTGTCCAGTAGACGAAGAGGATAAAATATTTTTAGGTTGAAGTTTAAATGGCTGGTTATCCAATTGTATTTGTATAGGTAGAGAAACTATTCATTTCATTACATCGAATGATCTATCTGTGTATCTGCTTGGTGAAGCATATTTAATTTATTTGACAAATACCAACCAAATACATAAATTCACACGAAGTAAAATTTCTTCTCCAGTAAAATGAACACGAAATTCTCTGTACAAATAGAATTTCCTTCTCTCTAAACCGATGAATTGGCCAAAGATCACAACAAAACGTACACATCCGGTGTGAGAGCGTGAACCGTGAAGACGGAGGTGTCGGTGTTTGGGCGGCTGATATATTTCCCGCCCTCACGATATTAATAACAAAAGGTTGGTTTTCAGGAGTCTCGCGGTCGACCTCAGATTTGATCTTTACGGGTTTTTGCATCTCTATTGAGTTGTTAAAAAGATTTGATATATATTTATTCGTATTTGCTTGTTGTGTAAGGTTCTTGTGTCGGATAATATTTCAAAAGTCTACTTAAATGTTAATTTCACAAGCGCCTGAATATATTGTGTTAACCATTACTTACATATGAGCGTTTTGTATCATATGGAGTCAACTTGAGATCAGCTAAAGGAGCATACCTGTAACAAAAAAAAAAAATTACATTAGTAAGTAAAACATTAGAGAAATAGTTAAAGCTTTATTTATAAGATACGAAATGACATCTCTTAAACCACCTATTTATGTCATTTTTTCTTTTAATCCGGCAAAATCATCAAATGAGTCCATCCACCCGTACTGTCAGACTTGTACTGATTAAAATCCACGGATCCTTCAATAGCCCTTTACGTTCCAGGGTCACGGTTACCTGATGAGACCCCTATTTATTTATATAACATGGTAACTTAAAGAAGAACTAGCGACCGCCCCGGCTTCGCGCGGGTGCAAACCTTCCTCTTGAATCACTCTATCTATTAAAAAAACCGCATCAAAATCCGTTGCGGAGTTTTAAAGATATAAGCATACATAGGGACGGACAGACAGTGGGAAGCGATTTTTTTTTATACTGTGTAGTGATAGTGATGAAGGAAAAGAACGTGGGATAAGGCCCGAGTGGAAGGCTATGGAGGAGAACTTTGTCCAGCGGTGATGCCTTTGTCAAACAGACAGGCGAAAGCGAAGCGTTTCCGAAGCGATACCGAACCGAAACGAGACGTCAGTCCGATAGTTCTGTCACGCTATCGGATCGTTTTCGCTTTTCTATGTGACGAGATTAAAACAATTCCATACATTACAAATAAAAACGTCACGCTTCGCATTCGTCACGCCTGTCTGTTTGACAAAGGCTTGAAACAATATAGGTATAAAAAATGGCGGAACAATGACGATAGTGGGGAACATATATTTTTTATTTAAATTAATACTGACTTCGTTTTATTCAACGGACCTCTTTGAAATCTTTGAGTACGTTTCATCCCGTAAGGTTTAAATTTAAATATTCATAAGCCTGGCTTTGTTCTAATATTATATTGGAAAATTATTTTATGAAATTATTCTATTTTCTCTTGTAATACGATTGTACCTCTGTGACTACGAAGGCTTAGTCAAATACGTTTTGTAATTGTTTTAGCATTTAGATTTCAGCGACTGAACTGAAAATTTAAAACATTGTTGAATGTTTGAAAACAATTAGTTAAATGAGAGAAGTTGTAATGAAAACCTTTAAAAACAAAAAGAAAACATAATAGCCAGGACTGACTCTGAATTTAAATAATTTTTATTCATACCAGTTTTTCAATTAATATGAGTATAGGTATTTGAAGTTTGATTTTGAGAACAATTAGTTTCTTAAAAAAAACTTTAATTGAAACAGCATAGTTTAGTACACAATCATGTAGTATTTTTATTAACCAGTCTTAACAGTCCCTTTTCATATCACAAGTGAGGTTGTTACATTAAATTTATGCGAATAGAAGATAAATACCGTGACGGAACAGCGACTAAAAAAAAACGACGGGTTGCACTCTGGGAGTGCCGGCAGAAGTGAAAACTTGAATAGTAATTGTTGGAAATATCTTGTGAACAGATTTTAGTAAAACTCGCAAAAATGGTTGACTTTTTATTTCATTAATTTTCCAATGTGACGTACATCTTTTATAAACAATGTTACCTAGCAACGAATGTATCCAGCATACAATTTAAAAGTAATAAAGTCACACAAACAGTCACGCAAGCGCCCTGCGCCGTCCTACGCTTTTTCGATCAGGGTCACGTGTCCTGACGCGAGTGTCCTGACGCGAGTTTAAGATTTTATACCCATTACAGAAAAAGTGCTCAACGCCGCTAAAGAAGTTTTCACTTCAAAAATGATACAAGATGATGATGCAGTTGTTGGTAATTACATTGTGGAGTCTGGTGTACTTATTTACATTTTTTGCATTGCCACGAACGACTGGACTAAAAGACGCGATCGACCGGTTGGCCACCCCTGGTTTATTGGTTCACTTTTATCCATCATTCGCATTTTTTGGTTCTCAACAGCTTCATAAAATTGCAACATTTCTATTCACTCCCTGACGCCACCAGTTCCCTCCAATCCAATGACAATAACATTAGCGTGTGTCCTCCGTCCTCCGATATAAGGCGACACCCTCTAAACATCGCTATAAATACGTTCGTTACAAAACACGTTCGTTCACTGATGTCACGTACGACGCACAGTGGTTCGAAATCGACGCTTAGTGGACATTGAAAATCAAAATGGCTTTAGGCGAGAAATAAAAATCGGAACGGCTTTATTTCAGTATTATTTATAATATTTAGTAATATGACAGCTATAGACAGCACCGTCTCCGAAAAAAAAAATATTTAATATTTTTTTGTATGGAGAAAAACACAAAATTCGTTTTTTCTCACAACTTAACAAAACTTAAAGCCTGCGGCTTACATGGGGTGTTGTCCCACATGAGGCGATTCCGAAATGCTATAACACGCACACCCATGCGCGCCGCTTCACTCACAGCAGAGTGTTGAAGTTCGAGAAATTCAGTTAGAGATTTTTACGTGGATTTAGGTGTGGTCTTGAAAATATACAAACAAATTGATTCTAGTGTGCTAATTTTATAATAACAATGAGAAATAATGGAATATCTAACTTCTATATATATCAAATTCAAAACTGACTGGCTGACTAATATATCAACGCACAGCCGAAAGCGCAGCACCTAGGAGCATGAAATTTTGCATAAGCAGTCCTTATATAACGTAGGTGACCACTAAGAACGGCTTTTGCGAAACTCAACCCCTAAGGGGTTGTTTTTGGGGTAAATAGTTTGTATAAAACTTCGTTACTACAAGTGCTAGGAGTTTCAACTTTTGCATGGGGATTCTTTTTAAGACATAGATGCTCACTACGACGGATTATTGCGAAATTCATCCCCTAAGGGGTTGATAGTTTGTTTGAAACTTTGTTACTACAAGCGCTAGGAGTGTCGAAATTTGCATGGGGGTTCATGTTAGGATGTAGATGCACACTAAAACGGGATTTTATTAAACTCCACCCTCAAGGGGTTGCTTTGGGGTTGATAGTTTGTATGAAACTTTATTACTACAAGTGCTAAGAGTATCAACATTTGCATGGGGGTTCTTTTTATGACGTAGATGCTCACCAAGGCGGTATTTTGCGAAATGCGACCCCTAAAGAGTTGTTTTGGGGTTGCTGTTTTGTATGAAACTTTGTTACTACAAGTGTTAGGAGTATAAAAATTTGCATGGGAGTTATTTTTAAGACGTAGATGCTCACTAAAACGGGATTTTATGAAATTACACCCCAAAGGGGCTGCTTTGGGGTTGATAGTTTGTATGAAAGTTTATTACTACAAGTGCTAGGAGTATCAAAATTCGCATAGGGGTTCTTTTTAGGACCTAAATGCTCACCAAGACGGTATTTTGAGAAAAAACCCACATGTAAAATTTGAGTCTCCTAACTTTTAACTCTAAAACAACCCCTTAGGGGTCGAATTTTACAAAATCCCATATTAGTGAGCATGTACGTCCTAAAAAGAAACCCCATGTAAATTTTGATACTCTTGGCATTTGTAGTAACAAAGTTTCAGACAAACTATCAACCCCAAAGCAACTCCTTAGAGATGGAATTTAACGAAATCCCATCTTAGTGAGCATTTACATCCTAAAAAGGACCCCCACGGAAATTTTGACACTTCTAGCACTAGTGGTTAAAAAGTTTCACACAAACTATCAACCCCAAAGCAACCCCTTGAGGGTGTAATTTAATAAAATCCTGTCTTAGTGTGCATCTACATCCTAAAAAGAACCCCCATGCAAATTTTGACACTCCTAGCACTTATAGTAACAAAGTTTCAAACAAACTATCAACCCCAAAAACAACCCCTTAGAGGATGAATTTCGCAATAATCCGTCGTAGTGAGCATTTATGTCTTAAAAAGAATCCCCATGCAAAAGTTGAAACTCCTAGCACTTGTAGTAACGAAGTTTCATATAAACTATTTACCCCAAAAACAACCCCTTAGGGGTTGAGTTTCGCAAAATCCGTTCTTAGTGCTCACCTACGTTATATAAGGACCGCTTATGCAAAATTTCATGCTCCTAGGTGCTGCGCTTTCGGCTGTGCGTTGATAGATTAGTCAGCCAGTCAGTTTTGAATTTGATATATATAGAAGATAGATATTCCATTATTTCTCATTGTAATTATAAAATTAGCACACTAGAATCAATTTGTTTGTATATTTTCAAGACCACACCTAAATCCACGTAAAAATCTCTAACTGAATTTCTCGAACTTCAACACTCTGCTGTGAGTGAAGCGGCGCGCATGGGTGTGCGTGTTATAGCATTTCGGAATCGCCTCATGTGGGACAACACCCCATGTAAGCCGCAGGCTTTAAGTTTTGTTAAGTTGTGAGAAAAAACGAATTTTGTGTTTTTCTCCATACAAAAAAATATTGAATATTTTTTTTTTCGGAGACGGTGCTGTCTATAGCTGTCATATTACTAAATATTATAAATAATACTGAAATAAAGCCGTTCCGATTTTTATTTCTCGCCTAAAGCCATTTTGATTTTCAATGTCCACTAAGCGTCGATTTCGAACCACTGTGCGACGTGCCGTTTACTGCTGAGTAGGTGAGACACAGAAGGTTTATATAAAATGTTACTTCGTAAAGATTTCAGAATCAAACATGCTCTGTTTAAGGAAAAATATTTGAAATTGGATGTAGGGAATAGATATATTATATATTATATACTATATATTTTCAGGGTAAGGAAAATTCAGTGTTAGCAGAGTCAGAAATATTTAAAAAACACGAGCAAGGAGCCTATGAATCATTAATCTTCTACTAAAATTGGATAATCATAATCAACATCTTAGATGTTATGTGCTCAAACAAAAAACACAGAACTGAATACTTCATCATCATCACCAGCCTATAAATGTTCCCACTGCTGGGGAACAGGCCTCCTCTCTGTGAGAATGTCCCATAATCTACCATACGGGCCCAGTTCGGGTTGGTAGATGTCACATGTCTTCGAATTTTTGGTCCTGGGGTATGCCGGTCTACTGACGATGTTTTCCTTCACCGTTTTAAGAGCAGTGGTGATGATATAAATAACACATAGTTATGCGCCTGACTAGGTTCGAATCCTCGACCTACCGCGACAATACCACTGTGCCACCACTGTTCGACAAACTTCAATGAAACAAAATTGCTGCCGAGTTGCATTGTTTAGAGTTGATCTTTTGATCTTTCTTACATTGAGGCACTACTTAGTGACTCGGATCGCGTAATTGTACGTGGCACTAATACGTACACCAGGTGAATGGACGATAAAAGACGACTATTCTTGTAAGTGAATTGTATTATTTGTGCGACGCTTGCACAGAAATAGAAGAACAGAAATAGAAAAGTTAACCCCTTATCGAAGTCATTGCATTTTATTTACTGTCCTACCGGCTTTTAAAGGACATGTAAATTAAAAGAAGGAATGCGCTCAGTACATTTTTATAATGCTAATTCTTCAACAATGTAGATTGGAAGTCTCGTAGCAACGGCGCTACGTGCTACGCCGCTACGAGCTACGCGGATACGTGCTACGACAAACTTTTTGTTGTACCATTGAGAATTTACCATTGAGTCTTTTTCTTTGAGACTTGAGATTGATAAAATGCTTTTTAATATTGGCTGTTATGGATAATGTTTTGTATATTTTTAAAATTATTCTAGGATAAGGCTGAAATAAATAGTGTAATTTCCGCGGTTTCCTGGCTTCCTGCCAGCGCTCGCATTGTTCAAAGGCGGCTCAAACGTGTAGTTATTAGGGAAGACATTACCATTTCACCACAAAATGGCGGAAATTGTGCTTTACTCAGATTGACTGTCAGAGTGCTGCCAAAAATTAAATTGAAGTAGTTAATTGTGTTATTATGGTAATATTCTGATTTGCAGGATCAGAGCGGGTTTATTGAGGAATTGACAAAATGAAAGAAGAGAAAATATTGCACATTATTTATACATGAACATGAAGCAAAAGGAGTATGTTAGATCGAAACAGGTTCTGAAGCTTTTTCCTCTCCCAGTTTTTTCTAAATTAAATAAATAAACAAAAATAAATAAATAAATATTCGACAACTATCACACAACGCCATCTAGTCCCAAGCTAAGCAGAGCTTGTGTTATGGGTACTAGACAACTGATAAACAAACTTATATATTTTTAAATAAATACATATTATAGATAAATTACACCCAGACACAGAACAAATGATCGTGCTCATCACACAAACATTTGTCCTGGGTGGGAATCGAACCCACGACCTCCGGCATAGCAGTAAGGGTCACTAACCACTAGACCAGCAGGCCTGTATATTTACATAATTACGCGATATTTTCCAACATACCTAATTGAAAAAAGAAAAAAAGGCCCACACAGTAAGCCAGAATAAATACACAGAGAAAAACACACAAAAAACGACGAAACATAATTATAATGCGGAAAGAATTCATAAAACAAATATATCACGCAAATAAGTATACCCGTGTGTAAAGGAGCGAGCGCGAGCGACTTGCTTTGTCTGCTCCGTTTCAGGGTTTCCGCGAAAACTGAAATATTTCAGACATGTTGGAATTTCTCTTTGTATGAACGAATATTCTTGTATTCAGGCTCCGCTTTTTTTACTGTTTGTTTTGACGAGATTATACAAATATTTCTGGAAAAGACTTCGTTAAAATACAACTCTAATAAGCCAGCAAAACTACCCTCTTTGTGATAAAAAAATACATTAAAAATGTTTATCTGAGTCACGGAAAATGTTTCTACTACATAATTCTCTGAAAAATAGCGCTCGAGCATTTCTGAAATGAAGATGTCCTCGTGAATAATGTTCCAAACGCCATTTTTCATTTGCTGGAGCGGCGAAGTGCAATCATAAAATGATACTCAAAGATAACTGGAATTATTGAAGCTAAGTAAACGAGAGCTCGGAATATTTTCATTTTGAGTTTATGGAAAAAAAGGAATATGAGACAATTAAATTTTGTTGTAGCGTCCCGTAATTATTTTAAATTGTATTCTGGACATTTGTAACTGCAGTCCTCTCTACTGAATAAATATATTTGTTTTTTTTTTTAAACTTTGCCCCACACTAGGAATTTCTCCTGTGTCGTGGGTGCGTTTACAAACATAGAAACTCACACACACAAACACCCAGACCCGGAACAACTACTTGCAGATCATACAAATATTTGTTCCGTGCGGGAATTGAACCCGCGACACATAGTGCAGGAGTCCAATTGCTCAGCCACTGCGCCGAACGTGCCGTCATATTAAAAATAGAATTTGAATTGAATATATCGACTTAGTATTTTAGCTAAGCGAATATAAGTTCGATAATGACAGTCAACGCAAGGAAAAAAAACCTCCTTTTGCAAGATAACATCCCCACATAATACGTGCACAAAGAACGTGAAAATATCCCACTTTAGATCACAGTGTTACTAGATCATACGAACACTTTAGTGAGAGAGTTTTGAAATCATAACATTACCATGAAGATCACGAGATCTATCGACACTTTGACGTGATAGATGGCACTCAACCGAACGTGGTAAAAGGAACAGGATAAAGTAGGAATGTTTGGTTTAAGTTCACTTTGAACAGTGTTTTTGAATAATGTAGGAAATGGTAGAAAATATGTATTTGTGATGATTTTTGCTTTGTCTGACAACCTCGCCTTTTCTATTTTAAATTCGTAGTCGCAATTAGCGATAAAACTAACATTTTAACATGAGCAACACTAAAACAGTTGTGTATCTATTTTTGTACTGTACAATAAAGTATATTCTATCTAGATTAAAAATCTAAAATGATGGAACTTAATATACTGTTTTCTTTAGAATCTTTTACTCGGAAGTTTCTAGTGGAGCCATTTTGTAAAAACTGACATGTTTTTTCACTTTATTTTCAAAGGTTAAATTCTGTTACACTGAATACAAATTGAGCTCGACTGTTTCCCAAAACAACAGTCTTAAATTAAGCCAAAAAACATTTATAGGGAAAAGACTAGAATTTGGTTCAAAGCTGTTACCATTACTTATAACTTAGTAGCTAAGTTGCTGCGACTCCTGGCCGGCTTCCAACTAATTCTTCAGCTAAATATAATGCAACACATTTCCATTTACATTGTATTTGTTAAAAATATATTGTGGACTAAACTCGGCGCTTTCTTTGTGCTATCAGCTATCCAGTCTATTGTTGCGGTTGTTTCTTCTAAAGAAGGTATGACACAATTTTTTGACAAACATTTTGCAAAACTGTGCATAATATTTTGGGTGGCACACAAACAATCTAACTAACTAATTGAAAAACTTCGTTCGATACGCGTGGGAATTTGTTCTTGCTTTGACAGGCATTTTGGTCTAGTGGTTAGTGACCCTGACTGCTATGCCGGAGGTCGTGGGTTCGATTCCCACCCAGGACAAATGTTTGTGTGATGAGCACGATCATTTGTTCTGTGTCTAGGTGTAATTTATCTATAATATGTATGTATTTAGAAATATATAAGTATGTTTATCAGTTGTCTAGTACCCATAACACAAGCTCTGCTTAGCTTGCGACTACATGGAGTTGTGTGATAGTTGTGGAATATTATATTAATATTGCTGTTCTCGGTTGCTTATTACCTTCGCCGCTGTACGGTTCGGGTGAGTATTCCGCCTCGAATGCAATTAAAAATTTCCCCACTGATATCAAAATGTATTATTTCGGTTTATGACAAAACAGTGCACATTAAGTCAAGTTCCTTGACCCCTAATCCTAGTGTCAGGTAAAGTTTCAGAAGTAAAGACATAAAATAGTTCGCGGCACTATGATGGGAAATATATGATCTGGACAGGATTAGCTCTCAACTTATAAGTCTTAAATCTAACTTTAAGCAACTGAGCACAGTTTGAAAGACATTTTATCGATGATCGACTTTAATGTTTCTCATGTAAAGTTTTGTCGTATCATTTGATTTATAGTTAAGTATCATCGATTCTCGTTTTATTTCTGAATGAAAGGAGGTCTCTGACCTCTACAGTAGAAACAAAAAGATTTTAAAAAGTGAAATTACGAGAGATACAATTAGCAAAGAAGTTACAAAAAACTAAACAGACTTCCGAAATTTTTTTTTTTTTGGGAAAATCATCAAATGAGTCCTCCCACCCAGGGCAGAGCGGGAGGGACTGTCAGATTCGTACTGACTAAAATCCACGGTGTCCTTCAATAGCCCTTTATGTTCCGGGGTCAAGGTAATTCGTGAGTCCCGCGACCCCGGCAGGCTTTGGCTCTCTAGAGGGGGGGCCGCGTCATTTTGCTGACACTCTTTGAGGCGCGCGTGGAACACAACGCGCCGTCAACCCGGGCATGGTCCATGGTCGGATAGCGAGTAGTCAATTACTCGCTGCCCGCAGACTTCTAAATAACTGACTTTCTGATACGAAATTTATCGAACAACAACCAAGTAAAATCAATATTGACATCATCAGTGGACATTAAAGTTAAATGGTCAGGTGGTTCAGGGTCATAGAATTTAAATGTGTTTAAAACAGTTAAAATACCATGACAATCCTAATCCACACTCTTTAAACAATAAAATGAAATCAAACGATCATCGCCTGCGATTGTAAGAGGAGCGAAGCGCACGTGTTTGTGCTCGTCTTCCGGTCGACATCGACAGGAAGCGGAGGTAGGCTTTGTGCCGATAACCGCGGGAAATCACGTCGGATAGCTCCTTGGCGGTATTCGACGATTGGAAACCTTTAAAATGCAGTATTTGCTTTTGAGTCGTCCTGTTGGTTTGGATTGACAAACTAGAACATTTTTGAACTTCTAATACTTTCGACCGAACGTTTGAATGGTAATGTTAGGGCCACACTAAATGCCAATGCCCATCATCGTGATAATCAACAGTATTTCCCGTTAGTATGGCCCGAGATTTTGTAAATGTTTTTGGCACATGTCACAAAGCATTTTAAAAATACTATTGCACAGAATGTAGACAGTGTGACAGTAATTTACATTGTAGAGAAAAATCTTATTTTTTTTTTTTAGTAAGCACATTAAATGTTGTTTCATAGTATTCAACATTTCATGCATGATTTCGTTTTCGAAAAAGTTAAATTAATTACGCTCACATTATGAAAATATAATTGAACCATGAAAAATCGAGTTAAACGTCTGACAACTATATCGGAGTCGTTTAAAATACGAATGGGTTCCATCTGTGAGGAGGAGTGAGGCGGACAGAGGGCAGGGGACAGGCTACTTATCGGAGCAGATACCATAAAAATGTCCAATCTTCTCTGATAAATTATTGGCACCATATTTAAAAGGAACCCTGCGGTTTCTAATAAGTGTGCTATACTCGTATTTATGTCCACCACGAGTTCTATGTTACGTAGTTTAGTATGTTTTTTTTTATGATCTACAAGTAGTTGAGCATTTGTGTTTATGCATTTATATTTTTGTATACGCACCCATAATATAGGAGACTTCCTGGTGTGAGGCAATGTGTTTTTTTTAAGTAATATGTGATAGCCATAAATAAGGAGATGGTATACGGAAGATTATATAGAGAACTGTGAATAATTAATCTATAATATAAGTGAGTAGTACCACGGACAATAATCATAAATACATGGTTCTAAAAGTGTTTTTGTAATTAATCGTAATATTTAATGAAAACTAAATGTTTACTGCATATTCCCATTATGTAGAGTTAATTTATCAAAACATTGCTACAACACATTTATAAAACAACTCATGAAATGATATCAAATATTTTTAATTTCGCTCGAAACAATTTTCTCGTGTCAATATACAACGCCGTTGTTATTTGTACCATTTGCTTTAATTAATTACTTTACTTCTGACGGTGCCATTGGTTAAAAAAGATATCTCTTTCGTAATGAAAAGTACACATTTATCCAAATCATTCGAGTGGTATTTCACTTTATTTGTTTATCAACAGGTTCACTACACCAACATTCAACAACATTATCATTTATGATCAAAAAATATATTTTTCATCAGTCTTTTCGAAGTTCAATAAAACTTTGTTCTCGTCTGTTATTTATTGGTCACCGTTTGGTATTTTTTATGTTTAATACTGTCTACACTACACATTAATTTAATTAATTGTTAAATTTTTGTGATAGTTAGACCAACGATTGTCGGTTTGTTTTCTGTTTTACCATGCTTGCTTTTATTGTGCACTCAGTGGTGCACAATAAAAAGCATGTTCAGTGTGAATTGCTGAGTTTGAGGTTTTTTATAACGATTTCGTTTCACTTTATTACATCAAATCTAACGCGACTAACTGCATGCAACTTCACCGGAGCTTTACAATATAAACTATCACAAATTTCGCATGCAACACTTCATGGCAAATTCTCACATTTTATCTTTAAGATTGAATAGCCTACTAACCCCAGTTGTACATAAAGCAGGCGACAGTAAATATAAACAAATGCTCCCGCTAAAGATTCCGGTCACGACCTCCACATCTGCCGGGCGCTGGCCGCAATGCGATGAATTAAATCGACACCATATTATAGTAGTACTGTCGCCCGTAGAGGAGAGGAGGAGGAGTAAGAAGGAAATATACTGCTAACGGAGATTTTTTTACCAGAAATTTGTTTTTTCACAAACCGCAGTGGCTATGATTGACTGCTACGCTGCGTGTGGCGGGTTTGTTGTTTCCCACAAGGAACAAATATTTGTAGGATCTACAAATTCATATTCCAGGTTGTGTAATATTCGTAAAAGGGCGACTATGCAACTGTTTAAAAAATAATAACTAAAAAAAGGTTCCAATTATGTTGACAGAAATTAATTAGGTATATCAATATTTGTTTAGGATACTCGTGGCACCATTGCATGCTAGTCTATTTTTTACTAAACTGGCAATGCTTTTTAAGCGTCTAGTATACTAAATCAGATGTTCGCAAGTTCGAGTCACGCTCGCCATGGATTTTCTCTTACAAAACTTTTTGATTTGCGGCACATTACGACGCATCAATTAACGACAAATGTATTAAACAAGTGATTGAAGTATTTTTAAAAGCAAAGAAAAACGGATACTGAAACACAGAAGATCTAACACTAAACTGCAATTTGAAAGAATAAGAGTAATTTCGGGGTTAAATAATAGAACTACATCAACAATCGTGCCCTTATCAATAAACCAAGATAACAGCCAGCCTCTATATACAAGTCTTACACCCATAAAACACATAAACTAACATGGCCATTCCCGGTAATATCAATATACCGGTCATAACTACCTCCGCTAACGACGTCGTGGGGTGTAAATCGGCCTCAAGGACGATTTACAAGAGGCGTGCACCGCAGCGATATCTGGGGTATATACTTGTGCCAGTGGACTGATAAGACTGGACTTAATAAAGTAGGAGATATAATATGACTGGTTTATTTTCGTGGGCTGTGAAATAGAGCCATATTTATTAGATAACACAGGCGTTGTGTCAGTGGAATTGTAGCGTAAAATAAAGTTCTATGTTATGAAAGAAAGAAATATAAGTTAGTTGTCACAGAAACGGATGTTGATGAAGAGTTATCAGTTATATAATAGGTAAGTCTATATATAATCTCGAGCAGAAAACAGAGATAGTTGGCAGCTGCACCTCATGAACATTTCACGAGAATTTCATGCCGTATAGCAACTGCCTCTCATGGAAAAAAAAAACTCCTTTAAGAGAAGAATTTTCAAAACCCCCCTTTTAATGTCGTGTGATATTAATAAGCGATATCTATATATATAAAAATCAATACCACTTTTCGTTGTAATTTCATAACTCAAGAACGGGCTCACCTATCAAAACCAAATGGGACTATAGGCTTTGTTCGGACTATTTAGTAGATGGTTTATGTGAAGTTTGAACAAAATCGGTCTGCATTTATCAATTTTTTTGTAATAAATGATGTAGTAGTAGTAGTAGTAGTAGTATTAGTAGTGTAGTAATATTGATTCTGTGGCGCTACGAAGTTCGCGGGGTCAGCTAGTTCTGTATAGATAATATTCATGAACTAAAATAAATTTTGAAACAAATGGTTTTAAATATATAACCCTATTATCGGACATATGTTATAGGTTTTGCGAAATCGCTTACAAAATAAAGACGTTCTAATTGATACCAGTAAAAGCACAACTCGTGCGAATCGTATTTTGCATTTAAGGTAATTGTACAATCCCCTGTTCAATTCAAGTAATAGTCTGAAAGCTTTTTTATAGTCTGGGATTAGACTTGAACGTTTCACGTGTAACTGTAAGTGCCTTCACAAAGTGACACGGCTATCCAGGCCTAATACACGTTCTATCTGGTTTACGATGCGCCTAACTTTCCAGATAGCCACTTAGAAGTACCGTTAGCCTTTATTTTCTAGAAAAAAGCAATAAAGTCCGAGTTTATAGTTCCCCCGCAACGTATTGTTAGCTACACACAACTTGTAATGGAATTGTCGAGTGCAGTTGCGCGGTTTATGCATGCCACGGTGCAACTTTCAAACTCAGCTGTTTTGAAAACTTCCCGCTTATTGTATTTTTTGTTTTTAGTAGTTTTGAGTTGTTCGTTGCAAGTTAATGCGGTCACGTTACTGCAGAAACGTGATTGTTTATAAAATA
Source organism: Agrotis puta (assembly GCA_943136025.2). Lineage (NCBI taxonomy): Eukaryota > Metazoa > Arthropoda > Insecta > Lepidoptera > Noctuidae > Agrotis > Agrotis puta. Next base: position 498,431 of record OW964177.2, read on the forward strand.
ACTGAAAAAGTTTCTAAATTTTCCTGTTGGGGCCGCTGCTGAACATTTTGTTTTTAAAACGAATTTAGAACGGATTTAGTTACTTAAAAACCGTACAGACTGGCTATAAAATGAGTAGTATAAAATTTTGTAATAATCATTTAGTGTAGATCTCCTTTAGTCATTGAAGTCTAATTTGCACCAACGTAGAAAAATATCCTCTTAAAGCGTCAAATAATCTGCCATGAGCACTTACGTTAGCAGTAACGTTAAAAATATAGGTTTCTAGGTATATTTCCCCGCAGTACACAGTTCACAATAACATTCAAACAACCTTTAGGCAGACAATAAAGGTACCAAATAAACCGCCACCAGCGCCGCCTGGCGTCAAAGTTACACAGTTAGAGCTAATTGCAGAGCTCGCTATATAGACGTAATTGCCAAACATGCATTCACAGTACACCGCACAAATCAGAATCATCCCTAAACACACCACGGAGATTTCACCCCTATTGAAGAGACAGGCAAAGGTGAGTTTGGCTTGAATGATTAAGGCCGTAAGTAATTAGATGAGTCGGCGCCTGTACGGCGTGAGATATGGGGTTCATTGGAAGATATTGCTGGCGAATGGCAATATATTAGTAATTAACATAAATAATAGTGTGGACTTAGGATATAGGCGTGGGTGTTATGGTGGGATAGGGATCTCGAGTGATGTAGCTTTGGTGGAAATGAATTGTGAACGTAGATCATTGATAACTAGCACGTGTATGAGAAAATAAAATGTAATGTTATGTTATCGTGTTAACGTAAAACTTGTGTTTATTTTTTATATTTAGAACAGCAACAACATATCAAGTAAGTTGGACTACAGTGACTTTGATAGTAAAAAGTTTCGAAAATATTGCGTTTAAAATTTTTAACCAAGGATAAAATTTAAAAGTAGCCAATTTTTAACCCATAAAGTTACCCACGGTCTTTGTAAGTGTAAAATTAGAGATAAATATAATTTGGTTTAAAAATATATTTATGGTAACTGAAACAGAATCACGAAAACAGTATTTTAAGTACTGCCTACTCACAGATTCATCTCATCCCTCAGAGGACAGTGAGGTTGCATTAAATAAATATGAGTGAGGAGTACCAATCTCCGGCGACCTCCAGACACGTATAAGGAGGGCAAATATCTCAGCCGCGGATCCTCCGACACAAAGTGAGGACTCGAGGAGTGAGTCAACACATAAGTGCTTATCACTTGACAATTGATAACATATCGGTGTTTATTTTGGAGAAATCTTTCGGAACCACTACGAATCTTCTGTGAGCATCTGATTTTTCTTCGTATTTTTCTTTATTAAAAAAATAATTAAATGGATAACTAAAACATAGTAAAGTTTCAAGATTTGGCAATGATATATAGCATTAACAAATTAAACGTTCATAAAATTTTAAAGCACAACTAGCCGTACCCTGCCACGCTTCGCTGTGGCACAAAAAACAGTTTTTTCGCGGTCGCGGATATGTGACTGATGCAAAAAATAGATAAAAACAATCCTTGATGCGGATTATATATCATGCTAAAATTTCAGCTCAATCGGTGCAGAACTTTTGAGTTTTTGAAGCGTACACAAACCAACATAACATATATATATATAGAGATGTTAACTGTTATCATTTATGTAGAGCTATACTTAAACAGTAATACAAACAATGTTGAACAAAACAAATTCAAAATGAATGAACACAAAACAACACTTAAAAATATATTATTTACACTTCAATCTGAAATCTTTTGTCAAACCGTTTCCACCACAACAAATTTCAGACAGCCGAACATAATGAGCGAACAACAACCAACAACATTTACTTATTCTATATACTTTACATAAACAAGCTCGCTTAGCCACGCCTTCCAAATGTAAACGAAAACAGAACGCTTTAAAACGGGGAGTTTTTAAACAAAAACCGACCGCAACATTGTGGCCGGACATTTTGGGGTAATGCTTAATTACTCGTGTAGCTGCTACATATCCGGACCAGTTTGTAATGCGTGATGAATATTTTACTTTTTTTATTCTGAAATTCATTTTCATGTCATTGGTTATGTATGTATTCGTATGCGAATGAGGTTTTGGTACATTATCCTACTATTAATTTTATATAGGTCGTGTTAAATTAATTTAAACAAAAGTAATTGATAAAATATGATGTGACCTTTTCTGAACCATTATAATGTGTATCGTTCTAATATTTCTTGTTATTATTGAATTACATAAAAGGAAACTTTATTTAGAATCAAAATGGAAAATATTATTATTTATTAATGGAGGAAGAAAACGTCAAGTATTATAATGAATCTTAATTACCTGTAATTCATTTTGTACCACTTCAAATAGTGCGGGTTCGTATTTATCTTAATAATTCTTCATTTCAAGCTGAATTTCAACGTAATAAAACACAACATCAACTATTTTTCTTGTTTCACTACAGAATCATAAATAACAGTTATTACTGTACCACAGTAGACAGCAGACAGGCTAGATCGAGCCCGGCCTACCCACCGCCTCATATTTCATCTGCACACATCACTGATTTACTGAGATTCTCAAATAATTGTTGTGTAGGTCCATCAATCACGCAAAGTAATGTACCGACAATCTAATGAAGACTTTAATACATTCACAATAGAACTGGAGATAGATTACACTTGTATAGCTAATGTAACAAAGGATTTCTGAGAAGAATGTCGAAGAGAACATCATTGTTCGCAATTTCTTTCCTTATTCCTATTGTTAGGAAGAGGTCTACGAAGTAGCTACGCGATCTGCTACGGCTGCTACGCATCGTAGCACATTTGTCATTGGCTACGCAGTTGGAGCTACGCAATTTTCTGATGAGAATGATTCTACCAACTTCAGTGTACTCGTAATGCCTCTATTCCGCCGCGGGAGCTACCTTCGACAACGGAGATCGCGAGGATTGCGACGAGTGGGGACATGTGGACGACGAGTAACGGGTGACTCGCCGTCTGATCGTCGACCACGCTCGGGTCGACGGTGCGTTGTGTTCCACACGCGCCTCAGCGCTGCCAGCAATCTCATGGGGCCCCCATAGAGGGCCAAACGCCTGCCGGGTTCAGAAAGTAATACAAAAAGGCCTCTATTCCTTGAACATAAGCATCAAGTAACAATATAATAAAGGTATATCAATTCAACTTCTGAATATCCTTTAGAATGCCCTGGAAAGCTTGACACAGAGTTAAAATTGAATCCTCTCCGCCAACAATATGTCTGCTCCACTTTGTCCAATAAACTCAAGCCACTACAAACAAGATTCTCCAACTATAGTCTACTACGGTCCAGTTAATTGGAGCTCACGACACAGAACATAGTCCTTTAGCCTAACCTAACTGACCCGGGACACTGCACCTTTGGCCTTTGGACGTAACAATTTGATTTGTAGATACAACACAATTGTATCGAAACCTTATAAGGATCGTTGTGCTCTGAATTATTTATGTGAAAGTTCTATTTAAACATTGTAAATATCCCATTTTAAATTGTTACGGTGAAGGAAAACTTTGTTAGGAAACAGGCATGTCCTAGAACCAAACATTCGAATACATGTGAGATCTACTAACCCGCACTGGGCCCGCGTGGTGGATCGTGGCCCACTCCCTCTCATAGAGAGGAGACCTGTGTCCCAGCAATGGCAACAACATGCCTGCCGGGGTCGCGGGACCAAGAGATTACCGTGACCCCGGTACGTAAAGGGCTAGTGAAGGACACCGTGGATTTTAGTCAGTACAAGTCTGACAGTCCCTCCCGCCCTGCCCTGGGTGGGAGGACTCATTTGATGATTTTACCACGATAAAAAAAAAAAGCAATGGCAACATTTATAAGCTATACATGTATAGTGTTAGTGACTTTGTAAATAGTTATAGTGCCTTCATAATATTAGAAGTTAATTTAATTAGAAATAGTATTAGTCTAAAACTAAAATAAGCCAGTAACTTATTTAATAACCGTGAAGTTTAGGCGTTTACGGCACCGAAACTATAATACTTCAAGATTAGTTAAAACTTTAAGCTCAATGTTTAGAACAGTTCTCAATTCAATTAGAAACTCCTTTGATTTATTCGGTACAAAATAGTAATAAATAATAGTTTAAAACTGCGAGATGTTCTCTGTATTTTGTGTAGTATTAGGGAATTTAATTAAGTTAGTATGTTGACAAAGTAAGTACGGCCAACGCCCAACTAGGCAGACATCCTTGAATGTTTTATTATATTGGATGTGGTATTTCTTGATTCCCAAAATTTTATAACTTGAGAAACAATGCGTCAGTGTCTATAAGACAAATTAAATCACAGATTTTTTACCCAAAACAAATATAAAATGTACTATATTCATGTCTCAAGAAATTATTAATCACCTAAAAAGGGCAGCAAGTGTCAAATCACCATGTAGACCGTCGATTTGAAAACTAATATTATTAATTCAGATGAATCAATATCAATTACCTATTCTGCTTCCTTTATTACAACGTTACATTACCGACCTTGTCATCTATAAATGATTACGTTAATAACGTGGGTATCATTAAATTAATAATACATTTGTGGAAGACTTACTTAGTGATACGAGTCAGACAGTCCCGCGATCCCCGCAGGCTTTGGCCCTCTGGCAGTAGGGGTCCCGCCATATTGCTGATAGCTCTTTGAGGCGCGCGTCGAACATAACGCGTCGACGACACGGGCATGGTACATGATCGGACGGCGAGTCGCCCATTACTCGCCGTCCATGCCTACGGTGGCCTGAAATAGTCTCGCGACGAACGATGCTGTGGGCGTGTCCCGCGGCGACTAGGTTGTGTGGTGGAGGCTGTCCTCTCCTTTACGGCGCCCGCCTCCTCCTTCGTTAGCATGACTGCTTCGCAGAAGGAGGATACCGCTTTCCGTTTCGTCTCGCCCCGCAGCATGGCCTCGACGAATGCCGGGCGTGAGAGGTCGCCGCCTATCGTTTCCATGAGGACACGGCGGTGCTCTTCCCAAACGGGGATAAAAACGATCCACGAAATACCGATGCTCGGTGTGAACGAGCCCTTACTGTTTTGAATTTGGCCTAGTTAATAGTTAAGGAGGTTCGTTAACCATGTTATATTCTGTTATACTGTGTGTTAAAACTATGCGGACGCTCGCGAGATTAACGGAGTAAACTACGATTAGCTCAAACTGTGATTTATGATGGGTTCGCGTTCGAAGCGCAAATATTAACAGATTCATATCTTGAACGCTGGATTACATGGGTTCAAAACTTGGCATGTCATCAGTTATGTGACTTTCCTTTTCAGTGCTTTAATAAGTGAACTTTTAAACTGTTTTTATTTGCTCTCTATTCATTGTTTATTATACACTAGCACTTTTCCCGCGACTTCGTCCGCGTGGGTTACGTACTTTCTTAATACCCCCTTTTTACCCCCTTAAAGGTTAAATTTCCAAAAACCCCTTCTTAGTGCTCCCCTGAATTATAATAAGCCGTGTACAAAAATTCACATTCCTAGCCCTAGTAGTTTCGGCTGTACGTTGATATGTCAGTCAGTCAGTTTTCCTTTTATATATATAGATTTCTGGTACCATTTGTATACAAATAAAACAAAACTAAACTATAACAAAGCTTCGAGAAAATTCTTCTTAAAGGTGATAGCTAGTAATGTGGACGTTTATCAACGATTCTCCCATAAGCGGGACAATATTTTTATTACATTTAACATGAAAGTAGCACTGAAAATGTACATTTTCAGAGTAAGATTTGTCAAACAAAAGAGCAAAGGTGCATTTATATCATTTAAGAGGTATCTTACATACATTAATAGTTGGCGGTTTCGACTACAAAATTCACTATCCTGACGACATTTTCCTTTCTTCACTTCAGATTGCTGAATTAATTTAAATCTATTTCAATTTGAGTTAACCTCTCAAGCTCCCTATTTCGAATTAACATATTTCAATCAATGTCTCAATCTGCCCCCACATATATGAAACATCCCCGAATAGTTTTATTTCCATTCTGTAGCAGTGAGTCTCCGTGACGTATTGGGGGCACCTACTTAGGGTCGGTTCGACGGGTCAGCCTATATTTAAGTCGACAGCTGACGACGATCGCGTCTGCGTCCGCTTTATGTTACATTACATGTTGCGGAGATTCATATGTTGCTTGTTACAGACGTGAGTGAATTATTAAAGAGTTTATGATGGATTGTGATGTTTGTATTTATATTAATTGTTTCGAAAGGAGTCAAGTAATCTCGGTGATGAATTAGTTCAGTATTTTTTACTTTAGATAGAACTGCTTTTTTACACACATTATAAATTAAAGTCATTTTTTGTCACCGCTCGTGTGACCGGTTACCTATGTTTCTTGATGCGGTTTTCCCCGTCATTATTTGTTATTATATGAATGAACAGGTGCCAAGACTGAATGTATATTGTAATTTTTCACGTGTTTTGTTTAGTTGTAGAATCAATTTTAAGAAGAACAGACAATCTGATGAAGACCACAAGATCTATGGGGGAGGCTTATGTTCAGCAGTAGACACCCTACGGCTGTATGACAAAGTCAATCTCAAGACATCTTCAAAATATATTGCTCCATAAGAAACAGGGAAATTCGCTAATAAATATATATAGATAAACTATTAATTATATGTATACCAAATTCTTTGCCTAAATATCATAAAATAGGTTTAACCTATGGTTTTAGAAAGCTAGCCTCCCAAACTGAGGAACTTAATCCTCTTAACGTATGTACTACATGCTAGAGTACAAAGTCAGTCAGGCGGGTCACTTCCCCTCGACTTAATTATTCGGAAGAGTGGAGCGCAGTGGACACACAAAGCTGTGTAGTGGACATGTAGACCTAAAAGGTAGAGCAATATTCTCCACGTTGAACGCTAGAACTATTCTGAATAGATGTTATATTACCAAAAGAGGGCAATACCAAATACGTGAAGAAAAGAGTCGGCGATCTTGGGTGTAATAAACATGTACGAATAATGTTAATTTGGTTCGAAATGGATATGATGGAAGATCAGAAAGAGGAATTTTATTATGTTTCATATTACTTATTTCATTACTCATCCGTTAATTATTTGCTAATTAATTTCGTTGCTGGACCCAAGACAGTTAAATTCATTCTCCGGGACACGTCGAGCTTCATTGTCTCGGCACTTTTCTGGTGGTTGCCACTGTTGATTCTGGCGCACAGTACTTGTAGTGGTTTGGGAATAGTGGGTGGGATTGTCAGAAAATGACAAAATGATACTTTGTAGGATAAAACATTTCTAAATATTAGGTTGTGATGATGTTGATAAAGTGGTTATAAAGCAACGTTGTCTCTAAAGAAAAGTTTTATATTATTTACTTCGGTAACACTACGAAGTTGAAAATCACAAAACTATTGCCAGTATTGTTTACTTTAGCAATAACTTTAACAGGAACGATTGAATAAAGTAGTTAAGCAGTTTTATGCCAGTTCAACTAAAAACATAAAATAAATATTTAATATTTTTCACCAAAACTTCACATTGCTCCATTTACCGAAAAACTGTGAGCAATAACACACAATATGGACAATAACAGAGCGAAGTATTGGAGTGCAAACACATGGAGTGCACCGGGTAGCGGGTTCGATTCTTGGCCGGGTGCCAAGGGTCAATTAGGCTGATATCCTACTGTGCTTGGCACGGGAACGAACTCGTGTACCAGTCGAATAAATAAACGATATGGTTTTATTGTTTATTTAGTATTCATTATATTGAAAGATTATTAACTGGACTATTTATGTGTATAATATCTCTAAAAACTCACGTATTCATTCAAATGACATCTCAGATAACTTGTTGTGTTTTTCTGTGTAATACTTAAACACATGCATTCACGACAGAACATCAACAGTTTGAACGAACACAATATCTTTATGAGAACTGCGAACCATACAACTGTCGTTAGTTCTCAGCCTACATACATTATGACAAAGGCAACTAGGCCTCACGGAAGCGCTTTCGTCCGACTCCGGGCCGGATGCGGGCCGGTAGCGGGCCGGACGCAGCCGGATGCGGCCCGTCTCGCCGCAACTCGTACAACGTGACGACTTGAATTCGTTTCACTAAATATGAGGTTTTGATTTAGGTTCCTTTAGCTTTAGATCTTTTGTAAAAGATATGAAAGAAAGAAAGAATGAGTTATGTTGACGTTGGCAGTAGGACTCTTTGTTCGTGAATGTCAGTTAGTACAAAGCTATCTATGTCACTAACATGTTGCTTTACTTCAAAAATAATGTTCTACATGAGCCATGTAGTCACGCACGAACACTGATTTGATATTCTCAGGAACTTTTATTTATGTCTTTGCCTAAACTGCCTAATAATGTTATGAAAAAGTCACAATAAAATTGCTTTATTAGTCGCATGTGAAGGACATTTAAACGATATTCCAACTTTTGTCTCGAACTGCGGTCATTTTAGGTGCTTTACAAACCTGACGAATTGCAAATGAATGCAATAAAATTCACTAAATATTCGAATCTAAGCGCGTGTCAAAAATTTATGGGAAAAATCATCAAAAACAATATTGACCAAAACAGCAAATGAAAAAAAGTAACAAAAAATCGGAAACAATAATTGTATTCCATTCTCCCACATCCACTCACAGCTAACCCTCTCCGAACCGCTCGCGGTCGCGGGGACCCGCCGGCCGCCGGCGCCGCGGCCAATCCGACCCAATTTGAACACACCATTGTGAAACACAGCCCACCCGTTAACGGGATTACAGTAATCCAAGACTCAAGAGGCAATTAGCAAAGGAAATTCTATTATAACCTTGTAATTTTGTAAAAGGTAAAGATGTTTCCTCTGGGGCCTTAAATTGGGAATTATTAGATTTGTATTGTACTTTGGAGATTTGGATTCGGTTATGGAATTAAAAGTTTTAAAGAAAACACGGAATAATAAAGTGGCAATTAAGAAATAACAGTGAGAATTTCATGGAAAACAAATATAAAATACTCCAGTTTCCTAGAGTTTGATAATAAATACGTATTTATGTCACTATAGTAACAAGTAATGAGATATGAGCAATTTATTAATCGCAACATCTGACATGAAATACGAGTGTGACAGAAGTTCCCAGAAAGCAATTAAGCCGAATAAAGAAAAAGGTTTGCTAGGTACGTTTTATATTAAATGGACATCAGTATTTTCGAGGATACCTACAGTTATTTCTTTTCTAACATAAATATACTGTAACGTTGGAAGTAAGGGAGCTTTATATAAATCTGGAAGTGAAGGTAGGACGTAAGTATTTGAGTAACTTTAACAAAAGAAATAGGTCTGATACTTGATATAAGTACGTCTGAGTCTCAGTTAATCTAACGTAAACAGGTCTTTGTGAGTCAGAACGCTGCTGAAAATATAATAGTAATGATTGTCAGATGTTTGCTCAGGCCGCTAAACTACATTTTTATTGCAAAAGGTCAAAAATCTTGGCGCTCAACTATTTACTTGAAGATCTTGTAGGTCTGAGCTGAATTTTTGATGTTTTGAATACTCTTTTATATTTTAGTCTGTGTCTAGTGAACTGTAGACTAAGTTTTTTAAGTTAACTTCTTTTATCCATATCATTTAGTACACTTTTAATTGGTAGGTCGGAGGGCATAAGGACGGTGAGTAATGGGTGACTCGATGTCCAATCATGGACCATGCCCGGGTTGACGCCACGCGCGCAATCGCGATAATCTGACAGGGAGGGCCAAAGCCTGCCGGGGTCGCGGCACTGCCTCACCAGGTAAATGTGACCCTGGAACGTAAAGGTCTAATGAAGGATCATCGTGGATTTTAGTTAGTACAAGTCTGACAGTACCCCCGTCCCGCCCTGGGGGGGAGGACTGCTTTGATGATTTGACCACGATAAAAAAGTGGCAAAGCAAATTTTAGGCTTGACACGCGCACTCAGCAAAAGAGAAAATCTATGATGATGGCAACGCAGTGGCATACAATAAAGTTCACAATACCTCTTTTATCTATTAACTGAAACCTTCACAAACTTTACTCTCGCAAAAACCCTTTGCTGCTCACACAAAATAAGTCTAAAAATACCCAATACATCAATGAACAATGCCCCCTTACATCCCCCGGTAGCTAGTTACACCCCGCACGCAACTAGTAGGCCGGCGGCACACACAAAGCGAGACGAGCGATCAATCAGGCGCTACAATGTCGCGCATCGATCACAGGGTCCTTGAGACCTCTCGTCGCGATGTTCGCTTGTTTTTGTTTGAGGTCATAAGTACTCCGATGTACTCCTGATGACGCGATGTTTTAGTGATCTGTATGAATTTTGAAGACTGTGTTTCTTCAGAATGTCTTAGTTATCTATCTGTAACATGTTTTCCAATATTATAGTCAACTTGTAATGTTTCTTGTGCTGCGATATGTGTTTCCTCTCTATTATATAGAATGGGCTGAAGTCTGCCACGGGGGCCAAGAGCGGGTTGGTATACGCATTTCTAGGTGTAATATTTCCTTGTTTATTTTACTTGTGGGATACTTCATACGTACAAATGGCAATCATTTCGAGATAGACAAACACAACTCAGTCACTGACCAAAACAGAGTCAATCAAAATGGGAAGCAATATCCGCAGTCAATTAGATTAAATCAGACAAATAGCGACTAATACATCACTTGCTATCATGATATTTGTCAAGCAGTGTGTGCGATCAATCAGGCAGGGGGTCGAATAGGGGGCCTTTGTGACCCCCCAGCCGTCACACGGTTAACCCGCTTTATTTCACTTTTTTTATCGTGGTACAGTCATCAAATGAGTCCTCCCACCGAGGACAGGGCGGGAGGGACTGTCAGGTTTGACTGACTATAATCCACGGTGTCCTTCAATAGCCTTTTACGTACCGGGGTCACAGTAATTCGTGAGTCCCGCGACCCCGGCAGGCTTTGGCCCTCTACAGGCCCCGTCACTATGCTGACACTCCTTGAGGCGCTCGTGGAACACAACGCCCTTTACTCGCCCTAACTTTGTTTCACATAGTCTAAATTTACTGAAAATTCCCTGTATGTCAACAACATATAGGTAAATTGCAATGTTATATTTTGTGAATATGTTCCGAAATTGCGTCTGACAGCAAACCAAATTGATAAGCTTTGTGAGCGTTTATTCAGTGAGTTTAATTTTAAACATAGCAATTTCACGAGTTATGTAATAATGTGGTAATAACTTTTGTGAGTACACGCCGCAGATTTCACGGAAATTATGCGAAATGAATTAAAAACCGTTATAGGTATGACCGACATTGTGTGTTGCAATTTAATACATTAATTCAGGTATTGTGTCCTTTACACCATGATAATATTTTTAAATAGAGTGACTCTCTATCTGACTTCCACTCCTAGTTACTGGGTAAGACGATTCCTCTTTGATTGAAGTTTGAAAACCCATAAAACAACTGTTTGAGGTCTATGATCACCCATCTTCAGACGGACCTCGTAGAGTTAAGATAAGCTGTGCTAACTCCTAAAAATTCGACTCATGAGATTATTGTTGTTTAGCCGCGCTTATCGCTCCTAAAATATAGGATAGGAAAAGAAAAACATAATATGTGTATCTAGTTATTTTCCTGATTATCTCGTAACTACACCCAGTTAACCTTTTTCGCACCCGTGTTCCGTTACTGTTATTATTCGTGTCCATTTGTGCGAATTCAAACCTTTTCACGCGTCTTCGGAATCATACCCTTCGGCCTTACAGGAGATCGGCTTACAAAAATGTATGTTAACAATATTTTTTACAACTATTTATTAAGGGAATCAAACAGACTTTTATGTGTAGTCAAAAATTAAAGTTTTTTTGTTTAAATTGATCATTTTCAATTTTCTACGTTGATTGAATGGCTGGCCAAAATATTTAATTTTATTTTAATCCAATAAGATGATGAATATTGATGATTCTAGTAAATGTAAAGTACAAGTAATATTGCAGATAATTAAAAAAATATGACAAGCGATGTTGTTCATAATAATATTGCCGAAAATGTTTGCGATCGTTGCTCAATATTATCAAGTTGCCATATTACAAATAATATTATTCAGCAAAGCCAGCTACGCGAGCAAAAAATAACATTCCAAAAAGCCTTTCACCTGCTCAAATATCTCTGGAAGATAGAAAGCGACAATAAAATCGGTATCATGTACAAAATGTTGCGCGAACGACGCCGCGCCGCGACACATGTCTGTCTAATGTGATTGATATCATGTCATCCTTCACGCCACCCACACCTTACGTCACAAACACCTTCACAGGTTCTGTCACCTTTAGAGAAATGTTTTGTGAAGTAGATATATTTTGCTGGTGTGAGGAAAATTTTAAGACTTTTGTCGGCCATATTTTGCTAATTTTTGAGATTATGGCAATTTTTATTAGTGTTGGTAGAAAGGTTTTTGTGAAAAATGATTGTTAACTCGAGACCTAGTCGACTGTTTAGTTACTTTTTAAAAAATAAAACTTTGCTTCACCCCAGTACTTTGTCCTGTATTGTGAGTGCGTTTACTGTAGATCGTACAAATATTTGTTCCGTGCGGGAATCGAACCTGCAACACGCAGCGCAGCAGTCGATCCGTCGGCCACTGCCGTGTGAAAAGAACTTAGTTATGTTCTTACATAGCCAGTTATATGTTTGTCCTTCTATTTTACATCGCATGCCTTTTAACTTCGCACTTGATGAGCTGGCGTTGATGAGCAGAGCCCACGTAGATGAATTTAGGGCGAAACGCATTTTAATAATTTCCTAACAATAAGAAGAAGATGTATTCTACTTTTATAATACACCTGCTGACAAATATACTCTTCCAGTAGTTAATATTACTACTATACAAAAAAAATCTAATAAAAAACATGTACTCATAATAAAAAAACTTCCATTATGAGCAGATCTTGAAATACATTTCAGATTCAACTCACGTTTATTCACTTAATATAGCAAAACGTCTGTCCGACATTTCAAAAGACTCTTTTTGCTGATTCCTACATTATTACTGTATCGTACGCCTACAATTTCATCTAGCTAGGCAATACATACTAAATCTAGGCACAATATATTATTCAGATCTACGTCGTCAGGGCAACGGAATTCATTTTGAGGGTAACTCCTCGATGTTATTCATGATGAACTCGATATTTTTTCTCATACAAGTACTACAGGGCTTTAGTGCTATATCTGAAACAGATCAGATCTCCAACACATTTCCTTGTCTTGAGGATTTACCTACCTAGATAAAATAACTATCAATCTTCATAATTAATACATAAGTAAAGATCTTCTTTCAAAAATATACTTAAGTAGAGTATAGGGTAAATCGAAGATTTCTATCTATTTCAGAGAATGTCGTCGAGACCTAAGCTTGTATAAAAGGCAATTTTATAATATAATCCATCTGCCTGTCTACCATACATGATCAATAGTTATTTTTATACTTTAGAATACCTTTTTTTAAACCAAAAGAAAAAGAATCGAAAGGTCGAATAAAGATCGTCTGAGTACAACCAAAATAAATATCATTTCTCCATTAATATTCATCAGAAAAAAAGGGTCTACTTAAAATAAATATTAATTCTGGAGCTGACCTCAAATACCTTGAAGAAAGAATATATTCATATCAATAATATTTCTGACTAAGCACGCATTACGGCTCATCATTTCGCTAAAGTCTACGCAATTTTGGAGAAAAGCCTTTTCACCGTGACGTGAATATTGACGTAGAAATCGAGCATACGTGATATAAAGCCACAAAATCACAGTTATACATTGTACCTGTCTGGAAAAATGTGATATTTTATCGTCAATAACAATGGTGGCTTTAAGCCTTTGTCAAATAGACAGGCGTGGCGAATGTGAAGCGACGCGTTTTTATTTGTAATGTATGGAATTGTTTGAATCCAGTCACATAGAAAAGCGAAAGAGATCCGATACCGTCACCGAACTGATGAGAAGACGTGACGTATTTGCTATTTTTGACGTCGTTCATAAAAAGCCAGCTAAAACAACTGCCACGCCTCGGTTCGCTGCACCCAGTTTGATGTCTCGTATCGGTTCGTTACGCCTCGGATTCGGTCCGGTTCGCTTTCGCCTGTCTGTTTGACAAAGGCTTAAATTAAATGTATGATTGACAGAACTATTTAGAAAGCTTATGTCAAACGTATAGAAAGTCTTTGTTTCCTACAAAGAATTTCGACTAGTTTCGAGACTCAACAGTTTGAAAGCAATTGTCGGTATTAAACCCTCTGGTCTGAAACTTGTCTTAAATGGTTTCACGCTCAAGTGAATAACTAAACACTGAAACCGAGTGTTATCCTCTATGCGGTGTGCCCTTACACTTATTCACGTGAAATCAGCCAACAAACCGTAACCGTATCTTTCAACATAATATGTCTTTAATAGATGTTTAAAGACTATTATTTCTTTTACAAACTATAAGTGAGCCAACTTTCGAGTACATTCATTAAGTATTAATAATACATACTTGTAAGTATACCATAGACTTATTATGTACCTAATTCAATTCCATCTACTTATAAGCTATTACTTGGAAACTCTCTATTAAATTTTCTTTTGTGAAGGCATTAAATTATGTAAACGTAATCAATGCAAATGTGAATCTTTCTTATTCATACGTTCTTAGATAAACGCAAAAGTTCATGAGGATTGCCGTAAATCGATGATTGTGACTCTTTCATTTTTGAAGTGAAAAGTTCTTAGCGGCGTTGTGCACTTTTTTTGGAATGGGTAAAAACTGTTAAACTCGCGTCAGGATCACGTGACCTGATCGAAAATTCGTAAGACGGCGCAGGGCGCTTGCGCGAATGTTCGTGTGTGTTTATTACTATTGAAGTTTTCACTTCTGCCGGCACTCCCAGAGTGCAACCCGTCGTTTTTTTTTTTTAATTAGCTCTACCTTCCAATCGTTTTCAACTCTTGCGTTTTCAGGACAATCGCTCAAAAAGTACTAAATAGTTGAAAACGGTAAGAAACATACGTGGGAGGTCTTTGCCGAGCAAAACGACAGAAAAACGCAAAAAAAAAACGACGGGTTGCACTCTGGGGGTAAATAAATAAATAAATATAAATAAATAAATGCCGGGGGTACCGGCAGAAGTGAAAACTTGAATAGTAATAAACACACACGAACATTCGCGCAAGCGCCCTGCGCCGTCTTACGAATTTTCGATCAGGTCACGTGTCCTGACGGGAGTTTAACATTGTTTACCCATTCCAAAAATAAATGCACAACGCGGCTAAAGAAGTTTTCACTTCAAAAACGAATAAGGAATATTTCATCTCAATAAAGTAGTTGACACAGACGAATTCGCAGACTGAAGCTAGTTTAAATACATTGGATGCTGACACTGGAATGTTACTAAGTAATTATAGAGGTATGTTCCATTAATATTCAATTCATCTCATTATGCTTTGAATTTGATCCTCTTTGATGTGACTAATGCCGGAGATATTCATTTGTCGAACATGAAACACTAATTAATAGGAGGTGGTACTACAAATAATTTGAGATCATACGGTATGTATGGCTTAGTTGTATTAATTATGGACAGAATTCTCGCTACCGATGTGTGTTGTATGAATAATAAGGTAATTAACTGAAAAATCTAATTATGCCGATCAGTTAGATTATCAAAAAATATTTGACAATAATTTTTGTTTTCTATATATATAAAAGGAGAACTGACTGACTGACATATCAACGTACAGCCGAAACTACTGGGGCTAGAAATGTGAAATTTTGCACACGGCTTCCTATTATAATGAAAGGGAGCACTAAGAAGGGGTTTTTGGAAATTTAACCTTTAAGGGGGTGAAAAGGGGGAATTTTGTTTGTATGGAAAATCTTATCAATTATCGCGGACGAAGTCGCGGGCAGTGCTAGTGTTACATAAACCAGAATAAACAAAAATGCGACACTTTTCAAATTGGCAAAAATGTCACAAGCGAGTACAGTTTATATGCTCCTGACGTCACGAGCCCCCACTCTCAAATTTTGGTGTGTTATATCTTTGTAAAAATGTATTGGTTTAGCGACCATTGGCGCAGTAGCTGAGGATTCGACTGCTGCCCAGTGTGTACCAGGTTCGATTCCCGCACAGAACAAATATTTTTGTGAACTACAAGTAGCTGTCCCGGGTCTCGGTGTTTGTGTATGTGAGTTTCTATGTCTGTAAACGCACCCACGGCATATAAGAAATGCCTAGAGAGGTGCAATGCGTTAATAAAAAAAAAGCGACGGGTTGCACTCTGGGAGTGCCGGCAGACGTGAAAACTTGAATAGTAATAAACACACACGAACATTCGCGCAAGCGCCCTGCGCCGACTTACGAATTTTCGATCAGGTCACGTGTCCTGACGCGAGTTTAACATATTTTACCCATTCCAAAAAAAGTGCACAACGCCGCTAAAGAAGTTTTCACTTCAAAAACATTCTTCAAAAAAATGTATACCTGAACATTCAGACCACCACTAAAACAATGGACGTCTGCCAACAGCTGGCACTTCCCACGATCTACTCAACCAACAGCAGCTATATTCTGGAACCATTAAATTCCACGAAAGATCTCATTATTTAACTACAACAGTTCCTCTCGCATGTTTCCACTAATAAATCTAATAAAAATCCGTCAGCATGATAAACTGGCTGGTTGTTGGCACGTTGCCCGCTCACCGCTGCACCATTGCCCGACATTGCCCGCTATTGCACCACGTTCGGAGGAGCAATAAAAACTTAACTTATACACGGTGAACTCTTTATGACCGTCATAGAGTGCGGTGGATAGCGATAGCAACGCGGTTCGTATACTTAATAGGTGCCGGGTGTGCAGATTTGTGAATCGTGTTGGTGTGGGCAAACGACAAATAAAAATGTCAAATTATGTTTTTATTGTTTTTGAAGTGAAAACTTCTTTAGCGGCGTTGTGCACTTTTTTTGGAATGGGTAAAAATTTTTAAACTCGCGTCAGGACACGTGACCTGATCGAAAGTTCGTAAGACAGCGCAGGCCGCTTGCGCGAATGTTCGTGTGTGTTTATTACTATTCAAGTTTTCACTTCTGCCAGCACTCCCAGAGTGCAACACGACGTTTTTTTGTAACATGGTAAAATCATCAAATGAGTCCTCCCACCCAGTGCAGAGCGAGAGGGACTGTCAGACTTGTACTGACTAAAATCCACGGTGTCCTTCAGTAGCCCTTTACGTTCCGGGGTCACCGTAGCTCGTTAGTCCCGTGACCCCGATCTTAGGATAAACGATCCATGAAAAACGTTTAACTAAATAGCCTCAATAATTAATTCATACATACATACATAAACTCACGACCGTTTTCCGTGGAGGTAAGCAGAAACTACAGAGCGGCACCTCCTACGACCCTTACATACTCCGTTCACTTCATCCACATTCATATATCTGGTCTTACAAGCACACCGATTGTAAGTACTACGCACCCGACCTTTCATTTTTAGGGTTCCGTAGTTAACTAGGAACCCTTATAGTTTCGCCATGTCTGTCTGTCTGTCCGTCCTCGCTTAATCTCTGTGACCGTTAGCACTAGAAAGCTGAAATTTGGTACCAATATGTATATCAATCACGCCGACAAAGTGCAAAAATAAAAATTGGAAAAAAATGTTTTTTTAGGGTAGCCCCCCTATATGTAAAATAGAAAGTGATTTTTTTTTTAATTTCAACCCTAACGTGTGATATATCGTTGGATAGGTATTTAAAAATGAATAGGGGTTTACTAAGATCATTTTTTGATGATGTCAATAGTTTCGGAAATAATCGCTCCTAAAGTCAAAAACAATGTGTCCCCCCCCCTCTAACTTTTGAACCATAAGTTTAGAAAATATGAAAAAAATCTGGAAAGTAGAACTTTATAAGGACTTTCTAGGAAAATTATTTTGAACTTGATGGAAAGAACAGTTTTGTGCAAAAAAAACAAGAAGGTGGTACAAAATTCCTGGACTAAGTTTGTAGTATAATCAATTATTTAATCATATATACAAGCATTTTTTTTAACTTCGTTTACGTATTTCATTATTCTGAACGTATCTTCTTTCAAACAAAAAAAGAATTATTGAAATCGGTTCGCGCATTCCAAAGTTATCAAACGCATAAAATGTTAAGGTAAAAACCAGTTCATAAATGGTTCGATAGATGGCGTTGCGTAATGACGTCAATTTTAAAAGTCTTTTTCTTTGCTTTCATGACCTACCTGTGGTAAAAATTTGCTACTACTTAAAATATATGTTCTTAGAGTGCATAATCGCTACCTGAACTACTTACTCTTTTCGATTAAAATAAAATAGCTATTTGATAAAGGTTTGTGGGAAATTGTTATTGTGTCTTTTCAAATTTATATTGAGGGTTTTATTTTTTAACTTGTACGGGGACAAAAGTGGTTGATAGTCGTCGCACACAAGTTTAAAAAAAGGCTATTTGTTAACACTTATTGTAACGGACGGGAAACTACGGAACCCTACACTGAGCGTGGCCTGACACGCTCTTGGCCGGTTTTTTTTTTTCTATAATTTAAAATATCGTCTTTAAGATCAAAGCAACAAAGATATTTCAATAGTTAAGGAACATTGCTACCGAGGGAGTTCGATGAATAAAATAATAAATCTTACTCTCTTGAGTATTGAGGATACGCCGAAGATTTTACTCTCAATCGAATTTTGAAACAAAAAAATATATGAATGAATCCTTCTGTTGTAGTAACAATGCTCAAAGAGGCGTCATATAAAATGTTCTTGCAAACAATTCACGTACTCTAAATGACTACCGATCATTGCTTTAAGGCTTTGTAAATGCTTTCTATCGTTTTAAGGAAAATCTCGTCTTATTCTTTGATGCAAACATATCCGGTTTCTATTAGGGTCAATATTTTTGAAGTGAAAACTTCTTTAGCGGCGTTGTGATCTTTTTTTGGAATGGGTAAAAAATGTTAAACTCGCGTCAGGACACGTGACCTGATCGAAAATTCGTATGATGGCGCAGGGCGCTCGCGCGAATGTTCGTGTGTGTTTATTACTATTCAAGTTTTCACTTCTGCCGGCACTCCCAGAGTGCAACCCGTCGTTTTTTTTTTAAGAGTAACCATGGAATTTCTTGCGTTTCTTCTCCATGGAAACGATCAATCCGAACCTTACGAATCAACCTGTTTGTCGACGTTTTATAAACGCCGTCATGGGCTTATCTATACTAATATTATAACGCTGAAGAGTTTGTTTGTTTGGTTGAACGCGCTAATGTCAGGATCTATTGGTTTAAATTGAAAATTTATTTTTGTGTTGGAAATTTTATTTATCGAGGAAGTGTGAAGAAAAAATATGAGATTTTGTCAGCAAAATATCGCTAATTCAAATTCGGATTGTTCTTCGCAATTGGGGCCAAGTTCTTCCCCAAGTTTACCAGTAGCCGCATTTTTCACAAGACAGGACATACGTATATCAACAAACCTATTCGATTTGGATCTCAAGAAGAATGAAGCTCCGCTTGGATCTTAAGAGCGCGTATTCTGAAAGTTGGCAACGTCGCAATAGCTGTCGAATAAATAATTACAATTTTTAATTAATTTGGCAAATTTACTGTATGAAAATAAAAAATATGGCTCTGTAGTGCACAAAAAAATTGATATAGGAATGCAATTAAAACACTGAATTTGATGTTGTAACCGTTTCAAGTGTAAAAAAGGTATTTGGTAAGTTTCTAAATACTTTTTTTACATCTAAAACTATATATTCGGTGTTATGGTATTAATTATTGCATTCCCTTATCAATTTTGTAGTGCACTACAGAGCCATATTTATTATTTCCATACAGTAACATTGCTAAATTATTAATTAAAACTTATTAATATTTGACAACTATTTGCGCCGTTGCCAACTTTCAGAATACGTGCTCTTAAATAAGGCCGTCCTCGCAGGCCGCCGTAATAATGCGAGCACATTATCCCCCCATACTTCTTCGTTCATTTTTCTTGTGCTTCATAACAATAAATGTCGGAATGGATCGGGCGCAGGTGCGGCGGATGAAAATATTCTTTATTATGATAAGCAGTTTTCATAAGAATGCAATTAAGTTCAATGAAGAGTTGAGAGTTATTGCTTTAACACCTCTTAGCTACGTTTTATGCCGGAGATAAGTAAAGGATGAGTTTATAATGTACATAAAACTTGAATTAACTTTAAAACACTTTAAAGTAATTTCGTTATTTTTATGGTTGAGATAAGCAGACGTAAACAGTCTGTGGCCCCGCTTCGTTTTTCTGATTGTTTAGTTTCTACCATTATCTAGATAATATATCCCAGTAGGTAGGATATACCTAATACATTAAGATTAAATAAGTTATCATCCCGTCTCAATAAGACTTTAACGTTTTACGAAATATTTTCTAAGAAAATTAAAATAAGATAAATACAACCTATAAAATAACATAAGTTTTTTAACTGACATGGTCACTAACAGTATTATTAGAGATTAAAACGGGGTATTTACATTTACCATGTTTTTCATCCGCGATCGATCATGGATAATAAATAATAATACTTGGAACAGTGCCGAAATATCGGAACTGTTGCGAGTATGAGCGCAAATTAAAAAAACATAGTAAAAATCCTGCTTTAAGTTCTAATAATAGTACAAAAGATCAATAGCCAAATGATATGCAAAAAGAGAGAGGTGTCCATGATCGCCGCATTGCGGTGGCGTCCGTGTAACCTGCTCAATGGCCACTTATATTGCCACCCATCTAGCTAGGTGGTAGATACACATGCTAATTCAGACTTAAGTACGTGCTACGTAAGTCGAAATAGCCGTAGTTGAGGTGCGAACCTTTCGATCCATGGAACTACTAAAGATATAAAAGCTTATTACCTTGGCGTAAAAGTTATTTACAGAACTAGAATTCGTCGTTTTTTTACACTAGTCTTATAAATATAAAGAAGAATTAAAATAAAGAATAACAAAGAATATATCATTAGGAAGGGATTTGCAAAAGGAGTTCCATATAATCTGGGCTCTCTCTGCCTCAAGGCTTCTATTAAGAAAGGAATGGGAAATCTGTAGATTATTTGTCTAATACGGCCTGGGAATCAAATGCAATATCTCACGCTTGAGAGCATACAACAATAACTACACACAGAAGAGTCAGAAAAGTATTAAGTCAACTACCAAAGCAAAGCAAGTTAGTAATGTTCGAACAAAAGTTGTTCAAGAATAAATTGTCCATTTAACCAGTTTAGTTTTTGCGAAAAGTGTAAAAAGATTGCCATTTGAAACATTTCCAAAGTAGGTTTGGCTAAAACAAAGTAGTTAGCGGTTAGATCTCGACAGAACATGTGATTACGTGGCGACCGGGCGCCTCCATTAGCAATTGGCACGAACTGTGCATTCGCGGGAACTGAACACAAATAATTGGGGCAAACTTCTTAAACATAGTAATTTAATGAAACAATGCGTTAACACAACTGTTGAGATTACGTTAGTTGAAGTTTCACTGTCTAAGTTTAAGGAACACAAAATCGTCAGAGAAACAATAAAAAGACAAAAGAATTTCTACCAAGCTATGTCTTGGCCTCAAATGGATTGGGAGATCAAAGAAGTAAAGAATAAAATGATAATAACGTAAGAATACGTAAAATAAATAACTAACAAAGTTTCATCCAAATTACACCAGGTATACCTAATAACACAAATATATTTCGCAAAACGAATCAAAACTCGAATAAAATCCTTGCTCCGATTCATAAAGACTCACTTTACCTTGTTTCGTGTGACGTCACAACAATGACGTAATGTCACAATGTGGCGCTAAAAGGTGCGCAAACTAATTTAACGCCGCCACGCCGCGACACAGAGGCGTACAAACGGTGGTGAGGGAAGCTTTTGTCGGTTGCTGGTAGACCTACAGGGTTGGCACTCAACGATGAATTTAGAATGGACTGCGATACGATGAGTTTACAATAATATGACAGAAGGTCTCGTGTAAATTATATAGAATTTTTACAGTAACTTGATGAAAGATTTTCAGTTTCTGGCGATGACAAAAAGTGTATGAATCTTTAAGTAAACTTAAAGTTTAAACTTACAATTAGTCTGACTGTACTATGGCAACTTTAACTACAATTCTAAGTCGAAAGCCAACCGTGACAGCCCTATTGAAAAGTCACCGGATCCCAAACACACATGTAATGTTTCACACGTGCGGGCGTACAATTATGATATTGGTGGAGGATCGCGCGGAAATGTAGACTTTGTAGCGATTGAAATCGAAGGTATTGCTTACTGACAAATTAGAGAATTGCATACCTGTCTATCACTACATAGTATAAAACAAAGTCGCTTCCCGCTGTCTGTCTGCTGTCTGTCCCTATGTATGCTAAGATCTCTAAAACTACGCAACGGATTTTGAGTGATTCAAGAGGAAGGTTTATTTGTATGTAACATTCATAATATAGTTGATACTGCACCCGTGAAGAGCCGGGACGGGTCGCTAGTCTGGGAATAAAGCTCTGATTAATAGCCAAGGGCATGCAATAGTAAGTAAATACATAAATAAACCTGAACGCAATCAACATATGTTAAAAAAAGCTTTGAACATGTGTGTTAATTGCCATGGATTATTCACACTGCCACACACGTTCAATTTCGTCGATGAAATCTACGCTACAAAGTCCCTAGGACAAAAACAAGTTTAAGTGTTTTAGTCATATAATATGTTTACATTTCTAGATGTCCCAGGTGTGTCTTACATCTATTATTTAAATAGAAACTTTCTTACGCAAAAAATAGGGCAATAAAACTTATAAAAGCTTACTTGCCTACACAAACATTTCAAATAAAATATTCCTCTGAGAGCCTCGCAAAACAGAATTCAATATTGCAGTACGAATTACATTTAATAAAGTTTTATTTCCAATTCACTGAATATTGAACTAATTGCATTCGTTACAGGTAACCGATAAAATATTCTCTTTTGTACAAAAACGTAACATGCAACGTACAGAATTTAATATCGTGTGCAATCAAGCGAGAATTAATTGAATTTAAAATAAAACAAATTCGTTCGAACGACGGGAGGTATCATGTATTCTGTTTGTGTTCTAGTTGTATGATACGGAATGACGTGTTACAGCCGCTGAAAGTAATCATTCAGGCTTCAGTGAGATGTCCACTGTTATTCTAGCTACGGTATTAGGTCCAATGTTACAGGGATCTAACGTTATTTTTCAGACACAATACACAAACGAAAAAACTTTGTCAACTCTTTTTTTATTCTCTTTGTTTTCATTTTCATTTAAACGGTGCCTCGTACTTGGAATTGATCCTGTATCGTGGATGCTCACATACACAAATATCTAGACCGCAACCGGAACAACTACTTGCTTACTTTGTATGATAAATGTTTGTTCCATGATAATATCAAATGTCTGCGCAAAAGTCGCTCAGGCACTGCGACAACCGTGCCGTTGATTGATTGAAACGCTGAACCAAAATTATCAAGATTAAATCTTACACGGATTTCTTAATAACGAAAGCTATATAAACATATAATAAATCTGTAGAAGGGTCAATTCTGTATAAAAAATCTTATTTTTCAGTTTTATTCATAGACGTTGTTCTGTAGAACCGCGAATCTCTTTAATTATTATAGGCTTAGCCGTATTTGGGTCCAATAGATATTTATAAGATGTCATTGTCAGAGTTACTCTTATTTATTTATTTAAATATATATATATACCAATAGAATGGGACTGTACTTACTATTAAATGCTGCAACATTAAAACCAGTTCAATAGCACAAGTTTTACTATACACTGTAAGTAAAAAGTCACCGTTTTTTTTTCTCTTGATTTTTTTATTATTCGGGCACGCGCCTGTGTGAGCGTTTACTGCTCAATCCACTACAGAGGACGATAAAACCAGGCACCTGTCGCCTGACCCTACAGTTTGTGACAAAGAAAGTGCCATAAAAACTGATATTTTCCGAGCCATATCACACGTTCATGTTTTAATACACGCATTTTTATAACATGGCGTTATATTTTTATAGTTATTTTTCGTTTGAAGAAGTTTTTAAGGTTTCAAAGAAGTCAAATCTGAGACTTTTTTATCTTACTTTCTCCTGAGAGGTTTTTGTAGTTATACATTATGTTAGATTTCAAAAACGTGAGCATGCAGATTATCGTTAAGAAAATCATCAAAAAAAAACACCAGATTAGATAGATTCCATTTTTTGCGAATATTATTTTCAATACTGCACATTCACTCAATAACAAATTGACCCCATCATTTCGTTCATATCGCAGTTCGAGCGGTGCTCCTGTGAAGAGCCTTCGATGGCCGCCGTTCATTCCCGATCTCAGTCATTCGCTCATTCGTTCTCGGTTACCCGTCAAATGACCAATATTGCCACAACCTGTCTTTATTAATGGATATTTTAAAATATTCGTCGGTTAAAAAAGATAAATTGTTACTGTTTGATCTGTATGTGGGCCATTTGCCTTTCATTGTAACTTTTTAATTATTTATTCAGATTGTGACTCTGGCAATTCGGCCAAAATAAACATATGTATACATAGTAGCATTTTTTTACAATTGTTAACTGTCGGTAATATTATCAATATACTCCAGATAATGTTTTATTGTAACCAGGTATTATTGTTATTCTATAAACATTTATTTCTAATGTTATTTCATTGTAATAACGCGTCATTTAGTAAATCGAATAACTACAAAATCTGATTTCCGGGATCCTCCGCTATTCAGGACACGTAGCAAGCTCATATTATTAATTTTAATGTCCGCAGAAGCAAAACAATGATAGCAATTAGTGATAATTACAAGCACACGTACTATCAACAAAAGAGGTTTATATGAACGCAGGGAAACAAACATACACAGTGCGTGCGCGATTTCCATTGTATTTTTGAAGTGAAAACTTCTTTAGCGGCGTTGTGCACTTTTTTTGGAATGGGTAAAAAATGTTAAACTCGCGTCAGGACACGTGACCTGATCGAAAATTCGTAAGACGGCGCAGGGCGCTTGCGCGAATGTTCGTGTGTATTTATTACTATTCAAGTTTTCACTTCTGCCGGCACTCCCAGAGTGCAACCCGTCGTTTTTTTTTTACCAGTAGCTCATTTTAAAAACAAAAGACGATTCAAGGCTATAGTTAACGAACACTTAGGATATTAACCGACTTTTAGAAATTAATATTGTGTAGTGGTACCTCACTAAAAACAGTATAAGTTTATTAAAAAAAATAGTTGTGTCTTATTTAGTTACTTTTTATTTGAAAATCCTATTAATTTAATTAGAATCTTTGTCGACTGTACAATGTTTTCCACCTTCGCACATCCAATACTACACAATACAATACAATGCTATATATTACATAAATGGTTATTTACTGAGCGAAATCGTAATAGACTCAACGTTTAGTTAATCCGATTACTGTTCAACGCTGATTGGAAAATCGCGGAATATTCGATGCTAATTTTATTGTTCTATCCCGACAGCGTTTGGTGGAAATGAGTCTCTATTGCTTTTGTAAATAATGATTAATTTAGGCTAAATGGTGCTATTTGGCATGGCTTACTGTTTAATACGATTTCTTGAGCAGAATAAAGATCTAAGAGAATCGATTTATGGTGATTGTAGTAATTTCATTATGTAAGCGGCTCTGTGTCGTAAAAATTTTATATTTTGTACTGAAAATCCTATATAATATAACTAAAAGTAAAATACGGCATAAAAATATTCCATTTCTTTTGAATGTCCTTTATAATTTGAAGAACGACGTAAAAATACTCATAAAGCAATCTTAACGAGGGTATTAACAAGTCTGTCCGGGCAGAGTGTCACGTTGCCCGGACAACGTCGACAAAGAGCAAATTAAAGCGCTCTCGGGTGGCAACAGGAGATTGTTTTTAACACGACACCGCCGCCCGGGTACAATGGACGAAAACTGTTTGAAGTGAAAAGGAAGAATTTGGGCGTCAGATATTTTTCTTTTATTTGGACAACTGAACATAGTATTGTTCGCGTGTCAATAATAAAAAGGTAGTTTTCGAAAAATACGAGAAAATACTAACGGATATTTTTACAAAATAAAAATGGAAGGACTTCGAAGTATGTGGTCATCTATACTAACATTATACAGCTAAAAAGTTTGTTTTGTTAAACGCGCTAATCTCAAGAACTGCTAGTTTGATATAAAAAATTCTTTATGTTTTGATAGTCCGTTTATCGAGGAAGGCTATAGGCTATATAACAAAACGCTTTAACCAAAAGGAGCCGAGCAGCGGGTGAAATTGCGGCAAGGTTTAATAAAACATGAAAGTCAAAAATATTCCGAAGAAAATAAGACTTTAATGGGACCAATGGGACAACGTGCTTTGAGTTTTTATTAATATTGCACCAAAGTTATCACACGGAACTAGTAAATTAACTATTTTATTAATATGTAACAAGTAAGTAAGACTTACCCAACTGAAGCCTGCGCCCCGACTGACGAGGAAACGCGTATCGATACGCATTCCCGATAGTACGTAGTTCGGATAACACGCGTATCAGTACGATAACGTAATCAGGTGGTTTTTTTATTTTTAAATTAATTGTTAAAGTTAATTTTAGTGATAAGTGAAAGTTGGGTTAATGAGATGTTTTAATGAAAATAGTTGGGTCATAGTTCTGATTTGTGATTTGTTATTTTTAATTGGTAGTTTTTGTCTACAGCAGTCTACGTTTAATGTTATTATTTTATGTTACTAATGAATCATTAGGACTTGCCGAGTCGATATATAAATCCTCGATAAATTATTTACTCAAAAATGATTTATCGAGGATTTATATATCGACTTACGAGGATTACATATATATAAAAGCCTTCGTAGGTTATTCCAAACCCACACAGTGTTAGATAACATCTAGCCCCAATTTCTAGTCCAAAATATATTCATACTTATACCCTTCTATATTTAGGTCAATAACCTCTGACGTCACGCCACTTGCTCATAATATTCAAACGAAGCGAAAGGACTACTTAGCATTATCATAACATCTACGAACGTAGCGTCTCGTAGCAGATGTGCTACAGACGTAGCACTCGTAGCAGTTCGTCCACCCGTCGTAGATGTCTCGTAGACATGTGCTACGAGATTACGTAGCATTGAGTTTCTTGATTACATACAATGTTTATTTCGTTTATCTTGAGAGATGAAAATGTTTATAGCTAGAGCTAGACGTTGAATAATTATATTATGTTCTATGTTATTCAGTGTACATTATAAAATAAAACTTATCTGTTGAATAATCTATATATATCTATATATATATAAATGTTATGTTGGTTTGTGTATGCTTTGAAAACTCAAAAAGTTCTGCACGGATTGAGCTGAAATTTTAGCATGATATATAATCCACATCAAGGATTGTTTTTATCTACTTTTTTTTTTTTGAAAAAAATGTTTTTTGTGCCACAGCGAAGCGGAGCAGGGTACAGCTAGTAAATTATGTATAATTTAAATGTGATATGGTGAATTGGATTTTTTTAAATTGTAATTTTGATAATCTTTGACGTGGTTAGAAAAAGTATCGTGATTTTGATTATGTATAACTTTATAGTTTGTCAAAATATAACATGTACCCAGCAATAATTGAACACTATGGTACGCTTATTGTCACCAATCGGGTATATTTTTCAAACTTCAAGACCACCTAAGTTATTGGTAAAAAAATGTTAGTTGAACTTATTTAGTTACCTTTGAAGTTGAGAGAAACATAACTAAAGTAGTAATATTACATAACGAAGTAAACTTTTTTTTTTCGTGGTAAAATCATCAAATGAGTCCTCCCACCCAGGGCAGGGCGGGAGGGACTGTCAGACTCGTACTGACTAAAATCCACGGTGTCCTTCAATAGCCCTTTACGTACCGGGGTCACGGTAATCATAAGTCCCGCGACCCATAACGAAGTAACCTGCAAATTCAGGCGCAATGCGGGCGCAGCCGAGTGTTATCATAAACGTGGTTCAACTTCAGCGGTTCAACGTTAACTGAAGAAATAATGTTTAGTTACGGTAATGGGTTCAGATCGTGCAACTTAAACGGTGTATTTCTTGTTCTGTTCATTTCGTTAAATTTAATTGAAATGAAACGAGTTCTGTGTGTAAAACTGCCTTAACAAAGTAAAATAAGTAATATTAATTATTTTATAGCACTTTATATATGTATTTTTGCTCTTTCTCTGTACCCAAATAAATAGTTCGTTATTATATTTGGTAAAATAGGAAATTGATGACTAGAAAGCCGTCCCTGTTATTCAAAATGTAGTCGTAATCTCATCATAGCAACATTCAATCTCGTTAAAATGATTGTTTTTGATTAACAGTAATTTCGGACATACACACTTCACTTTGTAAATTCGAAATCTTTTGTTGTTACGGTAGATATTAGTATTTTATGTTAAACAGTTCAATTGTTTTTCCATGTAATTATTAAAAAAAACAGTTTATGCTACTGATCACAAACTTTTCTAATGTGTGTATTTGAGACTGTGATTGAAGGTTAATGTTACATACAAGCGATAAATCCTACTCAGAAAATAACAAAACTTTAAAAAAAAAACAAGTAACTCTAATAGCCTTTTCAGTCAATGTAGTTATTTATTAATCGCGGACACCGTGTGGGCGACGCCTCGCTGTAAAATGTAAATAACAGCAGCTGATCGCTCGACAGCCCATGATAGATTACTTTCAGCCACTTTTCAAGTAAACACCGTAATTGACAACTAACTGACAGCTGAATATTAACAGACCTGTTGTTCGGTGCGTGATGCACAGATGGCTTATTCAGTTTTTTTTATTTAAAATAAATCTGATGGTAAATATAACAACTAATAATGGTGAAGGATTACAACTTATTTTATTAATATAATCCAATTGACCCATTCTGACAATATATAGTTTGTCGTTACATGTACATGTTTGTTTACGTGAATGTGGAATTAATTGTATTTGAATGTCTTTAAGAAATAAGCTTATGATGGGTCGAAATTCAAATTTGACGATTGTACCTACAACTGTACAAACTAAACTTGCTTTTTCTTCTCGATCAACAACCTTGTACAATCTTTGTGAGCTTATAAAGTGAAGTAAGATGATAGATTGAATGTAGAGGCTATAAACCGAAAAAAGTGATTTTGAATTAAGTTAACCGTAAAATTGAAAACTTATTCCATCTTAAAATCTCAATCTTATCGAAGTCTGATATCTCTCGCGATCAGATATAACGTAATTAAATAACTATCGCTAACTTTAGGGCTCCGAAGGCCTGTCAATTTGTTCAGCTGAAGTTTCAGACGGCGCTCAACTGAAACGATCACTGAGACTGTCATTACAATTATAATTTCATTTGAAGATTGGTTGGTTTAGACATGAAAAGCCTACTTTGCGTGAAACATTACTTAGTTGATAGATTGTTTTAAGTTTTGAGGCTTAAAATCGTTTTCTCATTTTCGTTTTAAATGCAAAGTGAGCTAATGTATAAATTAAAATGGTAAAGCATTCACTAATAACTTTTAAAAATTCAGCACGTTTTCAGTGCCCGAAACATTACCCAGCTTCGTTTTTAATTTCAGCAAGTCCTTAGAGAATTTTCGCGCTTCAAAACACCTAAGTACACTACGCTGTAAACACCAAACAGTCAACAAAACCTTTCATTTCAGTATTACCAGCCAACAAAAATTAAACGCTGTTAAAATTAAAAGTCTCTAAAAACAGCACTTTTTGTTGAAGTTCCGAACGAAAACCACTAGAAATATTACCATAAGGTAAGCAAGACAAATATTTGAGCTGGCAACACAGGCGGGGAAGCTGAGCTTCGCTTCATGAATATTCACAAGTGCCGCGACTGGTGGTACTTATGCGTATTTTATTATCTGTCGGATAAATAAACGGCAACACTGCTTGCCATTTGCACGCGTTTGTTTGAAGAACACGGCTTTAGGGGGTACTAGAGGTAGTAACGTCTACTAATATAAGTTCAGCCAGTATTTACTGAATTGGTCGCGGGACTTTACGAATTACCGTGACCCCGGAATGTAAAGGACTATTGAAGGACACCGTGGATTTTAGTCAGTACGAGTCTGACAGTAATCGAGTCTGGGTGGGAGGACTCATTTGATGATTTTACCACGATAAAAAAAGTATTTACTGAATTAATGTTCGTCAAAGTTTCCTTTTTTCTGTTATGGAAATGCCACAGCTTTTATAAACCCAAGGAGATTTTTTTACATATTATACTTTAAAGTGTAACAATCTATGTTTTGCTTACTATTCTTCGTCTTCACATAACGATTCAGACTGTGTGAAAACCTATCCAAATGCAATGAAAAATAACGTCGGAATTCAAGAGTCCAAATACAAATTCAGACATCAGTTTATTTTATAAAATTCAAAAGCAAGAGAATACTATTAAAACTCAGCACGTAGATACTGCACAAGAGATTCTAAACATATACCTAATGCACTTATCGTAAAGGAGAAGAAACCGCACACTCATTCAAACGTAAACGTACTTGTTGACGTTAAATATATCTTTTGTTATTTTACCGAAAATGTGTAAACAAACGCGTAAACAAGATTAAAGGGAAACTTGTGTTGTTCTCATGAAATGAATGAAACAATATTGTTCATTTATTATGTTTTTGTTGTGAAAGTAAGCGGGAAAACTTTTGTTTCATAAAAGAAAGTTATTTGTTTCATATTACTAACCTAACATAACTGAATGGTTTTTACATATTATATTTCGTTCATAAATAAATAATCGTTACTTCATATTAGACTACACCAAAAACTTTATAAATGCGCTGTTGGTTTACATTTTCTGTAATTTTTTTCGTTAGATTTTTAATAATTTAAGCAAGATGACGTCACGCGTCATAAACACAATAACAATGCTCCCTCATCGGGAACATTCGTCTGTAATGCAACGTTACATATTCGAGCATTACAATATGCAGCTTGTAACGATACAAGTTGTAACATCAATGCACTCCACTTGTTATTAAATGTGCCCGGCGGTCCACATAAGTTACATTACACGCGAATACTCGTCAGTCTGGGAGGTAGTATTATAATGTAATGCTCAAAATCAAATCTCAAATTTTGCAACGAATGCTCTTGGTGAAGCACCAATATAATATTACGTCACATTTTTACCATTGAGAAATATAACCGTTTTTCACGAGGACTGTCGTTTTAATAAACTAAAGAAACTGTAATACCTAATTGTGAGAACACAATCTAATAATCTTAACATCACCAAGCTGCTAATCAACCCCATCTTAGATCTCCAAATCCTCATTACCCGCAGGACGTTGGTACGTGTACCAAGGAATCTGATCGCACGTGTGATACCCCACACAATGAGACTGAAGGAGATGAGAGAGGGGGACGTTTACCAATGTGGGGGTGGGGGGGACGGAAGTGGGTGAAGACAGGTAACGGAGTTGTCTGTGCCAGGATGAGGAGGAAACTTGGGTTTTATTGTTAGTGGGAATGAATATAGTAACTAAGTATTTATTTATGGTTTACATGTTATTATTTCAGAGGTTAAAAGAGGATAAAGTCGGTCTTTCAAAAGGTTCTGACTGATTGACAAATAAAATCTGTTAAAGAGGTTCTTTTTTCCTTACCATGGTAAAATCATCAAATGAGGGAAGAGAGATACTGTCAGACATGTACCGACTAAAATCCACGGTGATCCTTCAATAGACCTTTACGTTCCAGGTCACAGTTACTTCATGAGACAGTCCCGCGACCTTACTGAGGTTCTAAGTTGAACTAACAGATACATTCTGTTTAGCGGAAATCTTAATGAGATCTAGTGACAGTAAACACAAGATCTGCAGCACTGAAGCAAGATAAATTTAACATAGTTGTTGCAGATTGGGTAGCATTTTGATAGAATTCCTTAAGGGGGCTTATAAAATTCTCATGAAAATATATAACCCAAAAACCCACGGCAATAAATAAAACAAAACTTCTTGCGGTCACAAATTCGTTTACAAGGAAAAACCCCAAATATGTAAACACGACTAGTAAGTTACCAACGCTTATCACATACATCCTATTACAATAATATAATAACGTTCAGATACCGATCACATAAACACGTGAGAGGACATTTTCCTCTTCCCTCCCGTACACTTGTTATCTTTCCCTATTGTACCTTCCATTTTTCTCGTCCGCTTTGCATTTCCGTGATAAAAATCAAAGCTTGTTCACAAAGAACCGGGCCGTGTCCGATCGTGCGGACCGGCAGATTTATCGTCCGTCCGATAATGCTGGCCGGTGTAACGTTGGACGGTAGAGAAACGGTTTTAGCACTCTCAGGCGATTTTAAAATAAGTTTGCAGTCTTTTTGGATTATTTATTTAGTGATTTACGATGGGTTCCATATGTTTTTTGAAAAGAAATTGATTTATTCAGCCCAGATTGGATTATTCTAACATTGCACTTATAAACCCCAAATCTTCCAAAATCCATCTAGCCAGCGAATTTGAATAAAACTTTCCGTAATAGTATACTATATTCTAGGGTTAGGTTAGGACAAACAATGTTTTTTTGTTATCCCAGTGTATTGTTCCACTTTTTTTTATGTGGTAAAATCATCAAATGAGTCCTCCCACCCAGGGCAGAGCGGGAGGGACTGTCAGACTCGTACTGACTAAAATCCACGATGTCCTTCCCTTTACATTCCGGGGTCACGGTAATTCGTGAGTCCCGCGACCAGTATAGTACGTTCCATGGAATAATTTTTGACATCCAAAACGACGGGCAAATGTTGGTGAACTATAATTGGTCCCAATTTAATTATTTCCCAATAAATCCCATCAATATCAGATTCGTCAAACAAGTCAAAAGAGCTAGTCATAATCCAATAAAGAAAGTTACAAGTTTCTATCAAAGTTTGTGCGTCGGGAGGTTTTCGAAGCGAGCCTGCCACACTCAGTATCCGAAACTAAACCAATTATTTTACTTCTTAGTTAGTTGTAGTTACTACAACTAGGTATTCAAGCTTGATGACTACGAACTAATCACAGAACATGTTTTCGATTGTGTAACAACTTATTATTCATTGTAATTCAGCCTTTATAACAACGAAAACAAGGCTCTACAACTAAATCACAGAAAATATAAACTACTCTCCTGTACAAGGTAGTAAAAATTCTAGTTTGACTTTCGCAAAGAAATTCTTTTATCGATGACTAAGAAATTATTTTATCTAGGTACCTATTAGTTAACGCTCAATGTCACTTGAAGATTTTAAATTGTATTAAATACCACAACGAATCTTTTAACTTATTAATCTATCTAATTTAAACATAACTTGGTATTTCAAACTGTAATAACAGCAATATGTAAGCCATCAACAAGTTCTACCGTAACATATCGAAAGCAATCATTTCTCGTTGATACTTTACAACAGTAGAACTAAAGTCGTTTGCATACATACAACTATGACGTACTGAAATACTGAAATGTTTCAGCGAACTTGGACGACGCCGACGTTATAAAGCGATGAATAT
This sequence comes from Agrotis puta, assembly GCA_943136025.2. Classification (NCBI taxonomy): domain Eukaryota; kingdom Metazoa; phylum Arthropoda; class Insecta; order Lepidoptera; family Noctuidae; genus Agrotis; species Agrotis puta. The sequence goes on from OW964177.2 coordinate 532,129, forward strand.
AACTCGGTGTTTACCGAGAATGTTAAAAGTTTTTACAACTTATTTTGGTTAACGACAACTTCGGCAGAATTATTTTTGTAAGATATTTTTCTACTAGGTTTCTCTCTTAAAATTTTTCGAAGAGGTAGTGTGGATGAACCAAATTGTTAAGAAAAAGTAAAAACAGAAAAAGTTGGCTCTCTGGCAAAAAACATTTACAAAGCCTTCTTCTTTTATTAGTTTTCTACTTCTTTTATCAATTCAAATCCTCAAACTCCTAAAGAGTCGAGACGAATCGACAAAAAACGCCGAGTTAGGTAACACTGCGACGCCAATGTACGGCCCTGGCGGTATAAAACTCCCGAAACAAAGGTTTTATCTAAGGATCCCACAAATTACTTTCCCAAATACCTTTCGACACCTATTTATAGGAGTTCTGAAGTTGGCGGGAGTTCGGTGAACTTTTTTTCATTCGGCCATCAAAACCCAGCTTAGAGATTCTGCCGCCGAATCTAATCCGAGGTTTATGGCTTATAAAAGTTACAATTACTTGGAAAATCATTTGGGCCATAGTTGGGGTCGGCTGGCACGTGCCAACTTCTGCTGACAATGTGTTTACCTGAAAACAAAGAAAAGTGGAATTAGGGCGTTTAAAGTAAGACATTTTTTTATGTAACGGTAAGTTCGCGTTTGAACACCATCTCGCCTGATGGTGAGCGGTGATGTGGTCGACACTGAAGCACGCTTGCATAAAGTAAACTATTCACTCTTGACTTGAAGACCGCAAGGGCGTAGCTTTCAGGAAATATAGACTCCGGCAGATACCATTTATTTTAGAACCAAATTGTTTGTTCAGTGGTAGGCAAGAAAAGCCTTGAAGAACACGAGTAAAACTTACTAACATGAAGTTAATGGTACCGTGGTTCATTTTAACCTCACAACTCACATTTATGCCTGCTTTTAAAATTCGTAATAACGTGAACGATAAAATATGCTTACGATGAAATACCTCCGGACAGTTTAATGGACATGTGGTCATATTTTATTTAATATTGTACATAAAAATACTGTCTTGGCGGTGTTAGATGACGCGTTTCTGTCAGTGGGGTCACTTCCAGGGTTACTATGTAAGCGAAAACCCGTATCTTCGGCTTCACGTACGCACATAAGATTAGTTAGTGGTACGAACTAAAATTTGGCGACAACATGATTGTAGTTGTCCCACTTCCGATGTGTGTGTTGTCAAATATTTGAATTCAGAATTAATATGAATTAAAATTCACTGAAAAGTTTCGAGTATTTTTCCGTATTTTCGTAAACGGACTAGGAGATTAGACCAGACTCGTATTATTTATGTAAAACCCTGGTTACGTATACAGTGGCTATAGAAATATACATAAACTTACAAGCCTTTAAAGTCCATGAATTATTAATAAGTGGTGATGTATCGTGTTGAACCCAAAAGTTTATTCTGTCGGTGCTAAAACGGACCTTGGAACAAGATTAATGAATGCGGGACTATCTATTAAATAGTATGTTAACATGCGTCCATTTATTTGTATTTCGGTTGAATATGGTTACATAGTGTTGAAATATAACTTGACTAGTGATAGGGCTCGATAGGGCTTTTATAATGACTATTAAAATAGGGTTTATTACTACAACTGGTCAGGAAGTGTCCAAACAAAGAAATGGCGCTCGGGCAGGCGTGGGTTCGGTTCCCCGAGACCCCGGGGCCTCCTCGCGGTCATCCGTGCACATGTGAGGCGCCGACGTCAATTTGTACAATGAACACTAATTAGGAGTCATACTATCAAAATTAAGATAGACTTAGTAAATAACAGCTTTAAAGTCAAAGTAAAAGATATAAGAGCACCAAGTGAACCCTCACGTCTTCGTTTTATTTCAGCCTGAAAAAGAAACCGAAAAAACTTCCCAGTAAATCAAGTGTGTCTTTTTAAGGGTTCCGTAGCCAAATGGCAAAAAACGGAACCCTTATAGATTCGTCATGTCTGTCCGTCTGTCTGTCCGTCCGTATGTCACAGCCACTTTTCTTCGAAAGTATAAGTTCCTGTTGAAACTTGGTAAGTAGATGTATTATGTGAACCTCATTAGGATTCTCTCACAAAAAAAAATCGGGGTTCCCCATAATTGAAATACATTTTTTTTTCACCTAACCCATTCATCTATGGATAGGTCTTTAAAATGATATTGAGGGTACTAATGTCATTTTTTTCTAAACTGAACAGTTTGCGCGAGACCCCCTGTAACTTCTAAAATAAGGTAATGATAAAACTAAAAAAATATATGATGTACATTACCATGCAAACTACCATTCATATCATATTCAAAAGTGTTCTTATTTAACCGAAACAAATTATTTAGTTTTAATATAACTTACAATTTTAACAGAATTAAGAGCGGGGAAGACATGGCTAACTTTGGGAAGTCGGGGAGATCCGGAACGGAACTGATTACGTTAATAAATATACCAGAGGGAAGGGTGGACTTTCAAGATGGCGGACTTTATCATAATCTGCTGTTGTTGTGCTAATAGAATTAATACCAACAAGAGGATAGAATTTCAATTACCGATAGATCTTTTTAACAAAAGTTTAAAGTCTGTCTGTGTGTGATTTGCATTCATGCGAGATTTTTGGGAATTTGTTTAAAAGACAATTAAGTTTATAGTAAGCGGTTATTTATGGTGAACGGTGAGGCACGCTTGCCTTTTTTTATCGTGGTAAAATCATCAAATGAATCCTACTAAAACTCACAGTACTGACTAAAATCCACCGTGATCCTTTAATAGCCCTGTACGTTCCAGGGTCACGGCACGCTAAGCACGCTTGCCTAGAAGTAACCTATTCACTCTTAACTTGAAGATCCCAAGGTTGTAGCTCTATCAGGAAACTCTACTTTGACCTATTCCTACTTTAATTGATGATCTTCTTCTAAAAGATTTCCTTATAAATTAATATTCATGATACCTTTCCTTAAAGGAGTTTTAATAAAACTTGGAAGGTTTAATTAAGTTCCGATTTTATACTTTGGTGGGTCGCCCGCTTTTTTATCCGAAGACTTTTATGAAAAAACTTTAATGTGATGAATACTAATATTTTTTCCGGGAAAAGTGGTAGCTGTGATAGTGATCGGCAACTGTAAAGAGAAGAAATATTTTAAAGGAAGACATTTTTTGTTGCTTTATATTTCAGTTACCTACTCAAATAATAGTTTCAATAATCGGTTTTAGGTTAAATTACAGTATATTCTCAATTCTTGTTTTCAAAAAGAATTATATTCATAAACAATATTTAATGAAAGTTTCCATTCTGTTTTACAATATGTAGTGGAAAACAGGTTTAGAATAAGTCTTAAGATCATTTTATAGCAGTTTTTACGGACTCTCTTAAAAATCTGATACACAATATTTCAATATTTTTTTTAATTTATTTTAACTGTGTGGAGTGCTTTGAGAACAGTTTAACATTATCATGGAGTATAGAATAAAACTTAAATATAAATATTAATTTATTTTTGTCGAAACTGTAGTAGTAACCTGTGTAGTAGTAATGCTGATGAAATAACAGAAAAACAATATTTACAAAGCCTGAACTATCTTAATCGCCACTATCTTGTTCCAGATAACAGTAATTAATAAACAAGCGCCATTCAAAGCTTGGAACAAAAGAATGCTATCTAGGCCATGTACTGTAGTACTAGCAGCTATCCAGTCCAACACAGACTGAGCCTAATCCCGTTTTTTCTCAAACAAGACTAGGTATAAGGCTCCCGTCACAGCGCCAGAGAGAAAGTGACTAGCAATAGGCGATTTTATAAGTTTTCTCGCCCAAATAACATAAGATTGTAGGTCCCGAACTTTGCCGCGGACTAGATTACCAAACAGAACTATGTTTGTATGGCCTACGGGTAGTAAATTTTCTGGGTTGGCTTTTTGAGTTTGTGTGTTCAAATGTTTGTGTTATATTACACACGATACATGAGATATTCCCCGCGTGGAGCAACGCAAGAAAAATCTTTGCTCTGCTTACGTGAACTAGCTAGAAATTTCCGGTCGTCTACGTTGCAAACTCGCTGCTCATTGCTCGTACGAGTATTGCTACTCGCTGGCAGTAGGACCTGTTCCTAAAGCCGATAGTGAATAAAGAGAGGCTGTAAAAGAATACTGCTGTTTGTAAAGAACGTAAAAATGTTAGCAGCTGTTTTTTGTGAGTGACAGCCATTACATGTAGATACGTAATTATCATATTTAGGCAGACGGATTTGTGTTACTGGATTTTTTCGTTTCAATTAATTTATTTTGTTTCAGTATGAACACAGCTGATAGGAACATAACACTTTGTAGGTTTGATACGAAGTATGCATACAGATGTCAGCTATAAACCATTAAACCTTTGTGAAACAGACAGGCGTGACGAATGCGAAGCGAGGCGTTTTTATTTGTAATGTATGGAATTGTTTGAATCCAGTCACATAGAGAAGCGAAAGCGATCCGATAGCGTGACAGAACTATCGGACTGACGTCTCGCTTCGGTTCGGTATCACTTCGCTTTCGCCTGTCTGTTGACAAAGGCTTTAGTGTCTTAATAGTGAAGAGACAACATCAAATCAAGAATATGAAACAAGATTATTAAGTAAAACAGAAAACCCAATGATAGTAAAATCGTTTGAAAATACTTGAGATTTATGGCCCTCTCACGACCTTGCCGCTGTGAGCGATCACTTAAGCTTTTGTCAAACAGATAGGCGTGACGAATGCGAAGCGAGGCGTTTTTAGTTGTAATGTATGGAATTGTTTGAATCCAGTCATATAGAAAAACGAAAGCGATCCGATAGCGTGACAGAACTATCGGACTGAGGTCTCGCTTCGGTTTGGTCTCGCTTCGGTTTGGTATCGCTTCGGACACGCTTCGCTTTCGCCTGTCTGTTTGACAAAGGCATTAATCGAGCGGTAACATCAAATGTATAGAAATGTTTGAAACATGCCACGAGGTGCCGACACTGGCGAATTCGCGTACTTGCAAGTAATTAATGTCTCATTCGCGCCGCCCGTTGCACCGCTCACCGGTAAGACCAAAGTGATGAACGGACTGATAGAACAAAAACGACGGGTTGCACTCTGGGAGTGCCGGCAGGAGTGAAAACTTCAATAGTAATAAACACACACGAAGATTCGCGCAAGCGCCCTGCGCCGTCTTACGAATTTTCGATCAGGTCACGTGTCCTGACGCGAGTTTAACATTTTTTACCCATTCCAAAAAAAGTGCACAACGCCGCTAAAGAAGTTTTCACTTCAAAAATAAGAAATCACCTACAGTAGACCAAATACAGCAAAGCGGGAAAAGCAGAAGAAAAGTTAAAAACAAGGGCCAATCATATTAACTTTTTCTCTCACTACCCGCCTTTTCGCCTTCACTTTGTACCTTGTAAGACGCCGTTTAAACCGATCATCAGCCCTCAAGTGGAAGCGATAAGTCGAGTGGGAGCTCCTAACGTGCCGCCGTTAGCTGAATGTCTTGCCATTGCGTGCGATACCAAGTTCAACGTGAAATGTTTCAGATTATTGGATTACGCCTTTTACGGCTTCGAAATTAGTTCGACTATCTAGATTATCTGGTCTATAAAAAGCTGAAGTTTTTTTGTAAAAAGCTTGATAATTATAACCTAGAGGGCCAATGCCTGCCGGGGTCGCGGGACTTACGAATTACCGTAACCCCGGAATGTAAAGGGCTATTGAAGGACACCGGAATGATGTAACAAAGGTTCTGTAAAAACTTTGGCGATTGAAAAAGAGTGTCCATGGAGTTTCTTGCTCATTCTTCTCCATAGAGATCTACGCTTTGGAATGAGCACCTATGGTACTTTCACAGTTTTTATGTCTTGTGACTGGGACTGTAGCACCATAACTATTTTTTAGTCTAGTTTTATTTTATGTCTTTTGACAATTCAAAAGTGCCTGTAATTGGCCTACTTGAAATAAATGATTTGATTTGACCGTGGATTTTAGTCAGTACTAGTCAGACAGTCCCTTCCGCTCTGCCCTGGATGGGAGGACTTATGTGATTATTTTAACACGCTAAAAAAAAAGTTGATAATTGGGGACATAAGTATATTTTTTCGACAGTGTGCGAATTGCATGCAGGTTTTACTTGCAGGTGAACAGTGACTTGAAACAAAATGAACAAGTTCAAACTACCTACTTGCAACTTGTGGCTTGTCTGCAGGTCTGTTGTTCAAGTTGCAAATAAATAGGCTATATTACTCAAAAATATAAATTGTCCGAAAGATAGAATCTGTACAACATCTAGAGAACAGTTAAATATTATCAGGCAAAATCATTGATACAGAAAATAAACGCGGGCCACGTGTATAATAACCCGAAAAATAACCCGAAAGTGCTCATTCAGTAGAAAACAGTTTGAACATGAACATATTTTTCGGAATTGGGTCGCAGATTAAGCCGGGCCTGCATTTTCTACAAAACACTCGAGACAAAACTTAAAGCCCGCTACAAAATAACGTGGTTTAAGTTATAAGCGACTGGCTAATTAAAGAACTGATTCAATGAGACCAGCCACAGGTTTAGTTCAATCTAGATTTAAAGTGGCAGTGGATCAAGTCGGGTTTACAAGTTAAGCACTAGAAGTGAACGAGCTAACTGCAGAGTTCTTCGTTCTTTAGAATAGAAAACTGATGACAACTTAGATTCTCCCCAAAATCAATACCTTTTTTTAGTTAGTTTCATAAAATTAGTCCTACCACCCTAGTGAAAGGGACTATCAGACTCGTACTGTCTAAAATTCATGATGTTCTTTGAATAGCCCTTTACGTTCTAGAGGCACGGTTGGATAGTTTCGCGACGGCAAAAATCAATACCTTGCTTTTAAACCACTATCTATAATACCTTACTTGTATTATTCTAACACTGGCCGGCCGGCCAAAAATGGCAAAGATAGTTATTACAAATCTTCAACAGCTTTTCATTCAAGTTCATTTCCCGCTCCCGCTTGTAACTTAACCCCTTCCACTACGGAAGCACAATCGCATTGTTTTTCGCGTCACCTGCGCGGTGCGGGTGTATTGTTCGCACAAATTGTGCGACAACATTGTGCCTCCCCCCCCGCACCCCAGCTCACAGTGCTGCGATGTTGCGGCCGTCCTCGAGCAAATATACACGCTTGTTGATACGAGGAAGATAAGGTGCCTTTGTAGTTAGAGCTGGTACAAGTTTTAAAGTGGGTAGGAATAGGGGCTACTATTTTTAGAAATCCTTTGTTTAAGTGGTCTGTTGTACTTTTTACGTAGATTACTGTCACTGCTGGTCCGCTTTTAACTTGTTTTGGCCTGGTTTTAGGAAAAACTTGTGATATACTGTTTGCAGGTGATACTACATATTTGTATCATTTTCTAGCCATTGACGAGTTATTGGCAGCAAAAACAAATCAATATAGGAAACTGTACTGAAAAATTACGAACGGTTTCCGTGCAAGAAGTGATGTTCGGTTAAACCGTAATTGAACATTAAATCAAATCAAACCAATTTTACAATATAGGTCAAGAGTCCAGTAACTTGGGGTCACAGTTGCCAAATCTCAAAGCCACTTGATCCACCTCAAGACCAGACAATCAGCCAAGTTACTCTATCGTGGCCAGTCCGGCTAAATAATAGCCAAAGCGGCTAAAATAATAGCCGGAAAGGCTAAAATAATGGGCAGGGGGTAAGGTTACGTCGGACCGCGTATAACGAGCGCCACTTGAGGTTAATAGATTGCATCTCCAGTGCATCGGGGGAATACACGGGTGAGCGATTTGTGCGGGCAGGGTGTGTCCCTGGATGTTGACGGATATTCAATTTGTGAGGAGCTTGGGATGAGGACCTAAATTGGTTTTATTTGAATAGTTTGAAGATACTTGCTTAAATACTTTTTTGTACTTGCGTTTTAAGAATTGGGGTGATAGATATGTTGAAGGAATTATTACTATGTAATTGGGACGTCATAATTGCATTGACGTGATGTGGCATTTTAATTTAAACATCTCACACAGTTTTCTCTTCAGCCAATTGCCGTCCACTGTTGGACGTGAGCTTCCCCCAAAGTTTTCATCCAAACCCTGACGTCGCCCGGGGATCCTTAGCACCCCACGCCGCAATCGTGGCCGGTCTTACGCAGTTACGGTAATTGATCTTAAACAAAGTCTCTTCGATTTTACACGCTATTATCGCGTTTAACTCAACCCATAATTAATCAATCATGTTCAATTATAAAGAAACAAAGGAACCCATTATTCATTAGTTAAGACGCCACCTTATTTCCTATTAAATTACTTCAACATCTAATCATTCTCATTATCTTAATAAAAGCAAACAATAAAACGAAACACCTCGACATTTTCTACAAACCGCGGTCCCGCCTCCACCACCGCCCCTATGTTTACAAACCTAGTAAAATTAATGGCGGTACTTTAGCGAAGCATTTGGACAAAGCGGGGTTACCTAGCTCGTTTGTTTACCTAGACCAGGTAATAGGGCTCGATTAGAGTGTCTATTAATTGCAGCGGATACAGATATTGTTTAATAATGACTAGTTAAAGTGTGGCGGCGTTTAATGGGGAGTGAAGACGGGAGCGCGCATTAGTTTAGTTAGAGGGGAGGTTTATTTACAGGTCTGATTTAAGAGGTGTTAATAATGAGTCCAATAGAATTTATACTTTGTTCTTTTATTAAGTACGTTTTAATTTGTAGTAAATGTCAAGTATGGTTGTTTCTTCTATTTATATAATTAGTAGCAGTGGATATGGCTAGTTCGGAATATGAAATAAGTTAAAATAAGTCATCATCATTTCATCATTCTTTTAAATTGTAATGTATGGAATTGTTTGAATCCAGTCACATAGAAAAGCGAAAGCGATTCGATAGCGTGACAGAACTATCGGACTGACGTCTCGCTTCGGTTCGGTATCGCTTCGGACTCGCGCGTCTGTTTGACAAAGGCATTAGTATGCTATGAATAGACTACATCCAACTACATAATATAACTTACTAGACAATTATCACATTTTCTCTAACCTTTTCCGTAGTCAAAGAGCGCACTTTACATTCAAAACTATTCTGTTGAAGCCGATAGCTAATCTTTGGGGGTAGGAGGAACAGAGTGGAAAGTTCCTCGATGCCCAGTGAAAAGGAAGGTACCTTTCGACCAGATGGGTGTTGTGTCTGGTGGGCTTTCTACCCGACAATCATTGTCGGAATGTTCTTTGTCTTCTAAACTCGCGGATAACTTCGATTGCCCGATGTAGACATCTTAGTTCATCCGTCGTTCCATAGATGGCGCTAGAGTACTTTTTGGTGACCGTTATGTTCGCTACAAATCTATATTGCCTTTGTCAAACAGACAGGCGAAAGCGAAGCGTTTCCGAAGCGATACCGAACTGAAGCTAGACGTCAGTCCGATAGTTCTGTCACGCCATCGGATCGCTTTCGCTTTTGAATGTAACTGGATTCAAACAATTCCATACATTACAAATAAAAACGTCACGCTTCGCATTCGCAACGCCTGTCTGTTTGACAAAGGCTTATGAGATTCTTTATCGGCTTCGGAGAAATGCTCGGCCACTAGTGATAGCGACATAAATAACTTATTACAGCGCCCCGGTGGGGATAAAAATCAAGGGTTTTCTCGTTCAACCGAAACTAGTTCAAAATGTTTGATAGGTATTACCAACAGGACTAAAACTCTAATATTTTTACGGAAACTCAAACTAAAGTTTAGCCAGAAGCATGGACATGGATGAAAGAAAAAAAAAATGTTTTATGTAGTGTTTGTAGGCAACACAAACACTACATAAAAAAATATCTTAATGTGAAAAAGGCATAGGCGTATATTTGCAAGCAAATTAATTCGTAAGCAGGCAGTTCATTTAACCGCCCGCGTTGTCACGTCTCCGCCACGAAGTGCCACCCGAGTGTTTTCTGATAGTAAAATCGGGCGCGAATTAGAGAGTCGGCTTAGCCCGCAATGCGAAATGTCTCGTAAAATATATTAGTGGGAAACATACGAGAGGTTTGGGAGCTGGCTGGTGATAAGGTTAAGCCCAAGGTGCTTTAGTTCTTATAGGCAGGTGGCAACGTGAGGAACTCCTTACGTAGTGTAATTTACTTGTAAAGAGTTAATTTTACTATAGGTTTCAGTAGGAAGGTTAAATTATTATAAACTAGGTACGAGTAGTTTTTGGGGCTTCCAGGGTCCCGGGACCATCTGTAAACATAAAAGGCAATTGAAGGAACAGCATGGACTCTTTGTCAGTACGAGTCTGACAGGTTCCTCCACTACAAAAAGATTTTACCACAACAACAAAAAAAAACAACAATCCTTGTTGTTAACCTAAATATAACTATAATGAGAGTTAATACTGCCAACATACATTAAACAAACAAGAAAACATGTTTGTGTAAGTATTCTTTGAAGAGTACAAATAAACTTGAAAGAGAGTTAATTTCCCGTATCGACTGAATTATTCACAAAGTTCCTGCGTATCGTGAACGTATCGGAAAAACATTCGATCTTACAACTGAACTCGCTCAATTTCCTTCTATTATTTCCATCTGTCTGATTTGATTTGCAACGGTAAGTTCAGCGACGAGAGTTCAAATTCCAACAGTATAATACTAATATTTGTGTAATCGTTAAGGCGTCACTTAATGATTGTGAAACGGCGCAAATGTCAAACCGTGTTCATTAACATATTATACTCACATAAGTACTAACCCACTATTTTTACATGCCTGTTGGTCTAGTGGTTAGTGACCCTGACTGCTATGCCGGAGATCGTGGGTTCGATTCCCACCCAGGACAAATGTTTGTGTGATGAGCACGATCATTTGTTCTGTGTCTGGGTGTAATTTATCTATAATATGTATTCAGAAATATATAAGTAAATTTATCAGTTGTCTAGTACCCATAACACAAGCTCTGCTTAGCTTGGGACTAGATGGCGTTGTATAATAGTTGTGGAATATTTATTTTATGCGTCAGTTATAAATTAATATTTTTGTAGCTGAAAGTAAAAACATGGTACCTATCAATGGAAGAAGACTGGCCCTTGAGAGTCATCGCTGCCCCATATATTACTCAGTAAATGCCTTCCTTTTATAGCTCTATTAAATATACTGTGCACTTACAAAGAAAGGTAATCCTTATATTTTATAGCAATTGTAAATAAAGATATTGATCAGTACTGTATTAGATAAAATTGAGATTGGTCAAGAAATCAATTTAGTCTTAATTTTCAGACAGGCACACTTTCAGCTTTTTTTTTACCGTGGTAAAATCATCAAATGAGTCTTTCCACCCAGGGCAGAGCGGGAGGGACTGTCAGACTCGTACTGACAATAATCCACGGTGTCCTTCAATAGGCCTTTACGTTCCCGGGTCACGATAATTCGTAGTCCCGCGACCACCAGTAGAAAGCTAGCATTATTTCTCAGTGACATAATAGGCTATTTTATTTTTAATGATATTTTTCCTTTTCTGCCTTAAGTTGCCATTTGCGTTATAAAGTCTGACAGTCCCTCCCGTCCCGCCCTAGTTGTGAGGACTCATTTGAAGATTAAACCACGATAAAAAAAAACTACTCAAAGTTCCTAATTTAAGACTTATTATGCGCTGAATAAAGGCTATATCTGCCTATAAACACTGCGCTCAACAACTTCTATATTCACCTGAGCGGGTCCCATTTCAACCACAAACCCCCTTTATCCTCAATAATCAAATCGGCCATTTATACCCGAAACGTATTCAATACGTTTATCTCCCCGTCCTATATCATTGCGATCCCGTTATCTACCTATTTGAGAATCACCCTTTGTCCTTTTTGAATGGGAGGGAACACTTTTATTGAAGTGACTTATAATTCGAAGTGGATTTTATTTGTTTTGATTCCTGTGATGTCCTTACGATTTGGGGAAAGAGACAAACAAGCTTTTGGATCGCCTGATGGTTTCAAATGTAGAGCTCGCCGCCCGATCAAGGCGGGTAGTGCTTCACGCGCGCCTCAAAGAGAAGACAGCAAACTGACGGAGCTCCCATAGGACAGGGTGGTCCCTTTCGCTCCAACCAGGACACATCTGATGATTTTACGACCCTTTAATAAGTTTCAACTTTGGATCACAAATGATATTCTGATTTGAAGGATTCGATTGCTAGAAAAGGCAAAGTCTTTAGGTTCCCCATCTTGATTTGTTCATTACCTAGAATCCTGAAGTCTGGGCGTATACCAAGTTGATGACAAAAGTCATGAGATCTAAAAATAAGTAGCGAAATGTAGATGTATTAAAGTAATAACTCTGTACGAGTATATCCCTGAGAAGATACATAAGCGCAATGTTATATTATTATAATATTACAGAATGTTAATTTACCAGCTAAGCTTTAATCAAACAGCAATCAGACGCGGAATCCAATCATCTAAGATTAGAAACGTAGTAGGTATGTATTGACATTAAATCAATTTATGTCAATGTCGAACTACCTTCGGTCTTTCAGATTCAATAGATCTAAAGTCTATTCAATTACATTGATAATTGTGCGTACTAATTAAATTCACATGTATTATTTATAGTTGTTACGTATTGTACATGATTGAAACACTAAGGTTTTAATTATGTCAAATTGTTCCATAGTGCCTAAATAATACCTAAATTAATAAAAAAACCATTTTAACCAACGCTTCCACGCATTATCGAACTAAAAAAGATTAAAAAGCATAGTTTTTTATTTTTATTTTTACTCGACGTCGATGCAATATAGCCAGAAGAGAGAGATGAAGAAATTAGGGCAAAGTATTTAATAAAAAAGAAATAAACAAGATGTCTCTGGTTACCAACACGATAAAATAAATTAAACAATTTACAACTGAAACACAATCTCTGCTCCGAACAAACCAAACTCAATAAAATCGAAAACTAATACAACTCGATTCGATTCGCCATCGGTTAGACCCGTTGCACAATCGTAAAAGTTCGAGACATTATCAGGTCATGTAGACGACGCTTTAAATACTAATGTTCTGCTTACAGTTACAAAGTTGTGCGCGAGCGCAAGTCTACATTGAAAACTGCGATCTATCAAACAGTTGTGAAGTTGAGAGGAAGTTTGTCACGTGAGATATGAGAAAGTAGAGAATATAGATGCTTTGGTTAGGGACTTAGGGTTGCAAAGAAGTAAAACAGGTCTCTAGACTTATCAGAGAGAAGCAAATATCATATTAGTTTTCGGAAAGCATGACTGTTTTAGTTTTGGACATATTAATATAATTAATCACGATATTTCGGACTCAATTGACGAAAATATTCATTTTGTTTTCTTTATTTCGTATTATTTGCTATTATACTTGCTTTTCATATTATTTCCCTATATTACTCAGTTGCCTGCCGGGGTCGCGGGACCAAGGGATTACCGTGACCCCGGTACGTAAAGGGCTATTGAAGGACACCGTGGATTTTAGTCAGTACAAGTCTGACAGTCCCTCCCGCCCTGCCCTGGGTGGGAGGACTCATTTGATGATTTTACCAAGATAAAAAAAAAAAAAAACGACGGGTTGCACTCTGGGAGTGCCGGCAGAAGTGAAAACTTGAATAGTAATTGTTGGAAATATCTTGTGAACAGATTTTAGTAAAACTCGCAAAAATGGTTGACTTTTTATTACAATAATTTTCCAATGTGACGTACATCTTTTATAAACAATGTTACCTAGCAACGAATGTATCCAGCATACAAACTTCTTTAAAAGTAATAAAGTCACACGAACATTCACGCAAGCGCCCTGCGCCGTCCTACGCTTTTTCGGTCAGGATCACGTGTCCTGACGCGAGTTTAAGATTTTATACCCATTACAGAAAAGTGCTCAACGCCGCTAAAGAAGTTTTCACTTCAAAAAAATATTACCGTGACCCCGGAACATAAAAGGTTATTAAAGGACACCGTGGCTTTTAGTCAGTACGAGTCTGACAGTCCCTTCCGCTCTGCCCTGGGTGGGAAGACTCATGTGATGATTTTACGACGATAAAAAAATCTTACTCAGTTAAACATTTAAGTTCTTTATTACGATAATTAACTTAGTTGACAACCCTACAATGCAAGTCAAAACTGCTGTTGTAAGTAGTGACATTTCGTTCAAAGGTATAACGAGCCAATAGCGTCGACTTGCGGCTCCAACTGCAAGAGCCTGTGCTAAGAACTCACAAGTGCAGCTAACAAACCGCAAGTTGTGCTTGCTATACTTGCCGGTGCGGCGAATATTTGATGTGAATCGGTACGCTTTCAAGTTCCGATGTTATTGGACTTGTAAGTGGAGCGATTGCATTCGAATGTAAATTCCGGGTAGGTTTCTTCAAAGCAACTCTAACTACTTCATTTTATTGATTTTTAAACATTTGCTTGGGTTAGAAGCGTTATGACTACTTCTTACGTAGATCAACAGAGGACGGTATGGGGATTCTCGTTCTTTACCTGCTTATTTTTTTTTTATTATTATCGTGGTAAAATCATCAAATTTGTCTACCAATTCAGAGCAGGGCAGGAAAGGACTTTTTTTGTGACATTCCCACCATAGTATTCCCAAACCACTGCAACTCCTGAAAGCCAGAATCAACAGTGGCAACCACCAGTAAAGCGCCGAGACAATGAAGGACGATGTGTCCCGGAGAATGAATTTAAGTACCTGTCTCGGGTCAGACTTGTATTAACTAAAATCCACGGTGTCCTTCAATAGTCATTTTCGTTCCGGGGTAGCTCGTTAGTCCCGCGACCCCACCTACTTTTAATACTGCAATAATACATCTCAATGGGTTTCTTCAAACTTAGTATTTAGTTACCTATGTTCATCATCATCCGCTTACAGTGTTCCCACTGCTGGGACACAGGCCTCCTCTCTGTGAGAGTGGGCCACGGGCCCAGTATGGGTTGAGATGTCAAAATGTCTTCGAATTTTTAGTTCTCGGACATGCCGGTACTAGACCTACACAAATATATCCGCCTGGCTGGGTTCGAACCCGTAACCTGCAACTCATAAGTCGGGGCAGATACCAAAGAGGCATCAAAGTAAACCCTAGTCTACACCTTAGTAATAGTAGTAAACTACAAAGTTTATAATAGAGCTCAATGTAATGAACACTAGGTGAGAATGAGGGCATCCGACGAGCCGGTCCGAAGTTCGGGCGTTTACGTTAATATTGACAATCAAAGTTTGGAACTAACGTCCCCATTAGTTACCGATCTAATAGTTCTGGTGACAGCATCATGTTCATACCCTACATTTAATTGAAAGTTATAGTGTTAAGGTATTTTGTAAACTCGCTTGTGGACATCTTCTGTAGTTGACTAAGAGTAAGCAGGAAATCGTTGCTAACTTATTTTGGGAAAAAGGCAAGACAAAGCCGCTTCCTATTTACATCCACAATTTGAACTGGTGAACACGACTCTTGTTATTCAGACTATATTTGTCATGGATGGATTCAAAATGCTGTTTATTTTATAGTATTCAATTTGATATGCCCTTTAATTATTTTAATTTTATGTCACGTGTGCTACAATTTAGTTGGGTTGGTTACTACGATTTTTTAGGGTTCCGACCCTTATAGATTCGTCATGTCTGTCTGTCTGTCCATCCGTATGTCACAGCCACTTTTCTTCGTAAGTATAAAAGCTATCCTGTTGAAACTTGGTAAGTAGATGTATTATGTAAACCGCATTAGGATTCCCACCCAAAATAAAAAACAAAAATTGGGGGTGCCCCATACTTAGAATTGAAACCCATACGTGTGGAGTCTCTATGGATAGATCTTTAAAAGTGATATTGGGGTTAAAATTGGTTTGAACGAAATCAATTAATTAGTTTTAATTATTTTTTAATACGTCATAAATCGTAAACCGCAATTTACATTTCAAAGTTACAACCAACTACAAGCACTTTTATATTATGTTACTTACTGCTACGGAACCATTTATGGGCGAGTCCGACTCGCACTTGGCCGGTTTTTTTCACACATTAACCAGTTCTTTAACAGAAACTAAGAGGATGTTGTTATATACAATATATATAAGTTGGAAGTTATAAATAAAGTACCACAAACTTGGATCCAACAACTTATTTTTTTTAGCGTCATAACATCATCAAGTTAGTCTTCCTACCCAGGGCAGAGCAGGAGGGACTGTCAGACTTGTACCGACTAAAATCCACGGTGTCCTTCAATAGCCCTTTACGTTCCGGGGTTACGGTAATTCGTTTGTCCCGCGACCTGGATCCAACAAATTACAATTAGTTAGTTGGTAGTTAGTATATTATATACGCCTTTCACCGCGGCTTTCACCAAAGTCTCTGGAACTGACGCGGCTTCCTTTCAACTACTTCAGTATAACAACAAGTTGGAACGTTAACAAAAGACGTGCGTGAGAGCGTGGGAGCGTAGTTGAGAACTTTGCCACATCTAGTTTTATTAACTTCACGATGTGTAGGTGAGAAATAATAGTGTTTTGCAACGAGATATTTAATTAGTGCTTGTCTTCAGAAAATAGAGGACTTTATAATGAGTTCAGGTCCTGTACAACGAACTCTTATATTATAGCAATAAAATATTATTTTAATGTTCTAAAACAATACTCTCATGAAAGCTTTCCAAGTAATGGTTTGATTTTCTTTTATTTTACTTTCATTACAATACACATCAATTACGACAGGTGGATGGTATGCCAGTGAAATATGAAAGACATACAATAAGCAATGTCTGAATGACAAAAATGAGAATCTCCCGCAATCTAGCCGAAACCGTACTTTAAATTTATTAAAACGTTCCCAGAATTTCTTACACAATTATTTTTGCCCACAAAAAATAAAATCTTTTATTAAATGAGGTTTACCTCGGAGTACCTTTAATTTACCTCCCTGGCAATATTAGCCACGATAGGCAGGGAGGAATTTTGTGGCAGTTACAGGCAGATCTAATAACTACCTAGCTGGAGTAAATTAAACTCCCTCGCAGTCTGTGACGAATTAATTAAGGAGAGGAGAAAAGTTTGATGAGATCTAGACGAACGTGGTCCGGTTAGCTAATACTGGGACGGAGAGGACAGATGGGACCTGGTCTAGACGATGTGAGGGGACTGTCGATTGTGATTAGTAGTGATTTTACGAAGAGAAAAAGATAAATTGTGTTTACGTAGGTCTGTACCTAATTAAATTCAATTGTACAATGTAGAATCTTGTTATAAGGTGGAATAATTGAGCAAGCAAATAATTTTCTTTATGCAAATAAAATATAAATATAAAAGATGTTGCTCTACGTAAAGTTCTTTCGTGTCGTTGGTGCGTTTACGAACATTTAAATTCACATACACAAACATGGAGATCTGGAACAACTTTTACATAATTCAAATATCTGTTATGAGCGGAAATCAAACAAGCAAAATGCAGCGCAGTACCGCCAATATCCAGGTGGTCTAGTGTCTACAGATTTATAAACTGAATCAAATCAACATGAAGAGAAAAATAATGTTATAGAGATTCTCCAATAACCGCTACACAATCACAAACAGCGACGCCATTTACAAACGTACCATAAATTCTTTAACCCAACACTTCGACCGTCCCACCAATAATTCAACCCTTTCATAACCATTTGAGTTCACAAACAAACCAATCAACCCTTCCACAGCCTACCATTACGACATGTCGACACTACAGGGGTCTACTCTCTTAGTTCGTCAACGAAAATACGGGCCGAATTTGCAACTTGAAAAGTTTCAAATTCGGAACCCCTACTCCCTATTAGTTCTGAATTCATAAGTTCTGACAACATATCTGGAAACGGGACAACTGTTGACACCAATTATTACTTAGTATGAAAGATAGAAAGAAAATATTTTTATTGGACCCTCACAGAACAGAACAAGAACATAAATCTAAACAAAACAAAATTATGCTATAAAACAACAATAAATAGGAGAAAAAATAAAAACTAAATTGATCCAGTACGTGGCCAAAAAGTCACAGCGCTGTTTTTCTCATAGGGCCCAATAGTTCGTAACACTAACTGACAGTCCCTCCCGCTCTTCCCTGGGTTGGAGGACTGATTTGATGATTTTAACACGATAAAAAAATTAAAAAGAAAACACTAACTAATCTTATGTCCATACGTGAAAAACAAGAAACAAACGAAACGTCGGCCGAAGCTACGGTTCTCGGGCTTAAATAGTAGTGCCCCAGGCACAGGCACCGCGCATACTGTCCGTTAATACTTGATGAGCACCAACAGGTTCCGTATGATGTACCTGTTGACTGCTGACTGATTGTGTTCGAGGAACTTGTGCGAAGGGCTCGTGAGGGTTGTTTCATGATTACTGTCTTTATTATAAGTTTTGATATTTATGACATTTTCAATGAAGCAAATGATAGCTCGCAGACCGTATAAGTAGATTGTAATTGGGGTTTCTGGATCAGGTCAGATCCAGAAACACCCAATTACAACCATCATTCATTATTTTTTCAATCATTCATTCGTAAACTTATGATTCAATTTGTAATGTTCGGACTGGTTTGATCTCAAGAGCTTTGATCTTAATTCGTTTAAAAACTGGCACATATTCTGACCTGATCAAATCTAGTATATGGATGTGTATTCATAATTCTAACCTGATCTGATCTGTTATCTGAGTGTGTATTCATATGCGTTTTTCATTGCAACATGAAAGATTTCTCACTAACACAATTCTTGACGATGTTTTGCCACTTATTGATATATTCCTTCCCTTTCACAGCGTTTAGGTAAAAACACTGTGGAAAATTTATAGCATGCTGCATCCAAGGATCATCATAAATTTCCCAATCTTCTATAACACCTCCACATGAAAAACATGCCGCTTTATCATACGGATTACTCCCGCAATAAAAGAATCCGGCATCAGCCATTTCCATCACCAATCTTTTCTTCGAATTATTCGTCCCCCAATAACAATTAAAGGATAATTCACGTATTTTGTATGTATTATACATATCATATCGAGGTTTATATTCAGTTTGATACATATTTTATTTAGGTATTTATTTGCTAGTTCTTGATGCTAATGATTATTAACATAGAATGACATTGCTTTAATGATGCAAGCAATTTATAAACGTGATTGAACAGGATTGGGAAAAATAGTATGGATAGGTATTATAAAAAATGAAACAAGTTCCTTTTTTTATTTCATAAAAATTTTATTATCATGGCACCATTTATTTAAACATAATACATTTTTTAAAGCACATACAGAATTATGATAAATACAATTATATAAATCTTCAGACTGTTTATATTGATCATATAAATGTACTAAACTAGAACAACCCTTATCTTCTAAATTAAATATATTACTATTACTAATTTCTAAAATATGCTTTAACCATAAAACTTTTTCTGAACCTTTAACATAAATACATTTATCTCTTAATATATCGGAAACCAAAGTCTGGTAATTGGAATAAGGTACAAATCCTTCACTCCAGTATATTTTTTTGTTACGTTGAATCCAAAGAACTACCTTCTTTTCAGATTCCGTTAATTTTTTAAATGGAAATGGTGGCTTAACTAAAAACAATTGTAATTTTTTGTTACACAATATAGCGATTTCTTTTAATATAAATTCACCTGCTTCTGTTCTAAATCCTTGAATATCAACAACAGCAATCATGATAACCTGCGTACAATGTTGCTGAGAGGTTTGTATTCAACAAGTCGATCGTTTATAATCAAACAATACGCAGTTGTCTTATCTGGTATTGGTGTGGAACATTCAACTTCTAACCGCACGTCCACTGGACCGGTTTTTAAACTATCGTTTTGTCTTGAACAATCTAAGATGAAAAGGGGGGCCTTTTCTTTAAAATCTGTTAGATCCAGCAATGGGTCTACAGGACTGTTGTAATACGACTGACGAAATTTCACATACATTTCATATAATATACTGTACTTGTTCTCAGAAAACTTTAAACTCAAAGGTTCGTAGGGATAATATTGCGAATTTAAATAGAGTGCTACATTGGTTACTTCACAATGATCGAATAGTGAACTGTCTTTAGTCCGATTATTTCTCCTATTAGTTTGCAAGCAAAATATAACATATCTAGGCTTTTCCAATTGTGAAGCTGTTTTAACCGACCAAGAATGCTTTGTAGTTTTAGGTAGCAAGGGATACTCATATAAATCCCAATTTCTAAAAGCCATCTGAATAGGTTTGTCTCTTTCTAAATGTTTCAAAAGTGTTAGTCGTTCTCGATCTGACACTTTTATATGTGGCACCCTCCATTGAACTCTTTCTATGTCTATTTGAAAATTAACAACATCATCAGTAAGAATAACACTATTTAAGTTAGAGTTACTTCTACTCAAAATAAGTTCGTGTTTACAATTTAAGATAATTTTATTGTAATCTTCTGCAAACCCTAAAATCTTATTCAATGGTATCACAGCACTAAAATGTCCATCACTTTGGAATCCTGCTAAGTTCCAGCCCCATAAGCCCGCAACTTTATTTTCTGCTCCATTTAATGAAATGTATGATTTTATTGTTGACGTAATTCCTGAATTTTTAATACGGTCTATTTCGATACCATTCATTTCGTATCTGATGTCTTGAAACAAAGACATAACAGGGTTATTAGTGAACGTAACAGTTTTCTTGATCGGATGCCCATCCTTACCGAACAGCTTTGCCTGACCTTCGATGTATATTGAACTGGCTGATGGTAGCACGTAAATATCTTGTTGGTGTATGGGGATTCTGATTTCATCGTTTTCTCTAAAGCTGTTATTGTAGGGATTGTATGAATGGACTTCATAGCTTTCGATTGAACTATCAAAGTGTGGTAAATCAGTGATCTGTAGTATATTCATACTTTAAACCCTAAGGCTTTAAGAAAATCTCTATTTGATTTAGTCAATTTCTTCACGTTTTTCTTACGTCTGCGCACCTTAATGGTTGTTGATGGAATAGGACGTTTTATTTTCACTGGAGGGTTTTTATTATATACTATCATTTTGCTTTTCTTAAATGAAGACGTAATTGAATATGTTCTTCACCAAAGTCAATACAGGAACCAAACTGATCTACAACCCTGACAGATATGGATGAAATTATATTTTTGTTCACCAGGAAGTAAATAACGTTCTGCGGTATTTCTGTGTACCCGTGACTTGAAGCAGTATCACATATAAATTCATGAATAAAATGAGTTGGTAATCCGTTGTAATATGAACCGTGCACAAGATCACATTCGATTCTGATAGCTGTTAAACTGCTGTTATGAACGGGTACATTCGGTCTTGATTTTAATACTGAAAAGTATAGTAATCCGCACTCGTATTGATCAGACAAATGAAGAGGTGGTTGAAAATAAGAGACCAGTTCTGATTTATTTCCAGAGATGGTAACCGTAGCAGACATACTTGCATACTGAACTCTTTTAAATGATCCTGTTTATTTTATTTCTTGATTATGCCAGAAATTCTTTAAGAAATTTAAACATAGATGTCCACAGTTGAAGGGGTGATCACGTTGAATATTTTTATAATTATATTGAATGTTAGAACCTACATATTTTATAAATTCCTTTGGAGGTTTAAGATTTCCGTAACTGTCGAAA
The DNA here is from genome assembly GCA_943136025.2 of Agrotis puta. Taxonomy (NCBI): domain Eukaryota; kingdom Metazoa; phylum Arthropoda; class Insecta; order Lepidoptera; family Noctuidae; genus Agrotis; species Agrotis puta. The sequence goes on from OW964177.2 coordinate 553,804, forward strand.
TACTCAACATAATCATTATATTTTGCATAGGCTACCCAATGAGAACCAGAATTTTTAGAACTATCTAAATTAATAACTCCACATTCTTTTTTATTAGGATATTTAGGGAGCTCATCTCTCATATAGACACCTCTAAAATAAGGAATTCTATTTCCGTACTTTAAAATATCAAAGTTAGTTAAGGCCCGTTTGGGTAGCCGATATCTTAGTTTTTTTCTTTTGATACGAAAATTCCAAGACCGCCCTTATGTGGTTTAAGATGTAGTCCTTTCCCAATACATAGAGCTTCCATTTTTTCATTATGTCTCTTCGATTCCTCATACAGCTTTTTAGCCATTTTGAATTCATTTATGGTTTTAGCAATACCAGCTGCACCGCCTGCTAAAGCCCCCGCCGCTGACAATCCAGCAAAAATAGGAATCAAAGGTAGTACTCCTCCAGTTTTTGGAATAGGAATGACACGAGGGAGCTTAATCGATGAATCATCAGCTAATTCTCTGGTAGCGGCAATAGCTAATTCTATAGCCATTTTCTTGCTCTTAGGTTTTAATTTTTTTATGTGTCTTTTTGCTTTTGTAATAACAGATTTCAATTTACTTTTTAAACCTTTTCCAGGTGTAATTTTTGGAGAATGCTTGTTCAAACCAGATCCAGTTTTAATTTTTGCCGACATAGCCTTACTTACTAAGCGTGCCGCGAGTTTTTCACCTACACGGGCATCGGAAGCAACCGCTCGCCTTTTTGCCATTTTTAACAAAATTAAATCAGCCTTATGTCGATCCTTTAAGTTCGATGACTTGTGATATGCAATATCGTGATCTTTACAATATTCGTCCAACTTATTAACACCCTTATCTCCTTGTGTAAGTCTGTTTATTAATTTAGTACCAGGACCACAGTAATTATATCCTGGTAAGTGTAATTCAAATGGTAAATTATTAATAAACCAATTGAGAAGACTACTCTCTCCGAAACACATTATAAGACTGATGATTCCAGTTGAATACTTTAATAAATAGTTATGTGATGGGAGTGGTTATTAAGTTACTGTTATTTTATTCATAAAATTACGTTCGTTTTATCAATCCAACTGCATTCAGCTGAAGGCAAACCTAACCATTTTACTAAAACCCTGTTACCTTTTCTTCTAAGAACTTTCTCGACTAGATATACGTCGGGATGTTTTGTTTTTTGAAGCTCTTGTAAGTAAAATGCTCCTAAAATAGGTTGACCTCTGATTGTATCTTCAATTAGGTAGGTGATAGGAGTTGTATTTTGTATTTTTCGAATTTTAAATATTTCCGTCGACCAGTTGGGGGTATATCCTTTTTCAAATGTTCCTTTGTACTTACTGATACGAACATAATCGCCAACTTTATACTTGCTTCTTATTCTTTCGTTTTTTACCAAACTTAAATACCTTTCTAATATACGTTTTTTATTAATCTTATCTACATTAGCAGGGATTTCTTGAATTGTCCGATGGTAAGTATGATTATATTTTTGAATAACATCGTTAAGGGTATTGTCTATCCAATTATAGTTGCCTTTTAAACTAAATTCTTTATACAGTTTAGATTTCAATGTTCTGATAAATCGTTCAACTATTGAGGCCTTTTTTGTTGAGTAAGTAGAGTAGTGGTTGATATGATTAGATTTCATAAGCTTCTGAAACTTATTATTATAAAATTCTGTTCCATTATCCGTTTGAAGATTTTTCGGTATACGCCCCATAGCCAGCAATATTTTGAAAGATTTGCATACATCATCTCTGGTTTTACTTTTCAGAGGGAAGGCCCAAGCATATTTCGAAAATGTATCAATAACGGTAAGAATAAATCTATAATTTTGATTTTCTTTTGAAATTGATTGCATATCAATTAAATCTGCTTGCCACAGGTCATCTACATCTTTCATAATAACACGTCTTCGCGGAAAGTTCACTCTCACATTTTTATGTATTTCGTTTACCACATCAGCTTTGCTCATTTTTAGAATTCAGTATATTTGTCTTGAATTCATCTATAATACTGAATGAAAAGCATATTTTACAACTATTTATTCTTTAATAATGTGAGCTTCTTTTAATTCTTCGATTATAGATAAAATTTCATTGTCATGGTTTGTATTGCCAGCATCTCTTGACGCAACTAAAAGTTTCAATCTCTCAACTAATTCATTAGGGTCATCCCAATATACCAAGTCAGTGTTGCTTTTGTATTTTTTTAGCGTTGGTAAGTTTCCTCCAAGCTTAGTGTAAGCAAGTTTATTGTCGTTTGAAGATTCAGAAAACATTGGTTTGATTATTTCACGGTATTTTATTCCTTTATCACCTCTTATTTGTCCATTAGGATTAAAATCTCTCTTATGAGCATTGGTATAGTGCAGCATATCTTTATATACAAGTTTATCTTTACTCGAAATTAATTTTAAATCTGGTTTTTTTCGAAGTAAAAGTTCTTTCAGGCCAGGGGTTAAATTATAGGATTTGTCACCGATTTTAATTAAAATGACACTGTCGTCATTCAAACTATCGATTTTAGAAAACGAGACTACTGAATTACCCATTAGCAATATTTTGTTTACACTTCTTATTCCAAACGGTATATTTAGATTTGCACGATCATAAATATCATGGATATCACGACCCTCTAGCGAAATTTCTAGATCATCCGGTTTTTCTTTTTTAGAAGACACTTCCAAGTCTTTTGCAGAATTCAGTTCTGGATCGCAGCATTCTTCAAACTTTGTAGATGAGCTGGTATCAATGCCATCCAATTCCATGTCTTCAAAGTTAGAGTGTGTATTTTCAAAATTTTGTATTTTTTCTATTGTTTTATTCGAATCAACTAGGGTTTTAAGGGGATCTGTGACAGGTTTAAACATTTTATCAAGTGACAAATTCATTGAGTGTTCCTGGTTTTTCATTTGTTTTATTTTATTCTTTATGGAGTCTACAGACTTCATTAATTCAATTTTAATATTTTTCTCCATCTTATGTTCAACGACCGTATTCGCTTAAAGAGGAATGAATACTAATTTTTTTTGTATGTTATTCATAATTATATCATCAACTTTCATTAAATTTAAAAAATATATCGAAATTTTTTCTGTACCTCCCATTACTTAATGAACATTCTTTGTTAATAAGCACGAAACTGTAAGGATTACTCCAAACTGTTACACAAATATCTTTAAATTGGTTCCAGTTTAAATCAGGGCTGACATGTTCCACATAAATATGTTTTAAGTTCACATCATCTTGTTTAAATATTATAAGAAAATTAGCGTTATCACGTAACAATTGCTTCGGAATTTTTGAATAGGTTTGAGATAAATAAAAACAATCGATTTGTTTATGTCGTCCCATACAGAAATAATTACGGATATTTGTTTGATTCTCAGTTGCAACGTCATCAAAAATAAAAACAGAATTTGTTAAAGCTTCACTCGGAGCCATGACATCTTTATCATTCTTAAACTCGTAGAATTTTATCTGTGGCACCCTTCTTATCACTTCGCTCAAAAAGCGATATTTTGGTTGAAAAGAAGTTTTAGAGTAAAGATATAAATTTTTAAATTTCAGTCCATTTTCATGTAGCAGTAAACTGATGACAACATTTGTTTTACCACAGTTGGATGGCCCACATATTATACAACGAATTGTATTCGGTAATAAAGGGCTATGCCTGATATAGTGAGGAGAGTCACTAAAATTTATATTATTAACATTCAAGGTTATGGGCTGCTTGATCAACTTCATCTTACGTATTAATATTATTGCCATTGAACATACCAATATATACCTACGCAAAGTCTTACATTTTACTTTAAAAACAGGAAAGGCGATACAGATAAGACTATAAATAAAAGCCAAATTCTGAGTAAAATATTATGTATTTTATTATGCTTATAAAAATAAGTAATATAATTATAAATTGTACAACTAAACTAACACTAATAGTATATCTTAAAATATAGCAGTTTAAATATCATAGCTTAATACTAACGTTCTAACATATATGGTCAAAATGACCCCATGGTAATGTGTCTATTTGATTAGTTTGAACAATTCTTTTATCATCTACTCTATTTAAAATTACTTTATTTACTTCCTGTGAATACAGAACATGTTTGCTTGACTTTATCATATTCATCTTACATTGTAATGTAATATTCTTAAATAAAACTCTCTTATAGTTAGATATTTTCAATTTTTTTGTAATGGGCTTTGATACTCCTTTAGCTTTGTTAATCTGTGTTTTTATTGATTTAATACAATAAAGTTTTGCTCTTAAACCCGTAAATTCGCTTATTACATCGCCACCTAATTCATCTTTAAACAAGCCAGGAATTTTATTATTTATCTTTGGAATACTGTAAGGATTATTAAAATCAAAATTGCTGGTATCAAATTTTAAAATATTTTCATTCAAATCCTTATAAAAGTTTTGTGTATGTATTAAGTATAATAAACTGTCAGTGTCAGTGTAACACAGTTTAACATTTTCACCGTACTTATTCTTAATGAAATCGTAATGAAAATTATACATATGTTGTTTAGCATATTCTAGTACAGAGAATCCAACATAGATGGGTCTATCTAAAACAAGTTTGTCAGGATTCAATTGAATTGCAAGAAAATCTTCACTAAAAATACAAATACTTTTTAAGTTTGGTTTTGCAATTAGTTTCTCTGCGCCTATTGTTTTATTTGTTCTATTTTTATTATCATTCCATTTAGTCACTAATCTAACATGAATTTGCTTTCGTTTATTTTCTATAGTTTTCCCAAATATTGAATTGTTCAAAAGTTTAAAGAAATCCTTTTCAAAAGAGGTATTTGCTGATTGACGCAATTGAGTATTTAAGTCTATATACTTTTTTAAAAAGTTTTCTTGTTTAAATTGAAGTATGCGATGGATTTTTTTCAACACAAGGCCATTTTTAACACATTCTTTCAAATGAATGTAATGTATAACATAGTTATACTTGTCATACAAATTCGCAATTAACTTTTCTGTCTTTCCTCCTATGGGTATGAATTTTTCTGGAGCGAAAGGCAGGTCACTATGTAAATTATGTAAATATTCAGGATACATTAGATCTACTTCCAAAATATAACCGTACTCAGCATCGTCAGGAATATCGAGCAGATGGAAACTTACTATTTCCTGGTTTGTCATAAATTTAAAATCTGATATAGGTAATTTTCTAGTCATTGCATGTCCATAAAGATTGTTGCAGTCAAGATATACTAAATATGTTGACGGCTTTAAATCATCAAAATGAGGGAGGTAAATATTGTTGGCTTTAGCATATCGATGAGAGCATTGTGCTAATCCACCGCGAATTCCTTTTTCTATCATATTATACATTTCTAAATCATGAATCAATTCCAGTTGAATACCCGTGTAAAGAAGCATAGCGTCCCAACTTAAACCAGGAGAACTTACATAGTATGCAGGATCAAGATTATAATGCTGTAGACATATATTTCTAAAATTTTCAAAAATATCACATAATAATAAAACATCACACTTTAAATATAAATCAGTATATTCACCAAGACTGTTAATATTAAAGCAACTCCAAATAGTTTGTGCACGTTCATACTCGCTATCTGTTATATGTTTCTTTTGCATACTACTGTAAAAACAATGTTTCGGGGGAAGTTGTGTCTCATTATATTTCTGCCATGAATCAATATATTCATATGGATATATACCTTTCCTTCGAATTAAATCAAATTTTTCGTCATCGGGGAAAACTGATCTCAAATTCAAGAAACCACTGCTTTCTAAACTTTTACTCAAATTATCAAGACTTGTGTTAAGAAACTGAAAGGAATCTATGAATTTAATCTGCAACGGTTTATTATATTTACTGGTTTCAATAATTTTTGTAATACTTAAATATTTTTCTTTTGTCTTAGGAATTATTTTTATTTCGCCATCATATTTCGCTAATTCTCTGATAAACAAATGGGAATCATAACCGGATAGATTATGAAAAACGACTGGTATAAATGAACAAACTCTATAAATTAAATTACAGTGTGAATGTGCTGCGCCTCTATACTCTGACGTAATATGATCATGATCTCGAACTTTGTCATCAAACAATATTTTTTTACAAATATGACATGTACTTGCACTGCGATAATTATCAATTTGTTCTAGAGTCATTGGTTTCATGGTTTTTTCAGTAGTCAAGATCTCATGTATCGATTTAGTTTCTTCAATGATTTTTTTAACAAAAACTTGTACACAGTCTGGCCCTCGGTAAGAAACAAATTTATTTAAATTACTGTCATGCGAGCAGCACACATAGTATGCAAAACATGAAGGCTGGTGTAACTTATTTTTTATAGTATTTTTATCAGTATTCACTTCATTAAAATTGCTTAATAGGCTTTCAAAATCAGCATATATAACAAAGTTAATTTTTTGTTGTCTTTCAAAATGTTTAAACTGCAGCGTACTGTTTTTATCTGGTAATAAAGTTATAATTTTAGAACATGCATGAGAATGGAATTTTGCTTCACTAGTAAAAAATTGCAAACAAGTCTCACATAAATACATTCGACCTTTATGTTTTGAAACTTGACGTCTCACTAAGCGTAATAGGTTTTTTATTAAACAATAATGAGCTCTGTTCTCTTTTTCGTAAAACAATAAATTAATATGTTTATCTCTCCTAAAATTTGTCACATATAAGGGGCCAGTTACATTGTAATGTTTATCCAATCCGTAAATATTAATACTTAAATCACTGTTATTACTTTCAAATAATCTGATATCTTTTGGTGATGGCGGGAATGACATCCCTGTTATATTAAATATCGTACTAAAATGAGGATAAGAGCTTGTCCTACAGACATTATTTTTGACTGGAAATAATGCTGCTAATATGCTCCATAAAAAACAATATTCATCGTTATTTTGTATATTAATACAGCTCTTTGTATTCTTAATAACTTCTGGTAATTCTATGTAAGATCCACCTCTCATAGGAGAATACTTATTTATATTTATTTCTAAATGACTCAATGATGTTAATGACCACCCAGATTCACAGTGCTCAAATTCAGTTAATTTCATCTTGAAAGTCTCTCTTACATTCAAATAAATTTCATCAAAATCAGTACTTTTATAAATAACTTCATATTTTGTATTAAAAGACTTAAGCTGTTGCTCACCTGATTTAGGTAAAATGAAATAAGCAAACAGCTCAAAGTTAACTTTAATACATGTATTCTTTATTAATGATAGCTCAACTAGTTTAAAAACATCATCTCGCTTACCGTCCAAGAACGCCTCTGGTAGGAGGTACTCGTCTTCTATGGATGGGTTTAAGCGATAAGTCATTATTCTGTTTTTAAATGCTGTAGCTATTATATCAATATGTTCAAACTCTGATTTTATCAAACAATTCGATTTATGGATATTGGTTCGTTTATGATATCTGTATTCAGGTCTAGGTATCTCAATTTTACATTTATCACAATTTATATAAGATGTTGACGGTGAAACGGTAGAAGACGATTTTACTGAAAAGAAAAAAAATTAAAAAAGAGTAGATATAATATGCATACATTTAATTAAACAAAATAATCTACATTTAACATACACAACTAAGTACTTAATCAATACAGTTAAATGATAATATAGGTTTAATTCAATACAGTTTAGTTTTATAAAAAGGAAAAAAATAAAAAAGAATGATTATACATTTACTGGGGAATACATCAGATAGTATTAGGTACAGATTCTACTGGTACGAGCTTATAAAAGTAGGAGTGCGATTTTTAAATTCTTTTCTCGTTTCCTTTATGAATGTATTTAGAAGCTTCCAGGACTCAGTATCCGTATTAGTTTTATTTTTAATAGTTATAACGGAATGCCGCCATCGATTGACTGGGGGCACCCGCTCAATTTCATTGGTATTATATATTTTCAATTCAATATAATAACCCCCAGTTTTATCTTCATCTATTTGTCGCGAGAAGCCATTCGCTAATCTCCTTGTTATGTAGGAGTAAATAGGTGCAATTTTTTTACCAGCAGCAGTGCCATGATCCAGTTCATCATCGTCGCTATCGGTGCCGAAGAGATCTCGCGCCGTAGATTTCACCTTCGTCTTCTTTGAAGTAGAAGGCTGGTTGTCTGTTGTCTTCTCAGGAATCTTTCGCTTCTTCTTGCTCGATTTTATTGAAGTGTCAACCATCGATTCATCAGACGACGGGAACAATTGGTCAGCCATTTGCTTGGACCTGAAAATAAAGGTTAATAAGTAAGTGATAGTAGTAACTTAACGATAAAGCTAGCTACATATTGGTTGAAAACATTTAAGTGGAATGTTTGAAATGGAAGTGCAACTAGTAATATCATAATAGATAAATAACAGATTGCTTATAAAAACTTAATTGTTGAAAAATAGAATGACTGAATAGTAGAGTTATTGAAAAGTTTAATGATTGAATAGAACAGTTACTGAATAGTTGAATGAATGAATATTAGAATTAGATAAACATGTAAACCAAAATAACTTACATCTTAGAGAAGGTCTGGTAAGCTTCCAGGTACTGATGAGGGCAGCTCTTGCTTGTAGCTCTTGAAGAAATGCTTTGTGATCTTACTTCAGCAGCTATCCTCTTAAATAGTGATAAATCTACGTCATAGTATACCAAATATAGAAAAGGGCACGTGTAAAAAATGCTGTGTCAGATAACTCAACCCAAATACGATAGTTTACATTGTCTTCAATATTGTAATCTAACACTAATTTAGCTTACTATGATATTTTTTACCCGACTGCATCAAACAAAGGATGGTGATGTGTTTTATAATGTTATTTTATGAAACCATTTTCACACATTTTTTTCTAACCGAGCCAATACGATATTGCTTGAAAACATAAAACATGCTGATGCTCACTTAGGTACATTAAATTAAAGTAAATCTTGTGTTTCATTCCAGCATAGAGCTATTTAAAAAAAAATAGTCTATAACAAAAAATATATTTTATAATAATTGTAGGTAAAACCAGGCCAAAATAGTTGTATGTCAATATTGATTATTGTTTTGATCCGTCTCCTTAAAAAGAATTCAACTTACGTTGCGAATTCGTTAACGTTGATATACTATTAACATACCATGATTTTGCCCGTCAAATCAACTGAATAAAATGTATGAAAACGATCACCATGAACACACGGACAGTAGTATTATCTTATCGATATACATTTATGATAAACAATTAAAATCATGGGCGTCGGAATGTCTGAGGTTTCAGTTTCACCATACCATTTTTGTGTAGATATTAACATCTGACATAAAATATACGATTTTGAACTCTATGTATTAAAAAAAAATTAATTAAAAAATATATAAGGGGAGTATAACAAATTGAAATTCATTTCATTTTTTGCATCGGATTGTAAAGTGTTATAATTGTGGAATGTCGGTAAGTGTTACTTTAATATAATAATTATTCTCTAACAATTTAAATATTGTAGATATTATTAGCATTACTGCATAACGTATTTCCACACAATCCCTTATTCCAATCTTAACATTTGTAGTGTACCTACTTATAATTAATTATATATTGTATTGTTATTTCAGGACTCGGGGGATCTATTCAATTTCGTACCCATGAATCAATCAGTTCAACAAACCACCGGACAGAAGACGCTGGGTCTTGCTCGCAAGAGATCAAAAACAGATCAAACATTCTTTCAATATATAAAGAAGCCTGTAACTCGCGGGGTAAAAATAATCAAAATAGAAATCTATGACATAGACAGTTTTCAAAAATCCGAACAGCCGATGTGTAATTGTGAGGCTGATGTGTGCGTTCAACATGTCGTAAAAACTATGTTATACGATGATATATACACCGGTACGAGAGAATTAATTACCAAAATTCAGGATGACATCGAACCAAGAGTATAAGATTGTAAGTAAGAGTAGAGATTTGTGTATAGATTGTATAGACACAATAAAATCAACTGTGTAATAACTATGTATGTATAAATGTTTAATCTTTTAAAATATAAGTTTATGTATCTGGCATATTAATGAATAGGCATTGACTATGAAAATATTAAAACTTGTATATTGTACTTTAAAATAAAATAATTGAAATTAACATACGTATTTTTATTTTCTTGCTTCCTCATTCTTATAAATGTACTTCATAGCTACTGCACTACGTGGGTGCCTATATAAGGCAGCGCAATTGACAATAGCGAGCGCATTCCATTTTCGTTAGGCTATCGTATCGAATCGAGTATATGCTCGAATTTGATACGAGTGTCAAATGTTGTTGAATTAACGTACTAATTTAACAATATAAAAAATAGAATGCATATAAAAGTGCATATTGAATGAATATATAAATAAATATAGGAGTCACTAGATCATCCTTTTGAATAAAAAAGTTAGCACAAAAATGCATGCACATCTGACCTCCTCTCCTGCTAAATATTAAGCTCAGGAAACAGATAAGATCAGGTCACAAATATAAATACACACTCAGATAACAGATCAGATCAGGTTAGAATTATGAATACACACCCATATACTAGATTAGATCAGGTCAGAATATGTGCCAGTTTTTAAACGAATTAAAACATAGTTGCTCTTGAGATCAGACCAGTCCGAACATTACAAATTGAATCATAAGTTTACGAATGAATGATTGAAAAAATAATGAATGATGGTTGTAATTGGGTGTTTCTGGATCTGACCTGATCCAGAAACCCCAATTACAATCTACTCGTATATGGTGAATAAGGTATTGCCGGCGTGGATTATTATAGAACTGCATTAGGCAGGCTACAAAGAATCAAGCAATATTTGGAAATCGGAGACCCATGACAGGGTAACGTGGTGTGAAATAAGAGGAGACCTACACTCAGCAATGGTTGGATATGAATTAAAGAAGAGTCAGAAAAAGATTTGAGGTGGATATTCAATAGTAGCTTGAACATTAATCAAAAGCCAGTAAACTTGAGAACGACACGGTTGTGATTATACCTATTGCGCTAAAACATGAGCCTTATATAATTACAAGTCTAGTTAATTGAATGTAAACTCTACTAAGCACATTTTAGGTAAAACATTCTTCATTCAACCTTCACTGAAGAAATAATGCGATCAAAATATAAAGTAAGCTCAAATATTTAAAAAGAAAATTCTTCTTAATTATTACACTTCGCTTGGCAAAGTGAAAATATACGGCTCCGAACGAGGGAAGCAAAAAAACAATGATTTAATTAGGAACTTCCAAACATTGTACCAGCTCAATCAATGTTTTACAAATTGAAAGGGAACTTAATTTGAGAGGAAACAAATATTGAAAGAAACCGTTTTATTAGAAATTTAAGTTGTACAGGAGAATTGAAAAGATTTTTTTCTCGCATCTCACCCAATGCTGAAATTAAAGCTGACAACTTATTTTCTATATAATTTCCATGAAGAATTTCAAACAATGTTTACTTTGAGCACTCTCATAACATCGCCGCTGCATTCACTAAACAGCCCTTCTCACTTGTGTTAGAAGAATAGAAGAAATAAAATCGAGAAAAAAGAAGAATAGAATATCTTGGACACGCAATTTGACAGGTGAAACAATATGGCCGCCCAAACAGTGAGTGAAGCCTTTACACGCTGCACTCTTCACAAATCATTGCGATTCGTCTGCCTAAAGAGAATATGACCAATGCATTATTTTTAATATAAAAATAAACATCATTTAATTAGGGTAGAATCAATATTCAACAAGCACAATCAATGTCAATGTCAATAAACATCAATTTTCCGTTATAAAGCAAAAAATAAACTGTCCTTGGCACGTAAAAAATCATTTTGACAGAAAAACAATATGGCCGTTACTGCCAGCCTTCAATGAAACATGTAGAACGTATTTAATGCTACGCAACCACAAAGGATTTGGTTTGTCTGTGTTACGAGAATATGAGAGGAGTAATTTCGCTTGTAAAATAATATGAGCATCCGTCGGTACGTCCGTTCGTGGAAATGTTTCAGAGAGCTCTCGTGGAATTATGCGAGCTTTATTTTATTTTTGGTGAACGAGTAAATGTGTTTTCGGAGATTTTGGTAAACAGATTTGTTTATGAGAGTGCGTATACTGTGGTTGTGAATTAGTTTCTAAATATGAATGCTAGGAGAAATTACTTTGACTGTCACGTATTAAGTTTATTTAGCGCTACAAATTTCGCTTTTTTTATTACTTTTTTAAATACAGTATATTGTGCCATAGTGAAATTAACTTCTTATACATTCATTAACATACATTTTATATTTGTTATTTGGTAATAAAATGAACTGAAAATATACCTGCATGTATAATAAATTAAAACAATTTTTCTTTGACAATTTTAACATTTTACAACTAGTATTTCCACTAAAAACAAAAGGTAGGTAATCCTCAAAAACACTGGTCCATTTTGCATCAATATCCGTGTTAAACATATCCCGAACAAAGAGCCTTTCACAACAAAACCCGATCACCCCCCTGCAACCCCTTCCATTAAGTCCGTCACATTTCATTGGCAACCATGCATATCTGCATTTGCCACCGTATTTATAGTTGTATACACCGGTAACATCAAAGGAAACGATACTAATTATATGGACTGAATCACCCCTTCGCCCCTCTTTGACATATATTAACACGGTTATAACATAGCGATATATATCCGTTTGTTAAATTCGCAAAGGTAGTTTTGCACGGTTGATAAAATAGTGTATTTTAAAAGATAAAAAAACGACGGGTTGCACTCTGGGAGTGCCGGCAAAAGTGAAAACTTGAATATTAACGTTGTGCATTTTTGATATTTTGGAATGGTTAGGGAATAATTTTGCACGAATTGCTTTAATTATCAGTATAAAAGTACTCTCATTTATGTGGTAGAATATTTATTTATTGGGCTATCGTACACAAACATGACAATTTATATTACATTAAAAAGTTTATCTCTTAGAAAAATCAACTTCCATCCATAATTTCGACGACTTTTTCCCCATCATTACTACCAGAACCATCATCGCCAATCTCTAAAACTAAACAGCAGGCGCAGGCATACATTTTTTGAATACTCCCTCTCCTACGCCGCGTCAGCTGTCTACTCTCCATCCGTCTTACGAATTTTCGATCAGGTCACGTGTCCTGACGCGAGTTTAACATTTTTTACCCATTCCAAAAGTGCACAACGCCGCTAAAGAAGTTTTCACTTCAAAAACTTAACAATCTTTACTTGTAATTTAAAAATCGTCTGCTTCACAACACATAACGAAAACAATTCAATAATTGTGAACTGTCAAAATTATGACTATTATAATTCCCCAATTACTTACCCTGGTGGTTTTCATGTTTCAATAAGTTATTAAGAGGTTTACATAATGTAGTTTAAAGCAGACTATTTCAAGATAATCTTAAAACTATAACATTTAGTTGCCAGCGGCAACTCTTTAATTAAATCTTAATCTCTTCAGACGATATTCAAACATGTCAAATATTTCATTATAAAACAAAATTAAATCATATTCGTACTAACTAAAAAGATTTCATTAACAGAGGTGGCGTCTCTCGCCAACCTCCCTTTACTACCCCTTCAAATATACATTAGGGTTGTCCAACTTTGACTTTTAAGTGCATACAAGGCACGAATAAATTATCCGTTTATTTAATATTTTGTGACTTTTACGTTAGGGACTCGTTTAGCAACTTTGTGTGAGTAGTGTTTATTTTTGGATGAAGGGGGTAAAATATGTATGGCCTTTTCCTGCTCTCTTCTGCATTTCATTGTAAGGGAGCTTCCGCATGACGCGAATGACTAAAAATGAAAATCGTCCCTGCTACTACGATATAATGATGCAATTTGATTGACTTGACGTCGTCGTGGTGAGCGTATTTTGTTTTACATTTACCTGTAGACAACCGCTCGTTTTATGTCATATAGTAATTGTCGTAGTGGTAAGGATGATTTTCACTTGTAGTTGGAATCGGTCGAATTGCGTCGCATTGCGTTATGGGGAAGCTCCCTTAGAAGAATGGACACAGTGCTAGCACATCAACCTACCTCAATCTATCAAATTTCTTTATCAGATTTTTAACCTTATCACAATAATGGAAGGTTAATGTTCTATTGGTAAAATTTTACAGATTGGGGTAGGTTGACCTGCTGGCGTCTGTACATTTCATAGCAGTAGATAATGATTTCTAAACGTACGTTGTCGTAACAATTGTATCTGAAAGAAGCTACAGCATTTTTCAATTCTACGCAATCGTTTTCTGAAACCATTTTTTAAAGTTTTGTTACGGACAAACTATGGACATATTATGATACTTTAGTCGAGTCTGCGAGTTTTTGGAGTCAAGTCCGCATAATGCCCTTATCTACCAGTTTGCGGTCGCGGGACTGTACGAATTACCGTGACCCCGGTACGTAAAGGGCTAGTGAAGGACACCGTGGATTTTAGTCAGTACGAGTCTGACAGTCCCTCCCACCCTGCCCTGGGTGGGAGAGACTCATTTGAAGATTTTACCACGCAAAAAAAAAAACTACCAGTTTTCCGATCTTTAAAAGGTGCCAACCCTACTATCACCGCTTCGCTAACCTACTGTCAGAATTAAAAACAAATCAAACAATTTATTTCCACTACTGCTGTGGAAATTGCTTTGATTATGCCAATATTGCCGCTTAGTTTGAATATTGCCAATGTTGCCAGTTATATTAATTATTGCCAGCGTTCATTCTCTTCAGAGCTGACTGAGTTTTAATAAATCAGAATTGGGTCAGGGTTTGTTTAATGTTTACTATTAGTTTTTCCATTGTAAACTTACCAGTTGTTGTTCTGTTGTGTAGGTACACTAGTCAGGTTGAATTTGTATGTTCTTACCTAAAACAAAAGAAACAAATTATAAGTATAAACATTCAAGCATAGACAATCACAGAACACTAAGTTGTAGGCACAAATAACACGAGTCGCGGGACCGTCTGTAGATAACGGTGACCCTGAAACGTAAAGGACAACTGAAGGAACAGGATGGATTTTTAGTCAACAGAGAGTCTGACCGTCTCTCACGCTCCATCCGGGGCAGGAGGACGCATTTCAAGATTTAAACCACTGAAATAGGCCCTAGATTTATTTTAAAGTCAAATAATTTATTTCAATTAAGCCATCCATCGAAGCTACTTACTACTTTTACTTTTTTTAACTTATTTAGAGTCCGCCATTTTGTTTTTTTGTATAGAAACGTCATAATTTAGATCAAATTAGGTCACTTCGTCATTGTAAGGTTAAATTTTTTAAAGTCTCAAAAGTAGATCCTTTAACAAAAGCAAAACTAGTAAGTTGAAGTAGCTGATAAAACATTCACTACCCAAAAATAAAACGTAAATAATAACACAGTTACAACAAATATTTCTTCTAAGATTCAGACAGGTTTTTTCATTAAATATAGCAGCATTTCATGATAACGATGCTGAGTTACGTATTAACTCGGGATAATGTAGAAATTAGTTACTACCCATTACTGAAACTACCTTACCAAAGTCAAAACTCATCCTTCATGACTCGTAAAGCAAGAACATTGATTCTGCAACTCAATTAACATGAAATTCTCAAATAACTGACATCAAATACTTGACACATTTAATCTTACATCAACAGTTTCAAACTTAAAATGAGTATCGACGTCAATTTCCCGCGGGACTGGCAACTGGCATCCATATGCCACATGGCACACTTGGCAGCTCATGCCAGACCTATCAGCACGATACTTGTTATTAAATCCGGCATGCCAGATTAATGTCTGGCACTCTCGCGGAATAATTTTGTGCTTTTTCGCGTTGTGCCAGAACTAAATGAAATGTGTAACGGTTGTTTATTGCCACTTAGTGTTTATTGCTATTACTTAGGATGTATTCAGTTATTTATGACGTTATAAAGCTTTTGAAGATCACGAGGAAGATCTTAGAGATTCAGACTTACCAGGGAAGCATAAATAATAGAGGGAAGCATAAACTAAACAGCTAGTAGAAAGCCCTAAAACGTAAAGGGCTATTCAAGGAACACCGTGGATTTTAGACAGTACAAGTCTGACAGTCCCTCCTGTCCCGCCCTGGGAGGACTTATTTGATGATTTTAGCACGTAAAGAAAAGGTAAAAAAAAGCTACCAAAGATGATGATAAAAAAGCAGTGTCTGAGTTATAGTAGTTTTTTTCTTTTACAATTAATTTATTCATATGATTTGACCTGACCGCTTTTCTATGATAAAATCTTGATTACCTCGTTTGCAATGGTATCGTTGCTGCAAAAACTCGTTTAAATAATTTATTCATTGTTAATAAACTTCCTATTTCATAGCTTTACTTATATTTTCTGTTATCGCTTATGCAAAGCTATATAGAACCATGGCATGTTCAGATTAAAAATAGTTTAATTATTCTAGGCGTATTAGTTAGCCGAAGATTTATTTGAATACTGAGCTATTTTCAGTTCATGTTTCTAGTACAAATTACACAATTACGAAGTACTATCTCGACGGGTATCAATCCCTAGACTCTCTATTACAAAGCAATTCATCTGAGACTCAATCGACTAGATTTTATTACTTCGAAGACAGAATCTTAGTTTGCCATTCTGCTTGGACTAAGCAAATAGCTCCTAGTAATTGAAATGTTCCATTCATTTAAAATGTTCGCCTAAGGAATAAATTTTAAATTTTCTAGAAAGATTTTCTAGGAAGATTTATCACTGTCACATGGCACACAAATAGCGCATTACCTGACAACGTGGAGCTGCAACCAATTGATGCCAGTTCGCAACCTGGCGGGAACTGGCTCGGTTGTGGCAATTTCTCAGTTTCCAGAAAATTCGCGTGAAAGGTTGCAGATTACCTTCCAACGTATCGGATCGTACTGAGTGACGATATACATTTCGCGAAGTGTTCCAATTTCAAGAAGGATTTTGAATTTGAAAAGTTTACATCGTTTTGTAAACTTGGCTCGACGCCTTCGTATTTCAAGTTCGCCATTTTGTTTTTCGTATAGAAACGTCATAGTTTAGATCAAATTAGGTAAGTAAGTTTTTAAAGTCTTAAAAGTAGATCCTTTATGTGTCCTAATTGCATTTTTGTATTTTTAAGTGTCTATTCATATAACTGAAACATGCCAATTAGGCTTAATAAATTCACTTTTCAACCAGCTACCTAATATTACGGTAGCGTTCTGAACGATTTATTCAACCTGAGTAAACAAACCAAGCACAAAACATTAAAATGGCTACACTAAAGATCCTTTCTTTTGGTGTAGTAAAATCCTCTTGTTCTTGAGTAGCCTCTTACGTTCCAAAATCACGCTATCCTGTTTAGACAGTACCGCGACCACACTTAAGAACCTAACTTAATAAACGTATTCCCTAAGTAGTGTCTCTTTGAAAACTTCTCCAAGAGCAGCCATTTGTGTAAGTTTGAGCTTAGTATTACGTTAAAATGCCTCCACTTGTGTACCGCGTGGTACACAGATGCTGTAGTTATTCTGTTGCGCTGAGCAAGCGTTAATATTTGATACGCTCGTTAAAAAGTCCACCTTTATGTGGAAACATTGGGGACTCAATGCGGAGCGGGACTGCGACTCTTCGGAATGATTCAATGTGCATTTGGGTGATGTTTTCATGATTTTTCTGTTAAGTTCAGAAACACGATTGGACTATTAAAGTAAACAAATTCTGGAATAGATAGGTTTTAAGTGCGTATACGGTTCATTGTTGTATTTGCGACCATTATTTATTTTGGAACCATTTGTAGCAGTGTCAACATTACTTTTATAACTGGATGTGGTCACAGAAGATTGCGGACCCAATAGGACTGGCCATCTCCTGGTGTTGTAGTGGGTCTAAAACACCATAAATTATTCAGGAGCTATCTATTACTTATTTATTATACAAACGTTATGACAGTTTTTTTCTAGGTTACATTTTAATATGTCACGCCCGTTTTTGACAGTTCAAATGTGCCATAAATGTTCTAATTGAAATAAATGTTTTGAGTTTATCTATTGTTGTCGCGGGCCCGTCTGAACCTCGTATGTTTCCACGTCCGACAAGGTGAGCTGTATATTATATCCAAGTTTAGTGCGCGGGGTGTTTTGAACGCCCCTAGTTTGTGCTCGCTTAACCAACTAGAATACTTAACGTTGTTTAAAAATAACTGAGGTTATCTGTGCATGGATTATGACGGTGAAGCAGGAGTTTCAATAATTAATAACTTAATTTCACAGTGTTTAAATATTTAAAAAAATATGTAACGTTTATAATTTAGAAGAAAATTGTTTGATGAGAAATTTTCAAGGTATTCCTACCGACTTTGCGTGTCCATTGCTCGCGGGTGGAGTAAAAAAGACTGGCGACCCGTACTGGCTAAAATCCTATACCTTCAATTGGCCTTTGCGTTCCAGTGTCACGATAACCTCTCAAAACATTCTTACAAGTAACTTATCAAGTCCATACTTACTATCAAACAATACATTGATCTAAACAACTGGACACCGCTGCCTACCTTTTAACGATTACAGGAGTGATAATATATTAGTAACAGAAGACTATTTACTATTATATTACCTTCAAAATTGAGGTATCCTACGTAAAATGTCTATAGGATACGCCTAATACCGTAGTACTGCCTAAATCCGTAATCCTGACAACATAATCCCTTTGCT
Organism: Agrotis puta; assembly: GCA_943136025.2. Classification (NCBI taxonomy): domain Eukaryota; kingdom Metazoa; phylum Arthropoda; class Insecta; order Lepidoptera; family Noctuidae; genus Agrotis; species Agrotis puta. Next base: position 572,559 of record OW964177.2, read on the forward strand.
AAAAGTATCGCCTAACGGAGTTCTAGGAAAATGGGCCAAAAAAGAAATCAAGGTGAATGACGAGCGAACCCTCGTACAGACAGGGGATTAAGTTTGTGTTACTACCCTTTCACCCCCATTCTACTAGAGGTGAAGGGGTCAAGGGGGTCAAGGGAGCTCTTACTGTTAATGCTGCAGGCATTAGTGCATTGTCTTTGGATGGCATAGAGCCTTTGAGAAGGCTTTCAGGATTAAGTCCTCTCTCTAGTTGGATATAAAAGAAAATAAATTGCTGATAAATTATTCCCGCAACTTTTAGCATCAATGATTAATTGCTAATGTAGGTTTACAATAGTAAACCTACCGGAGAATTATATTATCAGATAGTGCCAGTATTTAAAGATGAGTCTAAAAAACTTTCTTCAGACTCGTAGACAGAAGTCTCTGTTTTTGTAGACAGAACCATCATTCTGCTGTTTATTTGGGGTCGGGTAGTGAGATATTTTAGGAAAACTACTATAATAATTGGTTAGGTTTATTCAGGTAACAGCCATGACAGCCCACACAAGACACACACGTCAAAACTCCAAACATAAACAATATAGCGCGTACTGGCCACACATAACAGGTAGTCTTCTTTATCCATACTTCTCTACTTCTTATTGCTAATCTACTTTATGAATGTCCTGCAGTCTGAACTAACTTACTGCGACTGCGCGCCGCTCACCAGCGCGCTCCGCTCTCTCCATCTCATTGCTGATGACATTGATTCACCCAAAGAATAACAGAATATTGCTCTTTGGGTTACCACATCTATATAATTTGTTATGGTAAAATAGCGGAAACATATAATGTTAAGTATGCTACAGTATCACGTTGCGTCTAGCCTGTAAAGATTACGTAAACATATTTTTTTTACAATTATTTAAAACAGAGTCGCAGAAGAAAGCATATTTTGGCCAGACCAAAGTCAAAGTCAAATCATTAATTTCAATTAGGCCATCAAAGAGGCACTTTCAAACGTCGAATATTAACATTAAAGGAAATGGGATGGGATGGGATTGATTTTACACCTATAAAATAATCCAATTGCATGATTATATTTTAGATGCAAGACAGATAACCTTACAGCAATTCAGAGTGGGTACAACTTAAGCTCAGAATATAATTAATTTATACTGTTATTAACTCATTAAGCTTTATGTTCATACTTAATGAAATTCTTGCAGAACTTTGCGAACTACCTCCATATTTTAACTTTATTTGCGAGGCGATCAACGGCACGCGGCTGATGATCGTTCCCTTCAAATATACTTATTTTTTTTAATTAAAGCAAGCTATTAACAATTTGACCTCATACTCACACATTATCTTGATATCAGGTAGTGTTAGAACTTTTTTTTTATCGTGGTAAAATCATCAAATGAGTCCTCCCACCTAGGGCAGAGCGGGAGGGACTGTCAGTGTTAGTGCTTAGTTACTTAAGGATAGAGCCACGGGTATTGATATGTATGCGGTTGGCAATATTCAAAAGCGATTTTTTCTTTAAATATATTTAGCGTGAGCCTATCTCACGTTTGACCACTATATCGCCTGATGGTAAGCGAAAATGTGGTCGACGGTGAAGCACGTTTGTCCAGGAGTAAACTATTCACTCTCTCGCCAAGGTTCATTGCATGGTCGCGGGACTGTACGAATTTTCATGACCCCGGAACGTAAAGGGCTATTGAAGGCCACCGTGGATTTTAGTCAGTACGAGTCTGACAGTCCCTCCTGCTCTGCCCTGGGTGGGAGGACTCATTTGATGATTTTACCACGATAAAAAAAAAGGTTCATTGCGTCGATAGAACCACGGGGAATAGCTATTTTATAATTATTGCAAAATATTAAAACCATTATCATGAGAACAATTTTTTCGAAATACTTCGTCCGAACAATATTAAAATTTAAATCAAAAAACCGATTTTTACAAGTTCCGATACATGATAAATTTTAGTCATGGTACTCGTGACTTTACATAATTACATAGCACACACTTATACATAAAAATAAATAAGTATGGCCATGTATGGTCAGTATATTTTTATAACACCGTCCAAAATTCAACTTTTAAACCCCTTTTTTTTTTTTTTTTTTTTACGTGGTAAAATCATCAAATGAGTCCTCCCACCCAGGGCAGGGCGGGAGGGACTGTCAGACTTGTACTGACTAAAATCCACGGTGTCCTTCACGAGCCCTTTACGTACCGGGGTTACGGTGATGGGTAAGACCCGCGACCCCGGCAGGCTCTGGCCCTCTACAGGCCCCGTCAGTTTGCTGACACTCCTTGAGGCGCGCGTGGAACACAACGCGCCGTCGACCCGGGCATGGTCCATGGTCGGGCAGCGAGTCGCCCATTACTCGCTGCCCGCATGCCCGCGCCTACGGTGGCCGGAGATCGTCTGGCGACGTCCGTCGCCGTGGGCGTCTACCACTGCGGGTGGGTCGGAGGGAGGACACTGTTCTCTCCCTCACGCGGCACGCCTCCTCCTTCGCGAGCATGACTGCTTCGCAGAAGGAGGCGACCGCTTCCCACTCCGTCTCGCCCCGCAGCATGGCCTCGACCAATGCCGGGCGCGAGAGGTCTCCACCTATCGCCGTCGTGAGGACACGGCGGTGCTCTGCCCAAGCGAGGCAGTCCTGCACCGTATGCTCCACCGTGTCCTCAGGACGGTCCTCGCAGTGGTGACACCCAGGCGTTTCCTCCCTCCTTATCAGACACAGGAACCTCCCGAAACTTCCGTGTCCGGTGAGGACCTGCGTCATGCGGAAGGTAAGGACGCCGTGACGCCTATCCAGCCACTCCTCAAAGAGGGGTCTTACCGCCGCGATTGCGGCGTGCCCGGACCTCGGTTGCGACAGTCGCTCCCTCCATACTGCCCTGAGATCGCGCCGGAGCTCTTCCCGCCGCGCCTCGACCTGTCGAGGCAGCGGGGATTCGCCCCGGCGCTGCGCCTCCACGCGCCATTCGTAGATGCGCTGGAGGGCAGTCGCCTCCAGATCCCAGGGCAGCAATCCGGCAAGGAGGTTGGCCGATTCGCCGGCGATCGTGCGGTATCCTCGGACCATTCGGATTGCCATGATCCTCTGGCATGCGACCAGCTTTAGTGGTCGCGTCCGAATGCTCAGGGCCCACACAGGGGCCCCGTAGAGGGCCATGGACCGCACGACACCGGCGTACAGCCTCCGGCTGGAGGCGTTTGGCCCGCTGAGATTGGGCAGGAGTCGCCTGAGGGCGGCTGCTGCCCGGTTCAGCTTCGGGGCCAAACGTAGGAAGTGCTCCCTAAAGTTCCACCGGCTGTCGAGGACGAGTCCCAGGTACTTCATCGTCCTCCCGACGCCGATGCGAACCCCCTCCACCGTAATGTGGGACTCTGAACGTGGCGCGTTCAGACGGCCATGAAAGCACATGGCCTCTGTTTTGTGCAGCGCCACGTCGAGTCCCAACTGCCGGATCCTTTGAGCGACTGTCGCCACCGCTTGCGTCGCCAGGTCGGCCGCCGCCTGGTGCGACACTCCCTCCGCCAGGACGAGCGTGTCGTCGGCGTAACATATTACGCCGACGCCGTCAGGGAGGTCGCCGCGCAGCACCCAGTCGTAGCCGATGTTCCACAGGAGCGGCCCCAAGACCGATCCCTGTGGAACACCGCACGACATCTCTCGCCGGTTCCACTCTCCCCGGTGACCGGGGTAGATGACGGCCCTGTCCGTCAGGTAGTCCTCGACCGTGCGACGGAGGTAGGTCGGCACCCGGTGATACCGGAGTGCCTCCCTGATGCAACTCCAGGGCAGGGTGTTGAAGGCGTTGGTGATGTCCAAAGACACCGCAAAGACGACCCTGCCCCGGGATACCGCATCCCCCGTCGTGAGGGCTCTCACGCGCATGATTGCGTCCACCGTCGAGCGCCCCCTCCGGAAGCCAAACTGGCTCTCCGAGAGGTCCGGGCCCACCCGATTCAGGTGCCCGACGAGGCGGTCTGCAATAACTCTTTCAAAGAGTTTGCCCACCTCGTCGAGCAGCACGATGGGCCGGAATGCGGACGGAGAGTCCGCAGGGCGCCCGGGCTTCTGGATCAGGACCAGTTTCCCCGTCTTCCAACGAAGCGGGAACTGGCCCCTCTCCAGGCATGCGCTAAAGAGCCCCCCCAGTCGAGGCCCGAGAGTCCCCGAGGCCATGACCCAGGCTTTTCCTGGCAAGCCGTCGGGTCCTGGGGCGGTATTTTTGGCCTTGAGCCGTTGTACCGCCACTCTCAGGTCTACCTCGGTCACCTCTGGAGCATCGTAGACGTCGTCGTCGCTGTGGTCCGCGTTTGCGTCAGCTTCTCCGTCAGAATCCGTCAGAGACGGAGCCATAGGCGGGGGAGTGTGCTCTCCCCGCGATGGGAACAGGGCGCTCACCACGTCCTCCACGAACTGAGGCCGGAGACTCTGCGTCAACGGGGGAGCCCAGGGGCGGAGCTTTTCTCTCACCCACTTATAGGGCCGGCCCCATGGGTCCCCGTCCAGGGTCTCCAGCATCTCCTTGCGGGCCAATTCCTTGGCCCGCAAGATTTCGTCGCGGAGGGCGGTCTTCGCTGCCCTGTAGCCCTCGTACAGCTCCGCCTCTACAGTCGCCGCATCCGGAGGTCGGGTGCGGCGCCTGCGGAATCTGGTGTACCGGCGTCGCGCGGCCACGCACGCCTCGCGCAGCAATGTTAGCTCGCGCGACCACCAGTACAGCTGACGCCGGGCGCGTCCTTGCCGGACCCGGGGCATGGCCATGTCGCAGATCTCCGACATGGCCTCCCGGAACCACTCCGCCTCGTCGTTTATGTCGGCAGGCCTGTCCGGTGGTGACACCCAGGCCTGCACGATCGAGGCTTCCAGGAATAGCTCCCGGTCCAGCTGCTTCAGCGCCCATCGCGGACCACATGGGTTCCGTCGGACCGGCGCGTCTGAGGTCTGGGCGGAGACATCAAACCGGATATACCGGTGATCGGAGTAGGTCTCCACCTCCTCTACAACGCGCCAGTCGGTGACGCGCGGCGACAGGGCGGCGTTGGCGAACGTTAAGTCCACCACCGAATCGCCCGTCCACCGCACGCACGTGGGGACGGAACCCCGGTTCTCGACGACCAGGCCATGCGCCATGGCCCAGCGCTCGAGCCTCCTGCCCCGCGTGTAGTCCGTAGTCCGGGAACCCCAAGCCACATTCTTGGCGTTGAAGTCCCCGAGGACGAGCGCGGGGAGGGAACCGAATGCGACGACGACGTCTCCCAGCTCCAATAGGGAGTCCTGGAACTCGGCGAGAGTTCGGTTCGGGGAGAAGTAAACGCCTATAACGGCGATCTCCCCGAACCGTGCTGCGACGATCCCGCGCCCTCTCTCGACGCGATCGAGGGGCGGGGTACCGGCGGCGGCCGACGAAATTAGGGTCACCGAGCCGTCCAGGTCCGCCACCCAGTCATTTCTGGGCAGGACAAAGTACGGCTCGGCGACCACGGCGACGTTAATCAACCACTGCGCCATGCTCTGGAGCAGGAGATCCTGAGCAGCGGCGCAGTGGTTGATGTTCGCCTGGAGGAAGCGCAATGGAGCCATTAATTGGAGTCCATTGCGGCCTCCTCCAGGGCCCTCTGTGAGGGCGCAGCCACGGCGGCAGCGGCAGAAGCGGCGGCGGCGGCGGCAGCGGCGGCGGCGGCGGCAGCAGGAGCTGCGGCGGCGGCGGGGACGGCGGCGGCAGAGGGCCTACCTCTGCTCCTGGTTTTGGCGGGGGGCGCGCAGGCCTTGCCCCCTGCCCGGTGATCAGCCGGCTTGCCAGCCGCCGCACATGCGAAGCAGTGCGGCGGGGCGTTGCACGAGCCGGCCTTGTGACCGGGCTGACCGCAGCGGAAGCAGTTGTCGCTGCGGTCGACCTCTGAGGTGCACATGCATGCCGCGTGGTTACCCACTTGGCAGCGGAAGCACCTCAGAGGCCTGGGCTCCAGCAGTTTCACCTGCGCGGACACCCAGCCAACCAGGAGCCTTCGGCTCTCCTCAATCTTTTTGGCCGCCGGCACGGGGCAGCTGACTGTAATGGTCAGCAGCCCCGCGAGGCCAGGGCGTAGGATGCCTGCCCTGACTTGGTCGGCAGGGCATTCCCCAGCCCTGGCGACGGCGGCCACCACGTCCCCCTCCGAGACCGAGTCGTCCAGACCCATGATCCGCAGATCTGCGCGCTTAACGGGCCTGGACACCCGGGCCTCCTCCGCGTCTAGGGACGCTCTGAGCCTTTCGGCCAGAGCGTCAGCGGTAGGGCCGCTGGCCGCGCCGGGGACCGACAGGAGTCTGGCCCCCGTCGCGGTGACGTGCACCCGGAGGCCCCCGTCGATTCCCAGCTCCCGGAGGTTTACCGCCTCCCTCGCCTTTGCGAACACGTCGCGGTACGTTACGCCCCTCTTGACCGCTTCCGGCTGTAGAGTGATTACTACAGCCGCGGTCTTGGGGGCGCGGAGTCTTGCCGCGACGGTTCGCCTTCCGCGTCGCCGCTGCCGCCGCCTTTGCCTCTTCTTTGCAGCCTTCTCACCAACCGTCTGCCACTCGGCGTCGGTTGGGGGAGCCTGTGAAGGCTGCGAAGGCGTGGCGGGTTGGGACGGCCGTCCTGCCGCCGCCGCCGCCGCCGGGACACCCCTCTTTGGCTTCGCCGGGGCCGAAGCTGGGGCGGAGCCCGGCTTGGCCGGTGCCACCGGAGCCGCCTTTGTCGGCGCCTTTTTCGCCGCCGCGGCTCTACCCGGGGGCTGTTTGGGCGGCGCCGGAGGCTTCGCCGCGGCCCGCTTCTCCGGGGCCGGCTTAGGCGGCGTGGAGGCCGCAGCAGCCGCGTACGAGGTCGCCGCGAGCGGGGGGCGCAGGATGCGGCCTTCTAGCACCGCGAAGCGCTGATCGAAGGCCGCCAACTCCTGCCGCACCAGATTTAGGACAGCACTGCTGTCCTCCGCTGGCGCGGGTAGGGCCTGCGGCTCCTTACCCCGCTTCTGCGGGACCTCCTCCCGGCGGCCTGCCTTCCGCAGTCCGGCCAGCTCCGTCTTTAGATGGAGGTTCTCCTTCTGGAGAACCTCCATCGCAGCCGTCAAGCGGTCGACCTCCGCCCGCATTTGGGACATATCGTCCTCTACCGTTGATGCGGGCGGAGCCTGGCCGAGGCTAGCCGCCGCCACTGCCGCCATGATCTTGGCAGTGGCGACGCCTGCGGCCCGGTCTTTCGTCGCCCGCTTTCCCGGGTTTGTGGAGGCCAGGCTGCGGACGGCCGCCTTCACCGCCTCCTCCAGGGTGGGCTCCTCCTGGCACCCTCTACCGCCGGTCCTGCCTCGGCCTTTACCCCGAACACTTGTCGGGATCTTCCGGCCCGAGGCAGGCTCGTCGTCCGAGGACAACGAATGGGGCCGCTTGAGGAAGAGTTTCCTCCTCTCGGCGGCCCCCTTTCCTCCTCCGCGCCCAGAGCCAGGGCTCTGGGCGCTGATGGCGTCTGACGCAGAGTCGGACTCCGACATCGAAGACGGCGTCAGCACCATCCTCTTCTTAAGAGCGGCACTCTGTGCCCGCTCGTTCGGTGCCGGTGAGGCGGACGTGCTGGACAAGTCCAGCGACTCCACCTCACGGGCACGTGAGCCACCTTGGCTCGCTGCGGCGACTGCCGGTTGTTGGGGGGGGGATGTTTTTTTACTCTCCATATAATTCCCACGAGTGTGGGGGATATAAAAGGTCCACCTAGGCAGAGACCCCTGTACCTAGGTAAGCCTACGTCTTTACGACATTTATTACTCGCCAGGGGGTCGGCCGGTACCCTGGCGAGGGTAGCACTAGCGACTGATTGTTCAAAAGAACTCCCGTCAGCCATACATCTCCTCGCGGTGCTCCGCCGCTTGAGATTCGGGGTGACTTTTTATAGAGGTTTTCTACCTCGCGGCCCGGGCGGTTAAGCCAAGGCCCTCGACCCCCGTCGAAAGTCAGAGACGTGATCCTGACAATCTTCGGGGCTACGAGAATATAGCGGTGGCAAGAGGAGGTGGGAGTGCAATACCTCCTCCTGCCTGCCCGGCGGCAGGGTAAGTGCACACCGTGCCCGCTCTTGCTCCAACCACTGTGCCCTCTGCTGATCAGAGGGACACGCGGTGGAGCGACGCGACAGGACATTGGCATACGGACAAGGAGACCCCGTAGGGGTGTACTTGCCCGCATCCCGGGGCGCACCGTCCCGAGAATCTGGGCTTCCCCCCGGACGTATCCGGAAAGGAATTTCCAGCCCTGGGCACTCGAGGAGGTTTCCTGTCCTTAGCACCCCAACTTTTACACCCCTTGGTCTAATTGCAAAATGGGTTGTTTGTATGTAAATCGAGTTGATTGAATTTTCAACAAAAAAAAAAGTTGTTTTACATCAGAAATTACCTCTACGTCATTAATTTTTTTTTTCACAAATGCGGGTACCCAGTATTAATTCACCAACACAAACAATTTTTTTTTTGCGTGGTAAAATCATCAAATGAATCCTCCCACTCACTGTCAGACTTGTACTGACTATAATCCACGGTGTCCTTCACTAGCCCTTTACGTACCGGGGTTACGGTGATGGGTAAGTCCCGCGGCCCCGTCAATAACAAACAATTAGCTTGAGAAATTTTGACTTGCTTCATATTTGGTTGAGTTTTCAGTTGAGCTTTTTAAAAAACTTTGTTCAAAAATATCATTTTGATGTAAAAAAACACTTTACCAATTACTAAACTAATTGTAATATCTACTTCTTCTTTCGCCTTTTTCTCATCTTTGACTTGAGATGGCTCTCCTAATGATTCTCCTTCCAAGATATAATTCCTAAGTCATCATTGGACCAATAGTACTACTTTCTAGGACTTTCTTAACTTTAGACATCCATGGAAGTTAGTTAGCTAGTTCTAACATCAAAATATCTACAACTATGGCTGCTAAACACTCCCCTTTTAACGAAAAGAGCTACAAAATTCAAACCAATATTTTAACAAAAACCACATTCACCACCACCCAGGACAAATGTTTGTGTGATGAGCACGATCATTTGTTCTGTGTCTGGATGTAATTTATCTATAATATTATTATTTAGAAATATATAAGCATGTGTACCCATAACACAAGCTCTGCTTAGCTTGGGACTAGATGGCGTTGTGTGATAGTTGTGGAATATTTATTTATTTATTCATGAAAGAACTTATTTATTAACCGACTTCATTTTACGAGTAATTTTGCACCACAGACTACCAACACTTGCCTGCCGGGGTCGCGGGACTCACTAATTACCGGAACCCCGGTACGTAAAGGGCTGCTGAAGGTTGTAAGGTCCATACGTCTCTTACCACCAGCTGCCAGCGTAGATTGCCATGAGACTAACGGGTTCTGTTCGCATGAGGTGTCGATTGAAATAAAAGAGATGCTTCCGTCTTCTCAGCTATTTAATATTGGTGCACACTTCAATATGTAAGTACAGGATCACAGCATTTGTCAAGCTTCCTTACAATGTTAGGTTATAGATATAACACTTACTTCAGGTAAAACATACAACCATCTATCCAGGTCGAACCGTGGATATGTAACGCAGACAGCATTCGCAGCCTGTGTGATTTGTAGAATATAACACGTGGCTTGGAACCAGAGCTTGTCCTAGCTTACTTCATAATCATGTGCCAAGCGTTGAGAAGACGTCTTTTTATTTATATATTTAAGTTAAAATTAATGGATGGATGGAACCCTGAGAACAATATCAGAAAGAAATCCGTGAGCATTTCAATACACCTTCATGGCAGGTGATGCCATGTCATTCTAACAAAATAGGAAATAATTATGGATACATACGCATATGCGGTTCCTTTATATTAGTGCATTTTCATTTTAGCCGCTGTACCACGCCTTGTCCGCGTCATGAATTATTTAATTAAATATTGTTTTATTTTTAACAATCCGCGTCTTAATCGCGTGTCCAGGTTCCAAGAAAAAACAGGAAGCCAAGTCCTGAGTTCAACGTCATCCTATTAAACCACACTCAGACCAGCTTCTAGGCTTTTGCCTTTTAGACCATGCGTTATCTATAATTAAACTTAATTCAACTGAAATCTATCACAATTAATTATTTGAATTTTATCTATGTACTTATTATATTTTATTTAAAATTTAAAGTATCGAGAAATAAATATGTTACTCTCTAACGCCATCTATTATCACTATTGCCCAATTAACTGTAACTATTTACTATTAGTTCGCGTTTTTGTCAATAGAGGGCGCTACCCGTCTAAAATAATCGATAACTACTTTTATACTTGTTACAATACATCTTTCCCCAGTTAAAAAAATTTTTGCTGAGAAAAAAATTTTTTTTTTTTTCATGTGTATTGAAAGCTCGAAATCATCCTATTGAAAACTGAGACAGTCTGAAACCAAATGCCTTAGACTTACAGACTAAATTGCTAAATGCTAATGGCTAGTAGCACAATTCCGAAACAAAACCTATTTGGCAAATTCGTACATTGATTGCTCCTGCCTTAAACTATCTACTAAACTAATTTAATAATAAGCGTCTGTCTGCCTATCTATATATAGCACGTAGCTACTCTCTGCAGACATCAACTAATTAACTAATTTTTTTATTAACTAGTCATGCCTTAGTCTAATTAATTTCCTAATTAAGTTAAGTTTTAAGTTAAATAAACACTATCCTTGAAACCTAGATAAGTGTTATCTACAAAGTATTAAACCAAAATATAGGCAAATACTTATTTAAGTTTTTAAATTTATTAAGTAAACCCTATCTCCAATTGATGTAGATAGGTGTTTTATTAAGTATTAAGTTATAAAGTATAGGTTTATTATACTTGGTAGTTTTTAAAGTAAACACTATCTTTAATTAATGTAGATATGTGTTTTATTAAGTGTTAAGTGGTGACACTTTTAAGTCCCATTCGAATACTACTAAGTTTAACAATTATTGTGTTTCCTTTCATACATCTGCAAACATTCCTTATTAATAAAATTGGTATACCTATTTAATTTTGAAAAAAAAACCTTTTACCCTACCAACATGCATCCATCCCTCTTCAAGTTAAATATTTGCACGTCTATTGCTAATTTCGTGCAAATATTGGATTAACAACAACAATGTATAAAACTAGGAGTCTTCATATTTTAAGATGTCTTTAATGTGAAATTTACCTAAATCTTTGTCCTGCATGTCCTTTAAGCTATACACTACAGGGGAGTGTTTCTTTGAAATAACACATCTTATAAAGCGCGGTGCTAGCTTTGAAGTAAAGTTTTTACTAGCATCCGACAAAGTAAATGTTCTTTTATAGACTATTTGACCTACATTAAATTCTAAAGGTCGCTTTCTTAAGTCATAGTGCTTTTTATTTTTATCGTGCACAAGTTTCAAGTTTTTACTAACCTCCTGGAAAATTGATTTTAGTTCTTTTAAGTTATCACCATGAATTCTAGGGTCTACAGTTGATAGATCTGAATCAGGCTGTGGCACTTCAGAGTCTATATGTAATTTACCATCTACAAACATCTCTCTTCCATGTACAAGAAAGTAAGGTGAGAATTTAGTTGACTCGTTAACTGAGGTGTTCAGTGCACACTGAATTTCTGGTATGTGATTGTCCCACTGCCTGTGATTTGTTTTCACATATGAGGCAATCGCATACAGAACATTTCTAATGGCTCTTTCTGCCTGATTAACCTGCGGGTGATACCTAGGATTATAGTAAATATTAGGCACATTATATTTGCACATTAAATCTCTAAATTGTTTTGAAATGAATTGCGGACCATTGTCAACATAGACAAATTTCGGTATCCCATGCACCAGAAACACTTTTTCATTCCAGAATTTTAACAATAGCATTGCCTGTTGCGTTCCGTATAGGAAACAACATAACATACTTACTAAAATAGTCTGAACATACTAAGAGATTTGTGTTCCTTTTAGTGGACACAGGAAAGGGTCCTAACAAATCGCAACAAATAGCTTCAAATGGTTTTGTAACCTGTTTAGGGTTACCCATTAAACCAGGTCTCGATGAATTTACCGGCTTGTACTCTTTACAAGTTTGACACTTATTAATGTAATTTTCGACATCTTTATACATATTTTTCCAAAAATAATGTAATGCTAATCTTTTATGAGTTTTAAATATACCAAAGTGGGCGCCTGTGGGATCATCATGAAATTGTTTTAATAGAGGTCCCACATCATCACTGGGAATCACTTGTTTCCAAGTGAATTGTGATGTTAAATTATATTTATTTTTTGAATGTCGAAATAGTTTACCATCTTTAAGAGAATAATTTGGAAATTTATGGGGAAACTTTTCACAATTTTCTACCATTTTTAAATACCATTTATCCTGGATATTGTCAGATATGTCTAACGATTCAATTTTAATTCTTGAGAGTGCATCCGGTAAAACCATCTCTTTACCCTTCCTATGAACGATGTTAAAATCAAATTGGCTTAAGCGAATACTCCACCGAGCTAACCTGCCTGTGGGATTCTTTAATTTATAAAACCATTGTAGTGATGCATGATCAGTGACTATATTACATTTTTGACCCTCTACATACATTCTAAATTGCTCTAAAGCAAACAAGACTGCTAATAATTCACGTTCTGTAGTAGTGTAATTAACCTCGTGCTTATTAAGTAATCTACTACAGAATGCAACAGGATGGTCAAAATTGTCATATGACTGTGTCAGCACGGCACCAATAGCATATGCTGAGGCATCACATTGAATTGAAAATGGTAAATTAAAATCTGGACATTTAAGAATTGGAGCTGAGACTAAATTTGATTTTAATTTATTAAAAGCCTCTTCTGCTTCCTCTGTCCATTCAAAGTTTACATTCTTACAAGTTAATTTACTAAGTGGTCTACTAATTTTAGAAAAATCCTGTATGAATCTACTGTACCAATTTATTCTTAAGTTCGATTAATTCCGGTGATTTATCTTTCACACGTGAAATTCTCATCAAGTAATATTGCGAACGAGCTAATATTCGCTTAACAGTGGAGCTATCTCCCTCGGTTAAATCCCTATGTAATAGGCACAGCTTTTCGATTGGTTCCAAGCATAAGCGTACCTCTTCTGCGCTTACTGGCGTTGCATAATCCTCTGGTTTAATGCTGCCTCTCCTAAACAAGCCACACAGACTGCGATACCGCCTGCGAAGCACATCCCTGGTCGCCTTTATATCTGTGGATATATTAAAATATTTAAGCTCATGTAATAATTCTTCTTTACGAAGATAGTCAATCCAGATTGTCTTATCCATATTGAATTTAAAATATTTAAACAGTCTTTGATAAGTATCTTGAATCCAATTTTTAAGTTAAGTGAATGTAAATAGTAATTTTACATTAATCAAGGTGAATTAAATTAAATTAGAGTCAATCCATTCAAGTAGTTGCACAAGTTTACAATGTTAACATGACATGTGGCATAACCTTACTTTTTAACACAAAGTGTTGATGTTTATAAGTTATATGACTTTATATAAATCAAGAGGAGTCTATACATTTAAGCTTTATTACATCAATTATGTGGAAAGATTTACCTTTTAATAAAAATGTTAACATGTGCTATCAACTAATTTTAAAAACTCAAATTCAGAAAAATGTACTAAGTTAAATGACTCTAATTACTAAACACTAAGTTAAATCAAATTAAGTTAGATCAAGCTCTCAATCTTGAAGTGAAAATTCCAATCTGACCTCATGCGACACGTTGGGCGTCCAATTGTAAGGTCCATACGTCTCTTACCACCAGCTGCCAGCGTAGATTGCCATGAGACTAACGGGTTCTGTTCGCATGAGGTGTCGATTGAAATAAAAGAGATGCTTCCGTCTTCTCAGCTATTTAATATTGGTGCACACTTCAATATGTAAGTACAGGATCACAGCATTTGTCAAGCTTCCTTACAATGTTAGGTTATAGATATAACACTTACTTCAGGTAAAACATACAACCATCTATCCAGGTCGAACCGTGGATATGTAACGCAGACAGCATTCGCAGCCTGTGTGATTTGTAGAATATAACACGTGGCTTGGAACCAGAGCTTGTCCTAGCTTACTTCATAATCATGTGCCAAGCGTTGAGAAGACGTCTTTTTTATTTATATATTTTAAGTTAAGTTAAAATTAATGGATGGATGGAACCCTGAGAACAATATCAGAAAGAAATCCGTGAGCATTTCAATACACCTTCATGGCAGGTGATGCCATGTCATTCTAACAAAATAGGAAATAATTATGGATACATACGCATATGCGGTTCCTTTATATTAGTGCATTTTCATTTTAGCCGCTGTACCACGCCTTGTCCGCGTCATGAATTATTTAATTAAATATTGTTTTATTTTTAACAATCCGCGTCTTAATCGCGTGTCCAGGTTCCAAGAAAAAACAGGAAGCCAAGTCCTGAGTTCAACGTCATCCTATTAAACCACACTCAGACCAGCTTCTAGGCTTTTGCCTTTTAGACCATGCGTTATCTATAATTAAACTTAATTCAACTGAAATCTATCACAATTAATTATTTGAATTTTATCTATGTACTTATTATATTTTATTTAAAATTTAAAGTATCGAGAAATAAATATGTTACTCTCTAACGCCATCTATTATCACTATTGCCCAATTAACTGTAACTATTTACTATTAGTTCGCGTTTTTGTCAATAGAGGGCGCTACCCGTCTAAAATAATCGATAACTACTTTTATACTTGTTACAAGGTCACCGTGGATTTTAGTCAGTACGAGTCTGACAGTCCCTCCCGCTCTGCCCTGGGTGGGAGGCCTCATGTGATGATTTTACCACGTCAAATAAAAAGACTACCAACACTACTGTCTCCTTCTTTCTCAAATCGATCCAAAACTTGTCTTGAAAATATCGCCATTAAGTCACTCTATTAAGATATACTCGTATTTGTAAATACAATATAATTTGTTGGTATTCATAATAAAGAGAAGGATCCTATATATACATCTAAGAATGTTCCCTCTACAAACAAGCAAGTAAAGTAAGCAAGTGCGCTTGCTAAATGCATTTCCTTTCACATAAAGTAGTGACAATGTTCCATTTATTATGGTAAAGTGCGCTCACAAATGTGTTTTTCATTAGCTGCAGTCGCCGACTTGCCGTATCCAGCAACGCGCTGCATTTGTTTTGTTTTTAAGTCGTAACTTATATTTTTATGCTGCTTGCCTTCTATTACTTAACTAACTTACTTTTAGTTCTTTTAATTATTTAGAGCTGCTTTTTATGTGTGTGTGTGCGTCGTCGAGAAATCTATTTTGAAATCGACGAAACGTCGACCACTTCTTCACTTACCGTCAGACGAGATAGTTGTAAAACGTGAGTAAATATTAAAAAATTGGTTGCCTGTAAAGTCGGTATACGGGCGAAAGTTTTACGTGACAACGTACTTCACTTTTTATGTCTGTCTCTCTCGCTCTTAGGCGGGCTAACCATGCCCGAGTGGAAGGGACGCGTGCCTCTCACTCGCTCTCATTGTGAGCGCATAACGCGAGCGGAGCGTAACGCAGTTTCTTGAAGTGTCACCCGGCAAACCAATTTATAAGACGTTGTCACGTCAAAACTAGAAGTTTTTGTCAAAACTTATTACATATAAAAAGTTATATTTACATCCCTAATCATTTCACCCCCTTTCTGTTGCCATAACAGCGGTAAATGGTTCAGATTCATAATTACATTGGTACAGTACTAAAATCCTCTCAAAGTTATTACCATTACTTAAGTGGAAGCATATCTATTCGAATATATGTATCTGAAACCCGCATTGCACATTACATATCAGTGTATTTAACTCAGAGTATTGCTCCAATTTACATTTGATATCGCACACAACCTCCCCCGGGGCGTAGGGGTGGGGGTGAAACAACTGTGTTTCAACCCCGGGCTATCTTATCTGATTTCATGTTAATTAATCCCTGCATCGAATGGATGCGGTTCGATCGTTTTAGTTACCTTTTATTAATGTCTATAATAAGTAAATAGAGCTTCATTAGTGATCCATTTTGCAAGGTAATAACTAAACATTTGCACTCGCGGAATATTGGGTAGCTTGCCGTCCGATCAGGGGCCATGCTCGACCCAGGGCGGGAGGACTATATTTTACATTTTATGAACATATCCAAACAAAAAAATACTTTATTTTGTCTTACTTTAAGACGATGATAAATTGTAACATATGTTCAATATTGCTACATATTTGAAAAGGGACCCTAACATATCACATAAACGGCCCATACATTCATCTTTAATACATTTGTCATAATTCCAGGGAGAATATATCTGATTGCTTTATAATCCGATTTGATCCGGAATTACGTTAAAAAGCAAAGTAATTACATTACGGTTCCAGGGGGCGGGGGCGGGGGGCTGTCGGATCTACTAATTAATATTTCGTGCTTCGAAGCGCTTCGTAAATCATGAGATAGATGGAACCCGGAGTTATTGCATGTTTACGACTGTTTTCTGTTTTAAAGTGGGACGAAATTAATTTAATTATAAGGGTTGGAATTTTAATGACATCGGATGTTCTTAATTGGTGCCTACGTTATTCAACTCGAACTGAGTTTCGGATGAAGTTCTGAACAAAACAAACTCGTAAAAGTTTACTTTGCTACTTCCTATAGAGTTGTCGACCTATCGGTAAAATTTCGAAAATGAATAATTTGAATTTTCCAAAATAGAGCGGTTACTTTTTATTTATAAAAAAGGGGATTAACAACTAGTTCTATAAAAACCGCACAAAACTCCAGTGACCCAAATATTAAACGCCAACATTTATAAAAACCGCATCGCTTAAAGCACTCCATTTTAATAACTTTAACACAAAGCTGAACCAACAGCTTCTTAAAAATGCGGCTTACGTCTTCAGAACAAAACTTCTCACCGACCATTGTTTCCCAGTAAAAAGAAATTGTGGACAAGACGAAAAACAATCAAGTTTTTTCGTCCCAACTTTGCAGACGGTCTAACTAAATGGTTGCAGTCAACCACAGCGTACCAGAAAAGTTTTGAGAAAAACTTGAGATGTAACAAAAACTAGGATTCACGAAGTAAAGGAAACTAATGTGTTTTTCGTTTTTAAGTTGGCTACTGCTGTGAGGAATACGTACACAGATGCTTGTAATAAATGGATGTGGAGAGTGGTTCTCCAAGTTTGAGACAGATTTCTACGTGGAAATACGAGCCAAATAATTATAAGATATAAATGTTATAACTCCCTATCGGCTCAAGGAGATCTTCAACAAAACACGGGAATTCGATAGAACATAAATACTTTTATTAATTAGCGTTTACAACGTCAGTGGTAGACGCCCACGGCGTCGGACGTCACAGGACGATCTCCGGCCACCGTAGGCGCGGGCATGCGGGCAGCGAGTAATGGGCGACTTGCTGTCCGACCATGGACCATGCCCGGGTCGACGGCGCGTTGTGTTCCACGCGCGCCTCAAAGAGTGTCAGCAAATTGACGGGGCCTGTAGAGGGCCAGAGCCTGCCGGGGTCGCGGGACTTACCCATCACCGTAACCCCGGTACGTAAAGGGCTCGTGAAGGACACCGTGGATTTTAGTCAGTACAAGTCTGACAGTCCCTCCCGCCCTGCCCTGGGTGGGAGGACTCATTTGATGATTTTACCACGCAAAAAAAAAAAAAAAAAAAAGCGTTTACAACGTATTTTAACAAGTTGCGTTTAGCGCCGAAATTCGAATGTGAGCCCACTCGTTCATAGACCGTTAGTTGTCAAAACTAGTGGTGTAAATGAACTTAACATACTTATGATTACGCCATATTTTTGTTGCATCTTCAAATAGGTAAACTATTCGAATCAATTTATCTACAAAATAAAAGGCATTTTAACAAAGCTGTTTTTTGACAGCTGTCAATCACGTCACGGTTTGACAGCAAACGTCACTGTGAAAATAATTGACTACTGATGAACGATCAGAAACTGACGGCAGGTTTTCAGGTCAAATTATTTTGTTTTGTTGTAAAACGACATCGAAAATTCGAGTGATGAAAACATAACAAAGTCAGACAGTAGCTTGCGAGGACGCAATGCGGCGAAGAAGCAAGTGTCTAGTTTAGCGTGCAGCCGCAATGCGTTCTGTGTTGCTTACGTGAATTACTTCTGCGCTAATTACAACTCTGCCTGATTTAGATTAAGTGACTAATTACGGTAAGTTCAAAACCTGCCTGAATTTATCAATGTCACTATCAGACGGTTCAAGAGTTTGTATAGCGATTGAGCGGTGGATGATGCCTAAGACGGAACAAGCGAAACCTAATGAAGAATTTTTGGTCACTCACACGTAAGCTGTTCTTTTTCTCTAACTTTAAAATCAATTAATGAAAACGCAAAATTATTTTGATTTTCTCCTATGCAAACATAGAAAATAACATAAGCCAGACCCAGAACAACTACTTGCAGATCATACAAATATTTGTTACGAGTGGGATTCGAAACCGCGATACGCTGTGAAGCAGTCGATCGCTCAACCACTGTGTCAATCGTTGCAAAAAAAATCCAAATGATACCATTATAGGAGTGTCAGCATAGTGACGGGGCCTGTAGAAGGCCAAAGCCTGCTGGGGTCACGGGACTCACAAATTACCGTAACCCCTGTACGGCGGGCACGCCGCAATCGCGGCGGTAAGACCCCTCTTTGAGGAGTGGCTGGATAGGCGTCACGGCGTCCTCACCTTCCGCATGACGCAGGTCCTCACCGGACACGGAAGTTTCGGGAGGTTCCTGTGTCTGATAAGGAAGGAGGAAACGCCTGGGTGTCACCACTGCGAGGATCGTCCGGAGGACACGGTGGAGCATACGGTGCAGGACTGCCCCGCTTGGGCAGAGCACCGCCGTGTCCTCACGACGGCGATAGGCGGAGACCTCTCGCGCCCGGCATTGGTCGAGGCCATGCTGCGGGGCGAGACGGAGTGGGAAGCGGTCGCCTCCTTCTGCGAAGCAGTCATGCTCGCGAAGGAGGAGGCGTGCCGCGTGAGGGAGAGAACAGTGTCCTCCCTCCGACCCACCCGCAGTGGTAGACGCCCACGGCGACGGACGTCGCCAGACGATCTCCGGCCACCGTAGGCGCGGGCATGCGGGCAGCGAGTAATGGGCGACTCGCAGCCCGACCATGAACCATGCCCGGGTCGCGGGACTTACCCATCACCGTAACCCCGGTACGTAAAGGGCTCGTGAAGGACACCGTGGATTTTAGTCAGTACAAGTCTGACAGTCCCTCCCGCCCTGCCCTGGGTGGGAGGACTCATTTGATGATTTTACCACGCAAAAAAAAAAAAAACCCCTGTACGGAAAGGGGTACTGAAGGACACTGTGGATTTTAGTCAGTACAAGTCTGACAGTCCCTCCCGCCCTGCCCTGGGTGGGAAGACTCATGTGATGATTTCACCACGTAGAACAAAAAATACCATTTTGAATAGTTCTTAACTCCCATTTCTTTCTAAATAACAACTTCTTTCGAACACTTAAACCATGCATACTTAATGAAGATAGTTGTCTTCACAGAAGTGAATGTGGGTCGAGTTCAACAGCGGCGACCCCTTGATTGACTGACGTCACACAAATTGACCACTTACAACTGTGCACACCTGCTCCTGAACTTGAGGAGTTACTGTAGCTAGTTACATGCAAGTTATTTCATGTCTTGTGTTATTTCTTGATTTTATTGAATTAGTGAAAAATAATAGGTTTTTGGAATACCTTAGTTAATTTTAACTAGGAACAAAAAAAAAGCTTTTATTGTCTGGCCTCTGACTGTGAGAAAACTACCTTATGAGGTATTTAGATGGGTCGATTCAGCTGTGCAGCTAGTCACCAGTCACATCGTTAGCAAAAATTACTTAAAGTGTCATTTAGATAGTGTCAGCATAGTGACGGGGCCTGTAGAGGGCCAAAGCCTGCCGGGGTCGCGGGACTTACCCATTACCGTGACCCCGATACGTAAAGGGCTAGTGAAGGACACCGTGGATTTTAGTCAGTACAAGACTGACAGTCCCTCCCGCCCTGCCCTGGGTGGGACGACTCATTTGATGATTTTACCACGAAAAAAAAAAGTGTCATTTAGATTTCGATTTTCACCGCACGGCAGGCAGCCGAACTAAATCGACCCGTGTAAAATGCCTCATTAGTTTGCAATTCTAGTAACTCCTTATAAACTTTTTGGCAAAATCTCCGCTACACTCTTAACAGAAAAACACGACTACGATCACATAAACGAGAACTAAACATATTAACATTAAAAACCGGAAGAATTCTAAAACATGCTCAAACAACTTTAATGTTCAAATAAAATAGTTATACAGGTCTCCCGTAACGGTCGGACGGTGTCCGGATAGTGTCCGGCGCCGGGAGCCGGACGTCCGGTTTACGAGCTCTTTCGCTGGTCTCATTAACTCAGTTTGGTATGTTAGTGGCGGTTCAAAGTGGGGACCACAGTTTATGAGGTATTTTTCAGTTTATTGTTAATGTTAGCACTTATTTTAATGTTTTAGTTCGTTTACTATGTTTTGTGTCATATCATGTGGTTTATATTTATTTGGGATGGTCAGTGTTTCTTTAAGTTATAAGTTACAGTCATAGATACACTCCGCCTATATTTCAACAACTTAACCAGAACAAAAAGCTTACTAAAATAGTGCCCCTAAGTTATACTAATACCTCATGTATTACTTCAGTTTATACACTAGCTTTTGCAGTCAGTAATTATCCCAAGAGAACGTACTATTGGAAGTCTTATATAACCTCAACCAAGTTCATGTTTTACAATTCTTGCGGCGAGCCGGCATTCGCAACGATTAATCGCTATTGCCTTTGTCAAACAGACAGGCGAAAACGAAGCGTTTCCGAAGCGATACCGAACCGAAGCGAGACGTCAGTCCGATAATTATGTCACGCTATCGGATCGCTTTCGGTTTTCTATGTGACTGGATTCAAACAATTCCATACATTACAAATAAAAACGTCACACTTCGGATTCGTCACGCCTGTCTGTTTGACAAAGGCTTCAGTGTGGCCGAGGCTTTAGGTGCGAGAAAGTCATAAACAGCTATCAACGTACTTTAACATTTGCAATATTAATCAGTACATCATGAGCTATTTCCATTAGTTAGTTCTATTAACAGTCTGATAAACTCCCACCCCAGCCCCAACTTTCATCCCACTTCAACACCGCTAACAATACCGTCTGAACTCAACCCCTCAATGCTTCAGCGGTCGTCACCAGGCGAAGCCCTTAAGGCACATGGCCCACAGCTAACGATTAGCGACAAGCGAATGGAAAGAAGCTGCTCAACAATGAGGAGCGAGTATAGTTCCAAAAATTGTCTCAGGACTATGAGCGAGTGTGGTTATAACTCGGACCAAGTCGTGTCTCTCTTAAGTCGTTGATTAGCTTGACCAGTAACTAGGTGGTTTTTGACTATGGTGGTGTGCCGGTACGAATCGGACGAGTCTCTCAGCGAGTATTCTGCTCTCTGTGATGCTGAGCGAGTTATTGCTTTGAAAGCTCTCGTTGCTGTCACAAACTAGTACATTTTGAGCAAAGTTCTCAACAGTGTGAACAGCGATCAACATAAAATATATGTATCCTTCTCTGGAGTCCTTCTCTGGATCTCCTTTACTGGAGTAAGATTAAGATCTATTGTACGTATTTTAAACGAGATATCAGTTAATAGCAAGTCGCTTCCTCCCTGCTACAGAGACAGTGAGAACTGTCAATATCCAACTATTAATACCTACATCTATCTCTTAAACTGACACGGGACCTAGTTCTATTGTGCCTACATTCAGCTCGTCGCTTCCGCGTCATCGAGCGGTGGGACAGGAGCCTATTCAGCGGTGGTATTCAATGGCTCGAACTGACTCACTTAGCGCAGAAATAGATCGCGCTGTCACTGTTACAGGGTTCAATAGAACTGGTGGTTTTGCTGAATAGGCTTCGCATGTAGAATATCTAGGACCTAGATTCTAGGTAAAAATGTCAGGTTTGTGTGATACGAGAAAAGTTTTATAAAAAAAGGCTGGAACAACGAATTGATAGAAAGATAACAGTGAAGATAAATACGGATAATTGAACAAGCAATTTCATGGTATTTCACAGGTAATTTTTAGAGTTACACGACTGAGAAGATCAAAATAAAAAATTGAATTCTAGGCCAATTAGGTCACTTATGAATTGTGAAATAACAAAAATAATTACGGTGCTACAGCCCCAATCACAAGACATAATAACTGAAAATACTGTAGGTGTCCATTTCACAGCGTAGACGACATAACAAATATCCAACAACTCAACTGTATTCCGACTGTAAAGTTCTCACAGTTCGCCAACTCTTTGTGCTCTACTCGGTCCTCAAAAAGCATTCATCCCTACCCCCTTCCAACCAGAATAAACGCACCTTTATCCCTCCAAGTACTCCTCATAGAACTGCCTTTGCTAAACATCAATATCTTGTTCTGAGCTCTCTCATTTACAGAAAAATTAATAAACACCTAAACATACTGAATCTCACTAAGTGGGAAGTTAAACAGAAACTTACAGACTGGCTACTTCAACAAGATTATGATCGTACAGAATCACTTTTAACTTACTTAACCTAGTATTTGCACACTCATTCATATACGCACACACACACATACACACACTCAAACATACACACTCACAATAATATCAATAAGTTCACTATTTAATTTTATTCATCATTATCATTTTTTTTTTTTTAAATAATTGTTTTAATTATGTATAGATAGATCGACAGTGTCCTCACTAATTAAATATGTAATATAAGAACTTAGCCTTTGGCCGTCTACTGTCTCTTAAGATACAGGTATACCCTAGTTTAAGAGGCAGGGAAACGTATATTGTTAACAGATGTAGCATATACTTCATAAACATGTTCTATCATAATTAGTTCATAATCTTGTAAACTATCTTGCTGTTACTAGTTTAAGTTCTGTTCTCACACCATCTGTACCTTCTTGATCAATAAACAATTATTATTATTATTATTTATTATTATAACGACAAGGAACTTCATGGAAACTATTTTCAATCAACAAAATTATTACAGAACCTCGGTTACATCGTTCACCTTCCCAATAGATTTGTTTTCATAACAACTTGCAATACAGTAAATTAGATATTCCCTTTACAAAATACACGGAAATACTCTTCCTTGTGCAAACAAAACATTAGGTATCTAACCAAACGCAAGGGAACCAGACGCCGTTACATGTATTAACAAAGAACGCAAAGAAGCGACACATCGGGTAACAAGCTCTTCGTGTTTTACTTCACTTTGTGAACTTCATTCCCGAAGGAAATTCACTGAATACTCAAAGCAGCTGTAATTCCGTAAAAGAAACCTAATATAGGAGCACTTTTTAATGGTAAAACATACACCGTCGTACCTCAAAAAGATATCATCTAGTGAACGCTTGTCTAAACAAAAGTGTAACTGCAAAATGAAATGTCATATCAACATTAAATGTAGTTTTGACGTTGACAGTTTGTTTTTACAAGTTTTCAACAGATGTTTATCTTTCCTGTGGCAAGACGGTTATTATTCTTTTATCTAGAAAATAAACACATTCATACGAGCTATGCATTTGAACGCTACGTCAATGTCAATTTTGACATATGACAGCTGTCAAATTTAATGAAATCATCTGACATTCCCAAACTACGCGTGCTATTTCAACATTAAATATTCTGTTAAAAAACCGATAAAACACCGAATCAAATTACCTAATTTTTGCAATTAATTAGTTTTGTATTGGCGATGTAACCCATTTAGTAATAGTTGTCGTATCTTCTTAAAAAAGTTTAACTTTTAACTTTACCAAAGTTCCCTTATTCAAACCAGAAAGGTAGCATCAACTAAAATATCCCCCAAACAGTTTAACATGCCCATTTGTATTCAGTTTCAGCACCCACAAATCCTTATAAGCCTCAAATCTTAAGTTAAGACCTAAGCACTAGAACAGCCTCTTGATGCCTAACCCTCCAGTGCTACGGGCCGGACAGTAACGGCCAATTAACCCGTTTGCGGCCGAGAGCACAGCACTACGGGTTAATGACTTTTTCTTGAGCAGTAACTGAGTTACAAGCCTTTATGACCAGTTAACAGGGAGTAGTTAGCAGGGTAAAGTTGTTCAGTAAACACGTGTCTTAAGCCACTTAGTGCTTAACGAAGATCTAGTCTAGGTCTTAAACTTTAAAGGAGAGCTCTTTTTAAAAGGATATTTAAGATGTTGTAAGCTGGAGGAAGAAAAAGGTAAAAAATGGAGCTTGAGCGGAACTTAGATTAATAAGAACAGGTAAAAGAAAAAGTTTGTGGGAACTTTAGCTAATACATTTTACGTAAAAATACGGTGTTTTTAAGTATCAGTGGCGGTAATAAAGTTAAGAAATCACTTAAGCCTTTGTCAAACAGACAGGCGTGGCGAATGCGAAGCGAGACGTTTTTATTTGTAATGTATGGAATTGTTTGAATCCAGTCACACAGAATAGCGAAAGCGATCCGATAGCGTGGCCGAACCGATACAAAGACGTGGCGAAGGCATATTTGTTCTGTTTGATGTCGTTCATAAAAAGTCAGCTAATACAACTGCCATGCCTCGGTTCGCTGCACCCAGTTTGACGTCTCGTATCGGTTGGTTATTGCCTCGGAATCGGTCCGGTTCGCTTTCGCCTGTCTGTTTGACAAAGGCTTTAAAGATTGGCAATCTGAAAATGATGAACCACCGTCATCATCTTACTAATTTTGTGCAAAGTTACTTTAAGTTAGCGCAACACATTGTTACCATCAACTGTTAAGCATCATTTACACGTTGTAAAAAATTACACGCGAGTTGCATTCAAATATGACTACATTGCGGTATTCGTTTGATCAATCGAATTCATCGTCTATTAATAGTCCGCAATGTATTCAAACTTACATGCAACTCGCATGTAATTTCTTTGCAGCGTGTTAATGGGCCTTTACGCTCTGTTTGCAAAACTTTTCTTAATGTTTAAACCTAGCTAGACCCTTTTCTTAAGCTGTGTCTTGATTCATATACGAGTACCCGTATTTGGCAGAAATATTACTCAAAAAGTTCTACAGCCTCAAAACAGGATATCTGCATAAAATCTTTTAATAAGAAACCTTTTTCGATATAATATTTCCTGGCAACCCCACATTGCAGCATTTTCCTCAACATTTCGCGCGGACAGTAATACCTTCGGGATATGAGATAAGCCCCAAGTTTTGCCACAATTTTTGTAAAATATACGATATTTTAAAAAGAACTTAGTTTAAAATTATTTACTTTTACCTTTTTCATTATTGAAGGGTTATAAAAGCTCTCTAAGGTTAATCTGGACTTTTGACGTGGGTTTAATCTGATCTGAATTGATAAAAAGTTTTGAGAAAAGTTTGGGGGTAAATGGAGTTCTGTAGTTGTTTTGACTTTATGGGCATTTAATAGCCAGAATGCTTTTCTAAAAGAAACTTGTTTAGTTTTTAGCTTAGTTTGAAAATTGATTGCTTCATAAAAGTTCAGAATTTCTACGAAGAATTTTTAGAGACCAAAGATTGATACGTAAGTAAACTACGTGAGCACAACTTTACCATGCACAATTAATAGATCAAATCTGTCTCTAAACATATACGAGTTCTTGTGCGAATTAATTTGGGCTTAAAGAATCAACGATATATTGGTATTTATTACAATTTAAATAATGACGATTCAACCAACAACATAAATAATTCCCTCCCAAAACGATTACAAAAGATTAGTATCACTATAAAACCAAAGCCGAAGTTTGCCGAGCCGACTTCAACTTCCAAAGTCTTCCGCTGAAAGTTATGA
This sequence comes from Agrotis puta, assembly GCA_943136025.2. Classification (NCBI taxonomy): domain Eukaryota; kingdom Metazoa; phylum Arthropoda; class Insecta; order Lepidoptera; family Noctuidae; genus Agrotis; species Agrotis puta. The sequence continues at coordinate 598,520 of OW964177.2, forward strand.
AAGAACATGATAGGGTCTGTAATTGATCGCTAAGTCGATCCAACTAGTGGTGCTGAAGGCTTCGTTAGGTTTCAGCAGGTTTGCCCTAATATTGTTAGGTTAAATTGTGGAATATTATGTTTCTTCTTCTCTTGAACGTTCGTTTTAAAAAATCTCTTAAAATGAAAAACATTGCACAAGTTGAGCAGATAAATTTAGGATTAAACTGATTCGATGTAAGTAAGGCAAAAACAACGAACCGAAAGGTCTGAATTAATAATAGTCTTTCACTAATATTTAACACCTCAGAAAATACTAGGTAAAACTCGTGTAACACAAACACATAATTCAGCACCTTTCTTTCTCTAATCCCGGATTAAAACATCAACCAAACCTGGATAAAACCTAATTCCACGTCGATTTTCAACGGCGCTTTTCCATTGGCCAGCCGCCACCCGTTCACTAGCGCACCTCCCACTACGTCCACACATTTAGCTACCGGAGAGACGGGGCTAATCCCTGAACGGCACTTTTTACACAAAAATTGTTTTACAGAGGAATTTTCGGAAGCCTGAGGCAGAAGGAGTACCTAATGGATCGTTTGAATGTTCAAGTGATTAAATAGATGGGTCCTCGCCTCCGGGTAATTTCGACGTGATTTTACGAGGATGTTAATATATCGTTTATCTCGTTTTAGGGTCAAAAACGAACAGTTTTATAGAAAGGGAACAGGTTTACTTTAGAATTGACGGTTTTCAATTGGGTATCAATTAATCATAAACTAATTAAATTACCACGAAAAAAATGTCCGAAAATTGAATATCAGCAGGTGACTAACGTATCGTAACTCTAACGTATTACAACACCACGTTTAATTAGGTTTTCATAAAGGAATCTAAAACTAAAAATAAATAAAATACCAAAAGAAATTGAATCACCAACGATTTTTTAAACTATAAACATGCAACTCAAACTCTTGGTAACACACAACAGAAAACGATTTTCTTCAACCCGTCTCCTCTACACCATCACAGCATATATCTATGTACATATATACCAGCTTATATGTGTATATGTACATTGGAACATTACTAGTTGATAAGACGACGCCCCGGAGCATCGTCCGCTCGCCGTCAAATGCATAACAACGACGTCTCAGCTCGGAGTAATCTCATAAACATCAATTTTACTGCAAGATATTTAGTGGGAAGAGCTTTCAAGTATTAAAGGAAGGTTCTTTTGTTTTGCTTTATAAAATACTAGCAATATAGCCGACTTTTAACAGACAGGCGATAGCGAACCGGACCGATTCCGATAACAAACCGATACGAGACGTCAAACTGGGTACAGCGGACCGAGGCGTGGCAGTTGTATTAGCTGGCTTTTTATGAACGACGTCAAACAGAGCAAATACGCCTTCGCCACGTCTTCGCATCGGTTCGGTCACGCTATCGGATCGCTTTCGCTTTTCTATGTGTCTGAATACAAACAATTTCATACATTACAAATAAAACCGCCTCGCTTCGCATTCGCCACGCCTGTCTGTTTGACAAAGGCTTTAAAAGTGCATACGTGGAAACGTGCAAGGGATATTTTGGTCCATGGGGAGATTAAATCCATTTTACGACTTCTATCGCAATTTTTGTACAAAATTCGTAACAAGGAATGATGAATGCTCAAGGAATAGAGTAAATAATTGATAAAGAACAATTTTGGCAAGATGGATAGCAACTTTGCTAAAGTGGGCATTTTAGATTCTTAGTTTAAAAATGATATGTGACAAAAGTAATATTATTCATTCGTATACTTAGCTTGTTCTAAGATATCATATACAACAAAAAACGCTTAGTAACACATTCAGATATTTGTTTTTATTAAGATATTAGGTCATGCGTGTAAACCCTGGAGGGGTTTGGCAGAGGTCTGCCCATAGACTACAGGTAAACCAAATATTTGTGTACTCTATGCTTGTGCACAAACATTGTGCCAGTTATGTAACATGGGTGACTTTTTCATTATGTATCTAAAAAAGGTGCGCTAATAGTAATTAAACTTATCATGATCGAATAAAATTTAGTTTTTGGTAAAAATATTTATTTCAGATATTTCTTTTCCGAATAAAATAGCTTAAAATAATCATTCCATCATTTAATAATGCAAATAGAACACAACACCCACAAATGAAGAATTACATCACCAGTTAGCAACAATAATAATACCTTAAAATCCGCGAAACCAAGCCCCATGAAATAAATCAAACCACATTATGTAAACAACGTACAAGTGTACCCCAAAAAACACTAAAACTTTTATATGTACATCATCCACTGCTCATCAGTCGTGTAGCCAGGCAATTTAATCGGGAACACAGCGGGCAGTGTAACCGGTACATAAATATAGCGACCGGTGGCGCGGCAATGGTAAACATAAAGTTGGTTTGATAGTACCGGTGCTGACCCACTTACCAATTGTATAGGGTTGACAGTGACACATATTTTACGAGTTTTAAACAACCCAGATTTTTCGAGGGCATCGCTTTGTGCTTTTCTTTTTTATCATTTTTTCTGGTTAATGTTTGCAGATTTTGGTCTTAAATAAAAGAGGAGGCAAGGTTGAATGTAATATTATCCGAATTTTGACCGAGTATTAGTTTGGTCTCACAATTTAAACAATATTCTCATAGCGGGGACACTAATCTCTATATGTGAGGACTATAATTCACAAAGTAGTAATTTAAGTAAGTTTGAGTTAAAACAGTGTCTATAGCCACCATCTCCTTCAACAAATTAAATTAGCTTAGTTGAAAACACTTATAATTCGATATATACGCTAATAAACGAATTATCAGCATGGAACAGACGAATTTCTATCACCAATCTACCGCCTAGTGATTCCAGCTCGCCATTTCCTCGTTTCACAACAATAACTCGTCACAATCACTCCATACTTCGATGTATAACACAATAAACATTTCGTACAACCCTAGGTGTTGTAGGTGTTTTTTGTTCGTCGTTCGGTTGCTGCAGCACGTTTGGTGTTGCAGCAACTAGTTTTATTGTGTTGCTGTAACTTCGTTAGTGCGCTCCGATGCCTATCGACTAGATATCACTAGGTCGGTAGTACGTATGTACTGCTGTTTCTATTCACCTGTTTCAGGTAGCTTTTGAAACTATGATCTAACACCATGTTGTATGTTGACTAGCTATAATGTAATGGTCCGTATACCTCGCAGGTACTGAACATTTTGTGTATGAATTGTAAATTCTTCTACAGTGATGTTTTGCTTTCAGGTATATAACTCCTGCCGGGGTCGAGCGACTGTCTTATCAGGTTACCGTGACCCTGGAATGTAAAGGGCTATTGAAGGAACACCGTGGATTTTAGTACGAGTAAGTAAGTACGAGTCTGACTGATTAACATGGGGTAGTTTGTATAACAATTTGATCTTCCCGCGGGGGGATACTTCTCGAGTTGTAGCGGGCGAAGCCGCTGCCAACGGCTAGTCATAAAATGAAGGTCGGAGAGGGAAGCGTAATCTAAGAAAAAACATGCCATTGATCGCCTTAAAAATCCATGCAAATAAATATAATTGTCATGGCGAAACAATTCAAGTTCAGCATAATGTCGGCCTCGCGTGCCGTACCTTATAATCCTACAGTTATTACAGAATCGAGCGAAACGAAACTTTACCGAAATACATAATTTACTTATAGATTTCCGTGTAAAAGAAAATCGTGGAAAATTCTAGTTACAGGCGAAGATAATTAGGTGCAATTACATTTAATAATGCCTTTTGTTGAAAACAACGAGAATATCACACTTGATAAATACGGCTAAGTATTTATCAAGTACTTTAAAACCTTAAATACAATACTTTAATCTATTATTCTACTCCAATAAATCTCCTCAACTCAAGCAAAAAGAGCAAAGTCTGAGTAAAAATCTACACACACACTTCAATCCTCTTTCAAGCTCGCCTGAAGTCTTCAGGAACGCTTCAGTGCTTGTCAAAGTCACTTACAATATAACATTGAAGCGTGGAACATTATCCCGCTCGAGGCATCAAAGGTGTACTATGTAATAACTGGGGCATTATATATGATACTTTGGAAGAGGTTGGTACTACATATGTAAGAGACACTTTGTATATGATATATGAGAAGGTTATGGCCTTTGACATCTGAGGTCTAGGTATTATCTATATACAGGGTGTCCCAAAACTCAACGTCAAGCCGAAACGGGGTGACAGGATTGATCATAACCATCACGAGAAAAATCTGAAAAAAAATCTATCCCGTGCAGTTTGAAAATTATGGGCATTTTAAGAAAAACCTAGAAATGTGATCAAACTGTACCATTTTTCGGTTATTGTGGTTATTCTTTTTTATTTTTGTTCATTTGAACTTTGGAAACGTAATCCTAAATAACATTTCTAGAATCCCAATAAAAAATAATGACACAATTGCCTCAAGTTTCCGAGAATTGAGACTATTTGTTAAACTACGAATTTAAAATTTTCTAGATTCGTCGACTTTGACAGGCCCTCCTATAAAAAAAATGTACTAGAGTGCCTTGGCAAGTGGCATTAAAAGTTGGCGCATTTAATCAGAATTCTAAAATGGTACAATACTTGTTAGTTCCATACAATAGAAAAGAGTAAAAAAATTAAAACCTCAAGTAACCCGATTTTTGCTATCACATTTTACTCAGTTAAAATGTTTTTAATTCGCACAAGCTGTAGGTAGGTTCTTAATTTTAAGACAGAATGATGAGAGAGATGGATAATGGGTATGTTTGTCATGAGTGAGCGAGACAGATAGTGACGCCACTTTTACCAAAGTGAAAAAAAGTTAGTAAAATAATTAGGTTTGTTGGACTAAAAGTCAGATAGAGAAAAAACATTTTTATTACAATAAATGTTCAAATTGTTTACCATCAGCCTCAATACAAGCCCTACATCTTCTTAAAAAAGATCTACTTATAAGTCGGGCATATCTTCGAGAGTTGATCGCCTCAGCTGCTTGAGAAATGCGTTCACGTAGGTCGGCTACGTGATCAATGGGCTTTGAGTAAACTTTTTCTTTGAGAACTCCCCAATAGAAAAAATCCAGGGGATTTAAATCTGGTGAACGGGCGGGCCACAAGATAGTGCCTGAACGTCCAATCCACCTTCCCGGATATTCCTGGTCAAGGAAATCTCTTACTTGCACTGCGAAATGCGTACCCATACCCATTATCCATCTCTCTCATCATTTTGTCTTAAAATTAAGAACCTACCTAGAGCTTGTGCGAATTAAAAACATTTTAACTGAGTAAAATGTGATAGCAAAAATCGGGTTACTTGAGGTTTTAATTTTTTTACTCTTTTCTATTGTATGGAACTAACAAGTATTGTACCATTTTAGAATTCTGATTAAATGCGCCAACTTTTAATGCCACTTGCCAAGGCACTCTAGTACATTTTTTTTATAGGAGGGCCTGTCAAAGTCGACGAATCTTGAAAATTTTAAATTCGTAGTTTAACAAATAGTCTCAATTCTCGGAAACTTGAGGCAATTGTGTCATTATTTTTTATTGGGATTCTAGAAATGTTATTTAGGATTACGTTTCCAAAGTTCAAATGAACAAAAATAAAAAAGAATAACCACAATAACCGAAAAATGGTACAGTTTGATCAAATTTCTAGGTTTTTCTTAAAATGCCCATAATTTACAAACTGCATGGGATAGATTTTTTTTCAGATTTTTCTCGTGATGGTTATGATCAATCCTGTCACCCCGTTTCGGCTTGACGTTGAGTTTTGGGACACCCTGTATATAAAAATCAATGCCATTTTTCGTTGTAATTTTATAACTCAACAACGTGCTCACCTATCCAAACTAATGTGAATGTTTAAGCTTTGTTCGGACTATTTAGTAGATGGTTTATGTGAAGTTTGCACAAAATCCATCGAGAGGTTCTTCATTTATCACATTTTTTTACTTTACATTTTTATCACATACATTTTATATAATTTACATTTTTTTAAATTTCATTTATATTAAAGCTCTTACTGCATACATCAAATTGTTTGAAGTTGACAGAGAAAGAACGATGTTTTAAATCAGTTTAGCGCTAAACCTGTTCAGTGGTTTGTGGTGCAAGTGGGCCTAAATCTATTTTGATTATGTTGTTGAGAAGAGGAAGAACATTCAGGACTATTATAAAAGTAGTAAGACCTTTAGTATAAATGAAATTTGATAAATGAATAAGTGAAAGAATACTTATTTACTTACCTACAATAAAACTGTAATCGTATTAAAATATACTTGTAAAACACTTCGTTAATGAATATTCCAATTTTGTAAAAAGCTTGGCAAAAGCAAATAAGTAGTTAAACGGGGAAGTCGGGCAAAAATGATAACAGTATCCACTTCCCTTGCTAACTACTCTACAGAAATGGCAGAACATTTTCCTTATAACCCCGATGACCAATAAAGTACCTGTGTGCCCAAATGTACCCTCTATCATGGGAGAAACTCGCGCGTTGGCAACACAGAGATCGAGGACACACGGATATAGGATTAAATAGAGCAGCACGTTACAAAAAAGATTATGAGCAGAAGGTAAATCTATATACACATAAAAAGAAATACGTGTGGCACTCGGGGACTGCCGCGAACTTTTTATCAGCTGCAATTATAATTATTTATTTAGTAAATTTATGAAAAAAATATCGCCTACCGCGAATATTTAACGAGAATATTATCCCATCGATGCTCTATGGGAAGTTACTCTACTAATTGGCCACATTATCAAGTAACGCATCAAGAAAAAAATTAATTAATTCACGTTGACATGATAAATGTGACAGTGACAGTGTTAGGTTTATTTTTGTTACAGTATTTCTTGATTCGGTCAAAGCCCACGATAAAAGCTATACAATAGCTTAGAATTGCGATCAAATAGAAAAATCGAAATCTTTTCTTTTTTGTTACGGTATATTATGATTTCTTCTTCTTTTTAGATTTTTTATTTAAAAATATAGCTTTTAATATAAAACAATAAACAGTACAATTAATTATTTTCCCCACATAATTAAAAAAAAAGGCAACTTAAATGCTAGTGAGCACAAACTTTTTTTGATGTGTGTATTGTATTTCGGCACGTTCATATATTTTTTGTTTGAGGTAATTAATGCGATGTTGTCTTTAAAATGATTCCTTTTAAGCATTCGCAGTTCATAACTTTACAACGTGCGTCTTCGAAACCCTGGTAAGTTAATTTGTTTTTTCAGGTATTGTTTAAAATTGGCTAGCAAATATAAAACATTGTCTATATTGTAAAGACTGCCGTCTGATACTTTGTTGTCAGTCTGTTCAATCTTGCTTACAATGTAGACATTTTGCAAGCCTAACACCTTAAAGTTTTTGTTCAAGTAACATAATATTGCCGTGCAAGACAAAGCAACAATTTGTACACAATCCAAGCTCAAGACAGTAAAAAGCAAGAAATGTTGCAAACTAGAAATTCTAGTTAACATTTCTAGGAGTAACAGCAAAATTAGTTAAGTTACAGCTAGCTCTAGTTTCAAAGAAGATCTAGGAACTTCTATTTTAAGCAAAAGCTCACTAGAATTCCGAGAATTCCTTGAAACCATCAAATAAGTCTTTCCGCCCTAAAATCCATGTTCTTGCAATAGCCCTTTACGTTCCTGGGTCACGATTTCCTAATGAGACAGTCCCGCGACCCCATTACTCTCCATTCGCATGCCCGCGCCTGCGGTGGCCGGAAATCGCCTCGCGACGACGACGTAGTCGCGGCTCGACTATCGGGTATGGTTCATGATCAGACGGCGAATCATCCACTTCTCGCCGCCCACTTGCTGGCATTAATACCACAATTGTAAAGTGGAACTTCTGCTCTCTTTGCATCATATGTACCCACCATATGTACTTAATGGTGGTATGTTCCATGGGTAGCACAAAGGGAGGCTCGACGGCAAAGAGTCAGTAACAAAGACAAAATTGGGTTTGTGAGATAGGGGGACATTTTTTAAGGAAATTAGCGAGTGAAAATGATTCTCCGTAAGCTTTTTGTGATAAAGCTATGTGCGAGAAACTGTACGTTTTAAGAACAGTTGGACTATTTTATTCTACCTGATTTTTGGTGGGTGTGAATATCTAGTGCTAATTAACTTAAGAAAAGGTTGGTTCATTAAGAAATATCCTTTATACAGATGTTAAAAACCCTGTGCGAGAATTTTAATTTAGGACTTACTAAAGAATGAAAAGAAACTAAATTGACTAAGTGTTGTGCTGCATTTAGTCGGTAGACGACACCAAATGTTGCAGACACAGGTAGTGTCAGAATTTTAATCAAAGATTTCACTACAGTATGATGTTAGAATTAAAAACAAACAAACGCGACTAAACTTAATTAACTAACAAACTTAGAACCTTTGCTTTCAACATTAATTAACTTTGAGTCTTCTTATACACTCGTTAGCAAACTCAATCAGCAATCGTAGTTCTCAAACATCGCCATATTAGTTCTGTAATTGAATCTAAGTTCTAAACTGAAGCAACTGCAGTTGAAATTCAAAGTTAAAATAAAATAAATAAATAAATATTCCACAACTATCACACAACGCCATCTAGTCCCAAGCTAAGCAGAGCTTGTGTTATGGGTACTAGACAACTGATAAACATACTTATATGTTTCTAAATACATACATATTACAGATAAATTACACCCAGACACAGAACAAATGATCGTGCTCATCACACAAACATTTGTCCTGGGTGGGAATCGAACCCACGACCTCCGGCATAGCAGTCAGGGTTACTAACCACTAGACCAACAGGCCTGTCAAGTTCTTTATAGAAAGGGACGAGATCCTGCACTCCTGTTATAGAAATAGATGGAACCGTGGTGGGTCTTATTCGAACAGCCAATATTTTGTTTTAATTAGCAACTCTGTTTAATTAATGTTTTGTAAAAACAAAGTGCAGAAACTTGGTAAATAAATCCGTCTGCAACCTACGAGGCTAGGGGAAGGTAGGGTTACCATTTACTTTTTCTCTCTTTCTCTTTTTCTTTTTTTAAAAACATTGCTCCACACTTGGAATTTAGAAATTCGTGATATTTTTATCTTTTGCAAAAAAGTTTTTGTTTTTATTTTTCAGTGTTGTTTACACAGTTACTGTTTAAAAAATAAAGTTATATATATAAATAGAAAAGTTTTGACAAAAAATATATTTTTTTGCATAAAGTTCAAGCGGGGGTCGAAAATACAGAAAAGTCCGGGCCGAGGATACTTCTAGGCAAGCAAACACATAGAGGTGTTAAAGTTACGGGAAAGCATCACGTTCACATGTTTTACGACAGTCAGGAGGTTTATCCCACATTACTTTGTACAAGAGTTTTAAAACTTTCAAAATGTATGACGTTTTATAGCCGCAACTTTGTATATACCATGCCTATAAACAGTCACTATATTTGTTTATAGACGGGCGCGCGCCTGACCGACGCTCGTGTGTTTCCCACGTTTAAAGATTGAGTTCTTTCGCGAATGTGATGTTTGTTCAGACATTCACTAACTTTTTCATTGAGTAAACTTATTTATTTAGTCAACTTCTAGTAACTTATTCTTTTACAGCGTGTTTTCGAACAGCGTTCAAAGAACTATAAATAAGGAAAAACAGTTCGATAGTAGCTTCGAACTTTGTCTGCCATACATTTAGTATTTCACGGATAAAACGTAACAACTATCCCCTGTAGACCATTCTTAAAAGCAAAAATATAACTGATTGTATTCAATTTGAAGAAAGTTGTGCGAAAATGGGAAAATATGGATTAGGGAGCCATTCAACCTCGCTCACGGATTTGGCAAAACCATTTGCAAATATAAATGAATGGTCGGATTCACCCTTTTCATGTTTTCACGAAAAACGCAAAGCTTTTGGGACTCTAAACAAGTGGTAAGGAGATAGAAAGGAGAACTCCAATAAAACTTGACACATGATGACGTCACACGCTTGGAGAAAAAATGTTTTGGTGGCGAAACCAGTATAAAGTTTTGATACTTTCTTTGAATATTAAATACGTCAGGGTTCTTTGAGAACTGGTGGCGTTCGCTCAGTCGCAAGTAAGATATGATCATTGCTTCTGATTCGTCATAGTCATACGAATAAATTACACGATGAGTTTGTGCCTTTCCTTTGCGTGTATTTTCGTTGAATTTTTATGTAATACTTGTAATGAATGTGTAGGTATGTAAATGTTCGTTCTCGCAATAACAAGGTTTGTCAAAAGGCAATTTGTGTTACGGTTGAATCAACAGATGTTATTACTGGGTGGTTCTTTTACATAATGAAGGATCGGTTTAGCTACAAATATAGGCAGGATATTACTAACGATCTGACGTATGAGAGAAAACATTTCGTATTTAAAATCAGTCACTCTCTAATTTTAATAATCTTGATTACAATTCGTCGATTATTGGTTTGTTTTGAAACAACGTTATTTAACCCAAATCACTAACTGATACCTGCTACTAGCCAAACCTTTGAGTATGTCCTTTCTTTTCGCAAAAAATAATTATGAATGAAGTGTTTTTTTTTTGTAGGACAGTTTATGCTAAATTATTATTCAAGTTCCAGCAATGGAGTATTACAAAACGATAATCCATATACTATCTATTTTCAATAAACTCGGGCTTGATTGCATCTCAGTGTTCTTCAACCAACAGAACGTAAGAATCCTTAGAAGAAAACGTACATATTCACAACTCTGACAATAGACACGTTATATCTATTGCAGATACAATATTCTCTATGGTTCACCAATATTATATATCCTGGCATTGCTAAGGTTTAAGTAATATTCTCCAATTTCAGGGTTTGCGTTTTAGTTAACTGTAGAAGTTACGAGTACTAGAATTTTAGTCTATCATAAATCAAAGTTCTAAGAATAATACAGGATTAAACAAATAAAATCTTGACTTGGCTCGCGAGTTTGTTGACATGTGGAATGTGAGCTCGGCTAGCATTTTGTCGATTGTTGTGACGGCGAATGGCCTGATGGCCAAGAGCCTCGACGAGCATCTGTCGAGGCTCTCGTTGGGTAGTTGGATCAAGGGCCAGATTCAGAAGGCAGTACTCCTCGATACGGCTCGCATTGTGAGGAGGTTCCCGTCTCTGGAACTCTAACCATCGGTAGATTGGACCCTGCTCCCACGCTGGCGGACAACTGTTTTTATATTTTTAAATGTATTTTTTTTTGTTTTGTTTCTATAAAATATGTTCAGTAAAATGAATAAACGGGAATACAGTATCAAAATATTTAAGAATCTATACTTATAAAGCTGGAGTATTGGTGCCGAAACCAGGTCCTCATAATTTCCAGGACTTTGGGGAAGTAACAGAGTCATTGTTATTATTTTTCGTTAGCCATATTTGAAGTTAAAGTTGTTAAAGTGTGCACATTAACCAGGTAATGTGTGAACATGAAATATAAATGGTAAACAGTTACAGGATAATCTATGGATTCCGAACATATCGGTTGGATACTCTGATAGATGATTATCAATTACACGATATTGGGGGCCGATTGGATCGCTTGTCGGTATTAATTTTATTGGAACACCGTTACAATTAATTGATTGCAAATAAATGGAAAATTAATGTGTTTAATGATTGCTGTCATCATATGAAATCAAATTAATGTTGATTTACAGGTATTTTAATTCTGATTACTTGTTTGATTACAGCAATTCTGAAATACAGCTACCTAGTTTAATGTTGTAGAAAGAATTATTACCATCATTATCTGTTTAGTCTTTCCGGTTCTAGTCTGCAGATGAAGCTGAATTGTAGTATTTTACATGGAGCGATTCGTTCAGGCTCAAAATTTACAGAAAATGTCTCTCGGTTCTATATCCTTAAATGTCCCTTCCCAAATGTCACTTTTCGAAAATGTCCCTTTTCTGCGTACGTGACCTCCACAAGCCAGTTAATATAAATCTTTTAGCAGATCTAGTGATAGTACTGGAACTAGTAATTTTTTTTATTGTTTTTTATTAAGTCAATTTTATTTATTTTTCGTTTACAAATACACACTAAATTAAAATAAAACTAGTAAGTAATAGTATTTTATAAAGTTTACGATAGATTAATATACGAGATCCGCCCCTTAAAACCTTACCAAGCCGTCAATCATTTCAGGCGGCATGAAACCTGAAACCGGCGCGGTAGATAAGGATATTATTTCCGTAACCATAGCAACAAATCAACGGAGATAAAACTCATCCCACCAAAACCATTAAAATAATGTAAAAAAATGCCAAGTCTCTCGATGCAGTCTTTCCATCGTAAAAAGTTTTGAGATCTCATAGAAGCCAAGTCCTATTCAAATTATTTTGTAGTTATAAATCAACATTTAGTAATTGTATCAATAGTTTTCTTTATATTATAATTATAGTGACTTGGCAATGAGCACCAATTAAAAGCTGCTTCCTGCCTGGAATTATGTGCAAATGTTACTGACGAGACCTGTGATCAGATCACTACCGACTACATGCTTCAATGCAATAATAAAAAATAAGTACCTTACGGGCCATCGCTTTATGAAAGTAAATGAACCGAGAGTACACTAACACTAGTGTTTGCGTACACACTTGTGCAATTGTGCATTATAATTTATGTCCTGCGCAGTTTACTAGTCTTGGATGAGACTGACTGCCGTTGCCGAAATTCGGTTGGGACGACACGGATAAACCAAAAGAAAATTAATTTTGTGATATTAATGTTTACGCATGCGGTGTGTGACTTTCAACTCCAAATATGCCGTTTTGTTTCTTCTTGTGCTCATTGCCAAGTCACTATAATTATAATATAAAGAAAACTATTGATACAATTACTAAATGTTGATTTATAACTACAAAATAATTTGAATAGGACTTGGCTTCTATGAGATCTCAAAACTTTTTACGATGGAAAGACTGCATCGAGAGACTTGGCATTTTTTTACATTATTTTAATGGTTTTGGTGGGATCTCATTTATTTTTTGTAAGTGTATTTCTTTCTTTGTTTTTAGGTGACCTCATAATTTCTTGGACTTCAGCTACTGCTTTGCTTAGAACCCATTCTCTATCTCTTTTGTTTCTTTTCAACGAGCTAAATAAACATAAATCTACTAACTTACAAAATAAATATAACTAAATTAAATAACACGTAAACAACTAGATATTGTAACTACCTATGTCTATGTTATATTAATAAACTATTCGCCTAAATAACTGTTTCAGTAACAATAATAAATCTACTATCTAATCCGGCTAACTTAAGTTCTCCGAATATAGCTACAATATTTTTTTAGTTTCGAAATGGTTTTTCATAGGTAGGTGGCGCTATCAAATGAAAATTATCGAATTATTTTAAAGTACTACTTATACTGCGCTCGGTAACGAAACCATAGCGCGATTCAGACAGGTACAACGCCATCTATCGAGCGCGCATACAATCGAAATTTATCGCAATACAATGGAGTTTTAGCTTTATTAATTTAATGAATTATGAACTTTATGTATCAATTAATTATAGTCTATGTATTACATTTTTATTATTCTTTTCTATTCCATGTATTTATTCATCCAATTGAATACTTAAACAACGAACAAAGTTAACAATGCAGTCAAAATCCATACATAATGTTCTTGCCAAACCGCAAATATAAAATTGTTTTCTATGGTATATTATTTTTTAATGTTTTTATAATTTTTCCTTTATATGTGGCTAATGACCTATCTTGGTGCAAAATTTGAAGTTTCTAAGTCTGCTAGAAGTACCTTAGATTTTTGATGATCGGTCAGTGAGTCAGTGAGTCAGTGAGTGAGTGACAAAATGGTGTAACTTTGATCGACCGTAACTCCTAAACTATTAATTCAATTGGCATGTAATTTCGAACTTAAGCTTGTTCTAATGCCTACTATTATTCACCGAAAACCTAAACTCCTAGCTTTGTCCACGTCGAAGATATAGGGGGGGCGAAACAGCCGCGAATCGCATCGAGAAAAGATGGTACGGCCGTGCCCGTTTTGCTCGAGACTTGGCTGGGGCACTGCCGTGCCCCCAGATTCGCACACAATATCGCGAGAGGTACCGATATTTTTCACCGGCTATTGTTGAACCAATTTATTATAGGTACAACAATTTTCATCGCGAGAAATTGTGAATATCGTTATAAAAATTTTCGAGATAAAAATAAATATTTTTTGTGTATTTTCGCATTACAGAAGCTAGGCATGGTAGCAGTGGCTGAGTAATTTTCTGCTGCACAGTGCCGCGTGTTTGATTCCCGCACGAAACAAATATTTGTAAGATTTACAAGTTGTTCCTGATCTCGGTGTTTATGTTTTATTTTTTATTTCTCTAGAAAAATACCTACAATAATAGAATACGCGGACAAAATGCGGGAATACATAAACTGGCTCGGTAAGCAGGCATATTTTGACGTCTAAGTGTGATGAAAATTATTATTTGTGTAACATTAAAAGTTACACTAAAACTACATCAAACCCTAGAAAACTAGAACAACTAACATTCCCACACTATCACAATTTTAAGTATCAAAATTCAATTTAACTAAACAAACCTGGTGTAACCAAATATTTACGTAAGTATACCTCGCTCGGCCTGAAATCTAAGTCATACAAAACACCTGCCTATGTACATTCTAAGTAGGTATTATTAATTACTTACTTAAAGCTAAGTTACAATTAAGTATATTAGTTTTATTAGATTAACGCAACTTGGATTACATTCGCAAATATTATTTACTAGCTTTCCCCAGTGGTTTCACTCGCTACAACTCGAAAATAATCCCATGGGAAGATAAAATCGAAATATAATGTCTGTCTGTCTATGTGTTAAGCCAGGTTATGAACTATACGTGCACCAAAGTTCATCCAAATCCGTTCAGTAGTTTTTGCGTGAAAGTAACAAACATCCACAGGCACATCCATCCTCAAACTTTTACAATTAACAAAATATCAGTTTTACTAGATTAACTAAGCTAGCTGAGCGATTGGACTGCTGCGTTGATTGTCGGGGGTTCGATTCCCGTACAGAGCAAATATTTGAATGAGTTTATATTGTTTGTAAACGCAGCCACGACACAGGAGAAATTCCTAATGTGCGGCAACGTTTTATTAGGAAAGAAAGAAAATAAAGATTTTATTTCATTAAATTATTCACATCTTAAAAATGGAATTACTTCTAATAATAAGTCAATATCTTAACATTCCATTTTTATTTATGAACACACCACGTCTTTTACTGGCAAATCTTGACACACTGAGCATAATATCACTTGTAAACGCTCGTTTAAACGCCAAAACACGCTTAAAACTCTGCTACGAATACACATAATGAGAAATTCATACATTCAGTAGTCAAGCGAGCACGCTCAAAAAAACGCGCCGCGGCATGCGCCGGCGCCGTTCCGTATTTGCGGCCTGAGAGGGAGTGGGCTTATATTCTAGTGTACATATTCGCCAAGTGGGTTGGTAGAAGTCACATGTCTTCGAATGCCGGTTTCCTCATGATGTTTTCCGTCACCGTTTTGAGAAAAGTGATGATGAAATAAATTATACAAAGTAATTCGCCTCGGTTCGAACCCACGACCTACAACTCGTAAGTCGGGGCCGATATCACTAGGCCACTACAATGTGAAATAACTAACTTATTAAATGTAACGCCTGCTAAAAACATGTGAGCAAAATTCAATTAGCGAAATACAACAAGCGTGGCAGTCAAACAGGCATTCAAGTAAAATACGTATATTACTAAGAGTAAAAGAACACTCGGGAAAAGTGTTTTCCTCCATAGATATTCTCCAGGGAAGAAACTTGGTTAGTATCAATTACTTTCCTTCCATTTTGATAGAATTAAGGAAATTGGTTGTTGTTACCAACTGTACTTGTAAAAGGAAATGCCTTGTAAGTAGTCTTAAGGTGCGAATCCAATTCTGAAGAGAATAGACAGCCAAACGTTTGCCAGGGTCGAGGGACTCGGGCACGCCGCGATCGCGGCAGTAAAACCCCTCTTTGAGCAGTGGCTGGATAGGATCCTCACCGGAAACGGAAGTTTCGGGAGGTACCTGTGTCTGATGAGGAGGGAAGAAACGCCTGGGTGTAACCACTGCGAGGATCGTCCGGAGGACACGGTGGAGCATACAGTGCAGGACCCTTGGGCAGAGCACCGCCGTGTTCTTTACGACGGCGATAGGCGGAGACCTCTCGCGCCCGGCATTGGTCGAGGCCATGCTGCGGGGCGAGTCGGAGTGGGAAGCGGTCGCCTCTTTCTGCGAAGTAGTCATGCTCGCAGAAAGAGGTGAAATGATATGATCTGTTATTTTGTTTCATTTTGATGATTTATCACCTTAAGCTTAAGCTGATCAATAAACTCCTTTCGACTTCAACCATTGCTAACTTATTTGGGTCGAGTCAGCAGAACGCTATGAAGTTTTTACTTAAACGAATCTACCTATACATATTAGATTTGAAATGAATACCATTTTCTGAAGAAAAATATTACCTGTAATAACTCTACAGAGCGACTGACAAGGCATATTCCGAGTGCTCTCAAAATTCTCAATCCGTACGGGAGGCACTCATAATATTTCAAAGAACGCAGGTACATGATAGAACACGAAATTACTTACTTCAGAACATGACAGGCAACTTCAGAAACATTTTATTTGCTGTTCAAAGAGCCAATCTGTCTCAAATCACATATATTTCAGTAAATCGTATCACAGAAGAAATGTATCCTAATATTGAGACGCCACTTACTTAGGTAAAAATAAAGGAAAGAACCTTTCCTAATAACTATTATGTTGATAGGGACATGTTTTTGATGAAACAAGTAGATGAGCACGTAAGGTTGTGTTCGTATTAAACTAAAGGGCATACAATTTGGCAGTGGGTACGCAAAACCTACACATATGGCAAACATTTTTTCGATCAACTTAAGTGGCCCCGGGTGCTTTTTATATGCATTTTTAGATATTGTCTGCGGCTACGGCTGTTTTAATGTAGGAAATCATTTCGTAAGACCGTAATTTTTTTTTTAATTTTTTTTTATATAAGGATAGGTACGCGTTTGACCACTATCTCGCCTGATGGTAAGCGAAGATAAGTGCGACGGTGAAGCACGCTTGCCCAGAAGTAAACTATTCTATCCTTAAATTACACAAATACAAATACTTTATTACATAAATACTCTTGACTTAAAGACCTCAAGGTTCTTTGCATTAATTGAACCACGGGGAATAGCTATTGTATAATAATTGTACATTTTTGTTAAGACCGTTCCCATAATATCAAAATTTCAATCGAAAAACCTCTTTTAAAGTTGCAAACACAGACCCCAGCAGGGAATTCCAATACTTAGCTGTGCGCATAATAAAATTATTGACAGCTATGATCAAAGACATAATACATACGTACTAAATGAGGTAACTCAGGTATGGCAAACATTCAAACCCGTTCAGAGATCATTTCTTTTCATAATAACTCATTTGTACATAGATAACTGGAATAGACCCTACATAATAAGATTTTTTTTTCCAACGCCTTTATTCTCAAGATTTCAACATTCATCTTGTAAAAATAATTCAATGAGGCAGCGTTTTTACTAAAGACCCAGAATTTAGACCGAAATCTAGAAAGGCATTAACATTAAGGCTCCCTGGGCAGCTATAACTCACTCATTTAGCACCTTTTCGTGGTAATTAACTTTCTGCTTTACCTGAAACAAATAAATTCAATATATAAGTACATTTTATACATTTCCAAAAAAAGATTAGTTTAATCTTATCCTACTTAATATTACAAATGTGAATGTTTGTAAAAATGGATCTATAGCTGTTTGTTACTCTTTCACGCAAAAACTACTGAACACATTTAGATGAAAGTTGGTACAAAGATAGTTTATAACCCGGATTAACACATAGGATAGATTTTATCTTGATTTAATGTGTCCGGGTGAAGCCGTTGGCTACAGCCAGTTACATATTAGCGGTCACTCCTAGTCACTGACTATTCAAGTGCGCAGGAGATATAATTATGCAAATATAACGTGCACTTCCTCTCTCTCTTCTTTCATTGCCATAATCCGAAGGTATAAAAATCTGACACGACTTGGGAGAGAGATTTCACATGTAAAAGTATTTTTTACAACCAGTTAACAAAATAAACATAATTTCATTTCAGATCAAGCGCAGGACTAACGGCTTTTATGTGTTTACGAGACACAGGAGTGTCATATCATAATTTCGGTCCTGTATCGATTTAATGACGGCACGATTGGCGCAATTGCTTATCAATCGGATGTTACGCTGTGTTGTGGGTTTCCGAACGGAAGAAATAATTGTATGACCTATAAATAGTAGATCTAGGTCTGGATGTTTTTGTATGTTTGTAAACGTACCCACGATGCAAGAGAAATTACTAATTTGAGCAACGTTTTTTTTTTAAACACATAAGAAATTCCGCGTTTCAATCTCTCTTTCTTGAATCTTGAGCCAGTTCATTCGCTCTTCAAATGAAATGAAGCACATATAATTAAATCACCCTGAAATTAACAAAACCTACCATCTACAACATTATTTTTTGTTTATGCGAAACCCGATACACCTGTCTAGTATTTTTGTATAAAGAATCTATGTACAAATTTTTAAAACCGTATCATAAAAAATCACAAGGTTATAAGTTTGTATATTACCTGTTTGTCCGTTCAAAAACATGTTCAATTCGCGGTACACCCGCGTAAACCGTGTCTCCTGTGTTATACACTCGTGATAATAGCTTGTCAATAGGTACCTAACCATACACTGATTGTATTGTAATTAACTGGTAATAAAATTTAATTAAAATATTTTTGAAAAAAAATATAACATGGTGTAAAAATTATTGGAATCGAATCAGTTACTGATTCTGAACAAACTATATTCAGGTTTCGCATATACTAAAAATAATGTTGTATATAGCCGTACTCAATAAAACCATGTCCGTGAACGATTAGCCCCCTACTAGGGCTTCGGACTTGCTCTTAGCGACTAAGGCCGGCGCGTACGCCACTAATCCGCGCGCCGCCGGCGCCGCCACGTAAGCAGGTATCAATGTCAGTGTTACGATCACCGGGAAGGGCGAGACATTGATAGTGTGTGTCTATGTACAAGTATACAGTGGCTTCTTAAATATTCTATTAAAACTGTAAAAGTGTTGGAAAGAGTGGCCTTTGCCCATGAGTAGGACAGAGCAGGCTATAAAAAAGAAAGGAACTTTTGACTTGAACTGTGTTATAGATCTTTTATGCCTTTGTCAGACTGGCGAAAGCGAAGCGTTTCCGAAGCGATACCGAACCGAAGCGAGACGTCAGTCCGATAGTTCTGTCACGCTATCGGATCGCTTTCGCTGTTCTATGTGACTGGATTCAAACAATAAACGTCACGGTTCGCATTCGCCACGCCAGTCTGTTTGACAAAGGCTTTAGTGGTTGTCATTGATGTTAATAGGAAGGCCTGGTGCCTTGTGCCGTCCTTCTTCGCTCATGCAATGCAGGAAATGATGATACAAGAAGCCAAGAAGTGTAGGTACACAGATAATATTGTATTTTGAAATGACAATAAACCATTTTTTTTATATATTTTTTTGTGTTTTAAAAATTGTATTTAAGATAATAGTTGCTATGCGAATGCTAGTAAGTCCAAAGCATTTGATATGTAGCCGATTCAACATAGTAGGAAATTAAATTTCTAATTCAAATAAATTTTTGGAATCACAAATTCTGTGTGCTATTCTTCATATTTCTATACATAGTTCGGAAGCTACACATCCTTAGCAAAAACAATGGCAATTTCATATCACACTAACAAGTTAAAGTGAACTAAGTAAATTCAATGCAGAGAAACAACAAACAAGATACAGCAATAAACAATAAAAAGAAAACGAGAATCTATTGAATAACAGCGGAAAAATTGCAAACGAGAACAAAAAACGAGGAGCAGCAGTCCCAACGCTACACGCGGCATGACTAAGTTAACTGATGGAAATAAAAGAAAAAGAGATGTTGTGAACTAAGTTGCCAAGATACTCGACACAACGAATTAAATCCAACAGGAATCTCAGAAGTTCCACAAATTGCATTTTTGGAGATCCCTTTTTGTTTTCTAAAGACTAAAGTCTTTGTCAAACAGACAGGCGTGGCGAATACGAAGCGAGGCGTTTTTATTTGTAATGTATGGAATTGTTTGAATCCAGTCACATAGAAAAGCGAAAGTGATTCGATAGCGTGACCGAACCGATGCGAAGACGTGGCGAAGGCGTGTTTACTTTGTTTGACGTCGTTTATAAAAAGTCAGCTAATACAACTGTCAAGCCTCGGTTCGCTGGGCCCAGTTTGACGTCAAGTATCGCTTCGGACTCGGTCCGGTTCGCTATCGCCTATCAGTTTGACAAAGGCTTAAAATCTACATAGCAAACTCAATGCCGCAATTTCAATTTAATAATCACTGCAATTAAGAAGAATCTCTTTCTAATAAAAATGTTAATTTTACGTAATGAAATAAAGTGAGTTCCAAAAATTGGATCACAAACTCAGCATTTTGAATGGTTTACGAAAACATTCATTCATTTCAACATTGATTAATTTATTCATAAACAATTTGAACATTAGTAATTATTGTATTCAATTTATATTACTCTCTTTATTCATTTTTTCACTTTCTTGTTACATTTTAAAATATTTTTATGAAATAAGAAATAAAAAACATTAAAAAATATAAAAAATAGCAGTCCATCAGCACCGGGAATAGGGTCCGGGCCACCGGTGGTCAGGGCTCTTAAGAGAGGAACCTCCTAACAATTTATTAATACAAATAATATTAACATATATATTAACTTTACATTATTATAATATTTTATTCGTATATTATAATTACTACATTTTATAATAAAAAAAAACAAACAAATCACAACTTAATAGTTAATTTTAACACAGAAAACGGACACCTTTTAGCTTAATTTCTTATCAAAAAGTCTGCATTTTTGACACTTGACAAATAACCCTTCTGTATCTATAGTCACTGGCAAAAGAGGGTCGTACTAATTGCCTCCTACTCTCCACTATTTCCGCTCCACGTAAATCTAATTGGCCGGATGCCCACGGTCCGACTGATAGCGGGCATAGCATAGCACAGAACAGCTTGACATGGTAATTGCAAAGCTAAATAGATAATCTAAATATTTCATCTAAATTAAAGCTTTAGGTTGCTTTAAAGTAGTTTCAGATACTTAGTGGTCTGATAAGTTGTTGATATGATTTGATCGTCTGCCAAATTGGTGAGTCATCAATGTTTTGGAAAGTTGTTAAGTTTGAATACACTAGTTGCTGCAGTGATTTTGATGTTGCATTTTGAGCTTGTCTTTTTTGCATAAACTCATGCTTGTTCTTACAGGGTTAAACAAAAAAAAAACCCTGCCTACTTTTTCTTCTTCTTTCTTTAAAAAAAAGAAAACGTTGCCCCACACTAGGAATTTCTCCTGGGTCGTGGGTGCGTTTACAAACATATAAAATCACATACACAAACGCCCAGGCCCGAAGCAACTACTTGTAGTTCATACAAATATTTGCTCCGTGCGGGAATCGTACCCGCGACACGCAACGCAGCAGTCCAATCGCTCAGCCACTGCGCTGAATGTGCCATTACTACTTTTGCCTCTTACATGTGCGTATAAAGAGCTATATTCATATGAATCTTATATTAAGCTCAGAATGTAACGTTGTGCGGCAGTCAACTCCTAAAATACATATTTTTATCGACTTCCCCTAAATGTTTGTATCTCACATCAGTTTGTCCATACAAAGGAATGACGGCATACATTAGTTCCGCTCTCCGCCAACAACATAGCAGAATCCTAGTCCTTCCGCTTTGTTTACATTTTTATGAAAACTTTTATATGTGCTGTATAAATACTAAATTGTGTGGAATTTTGTAATATTTAAACTTAATTCTAGGATTTTATAGTGTTTGTTTAAATTTTTACTTCATAGTAGCAATCTAGTTGTTTGTTTTTTTTATAAGTTTTCCGGATTTTTAACCTGCCAAAGTTATGCTTTAACAGGATCTGTGCCTGTTTTCCGTTTACATTCGATTTTTTAAAAAGCAAATAAATATCTCTAAAGCCTTTGTCAAACAGACAGGCGTGGCGAATACGAAGTGAGGCGTTTTTATTTGTAATGTATAGAATGGGTCATCTTGTGGGGTAACAGTACAGACTCACAAACCGTATTTGTCTTACAAAAAAAGTTAATCAGAATAATAACCAACATAGAACAAACAGACAGCTGTAAACCACACTTCCAAAAACATAAAATACTCACACTTCCCTGTTTATATATTTTAGAACTATGTAAATTTCTCAGAAAACATCAAGAGTACTACACAACTTGCGAAGAGACACAAAAAAGATACACTTTTAGACATAACAAAAACAAAATAAATAAACCTCAATCATGAATCAAAATGCACTCTACTAGTCCTCTAATTATGTCCATTAAAATCTACAATAAATTGCCAAATGAAATTAGAGAAGTAAGCAAAACACACATATTTATAAAAAAACTGAAGCGATTACTAGAATCCAAAGCATATTACACAGTTAAGGAGTTTCTAGATGATAAAACAATTGGAAAATGAAATTATCTAAAACAAACCACTATAAAAAGAATTTAAAACGGAATACAGTAATTCAAATATAAATATGAATACACAAATAATTTTACCTACTTTATTAAAATAAAACATATAATTAATCTAATATAATATAATTCATCTAATTAATATAATTAAACTTCTACATAATTTAATATTTATTTATATATTGTAGCAAACACTTATAAGTTTTTTTTTTTTTTCATGATAATTATGCATTCTTATGCAATACAAAATAATTAAACTACTATTCAGCCCTCTTCCTCTCTCCTAATTTTTGCGTGCCCGACAGGGTCCATATTGTATCTTAAACTTGTTTATACCATCTCTGTAACATATGGAATGCAATAAAAAATTGAGTATTGAGTATTGAGTATTGAATTGTTTGAATCCAGTCACACAGAAAAGCGAAAGCGATCCGATAGCGTGACCGAACCGATGCGAAAACGTGGCGAAGGCGTATTTGCTCTGTTTGACGTCGTTCATAAAACGCCAGCTAATACAACTGCCACACCTCGATTCCTGCACCCAGTTTGACGTCTCGTATCGTTTCGGACTCGGTCCGGTTCGCTATCGCCTGTCTGTTTGACAAAGGCTTAAAAACCTACAGGGTATGACAATATTATCCATATCCTAAATACTCATTATTTCCACTATGTGATTTGAACTATGTATAACTGTGAACTATAAAATATCCATATAAATTCATGAACTTTCTTTTTTCTTTTACTTTTACGACCGTACGACAATACTCCAGTTATTATGAAACCTCAATCTTCTTCCAGCAACAGACTCAATTGATTCAATCTCGTGCAACTCGTAAAGTGGTATCTCCTGAAATCGCCGTCCTTCCTGTAAAATATCTCTGAAAACTTTTCCATTTATTTCGTGTTTTCTTCGAAAGCTGTGTTTCCTTAGATTTTTATTTATTTGCTGTCGGTTGCTGTATCATTCATGGCAGGAAATGGACTGGGAGACGGTTTGAAAACAACACTATTTTATATTTCCCTTGTGTAATTTCAAGCTTGTCAATTAAACTGAAGCTATTTCTGTTTGGTTCGTTAGACGCGATTATGGCACAATTCGTAGGTCATTGAAGAATAGAAACATTTATTTCCTATATTTTAAACATTCCATGCTTAAAGCTGTGTAATTTTTTCTACGTTCCGTCATTTACTATTTGCTGGATAAGTTGCGAACATCGGCTGATGTTGGTACATATATCTCCATATGATATACAACACGTTTTCACGGTTGTTTTTCCCACTTTGGTGACAATCTTTTATCTCTGATAAACTATCATATCAACGAAAACATCCATGTTTCAACATTCTATATTGTGGTGCAACCATGTTTCAGTATAAATGCTACTATCCCATTTTTTCCTATACCCTGTCGCCATGTAATCCCTAGAGGAGCCGGCAGTGATGGTTGTTGGCACCTGTCAATACGAGTCTCTAATTCATTGATCATGCGTCATGTGTGATGGACAACCGATAAATCAGTCCATTTCGTTGCTTCATTATATTTCATACTCATTTGGGACAGTTAACAGTTAACAGTTTATTTGATCCCGATAATGACCGAATGATTTCAATATGAACCAGAACTAAGTAAGGGATTGACAGCACGGTTAACGCAGTGGCTGAGCGATTGCTGCGCTACGTGTGGCGGGTTCGATTCCCGCAGGGAGCAAATATTTGTATGATCTACGTTTGTGTATGTGAGTTTATATGTTTGTAAACGCACCCACGACACAGGAGAAATTGTGGGGCAACGTTCTTAAAAAAAAAGGAAACGACATCTCTGCCATTTGTATGTCTTCTGATTAACCAGATAAAACAGCCTACTTCGGAAAGTGTACTTAACTGTACCGTACGGATCGAATTTTAATGAATGAAGGTGGAAAGAAGTTGAAGTTTCCTCCAAAAAAAACAACCAAAAACTGCCTGAAATGGCTTTCATTACTTTTTAAAGATCGAAAAAAAGATGAATCATATGATGGCTAAGAACGAAAATAATATGAAATCCCGGAAAATAAAAAGAAGGTAGACAAAAGCATATGTTATAAGACTGGCAACAGACGAATTCAGTCAATACCTCTGATATTTTCCTTCCCATATAACAATGTATTAATATTTAATGAAGTGAAATGGCGCAGAAAAGGCACGATCATTTCTGTCTATCATTAATTCATCGGAATAATTTCCTCATGAAGAAATAGCTGATGATGGATCGTTTGCCGCCGGACCGTTGTCATTAATATTTCAGATAACAATATTGTCTAACGAAGTGTGAAAGTTGGGCGAGATAGAATGAGCCGGGCAAGGTGTTCAGCCGCTATTTACAAAGAACTAGAATACAGTGAATTTATTAACTGATATTGCGTCATTCTCTACTATATCTGAACTTATTTTGTAAAACTGAAGAGTTTGTTTGTCTCTAATCTCAGGAAATACTGGTTCGAATAGAATCTTATTTTTGTATTGGATAGTCTATTTATCGAGGAAGGCAATCCTATTAATATTATAAACTAGCTTCCGCCCGCGACTCCGTCCGCGCGGATGTCGGTCTTCGCGTGGATGGTTTATTTCCCCATTTTGAGTAACTCTGACAATGACATCTTATAAATATTACGGCGCTGAATCCACTACGGGTAATGCAACGTGTGTTCGCGGTTCTACAGAACAACGTCTATGAATAAAACTGAAAAATAAGATTTTTTTTCTACGTATTTTTCCAGGATAAAAAGTATCCTATGTTATGCCCAGGATAATAAGGAATAATTATACCAAGTTTCATCGAAATCGAACCGTTAGTTTTCACGTGATGCCTGCACAAACAGACAGACAGACAGACAGACAGACAGACAGACAGACAGACAGACAGACAGACAGACAGACAGACAAAAATTTTTTTAATCATATATTTAGGTTTGGTATCGATCCAGCAACACCCCCCGCTATTTATTTTTTCAATATTTTCAATGTACAGAATTGACCCTTCTACAGATTTATTATAGTATAGATGTGAGTTTGGATGGATGGATGTTTGTTACTCTTTCACGCAAAAACTTCTGAACAGATTTGGTACACAGATAGTTTATAACCTGGATTAATACATGGGATAGTTTTTATTTTCCCGTGGGATCATTTTCGATTTGTAGCGGGCGGAGCCGCCAGCAACATTATGCTAGAACCAATAAGAGGCGAGCAACGGGGGTGAAATAATAGAAGAAAGATACAAATATTCGGTGCGGGCCCGCATCGAATCCGCGACACGCTGCACAGCAGTCGATCTGTCAGTCAATGCGCCCAACCGTAACTTCATTATGCTGCTTTATACATATATAAATCTTTGAACCGTTCGGTAGAAGGTAACATTACTTCTTGTTGCCGTCGTCAGCAAGTTCAATTTTTCAGTATCATTCTAGGGGTGATTTATTGATTCTAACATTTATACGTAGGCGAGATTCCTCATAAATGAATGCAAAGATTTTATCACAAGATCAAGTAATATATTCTCATTATGATTGTTTCTCGACGCGCGGTCGTTAGCGCAAGATCATGAGTTCAATGCCCGTCGGAATCAGAAGCTGAAACAACGAGATAATTAGCGAATGTTACTACAGTGTTAAATGTAGTTAATACTTCTAGAAGGATAAGCACTTTGGAAGTTTTATTTCAAAACTAGCGGTTCCCCATGGTTTTGTCTACGCTGCTCGGCTCCTTTTGGTCGTAGCGTGATATTTTATAGCCTATATCTTTCCTCGATAAATGGACTATCCAACACAAGTATACTTTTTCATTTCGAACTAGTAGTTCTTGAGATTAGCGCGTTCAATCAAACAAACAAACTCTTCAGATTGATATTATTAGTTTCAGAATAGAAGAGCGCAGGGTTATAGGTTCTGACGGGGTCCCCGTAGAAGGTCAACCGCTGGAATCGCGGGACTCAGGTTATCATGTCCCCAGATCGTAAAGAGATATTGAAGAAACACCGTAGATCTTGGTCTGCCAGTCCCTTCCGGTTCACCCAGGGTTAAGGACACATTGGCTGATTTTAACACGTAAAAAAAGTTTTAAAGGTTCAAACTTTTAAAAAAATTCTAGAATATTAGGCAAACCTGTACTCACTATAACATACTATATTTATATAAAAAAAACTAACATTTAGTTATGTACATATCCCATGTAGTAAGGGGCAGGTCTTTTACCTTCAATGCAGCGTCCAGATTCCGTACGGCTACTGAGAAATTCCTAAAGTAAAAACCCAATAATAATTTATAATACCTGTGGGAATACTTTGATGTACTCAAAAAAAGGTCTAGTGGCTATAAGAACAGGCCTTTGAGCACTTATTTAAAAGCCTTGAAGAAGGCTTGTTGACGTCGTCTTGTCCGCCGTTTGAGGACTAAAATAGACGCATCAATTATCATCAAGATGGAGGTACTCGTACAACTTACAATATAATATTTCTATCAATCATATCATCGCAAGACGATCTCCGGCCACCGTAGGCGCGGGCATGCGGGCAGCGAGTAATGGGCGACTCGCTGTCCGACCATGGACCATGCCCGGGTCGACGGCGCGTTGTGTTCCACGCGCGCCTCAAAGAGTGTCAGCATAGTGACGGAGCCTGTAGAGGGCCAAAGCCTGCCGGGGTCGCGGGACCAAGGGATTACCGTTACCCCGGTACGTAAAGGGCTAGTGAAGGACACCGTGGATTTTAGTCAGTACAAGTCTGACAGTCCCTCCCGCCCTGCCCTGGGTGGGACGACTCATTTGATGATTTTACCACGATAAAAAAAAATCAATCATATTTTTATCTCAATTTTTATAACAGCACGGTGTTTCGACTGCTGCGTGTCGCGGAAGCCGCCGCGAAACGTTACAAACATTTGTATGGCCTGCAAGTACATAGTTGTTCCGGGTCTAGGTGTTTGTGTATGTGAGATTATATGATTGTAAACGCTCCCACGATACAGGAGAAATTTCAAATATGGGAAAAGATGACTCACTGGCCCTCGGCCTCGGCCATGTTATACGTCAATAGTGGCCACACTCGCGTGTAGTTCTGAGTGCTAGAATTATGGTGCGTTTTGTCAACTAGGGCGTATTACCTAATTTTCCCGTTATAGCAGGTAACGTATCCAAAGCAAGTAGATGAATCATAATAGTCTTCACTAACAAAAAAACCCCAAATCAATTGTAAAGCAAATAGCATTACATCACGTTACTCGTGAAATCCTCGTTTCCGCACAATTTAGTTCCTTTACGTAAATATGGCCGTCGTCGGTAGTGTCGTCACAAGGGCGGTCCCCAAAGACTGGTGTGGTCCTTGAGATGACTAAGAGACAAAAGTTCTGGGCAGTAAAGGCAATTATTTAACGCTTTACCGTTCGGCCACAAACTATACGATCTAGCGATTGGAGCGACAGCAACCGTTGAAAACAAATGAAAGAAGTTATAACTTGCGACAGGGTACGCAAAAAAAGAATAAACGCGCGTGTGGTTTAACGTGAGCCGTATCGCTTGAGGTCGTGAGCGACGCTTTTTACGACCTTTATCAGGAGGCTTTACAAAATAATGATTGTTGAAATAAGTAACTTTTCATACAAATAAGATACTCGAGAGATATTTCTGAAGAATCCATTCAAAGGAATATTTCCAAATGGGTTCGTTTCAGTGAGAAGCGCTTTCAAGAAGTTTGTAGCAGCATTCAAGCATAATAGAAATATTATCGGAATACTTAACGAGGTTCACAGAATTATTTATATTCACAAATTCAGAGCGAACTTAGGAAAGCTATCTTTGAAATTTACTAATGTAAGTAACCTTTAATTCAACATTAAATACCCAACGCAAGAATACAGAGACATTTTTTTTTTTACGTTGTAAAGTCATCTAATGAATCCTCCACCCAGAGCGGGATGGAAGGTAAGTACTGCTAGACTTGTACTGACCAAAATCCATGGTGATCCTTCCTTAACCCTTTACGTTCCGGGGCCACCGTTTCCCGATAGTTCCGCAGGACCAGAAGACCCCGGCAGGCTTGGCCGTCTAAGGGGGCCCGTCATATTGCTGACAGGTCTTTGGAGGCGCGCGTGGAACACGACCACCTCAACCCGGGCATGGTCCATGGCCGGACAACGAATCGCCCATTAGGCCATTACTCACCGTCCACAGGCTTCTGACGGTTTTGTAAGCATACATATAAATCCATATATCCTCACGATGTTTTCTGTCACCGACGTCAGTGCAAAACCAAGATAAACGCCTAAGAGTGGCTGCCTTTTTGTGTTTTTTTTTTTCATTATTTTATTTTAATTTAAATTGTGTAAATATTTAGCTTTATTTTAAAATTTCTAGTTTTAGTTATGTTTATACTTTTAATTATTGAATTATCCTATTAAAATAAATATAAATTTGTCCATTGTTGTTGTATAACTTAGAAAGTATATTTGAATTGAAAAAGACACATTGTTACTTGCCTGGGTTTGAACTCGCAACCTCATGCATGAGAAGCGAAATGCTAAACTTTAGCGTGAAAGTGCTTTTTGTAGATGATAGGAACTCGCTCTCGATTCAGATTGATTTATTATTTTATTGAGTCTCTTATAACAGTAAAAGTAATAATATTGTAAAACTAATTAAACTTTAACACAAAGCCCAAAGTTATAATGACTCAAATAGATATCCCAATTACGAGAGATGTGCAGTTACCCATATAAAAGCAATTATTTCTCTTATACAACAGTGTCCACAGTTGTGGGCCACGTTCGGGCACATACAGGCCGCAACTGGAACAATCGTCACGTACGGCCCAATTAGTAAGACCCATCGGCCCGGAAAACTTTTGTCCACACGATAACCAAATAATTAATACTCAGGAGAGACTTTGAGTGCTATTTTATTAGTATAATATTAAATTACGTATCTATATAGTATTTAGATTAAACTTTACAGTTCCACAATAACAGTTTCCTATACAATTTCATTACTTTAACTAAAACGCAAATCAAGTGATCAGTTACTTCGTCATCCGGCTCGAAGGACCAAAAATAATGCAAATGATTAAGTTGGCATTGTAAGTTTTTGTAAAATTTCGTAGAACTTCAGATTTAAAGTAGGCTTTCTTATGTTTTCTTTGCGAAAAAGGTTTTCTTATAATAATGTTGATATCAATATAAAGGATACGTCTATTTGACATTGTACAAATAAAAATGTATACATTCAGTCATTGTTTTCCTCCCACCTAACCTCCGAGATTAATTTCGTCACAAAATCCACAGATTTAGACCCAAGGGACAGAGGGACAATCACAGCAATACGTATTCCTTACGTCAACCAACAAACACAATACAGGATTTAATAAAAACAAAAGAAAAACGACAGAACTAAACCCTA
This sequence comes from Agrotis puta, assembly GCA_943136025.2. Taxonomy (NCBI): domain Eukaryota; kingdom Metazoa; phylum Arthropoda; class Insecta; order Lepidoptera; family Noctuidae; genus Agrotis; species Agrotis puta. The sequence goes on from OW964177.2 coordinate 628,667, forward strand.
ATTCCGTATTCATCCGATTTATTTTAGAATAAAGCCTTCAGTACCTGAGTTACAAGACGAAACGAAGAAACGCTTGCAAATTGTCACAGCTTGTCATGTACGTGACTAGAAAACAAACAAACATTACATAAGAAAGAACAGATACAAGTCATACCTAGAAAGCCGTGCCTAACATATATTTCAGTAATTTATAGGCTGTGCGACCAAAAGGCAAAAAACATGTGTTCTCGTCGGTTCTCGTTTTATTTTTGGCGTGTTATTTTTTACTCAATGTAATAAATAGAGTTTTAGTGAAGTAGTAGTACAGAAATAAGCTATTTCATGTCATGTCTTTGAGTTATGAGCTCGCAATAACTTTTGTCAACACAAGGTTGAATTCTATGTCACGTGACGTGACTTGTATGACTAGCTGAAAAAGCACTTACATAGCTTTACAAGAATCTTTAAGCGCGTGGTCCAAATCGAAACAAAGTCATCGTATTGCTTTTTTTTTTTTTCAATACAATAGCGCAATAAAATCTAAGAATATTCACCAATAATCAACAATACAGATTTAAACTCTGAGTTCATCATCTATGGGTAGGGATTATCGCGGGCTACGCGGCTTTGACAACAATTTGTCGCTGGGTGTAATTTTGAATTAAATTGTACGGCCTATTTTGGTAGAAGATTCTGCGACCAGAATAATAGTACTATAATAATATAGCCAGCCAAGTGACAATTCAAGGTGTGCGAAGCGACTAAGCCCATTACGGCCAAATAGTTTATTTTTTACATTTAAAAAAAACTAAACTCCCTAACGACATCCCTACATTGACCATACTAACACTTAGTTACAAAATAATACCAAAAGCTATTAGAAAGTTAACATATACGATCCCCATAGCCACTGACGTAATACAAAGCAGGCACATCAGCCGTACAATCGCCGCAGTTTGGCTAACTTATCTAAGATACGGCTATTTCGGGACGGCATGGGACGTCCCTCAGGCGCACTATTGTTTCAGGGCTGTCACAAACACCGAATTATTTTATTCTTAGGTGATAGGTTAGTTTTATAGGTGTATATGAGGAAATTAGTATACCGAAATGTGTTAGCGTGCTACAAGCCTTGTGAGAACATTGTTATAAATAAGCTAAGAACAGTTTCTTGAGTAAATTACATTTTAGCTACAATTATAATAATAAATAATAATAAAAATGTTTATTTTCTTCCACAAATAATACTTATCAGCTAACACTTGTAAATTGAATAAGAATGATCACTATGTTTATTTGTGGGAGACTGGTGCCTAAACTAAGCCGAGGCTTGTATTTCAGGACACCAGGAAAAAAATTCTAAGACTTTAGCTTCATCAAAGTCAATCTTCGTAAGCAATATTTATCTTGATCTTCTTAAAATACGTCTATGATGAAAATGGAATAAGTAAAGAAAGATTTTATTTGTGCAGATGCTAGGAATACATTTCAGTGAGTAAATGACTCAGAGCTGTAATCCAATACACAGTCTGAGTGGTACTTCCTAGACGCCATTACCACTTCAGTAGGTACTCTAACTTTGTTGAAAGCAAATCGGAAGCACTTCACATATAAAACTAGCAAGTTTTCTGAGAAAAGTTTTACGAGCCTGCGTTTATTTGAAAAGTTTATTTTCTTCGTATTATGTTGAAACTACGTTAAGTTATCGCTGTTTAATGTTCAGGCCAGCAGCAGTTTTCATCCCGTATTGATAATAAAAATAACACCAGCAACTACGAATACAAATAATTTATTTTTGGTGGTCTTTAATATCGAAAGTCGAAGTAAATCGGATCGTATTCGACGCTCCACTCTATAGTTTTAAATAACACTTACAATGAAACAAAAATATAACAAACAAAAAGACACTTAAAAGACCAAATTGTGTCATTTTAATTACAAAAACTTTACCTTAACCTACCCGCCGAAAACCTACAAAGCCTACCCAGCACACTCTAAAACCCTTTCAATTTTTCAAACAATTCCTTTCAACCATAAATCAGAAAAGGCCTATAACGACGCGCCTAACGTCGCCGACCATCGAACGGTTTGTGATAACCCTAGGTCAGGCCAGTCAGCCACTCAGGCCACACCGGCCACGCGGGACACGCACAAATCATATTTTGTACAGCGATTACCCCAGGGTGTTTCATTGCCATTGGCAGTGGCGAACTGTAAGAACTCAAGGATACAATACCTTGGCAACTCTGCCTGGGATGAGATGGAAATTACCTTTACACGTTTTAGATTGCTTTCTGTTCATGAAAATCAAAATTTTTATACTATTTTCATAATCAAACTGCACCCTAACGTGCTCGACTACATTTTACTGTATCGAAGTTGAATTTATTTTTTGATGAGACAATCATAATTGCCATGATTTATATAAAATAACCTATGTTATGATCCTATTGGATGATCATTTCTTATAACAACATGTAATCGCTATAATATTTGTAGCACTTTCTATATTACACATTATTAAAACTAAATCAAGTATTACGGACAGCCCTAACGCGGACTGGGCACGCACAAATCATATTTCGTACCGCAACGTCCCGGCGGACTACTATAAGTGCCTACGTTTACGAATACGCGGCGTAGTCGGCGTACTGCAGGCTCTGTGGCGGTAGGCGACAGACTGCGATACGCTGAACGAGGTACAGTGAGAATTGTGGACAGTGATATGTAGGCAAGTGTTTTGATATACGAGTTGCATTATTGGTTTCAAGTTAACGTTACGATAGAGGGAATGCGTTTCAAGCTGTATGCGGAAAACACTTGCTTTCGCTTAGGGAAGTTTCGTGAAGACATATGCGCTATGCGCAAAGTCGCCGGTGGGGACTATCAAATCGATTGCAGCGATGTGACAGAGATGTGAATTAAGAGGCGCACCCGTAGAACGAATTATGTACGTGTCTAGTTTAATATGCACCACGTTTTTTAAGTACTTACTTGTATTAAATTTTTTAATGAAGAACAAGCCGAAAATGTTTATTAAAATATCTAGTAATTATACGGTGACTATGAGGCGCTATCACCACGCAAACATATACCCAACCATGGACGGTGATGGTAATCATATAGTAGGTAGTGAGAAAACTTAAAGTTAATACAACTATTTATCTTTTACGTTTTAACAATTTCTAGAACGACTTTCTGACGCCACTTTCCATGAAATATTTCCCAAATTGCGTTAAAGTATAGTTCCACTCTCGTATATTAGCAAGTTCCCTGACCTCCGGCGCCCAAATGGATGGGCGTTGCGCAAAGAGTCGGCGCGCCCTCCCGTGCTGCGACAACTTATCTTTATATCGCGATAACCGTGGAGGTACAAGCAGTACCTAGACTTGTGGTGGGGAGGAGGTAGTCACCAAACCTATATATTCAAAAGATAGCTTTAGTAGCAGGTCGCGGGACTCACTACACATTACCGTGTACACAAATTACCCCGGTACGTAAAGGGCTATTGAAGGACACCGTGGATTTTAGTCAGTACGAGTCTGACAGCCCCTGCCGCGCTGCCCTAAAAAACAAATTATATGAAAACTAAAGCCCTGAAAAAACTAAATTACTAACATGAAAATAGTAATGAGTCGCTTACAAACTCTTAACAAAGTCACAAATAAAGCTAGTTACACAAGTTCGCAACAAACCTGCAAGGTACGCCAACTACTAGCTTCCTAGTACGCCGCGCACAAAGGGCGTAGTTAATCCTATTCCACGTGTAATCCGCACAAGACGCCTGCGCTCGCCTCGCTACGATAAGCGGCTAATAAATATGTATCGGTACTTCTAAACCGTATTGGATGGATTCCATTTGCTAAGCAATCCTATTTGCAATTATTGTTCAACTTAGAACCTAGAACAGAAAACATTTTGGTGAGAAATATTATTCCACTAATCGCCTTTGACAATCATGGGGATTTGTGAACATTTCTTCTAGAAATCCCTATTGTCGCTTCTCCAAGCTCAAAGTAGGGATCAAAGATTTAACTGAACACGCACACTTCATTACTTCTTTACTTAAGCTTTTGTCAAACGGACAGGCGTCGCGAATGCGAAGCGTGACGTTTTTATTTGTAATGTATGGAATTGTTAGAATCCAGTCACATAGAACAGCGAAAGCGATCCGATAGCGTGTCAGAACTGACAGAACTATCGGACTGACGTCTCGCTTCGGTTCGGTATCGCTTCGGAGACGCTTCGCTTACGCCAGTCTGTTTGACAAAGGCATTATAAAAGGCGTTACGTTCGATTTTAAATAAATAATAAAAGTTTTAATTTATTAAAGAAATTACGACAGTGTATAATGAAACCAAATCCCGGTTCTTAAGCAGAATACACACAATCGTTAAACTTTCAATTTCCTGGGTTCACCATAAAACCGCAAGCTTTGGTAAAACCGTGCATTTCGTGGTACGTAATACGCGGTTATCGCGGCGTATCACGCACGTGTGTACTGCACTTTTTATGTTAATGTTGTTTCACAGTTTTATATGGTTTACATTAAGAATAATAGGTATGTGATGTACAGCTGTATAATGTACAAGTAAAATTGAAGCAATAAATTAGTAATACAAGGCTTTTCCCTTCACTATTAATGACAAGGTTTTTACAGTTGAGTTCAGAACACCCTTACATAATCAATACAAAACACTACTTTGCTAACTTCGCGTCGTGTTACCTAAGTATTTGCAGCCTTTATTGCCAATTTGTCACCCGAGTTTTCTTAATAAAAACCTAATGAAGGTAGTTTGAAACAAGGCTATATTCTTATTTACGAGTTAGGGCCAACAGGCAACAGTTCTGAGAGTAGGGTTTATTACGGCCTGTGTTCTGTCGCCTACCTAAGTAGTACAAGCAACTTGTCGTAAAAAAAGCATTTTTATATAAAAAACTTCAAAACTTTTAAGGTGCTGATAAACTTGAGCATTCACTTGTAATGAGCATTCTTGCGAATGTTACGTTACAGCATTCTAACGAGAAAAACAAGACTGAAACAAGATTGATATGATGTTTTTTCTAAAAGTACCAATTGGAAATTGCAAACAGAAAAAACACAAAAAGCAATTTCTTAAAAATGTATGATGAAAAAGAATCGCTTAATAACGATTAGTTTCATAAAACTAAGGAAAGCATGCTCATCCATTGCAGTCACAATAAGTATTATTGCAAGAAGCAAGTTACAAATGGCGCCATTGGCCCAGAACTAATTAGGCCAGAATAATTAACAGTCGGAGCCACGGAATTAGCATAATTAGCAAAGTTTCAGTTTAATATGCAACCCTTAACGGTAATCTTTTTCTGTTTGAGGCCGCCATTACCACCGCCAAAACTTGCCAACTACGGCAAGTTTTGGCGGTGGTAATGGCGGCACGTGGACGTTTGTGGTTGTTCGGGAGATTCAGTTTGTTTGTGCTTGAAGGTCGGCCGTGACGTGGATTTTAAAAGGCAAAGATTTAAAGAACCATTATAAAAACCGGCCTAATGGTATGGAACCTTTCGTGCGGGAGTCACCTATTGGACTATTTAAAAGCGGCACAAAAATCATGTCTGTTGTATGAGAGCCCCTTTAAATATGTATTGTATTCTGTTTTTTATTATTTGTTGTTGTAGCGGAACAGAATACATCATATTGTGAAAATTTCTACTGCCTAACTATCACGGTTCATTAGATACAGCCTGGTGACAGACGGACAGCGGAGTCTTTACTATTTATTGTGGTAAAATGAGTCCTCCTACCCAGGGCAGGGCGGGAGGGACTGTCAGACTTGACTGACTAAAATCCACGGTGTCATTCAATAGCTCTTTACATACCGGGGTCACGGTAATTCGTGAGTCCCGCGACTGGGGGTCCCGTTGCTTTGGCTACAGAACCCTAAAAATACTATTTGAAGCCTTTAAATAAATAAATATTCCACAAGAGAAAACGAAATAAAAAAGTAATCCTTGTTAACTTGAATTGTTTTGATGACATACAAAAGTATACTTCATTATTTATATCTTTGTCAAAGAACCGAGGAATTTGATTATGAAAAAATTTGATTACTCCAAAGAATTCCTTATTTGGTTTCCTTAGACCCAACTCAAAACGATAATATAGAAGACAAAGAAAATATATTTTAACGAGGTAAAGGATTGAGACGAATTTGATGAGAAGGAAGAATTTTATAATAAAGGAAAAGATAATAATTCTTTCGTTATATTGACCGGTTGGCGCATTGACTGAACAATCGACTGCTGCGCAACGTGTTGGGGGTTGAATCCCCGCACGGTATAAACATTTGTATGATCTACAAGTAGTTGTTCCGCGTCTGGGTGTTTTTGTATGTGAAGTTTCTATATTTATAAACGCACCCACAATACAGAAGAAATACCTAGTGAGGAGCAACGTTTAAAAAAAACATGCTGATGAAACTGTAAATAACTAGACTAGACAAAGACGCATTTAATTCCACAACTGAGCTCCCTCTCATGGTATTGCTTTTCCAACGTCTCCACACAAAGCAGTTTACAACAGTACTTCAAAGGAATAGTACAGAATCATCATTTCACCACAACAAGCCATTATAGCTTTGTCACATTATACTAGTGTCATACGTTACATAATCTTCTTTTAATGAAACAGATGCTTCATACTTGCTTACCACAAACAGTACAAAGCTGGTACGAATGGAACGTGTCCTGGAGCTCCAGAGACATTAACTTCCAACTAAGAAGATGTGAACTTCACTAATTGACATAAACTAAGAGATAATGAGCAGCTCTACATAGAAGCACGTTTCACTTGCTCACGGTAACATGTACTAATGTCTCATTTATTTCTGTTGTTCATATTGTTTTGTTACTTAAGGGCGCGTTATCAGAAAGTTGGCAACGTCGCAAATAGCTGTCAAATATTTTAATTTTTTAATTAATTTGGTATTTTTACTGCTAAGCTTTAGGACAACTTCACGAGCACAACTCATATTGTACATTGGAAATAGGGTAATGAATATGATGAAGCAATACATAGTTACTCAAGACCTTATCTTAACTTACTATGAAGAGAAAATCTTTATCATATCCTTTCGAAAAATAACATAACGTAACGTAAAATAAACGGGGCAGCACCCCCATAGACAATACAAACACTTGTTGATGGTGTCTGTGTTTACCGAGGGCGCTGACATACCTATCTGTCACAATTTGTCTATGGATTCCTGACTATACGATACTGAACGCATCGTTCTAGCTCTAGTCTTGTGTTCTTTTATTGTTATTAGGTACATTACTTTTTCGATGAATAACTTAATTATATTATTATAAAGAGTTCATTAAAAAAAACTTATTCCTTGTGGGTGAGCTCACTCCTTCTTAGGTGACCCTGAAACGTAAAGAGCTATTAAAGGATCACTGAGACAGTACAAGTCTGACAGTCCCTCTCGCCCTGCCAAGGGTAGGAGGACTCATTTGATGATTTTACCACGATAAAAAAAGACCTCGAGTTTAAGCCATTTTTTAAAAAAGCTAGTGTTACATGTAAGGTTAGGTTAATATATCTACAGGATAAAACACAAAAACTATGGCTGATCTTATTTTGAGGTCGACGACCGAATGTAGAATTGTTTCTAAAAATATCAGTTCTGCTCTCTAGCCTTATAAAACAGGTAACTTTATTGTCTTTTATAACCCTCAATGGAATAGAAATCAAATCTTCAAATGTAATACAGAATGTGACTACGAAGCAGAAAATACTATAACATACATTCGGTATTGTTATTTTTACAGTCTACCGTACCGTACATATGTGTATAAATCCGGAATCGATTCGGATCCCCTAAGGACGAGAACCCAATTATTTGGTTTGACGCTCGAAGCTTTGAGATATAAACCGTTTACCAAAACTTTGTGATACGACTTTTTCTAAGAAGTTCTTGTTTTACCACTTTGTTATTCTGGACTTGTTGTTCTTTAAGAGGTTCTGTTGAAAATAAATGATCTTTTGTTTGCCCCTTATTACAAGGTACTTAAATATTACTGGCGAAATGTAGATGTTCACCTTCGACGTCACTTTAAAGTATCACAAGCGTGATATTATGTCAATATATTTTGTTCATGTACCTATGTCAACCTCTACATGTTTTCTAAGACATTATATTGATTCATTTTTCTTGGATCGAACACAAACAGTAGTCTTTGGTAAACTAGATGGCCTGGCAATCGCTGCCTTTCTCCTTTTTATGAATGACTACTGTAATATTTTCAACCCATTTAATAATAATTCTTGTCTCTCAATTTATTTTATAACCGTATGCGCTGACATTGTAACGGCGCGGCGTGCGGTCTCCATACATCGCGTTCATTACTCCAGCCTAGGGTTACCATCGACTAGAATTTGTCCCGTTTTTTACCCGACTTTTTGATTTTCCGGACTTTTCGAGTAACGAGGTTTTAGACACTACTAAATAAAACCCGACTACGAAAAAATCGCACACTGAAATGGATAAAACAAGAACAATATTCATTTGACCGAGTAATAGCCGTGGTCGTATGCCGTAAAAGGTGTATAATGTGTATATATTTCAAATGTGCTCATCAAGCCCTTTAATTTGATACCAATGTCGATACTGTGTGATTTTTTTTTTCGGTTACGATTTTACATCCCCTGGAGAGCGCCATATTGGACTGAGACGCTAAAGATGCCATAAGTAGTTTAAAAGTTATGAGGGAACAAACAAACATACATACATACCGGTCAAAATCATAACCCTTCTTTTGGCTTTGCCGTAGTCGGGTAAAAAGATAAATAAGTTAAAGTAAGTCATTATAAAATAAAGAGAAATATCCGGAGTTAGAGAAATAAGGTAACACGCTGCCAACCCAAAACAAGTTGAAATAAGGGCAGCAGAATAATGGTTGTAAAATTTTGAAATGGCAACCCTAGTCCGGTCTATATGGGCGCTCGGTGCGCTGTGCGCGGCTATTTGCGATCGCTTACATTAGCATAATGGCACATTACGCGTAAGTGCCAGCCATTCCGAATTAAAAACTGAAGACGTACGCAGTTTTAGAGAGTTCAAAGACTATGTTGGCTAATCCTAATATTAAGATGTGTGTTCTGATTTTATAGGTAAGTTTAAAGAATCACAAAAGAAAATTCTAGCTAGGAGTGTGCTTGAAGTAAATTAAAAGAAAACATAAAACAAAGTAGAAATGGAGCTGATTCATTTTACGCATTAGCAGACAGATCAGTTTAACTGTTCTAAATAAAACTTCGGTAACAAAACTAACATTAAACACATGTTCGTACACCTAAAAACATATAGCCAACTTTCATCTGAAACTTCTAAAACTAACATTCCAGCAATTTTACTGAACTCATTGAGTGTTAGAAGTTTTTGTGTTAAATATATTCAACATTCAGAGTGTACATTAGTCCTCCTTACAAGTTTGTAGCGCGCGCCCGTTTACCTTTAATTACAGTCTGCTAAGTTGATCCAAGCTCCTTACGCAGACCGTCAAAGTCTTTTGAGATAACAGGATGAAAACAGTATTCATTTAGAACCAATTTATTGTGTAATGTTTTAACTAAATTGCCTGATATTGTATGCAAAGTTAACATGTACATACTGAAACAAGGGGGAATGATTGTGATAAAAAAGGTGTTGCTCCTAACTGAAGTAAGGGACGAGAGATGATTGATGACAGTACTTTCTGAAGATGACATGAAAAAGTTTTAACAATCTTTTAAATGTCACATGCTACTAAAGATAAAGACTTTAAGACTATACTTTTATTTTTACTACAACATGAGCATAAAACTAAGTTTTTATCGAACACAAGACATTTATTTCCGAACTTTTTTAAACAAATAAAGTTAGTATCTCTCATGTTTCTAGGTTTCCACACAATACCTGAACAGCCTATTAAAATATATAGTTTATACAGAAATTAGTTATAAATATAACCGTAGAATAAAACTAGAAAGTTATAACACATAGCGTAAAATGTTACCTACATGCATTGGCCTAAAAAACAAGTCGATCTTATATGTATTAGAAAACTGTAAATACTTAGGACCATTGTCAACGAATTACAAACCAAAGAGAAGACTGAATACTACATCACTTTAATTACGATTTATTGAGGTACTCCCGTTCGAGCAATTATTTCCAGAGCACCTAAGTTTAGAGCAACTTTTTATTCCCGATTGAACACCTATCAAAATTTTCACAAATTGCTCAATCGGGAATGAAATTATTATTGAAATCTATTCCCATTATAACAACAACGGTTTGATTGCTTGTAGTGATGGGGTGTTAAGTATTACAGTTAACCTTCCCAGAATGGTTTAAAAACATACCACCTTGGAAACATACTAGCCTAGTACTCTTGCTGGTAATACTGAACCTATGCCTATTATTTTATACACACCCCATCACTAGATACCACCGTAGTTGCTCTAATGGGAATGGATTTGAATTACATTTCTGTTCCCGATTGAGCAAATCGTCAAAATTGGTGCTGAATCGGGAATAAATAATTGTTCTTAAAATAAGTGCTTTGGAAATAGTTGCTCAGAGCGGAATACCTCGATTTATTTACTACACAAAAATTACAACTGACAATAATTAAAAATTTTAACAAAAAAGAAGAAAAAGGTATTCCTGCATCGAAGTTGATTTGCTTAAAAATTTCGTGTGCAGTAGTTCTAAAGTTTCATATAGGTATTAGTGTATAATAGTCATTATTTTAATAGTAGGGCTGCGCGTTATACAGAATCATTTTTTAAGTTGGCCAATAGGGGGAAATCCGAATCCCGAATTTCCCGGATTTCCTCGTGTTGGCCAGCATAAAAGAATGACCCTGTATTATGTATTGAGTTCTACGGGCCTTGATTAAATAGAAGAAACCAAAAAAAGCAAGTAGGTAGATTAAAACACATAGCTTGCCGCTTAAATCATACTATATGAATAATTCAAGAGTGGCGTGGCTACGTTCAGAGCATTTCTTTAACACATGTGGAGCGATAAATGTAAGTAAATGTAACAAGTTATTTAATAAACAGTCACGCTACATGTACTTAGGCACTCGAGCCTTTATATTATAATTTTACAGCTATAACATGTGATATACTGTGCCTCGTACGATACGCCTATGTGCTTATTATGCGGAAACTTACTCTCCTAGGAAAACCCGGGGCAATAACTACAGTCACCTCTATTGTTTTTGTAACGGGTAGTTCTTGGTTCGACTCAATATAAACCACAGATTAACTAAAAAACTATCATCACCATCTGCCTTTTCCAATCTATATTGGGGTCGGCTTCTAGTCTTACCGCCATCGCTGTGCATCTCTTATGCATGGATTTCTTTTGTAAAAGTATCAGCTTCCATTGGTACCCCAGTATATTGCTGAACTTCAAATATTTTTTAGGTGCGTAAGGAGCAAAGGATATCATGAAAAAACTAAAGGTTCCAAAGAAGCATCTTTGACTAAGCGGCATTGATCACAAATCTATTCATTAACTTAATCCATCAACTCTTTGCAACTTCATCTTTCACCGTCCTTGAGGTAGGTTGATGTGCTGGCGTCTGTACCTAATTATTAATGATAAAAAAATATCATAAATGATAAAAAAACGCGCCTAGAGGTATTTTATGTCGGATACATTGAGTGGACCACTTTTTTAAGACGACCAAAAAGTCACGGTGTATAAGGTATACTGCTGTTACTTAACATAAATTAAACGTTTCAAATTTTTACAGCTTCTGAGGCAAAAAAAAATATAATCTAGATATTGGAGGGTTCACAGAAAAAATTAAGAATTCAATTAAACTAAGTGGTAACTAAGCAAACGAAACCACGTAAGATTACAAATTATCATAAAAGTAATATAAAATTCATCATCATCCGAGCAATATTAAATATGGCGGGAACGTGTTTATTCAGAAACATTCACTTTAATGAAAAGGCAAGGTCTTAACTTCAGCTTAATTTAAATACTGAAGCTTTCACTTTAATACACCTTTGAGGCACGTAACGTACGATATAATAAGTTAAAGTTACGACGTATGTTTCTAATTTGTTACCAAGTTAAACGTAAGGAAATACTTTGAGGAACTTCGAACAGGGTCTGGGAACAAGATCTTTTGTTAGAACAACAGATATTAAAGTTTCAAGACGCGACAATTGTGCCTTTGATGTTCAAAATCAAGAAGTTGGAGATTCCTGTTTGTCAAACAAATATAGCGAAGACCTTGGTTGAATGAACTTATCTCATTAGGATGGAAGTCAGGATAAATGTCAGCAAGGTTAAGTCAAGAATTTAAGAAGAAATGTGATAACCCCAAAAATCATAGAACTAAACCAGAAAGATGATTATAATACTAAAAGCAACTGCAAGAATTGGATATAGTTTGCATAAAGATAAACATACTGTAGTACTCAATGGAGCTACTCGATATATTGTAGACCAACGAACACATAAAGAAAAACCCAGAATTGAAATAAAACTCCCACTTTAGCATAAAAGCCGGAACGCAAATGACATCAACATTACTTCACGCGTCCCATATAAACACATTACACTTAAACGCTCCAAAGAACGTGCCTTAATAACATTTAAAGATCGCAATAAGATAGGGGAAGAAATAATTCAAATAGGGGATGATATCATCTAAGAATGACGTCACAGGCGCCATGTTGTATGAGCAGACGGCGGTAATTCGTGTCACTCACGGACGCAGTAATGCATGAGAGCACAGAAGGTTCAGGATACAAGACACGTATTTAGCTCATGGCCTTTGAAGATCTATCGAGGTTCCTAGCGACGAGATCAATCGTAAACTAATAAATACATTCATCTTGGCAAGTTATCTTCTGCCTTCTTTAACTTTGATACAAAAAAAGTTGGCGTAGAAATGAGGGAAAATGAGGAGTCAACGTACTCTGTTAGCAAGTCTCTGGTTTCTGTTGCTGCAGATACAACTTAGACCCATGAAGGTCCTGCCGGGTTGCGGGACTATCTTATGAGGTAACCGTGGCCCCGGAAGGTAAAGGGCTATTGAAAGACACCGTGGATTTCACCGTGGGTCCCTCCCATTCTGCCCTGAGTGGTAGGACTCATTGGATGATTTCACCGCGTAAAAAAAAAGATGAAGGATTTCCGAGGAAACTAAGTACGAAGTAATGACGGCGTGGTCGATTTGTCAGAGATCTGTTCAAAGCTCAACTTACACAAATCAAATCATGAGATGAAGAAAATCAGGAAAACTACTGAGTTTATTTAGAAAACCAGCTGTTGCTTCGTTAATTGGTCAGAATAATTTATTATACCTCCATATGACTTTGGAGAGACCAAGATTAGGCTTACTTTTAGGAGATGGGCACAAAACTGACAGCATGCTCTGCTTAGAAAGTAGGACTGTAGGGTTACTATGACGGCTTAAAGCAGGAGTAATACCATTGTGGGAAAGAGACAGAACTATACAAGTCGTCTAGCGCCACCTCGTTCCCACAATGGTATTACAGTCTCTATAAGACGGTACGGTCACGGTAGGCCAAATGTTCCTACTTAAGTATATTCTATGACTTTATTCTACAGGATTACAAGCTCTAACACACTCGACTTTAGTGCCTATCTGGCTAGGCACAGACTGAAGGATTATTTGGTCCACAATATTTATTTTTCAAGGTCTGTTTAAAGTGACCCTTCTCCTCATTCTCAGATGTGACACTCGCGTGGGTGACGCCGTGTCACCAATCACTGCTCGCGTTTAATTTGATGTGCGACATGACCTTGCCCCGGCGTCCACCAAGATTTACTGCGTTACTGCGCGTCTACATACCGTCCATTCAAGGCTAATGAGAAATTTATATCGATGAGATCGTCTATGGTGATCTGTGCGCTGTCCTTGTCTTGACATACTTAAGCCCTGTCTATGTAAGCCTGGTCTTTCGTCACGGAATGTGCTGACAAAATCATTTTTGTTGTGGTGTTTAGAAAAAGGTTGACAGCTAATTTATTTGCTATATTATGCGCTTAATATACACTACCACTACTCCTAGTACATTTCCTACTACTCCACTATTCTTTTCTAATTAATTTCGTTGCAGAATCCAAAGACAAGACAAAGAAGCTTCAATTTCTCAGTGCTTTCTGATGGTTGCCACTGTTGATTCTGGCTTTCAGAAGTATCAGTGGTTTGGGAATAGTGGCGGTTTGGTAGAAAAGTTACTGATTTACAATTTTTAATGTATGTACCATATTGTTTTGTAATTCAACAAACCCATTTTGTATTATAACTTTAGACAAAGTAACAATAGGCAAAATTTACCTGAAACTAAACATTCCGAGTATATTTATAACACCTCATCAATATTTCATGAGCATACCTTTTTTATTCCTGTCTCTATAAAGGAGTTCATTTTTATCCCGGTACATTTTCCTAGAAAGACAACATCTAATAAAGACAGCGAGCAATGACCGCGCCGGCCACGTCTCAGATTACGGAGCCTGTCTGGTCTGAGTGGCTAGACAACAGCCGACGTGCTTTAATTGGGGCACCAGTCATTAACTCCAATCTTGACTAGGAGCTCCTAACATAAAAGACACGACAGACTTAGTCCAAGACTAAGCAGTCATGTGATAATTTGGCAAATCTTATTTAGGAGATTGTCACCATTTAAGATATAAAAGGGTATTTAGCTCACGTAACACACACATATAAATAAATAAATATTCCACAACTATCACACAACGCCATCTAGTCCCAAGCTAAGCAGAGCTTGTGTTATGGGTACTAGACAACTGATAAACATACTTATATATTTCTAAATACATACATATTATAGATAAATTACACCCAGACACAGAACAAATGATCGTGCTCAACACACAAACATTTGTCCTGGGTGGGAATCGAACCCACGACCTCCGGCATAGCAGTCAGGGTCACAAACCACTAGACCAACAGGCCTGTCGGCCTTACATAATCAAAGACAAAGATTTTTATTCGTTGAATATGGTAGGGACAGAGATGTTACAATCATTTGGATCAGCATATCCACCGCACAAAGCGGTATACGAATATTTACAAGTAGCTATACATTTTATAACCATTATGCCTATATTATACTTATATTATACCAACTATATTGTTTCAACTGCTGGGACACATGCCTCTTTTGGAGAGAGAGTGGGCCATAATCCGACACGTGGGCTCAGTCCGAGTTGGTTTAAGTCACATGTCTTCTACTTTTTAGTTCTGGGACAACCGGGTTATTCACGATGTTTTCCTTTACCGTTTTGAGATTAGTGGTGATGAAGTAATTGACAGAAGTAATGTGCCTGGCTGAGTTCGAAACCGAACAAACCAAGTATGTTGGAGCCGAATCCACCGGGCTACCACTTCTTTTCATATCCATTTCTACGTTCCAAGAACTGTTTAAAATGGAGACTAATATCTTGTAATTTCAATAAAATTTCTTCAGATATTTATAAAAACGCTCTTCTATCAATATCAATGTAAACACTATATTTGTGATGGACCTCTGAGCTAATACTATAATCCTCGACTCACCAATTTCTATTCTTAGACTAAATATAGTTCAATCGGAAGAATCCTTAAATCTGTCTATTGTAAGATAATAAGGTTTTAGTCTACTTTAGGTTTTGCACTTTACTATTGGGCATAAGCCTCTTTTGTTCCAAAAATAACTATTATACCTTGCTGAGCCCAAGCTTGAGCAACAGTAAAATTTTGTTGAAAACAGTCATCTCTTGGTACTGAATAATTTAACACATCCATGCCCGCAGTAATCCTACTAAAACGTATAAAAGGAACATATGAGCCTGATTAATTTCCATACTGAGTAAAAACAAACGTGAAACATAAATATAATCACTCTCTTCGGTAATGGATAGCCATTTTGATCCAACCTTGTTCCACGAAACTTGGGTTACCAATTTGTAACGCACTCGTATATTGAAGTAAGTACTGCTTATATTAATCGAACCTTGTATACTCCATTGACATTAATTTAATTTGGCTCCACTGAGGCAACCTATTCTTTCATTGAAATATTCGATAAGAAGAATACGAGTTATTTATTTACGATGAATGAAACATGTCGTATTAAACATTTATCTGTAAAATATATACTGATAAACATTGAGCGTAAACCATTTTATTTTCAGACCACGCTGTATTTATTTAATAGGTTCAATGTCAATTGAATTTACAGAAAGAAAAATGTCTGCCATTTGTCGGTACAATGTTTTACAAAATTATCTTGCCCCTTCGCGTGTCGGCACCGCAAACCTTGGTTACCCAAATCTGCTTTACATCTACTGTTTATGTTCTCAAAACCGTCACGAACCCGCAAGCCATAAATTCAACAGTGTCCCTTCCTTATCAACAAACACCATAATCCCACATTTCCAATCTCGCAATCTGATACCCACTTGCCGACACCCCAATCCCTTCGGCTATCATTGTTCAGGCCTTGAAGACGTTAAGTCTTTACGAGACGATTCCGTCACGACCCCAGTCGTGAGATCGTCACATATAAACACAAGGCGAACGAGGTCACGCGATACCGAGGTCGATCGATGACACCGCATCGCTTTTGCACAACAATCACGCACTTTCTTTAATCTAACGCTTAATTGAGTCATCTAGAGGATTTAGGGTCCGCATTACTTTGATGGACGGAATTAAACGTCTGGACGTAAGAGATTTCTTTTCAGGGACAGTAGTTTCTTGATTAATCTTGTTAGGGAACCATTTAGTATGTATCATTGAGTACTCAATACGGTACGTGCAGTAAGTAGAATAACAAAACGGAAA
This sequence comes from Agrotis puta, assembly GCA_943136025.2. Taxonomy (NCBI): domain Eukaryota; kingdom Metazoa; phylum Arthropoda; class Insecta; order Lepidoptera; family Noctuidae; genus Agrotis; species Agrotis puta. The sequence continues at coordinate 645,524 of OW964177.2, forward strand.
CCAAAAATAAATGATCTTTGAGTGCTTCCGCATTTTTGTCTATTTACACAGACCAGCACTTCCGCAGTGCAAATTCTCGATCTCAATCCGAAAGTAATCCTATTAGGATAGGATAGCATAGTTTAGGAATCCAGATATTGGATCCCAGTTTCCATTGCGACAGACAAACGAACGAATGCTTAAGCCCGGATATTTTTGCGGAAAATTCTTGTTCAAACTATATTCGTTCGTCCTAAACTAAAACAGATTTTAAAATTAACAATGACGTCCAATTATAAAAGACAATACAAGACGACCCACAATCAACCCCTCTTCACAAACTAATTACGCACTTAATACATCGAATCATCCATAATTTGTCTTCCTTACAAAGTTCATCCCCGGGTAGGATCCCCACATGGGGTACTCCAACACCCCAGCTCATTTCCATGGGGTTAATATTGCTCAGTCGCTGCAAATGAATCACCCCAGCATGGTGGCCGAGTGACCTCATAACCGGCTCCGCCTAATCTTCAGCAAAGGGTTCGACGTACTTATATTTAGGGTTAAACGTTCCGTATTATCGGACGTTTTACTTTATGAGAAAATTCTGCTAAGATAAAGGAGGAAGAATTTTTCGTAGGAATTTTTATCGGGCGTTCATTTCGGGGAGATCGGGAGTTTATTTTGAAACGCGTTGCAAATGGAAAAATGAACGATGTTAAAAGTTATATGCTAACGATTTGTCATGTTAAGCCGACATTTTTATGCCTTATTCGCGAAAATTCATTGATGCGTTGTGTTCAATGCCGAAAATAGGGGTGTGCGAATAGGGTACTGGTTGTGTTTGCATTTCTGATCAACGGTTTAGCATAAATAAAAACTTTCGTGCTTTTAAGTACCTCGTAATTGCGACAGTTCAAACACAACAACCTTTTAGAGATTTGATCCTTTTCACCCCTATATTCTCCCTGTCTTTCGTCATGCTTTTATGTACATCCAATATCCATACATACGCTATATAATCGCCTTCGTAAATACTCGTCAACCCCAACATGAGTCATTAGATACCATGGCAACGTAGTTAGGGTTGCCATTGTGCAATACAGGAAAAGTTGGACATTCGCAAAATCACGGACGCTTATTTTTTATTTCATGTCCATCAACCGGGTCACAAGCCTCAGGGAAGCTACTGAGAAATTGAACGTAGAAATTCCTACTCAGCAATAGTGCTTGTGACAACTGAGCTAACGATACAGTTCTTATTTCCTTTAAGAATCGCTTTTTAAGATGAAATAATAACTATCTAAACACCAAAACCGTAGCTTCGGTCAAAGATTCAGCGTTTCCTACTTTTTAACCGACCTCCAAAAAGGAGGAGGTTCTCTATTCGACTGTATGTATCATTTTTTATCACTATTTGTTACGGGTACGAACTAAAAATTGGTGACAACATGATAGGACAGTTGTCCCGACTCCCGATGTTGTCAGAACTTATGAATTCAAAAGTAATAGGGAGTAGTGATCAGTCAAATGCTTCGAGTGACTTTCGTACGAGTCCGTATCTTCGTAGACCTAATAAAGGCCTTTACCCAGGCGATGCGATCTCTGTGAAGGCTGAACGCGATATGATCTGACGCTGGCAGTGAAAAAGCACATGTTCATATGTGCTTTTCACCCGTAGGTTACTGAAATCGCATGCGATCAGATCGTATCGCCAGATCGTATCACCGAAAAGGTTCGCGCTCTGTGGGTAATGGCCTCAAGAGAGTTGACCGCCAAAGATTACAAAGAAGTGACAATACACTGACAAAAAACCAAAAAGCTGACAATTTTTGGTTGGTAACCCTACGCACACCGCCGCAGATAAATCACTGGGTGCCATGATTGCCCCACTGACCCCCATTACTCGATACCAAAGGGGTTCGGATGAGGCTTTTGTTTTATTTGTTTGCTGAATTATTACTGTAAACAATACAAGTCATTCCAGTTTTTTGTGGAGCACAATTTAGATTAATTGGTATTGTGTTTTATTTTGATGTTTGTAAATCTACTTTCTGGATTAATGTTAGCGATTTAGGCGTTTAAAAAGTTGGATTATTTATTTTCCAAAGTTAATCTAAGCCAGGCGTTTGAAATGCAAAATAAATATAGACTAGTTATATCATTAGATCCTATGTATGGTGTTGCTTCACGATGGGTACTACATTGGTGGTATTTTATTCGATTGTGTTAATAAAGCCGACTTCAACACATTTTTTACACGTGCTGATCGGTAAATTCCGTTCGGCATCTGTTCTTCGTTCCGTTTCGTTCGTATAACAGTTGGCTCAACAAAAATGAATGGTGTCACATCTTAAATCAAGTCTTATTAAGTCGCAGCATCGTATTTTCTTCCTCCTTATAAATCTCAAGCATTCTTATCTTTCTTGCAACGTGATTCATTTAAAGATATGCATGCCTCTTCAATTCCTCACACGACAGCACCAACTAAAGATAGTGATCAGATTAGCATTTTAAATGAGTTTGAACTCAAGGTCATAAATTTTCTCACAAAATGACCATGAAAAGTTCAAAATACTTGATTAAGTATAATAAATTTCAAGAGTGGATGGGGTATGGTGGATGGCACTTGTATCTACGTATATTTTATCCGATTATGGCCGAGACGCAGTAAAAGGGTTAATTTTGAGTCTGTTTATATATTCTGAGTGTTGAGCTCTGGGTCAAGCTGTACCCTTTCTCGTTCCGGGAATAAAGTGGATTAATTATATTCGTCAGTGTTATTTTACTGGATACATGCGAGTTAATAATATTTTGGGTTAAAAATACGCACTTTCGTTTTTAAAATTCACTGCTTTCATTGCGTTAGAATTAGAATATCACACACAATATCGGTTCGGCATAATTTGGCTCAAGCCGAACGGCAAGATCTGTACTTATATTCTCACTAACTATTGTATTGTCTTATGAACAGATGATTTTAATTCTTAATAGCTTTACTGACCTTTAACATTGCCAAGCATTATCCATATCAGTACCTATTGAGATCACAGTGATTCAAGAAATTCTACATAATATAGATCGAAAGGACACAAATAGATATAAAATAGATATGAAAGAGTTAATTTTGAATCATTTTTGGTCCTACGGCAAAATTCGAACAGAACAATAATATTTAGGCATTAAATTAGGCATCACTAAGTGTTAGTAAAAAACGCCATAACTCATCTACCAAGAAAAAGTGTCGATTTGAAGAATAAACATACTTATGGTAACAGGCATAAGGACTATTATCGCGTGCACTAACTAGTAATAGAAAGTGTTAGTATCTGCGGTTGTGTGGCGGTAATTAGTAACAATTGCATTAAAACAACCGACAGATTGACACTCAGCCATTAATTAGACGGTTTCTAACAGCGCTGTACTCATTTGTATCAATTAAATTCATTTTAACGGCAATTGTTTAAGTGTTTGTTTTGGTTTTATTTGACCAAATCGACAAGTCGATCATTTTAATAGGAGGACACGAATGTGTTTAAATAATTAAAAGGAGGTCCTATGTACTCGTAAATTAGAAAAAGAAACGCACAGCTCGAAGACACATTATAAGCGGCCATTGTCAGCAGCCTTTGCCAAACACCGACCGGCGCGGCGTGTCCTGCTAAACGCCTGATCTAGCGTGGCGTGATTTGTGTGACACAGGCCACACCAAGGTCACGCCACGCTAGCGTCACGCCACGCCGAGTCCGCTGTTTGGCAAAGCTTTAATTTTCATACGAGCACAGCACGTCACCGTTTCCTACAAGCGAATAAAAAATGGCGATAAACATCCTAACACACATAACAACAAAAAAAAATACCACACTGATATTCCCATCTGACAATCTATTGAACAAAAAAAAACTTCGTCTTATTTAATTAGGATTCAGGCGGCGTCCTCTGGCCAGCAGAAACAATTACTAAGGTCCATCCCCCGGGATGTAAGGTGAGGGGAGAAACAGTGCTACATTGATCCTGTATTGATGAGGGTAATGGAAGGAGCATTCGGCAGGATATTGAAGAAGGTACAGACACTATAATTGTTTTGAACGTCATCTATATTTTTTTTCCAATCGATATGAACCTTCTTATTTTGTGATAAAGTTGAAAATCTATTAAAGATATTTGACAGAATGGGGAAGGTTGATGTGCTTTTTTTTTATTTACGTGATAAATTTATCAAATGAGTCCTCCCACCCAGGGCAGAGCGGGAGGGACTGTCAGACTTGTACTGACTAAAATCCACGGTGTCCTTCACTAGCCCTTTACGTACCGGGGTCACGGTAATCCCTAGGTCCCGCGATCCCGTAAGAAGGTACAGACATTATAAATTTTTTGAACGTCATTTTTTTTTTCAATCGATTTGAACCTTCTTATTTTGTGATAAAGTTGAAAATCAATTAAACATATTTGACAGAATAAAAAAAAAGCATATCAACCTTCCCCAGGTTCCTACTGGTGGCCAGTTCCTACTGATGTAACACAAACATCTTTTAAACAAGAGTAAAGCAACAGCTTCTTTCAGCCATTTATTTTCCAATGTATGCCTTACACCAGAGAGCTCAGAATTGAGCATTTTGGAGCTAAAATTTCATCAAACTGCACTTTACCATAACCTTAGTTGTCGCGGGACTGCCTAAGCAGGTTACCGTGATCCTGGAACATAAAAGGCAATTGAAGGAACTCGGTGGATTTATGTCAGTACGAGTTTGGCCTCTCTACCCAAGGTGGAAGGACTCATTTGATGATCCATACCACCCTTCGATCATTAACGCGTCCGTCGTGTTACATATCTGAATTAAAGATATTAATGAATAAAAAGCATTGCCTCAGTGAGCTTATTCTTAAAATCAATATTTCCTCATGTTGGTTTTCTGTGTTCCTTTTTTTCCGTGGTCATCTAAATATTCTGATCCCCAGGGTATGATCGTGTATGGATGGATGGTGACGCTTTTGATGTGTGTGTGTGTTATCGGGAGCCGCTTAACATATTAAGCTATTTTCTTTTAGTTTTGCTTTTTACCAAAACTCTAAGGATCACTTCTCAATTTATTTCCGCAAAATTCGGAGAAGAATGCTTTCTACCAACCATAAGCTCTAGTAACTTTTTTTTTATGTAGCCCTTTTCCAAACCAGAATCTTCTATATTGTGGGCTAACATTCTAACTGACATACACATGTAGCTTGTAGCATGTAGACCCGCAACAATTACCTGCAGTTTATTATTTGTTCCGTATGGGAATCAAACTCACGTCAAGGCAGTAGCCAGTGTACTTTCAGCAGCAGCTCAACTATTGCACCAACAGTGCCATCGTTACGTTCCACTCACTTTTTTTTTTGTTTTTAACGATTGTCTTACTTTTGACCACCGTCTCTTCGATAGTAAGCAAATAAGCAATGATGTAGTCGATTATAAATAGGTACAGTTACATTCATATTAAAAATAGCTCTCGATAACCATCAACAACATGTTTTGTACAATTTGACTAAAAACGATCCGACAAACATTTGGTTATCAACGCCTGACCTTATAAAACGAAGCTATCGGTTCAACTTCCAAATTAACATCGAAGTTGGCCATTACCCGTCATTATTAACGATACAACTAACTGTGGTTTGTTATTTTCGTCGACACGCGATTGGTTAGCTTCATGATATTAAAAAAAAATGTGGACCTTCGAATTGCTAAGTGACCACGCGCCTCAAAGAGCTGTTAACAATCTAGCCGGGCGCTAATAGAGAGCCAAACACTTGCCGGGGTCGCGGGTCTGTCTTATCAGATAGCCTGAGAGGACTCATTAGATTTTACCACGAAAAAAAAAAATCGTGAATGGACCCCCCATTCACGAATTGGAAGGTCCACAGCTGGGTATACGATTTGCAATAATTGTTAAGAGAGTAACGGTAGGACACAGCACCAAACTAAAGCCTTTGTCAAACAGACAGGTGTGACGAATGCGAAGCGTGACGTTTTTATTTGTAATGTATGGAATTGTTTGAATCCACTCACATAGAACAGCGAAAGCGATCCGATAGCGTGACAGAACTATCGGACTGACTTCTCGCTTTGGTTCGGTATCTCTTCTGAAACGCTTCGCTTTCGCCTGTCTGTTTGACAAAGGCATAAATGCGATAAATGAGGTTATAAAATCGATTTAAACAGGATCCATATCGATACGTATGTTTACTTAATAATTAAACAGCGAGACTCGAGCCTTCGATTCCTTATTCTCTTGGCACAAATACTTATAAACAAAGAAACTGTGGTTTTTCTATAAAATGCGTCATGAAAACAGAAGCCAGGTGACGACATTACACTATTAAAAAAAAAAACTGAAGATGTCAACAAAAAGTCTTACACTATATTACCATTCATACAACATACTGAATGGCTGACACAGACTAATAACACAATAGAATCGTAAGTTTTTACGTTCCCATTCTAGCTTGTAGTCAATGAATTAATGAATCAGCTCTGAGATACTACGTAAAGATTATAATGGCTACTATTAACGTAGACATGTTATTGTTTCTGTATTTATGGATGGAAATAGCCATTTTCATATTATGAGTGACCGACTATATTATTTTGTTGAAGTGGAAATCGTCAAAATCAAAATCAAAAGTTTTTATTTCACATAGGCCCATGAGGGCACTTATAAAACGTCGACAGTAGGTGCTCAATGGATGTCCTCCGCCCCCTCCGGCTCCGTTAACCGAGGAGTCTGCCAAACTTGTAATGATTAAAACCACTCCGGTGTTCTATCACTATGATGTTCTAATCATAACCCAAATCATGGTCTCTGGAATCCAAGCGTCGGGAAATCTGTTCAGCCCTTAGAGCGTGAATAGGGAAAAGTGATGTAAAAACCGAATAATATGGTCTTTGTTGGCCATCGTAGTGGATTTTGGATTAAAAATAATGTTATATTTTTATAAATATTATTTTCCACGCTAAACATGTTACATTACTTAATTTAGACGACTTTGAAACAAACAAAATCATGCAAACGACTCTTTAAATCCTTCTTAATGCTTGAAAGGCTCCACAGCGTCTCTCGTTTCTCCTAATGTTGATAATAACAGACCATCATCTCAAGTAATTGTTATGATAATTACAAGCGAAGCCTCCTGAAGCCTTTGAATTCAACGAAAACTGAAGTTTTAAGTGACGCTTATAAAGTTTGCGAACAATTCGATGTAAGAGAACAGCAGGTAAGTACTTAAGTGCGATGAAACGAGGCCGGTGTGTCTTGGGAAATTTGATTAAAAAAAACATGTGAAACGCTTTGAAATCAAAGACAAGCAATCAAATTATTGCTGAGAGATTGTTTGATCTCGTGCGAAACATACATTTTTACAGCATGGATAGTGTTATACCAAAAATATACTACACGTGAACTAACTGACGTAAGCCGCTAGGCATAGAGGAAATTACTCGTCCCAATAAATAAAATGTTCAACAAATTCGCTCAATCTATTAAAGTAACACCCCATTTTCCTCAACAAACAGGATTATAAATAAGATAAATTAAACCATTATATAAAACTAACTACGACACGTATCGAGTAATGACTGGGTGGCACCCCTAATTAGAGTCTAACAAGAAAATAGTTGTTAAACTTTGGCGCGAAACGACGCCATCTTGTTATTTTGTCCCGAAGGGCCAAAATGTGAACGAGATAGAACCGGAAAATATAATATAAGATAAACTTTAGAAACGAGGTTCTTTGAGCGAAAGGACCAAGTTTTTTTCTCAAAATATGTACAGTATAAAGTGATACATCTTGTCGGGAAGTTGTGAATAAAAGGAGTAGCATTTTGTTATCTGTCAGAAGTTTTGGGTACTAACCGCCTCGGGGAAACTCCCACTTTCCTTTCCTTGTCCTTTGATATTTATAAAGATCGCTTTACGGTGATGAGGTGCAAAGTAAATAAAGTTGTGTTTTTTTTTTTTCTTGTTTTTATAACGTACCTAATTTTGGAAACGGACAAACAACGATCCTTCCTACTTTCTTCACACCCTCAAAAAGAGCGTAAAATGCAGCATTGTGAGACCTATAATGTTTCAGACATTCATAGACTCCAGTGACTGCTTTCCATAAGGCGGGAAACAACTAGTACGAGTAGGTCTGTACGTTCGTTCAAATTGATCTTATCAAACTGATTCAAATCAAAGGAAATAGCACAAAATATAATATCAGAAATTCTTCATTTAACACAATTTTCATTCGTGTTCTCTTGTACCCCTTTTCCGCCATAATCTCACTTTAAACATTCTCATTTAACCGAAGTTAGGCCGAACATTAAACAAGATTACATTACTCACTATAACTCATCCTGGAGCGGAGATTAGCAGCTTACCTGTAACAAAACAGACAGTTATCGAAAACGTTGATTAATTTCAAACAAAGCCACCATTACAAGGGTCCAGGAACTGGGCTACATTCAGATAAACAACAGATCGTTTGCGAAGGTTTTTGTTTCTTGTGTTTTGAAGTGTGAAGGAGCATTTCTTGATGAGTAACCATCTATTAATTGGTCAAGGTATTGCTGTGGATTTTGATTTGAAACAGACAGATACTACAAGCAAAATATGGACAAAAGACAACAAATACCATAGTCTCGATATTAATGGGAAATGCTGTAAATTTTCCCATTATAAACGTCCATCATCGCCTTATAATTGACTTACAAAGTTACAAAGCAAAACATCATATTATTAGGTCAGTATTTACACCTTTTATTTTAATCTACACGCTACGCTAGGGCCGAGCGACGTTTAGCGGGACGATTTTTATACATTTTCATAGGATGTTAGTACGCCACGGCTACGCCACGCTAGCGTCGCGCCATGCCAAGGTCGCGGTTTGGCAGCGCCTTAAGGCGAGGTTGCAGTACAGTGTAAAAATGTATATGGACTCACGACCTCATCCCAGCCAAAATTAGAGCGAAGTAACCCGAATTTTAAATATGTTTCTCTTCTTGTAGAAAAACAAAACAGCAATAATAAAATGTGTTTTTACCATTTTTCTTTAAAATATAAAGCTCTAACGATTATTCCTAATCGTGTTATCATTTACTTGAGAATATGTTCATTTTCTGTGTAATGATTTTTATTTATTAAAAATCTATCATTTTATTAGATTTTGAGACGTTCAAAAATCTTAAAAGTACTGCAACCCTTAACAGTAATTCAATATCACGTTAACACAACTCGTCTCGCACAAGCGCTGAATAAAAATATTAGTTAACGTAGAAATGTTATTATTCTATGTGAGTCGTTCTCAATCCATCGATTGAGAAAACACAGACGCTCGATCTACAGAATTTAACTTCGTCAATTTCGTAAATCGAATTTGTGTTTCTAACTTAATCTGATCTAATCAATCAAGAGTTTATAACTTTGGTAAATATAAGAAAGTTTACGTAAGTAATGATTGTGTGACGATGAAAAAGACGTTATATCTAATACTGGGCAAAAAGGCTTCGGCTTCAAGCTAAATATAAATTCAGGGAAGGGACCCAAGGGTGTCGTTAGATAAATAATAATTTTCCTTTAAGACTCTTTGGTAGAAAAATTAAAAAATATTCACTGTCCTTACAAAGGACTTTTTGAGAATCTTTCACGAATGGACCGGTGTCACGAATCCTGATAAGCGTTCCACCATGTTGAGGAAATGCAGAAATTTTGTGTCATCTTTCTTAGCGTTGCGTATTTCTATGGTGATAGAGACGTCTAAGTCATAAATGAGCCAAATTCATCATTCATCATGAGCCTATAAATGTTACCATTGCTGGGACACAGGCCTTTGAGTGGGCCATAATCCATCACAGAGCCCAGTGCGGATTGGTAGATGTCACATAACATACTCACGATATTTTCCTTCATCGTTTTGAGAGCAGTAGTGAGGAGCTCGTGGCTAAATAAATACCGATCTTCCGGGTTAAGCCGCGCTTGCCGAGGTTGGTCTGTGGATGGGTGACCATCTGTCTTAGCGAGTTTCGTCCGTGCCTCGGAAAGCACGTAAAGGCGTTGGTCCCGGCTGTCATTTGTAGATCTTTTACTGTTAGTCAGAAGCTCTATATATATAAGTCTGACAACCAGTGTTACCATGGAGTATTGTATTACCTAGTTACTGGATTGTGGAGGTCCGACAGGCAGTCGCTCCATGTAAAATACTGATATCCAGCTGCATCTGGTTTGACGGGAAGCCGACGCCAATATAGTTGGGAAAAGGCAGATGATGATGATGATCTTTTGAGAGCAGTAGTGATGAAATAAATTACGCAAAGTTATGCGAAGCCACGACCTACAACTCGTAAGTCGGGGCCTATACCACTGTGCCACCACTGGTCCTACGCTGATTAAGTTCATAGCATATTAAATAACTTAAATCGATATCCTAAAGAAAAGGGTTTCCTATTAAATTCAAATTGAAATAAGAATCAGTCCACTGCACCGATTTTCCGAAATACTAAACTAATAAAAACATAAATCGAACACAGAACATGTCTACAATCCAATAAAATCTATGCAAACGAATGAAGACCGAAACTCGGTTTGTCCAATGATATGAACAAGTGAAGCATAGTTGTAAATATGGCCGCCCTTGACATATTTGGAACATGTCCAATATGCGTTACTTTCCCTTTTTTATACAACATGTCTATGACAAGGTCGGGGTGATTGAACTTGAAGATTGATGTTTATTTTTGTGGTTCAACCGACTATCAAAGGTTGAGTGACTATCGGAACAGATGGACCTACTGAATGACACGACTGACGAAGGAAATTAGGAGCTAGAATAAAGAGAATGTTTAAAATGCGGAAAATTGACAGCTATAACTTTTTAGAGTAGGAATATCTTAATTCCATGAAAATAACGAAAGAAAAGGTTTTTATTAAACACACACAGGACGAAAGAAATAACAATAAATTAACTAGATAAAATTACAAAAATTATAAAAAGAACCGTAAAAAAATTATATTTTTCTTGTACGAGGCCAAAAGGTCCCTATCTAAGTAATGACATGACATGTCGTTACTAATGGTCCCTATCTAAGTAAGGTGCTGTAACTTTGTTTCTGGACATTGGTACTATTTAACATTTAGGTAGTAAAGTGGAACCTAAGGTCGCGAAGAGCACACGTAACCATACCCCCGCTTTTATGCTAGGCGGAAATTGAACACTTTCCCGAACAATACTATAGCATAGTAACAGAGTTACTATTAGAGCCAGAACTCAGCGAGTTAGCGACTATCGGTAACTACTCCAGCTGACCTTTCCGAACGCTTGCCTTCAAATTATTAGGTTATTGGCTAGTAGTAATTTAGTTATTGGTCAGTTTGAGAGTAGTTGGACATAACAGGTTCATAATTGGTTTGTAGCAAGAGTTAGGAAGGTTCAAGGACGAACTATATTATTATGATTTACGAAATTGATTACTCATTCTCACTTTTCGCAAAATTGGTAAATGCCACACAAACTATCACACCATTTTTTGGCAAGAATTTAGGCAGTTATACTTTTGTACAACACCCATATTTTCCAGCAAAGTATTCTTATGAAAATGGATTATCTACATAGCGTCAAAGCCAGAGGATATGATGACTTCATGCTGTATAATGTATGTTATTATTGTTTGACGATATTTCATACATAATATTATTAATACGTAAGTTAGTGAGGATGGATGTACCTACTGTTTGTTACTCTTTCACGCAAACACTACTTGGATTTCGATGTTTGCAACACAGATAGTTTATAACCTGGATTAACACAAAGGATAGTTTTTATCCCGATTTTTTCTTCCCGTGAGAAAATTTTCCAGTTGTAGCAAGCGAAGCCGTTGGCAACAGCTAGTATTACATAAAACAAGCCCATATTTTACGTCAATAATAAATCTATTAATTTAAACTTCTACAAACTCCACTTTTTTTATGTATTAATTAGGTACCTTACTCTGATAACTGCTCATTACAGTAATCGATAACATTAATTAAATAAATATTTATAACACTATTAACAATAATCATTCACTTTTGTTTCATAACATAATAATACCGGTTTGATAACAGCTATCTGAATTCTGTTCCTGTTAGCAAATTTAGTAATCTATGTTTTATACACAAAGTAATTTAGCTGTGTTTATTGGGTCAGTGTGTGACCGCTTTATGAGCCCTCCCACCCAGGCCAGGGCGGGAGGGACTGTCAGACTTGTACTGACTCAAATCCACGGTGTCCTTCACTAGCCCTTTACGTACCGGGATCACGGTAATGGGAAAGTCCCGCGACCCCGGCAAACCATGGTAATAATAAGCAAAAACTACCAATTTAGTTTCCCCGCCCCACCTGAAGGACCAGCGGAAAATTCGTTGTACTAACTACTTACTATTTTTTAATGTAATTTATTTAATGACGTAGTCACTAGCTCCACGTTAAAAGGACTTTAGTCGTGTCGCAGACAAGGTAAAAATCGTTCGTTTAAAAACATATCGCAGTTAAAAAAGAGCTTCAATTGTAAGTAGGGTCTGTCAAATTCCCAGTAACTGGGAATTTGACAGACCAAAAACATACACTAGGGAAGACATGGACACTACAACGGACTTACCAGAGAATCATGACACAAGAGTGAACGCATATACTCGTACTCAGAAGTAGATGGAATAAGGCTATCGATGATAATGTTTATGAAAGCGATGAAAAACGAGTAAATCATTGCTTTGACACAATAAACGGCATGATAACAATTCCTGGACATGCCTTTATCCACCAAACTTATTATCAAATAGGTAAAAGAGAGCCATGCCATCAGCCAGTGATTGTCCCTCTGCAGAGTAAAAATAGCAAGCAGCTTTATATCAGCTAATAGCATACAACATAAACCCCGCAAAAGTAAGTTTATAGACCAAAGAAAGTTTCTAAACCGAAATCGAAATAAAAGAATACCAAAGTGCAACTAGTGAAGAATCTCAAAATCAAAAACGAATAGAATTCAACCAATAAATAATCCACCACAAAATGAGATAATCCCTGACAACAGCACATCGCCACGTCAGCCCCAAGATGAGTCGACGAGTTAACTAGATATAGATACGAGATGAGTCGCGATCGATCCCGACCTTATGAACGATACTAATAATATTACCTCCGCCGGTTAACGGCAGAGTATTTATGGTTGCAGCTTTGACATTAGACCCGAGTGCTTTATAAACTGGTGTATTGGTGACGTTAATGGTGTATTTATAGTTTAAATGCGAATGAATAATGTTGTTTGGGATCTCTCTACTCTCTTTGGTGACGGGGAAAAGAGGGCGAAAAGTATTTAAAAATTTTGTTCTTGAGCAACCCAATCAGCCATCCGCCTACTCATGTTTAATCCACAGTTAGTGAGTAAGTGGTTGATACAAATAAAAGTCATCCATTCGATTATTAGCGACAACGCACAGCGTAAACCAGGGCACAACCATTCATTTTATCATGAAAAAAAGAATTAAAAGGAATTTTGAAAATTACTCTCCTTGTAGATTAAAATTTGGAAATACATCATGTTTGCTATGGTGTAATCCCATGAGCCTCAGTTTGTAAATGGTTATCTTGTTATAACTTCCGGGACTACTCATTACATATCCTTTATTTCTCGTTTTCCGTTCATAAAGAGCAGAAACCACAAAGTTCCCCCGTACCATACATAACAAACCTCACACGGTCCGCTAATTAGTCCAAATCAAACACCCACCGAAACTTAACATCAACAAACCCTAATTCCCGTCTAAACCGCGTAATGAGCTGAAAACCAACCGATTAACTAAATGCTAATCCACTTAATTACCGACACGTACAGTACACCCAAATAAATCTCGCTACTGTTTGAAAACTAATACATCTTTTTACTGTTTCCCGACATTTTCGGAACTGATTTACATAAAATAACTAAGTATCGTTGTACCCGCCATCATTTCCAAGAAACGATGTTGATTTAAAATCAAGTTATTGTGTGAGAAAACTCGGGATTTCGTGGAATCTTGTCTGTATTTGTTTCATTCCTTTTGTCTATCACCGAGGTTATTCAACTGGAATCGTCTTTAATAGCAGATCTATCAGACTAATAATCCTATCTTTCAGTTATTTACTCTCTTTTCTTCTTTCCATAATTCGCAATCGCACATCTTCTCTGGCCCTACAGTTTGTCCAAAAACATGCAATCTTGGTTTTGCCACTGATGACGACGTGAACATGGCAATTTTGAACCAAAATACATTTTTAACTCTGAGGTGACTGTGACACTAAATCCATCATCTGGCAAGCACCTATTAATTAAAGCATTGACTATGGGGATAGCATACCCCCGCGCCACAAACTCCATCGGCAATGCCACCGGCATAGCAGGACGTTAATGCCCTTCCTCTTCAAACACACCTCATCAAGAACCTCGTCTCTCCAAGGTAACACCCAGCTGCACCGTCACACCGTTAGGCTAAGTGTTGCAATGAACCCTTGCGTATGGATCGCGAATGCAGATCACGCGGTGAAGGTCGGGTCAGGCGCGTTGAGTGCTTGCCAACTCACAAGCCGGCCTGCCAACTTTGTGCGCGTCACCGCACTGATAGTGAAATTGCATACGTTACTGAAAAAGCAGAGATCAGTGACAGTTTAGTTAATTGCAGATATAATTATGAAGATGTAGGCTCAATACTCCATGTTATCTACATTGGCAGTGCAAAGATCATTTTGAATACTGTTTATTGGGACACATGGGGAGTTATAGGTGATTTGCCATAGTATGCGCTACAGTTCCATCCCATAAACGTATGTCTTAGCCGGTTAGTGGTAGATTTTGACAGGCCTGTTGGTCTAGTGGTTAGTGACTCTGACTGCTATGCCGGAGTTCGTGGGTTCGATTCCCATCCAGGACAAATGTTTGTGTGATGACACGATCATTTGTTCTGTGTCTGGGTGTAATTTATCTATAATATGTATGTATTTAGAAATATATAAGTATGTTTATCAGTTGTCTAGTACTCATAACACAAGCTCTGCTTAGCTTGGGACTAGATGGCGTTGTGTGATAGTTGTGGAATATTTATTTATTTATTTATTTGTAACTAGCAACACCCTCCCACAAGTGAAATTTGAAATCTGTGTCTTGTTTAAATGAAATTCTTTAGTAAGACCAAACTTTAATCGGTATACTTAAATTTTCATGTTATTAAACTAAAGAAATCTAGATAGGTTAATAAAATTATCACTTTGGGCCGTATCAGAAAACCAGCGCTATGACATTTTTTTTTAAATATCGCAGCATATGCTGAGATAATAGCCTTTTGGCCTCGCACAGGACTTGTTTTTTTTATACAAATTTGTTTCCTCTGTTATTTTTTTCATGTAATTTTATTGGTTCGGTCCTGTGTGTGTCAATAAACTTCTTTTCTCTCCTTCTTCCTTTTTTAAATAAAGGAACTGCGGAGAAGCAAAAATAATTAAGTGCAAGAATAAAAGAAAACATAGTTATGCTTTATTGATTCTGATGCACAACTGAACAGCGCCAATGCAGCTGAACAATTAACAACAATCAATGGAATGGGTTTACCAACCTTAACAAATATAAACGTGCATCCTACTTTAGAGGTTATCAGAAGATCATCTGTATTGTTTCATTTTGTCGATCAATAATACAATGTCTCTAGAACAGATAGATAGATAACATACTCTTTATAATCCACACCATACAAATTACGGGTTTTTAAAAATGTATCTTATAAATAATGTGACACAATAGGCGACCTTATCGCTAAAAGCAATCATTTCAAGACAACTTTTGGATGGGTTTGAGAAAGAAAGAGAAACAACACTGTAGGTAGTCTGTGGATTATTGACAAAAGTAAATTATCGTGGGACGACGCCCACTCTGACCAAATCATCAAAGAGTATTGCATTAATAAAGTATTTTGTAGGTTATTCTACTAAGGATATTTCGTAGAACTTCCCAAATCATACGTTCCGACTAATAACTATTTCAATTAATAAACCAAGAGGACAGATAGTAGTTGGTTGCCCTATAAACGTAAGGACAACATTGTCACGATGAACTTTCTAATCTGTTAAAAGATTTATTGTAACAAGAGGAATAATAACTTATCGTGAAATTGTGACATAGAAGATTTCTGTTACCACTAGTTAATATTGAAAATGTCTGAGTATGTATTGAAAAATTTTCACCAGGCTTGGATCTTGCGAAGGGCTAGTATTACCACACATTGATATTTGAACCAAAAGGGTTTAAATATCAATGTGTGGTAATATTTGTCTGGGTAATATGCTAGTTGATCTATACCTAAGTTAGAATTAAATGCATAAATAAACTGATATACATGAAATATCGTTTGAAAGATAAATAATATCCATCACCAGGGCAATCAACGACCGCCAAACAACAGAACAACAACCATGTAATCAACTAACTAATAACACACCAAACGCTGTTATTACGGACCATATTACAAGTTTCCCGCTTGTTAAAATATCAATATTTTAAACGTATTTTATTACATGCTATATATAAGCTGAAGATTTTGTAGTAAAAAGTGAAAGAATAGACAAAGCAGTAATAGCAGAAACTTCAAAAGAAGAAGACCAGAATGCAGTAAAGGAAGTACTATAACAAGAAATACTTAAGACTTTAAGCAAGATTGCAAGAAACTAACTGTGAAATGGTTTACTAAACAAAAGTAACAAAATGTAAAGCTTTGGGAACTAAAACAAAGAAAAGCAAGAAGTTTTTGTTGTATCAGGTGGACTAGAGAAGAAATACAGCAGTAATTGTTAGTTTCATTTTAAAGGAACTGAAAGATCAAGGGGTCGAGCTTAGATTTTAGAATGTCCAAATTCTTAGTATGCCACCGAGAATTTTCTAGTACACCAAAAACACGGCAGAAAAATCACATCTCCAAAGAAAACCTTTCAACGTGTGCGTGGCGCTCATTCACACATTTATGAAAGTGCATGGCTTCACTAAAGATGTTACGTTTTGTTTTGAACACGGAATATGGACATTTTATAACCTAAAAGGCCTAGGATACACGTGGAAATCTAGTTCTGAAGACGTATTGTGCAGAAAAAATCTTAAATCTCCTGACTGAAAAAGTTTCTGTGGACTATACATTTTGAATTCTTCTAGACTAGAACAGAATTCCTTTAAAAGTTTCCAGTAAAATATCGACAATGACTCATAGTAAGTAATTGTCCTTGGAAACCGGACGTCACCCGTCCTGATACGGAAATTAAAAGCCGTACGCGCGTAAAAACGTCGGCTGAGGGAGATAGAGCGATTTCTACTACGGAAAACAGCGTTAGTTAGAACGGTACTTTAAGTGAGAAAAACATTAAATTGAAGAATCGAAGGATCAAGATATTCAACCAAATGATCAAATCTCCCATAGGACCCTGTTTAAGTGTACCACCAGCAACAAGAAGACGAATAAGTCAAAATAATGTATAAAAGAAATACTTAAAATTTTTGCCATTTTTGTAGGACAGTACCTTTAGCTCCACCCAGGGAGAGACGACTCATTTGATGACATTACCATGAAAAAAATACGAAATGGCTAAAGGCATTTACATGTATTAGTATGTATTAGTAAAGCTTGACTCGCTGTCCGACCATGGACCATGCCTGGGTCGACGGCGCGGTGTGTTCCACGCGCGCCTCAAGAAGTGTCAGCATAGTGACGGGGCCTGTAGAGGGCCAAAGCCTGCCGGGGTCGCGGGACTTACGAATTACCGTACGTAAAGGGCTATTCAAGGACACCGTGGGTTTTAGTCAGTCAAGTCAGACAGTCCCTCCCGCCGCCCTGCCCTGGGTGGGGGGACTCATTTGATGATTTTACCACGAAAAAAACAAAAAATAGTGTCAAAGATAACACTAGAACAAACTTTTGGAAGGTACATGACATATCAGCAGCATCAAGAAACATTACTATTCTGATTTCCAGTTCATTTCGTTTACTATTCTGACAGTATCATAGTTACTGCTAGCATCTCTATCACATACTCTATCAAAAGCTATTAATAATAGAATCTCAAATAGTGTCTGTAAAACCTTTCCTATCTGTTCTGTTTCAATCCCTGGAATCTCCAATTTCTTAGGTTTGGTTCCATTATTTCCTTACGATATTCCACTTGGATTTGGGTATAGGTATTTTCTATATGTGAAGTCAGTCAATACTACGGCATTTTCAACGTAATCCTGTATAGGTGTCTGGAGGATAATTCTATATGTAATATCTAGGCCTAAAGTCGTACTATTTGAAATATGATGTGCTGTCGTCGAGGTGACGTCAAATACCGTTATTCATCCCAGGCTTGAATAAGTTCGGAATCTATTCTAGACGTAAGAAACGTGATTGCTGAAGTAGAAAATCGAAAACCTTATAACCGAAGTAAAGAATATTGGTTTCAAATACCCGTTCCTACGTTGGCTACTCGCAACAAATGTAACTTGTACTGCAATGTAATGCAACATCATAGTAAAAAGTAAAAGCTACCTGACCAATTAAGGACTCCACAATCTAGAGAAACAAGATTTCTTTTAAAGCCATAAACTGACGTAACCGATACGTACTCGAAGCTACGCTGGAAACCAAACAACACTCTAAAGTTGAAGTGGTAGGTTCTGTACTGTTTGACGAAGAGTGTCTTTAGGTTTCTTCTTGAAAGTCACTGAAGAATCTATATATATAAAAGGAGAACTGACTGACTGACATATCAACGTACAGCCGAAACTACTAGGGCTAGGAATGTGAAATTTTGCACACGGCTTCCTATTATAATGTAGGGGAGCACTAAGAAAGGGTTTTTGGAAATTTAACCTTTAAGGGGGTGAAAAGGGGATTTAGGAAAGTACGTAAACCACGCGGACGAAGTCGCGGGAAAAGTGCTAGTGTATTATAAACAGAGATGGGTTTATGTTATGGACAAATGCGCCCGGCATTGAATAAACGCCCGATAAATGCCCGTAAACGCCGATCAAATGCCGTTTGCCTGGGCTTCTGGCATTTCTGCTTGATTTTTGAATAAACAAAGGTATTCGTTTTTTTTTGCACAGTAGCCGGGCATTTACTTGGGTATAAACTCATTTGTGCCCAACTAGCTGTTCCCTGCGCTTTCAACCGCTGGTCAGCTTCTCTTGGTCGTGGAGTGATGTTATAAACTTTTTCCGATAAATGGGCTATCTAACACAAAAATACTTTTTCAATTCGAACCAGTAACTAAAATAAATAAATAAAAACCATCTCCATATATTTTTTTTTTTGTCGTGATAAAATCATCAAATGAGTCCTCCCACCCAGGGCAGGGCGGGAGGGACTGTCAGACTTGTACTGACTAAAATCCACGGTGTCCTTCAATAGCCCTTTACGTACCAGGGTCACTGTAATCCCTTGGTCCCGCGACCATCTCTATATAGTTAGAGATGGTTTGAGGGCAAAAACATTCTGCAATCGAAAGCATTCTTATTTCTCGTAACTGCAGATTGAGACTATATTCCTACTGTCTCAATAGCTTTTTTAAGCACTTCTACAAGTTAGTGTGATGATAAACAAGGCTTCCACTCAAGAAGCAAGCTATCTACGTGCAGTGAAGTGGGCCAATGCATGCACACACGCGATCCACTATCTTTAGCCATCACGAGTTGTACGGAGTGCAGTGTTTAACCAGCCATTAGCATTGTTTAGCTTCTAAGTTCAGCTGAATTTTAGAAGCTGAATAAGTAAGTACTTTTGGTAGTTCGTCGTGTGTTTTTGTATTATTCGAGAGGGAACTTGGCTATTATGAGTTGAACTGAATGAAAAGTTTAGAAGAAGAAAAAAAAGAGCATTTTTAATGTGCTCTACTATAGTTAGAAATATAGTGTTACGCGTATAGATGCAACTATGGTCAATTGTTAAGTGCAGGCGGCGAGTAATGGGAAGCTCACCGCCCAATAATGAACCACGCCCGGATCGACGACGGCGTGTGGTATTCTACGCGCGACTCAAGGAACTGGCTGAAAACTGGGGGAGAGGAGGGGGACTTACTCCCACAGAGTAAAATGCCTGACGAAGTCGCATCGGGACCGACTCTGGAACGTAAAGAGCATTTGAAGGAACAGGGTGGATTTGTCAGTACGAATCCGACAGCGCCTTCCTCTCAACACAGGAGTAATCATCTGATGATTTTACAACCAAAAAAACATGGCCAATGATAATATAATCTTTGCTTTACAGGTATGAATCCAATCTGATTAACAATATCGTCGTGGACTCCTCATGTTAAAACTTTCGGCATGACGTGTCCCGCTTTTACAACTTGTAATTAAAATCAAGTACGTGTAATTACGTTCAACTTAAGTCGCAAGTATCGATCGTGTCTTCGAGTGGGTCGTCAGAGGCTGTCCAATTAGTGGCACAAGGTTGATCCTCAGTGCGACGCGTATTTGTCGGGTTCCGTCTGGGGATTAGGAGGCACGTGCTTCGTAATCACCTGTTTACCTGGCATGTGAGGAAACTGCCTGCCTTTATGGAGGAGAGTAAAACTTACTGCTATATTCGGCTAGGCTTTTTTTTTTAAGGGTGGCAAAATCATCAAATGAGTCCTCCCGCCCTTACTGTCAGACTCTCACTGACTAAAATCCACCCGTGTTTCTTCGGATGCCCTTTACGTTCCGGGGCCGCGGTATCCTGGATTAAGAAAAAATCCGCGACCCCAGCAGGCATTTGGCCCCGTAAGGGGCCCCATCGGTGACCCGTGAAACACGACGCGCCACCCACCTGGGCTTGGTCCTTGGTTGGACGGCGAGCTTACCCATTACTCGCCGTCCGCAAGCCCGCTCTGCCGCTGTGCCCTCTGCTATTCAGAGGGACAGGAAACAGGGCGTTGGAGTGTCCACCCGACAGGCTATTCGCATACGGGCAAAGAGACCCCTCAGGCACACAGTGCCTAAGGAAGAGTTTTTGCCCGCATCCCAGGGTGCACCAGCCCGAAAAACTGGTCTTCCCCCCGGACGTATCCGAGAGGGAACTCCAGTCCATGGGCGCACGTGGAGGTTTCCTGTCTTAGCACCCCATATTCGGCTAGGCTTGGCTTAGTAATAGCCTGTCAAACTTTTTTGGGTTTTGTCGGTATTTTAATGGGACACTCTTATCCTAATTTATTTGGGGCAACGCAGCAGGTGTCTTCGTCCATCTCTATTAATCGTCACTCAATTCTAAAATTTCAGTAGCAGCCTAGGCCTATTCGTACCCGATTAATATCAATAGACTCACTTCCTGTAGACAAAACATGAAGTATAATGATGTAAATAATATTCAGCGATGAGACTATTTCAGTGCAGCAGTTATGTTGTATGCAATTGAAACAAAACATTCAACCATTGTCCGGGGTCGTTAATAAATCATACTACTCGTACATTGTCACGTGCTTTATTGTAAGGTTATCTTTAAGTTACGTCTAGCGCTTTATGCTCTCGACCACCCACAATTCACCGATAAGGTAATTGAGTATCTTCGCATACTAGACGCCGAATTGTAGAACATAGTGGTGAATGGAAACACAACTAGAGAAGTAACTGGCACTAGAACTTATACTAACTACAAGAAAGTAGAGAACATCATAGATATTTCACTAAGATATTATCTGAATTCGTGTTAAAGAACAGTCAGTGTCCAGATTTCTCAGCATCATTGCACACCAAATGATAATACTTACAGTCTTTAAATACAGTGCGAAAGAACAGAGGTTGTGTAAAGAACTTTGAAAACAATCCTAATTCTATTCCAGTCCCATTCAACCTCCGTTCCGGAAAATATCTCACACGCAAAATAAATCTTTGTAATGTGCACAACATTGTATTTACCAACGAAAAACAGGTCAAAAAACAAACACCACAGTACCGTATAAATTGAACGTTGAAACGAACCCCAGAGTGGTTGGAAAGAATCCACAAATTCGCGCTAATGAGGCAGGTATTCTACGGGAGGACCCTCGTGTTTAGCGAGTTGAGGGTCCCTTTGACGGCCCTCTCGAGCCCTCTGCCGGCGGCACACAAAAAGCAGTGCCGATGTGAATTGTAGCGGTGTTTTTAGTTGTTGATTTTTGGTTGGATGAATGGGAATTGGACGAAAACCTGCATTGATACGCTTTGTTTTGTGATTGCAATAAATACCAAGCATTCTTTTTGCATTAAATAATGTCAATAAAGTATATTATTATTATTATTAATACAGAGATAGTACAAATACAAATTACGAGAAAAATGAAAATGAAAATGAAAAAAAAAAAAAATGAACTACAGATATGCCTTTGCGTACCTCTTCAAGGATTAAATTATATGTTGATGATATTTAATGTAACTTAAACCTATTTTTATCACACAATAATACTGCCCTGATAACAAAGAATGCAGTAAT
Source organism: Agrotis puta (assembly GCA_943136025.2). Taxonomy (NCBI): domain Eukaryota; kingdom Metazoa; phylum Arthropoda; class Insecta; order Lepidoptera; family Noctuidae; genus Agrotis; species Agrotis puta. Next base: position 667,993 of record OW964177.2, read on the forward strand.
CGTCATTTTTCAGATTTTCATTTTTTTCCAGAAATGGCATCCCAAGAGGTAAAAAAATATATTTTCATAAAAAAAATCACTCTAAGTATGTTTTTTATGTAATGATTTTCGCCGTCAGATGATATGAAATATGTTTTTTGCGTTTATCTCGTAACCGCCATTTTGCGATTACTGCATTCTTAGTTATGACGGCAGAATAGCCGAGGCACAACACAAAGTCAGTTGTTCAAACAAATGCGTTACCTGTATAATATTGACATTATCACCTACACTAATTGACTTTTAACTACAATGTCCCCCACTCTGTTACAAATATCTCAGGTTAACGTGTCGAAGTAGTGTTACTACGAATACGCGAATGTTTGTAAACACGCCACAGTAATACGCGAACGTAATAATCTCCAATACCGGAATAGCAACATGGTGGTAACTTACCGATTCTTACTAGAGCATTTATATTTAGCATCGATTTATTGATACACGTGGTCTCTGCGCAAACAAAAATAGAATGTCCATCTACAAGGTGGATCAGTCTGATGAAGATTCACAATACAACCCGATTCCAACCGGTCCTATTGAAAATCTATGGGGAAGACTTATGTTCAACAGTGGACGTCCTACGGCTGAAATGATGATCGGTCTATTTAGATATTAGTGAGTACTCTCCTGCACTCATCTCATATCCCCAGTTAATTTCATTGATCATTTCCAAGATCAGATTAAGACAGGAAGGCGAGATAATGATCAAAACTTTACGATTATACGAAAAGATTATACGAAATACAAGTTTTGAGATCAGAGACACAAATATGATTTCCGACTTACATGACAGACAGTAAATATACCATGAAAATTTCATGTTTTCACCCTCAAATAATCACATGTTATTGTGCCAAAAGGAGAAGTCAGTAAACATGCCAAGGTTAGTACATCCTAGGACAGAACGCAGCCTCTTGTGTCGTGGAGGGATGCCAACTAGACCTAGCCTTGAGCTACATTCTGGACCAATATTTATGGGATACAGACTACATCGATAGCTTAATTGCTTCTTGTATCAGTTTCGGTAAATCTTATGGCTTTGGTTTAATGGACAATTTAGCAGCTATTGGACGAAGTGGGTGTTTGAAAGGCAGGCAGTCTCAAAACTTTTGTAAATGTCTTTTACGAGATATTTTTTCCCTTTATTTTGCTTGAACGTTTGTTGGAAGATCTTTCGATTCTATTATTATTGTGCCACGAGTGCGTTAGCTAGAATTTATAAAGTATTTCTAAATTATGAAACGATTCCTGCCGGGGTCGCGGGACTCACAAATTACCGTAAACCCGGTACGTAAAGGACTATTGAAGGACACCGTGGATTTTAGTCAGTCAAGTCTGACAGTCCCTCCCCAGCCCTGGGTGGGAGGACTCATTTGATGATTTTACCACGTTAAAAAAAAATGAAACGATTAACGATGCAAAACTACTTACCATTAATAGAAGAAAAAAAATGTCTGCATAGCTGTTGCACTCTTACCTAAACCCTGAAAACCTGTGACTATTCGAATTACTTCTAAAGTAAATCTCACCCATTTATGGTTATTACAATAATTAATTAGCTCATTTTACTAATACCAGTAGTAACAACTTGTTCGTAAGTGTCGCGTCATTTATGAAGTCGTAATACTTGGGTCAATTTATTAATCACTGACATATATGTACGACCACCGCTTCATAAAATTAGTGGAGCTAATAAAATATTAACTAGCAAGGCAACTGGTTTACTTGGGTTAGCTGGAAATATTCTGGCTTATCCACCTACACTGGTTCGGATATACTTACTCTCAAATTAAAGATAGAGTTTAGCCTACTTTTGGCTAAGTAGATTTAGCTGAACTTTTAAAGGTTGTCGTACAGACCAGCCCAGATCTCCGATTTAAACTGATAAAGTAGAAACTCTATTAAAGCAAATAGGGATAGGATGATGTGCCGCCTGTTTATGAAATGAAAAAGTTGTTGCTATTTGTCCAATATTCTAAAGTAATCAAACTTTTATCCTATCCTGCATAAATTCAGAGAGCAAGCAAGCAAAAACAATATGCCAGGGTCGGAAAACTTTTTCCTTCTACAAGAACTAAAAAAAGACGAAGGAAGAATTTCAGAATTCGGACTGCTAACAAAGGCGATTGCCAAAACATACGGCAAGACAGAGTAATCCGAACAAACGAATCAGGAAGCACCACACACTGCCTCACCAATTCACATCACTATCCTTCCACCCTGCAAGAAAGAGTTGAAGACATCTTCCATCTCCCTTGCTCGTAGTAATGTAGGTCGCAGTGATATTTTGACAACTCAATTGTGGGTTACAGTCGCTCCCGAATTTTACTTCGGAGTCAGAAGAGGGATGAAGTACCTACGTAATATGGTATAAGTTATTATTACTACTGTTAGAAATATTGTGTCAGCTTTGTAACGTACGTATACATTTTTTTGTAGAACCGTTTTTTTTTGTACAGTCAGAAACATTTTTCTGTAGTTAATATTGATAAGCATTTTATGTGAAGTATTTATTATTTTCGAACGCTTTGTACTGTGAGTTCTATTAAATAGGTAATTGTGCCTTTTATATGTCTGTATGTAACCCTAAACAAGGTAAAAAGCCTTTTTACCTTCGCCTGAAATCCGCCCACTCAGGCGTACCACGTTAAGCCGAAACACATGAACGTAATCGATAAAATATGTCCGCATTTAAAACACCAAAAGACGGTTCCAGAAGCGATATTAAAACAAAGAAAACTTGCGATATTGGATATTGCAGTCCGGGCAAAGTTGGGGAGTGTTTGGTGCGCGATGCCTGATACCGAACTTGTCCCTACATAGCCTAACTTGGGCACACTTGCCCGCGCTACTTGCTAAGTTCTAAGATATGTCATCTACTCGACACTATCCATGTTACGTTTATAAACTTCATCCAGATAGTGAATAACCCAGTTGGATAGAGACAGTTTGTATTATCGCTTCAATTGAATCGACTATTTGCATTTCGCAAATACGCATCAATAGTTTCTGGAAGCTGAAGCAAGACTTTGATCAGAAACTAGTAGTATTTACTTAGCTGTTGATTGGTTGATCAAATCAACAACTAATAATACTAGTTGATGATTTTTTTGAATAGTGTTAATTTATTCTGCAATAATGAACAGCACATTCGATAGAGAAATGTGTTTTTTTTTTATCAATGCCGCAGATATTTTATTTATTATTCAATGTTATCAATATTGTACAGAAATGAAAAAAATAAACATATTGAAAGTTTTACAAACAGATCGTATTCGTCCCAAGCCATAAAAATAAATAAAATTTCATTGGGCAGCGCACAATATTTGCAACTCGAATGTCCAAACCAACGTCATGCATGTTCCTGATATGCACAGAGCTAACAACGACTATTTATTTGAACGGCTCCCAGCCGAATTCGATATTAAAAGTAAACATTTGTTCAAATACTTGCTTCGATCCAATACATCGCTACAGTAGCCAGTATATTGGATTGTATGCTGCAGTATGTTGGATTACGGTTAAAAAAGGAACTAAATCTAAATGTACTGCATTTGACGTTTAAAGCTGTCAATATGATTTGTATGCAGCGCCGCCATAATATGCAAAAATATACTGGGCACACTACACTAGCGATAATAGTGTTGTGTATTAGAAACGGCGCGGTTATCGGCCCACGTGACTGCGCGCTGCGGATATGTGCTAATCTTGCACAAATTCTGATAACGCATTGTCTGCCATTGTCAGTCTGCTGTGGATTGTGATCGACGGTTTTATGCGTGTTGTAGGGAAAATCAATATTTGCTCAACAGGTTTTGTGTTTGCGGAATGCAAATACCGGGAATTTAACATTCTAAAACCTTTCATTATTGTTTCAAAATTGGACTTTCTTGCTTTATTTCGGGATTTCTGTTGTAGTATTTGGAACAAGTACTAGAATAGAATAGAATTGATTTATTTGTAAAACATAGGTATTACATTGGTGTTGGGTGAACAATATTTGGCCGCTGTTTTGCCGTGTAGGCGTACAAATTTTTGACATATTTTTTTTAATTTAAACAAAAACAAAGAAACTAAAATTCACTTAAAACGAAATTAAATATTTATAAGAAAAGAAAACTACATATTTAAAAAATTAAGAAAAAACAATTAAGTCTTCATCTCAATATTGCACACAAAATATTAAAAAATATCATTAATAAATTCATCAACACTATAATAACATTTTTCAATTAATAGTGAGTAGAGGGTTTTCTTAAACTTCAAAAGGGGCATATTTTACTGCTAAGTATATTGTAAACCCTATAGTTTGTATTTATACTCACAGAACGCACATTGATGACAATTTTGACACAAGCCGTTTCAGAAAAATATAGTATACTATTTGTTTTGAAGATTGCTCGTAAAACTAATCGTTTCCAATCAGTAAGTCCTATTTGTTAAACAAAGCCACTATTACGGTGTAACGTATTACGATTGGGTAGTTAAGTAATATTTACTTAGTCAGCTGCTAACTCGTCGTGACGTGGGTGTCGTGTGTACAATCTGTGATATTTTAGCCGTACACCTTGAGCTGTATGGGCTGCTAGTAAAAATCTTGTTTTACCTTTTTTAATGGCTTGTAGTAATACTTATATTTAGTAATATTAGTATAATGAAGACCCGAGTTCACAGCTATGCCTAGTTTTAAGATATGCCTAGTATTTAATTATTGATGATATTGTTCCTAACGCGTTTTTTTTTAGAACAATCCCACCGAACCCTTATTTTTTATTGGGACAACCCACCACACTATTCCTAAACCACTACAACTCCTGAAAGCCAGAATCAACAGTGGCAACCATCAGAAAAGCACCGAGACAATGAAGCTCGACTCTCGACGTGTCCCGGAGAATGAATTTAACTGTCTTGGGTCTTGCAACGTTTATTAGAAAAGAATAGTGGTTGAGTAGGAAAATACAGTACAGCTATAGTAGAACTCAGAGCCCATATACTAGTATGATTTCTTGTTTAGAAGTTTTAGAACAAATTAATAATTTAAAATCGAGAGTGATTTGAATGTATAGATATATCGTGAATGCTCATTTACTTCAATCCCCACAATAATGATTACATTTCCTCCCATTGTTACGCTACTGCATGTTCGCCATGGAACTGTAACTATGACGTGTTACTAGTCAAATAGAGCGTTTATTAAATTCTCTCACTCATAGACATAAGTAAGTAATTATTTTCGTACGAACAGCAAATATAATTCCACCCACGCTGCCGGCTGATATTACGTTACTCCAAACATATTAACACAACTATATTATTAATACAGCAGAAATGAGAATAATAATTTATCCGACAAAGAGCTTCGTATTTCGAATATTAAAAGGAAGCAGTAGGCACGGGTCAGCTATAAATCGGATCTCGTTTAATCATTGCTGAGCTGAGCCGTATTGTCTCTGGTTCGTACAATGCATTCGCCTTTAAAAATACACAATCAGTTTCGGAATATAGATTGAACTTTGTCAATTCGATAGCTGTTTTACCTATTGATTTAATATTAATAAAAATTTAAAGTGGCGTTTCGTCTTTCATATAGCGTTTTTTAAATGTTATTTTCTTTTGAAAGTGAGATGTTTGAAATGTTAGTGCTATAGCACCCAAGTGGGACGTCTGCATAGATAAGTTTTCATTATTTTCAGTGACGTAGATGTGCTATACATACAATTGTACAACATTCTCATTGATATTTCATTAATTTTAACCTTACTGAATCCGCAAAACATGGCTATAGAATATTGTTTTAATTTCGGAGCGATGTGAACATCAACCTCATAATGGCTGCCGTTCGAAATTCGAATGAATCACTAGTGACGTCACCCGCTTGTTAATTCGTGAGTAGCGCTGCGATATGTGATTTAATAAAATAACAGTTTCGCACCGTTAACTGCTTCCATTAATTAGGTACAATTAGGATGTGATACAGATTCGCTGTCAGTTGTTAATAGTATGCTATGAAGACCTATAAAGATAAGTACAAAGTCTTTCTTCAGTATTTCAATTATTTATCTGTGGAAACTTGTAAATAACCCTTTAATACGTTTTAGTATAAATTAGCTGTACCTAAGTTTCCCGAAAAATATAGAATAAAATTTTGATAAATGCCTGTTAGGTGTATTTTTCTGGTCTGCCTATCTTTACTATTAGAGACGGTTCGTAAAATATTCCATCATTTTCTAAGAAAAATTAAAAGCAAAATAATTAAATATCTCGACGTGTACCCAAACTAATTGAAAGCTGATATTAATAACCTAATTGGATTTTCCAAAGTGTTGGTTGAGCGTTATTTCAGGCCTAATCTATCAGGTATTCTTTACACGAATGCCTCAGACACCTAGATATTATTTCGTTACCTTAAACGCAATTATTTAATTAATAAACTTGGGGAAATCGAAACTTCTAAGAATGAAATTTCTCTGTAAACGCGTTATTTTTATCAACAGTTGCCTAATGATTTACTATTTTAGATTTTCTGAATTATAAAGTGCATTAAAGGATATATTAACGAAAATTGAGTTTTCTTGAATAAAGAAAATATGTACAATTTCAACATCTATCATAATTACATTCGGTGGTATTTATGAGAATTTTCTTTGCGAAAATTCTTGGAAGAGCTAAAGAGTATTTCATAGAATAAATCAAATGACCCGCCATCGTTCACTATAATCAAGCAATCATAATTGCGATCACGTTCAACAGTGATTTACGATGCGAGACAAAGTATGTGGATGAAAATAACTGTTACATTATACGTATACATACGCCCGCCGCGACGTCGTCAATGGGTGCGCCTTATAGTTATATTATGCATATACGGTCATTTGTATGTTTAATTACATTACACAAATAAGTCAGTATTAAATTTTGATTACTTATTTCCTTATAAATGTAGGTATTAACACTATCAAATTAGGTCATTGGGTATTTAGATGGTGCACCATTGCGTCATCAGTTTAATCGAATAAATAAAGGGAATTTAATTATTAAATGTTAACTGAAGAAATGATTTATTTTACGAATAGCCTTTCCAACCATACCATCAACATAATAATGTTTGGAAAACTTGTCAGCAGTGAAAGTTAACAGGCTGGTTGTAATGATAAATTCCCATTTCAAATACACCAGCATAAGCCCTTCTTTACAGCCAAAAAGTTTCTGTTCAGAAAATTAATTTAGTTGGGCAGCAGCTTTGGACTTTGGAACACAAACTTTGTCAAATTTTTTGTTTTAATTCAACATCATACTTGGCAGCCCAATATAAAGATAAACTAGAAACAAAGTACTTTCTGTTATCTTTCCTTCAGAAAAAGAATATGAAAAACAACATGGCGGAATGGCGACAGCAGTAGCGACCACATCCCTAATCCCTACCGAAACAATCGTAATTCAACACAGTATCCCGGTGATCCTCGCCAAGTCCACAAACCCTCCCGGACATTGACCACAACAGCCAGATTAATTATGATACAGAAACTGACGTAGTTTATTGATGACTGGCTTAGGGTAGGTCGCCACTGGGACACACCGACACGTGTCATGAAAAATTACTCGTCTCCCAAACCCGTAGGCCTAATATTGTATCTAATTTATCACTGTTCCAAAATTAATTTGTAGCTGAAACACCAGGTGTTTGGTTATTAAAGCCTTTAAATGTAATAATCTCTAGTCTACGGAATATTTCGAGCAATTAATACTACTCCAATTCGTACAATTATTCTACAAAGCGTTTTTCAGGTAATTAAATACTTCTGACTTATTGAACACTTGCTTTGATGAGTGATAATGAAAAGTTAATAACGTTAAAAAGCGCCTACTCCAGCTATTTCGGAGATTAAGGCGATCAAAACATTTTACAGTCTCAAAAACCGCTGATTAGATTTTGATGCGCTTTTCATCTTTATTGTTTTTCATAAAAGACTAAAATTGTTTCATAAAGACTCGTTGCCGTCATTACTCTTTATTGAATGCGTTCAAATACGTCATTTATGAAGGAAAAGATACTGGGATTATTGACGATAAAGAATCAATATACCTGTGGTATAATAACAATATTTTCCTGGGTACTAACATTGAATTATAAATAACAAATATTATATTACAGTTTCCCTAACGCAACGTAATAGCATGAAACCTACTGTTAGATACAACATCATTATTACGTGTCTACCAAAAAACGTTCATAAATGATGAGCAAAAGACGAGAGTAACTAGTCTGAGTGTCGGAGCTTAATTAAATGAATCACTAGCACAAGTCCGTGATAACAATGGACAAATCCAATTCCCTCTCTAATTACTTATCTCGGGAGAGCAGAAGATAATGAGTGGTAGTCCGTACGCTACATCACCTAGTAACGCTCGTTGTGACTGATATTACATCATTGCGGAATAACTGTTATAAGAACTGTTACTTTAGTAACAGCACTATCATGCTCTCTGTCTATGGTGTATCGTTTGTGTTTTATGGTGTTCAGATTTTACGAGGCTTTTAAGCGAGATCGGTAGAACACTAGTTGTCAATGGTAGATTCTCTATTTCTGACGAATTTTATTAATCTACATAAGTTTTGCGAGCAAAAGCCAAGGGGCATGTCTCCTCACTTCAGCTATCCACCTCTTAAATCCTCCTTAGTATGAACTACAGTGGCTTGTATTGCGGGCTCGAGTCGACCACTGTAACAATTATCTGGCCAAATGGGGAATAATATAATAGACACATCCCAATTTACAATGCCAGTGTCTGCCTTCTGCCGTCACGCCCTACCTCCTGCAACTTCCGAGACTTGAGGCGAAGGTTAGTGCTGGGCTACATAAATTGCTCGGATATGATTCGGGTCCATCGATATGCATAGAAGAAGAATGAGTTCGAAGATTATCTACTTGTATAGTACTGCTCCTAAAGTGTTTAATATCCACAATAAATCATTACTATGGACCACCACACTTTCCTCAAAGCGATGATATCAACATTAACGTTCCAATTACGGCTGGCCTGTTGGTCTAGTGGCTAGTGACCCTGACTGCTATGCCGGAGGTCGTGGGTTCGATTCCCACCCAGGACAAATGATTGTGTGATGAGCACGATCATTTGTTCTGTGTCTGGGTGTAATTTATCTATGTTACGTATGTATTTAGAAATATATAAGTATGTTTATCAGTTGTCTAGTACCCATAACACAAGCTCTGCTTAGCTTGGGACTAGATGGCGTTGTGTGATAGTTGTGGAATATTTATTATTTATTTATTAATTTCCCCTCAGAACACCTCAAATAAGCCTGCAATGTTTAGTTAAGTGAAAATACCGCATCAATCATTGATTTTCCCGTTGGTTTAGCTCACAACATAAAAGGTTCTGTTTGAAGGATATAATATTTATCAGCGCTATGCAGCGCTGGAAGATAACGCGACGGCGCGATACACGGGGCCCGATATCGTGCTCAATTTACTACATATTGGCTAAACGTTGCAGAATGCAGCTTACTTTACTTGGCTTAACAAAAGTATATTATTTGAAACTTGGGAAAACGTGCCTAATTAAACGAGGTTCTCCGAGGATTTGCCTTTTATATTATAGGGGGCGTAGTTTTGGTATCTAGAATCGCTACTACGTGGATAAACACAAAACGATTCGCTCCTCGGGGAAAAATATTCTAATAGCGTTTAATTTTAGCATTTTCAATGAGTCAGTAGCTAGAAATCAATGTTATCCGATAAACTATTTAACAGTCTCAAGTCTGATATTATAAAAACCTGTTTTAATCAATAAAACGATAAATCCTTTTGTTATGAGTCACCGTTGCCCTGAGGCTGTGGGGCGGCCACATCCAACTGTGAACTCGTGTTTGCTTACATCATACCGTATTAAAAATAAATAGCGACGTGCTCGGAATGACATTGTTTTCCTTTTATCTTTGTTACTAAATATCGGGCCGATATTCTCTATTTGCTACTACAAATACTCAGTATAGGTTTAAGCTGACCATACACGCTTGGGTGTACCTGATAGGCTGATAGGTTTACTTGCACAGTTCAACTGTACAGGTGAGCCGCATGTGCATGTTGCCTATGGGTGTGTGTGGCAGTCGCCTGCATAAGTGTCAGTTTTCCAATGATTGTTAGGAGGAAAGCCACGGGTCAGGACTCTCTACTGTGGGCACAGTTCCCAAAGTAAAATTACCTTTTCTTCAATAAAACCAACAAAAAAACTTATTAACGCTGCTGCGTCGAGATCAAGCGTCATTACCGGTGCCATAGTTTCAACTGGGAGTTTGTACAGACTTGCCGGTCCGTGTATGAGGGTCTCTATAGGGCTCAAGTTCATCTTTGCTGATAAACTTGCCAGGTACACCCTAAACTGTATGGCCAGCTTAGTTTCATCATGCCATGGCCAGCTTTAGTTTCATGAAATCTACGACCACGACTTGCGTTGTATTGGGGTTCTTACTAAAATTACAGGTATTGAGATAGGTAGGACCTATTTGTAATTTAAAAAGGCACAATGACTCTTTCTATCGCACACTGAAACAAGCAAGAGATTTTTGCAGGATACATTTAAGTGAAAATATACCTACATATAGGTAATTTATAGTGTAAGATCCGGTTTTATGGTTTTATTAGAAATATGGAATAAGGGGCTTTAATCCATCCCGAATACAATTCGGAGGTTCATTAAACTTTTAGCCACAAATTCGTGGAATTCCCACACAGTTCACAAAAGAATTAGCTAACTAAAAATTGTTTTCCCTCATAGATATTACAGCGCCCGAAAATGGCTCGCTCCGCAAATTCGGGCAAAGAAAGGGAAAAGTTTTAAAAGCATACCGCTGTTCAAATTCAATGGAGGACGATCACAAATAAATGTTTGTTTTCCATCTTCTGTTACGACCGTAACGTAATTTACTATTTAAGAGTTTGTTCATTAACTTTAGCGTCCAGATGGGCCCAAAAACAGAGGTGCTTCAACAGAACTTTTCACAATAACCAGAACTTGGAGGAAAATAGCAATCTGCCGAAGTTCGCTCCAAAGAGATTTAAAAGAGTTCTCTCGAATGTCGTTTATTATAAGTTTGCTTCCACTTTTACGCTATCGATCATTAACATTACCCGTGCTAGGCATTTGGACCTTGACATGCAAATGTTTTACTTTCCTGATTTCAGGAAGTTTACGTTATAATGAGAAAGTATTTTAGTAGCGCCATTTTTTTGTGAAGAGAGGGTAGTTATGCCGTGAACAAAAAGAGGAAAATGATAACTACCCTAATTGTTGTCATTTTCGTTTCAGTTTATTTCTAAATGATTTCGTGGACTTAATTAGTCTCTGCCGTTTCTACTCGTATCAAGAATCCTGCCAAGTATATTTCTCAAATTCGTATTTTATGAATAAAAATCTTATTTTGTGCATTTATGAGGCAAAAGTTAAACGACAAAGGGCAAAGGTATTATTAAGTGCAGCCGTTATCTAATCTGTTATCAGTTCAATATTATGATCGCTATTCACCGCCTACAGGTGTACATACTGTTCAGTAATCTGACTAAATATAATATCAACCTAACAGACGCTACGTTATAATATATTAAAATTGCCTAATCGTGCTTCCCCGCACTTTCAGACTGCCGTGCTCAGTAAGCAGATTACCAACATTCAGTGTAATAATGCCAATAGATTAAGTAGATGGTCAAGGCTGCTCACTGACGTAAGCTAGTAACGGCATTCACGAACATTGTGCAGAACGCCACTACGAAATAGTGAGATACACATTACGCGAGGAACACGTTCTTGGCTAAAGAAATGTCAACAAAGTTGAGTCATAGCCGATCTGTCGGTGCAGCGGCGAGAGTGGCGATCTGTTGTGATTGTTTTGATATGCACGTCGTCGTCGCAGTGGCGGCGTGCGTACAGTTTACACAACAGAGGCTGCACGCGCTGGCCGTCGCGGCTAAGCAGAGTGCCGCCACGTACGGCACCGGCAGCAGAGCGTGGTCGCCCCTCTCCCCAGGCCCGCAGCCGCCTCCTCGCGTGCCGCTCATCGCCATTATCTGCGGGACCTTGGGCCGCGCCGCGCGATAAAACACTCACCTTTTTGATTTGGAAGTGGTCGGGCCGCAGAGTCTCCTGGATCTCCTGCTCCGTGCCTCGCGGTGCCGCCTGCACCGAGCTGCGGAACCCGTCCAGCACCCCCTTGAACGTGAACTTCTTCATCGCGAATAATCGAGTAGCGGGTCCTTTGTCCGAAGGCCGCTCGCGCCGGCCGCGGCTACATCACAGCCGTCCGCCGCGGACAGCGAGCCGGTTTTGGCGGAAGGAAGGTCGGTCGCTCCCGCGCTACACTTGGTCGCTACTGCGCAGGGCCGCCCGGGGCCGCCGCCGACGCCGACACGCGCCCGTCACGCCGACGATCGACGAAAACTAGGCGAGGCACCGCCTCCGGAATGTACGGCAATGCGGCTTCACTGACGGATCGATAGCCTGAACAACGGAGTACACACGCGCACTGGCGACACGCTGTCAGCGAGGCCGACGCGGACTGGCCGGAAAGAGCACGACACGACCGATCGATGCGCTCAGCCCCGCTCGGGAAAGAGATGAACACATATTGCGCATGTAGGCACGTCTTGCGGAAGAAAAATTTCACAGCTGATAACTAAATAGTTCTGCATGCCGCCACAGGGTGGCGCGCGCATGATAACAACATTGTGACATTTTTCATCTGTCAAAATTGAAATGTCAAACCGGCTAGCATGCATTGGAGTAGTTCGCTTGTCAAGATACTTGTTTTTTTGGATTTTTCTACACTCTATCTTCGTATTATCGGTGATTTTCCGGCTGAAATATACACAGAATGTCGTATAAAGTGATAACGAGATGTTTCAACACGCTAAGTTATGTGGAGACCTTCAAGAAAATCCGGGACCGACCCGCATACAGGTTTTTTACATCATCATTTATTACTCTTACACTTATACTTTTCGGTGAAAAAGCAAAGCGAAGCCTTATTATCTCTTCATACGTAAATTATGTAATATTGCTGTTAACGCGTTTGATGTAGAAAAATATTGAATAGTAAAGTGATTGGCGTACGTGACGACCCACTGTCGAGTCATCATCAATCATGTAAATAATGAGTGTATTGTGAAGAACAAACACTTCGTTATACTACTTAGAGGTCTTTTGAAAATGTGTAAAAATTTAAATCACAATAGCAATAAGTAAAATGCAGGTTAACTTGCACTGATGTAAATAAAAATCCAGTTTATCATATTGCTAAAGTAATCTCAATTGACCATTATCACATTCGGAAGGTCAATAAAATACTTCTAATCTTATTGTGAAAGATAAATTAGGTCAATGCTACTTATAGTACAGTGACAGAGGAATAATAAAATAAGTACATAACATATATTCAAGTCTTTTTGGAATATTTGCATAGAGTATGAAATATCTTACCTTTGAATCAGTAATAATTGCACCCTTATACTCAGAGTTAAAAAGCTTGGAAATAACCTTGCCCAAGCCATTGCCCACACATTATTTTTACAGCCTGTGTAAAGCTGCATGACTATCGCAGCAGAGTGAGACTCATGCGGAGAAACGGAGTAGTGTTGCAATCCTATTAGTTAATATTTCTCCGTTTTTCTGCTCCACTGCCTCACTCTGCTTCTGTTCACAGGCAGCCTTATTATGGATAACCCATGGGTGAAAAATACAAGTTAATGTACTTAAAATCATAGTCTAGTTTTGCAATAATATAAATATTCTTTTCAGATTCTACTGTGCAGCTATACTAGGCACAGGCTATGCAACATACTACCAGCTAAAGAAAAATAAAGCTGAAATGAAGGAAATAATGCAACTGAAGAGCTACATGGCGGAGCCAATCACGCATGTGGACCATCTAGAGAAAAACATGGATGATATGAAGACACAAATGGAACTGCTTATCATGAGGATACAGGCGGAGTTCTGTAGGGCTCTAGAAGCAGAAGAGGACAAGGTATGGAGTAGTTCTTGATTTAAAAACTTTTTGTAGTTGATTTAGGTTGACCTAGACTGTAAAGTAGATTTTAGTTTTGTTATGTAGGTACTTAACAATTTTATTAGTAAAACTTCTTGGTGTGATTTAATAAGGTTTTATTCAGGTGAGTTTTTTAGTTGATTTTATTTTATAAGTTTAAGTTGATGATCAAATCTATGAGTTGACAAGGGTACCAATATTTTTTTAAATACTCCATCAATATGTATTTTAAAATGTGATAAAACTGATTATATTGCTATCTCTAAAAACAAATACATACATAAATAACTTATTTTCTTGTAGGCTTGGGAGGATGAAAAAACAGCCGATGAATATGATTTCGAAAACGATGTTTTCTTAATATCGCCGGTACGAAGCTATTACAAATTATTTTAATTCTTACTTTGAATTAATAATAAATGTGACTAACACATTATTAAATCAAAATCAGAATACCAAAATGAACTCAGCAGGGTAGAAAATTATGCTACGAATTAATCTTCTCAGTGGATCTAAAAAGGCCACTTTAGCAGTATCACAGTATGAATTATATCAAAAAGTTCACTGTAGTAACATTAAATCATAATTAAATATGACCAAATATTCCTAACTAACTATAGTTTCATGAATCAGACACGAGACCATAAAAGGGAAAATCACTGCAAAAGAAATTTAAAAAAAAAAATGCTAATCACAATAGCGTACTATCAAACATTCCACCTCTGGGCATAGACCACTCCCCATGACTTCCAATTTCCTCGATCCATTGCCAATTTAATCTACTAATTACTATACTCCTACGACATCTGCAGAGACTCCATCTAGCTATGAATTTCATAAAACCACTAGATTCTTCATAGATTCTTCCAACACTGTAGGCAAAATTAACCCCACAATATCATTTAAAACCACTGTTTTTATGTTTGCATGCATCAGGAAGCTAAATTTCAAGTGGACAGATGGATGCGCAAGGAGGGCGGCGGCGGCATCACGTGCGTGCTGCAAGATGGCCGGGTCTTCGAGAAGGCAGGCGTCAACATCTCCGTCGTCTCAGGGACCTTACCACCGGCTGCCGTACAGCAGATGAGGAGTAGGTGAGTCACTGACAGACCTGAAGGTTTCTTGAACCATAACCATAAGTATGCCAGGTGGTGATAAATAGTGACCTGCATTCGTTATGTATATGCCAGTTTCCTCACTATGTGTTCCCTCACCATTTTGAGAGCAGTGGTGGTGAAATAAATTAAAAATGTAATACGCCTGGCTAGATTCGATTCGAACCCATGACCTACTCGTAAGTCAGACCCGATACCACTGGGCCACCGCTGCCTATACGATCGTTTTGTTATACCTAAGATATAGGCCTCGTTTTCGATGTAAACTATTGTCATCCAATATTGTTAACTAGTTATCGTCATAATTCAGCCAATGAATACGCCTAAATCTTCCTCGGAAACACCTTGTATATTAGTGAAACCCACATAAGAAATCGTGGTTACTTCTTGGCAAGCGTGTTTCGAGCCGCCCCGGCTCCGCACGGGTGCAATCTCTACTATATTATGCATGTTATATACATATAAACCTTCCTCTTGAATCACTATCTATTAAAAAAAACGGCATCAAAATCCGTCGCGTAGTTTTAAAGATCTAAGTATACATAGAGATAGACAGCGGGAAGCGACTTTATTTTAAACTATGTAGTGATGTAGATTTAAGTGCCTAGAAACATTCCACCCTAGTCATAAATGACTACGTGTAGTCTGTTAGACATGACAATATTATTAAAATGTACATTATCACCTACTATCAGAAGAAGATTAATTTTATCGAAATCCTTAAATTGTTTATAAGTTGGAAGTCAAGACATCTATGTATAAAACTAAATGTCGTCATTCAAGATGACACTCAATGGGATGCTTCAACGTATAGATCTAACGTATGTTATCGCTCGAATGACCGGATACCGATTGCTTTTCAGAGTGCAGATTATGCAGATATTTCAGTTATCTAGTGATTCTAGTGAATGAAACTCAATATTAATCTAAAAGCCCATGTACAGTTGTACACACGGACAATATTTTAATGCGATGCTTTTTTTTGTCGCTTTCATGGTTTATAACCTACAGTAAATGAAATTTTAAAAGTATGCGTGGGTTCTGAAAATGTGCAATCCATTATACCGGATATACAAATGCGCATTGTGTTGATAAATGTCACTGTGGTTGCCATTAAATGCACGATGACACCATACTTACCTAAGACATCTGTGCAAACAATGCAGTTTACGCGTCGGTTTATTGCGCAGTTTTATAACAGCCTAGAATAATCGTAACATTTATTTATTTTTATTTTGTTAGGTGCGATGCGAGAAAATATTTGTTTCAATTGGGATATAATTTCGTATCTAACTAGAATCTAATACACTGCTAAGAGATTATTTTTGAGTCTCTTCAATGTTGTAGGTAGATAATTCATATTTTCCTCACGAATGACCGTGACTCCGGAACGTAAAGGGCTATTGAAGAACACCGTGGATTTTAATCAGTACGAGTCTGACAATCCCTCCCGCTTTGCCTTTTTTTTTTTCGTGGTAAAATCATCAAATGAGTCCTTCCACCCAGGGCAGGGCGGGAGGGACGGTCAGACTTGTACTGACTAAAATCAACGGTGTCCTTCATTAGCCAATTGGTGATTTAAGCACGATAAAATAAAACCAACCATGATTGATACTATGTCCTGTTATCCTGCTATCTTAGGGGTAAAAAGCTGGAGAACGCAGAGCTGCCATTCTTCGCGGCCGGGGTGAGCGCAGTAATCCACCCGCGCAACCCCATGGTGCCCACCATACACTTCAACTACCGCTACTTTGAAGTTACGGATAAGGACGGTGAGTTTGCATTATGAATATACAACGTGAATTTTTCAACTGGGCGAGGATAGCTATATCCGAAACTATGAGGAATATCGAAAAACGTTGAAAGGAATCTCGAGACCGATCGACAAAAAATCAATAATCCTGGCCAGGAATCGAACCAACTAACTTCCTTAAGTTTGTCGTATATGATTACTTCCCAGAATTTGATCCTTATTAGCAACACCATCGAATGGTGTAATAATACAGAGTGTGATTTTTTTTTTCCAAAATCAGCGGGTTCGATTCCTGACCAAGATGATTGATTATTCTAAAATCCAATATTGCAGTTTTAGTATTCGTCAAAATCAGCCTCGAGGTTCCTTTCAACGTTTTTTGATAATACTTATAGTTTCGGATATAGCCATCCACGCCCAGTTGAAAAATTCACCGTGCTGTATGTAATGTGCCTTAACATCACGGCTGTAATCCCAAAGACTTAGGCAGAGGTGTGCCTAGTACACACTAACTACAAACAAAACAAAAAAATACTAAGGACATCCACATGTATTAAAAAACTCGGTACAAATCTAGACTCCATGGCTGCTACTAAAAAAATCCTGATAGATAACGCCATAAGTCCGGATTTAAGAATCGAACCTCAAACTCGTCAGTCGTACTTGTCACGAGACCAAGACACACCACCATGAAATATCTATGGTAAACATATTAGTATTAACATTGGATATTTCGACTATAAGGCCTAAATTCCTCTTACGCTGATTTCAGTCACGTACGTTAGTTGCGCGTACGAAATTACGTACGTCAGTGGCGCAGTAATAGTGGTATATTGTGTCCTATATAGCACTAATACTGCGCCACTGAGGTCAGGCAGCGGGCGTGTACGTTGTAAACGTGTATGTCGTATATGTACAGACGCCAGCACATCAAGTTAACACAATCTGTCAAATTTCTGTAATAGATTTTCAACTTTATCACGAAACAAGAAGGTTCACGTTTTATTGGCTAAATTTGACAGATTCGGGTAGATTGATGTGGTGACGTCTATACATATAAATAAGCGTTTTTGTACACATCTGAGATCAGCGTAAGAGGAATCGTCGCAATCCGGTCACAAATATGTAAAGCGTTTACGCGAATTCTAGGCATACTTCGGCAACAGGTTACTCTCAATTCGGGGCTGTCACATCAAGACGGTGGTTATGTTTTATGTCTGTAGTGCAATATAACAAAAAGTATAGTTAGCAACCCTTACAAAAACTTTTCGCAAAAAAATAATGTTTGTTTAATCGTTGCTAATTAATAAAAAACAGGCAGCCTTAGAGACCGCCGACAAAAGTGGAATCATAAAACTTTAAAACAGACATGCTTTCTTTCTTTAATTTTCATATTACGTTAGTTTAATTTTTAAATTCAGGTGTACCCCTTCCAAGAACTGTTCGGCTTGTTCAATGTTACTTCATAAATATGTATTAATTTATGTTTTGTAGGTGTGCAATGGTGGTTTGGCGGCGGCACCGATTTAACACCTTACTATTTGAACGAAGAGGATGCAGTATTATTCCATATGACGCTCAAAAATGCGTGCGATGAACACGACAAAACATATTATGCAAGGTGAGTTTTAAAATAATTACAAGGAGGTTCTTTTCCAATATTACTTCTCGAGATTATTATTCGCGGTCAATGACAGCAGTGACACATGGACGAAGCATTTTTAATTTTCTACCATTATGGTAGGTTTTATTCTACTTCCTAATAGTATTTTTTGTGTGGCAACACTAATATACTTATTATCCAATTTTACGGTCCACGATTTTTCAGCAGATTAACATACCGTTCCAGCGATCCGCTTAAATTTAATTATTTGATCATTTTAATTGGTTTAAAATACATAATAGCGTTATTTGAAATCATGAACGAAGTAATAACTATGAATTAAACTGGCGGCCTAGTACTATAATAATTTTCGAAAGAATCAATGAGTCACCATAGATTTACCCTAGTTTCATCTTGATTTGATTTGTGACACTATCATCATAATTATGATACTGTTATTATACCTTGAACAAATAAGGTGAGCAATGATCACACTTTTTTGTTGGAGAAGATGCTTTTAGTAATGAGCTGGTATTCATCCGGGTAATCCATTTTTATATTATTACCCAGATTCAAGAAATGGTGCGACGATTACTTCTACATTCCTCACCGAGGCGAGAGACGTGGCATCGGCGGTATCTTCTTTGATGACGTGGACTCACCCAGTCAGGAGAAGGCTTTCAATTTTGTCACCTCCTGCGCTGAAGCCGTCATTCCCAGTTATTTACCTATTGGTAAGGATTTTGTAGCCAACTCATTAAATTCAAATAAAGTGTTCATCGTCATAAAGAATCAAAACGGATGCGAGCTGATGCTGATCTAGGCAAATAGTGGTCTAAAGAGTTTGTTGTCTGTAGTCAGGGGTTTTTATATAATCTGTGACATAAAATTATATGAAACGTCTGGCCCAATGTATAAAAAGACAAACACAGTTTGTCTTGCACTTTACTATTTCTTTAAAGTTGATGTATTTAATAAAGTTTTGTTCATTCTAGTTCAAAAACACAAAGATGACGCCTACGGCTACAAGGAGCGCCAGTGGCAGCTAATCCGCCGGGGCCGCTACGTGGAGTTCAACCTCATGTACGACAGAGGCACCAAGTTCGGTCTCCACACGCCGCAAGCGCGCTACGAGTCTATTCTAATGTCGTTGCCACTTAATGCTGTGAGTACTACATACTTATCTGCAAAACCCGTTTTTACTAACATAAGAAGACACCTAAATGCTATTTTGGTTGTTAGCATAGCGTTAACGAAAACAAGCATAAGTTTCTACTGATGCATGTTATCATCTTATTCTTTATCTTAAATCTGTACTAAAAATATTTTTGTCTCAGTACATTTCACAATATAAATATGGAAGAAAAATGTTTAACAATTGCGCTTTGCCACCACTGTTATAATAATCTTATTACTCAATACAGTACACGTAACATACCTAAATACATTTTTCAGAAATGGGAGTACATGAACGAACCCAAATCAAACTCGCCTGAAGAAAAGCTGATGAAAGTGTTGAAAGAGCCTAGAGATTGGCTCAATATAAATCAACAACAACAACGGGCAGCCGCTTGAAAAGTTAACATTTGTTGGTGATGAGTTCAAGAAACGCAATTTTATAGACGCATCATCATCTTCCACCTATAGTCCAATGCAATTAGCCAATAAAAAAATGAAAAATGACAGAACACAGTTATAATGAATGGATTTGAATGTCTATAATTTAATACCATAAACAAAGGACTTTACCATAAAAAAATATTTTAAGAGAATACTGTTATAGTTTTTGAGGTTAGTTATACAAAACTGAACATGTATTATTCAATAGATTTTTAAAACCATGCTAATCACTAACTTGAAAACGGAAAACACTACCCGTCGAAAACCGAGCCGAGGAATTTTAAAAATTATTAGTTTATGTATAAAAAAATTGGAATCAACTGAATCCATTTATTTTACCTAGGTTTTGAGACATAGACCTAATTGCACTGGACAACAAGCCTTTTCTAAACTATGTTGGGGTCGACTTCCAGTCCATCGAATGAAACTGAATATCGGTGTTTAGTGTTATAAACGCATTTTTACATATTTATTAATAGTGTTAAATTATATTTTTGTAACAGTTGTTTGTTACTTTATCTTGGCATCCCTTTTTAGAATTCTTATCTGTGATTAAGAATAAATAAATCTACTATCTGTTACTTCTTTGTTCTAATTCTATCGACTTAAGACGTCATTCGTCCGTAACGCCTAGTTGGTGTAGTAGTTGCAAGCGCGACTGCTGAGCACAGTACATTAGGGCCTGAGTTCGATGCCCATTTAAGTTATTGATGCTGTGTTTCTATTAGGTAATTCTCAGTTCCAGTCATGGAATATGTATTAGTGCCCATAAATCCTATTAAATAAAACGTCAACATTTCTGTTGATTATACACCTTCCAGGTTGGTTCAAGGATTACAGGTGTGGTGTTATGTAGATCCGCACTAGCACAAGGAAGCTTTAAATACGTTTTCATCTGCGCTCCACGAGGTATGTGAAGAAAGCGAAGAGGTGCGACGTTTATTTTATTGTCGTAGTAGCAGAAGGCATCGTAATTCTTTCCACCAACAATTGCCCCTAAGACGATTCACTGACCAAAAGCTTTTCGGGAAATTATGAGTAAATGTGTGAGGAACCAGAATCTGCAAAACAATTGAAGATAAGTCACACGTCACCAAACAAATGTGAGAGTCGAGAAATTAAGTACGTTACACTTAATTTCTCGACTCTCACATTTGTTGGGTATATGTGCTGTATGTTCAAAACCTTATATCTGCTGCGCTGAGCGAGACAAGAAGTAATCCTATTCCTGTATACCGCATAAATCGAAAGAACTCCTTTGGAACAAACGTACCAAATTAGTAAAACGTGTCTGCTATATTGGTAGATCTTTTAAACCCAAAATGGCAACACCAAATCACTACTGTCAAACCAAGTTGTCACTTTCTCGATGGCTTCAATGTTGTGAACGTGAATTTCTTATTTTCCTACTATATATGTGTTTACTCGACAACTTTTATTGCTTTCCGCCGATACACCTACGTCATTGCCACCGTAACATAAATTCGTTCAAGTGAACATTGTTACGTCGTAAATTCAAGACGAAATGTCATAAATATGTGGCGCGCGTAACGGATGCATCGTTTCCTACATTCCTTCGCCATAAACGAAACGTAACGTTTGTTTCCTATGTGATGTTATTGCAAAGTAGCGGCCGGTAGCTTAGGAAGATGCCTTTCAAGTTGAAGCTGAAGAAGACGCGGCAGTACAATGTAGCGTCCAAGAGTTTGTTTGTGATAAGTGTGGAGCTGCTGGATGGCGGGGTGGCGGACTGCACGCTGTCGGTGGACAGCACGGGTCAGGAGTGCCTGGACAACGTGTGCCAGCGGCAGGCCGTCATGCAGCCCGAGCTGTTTGGGCTGCGCTACGTGAACCGCAGCCAGCAGCCACGCTGGGTGCAACTGGAGCGCCCGCTAAAACGTCAGCTAGAGAAGTACGCGTCCTCGCACCAGTTGTACCTGCGCGTCATGTACTACGTCATATCTGGGACCAGCTTGATTACTGACGAGGTCACAAGGTACCACTACTTCCTGCAACTCAAAAATGATTTGGTAGAAGGCAGGATCATCTGTGACTGCCAGCAGGCTGTGGTGCTCGCATCCTACAGTAGGCAGGCAGAGTATGGTAACCATGACCGGGAGAGACATACTGTTGAGTACTTGAAGAACTTGTTGACCTTCCCCAAACAAATGCTGGATGGGGGACAGATTATTGATGGGAGTACATTGGCTGAGACTGGGAGGCTGGAGTGGCTGACTGAGGCTGTCATACAGCATCACATGGCACTGCACAACATGTCTCAGGTAAGCATCTATTGTATGATAATGAACTCATAAATCACACTGTTAATTTATTCAACCGTTTGGTCAGCAGAATATTTATTCGTACAGCAAATATAACTGGAACATGTGTCTGCTATAAATAACTGTACAGACCAGTCAATCTTATTTATAAACATGATTCTCATTGGAAACCTAACAAAGTTGACCTTTGCTAAACTTTCACTAAATAAATATTTCAAATTGTAAATCTGTATGTGATGTATAATGTCTAGATGTGGTAGTAGTCAATCAGATCAGCTAATGATATTAAACATACATTGTGTTGATGGGTTTGTTCTCAGCTGAATCAATCTGTGGGAAACAATTTCTATAAAAGCTTTGGTTATTTCCTTGTCATCTCTTTGGTACCATTTGTGAATAAAGATCTCACTGATAGAGATTAATTAAAATATTTTCTTATAGGTATTATTACATTAATATTGTGACATTAAGTTACATTTTTTTTTCATAAGAACTAATATTTCTTAAAATATTCTCCCTCACTCAAAGCAAGAGGGTAACCCCTCGCTTTATATTACTGTGATTAAACATGTGACTATTTTAAATAGTTTTTGAGTCATAATTGTTTAATTTAATATACCACATATTATGAATTCTTTTATCTGATTAAGAAATAATATTTATTAAAGACTCATCCTCGCTTCAAAAGGCAAAATTTATGGGCCAAAATGATTATTGCTAGAGGTAAAATCTTCTTACAAAATGCATGTCAATTAAGTCTTCTACTACATAGATTATTTTCCCACAATTCACAAGCAATTAAAGAAACATAATTGAGCTGCCACAGATAATGATCACAATGTAAACAATACTGTCGGTTTGTAATCCATAAAAGAATAAAATTATAATCCTATTAGAATACAGCTTGGCAAGAAAGAGTCTGATGCGGTGACAATTGAAACTACGAAACGTTTGTTGTTGCAACATGTTAAAAAAGTCAACTACGAGCAGCTTCTGTGTCAAAAAACAATTCCCTCGTGTTATTTCACGATTTTCTACATTAATTCGCAACGATCAGTGCTTACTTGTTTATTTATAATGACATATGACAAGTAGTAGCGACCTCAATTTTTCCATACTCTTTTTTGCCAAGCTGTAGTTAGTAAAACTGTCATATGCGTGCTGCTGAGGATATATTATTTATAGCAGTTTATGTGCTAATGTAATCAACTGTTTTGCTCCGTCTGTGTGGAAATTTACTGTTACTGATGGATTTATTTGATACATATTTTATTGGAAAGTTCAAAGTTATCAAGAAATTGTTATCTTTTACAAACAACTGTGCTGGATATTGTAACAATATTGGCATAGTTAACTATGGTAAACATAACACTTGACAGCTGCTACCTTATTTGCGAATTTGTTTACGATTTCGCAACAGTACGCAAAATATGCGATACATATATGAAGGCAGTTTATTTCTGCATTCGCAAGAGAATATTACAGCTCAACCCTGAAATTAAAAATAACAAGTCAGTCAACAATCATGTTTTTACATCTACTTATCAATACCCGATCTTGGACTTGGCGCCGGTTTTCCCGCGTATTTAGTTACTCTCAAAATTTACATTTCGCCGATAGTCTCTCATTGCATGCAAATCAGACATCAGTCTTTTTTTGGGACAATCCCACCATCATGTTCTCAAACCTCTGCAACTCCTGAAAGCCAGAATCAAGAGTGACAACAACCAGAAAATCATCGAAGCTCGAAGAAGCCTAGGAAAATGAATTTGCTGTTTCGTAAACCCGAAATAATCAGAAAATAATTTAATAGTGGAATAACTACTCCCCTCACTCGTCGGTCTACCAGTTGTGTCCTCTAGTCTAGACTGTGACTAGTAGTCACAAACAAGCTCGGACCAGAGCCGTGGATAAAACAATTTTATCCCAGTCCGGGAACATTCAGCAAAAGCGGCATCCACAGCTCCGATGGAAGAAACATCGTCCGCGTCGTGAAGAAGTCTAGAAGATCTACCCCATATAGTAGACAGGTTTCTCCGTGAAAAGGGACTAGATGTTTTATCGAAATTAAGTGGTCCTTCGTATGACATATCATTGAGAAAGAAGACTCATTTTGTAATTCAACGGAGAAAACACATGCCTAGCAGTTGACCACCCGACCGAATTGCTCGATTGAGGCCGGGACTCCACCAAAGCGGAGACGAGAGGAGATGTGGATTTCTGATAGGTTATTCAAACACATCTCCGCTCATCTCTGCTTTGGTGGAGTCCCGGCCTGAAGCTTGGCAGACGTAACCCATTACAAAGAGCATAGACTAGGAGAAGATCAAAGACGCAGTGAATAGACTGTATGAAAGATGATTTAGCTAGAAGGAACGTGACTTATTTATGATGATGAGTTGATGACTGTCTAATAGAGAAATTAAGAAGAAGACACACTGTGATGACCCGCAAATCACTTGATTTAAAGACGGGAGAATGATGAATGTAAGATCTAAGTCTTCTGGGAATCTAAATGCGATACCAGTCGCTCATGAGTCACAAGCACAGCAGACCTGACCTCACAAAAAGAAAGATCATCAAAATATTATAACAATGACAAAAAAAAAGAACTTATTGCAAATTAAAAGATGTCAACGTAATGAAAATAAATGCGTTTCGAAGTATTGCCGTTATCTCTCATGTAATCATTATGTATACCTGATAAGACGTGTTCGCCGGCGCTTCAAGAACATGCCTAAATACCACCATGTCTCATTAACTCGATAACAGACTATTTTCCAGGCTCTGTTTTTAAAATAACAATAAAATCTAGAGCCGGTAGTTAAACAAGCAATACGAACTGCAACCGACGATCTTTTATAAAACATAACTTGTATTTGATAACTTATGTGTTGAATTTAAGACGGTTAATGGAATATTAGTTTTGCTGTCGCGGGACTCACGAATTACCGTGACCCCGGAACGTAAAGGGGTATGGAAGGACACCGTGGATTTTAGTCAGTACGAGTCTGACAGTGCCTTCGGCCCTGCCCTGGGTGGGAGGACTCATATGATGCATTACCACGTTAAAAAAAAAAGTTAGAGGCAGCTGGTTTTACGCCTGTATTTCACCCGAAGGCAGACAAGGATCTGTGAGAAGACGTGCAGGAATTTAGCAAAATCAAATTGGAATTCTCATCGTGGTCTAGTCTCACGGTCTCACTAACCGCACCTAAGATTCGATCAACAAGTCGGAATTTGAGCGCGGTATGTACAGAAGAGAAAGTACGGAGTTTCTTGACCATTCTTCTCCATACGAAACTCCATGCGAATGGGTGTAGAATCAATTTCCTTTTAATTACCTGACTACGGCAAAGTCAAACGGAGGGTGATGATTTTGACCGGTATCTATGTTTGTATGTATGTATGTTTTTTAATATTCGACGTTCAAAAGTGCTTCTCCTGGCTAAATAAATACAGCCGCACAGGCCGATCTTCCGGGTTAAGCCGCGCTTGCCGAGGTTGGTCTGTGGATGGGTGACCATCTGTCATAGCGAGTTTCCTCCGTGCCTCGGAAAGCACGTAAAGCCGTTGGTCCCGGCTGTCATTTGTAGATCTTTGACAGTCGTTACTGTTAGTCAGAAGCTCTAAAGTCTGGCAACCAGTCTTACCACGGGGTATCGTATTACTGGGTTGTGGAGGTCTGATAGGCAGTCGCTCCATGTAAAATTCTGATATCCAGCTGCATCTGGTTTGACTGGAAGCCGACCCCAATATAGTTGGGAAAAGGCTAGGCAGATGATGTTCAAAAGTGCTTCTTTGAAGGCCTATCTAAAATAAATGAATTGACTTTGAGCCGTGGTTAATCAAAGAAACCCAAATAGCTATGTTACACATAAAAAATATAAAGCGCACCTTACATGAAGATACTGCTCCGCTCGTGTCCACTTTCATGGGAACCAAACTTTTTGGAGTTGAAGAACAGAAAATACTTATATGCTCCGCTATAGATCTTCTCCCCCACAATGAAGTATTAATGATGGCGTCCTCAAGAAGGCTAATAAATCCTCCTCGTAACCAGCGAAGATTTACACCAACAAACTACATATTTGTAGAACAACGCTTTATGATAAGTTATACGAGGTTATTAGAGGATGCAAGTGCTTCAATTCGATGATGACAGAGTATTACGACCATGAGCTCCCCACGTTGACACATTACCACTGAGTACACGAGTACTTGGTACGTTTGCGTACTATTATTGTACGTGTACCTAAATGTGAATGAAATCAATTCGACACACTTTACGTTTAGCGTTAGACGACCATGTCGCCGTATGTTGTCAACTATCGCTTAAATATTACGTTAGTTACTAAAGTAAATATATTTTGTGTAGGTAATGAGTTTTTGGTTGCTATGTCGCAAGAGTCGAACTTATCGAGTAACACTTTTCCAATTTTGAAAGAGGTTATGTTATCTTAAGTTAAATGTAATAAAGATTAATGAAAAAGGGTAATGAACTTAATAGCCAGGTGTCGTCTTTGCTATCTAAGAAATTATAACTGAATCACAACGATAATCCTTAGATGTCCGACGTACTAATCAGTATAGGTCCATGCAGACCACTTCACATGTTGCATTTTTCAATTAAACGATACTTAGTGTTATCCATCTATTACCTAACTCAGTCACTGCAAAAAGATTGTCACATCAACACATCATTATGAACAATAACCCACCAGACAACACCCTTCTGATCGGAAGATGTTTCTTTTAAAATGTGAATGAGGAAGTTTACACCCTGTTCCTCAAAAACCCTTTTTTTACGTGGTAAAATCATTAACCCGTCCTCCCACCCAGGGCGAGATGAGAAGGACTTTCAGACGTTCCGAAGTAACTCGGGTTCCTCATACCCCTAAATTAATGTAAGCCTCCCCAAATTAAAGCACGTTCGCGACTTCCCAGGCACAAGCAGAGGAAGGCTTCATCACGACATGCCAGCAGCTCCGCGGCTACGGCCAGGAGATGTTCAGCGCACGCGACCAGCTCAACCAGAGCGAGGTCACCATCGCCATCTCACTAACCGGCATCAGGGTGCTCACGGAGACCAGCGAGACGCCGCATTTTTACAGGTACGCTACCGGAGTCATATCTTAGACCTACGTCGAACTTTTTTTGGGGTGGTATAATCATCAAAATGAGTCCTGTCCTGGGTGGAGCGAAAAGGGACTATCCGACACTAATGTCGCGGGACTGTGTAAACAGGTCATCATGACCCTGGAACGTAAAAGGCTATTGAAGGAACACCATGAGATTTTAGTCAGTACAAGTCTGACAGTCGGTTCCGTTCCAACCAGGGCGGGAGGACTCGTTTGATGATTTTACGACATAAAAAAAGACACTACAGACTAAAAATCCAACCTATTTTCTTTCTGCGTGATTGTTTACGTACCACAGCATCTGATAAAGAAGGTGCCGGAGTCATTTCAGTGGAAATTTTATTGGGGTCAAGCAACTTGTCTCCAAGCAAGTTTTTAGATGTATGAGGTGAAGAAATAAAGAAATAAAAATAAGTTCTATTTCTATATAACAGACTGTCAATGGTGCATTCGTGAAACCTCTATCACCAACCTTGCTAATAAGCGCTATTCAAGAAATCCGCAAATTGACGCCTGCGGCCGTTTTATGACGTCTTAAAACCAGGCTTGTTCCAATGAGTGAAAGAGACAGAGTCGTCTAGCGCCACCTCGTTCACTCACTGGAACAAACCTGGTTTAAGACGTCATATAACGGCCCGTGACGTGATTTCATAATTTGTTATAACAGAATATAGTACTTAGACACGTCTGCCGCGAGGACGGTAAATCCTCCAGCCTTGCTGACTCGCTAATCTTTTTACGGCGCTATAAGCCATCCTTGTATCAAGTTACCACTGTTACCAGTAAGTAACTGTAAGCTACTGTCAAGCGACAAACCGTAGCCTGAATTATTTGCCAAACTTGATATAATTTCGAGTATTTTTATTCACTTAAGAACGTGTCAACTCGTGGCCTCGATTCGAAAGGAAGCGTCGTTATTTTTAATACAGTTTCCGAAAGGAAATAATAATCTTCTTCAGTGTGAAACTTGTCAAGGAAAGTTTTTTTTTATTTTCAGGTAGTATTTTAGCAAGAGCCCTATAATGTTATTTGTCTAGCTAGATAGACATAATAAGGACTTCAATATTTACATTCTGACACTTTAGTCTACAGTCATTGTTCATAAGTCAGTGATAGGTATTAATTGAAATAGTAATAAGTAATGTACTCTACGTGCAAAAAGCTACAAGCGTTTTGGTTCAAGGACATGCTGCGCTGATTCTTTACGATGCTTTCCTTCACCGTTTTAAGAGCAGTGGTGATAATATAAATCACTCAAAGTAATGCGCCTGGTTGGGTTCAAATGACGACCCAGAACTCATAAGTTGCTATCATTACCTACCACTGAACCTCCATTTTTAGGGTTCCGTACGTCTGAATACAAAAACGGAACCCTTATAGGATCACTCGTGTGTCTGTCCGTCCAAAGTCAAAGTCAAATCATTTATTTCAATTAGGCCATCAACGAGGCACTTTCAAACGTCGAATATTAACATTAAGGAAATAGGATGGGATGGGATTGATTCTACACCCATTCGCTAGGGTAGGTTTGTATGAAGAAGAATGGGCAAGAAACTCCATACTTACTCTTTTTAAAAATGTTTAACAATATTTTTATATACATCATTTGACATCAATAATGTGAAAGCAATGTACTTTAAATCTAGACTAAATATTATAAAAAAAATGAATAAGAAAAAAAAAATTAGCACAAAGGTACATGGTGTTCACATTTTAACAAAATATTGCAATTACCTACAGCTATTTTACAAATATAATATAAGTGTGTGAGCATTCAAATTTCAACAAGCTTGATTTTGTTTAAACCCTACATTGTACTATGGAGCAGGACCAGCATGTTTCCAAACATTTTTATCTTGAATATAATCTTCTAATTTATAATATGCTTGTTTACTAAGTGTATTTTTTATGTAACTTTTAAATTTTCTTTCATTTAGAGTTAAAATTTCGCTAGGTATTTTGTTGTAACATTTAACACAGTACCCCATAAAAGATTTTTTGACTTTAGACAATCTAAAATAAGGTTGATCAATTTTATCTTTATTTCTAGTATTAAAATTATGTCTATCGCTTATTTTATTAAAAAGATGAAGATTTTTCCTAACATGCATTATATTTTCATAAATAAATTGACAAGGCACTGTCATTATATTAATCTTTTTGAATAGTTCCCTAAGAGATTCGCGACGACGTAGATTGTAAATAGCTCTGATGGCTCTCTTTTGCAAAATAAAAATGGATTCAATGTCAGCCGCCCGGCCCCACAGTAGAATGCCATAAGACATAATGCTGTGAAAGTAGCTGAAGTAAACCAAACGCGCAGTTTCGACGTCTGTTAACTGTCTTATCTTTCTAACAGCATAAGCGGCTGAGCTAAGACGGCTCGCTAGAGATGCTATATGGGGGCCCCATTGTAATTTATCGTCTAACGTGATTCCCAGGAAAACTGTCTGATTAATAAATTCCAATTTTACTCCGTTCAAAAAAACGTCGCAATCGCTACTTCTAACATTTGGCAAAGTGAATCTAATACATTTAGTTTTCTTTTCATTAAGAACTAAATTATTCAGAGTAAAGCAATTTTGAACCTTAGAAATAGAGTCATTAACATTTTCTAGGTTATGTGCACGTCTATCTATTTTAAAAATTAACGATGTATCATCAGCAAATAACACCATCTGTGGTTGATTTTTTAGTAAATGGGGTAAATCATTAATATAGACTAAGAAAAGGAATGGACCCAAAATAGAACCTTGAGGCACGCCCATAGTCATTTCAGCCCCTGTCGAGTTTACACCGTTTATCTGAACTTTAACCTGTCTATCTCTTAGGTATGAATTTATTAAATCAAGAGCTGTATTTTTAATTCCATAGTGTTCCAGTTTCAGCAACAGCGTTTCGTGGTTTACGCAATCGAATGCTTTTGAGAGGTCGCAAAAAATTCCTATGGCATCTTGCGCTTCCTCCCAGGAGTTAAAAATGTTCTTCAATAGGGTAACACCGGCGTCAGTTGTACAACGACCTTTGGTGAAACCGAACTGTTGATCATGAAAGATGGAGTTTCTATTGAAGTGACATAGCATTTGTGCAAGCATTAACTTTTCAAACACTTTACTGAAAACTGGCAAAATTGACACAGGCCTATAATTGTTAGGTTCCTTACAATCACCCGATTTGAAAAGTGGAGCAACCTTACTATGTTTCATGAGATCCGGAAACACTCCTTGATCTACACTAGTATTAAATATAAAAGCTAAATAAGGCGCAACGGTTTCTATTATAGATGTACAGGTCTTCACAGACATTCCCCAGAGAGAGATCTTCTGTTGACTTAATTTTAAGATCTTTGAATGCTTTAATCACAGCTTGGGGGTTTGTGTGCCGAAATCTAAATTCCATCGGGCATGCCTTTACATTATTTCTAAGTAAGGCAGCAGAGAGTGCGGGTGACGAATTTAAAGACTCGGTCGTCTTAAGAGGTATGTTCGAAAAAAACTTTTCAAATTCCTGAGCTACTTCTATATCCGTGTTTATAGGGTCATGTGCAGTTTCTTAATTAAATTCGTTGTTGCGCTGTTTATTCCTACCTGTCTCATTATTTATAATTTTCCAAGTTGTTTTAATTTTATCATCAGCTGATTTTATTTGATTACTTATATGAATAGCTTTAGCTGTTTTGCACACAATTTTAAAAGTTTTTGAATATTTGGCAACATACTGATGAAAGGTAGTATTATTCAGATTGTGTCTCTTCAGACCATAAAGTTCGAAAAGCCTTTCTCTGCTTTTACGAATTCCAGGTGTCGCCCAATCACTAAATAAGAATTTTGTCAAGATAGTTTTAGTTTTTACTGGAAACGTGCGAGTAAATTGTGTACTTAAAATTTCAAAAAACTCGGTGTAAAACTCATTTGGGTCACTTATATTATTAAAGTTAAAATGATCACATAATTTACTTGTTAGTGTTTTATTAAATTTTTCTAGATTTTTACATGTAATTGGCCTATACCTTATTTGAGTTGTTTGAATAGGTGTGTAGGCGCAAAACGTTATTGTTTGGCCACTGTGATCAGATGGCAATTTATTAAAAATTTCCTTATGCAAATAATCACAATTAGAAAATACATTATCTATACAAGTGGCAGAAGAAGCTGTCCGTCGCTTACAGTCAATTATCTCCGAATCTATTAGACCGATTAAGTTGAAATTTGGTACACATATCAATTCCTGTGACCCAAACACAGAGGTGTGACGTGAGCAGATGAAATCTGTATATGGGGGGTCATTTTTGGGGGGGAAGGGGAAAATTAAAAAAAATAAATAAAAAAAATAAAAAATTCTGAAAACTGCATCGTGTGGCAATGAAAGGTCTTGTTGAGAAGATCTTAAATGTACTTTTTTGTAATTTTAAAATAAATAGTTTCCAAGTTATTCAAGAAAATAGACGAAAATTGACCATTCCCCCCCCCCCCTTATCTCCGAAACTACTGAACCTAAAATTTTGAAAAAAATACAGAAATTAGTTTTCTCCTTATAGATTATAGGAAAACCTATAAGAAGTCCATGATATTAAAATAACATGGTAAATCACTCAATATTGTGCGTACCAACTTACATTTTTTTTTTAATACGTCATAAATCGTAAACCGCAATTTATCTTTCAAAGTTACAACCAACTTTTATATAATGTTACTTGCTGCTACGGAACCCTTTAAAGGCGAGTCCGACTCGCACTTGGCCGGTTTTTTTTCTTTATTTAGCCCCATGCTGCACGATGACGTACTAAAATAAAGATGAATTACCCAAGAAAGAAATATATGTTCTTTCAAACATGTTAAAAGAAACAATTTATTGAACGAATGTAATAAATCTCTCGGCACATTTCTATTTGGCAAGCATCCAACGATATCGTGGAAATTGAAAAAAAAAAGTATAAATTATGGACTACATTATCTGTACCATTATCGTTAGGATTCGCTTACAATGTTTGATTGCATTATAATTCACTAGCGACCCGTCCCGGCTCCGCACAGGTGCCATCACTACTATATTATGCATGTCACATACATACATATAAACCTTCCTCTTGAATCACTCTATCTATTAAAAAACCTGCATCAAAATCCGTCGCGTGGTTTTAAAGATCTATGCATACATAGGACAGACAGACAGCGAGAAGCGACTTTGTTTTATACTATTTAATGATTAACAACCATTTGTAAGTCATTTCTGTCTATATCTATACCAATATTGAAACCTATTTACACGCTGCAAGACCCTCTCGCACCCGGCATTGGTCGAGGCCATGCTGCGGGGCGAGACGGAGTGGGAAGCGGTCGCCATCTTCTGCGAAGCAGTCATGCTCGCGAAGGAGGAGGCGGGCCGCGTGAGGGAGAGGACAGCGTCCTACCTCCACCCCAGCCGCAGTGGTAGACGCCCACGGCGTCGAACGTCGCAAGACGATCTCCGGCCAACGTAGGCGCGGGCATGCGGGCGGCGAGTAATGGGCGACTCGCTGTCCGACCATGGACCATGCCCGGGTCGACGGCGCGTTGTGTTCCACGCGCGCCTCAAGGAGTGTCAGCACAATGACGGGGCCTGTAGAGGGCCAGAGCCTGCCGGGGTCGCGGGACTTTCGCATTACCTTGACCCCGGTACGTAAAGGGCTAGTGAAGGACACCGTGGATTTTAGTCAGTACAAGTCTGACAGTCCCTCCCGCCCTGCCCTGGGTGGGAAGACTCATTTGATGATTTTACCACGATAAAAAAAAAACACGCTGCAAGACATGCCGCCGATCATGGACCATGCCCGGGTCGACTGCGCGCCTAAAAGACCTGTAGACAATCTGACGGGCCCCCATAGAAGACCAAAGCATACCGGGATCGCGGGACTGTCTTAACAGGTACCCGCGTCACTGGAACGTAAGGGCTATTGAAGGCACACCCTGGATTTTAATCAGTACAGGGTGGGACGACGGAGGTTTATTTTAACACTTTATTATCGACCGCAAAAAAAGTGTAACTCGTATCATATAGTTTGGTTTATCGTCAGCAATATGTCAGACTTTAGTTATAAATTTGGTGGAATAGCAGCAATGTTTTCGTGCTAGCGGTCATTGGCGTATCATATTCAGCATTCGTGCGAATTAGACACGGTCCCAGCTAGTGATGCACTATCTGATACTAAACAGTATCGATACTACGGGATACGATACTCCGATATTTTGAATCTATACAACATGGACGATTAGTTGTGTAGACCCGCACTGTCCTGAATTGCATGATCAATATAAGCAAAATAATTGTACAGAAGGACACAAACGGATCACAAAAGAATCCTGGAATTTTGCCTAAATAATGCGAAACGAGAATCGGACCGAAGCCTTTCATTATGACCCCAGAATCGTGTCATATAATTTACTAGCACTTTGCCCGCGACTTCGTCCGTGTGGGTTACGTACTTTCCTAATTCCCCCTTTTCACCCCCCTTAAAGGTAAAATTTCCAAAAATCCCTTCTTAGTGCTCCTCTACATTATAATAGGAAGCCGTGTGCAAAATTTCACATTCCTAGCCCCAGTAGTTTCGACTGTACGTTGATATGTCAGTCAGTCAGTTCTCCTTTTATATATATAGACAAATGCAAGTTTCGTAGTAACATTTCTATCGTACACGGCGCACCTCTAGTTCCAGCGCATACCAGTAATCAGTTACTTGTCAGTCCTACAATCGATTACGTTCACGAATGGCGTGCTGATATTAATTTGCCATATCAATATGCATGTTGATCTAACAATGAAAACGTGTTTCAATCCCGACTTGTTGTTTCTTGGGTAAAAGGATTTTATTCACTGCCACCGTTTTTAGATTTTCAGTTCCTGAGAACTTTCAGCTATCGAGAGATAGTTGCATCTCATCATTTTATGCTGTTATTTTATTTGAATGATGTTTTTTGTAATATTTGTACACCATCAGATGGTAGAAGAGTGTTCGTTAATATTGTGTTGTATTCTGATTGTAACATCCATTGTTTACATACGTTCAAAAATAAATTAATTAAATGAGCCACTACGCCATTATTAGCCGATTATGGGTATTACTCCATCATGATTTTTAATCATCCTCACTTGTCAGATCAGTGGTGCAAATGGGATTAAGGGCAGAAATCATTGACGGGGTAATAGGTACCAACTCACTGAAAATATTAATTCAGCGAGGCAATGATGTTAATATGTTTTGTATTCTCGAGATCTGTTATTTAACTTCTAGCCTCGGGTAGCTGCTGTTGTAAAAAGTGTCATTAAGAGCTTGTTCATACACATCAAATAAGTTTGTGATCACGAGCATAATCTATATTTTTAAATAAAGAATTTAAAAAAAGAAGAAATCATAGTACAATCTCCGTAACAAAAAGATTTCGATTTTTTTAAAGTGATCGCAAACTTTTTTTGTTTGTGTACTCTGTGTATCAACTAAACCTCCCCCCTGCACCCCCAGATGGATGGACATTACCAACGTGATCAACCACAAGCGCACGTTCAGCATCGAGTGCCAGAAGCCGACGGGCTCGGCGTCGTTCACGCTGGCCAGCCCCGAGGACGGCAAGTACGTGTGGTGGTCGTGCGTACAGCAGCACACCTTCTACATGAAGCACCAGAGCGCGCTCAGCGAGGCGCCCCGGGATGAGCATAGACCTAAGTTCCAGGTGAGTCTTTAAGATGAAAGTTTAAAGAAAAGTGCTGGCTTTTATACATCCGTTATAGTCCTACTGGCTGATTGTGATGTTTTAGCGACCAATATTAGCTAATATTAGCCATCTCACGAGGGATATCATAGTGTAATTTCTCTTACCTCACTATATGGGGATAGGTCAGTCACAAGACCAACGGCTTTATGGCACCGACGACTTCCAAACTCCTAGGTGCTACTCACAATCAAACCCGGTACACAACACGCAGCAGTTGCTTGCGGTTGATCAGAAATAAACTCGTGACCAACTCATGAGGACAGGCAATAATAAATCCTTATATACGTACTCATTTAATTATGAACGTCCACTAATGGGCAATGTTATCCAGCGATTAACCCATCCACCCTTTTCCTATGACCTTCATCAAGGTCATCAGTTCATCTTGTATTAAGAAAAGCTTACTCAGACTCTTTTTTTTAAATACAGCGTCAGGAATTTTCATTTCTGTCTCTTTCAAGCGTTGTTTACACGGTCCACGTACACTTTGAATTTATGGAATACTTTTATTTTACGTGGTAATATCATCACATGAGTCCTCCCACCCAGGGCAGAGCGGGAGGGACTTTCAGACTCGTACTGACTAAAATCCACGGTGTCCTTCAATAGTCCTTTACATACCGGAGTCACGGTAATTTGTGAGTCCCGCGTCCTCGGCAGGCTTTGGCCCTCTAGAGGGGGGCTCCGTCATTTTGCTGACACTATTTGAGGCGCGCGTGGAGCACAACGCGCCGTCGACCCGGGCATGCTCCATGGTCAGACAGCGAGTCGCCCATTACTCGCCGCCCGCATGCCCGCGATTTATGGAATACTTTGAAGAATTTTTAAGTAGCTTCTCTTCTGATTTCCTCTTATTAATGAGTACTGCTTTCACCAAAGCGTAAGTTCCAACTAATAACTTACAAGAAACCGTCTCACATCCATTGTCAACACTTCTTCAAATTGAACATTCTTGCTGGAAAAGTGTCTACAATAATTTCCTATTCTACAACAAAATGCTACAAAAAGGCTGCAGATTATACTAAGCGTTGTTGCATAGTTTTTGTGCTCGATCGACATAGCTTAGTGAATAGTTGGATGGTGTTGCCATTAAGTAATAATTAGCGAGATATGCGCGCTATGGAAAGTGTTCGCGCCGTCTCCGCGTCGCTTCACTAGGGGGAGGACACACATCGTGCGTCTTGCGATTTTTTCCGCGATCGTGTTTTGTTTATCGCAGTTGCAATAAATTTTCATCTAGATTTGAATCAGCTATTTGCTTTCAACTAAGTTCATCAGAACTCTGAGCTATCTTGCCGCCCTTGCCCATCCGATTAATTTTATTTCTTTGTTTATAACATAAATCACGGAAAATGCTGCACAAAACATAGGCTGTTTTATAGAATCGAAAAGACTGGAACTTACAGCTTACCTAAGCGAAATGTCTATAATTATGCCTATGAGATTAACATTTCTGTGTTACATTAATTGAATCAAATTCCAACAGTAATGTTTGCATCATCATAAACTGTATTCACATAAAGATACAATGAAAACCGGAACAAACATAGTAGAAGAACAAAGCTAATGAACGAAGCGACCGCGACCGGAAGACAACAGCGCGATCGCAATCCGTCGCGGCATGAACAGCGCGCGTTATAGATCGTGAGATATGATCGCCTGCGCGCGCGCCTCGATCGAGAACACTTCCGAACCACCGAACAAATAGTTTAGAGAAGGTCCGCTGTATAAGATGACTTTGCGGCGACATCGACATCTAATATAGCCAAATCCTTCGCAAAAACAGAGTTACCCGTGGGATTATCGGAATCCCACGGGAAACTCTACAACAACCTGAAAAATACTGTCATGGAGTCCACCAAAGATGTCACTCGTCTAGTTGAAGGATCGCGTCTTTTATATTGAGGATACGGGAATGTGCAGTTCCATCTTTCTAAAGCTGAAACTGTCCTATTCACGATATAATGTAAAAAAAGGATCACACAAAACCAACGGGAGCTGCTCATTCAAATGGCTCATTTCACATAGTTTTTATTCCTTAGCTTAATTTCTCAAAAAATCCAATTGTAAATCTCTTCGGTACCTTAATGCATTATAACGAATTATTAGTTGATAGGTAAGTTCTTTTTTGTATGTTATGTTTATGTAGATACTTATTTTTTAATATTTTGTTTTATGCTAATTATTAAATTATAATTTGTATGTTAACGCCGACGCTGCGCTGCCTCTCTATCTCACCATGGGCTGCAATATTTCTTAACTATAAAGTAAACCTTCTGTGTCCATATTTTTAATGTCCAGCAATGCTAAATATCTATCGTTTATTGAGTTATTTAACTAAGTATAGAGTGGTGGCCGTGAAAGTGCACATCACTGCATACCAAGCGAGATTTATCGTTCGTTCATAAATTATTAGTTGATCGCTCTCGATCTTATTAATGTTATTAACGAGTTTGAGGTTAATTAAATTAATTTGATTATGTAAATTGACTTTATGGCTTCCTAATGGACGTTACAATGAATTAATTACGAGTATGTTGTTATAACTGTAATTACTGTATAGAGTGGCAACGGTCGCGGGACTAACGAATTACCGTGACCCCGGTACGTAAAGGGCTATTGAAGGACACCGTGGATTTTAGTCAGTACAAGTCTGACAGTGCCTCCGGCCCTGCCCTGGGTGGGAGGACTCATTTGATGATTTTACCACGATAAAAAAAAATAGAGTGCCAACGATTTGTGAGTGTATTTTAGTTCCACTGCGTCTGCTTCTTTGTTGGATAAAAACGGTAGAACGCAGAATAATTTCAGTCATTTTTTTTATATTACTCTAGCCTACTATATTTTATTAAGCATAAACTCAAAAGCACACACATTGGAAACAGTCAGACTTTGTACCTGATGGAATTTAAACATATCTTTTGAAGTTAATGTTTATGTAGTTTGTAATTTTTCGGGAATTACGTCGTGTTGGTACGACCACTTGCCCACAAGGAATTCTTGTCTTATTAGTACAAACATTTTATTAATGTGTTGTTCCACATATTTGGGCGGCTCGCGTTTTATTCGCACTCCGTGTCCAACGATGCGTGCGCACAGCTAGTATTTTGTTCCAAATTAATTAAACAAACACGATATACTTCTATTACTTTGTAGAAATTGGGTTTTCACAAACAATACACGATATAGAGAGTTCAGTTTTCGGGCAATTTTTATTTGTTACCGATCTTGGATTTTTTTTTAACTGACGAAAAAGAAGGACGAGGTTCTTAATTCAAAACGTTTCCTTAAGTGTGTTTTGAACGCACTTGTATGGAATTAAAAAAAAATCGCTGAAGCACATCACTATATTCCTGTTTAAAAGGGTATGACAACGAAATTAAACACATAAAATTGATCTCGTCGATAGATCATGTACTAACTGTAAGCTTCTCTAATCACATACCACTCGGAACTCTACAACCTGTTCCTCAAACACCTTAAAATAAAATTATAACCTTTTTTTTCCACTTGATATTGCGAATTGGATATATCTATAATTTATATGATGTGCATAATGAAGACTATTCTATCTATGTTCTTCTCTCCTCAGGAACACGGTCTATCAGACAGTCGCGAGGAGCTGGACGCGCGGGAGCTGGGTAGCGTGCCGCGCCTGGAGCCGCTCACAGCAGCACACCGCGCGTACTCCACCTCCTGCCTCGAGCTGGCTGAGCAGCATCATATGCAGCACCAGCCTCCACCACAGAACAGGTGACAACTTTAAAATAGAATTAATGCAAAGGCAGTTAAACATGTTCTTATACAGTCCAAAAGGATGGATGCTGATGAAATTAGAGGCACATGACGAAAACCGTGGACATCTGGACCTTGTTGGAGTAGTGAAACGCATCAGCAACCGTATTCCTTGACCAGAGGGTACCGTGAAAGCCACTATGAAAGTATTTCTGTCGATTGACTTTATTTATAGGTGGCTCATACTGCTGGCAATGACTTATCAGTAGATCATGTAATATGTTTTCTTTCCAGAGCCCTCCTACCACAATACCGACCCGCACCCGACTACGAGACAGCCATCCAACAGAAGTACCAGCAACAGAGAGCAGAAGCACAACTTCGATACCAGAACCACCACGCGGCGCCCCTGGGGCCCGCGGCGAAGCCCTACGGCTCCCACCCCGACATCCACCGCGTGTACCCCGACGTCACCCGACACACGGGACCCACGACACTCGCTCCTCTCACAAATCCTGCGACCGATGACTACCCCTACCCCCTCAAATTCATGGGGACGAATTACCCTTTTGCGGTAAACCCCAATGTACAAACTGATCTCAACCAACTACACTACGTGAATGTCTACAAGCCACCTCCCCCCTACCCGTCCAATGGTCTCGCCTCAAACTCAACCCCGGACCTAGCGGTCGCCAGCCAAGCACTCAACTACCATAGAGGTTATATTAACTCTCACGTGTCAGGATCGAGTCCAGACCTAGTCTCAACAAGAACAGCCCTCAACAGGCAGTACTTAGGTTATATTAATACTAGTCATATTAACTACGGAAGACCTAACATTATGCCCGGAACACACGGAACCTACAACAATCTAGCGTCAGTGTTAGACCCCAAACCACACATCATTATAGACCCCCATCACATATCAGATAATATTCAAAAAGTTTACGACGAAAGAGGGAATATAATGTACTCGATGCCGATGCATAGGATACCCTACCAAAGGCATGTAGTGTTACCACAAACACAACAAATTAAACTAGGAGATACTCAGGAACCTATTTATGAAAATGTTCCATTACCGTGGCAGAATGAGGGGAAGATTACGATGAGAGATCGTGCGCAGAGCCTGACGACAACAGACGAGATCGCGCGACTAAACGAGAGAAATAGCAGTCACCCTACGATAAACAAATACCTATCACCTAACATGAACTTACCTTACGTTCCCGTCAAAATTGACAACCCAGACGGCCACTATGTGAACGCACAAATAATAAAAGGCGTTCGTGAGTCCAGCGTGCCAAAAGACCTAACCGTCTCTAGTCGATCAGTTAACCGAGAAACCGAATTTGAAAACGTAGCGCTGTCCATCGACAGGCTATCGTTACAACACGACGAACGCGAATACGATGAGACACCGTATCAGAGTTTATCGACACACCGCGTATCAAATAACAACACTATTAACAAAGGTGATAACGTGACATCGATCGTAGTGACTGACTCGCGGCCAAACATGGCGGACATTAGCTCGAGTACGATAGAAACAGTTACTACAAATAGTTCAATGGATACTGAGACGAGTAAAACGAGCAGTAAAGAGAAGAAGCGGAGAAGATGGGGCGTATTCATGGGCAGGGCTAATAAGGGTGAGGTGAGATCTGCGACGCTTGGTCGGAATAGAGCCACGCCGGCGCCGCATACGCATCGATGGTCGACCGGACTGCCGAAGTTTCAGCCGCTGCCGCCTAGTATAACCAAAGAAACTATGGTAAGTAATTTTTATGAATTTTCCCCACGATACGAGACTCCGCCTACTACGATCTTCACATACTCCTTTCGCTTCATCCACTTTCATACGTCCATTCATACATGGCATTTGCTAATTCGCAACAGACTTGTCTCATGAATATCACCAATAAAATTCTAATAGATATCTGCAAAAATAAATAAGGATGAACTTATTATCTTAATTTTAATATATTATTTCCTTCTTATTGTGTTTCTGTTGCTAAAGTCGTTTGATAACAAAGTTCCTATCATTAATTTGATCAGATTATGAGGCTTAACAATAATCAACATTTGACGAAAGTATTAAAGCAATTAAATTGCTGTTTTACATAATTTATATTTTATTACACCAACTTTGTTGAATTTTGATAAAAACGATAACTAGATTTTATGGTTCTTTCAGATTTTTTATTCGAAGAAATTCATAAATTCTAAAAATAACATGAATGATGTCTCGTATTTTCAAGTACATAATTTCTTTCTCACCTTTATTATAATGTCTTTTTACGTTAATTTCATTTGTACCATTTAATTTATTGTTCCCCTATAAATGTTATTCTAAATCATCTATGAAAATTATAGAACTGTTTATGCCCATCAACTTGCAAACCAAATATTACATTTGGTTGCCTTTGTTTGGATGTTATGTATAAACCCATGAATGGTGGTGTGGCACCCGAACTACTATTAATTTACAGTTATCTC
Organism: Agrotis puta; assembly: GCA_943136025.2. NCBI lineage: Eukaryota > Metazoa > Arthropoda > Insecta > Lepidoptera > Noctuidae > Agrotis > Agrotis puta. The sequence goes on from OW964177.2 coordinate 709,584, forward strand.
AATAATGCAAACGTACAGCGCAATGGTATGAGCCACGCGTTGTTTATCAACAATCTGCTCAGATACGATGACAAACAACAACACTTGTTTGTTGTTCAGTGTCGTGTTTCAGTTGTATTCAGGAACGTCAGTTGATTTTCACATCTGGTGTTTTCGCGTCAGTTGATTTCCCTATAATAGTGAGATTTGCTTATAGATGCATCAGCATCTATAAGCAAATCTCACTATTATAGGGAAATTCGTAAAAAAAAGATATCGTCGGCGTAGTATTGAGATAATGAACTTTAAAATTGTTGCGTTAAATTTTAAAGTGTCAAAGCAGGGTTTGTCGACTTATTGACTTCCCTCTACTCCAACGATATATTGAAAAACGTGTTTGTCTGCTAGTTACAACCTTTTTAGTCTGGGGTTAGCTTTTTTTTTAAACGTTATATGCGAGAACTAGGGAAACGGGTTTTGGTTTAGTCTGTCTATATGTGAATCATAGTGTCGCGATGGCCGTAAGTTTTAAAGGTACATTTCTCGAGCATGAAGTTGCAGGTTCAAACCTGGTTAGTATCAACCCATCAACGTCTTTTTAGCACCCTGTTAAATTGAATTCATCCACAGCTAAATTCCTATGTTTTGTATGGACCCATCTTTCACCTATCTGACTCTGAATTACTGTGCAACTTATTATATTAATTTATAAAGAAATACAAGATCTATAATGATTGAACTGCCAATAAACCTCATAAAGAACAGACGCCTTTCATTTTAAATACATTGACATTGTGCAAAGTAAATTTTATCACCTGCTCATAATGCTCAATTTTCTCTCCGATCTTTTCCTCAGGCATTTTGCACTACGGTTATTAGACAGCTCCTAAACTTTTTAGGGTTCCGTACCCAACGGGTAAAAGAGGACCCTATTACTGAGACTCCGCTGTCATCTCGCAGGCTGTATCTCAGGAAACGTGATAGTAAGACAGTTGAAATTTTCACGGATAATGTATTTTTGCAATTAGCATAAAAGATGCAATTAGCATAGAAGACATGATCTTTTGCCGTTTTTCAAGTCCGACTGGCACTTTGCCGGTTTTTTTTAAGGGCTAAGCAAGAAAACGAAATGCCTTAAGCCCAGCAAGATTTCCAACCCTTCAAATCTATCTAGTAAGAACATGACCCCTTACCGTCGCAGGTCCAAATCCTAGAACGCAAGATGTCAGACGAGCAACTCTCGTTCGCGTTCGAGCAGATCCCCAAGGGTCGCGAGACCGGCGGGGAGTTCCGCACGGCGCTGCTGCCCCAGCACGCGGCGCTCAACGGCTTCTCGTCCGACCACCTGCCGTACGAGGACAACCGGGTCCGGCTGCATCCCACGCCGAACAACCCGCACGGGTATATCAACGCGTCGCATATCACGGTGAGTTGTAAAATTTAGATATTTTATTTAATTATATAACCAAGTCGAATTGTATAAAGAATACGTGTGTGTTCTCGAGTTATTATTGAAATCGTATGATGGAGGTGTAAATTCTAATTTTGAATTATTTTTTCTTTAAAGAAACGTCCCACTTTGTTGAATTTCTCTTGTGTCGTTTACAAACATATAAACTCACATACGCAAACTTCTATACCCGGATCAACTGCTTGTAGATCATAAAAATATTTGCTCCGTGCGGTAATCGAACCCGCGACACGCAGCGCAGCAATCCAGTTTCTTTCAAAATGACGAATGAGGGAGAAGAAAGTTCATAAAATTCTCCGTGTTGTCAGATTTCAAGGAGCGAAGATACGTTATGGTATCCCATATTCAATCAATAAACTGACCTTAACCTTCCTTAGATGACAGTAGGCAGTACGCAGCGCTTCTACGTAGTGGCCAAAGTGGGCAACGTCCCCGCCACCGGCAGCGCGGGCGGGGCGGGCGGGGCGGGCGGCGCGTGCTGCGCGTGCGGCGGCGGCTGCTCGCTGGTGTGGTCGGCCGCGGCGCAGGTGGGCGCGCCGCTGCTGGCGCGGCTGGCCGGCCCGGGGCAGCCGCACTACCTGCCGCATGACAACACCACCAAGGACTTTGGGAAGGTATGGTGCATTCCGACAAACCCTCCAATCCTCTCTATGATTTACCCTAACTAGCCTGTTAAGTACCCAGTGCGAGACTCTAACCGAGTCCTGCGGCCGTATTATGACGTCTTAAAACCAGACTTGTTCCAGTGAGTGAACGAGACAGCTATACAAGCCACCTCGTTCACTCACGGGAACTACTCTGGCGTGAAGAAGACATGGTAGACCACCTGGTCTGGCGATTTCTGCGCCCTGCACCTGAGCATGGTTTGTACACACACCTATTTTCGGCAATGTTTCTGTTTCATCTTCTTCAAACCTGACAAGAATGAGTCTAACTAAATCTTTACGCCACGAATTTTCGGAGGGACAGACATAATACAGAAGAAAAAAACGTCATGTATAAAAGCAGAAAAATGATGATGACAAATTCTTAACTTCAATTTCACAAAAGGCATGGTGACAACACCAATAAATTGTAAATCTAATATTAGTCTGTCAGTTAGAGTTCTGATAAATAATGGACACGTATTTTTTCTTTTGTTAAATCAATGTACATTTACCAAGATATAACGCATCAAAATTCGAGAGTAGGAGTTTGTGACGTCAGAAGCAATTAAATACTTAACTTGCTTGTGACGTATTGGCAATTTTAAAAGTATCATATCTTCATCAATTTAGGTTTACGCAATAGAAGAAAATCTTTCTACGCGTCAAATATTTTTTTAGTAATCTATCTGACGTCTAATTCGATTTTTTCAGCCAAATACCCTATTCAGTATTATTATATCAGCCCATAGTGTCCCACTGCTGGGCAATGGCCTCCCTCCACTCTTTCCACTTCTCACGACTTTCTGCGACCGTGGTCCAGTCCTTCATGAAGCGGTCCAAATCATCTCACCATCTTCGTTTGGGCCTCCCCTATTCAGTAACTGGCATTAATTTTGTGTGACCTACCTCTCACGCACCCTATCCCTCCAGTTCCAGGTGACGGCGGGCACGTCGTCCCGCACGGCGTGGGGCGCGTCCGTGCTGGTGCGCGTGCGCAGCGGGACGCGCGTGCGGGACGTGTGGCACGTGCACTTCGCGCTCTGGCAGAACGCTAGCACCGCGCCTGACCTCACGCACTTTTTAGGTAAGTCCAACTTTCGTAAGCGTTTGTCATATGGCAATGGTTATGGTGACAACTGAGGGTAAGTTTACCCTGATATTTGTACCTTAATTGCCATTCCACCAATTCGTAGTATAGGTTTTCAGTCTTCGTTCATAATGTGATTAACAAAAGAGTGAAACTCACTACCTGCGTCTGTGTTCCTGAACGCATACAACGCGAATGTCTTCAGAAGTTAGAGTGTACAAGCTTTTTCTGGGTAAACTCACTCCATCGTGAGCTTTGACTCTGTAACCTTTGACCTGGAGTAACATAGACAATACTAGTGATTTTTTTAAATATTTGTGATGGTTTTGTTTAAAAATTTGACTAGTAGATTTTGCCTAAAGCCAGTAAGTCCAAGTTATGTATTACCATCGCACATTAGTAAATAAATAAATGAAAGCTTAGTTAATTTTGTCTATTGTCGTCAGCGTTCCTGTCGGAGGTGAACAGTCTCCGGCTGGCGTGCGAGGCGGAGGCCGCGGGCGCGCGCGGCGGCGTGCGCTGCGCGGGCGCACCCATCGTGTTCAGCTGCGAGCACGGCGCGGGACGCAGCGGGACGGCGCTGGCCGCAGACCTGCTGCACGACATACTGGATAACAACCAGGTGTGATAATAGTTTGAACTCGATGGAAAGATATTGAACTGATGTTACCGAATACCCTACAAAAACTTTATTCTTAACAGTTCTCATTCAGCGACTACAAGCTGAACTCAGAACTCATCCTACTTGCTTTAGGGCCATTTTCCACTAATGGCAGACTCGACACAAAGACAGACAATTTGTCAACATAAAGATGTGTATATTTCATACCATCTCCTTTAGTACCTGCTTTCAGTTTGTTGGTCATTAGATTCTACAAGATTTACTTTTTTTAGAACGTTTAATTACTTCAGAAACCGATTCGCTGGGATAAAAATAGCCTTCATAATTTTATACCTACTCGTTGTAAAACTCACATTTCCACAAAATGATTCAAATATTCTTATCTCCCCAGGAACTAGACATCCCCCGCACGATCAGCATGCTTCACCAACAACGCGCCAACTTGATACAGAACGTGCATCAGTACAAGTTCCTGCACCAGCTACTACTGCAGTACTTGAAGCAGTCGCGACTCATATAGACACACTGCTCTGCTTACCACACTGAAATATACATCGTTATTTGAGCACCGGTCTAGCGTGGGATGATGGAGATGTGATCCAAAAATACGCCAGGTAAAAGGTAGAGCTTCGCCAGGTGTGAATTAAAAATACGCCAGGTGTAACCTACAAATGCACCAGGTAAAGGTTTATGGATAGAAATCACTACGTTCTTTGCAAATGATCGGAGAAAACAACTGGACTGCTCATTGAATCTTTTCTAAAAAGTTATTAATAAAATAACAACCGAAAAAATACGAAAACGCAATAAATACGAATCGAGATTTTAACGCAAGTAAGATAACACGATAGTTATATTTAAATGCAAAAAGATTATTCTTGTTATTTAAATTTCTATACAGGAATAGGGTATAAGTAAAATAACATGCTTTTTTAAATAGTTATTGCATGAGGATGACTAATTAGTGCCTTATCAACGAGACAAGATATTAGAAAACATCGATAAATCCTAACACTACGGTTTATCGATGTTTGAGTGAAGCGACACGATCTATCGATATGTAAATCGTGTATTCGATACTCTGCTAGTTGCTCAAAACAACGGTAAATATAAGAGCATGCCTTACACAAATTATATCATAATTTGACTCTAAGGTTGAAACAATATTGTAATATATCATCAAGTTCTAATAAAGAACCTTATACACGTAGTTATAAGATATAATATCGATCGACTGGATCATAGATCTAATACTTATGAGATTTTTACGATTGATGACTGAGACGACAAAAATGTTCCACCTTCATCTAGTGATTTTGTATATTATGTATTTATTTAACGTTTTTTTTAATTGATGTTTGTATAGAAAGTGTTTTTTATAAACTTACAGAGAGTTTTTGTGATTGTTGAATGAAGTTTTATATGATATACCCATTGTGGGAGTTTTAAATGAATTTATATGTAAATGAAAAGTATTATATTGTAATACAAGAGGCAGGATATCTGTTGCTCACTGAGAGAATGTTGTATAAATGTGCTAACTTATTCTCTTGATTCCATAGATTTTGATGAAGAAATTAAATATTTGTGCTAACAATATTCACACAGCTAAAACACTAATTCTCTTAAATCTAACTATTTAAAAATTCAATCACCACTATTCATTTTATACACGCTATTATCAATAGATACTGCCAAGGAGACCTCAATCAAATATACCTGATGTAAAACCAAGACAAATATCTATCGCTCAAGTAAATCTTTACAAAAAATACTCGTACAATGCTTTTATTTCAACTTTTATACTCTCTTATATCCAATACTTTTATTTTTATGTTACAAAACGGATATTCTGTCTCGCAGTAGTTAAGGATCTGTCAAACAGGCAAGTTATCGGACACCAGAATTAAATTTGTCATTGTCCGGAATTTGTCCTTACCGGTTTGTCCGAACCTTTAATTTATTGTGAATCGTACGTCGTGCCTTAGTCAGAGATTACCGAGGATCTGATGAACCTTTTGTGTGCCTTCTAGACTTATGTTTTTATGTCAATCACGAAGAATTTTCACAATCTCAAATTTTGCGTTCTTTCTACAAAATGCTTTATTTATTTTGCGTGTCAATGGCACTCTTTCTCAACTAGAATTAAACCCCATTTATGCGATACACGAAATCGCATGATAGTTGCATGCAAGTTGACAACATTGCGGTATTTGTTTGATCAACAGAATTCAAACTTGCATGCAATTCTCATGCAATATCTTGAAGCGTGTAAATAGGCCTTAGGTGTGCTTAACGCCTAATCGTCAAATATTGATATTAAACAAGTTTTATGCGAATATTTGCACATAACGCAAAAATGAATGATTTATTTAATATTGCATGGAAGGACGGATTTCTCAATATTTTGTGAAATTGTTAAAATTCTTCGTAGTTACTATTTTATACCGTTCGTATTCGATGTGTAGTCGACATTGTCAGTCACTGTCTTATGTTCAAGTATTATGCCTAGTTTTTGAAAGTTATTGTTTGAAATTTTCTCAGGTATGTGTTGACAGTGAGACAAGATGATAAAGTTATTTATACTGCCACGCATTTAAAACAAAATTAAAACATTTATTTAGATCATTTATTTAACGGTGCTTTTTCTTCACAATGAGGTTTCTATTGAAAAGGAATCTGAGTATATATCTGCATAGAGCTTATGCTATATCATGGTCAGCAGAACTGCCGTTACCTAGTTCCACTGTCGATCCATATCCATTGTAAAGTTGGTACACCAATGTGTTCATACCTGTTTAGTGTAGTGTAATCTAAACTAAAATTACGTGCCCCTCCACAAATATATTTTTCATGATTGTATTCAGGTAGTTATTACTCCAAACACAATTTTATTGGTCGCAGTCATTAATGTCTAGCTCAATGGTTCCCAAAGTTAACTATGTTCCGAGACTCCAAACTAGCGAAAAACTTTAATTTTGGGACCACATCTTGACGGTCTTAGAAAAAATGTAATTTTGTTAATTAACTAAGTAGTAATGGTGTAAAAAAACTACTAACTAAAACTTCAGATCTTTTTCCATACATTATTCGAGGTTTAGTTTCTTTTTACTACGTGTATTGGGTGTATTTAATTTACTATGTAATGGAGAGGCACGCAATTTCAGCTTAGCCGAGCTGTACCTGTCTAGTCCAACGGCAACTCCATATTATTGTTAGTTTGTTTGCTTGTACATACGCTTTGAACCTTGTGTATGCACAAAACATTAAGGTTTACATTTTTTTTAGTCACTTATGATTTGCAGTGTTAATTGTGTTCGTTTTGTGATGTATTTATGACTAAAATTTTTATATTTTACTACTGTAACTTCTATATAATTCCAGTATTGATATCTTTATTGTGGATTATCCTGTCAGGCTGAGTGCCGTGGTATTCAGACAGGAGAAACATTCTAAACTTGAAACTGACAATAAAATCTACTAAGAAACGTTTAACATCTTTTTATTATAAACAAACAAGAGAAACTTAGTTTAGTTAGTAGATATCCTTTACCTACATCAACAAAAGTTTTTAAATAAAACACAAAATATAGTCTAAAATTATATTTCAGTAAAAAATTATACAATAACCTATTGCTTATATTAGAATCAGGGCGGCGGGTAGTAGGGCCGCGGTGGGGGGCCGGGGGGAGGGGCGCCGCGTCCCGGCAGCGGAGGGAAGTAGTTCGGAGGAGGAACATTCACCGGAGGGAAGCGCGTCGGAGGCGCCGGCGGGGGCTCCGTGTACACCAGCGCGGTAGGCGGCGGACCCGTCAGAGGTAACCTCGGGGGAGGCGGGATCGACGGCGGCGGCGCTGTGTACACGGGCGGGTAGGGCGCCGGCAGACCCGGGTACGCCGGGTACGTATACCTAAGCGGCTCCATCTTCGGAGGCTCTACCTTTGTATCAGCGCCGTTCTTCATCGGCGTCAGCACCGGCCTAGAAACGACAACGGCGACAGGAGATGCGGAAGTTGGCGGAGTAATGGAGAGGGGCTTCTTGTCGTTTTTTGGCAACTTGGGGGCGGGGGGTGCGGGGGGCGAGTCTCCACCCGAAGACTGTGGCTGCGGCGAGTACAGATCTAACACCTGTAACAAAAAGATAGTTATTAAAACTGGACACTTGATTTGCGACAGTTGAGTAACATTTCGAGGAGCGTATTGCTGGCAAAATTCAAGAAAATTGTACTGTACCAGGTCGGCAACATTAGGTTGGATTATGGTCAAGAACCATCTCCACCTGCATACTAAACTGCACACTTGCTACAACTACTACCTAGACGCCGGTTCCGGTTCTATTTCATACAGATACTAATTAATTATCTTTGTGATTACAATTTATTTGGGGTTATGGAGGCAATCTTTTTTATTCAGAGGATGGAGAGTGAGACTTTTAATTCATTGCCACATGTCATTAGTATATAGTCATAAATATGTATTGTGCTACAAATGCATAATTTTTGGGTCATTACATAAGATTAATTCTATTATCTATCTATATATACAAAACGAGAACTGACTGACTGACATATCAACGTACAGCCGAAACGACTGGGGCTAGGAATGTGAATTTTGCACACGGCTTCCTATTAGAATGTAAGGGAGCACTAAGAAGGGGTTTTTGGAAATTTAACCTTTAAGGGGGTGAAAAGGGGGAATCAGGAAAGTACGTAACCCACGAGGACGAAGTCGCGGGCAAAGTGCTAGTGTAAAAGATATAAGTTAAATAACATCACACGTCTTTATCCCTATCCCTGAAGGGTTAGGTTAAGCAGAGTTGTACCAAGTGGTACACCCATAATAGTACCAGTATTATGTTTAAGTTCTAAGTAAGGCCCTTAGACCATGGCGACCATATTTTGTAGTGATGCTATCACACGTGTCGTAAACGAGCTACAAACGCGCGTTAGTCGCATTTGCAACGCGCTACAAGTGAGCAAGTCTAACGAGAGAACGGAGGAGTGGCGCGAGAGTAGAGAACGAGTTATTGAAGCACGTTTGCATCGCGACTGTTAATCTGTGAATGACGACACGGTTAGCGCAGTGGCTGACTGATTGGACTGCTGCGCTGCGTGTCGCGGGTTCGATTCCCGCACGGAGCAAATATTTGTATGATCTACAAGTCGCTGCTTCGGGTCTGGGCGTTTGTGTATGTGAGTTTATATGTTTGTAGACGCACCCACGACACAGGAGAAACGTTTGTGGGGTAAAGTTTAAAAAAAAAATCTTCGTGTGATGGCAAGGTCGCGGGATTTGCGAATTACCGTGACCCCGGAATATAAAGTGCTAATAGCGCCCTGCACACGTACAGTTCGGACCGCGCATCTTGGACTGCGTTCCAAACCGCAGTTAGATCTGTACAGTTTGGACTGCGGATCAAACTGTTGTGCCAAATACGATTAAAAATGCATTCACGGTTTGGACTGCGGACGAAACTTTCATATCTAGACAAACGTTCCGAACTGTGCGTGTAAATTTGATTTCAAGAGTTTGGACTGCAGTTTGGACTGGCGCGTGGAACGTTAAAACTTTCAAAAGTTTTTTAGGTAGTAAGAAAAATGGACGATCGTTTGGTCATCGCGTTTAGCTGAATTTGTAGTTAGTTACTTTTGTTCCGTGTCCCCGTTACTTTCATCAAATCTTTGCGAAATGCATCTCTTAAATTCTGTATTTTTTTGCGGACGAAATCGCGATCAGCTAATAAAAAACCTACTGTCTTGCAAAATTCAACAAGCGTCATAATTGCTTTGTTTCTCATATTTCTCTTACTATCTTCTTACGCTTTATCTTCCAGAGACACGGATGTTCTCGGAACAAACGAATGAACTCTGTGATAGCTTTGACGCTCCAAACCGCCAAATGTAATTTACGTTTACACGTGATGCGCGCGTAAAACTGTGAGATATGCGCTTGCGTCGATGTGCCAGATCGGACTGTTAGACCAGCACATCTACACGTACAGTTCGGAGCGAGGGATGGAACGGCGCACATTGGTTCAAGGGCGGAAAAAAGTCCTTTGTTTCAACCTTATTTAAAATGTCTACAATTTGGTACACATATACTAGAATGTTAGTAGAAACAAGTCCTAAAATTAATACGGATAAATAATTATACAGTATTTAATTATATGATGCCAAAGTAGGGTGATCGAGAATTTACAAATTTCGTGCAAAAAATATTGTTATTTCAAGTATGAATAGAACCAAAATACTATAATTATCAACTTTCATTTTTAGTTTAGTCATAAGTTTATTGTGTGTATTAATAAAATAGTAAACATAATGTTATAATATAATGAATAATTACTTGCTATTACATTTTTAGTGAAGAAGGTCATTTGGAACCTTTTGTTTTCAATCATGAGATCATAACTAATCTCCGTTATCGACCGATACGTAATAATATACTTTCGGAGATTAATTAGACCCTATAGATTAAGAATACATTAGTTTTGGCTGCGATAACCTGCGATCTTGGAAATACCAGGTCCTTAACTAATGACGCTCTGTAATTAAGAAAAAGTGCATTATATTAATAAGTGTTTCTAATGAGGGTAATTAACATTTTATCATATCGTGTAAGTATAAATAGCATTGAATGGTAGTTTTAACTTCACTTACAATTGTTTTCTCTTACGATAACAGTGTTATTATAGTGATGGATAGCTTTACTATTGTCTATGCCGATTTAGTGGAAATCATAATATCAAGTAATCGTGAGATACATAAATGCCTCGAAAATTTAAAACTTATGTATCCACAGCTTACAGAAAGTGTTTGGAATCAAGTTTATGAAAAGTTAAGCCGTAATTTTCTACCCGTATTTACAAAAAAGTGGCAAACTGCAGCGAGAAATAAAAATGCTTTTATGGCAAAAAATGAACAGTGGCTGAAAAATATTTTTACCGTTGAGACATCTTCGGTGCAGACTGATGTGGTGAATTGTGACAGTAATGTTCCAGGGCCATCAAAACGCTCTCATAGAGGACGACCAGAAAAATCATTTGATGAATGTTGCGATCGAACAAAGCGATATAAAGTTAAAAGATTGTGTGAAAGCGTTCCTGAAGAAATTATTAAGAAAGCTGCCTCTAAGGTACTCGTACAAGAAGAATTATCGGATACTATCAAGTTTACTCCAGAAAAAGCGTTGGCATTATTACTTGATGCATCACTTTCGAAACATCAATATCAAGTACTGAGAAATGCAGCAAAAAGTATTGGTTGTGATATTTTTCCCGATTATCATAAAGTACTTGAAGTAAAAAGGCAATGCTACCCCACGGATATTGATGTAACGGAAAGCTACGCTTGTGTAAGTTTGCAGTCATTACTGGATCACACAACCAGAAGATTATTTGAAGTAATGTCTGAAGACGACCTTACACAGATTAGTGTAAATTCAACGTTTTTACACAAGTGGGGATGTGACGGATCATCAGGTCATGCTGAGTACAAACAGTCATTTATCGACGAAAATGTGTCAGATTCATATATGTTTTTGACATCATTAGTTCCACTGCGTCTGTATGAAAAGGAAAATAAATCTGTTGTGTATTGGACAAATGCAACTCCTTCTTCTACAAGGTGTTGTCGCCCGGTACAATTCCAATTTCAAAAAGAAACTACAGAATCTACGAAAAATGAAATTGCTAGAATGGAGTCTGAAATAGCAAACTTAAATGAAACTGTTATTAGTTTAAAGGAAAAGACTTACAAAGTCTACCATAAACTTGTGTTCACAATGATAGATGGCAAAATAGCGCAGACAGTTACGGACACATCATCATGTGCAGTGTGTTTTATATGCAAGTCAAAGCCATCAGAAATGAATAACCTTGACCAAGTGCGAAATAAAACTGTGGATACGGAGGCTCTCAAGGTCGGTTTATCCCCGCTTCACGCACGGATTAAATTTATGGAATGCATATTACATATTGCGTACAATATGTCATTTACCAGTTGGAGAACGAACGCAACTACCAAACAACAAAAAGATGAAGAGAAGAAAAGAATCCAAAGTGAGCTGTTTCAACGTTTAGGTCTAAAAGTGGATTTTGTAAAGCAAGGAATGGGAACATCTAACGATGGAAATACGTCTAGAAGATTTTTCAATAATGCAGACATTGTAGCTGAAGTCACAAGAGTCGATAAAGAACTTATTCATCGGTTTGGTATAATATTGCAAACAATTAATTCTAGTGCATTAGTTGATTCGGATAAGTTTGGTAGTTATTGTTACGAGACTGCTGAACTATACGTAAGCCTGTACAGCTGGTATAATATGCCAAATACTGTGCATAAAATCTTGCTGCATGGCAAAGAAATAATAAGTGTTGCTGCCTTACCTATTGGGATGTTATCTGAGGAAGCTCAAGAAGCGCGAAATAAAGATTACCGCAATTATAGGTTAGGTCATTCAAGAAAATGTTCTCGTCTATCATGTAATGAAGATGTTATGAATATGCTCTTAGCTACCTCAGATCCCCTTATCAACAGTTTACGTGCAGTACCGAATAAAAAATACTATCCTCTTCACGATGATGCCAAAACTTTATTAGTGGATAGCACCCATCTCTCAATCAATGTCTTCTCTATTTAATATTTAGTTTATTAATATTTATTTATTTAATAATGCTGATTTAATTATATGAAATTCATGTGAAAAAATTTGATGAATATTTTCATATTAATAAAAAAAAAATACGTGTTATATCTTTCTCTTTGTAAACTGGTACATCCATTATATCATTTTAATAAAGTATTATGAAGAAACGCAACGTCTTTTCATTTAAAAATAATATTTTCCGCATGCCCGTACTACCTGCACCACTGTGCGGCGCGTGGTGTTTCCCGCGGTCCGAACTGTACGTGTGCAGGGCGCTATTGAAGGACACCGTGGATTATAGTCAGTACGAGTCTGACAGTCCCTCCCGCTCTGCCCTGGGTGGGAGGACTCATTTGGTGATTTTACCACGCTAAGAAAATAAAAAGTGTGATGGCAAACAGGTAGCGACCGCCTTGTGACTGTGTCAATGCGAACGCGTGACAGTATCGCTAGAAAAAGTCGTCCGATTTTGGCGGGACGTCCCGATTTTTCAATCAAAATTAAATGTCTCGCGCAGGACAGACCAAGGCCCGCTTTCGGGGATGACTTAGATTTTTGTTTTTATTTTTCAAGACTAAGACTCAAGTACCTGACTATAGGGAAATCTGATTTTAATTACAATATTTTTATTAAAATATCTTTCAATGGCTATGTCTGCTATCTATTGTCACGTAAACGTAATTTAAACCCAAATAAAAAGACAAATATTTAAAAACCTCTAATAATTTTCATTTTTTTACTATGTCCCGCTTTCGTTGTAAAAATCCCGCTTTTTAAGCTCAAAAAGTTCCAAAATCACAACTTGGCAAAAAATAAATCTGGCAACGCTGGTATGAACAAATATAGTTTCCAAAACTTACCTGATGGCAGATATCCTCAAGCAGCTCCATTGTGATGTCTTCAACAAACATATCCCACCATGCATTATGCTTGGGGTTCCGCCCGTTCCAGTCTATTACTTCAAACTTGCTAAGTTTCCCGGCAAGGAACATTAGTGCTACGGCTATTACTTCTGGCTCCCATTGTAAACACAATGTGGTGCATAAACTGGAATTGCAAAATTTTATTTGAGATACATGTATTAAATGTTACACATTTAACAAAGTTTAGATATATAGCTAACCAGTAGCTTTGTCCAATAAAACTTGCAAATGATCCTAGTGGAACATAAAGTCAGGATAAAAACTACCCTATAGTGTGTGTATGTCATCCAGATTATAAACTTTCTGGGAAAAAAAATATCCAAATCCGTTCTGTTGTTTTTGTGTGAAATTGTAAAATACACAAACATACATACAAAGTTTCATATTTATAATATTAGAAAACATATTACTAAGAAGTAAGATTAGTTTACATAATCTACTTCTGCAGTCAAGGATGTGATTGCATACTTAATATTTCAAGTATTTGGCAGACATTTTAAACACTTTTGCTTCACAAATATCTACTTATAGACATGTAAACATCTCCTTACTTATCTAGTATATGGATAAAACAAAAGAATAAATACAGAGGAATCAATCACCACCTCATAGTGAAGTGTAGTAAATATTCGAAGCAAATGTGAAGTAATTGCATGAAGCATGTACGATGTTGAATTTATCATACTTTTTGTTATTACTTTACGCAATGTCTAGATTATTCATTAGTTAACTTGCTCATTACTGACCTGTCATTAACAAATGTCCACGCCATCTGTACCATCTTCTGTAGCTTCGCCTTGTCTCCCTTCAGGCACTTGGCATACTTCAACAAGTAGCCGTAGGGGTGCTCCACCTGCAGGTCAAACTTGATCGTCTGCAGCAGGATCCTCTCCAATGTCATCACCTCTTCTTTGGGATCGTCACCGAAACTAGCGAATTTCTGCTCCGTTAGCAAAGACTTCGCAACTTTTATGATATCTTTGCATTTCTTTGGCGTCTCCTCCACTTTGCCCGCAAGGAAGAGGCAGCAACACGCGGTGATATACCTCGGGAATGTTCTGAACGAGTGAAACATGTAGAAGCGATGGAAATACACAACGCCAGTGGCCACTGTGTTATAACCTAGGTCCATCTTCGAGCCAGTGTCGATGATGAACCTCGCACCTTCTTTTCTATACCGGTTCTCTGTGTCCGTGGATATAGCATCGCGGAACGACGGCGTGTTCTGCAGATCCTTCTTGTCATAGTACCAGTAAGGCATTGTCGTTGCTTCACTATAACACAAATATTATCGATAGACGGTCACTAACCTCCACAGCCATTTATTTATTACTGACAACTAATACTTCACTATTAAATCGGAAAGCTCCATAAATATAGATCATTGTTAGTAAACCTGAATTATACAATTTAGAAGGGTTATAGTAACACGTTTGACGTTTCGATTACAGTTTATTGCCAAAACTAAGAAAGCCAATACAATGTTGCTATATAAAAAAAGAATTATCTGAAATCTCTGTCTACGCCTCGTAGAGTTTGAATAACGCCATCTACTTCTGAACTTCGTAAATGAAGTTCTTATCAGAACCACGAACCAGGTGCCAGCCGCAGAAACCCAAGCGAAACTGCAAATAAAGTCGCCATTTATTTAATGTTTGTTTATTTTGGGACAAATGGAGGTTTTAGGCTGCCACGAGACGGACTGCCGCTCATCAAACGCGCGGATTCGATATTATTCAACTGCATGCAGTGGTACCTTTGACTTCGATCAGTCGTGATAAAATATCGACTTAAGACACTCTTCGTACGGTATTAACTGTTTGAACTCGCTTCGCTCGCTCGAAGTGCGAGTTCGGAACTTCAGACACCCCGACTCGAGCTGGTTAAGTTAGACTTTCAGACCCCGCCATCGTTTTCGGGGTATTTTTTAACCACCCAGAAATAAGGGCCCTGCTTAGGTAGTCTCCGTCGACCTTCTTCTGTACCTTGAATATTTTATGTAGATTTAATTATTAAACTGTTAAAAAAAAATTCAAAAGAGGAGTCCATTATTAAACACTTACCTATACGATAAATCAGTCGGTTCAGTAGCGTTTGGCGACAAAAGGTTGTTTCGCAATATATTTCATTCGAATAATAGTTACTGACCCCAAACAGTTGGATTCGTTTCATGAATTCATGTTCCATAGGTTCTTCAACAGACACGGTCAGCTTTGCTTTCTGTAAATTTAGCCAGCAGTGGTCCGATATGCTGTAAATGAACAATAACTTCACTATTTTTCTACATGTGAGTTTATCCTATTGAAATTCCCAGCTTCCAAAAATCCGAAATTGATTATTGGATGATTGGATGATTTATTTTCTGGCTGGCGAAAAGAAGCGAGTCGCAGGATTAGCAGAGTGGCAAGTGTGGCAAGCAGCAACATGCAATATTACAACTCTAAACTCGTTAGGTACCTAATTACATAGTATGAATAAAATACATTTACCTTTAAATTCAGTAAAGATGCATGTTTGTCAGTATGATGATTTATGGTTCGCTTTCTCAAAATCCGGTTTCACTTTCATGAAAGATTAGTAGTTGACCTCATGACCTCGAGACCGTCATCTGTTTACTGATGCGCCGGTAAAATATCGCTGCATACAGCATACGTAATAGCAAGCACGCTTGTGTTGCTTGTGTGATCGCCTTATCACTCTTGCTAATACTCTACAACGGCACAGTTAAAATTATAATGAGCCTACGTCAGTGACAACATGGCGTTGAAGACGGGTGCTAGTGTTTTACGGCTCAACTCGCTACGTAATGCCGCTGTCAGGGTTAGTTCTCAAATCATTAAATTACTGCATCAATGACGACAAAATTCCATTATTCTAGCAGAAATTTTAAAAGATCAGAAGTGCTGCAAAATTTGGAGAAATAAATGTATTCTAACTTATATTTTAAGTGAGCAAAATCAGTGCGCCGAGTGATTAGATTGATAATCGTGTTTTGAAGTTTTATCTACTATCACAGTCGGTCAATATTGAACTTAATAGAGGAGTTATAAGTTTGTATTTTTGTTACATCATGGTCTTTAGCTGATACTAACGACGTTCTTGAATTGGTTTGCGTGTTTTTAGATAACACACTCGTGTGATTTATTTGAATTTATTTAAATATATTAACGCGTTACAATATTTATGCGTTTTATTGAGTACCTATAAAAACATTCAAAGAATAAAATTGCGTTTCTGATTATTTTTGTTGTGTCATGCACAAACCAAGTCTCATGGATACTGGATAAAGAGGAAAGTCACATGGACGGGTGTTGCGTAGCAGTACCTTCTGCCTATCCTGTGATTATTAAAGTATGTTGAACGTGTTTTACAGCTGCTATCTACCCACACAAGGCCGGAAGTCTCCCAAAACAACACAAAAAATGCCGAGTTTCCGGGCGCCAAAGCTCCCTACGTAACGGAAATAAAGTTCCTGAACGAAACGAGCTATGACCCCATCCCTATCTACCGAGTGTTGGACAACAATGGCGTGGTTATCGAGAATAGGGAGGAGCCGAGTATCGATAAAGAAGTACTTGTGAACATGTACAAAATGATGGTACAGCTTACTCAAATGGACAAGATCTTGTACGAGTCTCAAAGGTAACGTTTTTTTTAATTGGAACATTTTTAATTCCAATTTTCAATTGTATTTCTGATCAGTATAAAATGTTTAAGTTTCTAATTTCCAGGCAAGGCCGTATATCGTTCTACATGACCAATTATGGAGAGGAGGGCATCCATGTCGGCAGTGCAGCTGCGCTGGACCCACGGGACCTTGTGTTCGCCCAGTACCGTGAGGTAGGGGTGTTCCTGTACCGGGGGGTGACTGTCACTGAGCTCATCAACCAGTGCTACGGCAACCATGAGGACCCTGGGAAAGGAAGACAGATGCCTGTCCACTATGGAGACAAGCATCGCAATCTTGTTACCATCTCCAGTCCTTTGGGTAATATTTATTATTCTTTGTTGCTGTTGTAGGCTATTGCCGATTTTACCATACCGTGTGGTGTATAAAAAACAACTAACTCCTTACGCTCAATGTTTAAGGAACCCAAATGCCTCAAGCCGTAGGCGCAGCTTACGCACTGAAGCGCCAACCCAATAACGACCGCTGTGTCATCTGTTACTTCGGAGATGGCGCCGCGTCTGAGGGAGATGCTTTCTCAGCTTTTAACTTCGCAGCTACGCTCGACTGTCCCGTGGTTTTCCTATGGTAAATGTTTTCCTAATATGGTCCTCCAAAGTGACCCTCTCCAATTCATTATTCACTGGACTTTGGAGTTGCGACTTTGTAGTTGCCCTGCGATGATTTTTAAATCTGAATAACATTGCATATTACCCTGATTAAGACCTTAATGAATTCTAGATGACCTTCAACAATTTCTCCTTTTTTTCTTAAATTTAATAGATTAGTTTTTTATTATTAAAATTAATAAACACTAGACTGTATTTTACTTAAATTTAATGTGATTGATTTATTAACTTACATTTATTTTCTTAATTTCATTGACATCATTGTATTAACTGTAATAATGCAATAAAGCCTCAACTTCTCCATGATGCATGTCAGTAATTCAAATAATTTAAATATTTGCACGACTTGTAAATCGAATATGAGACTAAGCTTAATTTACTATGTAACTGTACACCTATATTCTAGCAAATAAATCATTCATTCATTCTCTTTACCAGACTGAAAGCATTAATTGTGGTTGTTTATTTTCATATTAAATATCACAGCAGAAACAACGGCTACGCGATTTCAACTCCAACAAGCGAGCAATACAAAGGTGACGGCATTGCAGCACGAGGGCCTGCGCTCGGCATCCAAACTGTCCGCATCGATGGGACTGATACCCTCGCGGTCTACAAAGCGGTTCAACAGGCGAGAGAGTTCGCTATAGCCAACAACAAGCCTGTGCTGGTTGAAGCTATGTCCTATAGGTAATTTAACTAATTCAACCATTTTGGCGTTCCCTCTAGTGAAAAGTTTACATAAATCTTGGTTTAATGTCTCTCCTTTGAAAATCTTTAGATCAGACAATATGTCTTTCTCCTACACACTTCTTTTATCATAAAGTGAAATTACGTTACTTCACTTTATTCCTACTTATTTACGTATGTTTGTACTTAGTTATAATGACAGACAAGATATGTTATCTGAGGGGAAGCAGCCATTAACTTGCCACAATTTGCATTTCAGAGTGGGCCATCATTCCACATCAGATGACAGCACAGCATACCGATCAGTTGAAGAAATACAAAAATGGACCAAAGACGAGAGCCCACTTCAGAAGTTTAAATTGTATTTGGAAAGCAAAGGTACGTTGAGTGTGGCTCGCATTGGCAATGGTTGAACGATAAGATGAATGAGTGCCGTATTTTGTATTATAATTGTATTATACACGAGAAAGTATTTGGTACAAGGTTCATAATACGATTTAAAAAATGGTAATGCTAACAGTAGAAAACTAATAATTTAAACTTTTTTTTTATTTATGTTTACAGGCATTTGGGATGAAGATGCAGAAAAGTCTTGCATCAAAGAATCTAGAGATACGGTTGTTAGAACTATGCAAGAGGCTGAAAAGAAGAAGCTGCCTCATTGGAAAGAAATGCTCGAAGATGTTTATTACGACATGCCTCCTAGGATTCAGTTAGTTTACTGTTACCTATTTTTTTCATTTCTTAAAACTGATTCTGAAAATAAACTGGAGTTTTAATTCTTCGCTACATATTAATGAATCTTTTTTTTTTCTTTCAGAAAACAAATGCAACAAATGGAAGAACATTTGAAGAAATACCCCGACAAATACCCTCTTGATCGATACCAGTCTGATTGATTGGTTTACCTGGAGTAAATGGCAAAATTTTGTAATAAATTAATTATTTTTATTATTTATCGATGTTTTTTTAAAGTTAAAGGGAATCGTCTGTCTTGGTATGGACATGTGATGAGGAGGGATGACACTCATGTGACTAAGAGAGTGATGAGTATGAATGTTGATGGATGGAGAGGAAGAGGAAGGCCAAAGAAGAGATGGATGGATTGTATAAGGAATGATATGGAAGACAGAGGAGTGAATGATACTGTGACGTTTGATAGAGGAGAATGGAAGAAAAAAACGTGTTGCGCCGACCCCAAGTAAAATGGGATAAGGGCAGGAAGATGATGATGATTTATCGATGTTTTTTTATTTTGGCGTTGGGCAGCCCTATTTTCTTTATTTTTCAAATATATTTATCTAAGTCTACTCCCTAGCAGGAGAAAAACAAGAAAAAACTAATTGAAATTTTAAATTAGCCGATTGGAAGACTAAAAACAAAAATATAGAAGAATGAAAATGTATGGACTTCAAAAGCCTTATTATCAGGCGATCAGCCTATAATATGTTCATCAGCCCACAGTTTCCTCTCTGTGAGAGGTGTGGGCCCAGTGCAGGTTGATAGAAATCATATTTTATCGAATATTAAGTTCTAGGACTTTGAGCGGTTTGCTCACAACCTTTTCCTTCACCGTTAAGTGCCGTTAAGAGAGCCATTTTAATTAGGGATGGCGATTCTTTCCGAAAAAGATCGATTTTTAAATCGATTCGAATCGTAACTTGATTAATCGATTCAATAAACAATCGAGATCTAAAAGATCGATTTCTAAAAATCGTTTTTTTTTTCAAGTTGCAATGTAAATATATATCGGTTTTATGAAAAATAAGATACCATAATAAACGATCACTTAGTAGTAACATAGGGGTTTTTTTTAGTTCAGGGAATTTGATAACCACAATTATTTTTATAACCATATCAAAGTACCAGGTAAAAAATAAGACATAATTTTCTTTCTCAATGTATTTGTTACATAAGGTAATAATTTTAACAAAAAAAACTCACTTTAAATTATAACTCTAAAACTACTGAATAGATTTTGATGGGATGGAGAATTTAAATGATGGATCACATGGAAAGCACTAGCTTTCAAACAAAAAAATGATTTTCAAAATCGGTCCAGGCGTCTTCGAGTAATAACATGAATACAAATGAAAATCACAGAAAATAGATAAAATAACTTACAGCTCCCAATGCTTAAAATCTAAGCTTTTTAAAAACAATGTGTAGCAATTAATGACGCAATATCAATAAACAGATACCACAGATACAAAAAGCAAAACGTGTTTTTTTTAATTATTAAAGAGAGGCGAAGTCAGGAAACTAAGCACACAGCCATCTCGTGAATAGAAAAAATCGAATTTCGATTCTCTAGGGTGAAATATCGATTCACTAAATCGATTCAGTGCTGCATATCGATTTAAAAAATCGATTTATTTGGCCCTAAAAATCGATTCTTCGATTAATCGATCTCGAATCGCCATCCCTAATTTTAATGTCAAAGTGACAGTTTTTAAACAATTTTCCAGAGAAGTGGAAAAGAAACATTTTTTGCATAATTTTCTATCCATATCTCTTACTCTCTCATTGAAAGCCTTCTTGGGCCATACTACTCGCTGTCAAAAACACATGCTTGAACATGAACTTGCAGGTCAATCCATGATGAATCTACTTGCTGATCAAAAGAGCACACATTTAGCGAAGTAAACAAATTATTTAAGAATTTATTGAAGAATTTCACACGAAAATGTCCCTACTAACACGCACTGATGTTACTGCCGTGAAGTTTTACAAAGATATCGTGTTAACCGGTAAGTTTTCAGGTTACAATTTTTAAGGATAATACATATTTGAAAAATATTCCAGTATGTATTAAAACACCCAAATAATGCTGTTTTCAGGCATTGGAAGCACAATCAACATATTTGACAAAGTTTCTAAAAAATTACTACAACGTTTAAGCGGTTTACACTGTAAGAAAATATATGGATTTGTGCCTGCTCAATGTGGAGATAGAATATTAGTTTTTGGTAGTAAACAATTTACTGTGATATCTACTGGCAGCTTTGAACACCCTAGTAGAGAAACAGGGGAGTTTTATAGAGTGTTTGAGCCAATATTATGTAATGACTGGCTTCATTCAGCAGTGTGGGTTGATGATGAAGTGGTAGCACTATTGACAGCGCATAATGTGGTCCAAGTAAGAGTTTTTGAATTTACTTTTTTATTATAACTGAATTTCTATTTTTGTGTAATTTATATGCTGCACATTTTTGCCCTCTCTTGCTAACTAGCCCTAACTAACTAGCCTGTTATGCACCCAGTGCGAGCTTCTTTAACTGCAACAAATGTGGACCTTTTTTGACCATTTCTACACCCTTCTAGCATCTGCGCCATGTGGCTGGGCACCGTTGGCACATCCCTATTTTATGCACTGATACACATTCATAATTTGCTCAATATATTACAGAAATGGAATACAGTCACCCAGACATTGATATCTCAACATGCCAGCCGGGACAACTCTATACTGTACAGTGGACTGCTGTTACCCCTGCAAGAGGATGTCCTGGTGATGGCAGGCACTGTGTTCTCCGAGGTCATCATACACAAATGTAGTGGAGATCAACCGCTACATCATTTGAGAGGACATAAGGTAAGGCCATTAATCTGGAGCCCTGTTTTAAAATGTTCAATTTTGTTGGACTACCTTTGAATAAAAACTTAGATGGTACCTTAGATTATAGAATGTCCAGATTTCTAATGGGCCACTGAGAAAGAATAGAAGCCAAAAACACGGAAGAAAAATTAAACCCACATTTGATTTGATTCCTATGTAAAACAAGTGTACATCACCAAGGAAAACATTTAAATTAGTGTGTGGTGCTCACTCACACATTCATAAAAAACTGGCTTCAGTAAAAAATATTATATTTTCTATTGAAAATGGAACCTGGACATTTTATAATCTATGATGGGAATTCTAATAACCATATTATCATGTCTGTATCCAAAAAAGTGTTAGAATATGCTTCTTTTATACACTTGCATTTTGCCAATTATGTTCATGCCCATGCAATAGTATGTCCCTTTAGCCATCAACCAGTCACTAATCCAGACTGGGTTCTTAGCAGGTGATTGCTATTTATTTTATAGATTTTCCCTATAAAGTAGAAAGATGATTGCAAAAACAGTAATATGAGACCCCCTTAAAATGCTTTTGGTATTTTTAGTAAGTTAATGACAAATGTTACCTTTTCAGGGTGTAATATTCTCAATAACCTGTGAACCACATAAAAACATAATAGTGACCACATCTGATGACAGATCTGTCAGGATCTGGGGTCCTAACACCACACCATTACATCCTCACAACACTGCAGCATATTGGAAGACCATAGACATTGTTTGTAAACATGAGGTCTATGGCCATTTGGCTAGGGTCATGAGGAGTTGTATAACAAATGATATAATAGTTTCTGTTGGTGAAGACTCGGCTATATGCTACTGGGATTATGATGGCAAGTTGCTCAAAAAGACCCTCACTCATCAGAATGGCTCTATATGGTCGGTTGACTCTGATGGGACGAATTTAGTCACTGGTGGAGGTGACTGTGGAGTTATTCTACATCCCCTTACCATAGCCACAGATTATTGCCACAATGAAATCATTGATATTGGTTTTACCACCCCTAAAAAAGTTGTGTTCACTGCTAGTAGGAACTTACTTGTTATGAATGAAAATAACTTGTTCTACTATGATGTTACTAACAAAGACAAGACTGAACATAAATTGAATCATGAATCTACATATAAATTGCTATCACTATCGTCTTGTAAGCAATTAATTGCCGTTGCAGATATGAATGGGAAACTAGATGTGTTTGTGGAGAAGTGTAAAGATGAGGCTTTTATTTTAAATGTTATTGACACAAAATTGCAAATAGGAAAGATTTTGTCCATGCACTGGGCTGGGAACAGACATCTAGTATTTTGCTCTGGAGATGGTAATATTACAGTCTTAGCTTCAAATAATTCCAAAGTGGAAGAGTATGCTAATTTTGTTTTACCAAACTGTAAAGAAAGATGGCTGACTGCCTCTGCAATAGATTCTGTTAACAATAACTTCGTTTTTGGGGATAGATGCGGCAATATACATGCTTTCGTCAAAAGCCAGAAAGATCCTGTAAAGAGTTTCAATAAAGTGCATGGAAGATATGGGCCCACCTCAATAAATATAAGAAATAATAGTATGATTACTACAGGGAGAGATGGCACTATCAAATATTTTAGTATAAATGACAATATTGTTAAATACTGCTATAGCAAAGATCTGGCTTTTGAATGGGTCGAGAAATTCTTAGATAAAGACGAGAATATAGTTTGTGGGTTCCAAGAAAGAGTTTTTGTCGTACATAATATAAGGGATAACAGCAAAATACTAGAAGTGTCGTGTGGAGGTGGACACAGGTCATGGGATGCAGTCAGATATATTGTAAAAGTGAAAGAAGATTATGAAGAATTTATAAAACTGATTTATTTGAAAAATGCAGACATTAATGTTACAACTTTCCAACTAAGTAAAATTGTGTCAATAAATTTGATAAATGGATCACATTCTAAAGAAGTTAACTGTTTGAAAGCACATAAGGTTGAAAATGCTACGGTATACATTTCTGGTGGTGAAGACACTTCACTTAGAATTTCTAATGTTGATGCTGAAATGAACTTTAAAGACGAAGTTAGTTTTAAGCATTTATCCAGTATAAGAACTTTGAAAACATATCCTTTTGAAGAAAATCACTTCCTGGTTCTATCTGCGGGAGGAAGAGCACAACTTTGCATAAGAGACATAAAGTTAACTAAAGATCAAAATAAAATGAATGTTAATTCAGAAGAATTAATAGACTATCAAATTAAAGGTACAGATAAAGAAAGAAAGGGTAATCAAACATGGAGGAATCGTTCCATTGACATAGATCCTGAAATGAGAATCATGGATTTGGATGTGATAAAAGATAAAGATGACTATTTAATTTTCACTGGATGTTCAGACGCTCATGTCAGAGTTTTCTTGTTCAAAGCAGATAACAAAAAAATAGAACTTGTGAAAGATTCAAAGTATCACAAAACTTGTATACTAAAAACCAAAGTTGTTAAACTTCTACATAAAAATATCCTTATAACTTGCACAACAAGGGGCGATGTTACATTTTGGGATGTTACTACAATAACTGTAACAAATTTAGAGCCATTTTACACCACAAAAACTAACCAATCTGGCATTAACAGTATTGCAACGGTATTTCTTGCCGAAAACAAAATACTTATAGCAACAGGAGGTGACGACAATGCCATCCATATAATTTTAGTAGAAATCCCTGATCAGAATAACTTGACCTCTACAAAAGTACTATACAGTTGGCACAGTTCCCAGTACCATAGCTCACAGATAACTGGCTTATGTGTGGTGGAAGACTACCTGCTGTCCACATCGATCGACCAGAGGATCACGTTGCTAAGATGGCGGATAAGTGCAGAGGGGATAGAGTGCAAGTTCCTGTCGCAAGTACATACAGATGTTGCTGATGTTCAGGGGATGGAGCTTTTGGAACACAATAGGTAACTATGAACATTTATAATTTTAGTTTTACTTTGCTGGAATTTAATTTAGTAAATTCCAACATGATGACATGAAGCCATAGCAGGTGGAACATGGAAAAATGGCGATAGTTGGAGAAGGCTTGCCAATTACTGACATACAGACTAGAAAGTTGATGATTCCAGAACTGCCCAGTTTCGTATATGTTAGTCTATATTAGCATCTGAACAAATGTGCCAAATATCAAAAGTGTATGTACTCGTATGTATGTAAGTATGTATGTATGTATGTTTTTATGTTTGTGTTCGTGTAGCTCCGAAACTACAAGTCCGATTTAAGTAATTCTTTTTTGTTGTACTAGGTATTCTTCAAATTAGGGAATACTGCATTTTAATCAAAATCGGTTCAGTAGTGTACGGTTTTTTTTTTTTCGTGGTAAAATCATCAAATGAGTCCTCCCACCCAGGGCAGGGCGGGAGGGACTGTCAGACTCGTACTGACTAAAATCCACGGTGTCCTTCACTAGCCCTTTACGTACCGGGGTCACGGTAATTCGTTAGTCCCGCGACCCCGGCAGGCTTTGGCCCTCTACAGGCCCCGTCACTATGCTGACACTCTTTGAGACGCGCGTGGAACACAACGCGCCGTCGACCCGGGCATGGTCCATGTCCGGACAGCAAGTCGCCCATTACTCGCCGCCCGCATACCCGCGCCTACGGTGGCCGGACATCGTCTTGCGACGTCCGACGCCGTGGGCATCCACCACTGCGGCTGGGGTGGAGGGAGGACGCTGTCCTAAAATATAACTACCGTGACAGGGCTCCTGGCGAGGTTTGAACCTGCGACGTACAGCGCAGTGAATCCCGACCGCGGACCATTTGGCCACGAGCACCGTTAATAGTTTATGGGATAGGGAATTTTTTGCCTACTTGGATTGTAGATTTCCAAAGTCAAATTATATGGTTGTTCGCGATTATCTCGTGTTTGGCTGAACTGATTTTGATGCTGTTTTTAGAAAAGTGTTTGTTACATTCTGAGGAGTTTTCGTATATAACAATAATGAATATCTCGTGACGTTGCCCGCATAGATCCGGTTTTGTTGCTCATTTGGATTATAGATTTACAAAGATGCCAATTATACGAAGAAAAATGAAATAAAAAACAAAGCCACCGGCTTCCGAAAGAAAAGTTAATTTATACTTTTTTGTGTTTGTTTTAAAAGTCGTTTATTTTTTTAAAGTTTTTTGCTTATTTTTTTTAAGTCCCTTAATGGCATCCCACTGTTTTCTTCATATTTTTTGTTTTTTAATAATTGCCCCGCACTAGGAATTTCTCCTGTGTCGTGGGTGCGTTTACAAACATATAAACTCACATACACAAACGCCCAGACCCGAAATAACTCTACTTGTAGATCATACAAATATTTGTTCCGTGCGGGAATCCAACCTGCGACACGCAGCGCAGCAGTCCCAATTGCTCAGCCACTGCGCCAAACGTGTCGTCTATACATTAGGTATTATTTCTTAAAAGTCTCAAAGTATCAAATAAACAAATGAGTTATCAGTGTAATGAGCCAAAAATAAGCTTGTAATATACGAGGAGCAACTTAGGTATTTTGATGATAATAAAAATCTTGATAATCCTTCTAAATTATACCTTCGCTTCATATTAGCAATCAAAGTAAATTAATTAATTATAAAGTCATTGACATTCTACAAAACGGTAATTATTGAAAGAAAATCTGACTAAATATAATTCATGAATATTACCCTTTGAATATAACTATAGTTTACCTGCGAATAAAAGGCTAGAATTTTAAAAATCAAGAGCTGCCGTCGCTGTTTAAGCGGAGTTGGTACTATTTATTATAATATTATTATTTCTTATTATGTCTTGAGTAATAAATAGTATCAACTCCGGCTAAGCAACGTATAGCCAGGGTAGGCAGCTCTCGGAAGATCTCAGGGAAGATTACAAGCTGTTATCACGAGAGGTGTGTGGTCTTATCAAGATTAGTTCCCTCCAGTTTATTGATAACAGAACTAGTCATCGAACGCTATCATAATCTTGTTGCTATAGCAAGCTTAACCTTTTTCTTAAATATAGAAATCACGTGTCACTTTGTGCATACATGCTAATCTTAGAAACCATTCAATGGATGTCATTTTTTTTTGTTATTGTCGCGGCATTGTCTCATCAGGCAACCGTGACCCTGGAACGTAAAGGGCTATTGAAGGATCACCATGGATTTTTGTCAGTGCAAGTCTGACAGTCCCTTCCGTCTCACCCTAGTTATGGACTCATTTGACGATGTTACTACTATTATTAAATTTTTCCGTTGGAATAAACTCAGTAACAGCACAAAGGATTGTTGATGTGTCGGATTGATCGCAAAGGCATCACCATTTCATATCCTCGTAAGGCCTAACGTCCTAATTTAATGACAAAAATAAGTAGGCGTTCCGGCCCAAGACAGTTTTTAAAATCAATAAATTACGGCCCAGCGACCTAAAATTATGACATGTCATTCAAATCCTATAATTAACTAAATTTTTTTAGTTTAAATAAACCCGCCAATTTAAATCTGTCATACAAAATGTTTTACATACATACATACTTTTGCATGAAAGAGTTAACTTTAGTTATAGGAAATACCCCTTAAATTAAGCCAAAAACGAAAAAAGTTCATTTAAACACTTTTTTACTTGATCAAAGTTCTGGGCCGCAACTACTTGTACCTATTTTTAGTACATTGGGTCATTATTTACAGCGACCTAAATTTAGGTTGGGCCTTACGAGGCTATAGATGTGTTTGTAACTAGGTGTTCATTCACCACGAACATTCGCGTTAATGTAACATTACAGATTCGACTTTGCGCATTACATTACAATATTATCTCTCTGACTGACGAGCATTCTCGTGTAATGTAACCTATGCGGCCCGCCGGACATGTGAGTTTCTATGTTTGTAAACGCACCACGACACAGGAGAAATTCCACGTGTGGGGAAACGTTTTATCTAACAATAAAAAATTACTAGTGATGCGCAATTATGTTACAATTTGTATCAAGATATTACACGTTGTGTCATTACAAGGTACGCATTGTAATGCTCGATTTTCCTCCCTCACTGATGTATTGCTCGAATCTGTATTGATACATTACAAGCGACTGCTCCTGTTAAGGGAGCACCTTCAGGGACTTAAACAGGGTGCATACTTTTCCCCATCTTATTATCTTTCAAGAAATACATATCAAATTATCTTTTTCAGCAATTCTATAACCGTATGCGTGTTCGGGAAGGGAATGGAGGTCATAGCTGTACCGAAAATAGGCGAATAGTCTCTCATAGTAGAGACAAGAGCTGGAAGCTGCGTATGAAGACATGACGACTCATTTAGGTAAGATTTTAAAATACTATAATATAATAAATATTCCACAACTATCACACAACGCCATCTAGTCCCAAGCTAAGCAGAGCTTGTGTTATGGGTACTAGACAACTGATAAACATACTTATATATTTCTAAATACATACATATTATAGATAAATTACACCCAGACACAGAACAAATGATCGTGCTCATCACACAAACATCCTCCACGACCTCCGGCATAGCAGTCAGGGTCACTAACCACTAGACCAACAGGCCAGTCAAT
This sequence comes from Agrotis puta, assembly GCA_943136025.2. Lineage (NCBI taxonomy): Eukaryota > Metazoa > Arthropoda > Insecta > Lepidoptera > Noctuidae > Agrotis > Agrotis puta. The sequence goes on from OW964177.2 coordinate 738,146, forward strand.
ATGCACTCCTGATTCCACTTGGTCATCATCATCATTAGGTATACTAAAACATTCCGCTGCCGGATATAAGACTAATAGAAGCATCATGTAGTTTCTTCCCAGTTCTTTTCCATGTAAACGACCAATTCAAACCTCTATGTGTCGACGTTTTATATGTGACCTCCTGGCCTATGTGAAGTATTCTATTTTGATGTTTCGTTCAACTCGATCTACTGGCAGCCACTTTTGGAGCGTCCTACCTTTTACTTCCCGGCTCGTAGCCTCTTTCCATGAACACGTTTCCCCCAACGGCTTTCCCTTTCTCTTTTCAACTTATAGTATACAAGATGATTTAAAAAATAGTTCCATATAATAACAAACCTTATTAGTTGTCATGATGTTAAACCTATAAGATTTGCAGTTTTAGACACAAAAATATAAAAATGGGATGACTAAAAGAGGTCTGTTCCTAACAATAGGTGAACTGGGGCTGTGTATGATGATGCTGAATAGGTCCTATTGATTACTCCGCTCTACCTCGTGTCGATGGACCGCGTCTGTGACTATGGCTGTTCCAGGTCGAAATTAGACCGATAAAACACCGATAAAAGATTCAGATCAATTAATGATGTTAATCAAACCAGTTAACTAGATCCAATTTCATGCTTAAATAGAATTTTCATCTGAAAATTAAATTTCATTAATTCCTTGTATCCACATAGATCTCACAACTGATATTTTAAATCATAAATGATAATCCCTGTAGTATTGTTTGCCGTTGTCAGTAAATTAGGACAAAATGTAGTCCTAGCGGTAGATTTTCCACAAATTAAATTCTCAATTACGTTTCGGATTAATTCTAAATTGGGGGTAAGTTTAAAATAATAAATATTACTAATTTACAAAATGTATAGCCTATACTCTATGTGCGAAGTGTATGGTGGGGACCATCAAACCGATCGCAGCGCGCGATGTGACATGGATGTGAACTAAGTTTTATTTAATTTTTAATGATAAACAAGCCGAAAGTGTTTATTAAACTATCTAGTTCTTAAAACATGACAAATCTTATGTCCCTCACTAACGCGCACTCAGGAAAAATGTAGCTTTCTGTAATCACTACATAGTATAAAACAAAGTCGCTTCCCGCTGTCTGTCTGTCCCTATGTATACTTAGATCTTTAAATTACGCAACAAATTTAGATGCGGTTTATTTTTTACAAATAGAGTGATTAAAGAGGAAGGTTTATATGTATAAAACATGCATAATATAGTGAATTGAATTCATTAGTTCAAAAGATTACTCCCTACATACAAACGAATAATACCTGTATATTATTTTCTTATATTTTTCCTGTATGAAAATAATAATGATTAATAATGTTAGTATAGATAATGGTATATTATCAAAGTATCCACAGAGTCTAAACGCACATGTCATACTTTCTAGAGCAAAGAGAGTCTGTTATCGTGTTACTAAAAAAACTTAAGTTTATCTGCTCATCACAGAAGCTGTCAGAAATCCCACTCTATAGGCTTGGAGTGATTTATCTTAGTACGACAATACAGCTGCTATGTTAACAGTTGATAATATATGGATAATAATAGACCTTACGGCCATTTTAGAACATCACAAGTGGACAGCGGCGGCTAACCATCAATATAATAGTTATTTTAGTGCGTATGCGTGTGCGCAGGGACAGTTGCAGTAGGATTTCTTCACTGTCACAGTCCGATGGGAGTGTTATCCGACAGGATTTTTTTATTCGACCGGAGAGAGATCAGACACAGCTATGCTATTCTGTAAATCATACAGTTTGCCTTTATTAGATTTTCAACTTTATTTTCAAGTACATATAGTTCAAGAAAATCGGGAGTTTCAACGCTGGGGCCGCGCTGTCTCAACGCTGTATCCTTAGAAAATAGCACCCCAGGACCAAATACTTAAAGTTCTTTCCGTATCACGGGAATATCGTAAGGACAACTTAAAGCCCAGGCAAAAATACGTACATTTATATTTCTTTAGGAAGAAAAAAATGCTACAATACTTCCAAAGTTCTAATTCTGTAGCACCCGTCTAAAATGATGAAATGATTCTAATAATATACCTACAAAAAATCAAAATTATCTTGTAGTACGATAATATGTATATGAAACACTGATGCTTTGGAATAACGAAAAGTCTATTAGTTTAATAAGTACTTCAAATAGGGAATCAGGATGCCCGGTTGATTGCAAATAACGACCCCCTTAACATAGGACTTACAACTTATCTAATCAAATATATAATAATATAATAGAAGTACCTAGTATTAAATTACAGTCCCCTGCCTAACGCTTAGGTGATTATGAAGCGCGATTATATTATGTAAAAAAAACCGTAAACGAGTCGGCAATGGAATACATCCTCCACACTAGACTTGGACAGCTCGGCTTAGCTCAGCTCGTTTTGGTTGAAGTCCTCCTGGTTGCGAGTTGGCCACTTCATACAGTTAATGTTCACTTATTGAAGATAGTCATTCACTAATTTACCAATTTGAGGCATATATTGTCATGCATAAGGATAGCATCCTCTAAAAGGGCCAACATACATTGTTTTAGTATTTTTTCTTTTTCCTTAACCTTTACTGTCCCACTGCTAAGTAAAGGCCTCCCCAATTCCTTCCAGGAACTCTTTTCCTGGGCCGCTTCGAAGCCCAGCCCTCATGGTAAGCGTCTAGGTCGTCTCGCCGTCTCCCGGCCATCTCCCTGCATCCATTGTGTGAAGATCTTTGCTAAGCGGTCCTCTTGCATGCGAGAGACGTGACCCGCTCAATCCCATTTTAGCCAGCAGCTTTCCTGACATCTATATGCCAGTTTTGGAGCGCAGCATAGTGTTTCGTAACCTGTCTTCTCTTTTCACACCCAGAATGCTGCGTTCCAACTTAATTTCCAAGATTTTCAAGTACATTAATGTGGCCCTCATTCATTTATCTCGAGTGTAAATTGATCTCAAGCATTTCAAGCACCATTAACTTTATATTGTTTGTATTGTATTTAGAATGTATCACATCGATATTACCTTTGATACTGGGCAGACGTCAAAAATACAGTGAGTGTTGAATAGAATTTTTCTTTTACTACTTCTTAACCGCCAAATAAAACAAAGAAAACATATACTTCATTTCGGTATCTCACTGGTGATTTATCTGTGTGCACATATCGGGACCTAACATTATTAATCGAACTTCCTACGATGCATAGAACTCGAGAAAAACCTCCGTTGCAGGCGGAAAACACAACTCGGCATCACAATAATTTTTCCGCTAATAAAAGCCCACTAATTTCTTTTTTAAGTTAGTTTCTCCCTCGCTGCTCGGATCCTATTGGTCGTAGCGTGATGTTATAGCGTAGGTTTTCTCGATAAATTGACTATTCAACACAAAAAAAAATCAATTCAAAGCAGCAGTTCTTGAGATTAGCCCGTTCAATCAAATAAACAAACTCTTCAGTTTTAAAATAGAAGTTTAGAAATCACCCCATATTTTTTTGAGGACGGCTGCGTTTTCTGTAGAGGGCCAAAGCCCGCGGGGTCGCGGGACTCACGAATTACCGTGACCGTAAAGGTGTACGTAAAGGGCTATTGAAGGACACCGTGAATTTTAGTCAGTACGAGTCTGACAGTCCCTCCCGCTCCGCCCTGGGTAGGAGTACTCATGTGATGAATTTAAGACGTAAAAAAAAAAATTACGGCTGCACATTTATTATTTTATATTTGTCAATTACTCCTCATTTTCCTTTCTGCCATACCATCCTTCAAATTCAAGTAACAAATATAAAGGAAAAACCATAATTCTTTCTCCGAGTGTATAGGTACTTGTATATAATGAGATCTTCAGTAGATTAGATTAGATACTTGTAAGTATATAACATTGACACGGCAAACTGCTCAGCATTTGTCAGTGTGATTTCATATCTGTGATATAATAGTAAGTACTTACGTTATAAACGTTTTTTTTTTATCTTTGTACTATTTTGTAATTTTGAGTTATGTAATGCTTGATAGATAGAGGTGTTTTGAACCTGAAAACTTGTATATCATTTATCTTTTTGCAAACATGTTCTGATAATTAAATTCTACAATAATTAGACGTGTAAAACATGTTCACTCGAATATTATTGTTTAAAATATATCTAGTTGGTCTAGATTTCCTTGTTACAATGTAATCTTTTATTTCTGTTAAGCAGCTGTTAATGACTGGTGACTTAATCCACCCATCTCAACTATGATCTTAATGCACCGATCCATTTTTGTTGTTGAACCATCTGCAAAATCTAAATCTGACATTTATATTTAGAATAACCGTGATATTGATTATAAATAAACTATACCGTGGCGTAAGGTGTGTAGTATTACTACTATAATAAAGGCGGGTAATGGTTGGACGCTATCCATCGGTGGTAAATTGCATTTTTAAACAGTGCGTGCGGATTTTTTTTCTATTGTTCAATTTTATTATGTCAGTAATATGACACATTTCTATAAACATCTTTTTAAGTAAACATTTTTACAAATGATAACAGCTTATGGTAAAACGAAAAAAAACGTGTTTATTCATTGTCGTTAATGTATAGCATTCTTAAAAATCTTATATCGTAGTCCCCGAACATAGCAACTAGCGTCAGCCCAATCTTAGCATTGTTATTATTTAGATGTGTGCTAGATAACGTGATCGATCTACTGCTATCTTATCTCAACATTAATCAACATTTATTGACATCAAGTAGAAAATTTCATTTTTTGAAAGCCCACTAGAGAGTTTTAAAAGCCCACTCGACCAGAATCGTTATCTATACTAAAGTTATCAAGAGGAAAGTTGTGTAAGCATTTGTATTTTTATATTTTGTTACCAGATCTTCCCCGCGGTTTTTTCTCACTGTTCTAAATTCCCGGGTCGACGGCGCGTTGTGTTCCACGCGCGCCTCAAAGAGTGTCAGCATATTGACGGGGCCTGTAGAGGGCCAAAGCCTGCCGGGGTCGCGGGACTTACCCATTACCGTGACCCCGGTACGTAAAGGGCTTGTGAAGGACACCGTGGATTTTAGTCAGTACAAGTCTGACAGTCCCTGCCGCCCTGCCCTGGGTGGGAGGACTCATTTGATGATTTTACCACGCTAAAAAAAAAAAAAAAAAAAACTGTTCTAAATTGCTTCCATTTTTCGTAGCGTGATTTTATATAGCCCATAGTATTCCCCTATAAATGTACTATCTAACACAAAAACATTATTTTAATTCCAATCGGCAGTTCTCGAAATTACTGCCTTCAACCAAACGAAACTCATCAGCTTTTTTTTTTAGTTTGTTATATCATAGCTTACGACTGATGGATGAACCGATTTTGATGATAATTTTATTTTGGATGCAGTATAATATATCTCTCATTTGGTCCCATAAATAATAACGTGTTTCGGTCAATTTGGTTTGGTAGTTTTTTTTTTAATTAAATATACTTATCCAGTTAATTTCAAGTTCCATTTAACCAGAATCGAGCATACAGTAGAATAAAACCAGGGGTATTCCGTATAATCGAAAATCCGGATAACCGATTTCAAAGCATTTCAAATAATATCAATACACACATTTTAGCACTCTGGAAGTGTCTCTCGCGCAAACTGTTCAGTTTAGAAAAAAATGATTTGAGTAACCTCAATATCATTTTTATAGATACCGTACGTATGGGTTTGGTTTGAAGTCGCCCGACGCAGCTTTAAGGCGCCCTAAGCCGGTCGAAGCCGGCGTAAAGCGCTCGAGCTGTACCGAGCCGCACCGATGCCCACCGATAGTGGGCGCCGGGCCTAAATTACAATACCATACAATACCTATGTAATTTAAAATTTTCTTTGGAAGTAACTTGTTATTGATGTTTGACGTAATGAATCACATCTTTTTATTGCGGCCAAGTAATTAGAGACGAGGCGAATGAGTCCGTTTAATCGGATGTTCGGATAATCGGGATTCTACTGTATTTCTATTAACCGGACAGACTACGACTTAAAACCGAAAAAATCCAGATTGAAAAACCTTAATGTATTCTGAAACAGTCTTAAATATAATTGCTATGTCAATTTAGTCTGACTGCAATTTGATGTGATCATTATTTTTCATTATAAAAGAAACTATAAACTCTGAATCACCCTTCGCGGAAATAAACGTGATATTATGTAAAAGAAAATAAAATAAGCGTTTATTATGTATACGTCGGCGTCTTCTTATATTAAAGACGGCGTCGCCTCTTTTGTAGTCGGCGTCATTTTACTTTATAGTCGGCGTCGTCTTATATTAAAGACGGCGTCGTCTTTTTTTATAGTCGGCGTCGCCTTATTTCATAGTCGGCGTCGTCTTATTTTATAGTCGGCGTCGTTTTTTTTTAAAGGTGGCGTCGTATTATTTTTATAGTCGGCGTTCTTATTTTATAATCGGCGTCGTCTTATTTTATAGTCGGCGTCGTTTTTTTTCAAAGTTGGCGTCGTCTTATTTTTTAAAGTCGGCGTCGTCTTATTTTATAGTCGGCGTCGTCTTTTTTTATAGTCGGCGTCGTCCTATTTTATAGTCGGCGTCGTCTTATTTTATAGTCGGCGTCGTCTTTTTTTAATAGTCAGCGTCGTCCTATTTTATAGTCGGCGTCGATTTATTTATAGTCGGCGTCGTTGTATATTATAGACGGCGTCGTCTTTTTTTGTAGCGGGCGTCGTCTTACATTATAGTCGGAGTCGTCTTTTTTTGTAGTCGGCGTCGTCTGTTTTTGTAGAAGCCGTCGTTTTTTTTTTGTTGGCGTTCTTTTTTTGTAGTCGGCGTCGTCTTATTTTATAGTCGGCGTCGTCTTATATTACAGCGGGCGTCGTCTTTTTTTGTAGTCGGCGTCGTCTTATTTTATAGTCGGCGTCGTCTTATATTATTGTGTGATGTTGGAACCTTGGTGTTTAGTAAAAGAAACACACTTTATAGTTTGGTGTCTTTTATTAGACTAAAACGTAATTACATTAAAAGGAATATGTAGAAAAGTTGCTTACTTAGCTAAGTGCGCGCACACATAGGTATCGTACATACTACGAAATAATACTCACACTTCACCTCCCGGGGGCGAAGAAAAAAAAAATGACACTAGTACATTTTTTTTTTTTTTTTTTTGGGAATTTTAGTACTTAAACTATTTTTACGATAGAACAAGAAAATATTATAAAAAAAAATTACAGAAAAAGAACAATCTATTATTATTTATAATCTAATGAAGAAGAAAGTATAGTTTAATAGTTTTATTCATAAAATGGTTTAGTCCTATTTTTATGAATAATTTCTTCTTTATTTAAATTATTTTTTATCTTAACATTACATCCTAAGTCTTCTACAACTACATACGGTCCTTTATAAAGAGGATCCAATTTACGTCCAGTTTCTATCTTTATTAATATTAAATCTCCTACCTTATATCTAACAGGATTCATCGAAATATCATACTTAGCTTTTCTCTTATGTTTTTTAGTTAATAAGTTATTTTTAGCTTCAGTTTGTGCCAACTGTAGTCTATATTTTAATTGCAATGGATAACTGTCGACATTGTATAGTGGTTCTACATGATTAGACAAATTAGAAGGTATATTACATAGTTTCCCAAATACTAATTCGTGTGGCGTGTAATTTGTTTCTGAATGCATGGTATTATTAAAACTGAAACACCAAAAAGGTAACCATTGACTCCAAGTTTCCGGATGATTGTCGCACTGAATTCTTAAAAATGAGCCCAACACTTTGTGGGTATTTTCTAAAGCTCCTATCGACTCATGATGATAAGCAGTAGACGATAGTTTTGTAATATTCAAAATTTTACATACCTGTTCCATTGTAGACGAAATAAACTCCGTTCCTCGATCTGTGGCTATTACCTTAGGAATACCAAATACCAGAATAAAATTACGCACGAATGCATCAGCAATAGACGTAGTTTCTTTATTTACAAGAGGAATTGCCTGTACGAATTTGGTCAATTCACATTGTATAGTTAAAATATAAGAGTAATCATCTATGGACTTGTCTAGGGGTCCTACTACGTCTAGGTATACTTTTTCAAAAGCTGAAGATGCCGTACTAGTTATTTCCATTGGTTCTTTAGTGTAACGACTATGTTTCATTTTCTGACATTTCGTACATTTTCGCACAAATTCTTGAACATCTTTTTCAATACTTGGCCAAAAATATCGTTTCTTAATAGTATTTATCATCCTGCGCATACCTGCATGTCCGCAGGTTGGCAGTAAATGAAAATCGTTCATTATGAGAGTTTTCTCTTTATCGTCCGTAATTCTTTTAACACCTCGCAATATACATATGCGGGGTCCTGTCCAAAAGTGACTTTATTTCACTACAAATATTTTTAATAAATTCAACATTCTGTTCATCTTTTACGATGCATACTTCTTCGACACCTATCTTTTTGCAAAATAGACTTAATTTCTGCACAAATTCGACTCGCGAGAAATGCGCCTTGAAATTAAGATTAATGTATAAATGTTTTACATCTTTTCTATAAGCGAAACACTCTATTTCCACAGTAATCATATTTCTCATTCTCAATTTATCTAATGTTTTGCCATCCATAAACATCATTTCAATCGTGTCACGCGGTTTTCTTAATATATCTACGACTTTTGGTTGATCAGGCCAATCGTCTTCAGATTTATTAAGATCCGCTGTCCCTTTCAAATCTTTATTTTCATTCATATCATTCATCCTTTTTTTCTGTGCTCTTGTCATCACATTCACAACTTGTTTATGCATATTTTCTAGATCATCCGATGTCATTATAACTCGAGATAAAGCATCTGCTACAGTATTTTCTTTACCCTTTACGTAAATAATTTTGAACTTATATTCGTCTAAAGCGAGTCTAAATTTGAGTAATCTATTAGAAGGATCTTTGATTCCAAAAAGATACACTAAGGGTTTGTGGTCAGTCATTAATGTAAAAATTCGCCCGTAAACATAAGGCCTAAAGTACTTCACAGCCCAGACAATGGCCAGAAGTTCCTTTTGTATTGTCGGGTAATTCTTTTCTGCCTTATTTAATGGTCTACTTGCGTATGCTATGGGTCTCAAGTCTTTGTTGCATAGAACTGCGCCAATAGCTATTCCTGATGCATCTGTTTGTATTACGAATTCATTGTCTTTTGAAAAATCAGGATATTGCAATATTGGGGGTGTTATTAATAACTTTTTTAATATTTCGAACGCTTTGTTACACTCATCTGTCCATTGAAATGGTTCGTTTTTTCTACATAATTTATTTAAAGGTATAGTAATATCAGCAAAAGATTTTATAAATTTTCTATAATAATTACAGAATGCTACGAAACGCTTGACGTCGTCTGAATTTTTTGGGATTGGATAATTCTGGAGTATTTTAGTTTTTTCTGGATCAGGAGAAACACCTTTTTCTGAAACTACGTGCCCTAAATACAAAAGTTCTTTTTTTAGGAATTCGCACTTTTGTGGATTTAACTTTAAGTTAACTTTTCTAAGTCTTTCCATTACGCTTATTAAATTTTGATTATGAGTAGTCAAATTGCGGCCAAAAATGACTAGGTCATCTAAATACACAAAACATTTTTCAAATGTTAGGCCCGACATAGCAACTGACATCATACGACTGAATGAACTTGGACTAATTTTTAGCCCCATTGGTAAACGTTTCATTTGATATTGTCCTGAACTAGTTGTAAATGCCGTATACTTACGACTCTCAGGGTTCAAGGTCACTTGGTAGTAACCTTGGTGAAGGTCAAGGTGACTAAAGTAAATTGCGCCAGAAAGGGAGTCTAGTATTTCATTGATGTTTGGCAACGGAAATTTATCATCAGCCACGATCTCATTTAATTTCCTATAATCTACTACCATCCTCCATTTCTTATTTTGACCTTCAACACTTTTTTTAGGTACTAACAATATTGGGCTTGACCATTCACTGCTAGTTTCTTCTATGATATCATTTTCTTTCATGTTTCTTATTTGATTTTCAATTTCGGGCTTTAATGCTTGTGGTAAACGATATGGTTTAACATATACTGGGGAAACATTTGGTTTGATAGTAATAGATTGTTGGTAAATATTTGTGGTTGTTAACCTATCACCTTCTACATAAAACACATCTGCATATTTTGCGCATATTGCTTCAATGCTTTTACGCTCTTCATCGTGTAAATGAGATAAATTTAATTCGTTAAGTAGTTTTTGAACTCTATTAACGTTTATGCCAGTTTTATTAAAAGAACATATATGATAGTCATTTAAAGAATGTAGGTCTGGTGTAAATAATGGTAATTCTACGTCTTTTTCAGTAACATTTAAGATCTTAATAGGAATCATATTATTTTTCACTCTTGCAATTTCATTTGCTAAAAATATATCTTTGCTTAATTCTTTTCCACATACAACAACATCACCATTTATGTATTTACTCACATAGATATGGTGTATCGATTCGGATCGCGCAGGAATAACTAAGAAATTTTTATTATTACTAACATAATTAGTTAATTTTAATGAATAACTGTTGTTAGCTTTATATAAAGTTACTAAATTTGTTTGTAAATTAATATTAGCTTCATATTTCATTAAGAAATCTAATCCTAAAATCCCATCAGCCGTTAGTGGTAACGTTTCAAAAACTGTAAAGTTATGGTTAAAATGTATATTGTTAGAGGTTTTTAAAGTTAAATTTACTAATCCCTTAGATCGGGTCTGCCCTCCAATGCCATTTATTAATGTATTGTCTCTTTGCACTGGCGTATTAAAGGGAATTGCTCCACTTTTTATAACAGATAATGAAGCGCCAGTATCAACAAGCCAACAATATTTTATGCTATTGATGTTTAATGTCACGTATTTTGTGTTTTTATTACATGACAAAATGGTATTCTTAAGATCGAAAAAACTGAATCTGGCTATTATTTGACTGTTTACTACTTTGAGGGTCCACTACATTGTGTTCTGCCATATATAAGTTACGGTTTTGAGTGTTAAATCTTCCCCTATTTTTCTGGAAACTGTTGAAAGGTCTACGATTACTATGCTTTCCTCTGAAGTTATTATTAAAATTGTTTCCTCTATAGTTATTATAATTTCCGCGCCCTGTTCCATGCTGGTATCCATTACCACTATTTTGTCCTTGCTGTCTACGAAAATAGTTTGCGTTTTGACCATAATTGTGACTACCACCGCGACCACGACTGTCACTAAAGCGTCTATTATTATAGAAAGTACGTCCTTGCTTTGATGCATGCATGACGTTACCTTGTTGCTGTGCAGCAGGCCTGTCCTCGTCTTTCGCAGCCTGGATTGCTTCCTTCAGGTTGTTGTAATTGCGCGACGCGATGATTGTGGATAGTCTCGAGCTGCGTAGTCCGTCTGAAAATGTTTTAATTGCAGATTTTTCATTTATGGGTTTAAGTACAGAATAAGCACTGGAATCCCCGTCTGCCTGAGAAATTGTCATGTCAGTAAATAATTGCTCTATTTCCTTACCATATTCCTCAATAGACCTTTGACCTTGTCTCACAATCTGCATCTGCGATTGAATGGCTGTGTACGACTTTTTTGTTAATAAATTGTTCCTTAAATCTTTAACTAATTCAGAAACCGCCTCATATTTGTCAGAAATACGCAATTTTGCGTTTTCCGAAAGTCTACTTTTTAAGATAAAAATGATCAATAAAGAATTACCTTTATCGTCGAGCATATTTGCGTACATTTCGATAGAGTCAATCATTCTCTTAGTGGTGCTTTCAGTGTCATCCATCACTGGAATCAAATTACATGCCACTTTTAAGTCGAATTCCATTTTGTTAGTTTTTATTGATTTAGGAAAAATACATAAAATATTTATTTCATCATACAATTCCTGGCACTTTTCAAAAATATATTTTCCTAACGTAATTACTTCCGTATCGCTACTTTTACCTAAAACTAATAGTAATGATTTACACTTCTCAAAAACATCATTAGCTTGACTCAATTTTATTTCAATAGTCTGGCCTTTATACCGACTTTGACCTTTTTTCACTAAATATTTTCGTATTTCACATAATAACTCTTGACATTCTTTTAAACTTTCTAACATAATGAAAGTAATATTCTTAAAATATTCCTATAATTATTCACTATAAGGTAAAACTTAACTCTATTTCGTAACATACTGGTACATGAATTTCACACGTAAGCACTATTCGCCGCGAGGTATCATGTTCGATGAGTATCGGTGCGCCGTTTTATGAATTTATAATATTAGCGTAATGAAATTTGATCACTGCCTTTACACTTTACACATAATATTGTCTCCCGAATCCCGAAAAACGTTAGAATTCTAGTCTTTTTGATAACACTCCTAGTTCATGGAAAACACTTGAAATAATAAAAGTACATACATATAGGTTTTAACACTCACGAATAGTTCGTTTTGCTTAAGCAGTAGGCTCCTCAACGCTGCGCCTGGCTCGTAGAGACGACCTGATGCGGGATATGGCTTGCATCCCCATTTCTTCCTGAATTAGGCGGCGATGGCACGCCCTATATAACTTGCAACCAATAAATAGTACAAGTGCCACAACCAGGGCCAGCAAAATATATGTTACCGTGCTTATATTTTGTATGTGGTTTCCAAATTCTTTCAATTGAGCCGAATTATCTCCAGCAGCGTTCTGGGATAGAAACACGTCTTCTTTTTCAACTTTTGACTGGCACATCTTGATGTATTTGTAACCAGTACCTAAAAGCTAAAACAAAAGAAAAAAGTTCCTTGGCAGAGCCCTGGCAGGGTCGCCATGTGATGTTGGAACCTTGGTGTTTAGTAAAAGAAACACACTTTATAGTTTGGTGTCTTTTATTAGACTAAAACGTAATTACATTAAAAGGAATATGTAGAAAAGTTGCTTACTTAGCTAAGTGCGCGCACACATAGGTATCGTACATACTACGAAATAATACTCACACTTCAATTGCCGGCGTCGTCTTTTTTTGTAGTCGGCGTCGTAATTTTTTGTAGTTGGCGTCGTCTTATTTTATAGTCGGCGTCGTCTGTTTTTGTAGTAGGCGTCGTCTTATTTTATCGACGGCGTCGTCTGTTTTTGTAGTAGGCGTCGTCTTTTATTACAGCGGGCGGCGTCTTTTTTTGTAGTCGGCTTCGTCTTATTTTATAGTCGGCGTCGTCTTATTTTATAGTCGGCGTCGTCTTTTTTTATAGTCGGCGTCGTCCTATATTATAGTCGGCGTCGTCTTATTTTATAGTCGGCGTCGTCTTTTTTTATAGTCGGCGTCGTCCTATTTTATAGTCGGCGTCGATTTATTTATAGTCGGCGTCGTTGTATATTATAGACGGCGTCATCTTTTTTTGTAGCGGGCGTCGTCTTACATTATAGTCGGCGTCGTCTTTTTTTGTAGTCGGCGTCGTCTGTTTTTGTAGGAGGCGTCGTATTTTTTTAATGTTGGCGTCGTCTTTATTTGTAGTCGGCTTCGTCTTATTTTATAGTCGGCGTCGTCTTATATTATAGCCGGCGTCGTGTTTTTTTGTAGTCGGCGTCGTCATTTTTTGTAGTTGGCGTCGTCTTATTTTGTATTCGGCGTCGTCTGTTTTTGTAGTAGGCGTCGTCTTATATTATAGTCGGCGTCGTCTTTTATAAAGTCGGCGTCGTCTTTTTTATAGTAGGCGTCGTCTTTTTTATAGCAGGCGTCGTCTTATATTATAGTCCGCGTCGTCTTTTTTTTTAGTCGGCGTCGTCTATTTTTGTAGTTGGCGTCGTCTTATATTATAGTCGGCGTCGTCTTTATTTGTAGTTGGCGTCGTCTTATTTTATAGTCGGCGTCGTCTTTTTTTGTAGTCGGCTTCGTCTTATTTTATAGTCGGCGTCGTCTTATATTATAGCCAGCGTCGTCTTTTTTTGTAGTCGGCGTCGTCATTTTTTGTAGTTGGCGTCGTCTTATTTTATAGTCGGCGTCGTCTGTTTTTGTAGTAGGCGGCGTCTTATTTTATAGTCAGCGTCGTCTGTTTTTGTAGTAGGCGTCGTCTTTTATTATAGCCGGCGTCGTCTTTTTTTGTAGTCGGCGTCGTCTTTTTTTTGTAGCGGGTGTCGTCGTACATTATAGTCGGCGTCTTCTTTTTTTGTAGTCGGCGTCGTCTGTTTTTGTAGTAGGCGTCGTTTTTTTTTTAAGTAGTCGTCGTCTTTTTTTGTAGTCGGCGTCGTCTTATTTTATAGTCGGCGTCGTCTTATATTACAGCGGGCGTCGTCTTTTTTTGTAGTCGGCGTCGTCTTATTTTATAGTCGGCGTCGTCTGTTTTTGTAGTAGGCGGCGTCTTATTTTATAGTTGGCGTCGTCTGTGTTTGTAGTTGGCGTCGTCTTTTATTATAGCCGGCGTCGTCTTTTTTTGTAGTCGGCGTCGTCTTTTTTTGTAGTTGGCGTCGTCTGTTTTTGTAGTTGGCGTCGTCTTATATTATAGTCGGCGTCGTCTTTTTTTATAGTTGGCGTCGCCTTATTTCATAGTCGGCGTCGTCTTATTTTAAAGTCGGCGTCGTCTTATTTTGTAGTCGGCGTCGTCTGTTTTTGTAGTAGGCGTCGTCTTATATTTTAGTCGGCGTCGTCTTTTTTATAGTCGGCGTCGTCTGTTTTTGTAGTAGGCGTCGTCTTATATTATAATCGGCGTCGTCTTTTTTGTAGTTGGCGTCGTCTTTTTTTGTAAATGGCGTCGTCTTATTTTATAGTCGGCGTCGTCTTATTTTATAGTCGGCGTCGTCTTATTTTTTAGTCGGCGTCGTCTTATATTTTAGACGGCGTCATCTTTTTCTATAGTTGGCGTCGTCTTATTTTATAGTCGGCGTCGTCTTATTTTATAGTCGGCGTCGTCTTATTTTATAGTCGGCGTCGTCTTATATTTTAGACGGCGTCGTCTTATATTATAGAGGGCGCCGTCTTTTTCTGTAGTCGGCGTCGTCTTATTTTAAAGTCGGCGTCGTCTTGTTTTATAGTCGGCGTCGTCTTATTTCATAGTCGGCGTCGTCTTATATATTAGACGGCGTCGTCTTATTTTATAGTCGGCGTCGTCTTAAATTTTAGACGGCATCATCTTTTTCTTTAGTGTCATCGTCTTATTTTATAGCCGGCGTCGTCTTTTTTGTAGTCGGCGTCGTCTTACTTTATAGTCGGCGTCGTCTTTTTTTATAGTTGGCGTCGCCTTATTTCATAGTCGGCGTCGTCTTATTTTATAGACGGCGTCGTTTTTTTAAAGTTGGAGTCGTCTTACTTTTAATAGTCTGCGTCGTCTTCTTTTATAGTCGGCGTCGTCTTTTTTATAGTTGGCGTCGCCTTATTTCATAGTCGGCGTCGTCTGTTTTTGTAGTAGGCGTCGTCTTGTTTTGTAGTTGGCGTCGTCTTATTTTATAGTCGGCATCGTCTTTTTCTATAGTCGGCTTCGTCTTATTTTATAGTCGGCGTCGTCTTATATTATAGAGGGCGCCGTCTTTTTCTATAGTCGGCGTCGTCTTATTTTAAAGTCGGCATCGTCTTATTTTTTAGTCGGCGTCGTCTTATATATTAGACGGCGTCATCCTTTTCTATAGTTGGCGTCGTCTTATTTTATAGTCGGCGTCGGTTTATATTATAGCCGGCGTCGTCTTATATTATAGTCGGCGTCGTCTTATATTATAGCCGGCGTCGTCTTTTTTGTAGTCGGCGTCGTATTATTTTTTAGTTGGCGTCGTCTTATATTATAGAGGGCGTCGTCTGTTTTTGTAGTAGGCGTCGTCTTATATTATAGAGGGCGTCGTCTTTTTTTGTAGTCGGCGTCGTCTTATTTTATAGTCGGCGTCGTCTTACTCGGTATTCAGCGTCGTTTCACTTGGTATTCGATGTTGTCTTACTTTATTGTCTGCGTCGTCTTTCTGTAGTCTTCGTCGTCGTACTTGAGTCGGCGTCGTCTTAAAACCCAAACTATGACTCAAGTCAACTACACAACTAAACTCAATACCTTTGTTTTCCTCATTATTCGCATCTAGGAGAGACGCGTACTTAAATGACGCGACGTGACGTCACGACCGCATTCCCCACACGCGTTTTCTAAGAATCTAGCTGAGGATAATTTGTAAGCTTTATTAATGGTGTTTATGTCTTACTTCAGTCTAGCTTGAGACTTCTTAAGTTCACAAGATGTTTTTCCGAGATCGTAACTTACCTTTGTTAACTAATATTGTTATTGCCCTGATATCATATAAGCCGGTATGTAATTTGTTCTACGGCTTTTTGCTCCTTATTTTTATGTTTTGACCTTTGATATCGGTGAAGGAAAGAGTCGTGTGGAAACTAAAAAAAACCGAATTTAATTATCTACTTACCAACCTTCAGTGGTTCCTCGTGATGGTTAATAGTCAACAATCTCCCATAGCCCATCTCCCAATCTCCTATAAAAGTAAAAATTTTCAAATAAAATGTAGAAAAAGAAAAGCGCAAAAGTGTTCACGGACTAACAAGTGGTTGAACCGGTGTCTTAAGATTACCAATCAAACTTGGCTACTTCTTTTTTTTTGATAAAAAAATCATCGTAAATAATTATTTACTAACCATATTACAGTCCCCAAAACGGCCGCCCATCTCCACTATCTTGTGTTTTAGGCTGTTATGATTGAAGACTCAGTATTCTTTTTGAAAAAATCTAAGTCAGTATAAGAAAATAAAATAGGTATAAAATTATTTGCCGAATATTAACTATTGCAGAAAAAAATATCATACATATAATAAAATAATTCGCCACATATCAGTAAATGAACAAGTTGTTACTCGTAAGTCTTCAGTATCATCTTCTCCTAAATCCAATCTACTTTGCTCTCTCTAGATGGCACCAGTGGTGGAGCCAGTGACAGAGCCAGTGTGGCTGGGCGAGGGCCCACACTGGGACCACGATGCCCAGGCGCTGTACTTCGTCAGCATCTTCGACAACACCATCCACAAGTACGAGCCCAGCACTGGCAAACATACTAAGGCTAAGTTGGGTAAGTTTACTGCTTTTATTTCAATATTGAAAGTAAGTCTAACTGCTCACTTCAACTTCCGTATTCGCTGGGTTGCAACTTAAGTTAGTGTTTCAGATTTGTTCACGCATAAGCTCAAGATAGCACAACGAGTTATGGAGAGGGCTTCAGAACTTGTTGTGCCATCTTAAGTTTACTAATGAGGCCCATAGTTCGATCACGTTTAAGGTCTTTAAGTCATCAGCAAAGAGATGACTTGAGGCACTGAGGTATTCTGGGCGAGAAAACGTTACGCAATTTTCCGAAGGCTGCCTAACCGCGTTGGATTCGGCGATTGACCTATTTCTGGAAGTTGGACTTACATAGTGCGATTGTTTGTCCTAGGTAGACATTATTTCTAGATGGACATTAGCAGCATATAACCTCTCTCAAGAATTAGGCTATGTAATGCAAAAATTATGTCTCGAATCGAACGGAGAGTTCAAGAAATAGCGGGTGCAAATAGTAAAAAAAAAACATTTTATGTATTTTATTGTTATGCATGGAAAGAAGTTTACTTTTATTATTAATACATATATACATTTCACATTCCAGATGGTATGCCAACCTTCATAATCCCCATCGAGGGTAAGAAGAACCGCTTCGTGGTGGGTCTGAACAGGAAGGTGGTGGAGATCGAGTGGGACGGCCGGGAGGACGGCGCCACGGTGGGCAGGACCATCGCTGAGGTGGACCATGAGAATCCCAACAACAGGTTCAATGATGCCAAGGCAGATCCTCGGGGGAGACTATTTGCTGGTAAGTGGCAACGTAAATAACTAGAAGACGGGTCGGGGCTAAAAAATAAATGCAATTACAAAAGTTACATTCGATCGGTCAACCGGACTTACAATTACTGCCACTACAACTTTCATCTGCATCATCTGCCTTGCCATTTCCTAACCATCTGTGTGTTTGTGTAACATGCGAGTGTGTTTTACTTGGAGCGACAGCCTATCACCTCTTTCTAGTCCCCTAAACCTTTGTAGTTATTCGATAATAAGAAACCCTGTTAATATTACCGGCTTGAAGCCTTCCAGGCCACTGACTACCTATAAAGACTCACATCTAAAAATAACACCCCAAAACCTCTCGATATGAAAACCATGGTTATAGATGGGTATCTACGGTTGATCCTTGCCAACGTAGAATCCTTCTTGGTCGAAAATACATCTGCTAATAAATCCATACCGAGATGAGCAATTGCCTAAAATGTTTTATTTCTTTCTTTCAAGGCACCATGGGCCACGAGTACGAGCCGGGCAAGTTCCACCTGAAGAAGGGCTCTTTATACCGATTCGATGCGGACGGTACCTCTCACCGGGTGGCCGAGGATATCGATATATCCAACGGGCTGTGCTGGGACCTCGCGGAGAAGGCCTTCTACTTTGTCGACTCCTTCGAGTATACCATCAGGAGATACGACTATGATGTGGAGACGGGGGATATCTGTGAGTTTAAGCTACTTTGCAACAAAAGGGTATTTGAGTAAAGAACTAATTAGTTCGCCAATTATATTATCAAAAAATATAGGACACGTATTTTTTTTTTTTGTTGCGTAAACGAAAATTGACGAAGATTCGACACTTAAAAAATTGCCAATACGTCACAAGGAAACACAACTTTTACTTGCTTCTGACGTCACGAACCTCCACTCTCGAATTTTGATATCGAATTTCATATAACACTCGCGTTATATGTTTGGAAATATGCATTGGTTTGCCACAAGAAAAAATACGTGTCCTTTTTTTTTTCAAACATCCTCCTCCTTAAAACCAAACCTCCTTATTGGAAAAAAATAAGCTTAAAGAAAAAAAAAGAATTTTCGAAATCAGTCTAGGTGACTTTTGAAATGGGGGAACATACGACTACTACGAACTAATTTTATATGAACGACTGAATAACAAACCTGGAATTTTTGATTTGTTTGCCAGTAACGATCACGATCATATCCGGTTATTATTTTATTTCACTATATTGTTGATAATTTGAGATCCAACTCATTTCTGCCGGAGCTGGGGTTTTTTTCCTATGAAGCGTGAGCATCCTCCATTGCTGTCAACATGACTATTGTATCTTTTAGAGAGAGATCGAGAATTAGAGATCTGACAATTATTAACTTTCCCTCGCTTGTTTTCCAGCGAACCCGCGCGATGTGTTTTCAATGGCGGCACACAACAGAAACAGCGATGAAAAACTAACTGGCATCTTTGATGGCATGACCATAGACACGGAGGGAAACCTCTGGGTTGCCAACTTCGACGGATATCTGGTACGTTTACAATTATTTATTCATCTTTTGGCCACTAATTGATCGATAATGGGTTAATTTTTTTTTAACTGCTTTTTTCTTTCCGGTTCCGTTAAAACTTGTTACCTCGCCTCATTCTTCTCACATCATCCTGCAGTGACCGTGAGAGAGTTGTCGTCGATTCTTTGTATATTTCTGAATCTTTTAGACACTAATTGTGACGGCACGGTTAGCGCAGTGGCTGAGCAATTGGACTGCTGCGCTGCGTGTCGCGGGTTCGATTCCCACACGGAGGAAATATTTGTATGATCTACAAGTTGTTGCATTGGATCTGGGCGTTTGTGTATGTGAGTTTATATGTTTGTAAACGTGCCCACGACACAGGAGAAATTCCTAATACGGGACAATGTTTAAAAAAAAAAAGGAAGTATAATGCTTATTCGATGCTCTAATTTCTGTGACCATAAAGATGTAACCATAAAGATGGCGTTATACGCCGTTGGTATGCTATTTTGCAACAAAAGGAAAAACAAACAAAATGTAAAGATTTTCCGTTTATTAAAACGCTGCTAGCACTTTTATCTATCTCAATATCAATACTAACTAGCTGCATATTCATTACAGATGTTAAAAATCGACCCCAAGAAAGGAAAACTATTACAGTCAATCCCGATCCCGGCTCTACAGACGACTTCAGCGACCTTCGGTGGTCCCAACCTGGACGTGTTGTACGTCACGTCCGCAGCCATGAACCGCGGCACTGAGCAGCACCCCCCTGCGGGCTCTACCTTCAAGGTCACGGGCACCGGAGCCCGGGGACATCCTAATGCTAACGTCAGATTTAATTAGAATAAAGTACCTGATTTATAAATCTGAGTTTTTTTTCTTTTGCTATACCACGGCACACTTTGGATTTAATAATTATGTGAGAATGATAAAAAATTAAATATCAACAATCAAGAAATATTTATTTGATGAATTGATTCATTGTAGCTTTTCAACAACGTGGCTAATGGCAAAGCTATTTTCGTGGTTAAAAATACTTATTTGTGACACAAAAATAATATACCCAATTTAATATAGGCGTCGCCCAACTTAATATAGGCGTCGCCCTAAACATTATCGGCGTCGCCCTACTCAAACTAGGCGTCCCCCAACTTAATATAGGCGTCGCCCTACACATTATCGGCGTCGCCCAACTCAAGGATAAATTTAAAGAAATAAATATAATAACAGTTGCACATCTGTGTATGAAAATTTGATTTTTGTTAAAAAGAATATTAATCTTTAAACAAAATATAGCGATATTCATAGCATAAATACAAGAAACAAGGACATGCTAAAAGTGCCCGCGAGTAGACTCCATAAATTAGTAATTCATTTAAATGCCAAAGTGTACGTTTCTACAACAAACTCCCAAACCGTGTTAAAGAACTAATCCTAAACAAATTTAAATCAGTTATTAAACAGCAACTATGTGAAAAAAAAATACTATAAAATCAAAGAATACCTTGATGACAAAATGGCCTAGGAGTAAGCTGCCCCAATGCATCCTCATGCTTCAAATTTATTTATCGATTTGTAGATTGGATGTATCTGTTTTCTTTAATGTTTTTTTTTAATTCTTTGAAAATGTGAGGAATATGTGGTTTCAAAGGTCGTTAAGCTCCTTACGTACTGAGTTGAGCTTCCTTTCTCTGCCTCCTGCTTGCACTGACTGAACAGGTCCACTAAAAGTTTTCTTTGCAGTTCTTTCTTAAAAAGATCATCTCAGGCGAGAACCTACATCGTCCTCACAGGTATTGACGAAACAATTTTCCGATTGTTAGATCATTATTTGTATCATACAATCTGACATGTATGAATTTTTTATCGGCTTAATATCGGTGTCGCTCTAATCAATATCCGCGTCGCCCAACTTAATATCGACGTCGCCCAACACATTATCGGCGTCGCCCTACATATTATCGGCGTCGCCCTACTCATTATCGGCGTCGCCCTACTAAAGAAAGGCGTCGCCCAACACATTATCGGCGTCGCCCTACTCATTATCGGCGTCGCCCTATTCATTACCGGCGTCGCCCTGCTCATTATCGGCGTCGCCCTACTCATTATCGGCGTCGCCCAACTCAATATTGGCGTCGCCCAACTTAATATCGGCGTCGCCCTACTCATTTTATCGGCGTCGCCCAATTTAATATAGGCGTCGCCCAACACATTATCGGCGTCGCCCAACTTAATATAGCTGTCGCCCAACTCATTATCGGCGTCGCCCTTCTCAATGTCGGCGTCGCCCAACATAACAGAGGCGTCGCCCTTCTCAATATCGGCGTCGCCCAACATAACAGAGGCGTCGCCCAACATAATAGAGGCGTCGCCCAACATAATAGAGGCGTCGCCCAACTTAATATAGCCGTCGCCCAACTCATTATCGGCGTCGCCCTTCTCAATATCGGCGTCGCCCTACTCATTATCGGCGTCGCCCTACTAAAGAAAGGCGTCGCCCAACACATTATCGGCGTCGCCCTACTCATTATCGGCGTCGCCCTGCTCATTATCGGCGTCGCCATACTCAATATCGGCGTCGCCCAACATAATAGAGGCGTCGCCCAACATAATAGAGGCGTTGCCCAACATAATAGCGGCGGCGCCCAACTTAATATCGGCGTCGCCCTACTCATTATCGGCGTCGCCCTATTCATTACCGGCGTCGCCCTGCTCATTATCGGCGTCGCCCTACTCATTATCGGCGTCGCCCAACTCAATATTGGCGTCGCCCAACTTAATATAGGCGTCGCCCTACTCATTTTATCGGCGTCGCCCAACTTAATATAGGCGTCGCCCAACACATTATCGGCGTCGCCCTACTTAATATAGGCGACGCCCAACTCATTATCGGCGTCGCCCTACTCAATATCGGCGTCGCCCTACTCATTATAGGCGTCGCCCAACACTTTATTGGCGTCGCCCAACTTAATATCGGCGTCGCCCTACTCATACCGGCGTCGCCCAACACATTATCGGCGTCGCCCTACATATTATCGGCGTCACCCTACTCAGTATCGGCGTCGCCCAACTCAATATTGGCGTCGCCCAACTTAATATCGGCGTCGCCCTACTCATTATCGGCGTCGCCCTACTCAATATCGGCGTCGCCCAACATAATAGAGGCGTCGCCCAACATAATATAGGCGTCGCCCAACATAATAGAGGCGTCGCCCAACATAATAGAGGCGTCGCCCAACACATTATCGGCGTCGCCCTACTCAATATCGGCGTCGCCCAAAATAATAGAAGCGTCGCCCAACATAATAGAGGCGTCGCCCAAAATAACAGAGGCGTCGCCCAACTTAATATAGGCGTCGCCCAACAAAATAGAGGCGTCGCCCAAGATAATAGAGGCGTCGCCCAACACATTATCGGCGTCGCCCTACTCAATATCGGCGTCGCCCAATATAATAGAGGCGTAGCCCAAAATAATAGAGGCGTCGCCCAACATAATAGAGGCGTCGCCCAACACATTATCGGCGCCCTACTCATTATCGGCGTCGCCCAACTCAATATTGGCGTCGCCCAACTTAATATCGGCGTCGCCCTACTCATTATCGGCGTCGCCCTACTCAATATCGGCGTCGCCCAACATAACAGGCGTCGCCCAACATAATAGAGGCGTCGCCCAACATAATAGAGGCGTCGCCCAACTTAATATCGGCGTCGCCCTACTCATTATCGGCGTCGCCCTACTCAATATCGGCGTCACCCAACATAATAGAGGCGTCACCCAACATAATAGAGGCGTCGCCCAACATAATAGAGGCGTCGCCCAACTTAATATAGGCGTCGCCCAACTCATTATCGGCGTCGCCCTACTCATTATCGGCGTCGCCCAACTCAATATTGGCGTCGCCCAACTTAATATCGGCGTCGCCCTACTCATTATCGGCGTCGCCCTACTCAAAATCGGCGTCGCCCAACATAAAAGAGGCGTCGCCCAACATAATAGAGGCGTCGCCCAACATAACAGAGGCGTCGCCCAACTTAATATAGGCGTCGCCCAACTCATTATCGGCGTCGCCCTACTCAATATCGGCGTCGCCCAACTTAATAGAGGCGTCGCCCAACATAATAGAGGCGTCGCCCTACATATTATCGGCGTCACCCTACTCATTATCGGCGTCGCCCAACTCAATATTGGCGTCGCCCAACTTAATATCGGCGTCGCCCTACTCATTATCGGCGTCGCCCTACTCAATATCGGCGTCGCCCAACATAACAGGCGTCGCCCAACATAATAGAGGCGTCGCCCAACATAATAGAGGCGTCGCCCAACTTAATATAGGCGTCGCCCAACTCATTATCGGCGTCGCCCTACTCAATATCAGCGTCGCCCAACTTAATAGAGGCGTCGCCCAACATTATAGAGGCGTCGCCCAACTCATTATCGGCGTCGCCCAACTTAATAGAGGCGTCGCCCAACATAATAGAGGCGTCGCCCAACATAATAGAGGCGTCGCCCAACATAACAGAGGCGTCGCCCAACATAATAGAGGCGTCGCCCAACTTAATATAGGCGTCGCCCTACTCATTATAGGCGTCGCCCTGCTCATTATCGGCGTCGCCCTACTCATTATCGGCGTCGCCCAACTCAATATTGGCGTCGCCCAACTTAATATCGGCGTCGCCCTACTCATTATCGGCGTCGCCCTACTCAATATCGGCGTCGCCCAACATAACAGAGGCGTCGCCCAACATAATAGAGGGGTCGCCCAACTTAATATAGGCGTCGCCCAACTCATTATCGGCGTCGCCCTACTCAATATCGGCGTCGTACAACTTAATAGAGGCGTCGCCCAACATAATAGAGGCGTCGCCCTACTCAATATCGGCGTCGCCCTACTCATTATCGGCGTCGCCTTACTTTTTATCGGCGTCGCCCTACTCATTATCGGCGTCGCCCGACTTAATATAGCCGTCGCCCAACTTAATAGAGGCGTCGCCCAACATAATAGAGGCGTCGCCCTACATATTATCGGCGTCACCCTACTCATTATCGGCGTCGCCCAACTCAATATTGGCGTCGCCCAACTTAATATCGGCGTCGCCCTACTCATTATCGGCGTCGCCCTACTCAATATCGGCGTCGCCCAACATAACAGGCGTCGCCCAACATAACAGGCGTCGCCCAACATAATAGAGGCGTCGCCCAACATAATAGAGGCGTCGCCCAACTTAATATAGGCGTCGCCCAACTCATTATCGGCGTCGCCCTACTCAATATCAGCGTCGCCCAACTTAATAGAGGCGTCGCCCAACATTATAGAGGCGTCGCCCAACTCATTATCGGCGTCGCCCAACTTAATAGAGGCGTCGCCCAACATAATAGAGGCGTCGCCCAACATAATAGAGGCGTCGCCCAACATAATAGAGGCGTCGCCCAACATAATAGAGGCGTCGCCCAACATAATAGAGGCGTCGCCCAACTTAATATAGGCGTCGCCCTACTCATTATAGGCGTCGCCCTGCTCATTATCGGCGTCGCCCTACTCATTATCGGCGTCGCCCAACTCAATATTGGCGTCGCCCAACTTAATATCGGCGTCGCCCTACTCATTATCGGCGTCGCCCTACTCAATATCGGCGTCGCCCAACATAACAGAGGCGTCGCCCAACATAATAGAGGGGTCGCCCAACTTAATATAGGCGTCGCCCAACTCATTATCGGCGTCGCCCTACTCAATATCGGCGTCGCCCAACTTAATAGAGGCGTCGCCCAACATAATAGAGGCGTCGCCCTACTCAATATCGGCGTCGCCCTACTCATTATCGGCGTCGCCTTACTTTTTATCGGCGTCGCCCTACTCATTATCGGCGTCGCCCGACTTAATATAGCCGTCGCCCAACTCATTATCGTCGTCGCCCTTCTCAATATCGGCGTCGCCCAACATAATATAGGCGTCGCCCTTCTCAATATCGGCGTCGCCCAACATAACAGAGGCGTCGCCCAACATAATAGAGGCGTCGCCCAACATAATAGAGGCGTCGCCCAACTTAATATAGCCGACGCCCAACTCATTATCTGCGTCGCCCTTCTCAATATCGGTGTTCGGGCTGTGATCTCGTCCCAGGCAGGATGTTTTAAATAAAAGTCTAATGGCTGACCTTTATGATTGTATTGTTGAAAAATTATGACACACAATGGATTTAATGAAATGGTATCCCGTGCGCCTGACAACGCCCGCTCGTGACGGTTGATTTGGACGAAGTGATGTGAAGCGGGGAGCGGCGATGGCGCCAGCGGCGACCGGCGCTCGGGGCCGCGCGCCTGCGCAGATGCGCGCGGCCCGCGCTGTGTGACAACGTCCGCTCTCGGCGGCTGTCGCGGACGAAGTGAAGCGGCTCGCGGGGCTCCGGCCCTCGGTAGCGGCGCGAGCGGCGGCAGGCGAGGCGGTGAGGCGCGGGGTCGCGGGGTGAGGAGGCAGTGGCGTGATCGCTACCCCTCACCACCCGCTAACCGCGCAGGTGTGGTCGGCGCGCGAATGCGCGTCAACAGGCTCCCCCCGTTGGAACATGTTCCAAGGTCTGAAGTGGGCAGCAGGCAGAGCCTATTGTAGGCTCGGCGAAGCACTCCCGAAGCCGTCCTGACGTCCGCGACGCGAGTGATGCCGTCGGAGCCAGGATGCAGATGTGTGATGCGGCCGAGTCGCCAATGATTTGGTGGGAGGCGGTCGTCCTTGACCACGACCATGTCTCCCAGCTGCAGCTGCTCGTGATCGTGGCGCTGCCATTTTGCGCGTTTCTGTAATTCTGAGAGATATTCTGTCTGATATCGTTTCCAAAAATGAGCCGCTAATGCTTGTGCTCTTTTAAATCGGGGCAAAGTGCTGATCCGTGTCTCTCTTTCTATGTCCACCTGAGTAGGCAACATCATGATCGTTCGTCCAATTAAAAAATGAGATGGAGTCAGTGGAGTTATATCGTTGGGATCAGAAGACAATGGAGTCAGAGGGCGTGAATTTAAAATCCCTTCGATTTGAATTAATGCTGTGTTTAACTCTTCGTAAGTTAAATGGGCTAAGGATAGAATCCTTTTAAGAAGGAATTTAACAGACTTAACTGCGCCTTCAGCTAAGCCGTTGAAATGTGGACTATAGGCAGGAGTGAAATTGAAATTAATTGCCTGCTCTGCTGCATTTAAACTAATATCATTACACCTTGATTTTAAAAAGTTCGAGAGTTCCTTGTCGGCCCCCACAAAATTTGTGCCGTTGTCGGAGTAAATGTTAGCAGGCCGACCTCTGCGTGCGATGAATCTGCTTAGTGCAGCTATGAATGCGTCAGCACTTAAATCTGTGACTAACTCAACGTGAACTGCCCTCACTGCCAAGCAAACAAATATACAAATGTATGATTTTATAAGTTGACAACCTCTACCTTTCCTGTTCGCCACCAAAATTGGCCCAGCGTAGTCAACAGCTGTATTAATGAATGGATATTCACTATAAACGCGTTCTTTAGGCAAGTCCGCCATGATTGGCTGAATGGTCCTGCCGGCGAATCTACAACACTTGTGACACTCATGTGTTATTTTTCTGGCAAGACTACGACCGCCTATTACCCAAAATCTTTGCCTTAATGTAGCAAGCAATAACTGAGGTCCTGCGTGCATTAATAATGTATGATAATGTCTGAATAACATTTGGGTAACATAATGAGAAGCATGAATTAAGATAGGATGTTTAACATCATAAGTATAATTTGAATTTGATAATCTGCCTCCAACTCTTATTATATTTTCATGTGACATGAACGGGTTAAGATTAAGTAATTGTGACTTTTTTAAAGATTGGCCTTTCTTTAAAGTATAGTATTCATCTGAAAACTTATCTAGTTGAATTAATTTACATAGAAGTAATATGGCTGAATTTAACTCCGAAGTAGTCAAGTATGCAGTGGATTTATTATGAGGATGCCTACAGTTGTTTATAAAGCGCAATATGTAAGCTGTGACACGTTGCAATTTACTAAAGTTTGAAAACTTATGAATAAAGTTATTTGTTTCACTAACAAGATTGCACAGAATTTTGGTTTCTGGTAAGTTAGTGGGTATGGTATGAGTTTGAGCAGGCCATTGTGACCTTGGTTGTGTTAAAAATTGTGGTCCTGCCCACCACAGTTTTGAGTCTTTAAGCTGTGTCGCATTACAGCCTCTGGATCCTACATCAGCTGGATTTAATTTAGTGGAAATGTAATTCCAATCCTTTGCATTGGTAGTATCAGTGATTTCGTTAATTCTATTTCGAACAAACGGTTTTAAAGATGACTTTGGTGTTCTTATCCAACCTAAGACAATTGTCGAGTCACACCAGAATGTCCAGGTATGTATATTTAATCTTAGAGCGTTTTTAACTTTCAATGCTAACCTAACTGCTATTAAAGCTCCACTTAGCTCTAATCTTGGTATAGTCATACTCTTTAGAGGTGCCACCCTGCTTTTAGCCATGACAAGATGAACCATAATATTGCCGTCGTTTGAGACTGACCGAACATAAACACAAGCACTGTATGCTTGCTGGGAAGCATCACTAAAGGTGTGTAGCTCATAACGTACAGCTTGACCACATAGAATGAGCCTAGGTATGGTAATGCTATTTAATTGTGAAAGTGATTTTAAAAAATTCAACCATCTTTCTGTAAATTCCAGTGGCAATATATCATCCCATGCAATTTTTGTAGCCCATAATTCCTGTAAAATTACCTTGGCCTGTAAAATGCAAGGATTCACAAGACCTAACGGATCGAAGACCTGTCCTACTGTTGACAATACGGATCGTTTAGTTATTTTCTTTATGGGTTCGCTGACTGTTGCAAAACTTAAAGTGTCAGCTATACATGACCATCGCAAGCCCAATGTTTTGGCATGATCATCATTGATTAATTTGAGTAAATGATCATCCATGTCACCTTCATTAATGCTGTTTAATATATTCATGTTGTTTGAACGCCATTTTCTTAAATGAAATTGACCCTTTTTTAATTCTACAATAACTCCTTGACAAATTTGAATTAATTCTGTTTCTGAGTCATGGCCCGAGATCAGATCGTCTACATAAATGTCATGTAATATTGTTTCACGCACCTGAGGAGAAGAGCACTCCTGACCTAGTTGCACTAGACACCGTGTGGCCAGATATGGGGCAGCTGTGGTGCCATAAGTTACAGTATTAAGTTTGTAAGTATCTACCTTGTGAGTGGAATCAAACCGCCACAAGATTTGTTGAAGACAGCGTTGCTCTGGTGTAACCAGTACACAACGGTACATTTTTTCACAATCAGATGTCACAACATATCTGTGTTGCCTGAAACGAATTAATATATCTATTAAACTATCTTGAACTGTAGGACCTACATACTGTATGTCATTAAATGACAGCTGTGATGTAGTCCTTGCTGATGCATCAAAAACAACTCTTAGTTTAGTGGTTAAGCTAGTATCTCTAATTACACCATGATGTGGCATAAAATATGAATATTTATCATTAATATTGTTAGCTATAGACATATGACCGAGGTCAATGTACTCTTTAATGAAATTTGAATATTTTTCTTTGTATAATGAATCACGTTTAAACTTTCTTTCCAAAGACTGAAACCTAGATAAAGCTTGTTCATATGAGTCACCCAATTTGTCTGGGGAATCCTTTAAAGGAATTTTTACAATGAAGCGACCATCATTGTCACGAGTGGTTGTTTTTATAAAAAATTGTTCACACTCATTTTCTTCATTTGTTGTTTTGCGAGGTGAAACAGACTCTAATTCGAAAAATCTATCTAATTGTTGTTGTAGCTGGCCACTATTTATGAAATTGCATTGAGCTGTGTTTGAATATGTTGTGGGCTTATTATGTTCCTGGTTGTACATAACGCCTGACACCAACCATCCAACCTTAGTATTAATGAGATTTGGTTTGTTTTTTCCTAAAGATATTCGTTCGGTACCTAGGACTTTCCAGAATATTTCTGCGTTTAACAGTATGTCAATTTCCAATGGCACATTGAAGTTAGGATCTGCTAATGTTACATTACTTGGTATATTTAAATCTGAAATGTTAAAATAGGTTGTAGGTAACAATTGTGTTATCCTTGGTACAATGAAACAATCAATGTTGTCCACATATGACTGTGTACGTGAGATTATAGTCAGAGTGGAACGTTTGGTAACTTGAAGTGAATGATTTAAGCCTTCCACTGTAATGGCAGTAGACCTTATTGGTAAGTTGAGTCGTTTACTGAGGTTTTCTGTAATAAAGTTGGATGTACTACCATTGTCTAATAACGAGCGGACAGTATGTTTTGTACCATTGCAATCTACAATATCTATTAGTGCTGTAGAGAGCAGTACACAACCATTGTGAGAAGATGATAAAGCAACATCTGCTTGTAATGTTGAAGCTACCTTGGAGTGGCAGTCCTCCTGTGAGGCTAACATAACACACTTGTCCTGAGAGACATCACTATTGCTCTGCTGTTGTGGAAGTGAGGACTCATCTATATGTAATGTTGTATTATGTTTTTTAGAACATACTCTGCAAGGCCCAGATTTACAATCCTGAGATACATGTCCCTGTCTTAAGCAATTGTTGCACAGGTTGAGACGTTTAGCTTCTGCAATTCGAGATTTCACAGACAATAACATAAACTGAGGACACATGTAGATAGGATGAGATTCCTTGCACCGAGGACATGTATAAGAACCTGTTACTTGTCGTTTTTGTTTTTGATTAGCAACAAATGTTCTTGGTTTAGTGTTTGAAGGTTCACTTTGCCTACGTGTGATCCTATTTGTGTAGTCTAATGATTCTAAAAGTTCAGCACGCCCTTTAACAAAATTGATAAATTGCTCTAAAGTTAATGTTTTATGTTTTTGAAAATTCAAATGTTCTTTCCATGCCCTGTTAGTAGTACTGTCTAATTTTTTACTCATAATGTGAATAATGATAAGGTCCCAGTTTTCTGTGTTGACCTCTAACATTTTTAAAGATCTGAGATTTTTGTTGATACTATCTATGAGACTTCTTAATGTTGAGGAAGATTCCTTTGCTATATTTTCAAAGTCAAGCAATGCATCAATGTGATTGTTTATGAGCAAGTTGTTGTTTTGATACCGTTCACATAATAATGACCATGCTGTATCATAGTTATGTTCAGAAAATTCTAGAGAAGTAATGACGTTCGCAGCCTTGTCTTTCAGAGCTGACCTCAAATAATGAAACTTGCTAATTTTTGGTATATTACCATTTTTGTGAATCAGCGATACATAAGTGTCATGAAATTCTAACCAATTCTCATGTTGACCAGAAAAGGTAGGTAGATGTATCGTAGGTAATTTAAGGTTTAAGCTTGGCCCACCTGCAGCGAGGACAGAACCTGTTATTGATGCATCCGAGTTGTGCTCCGCTTCCGCAGAGACCGGCCTGCCAAGCACCTCTCGCGCCTTGCCGACTGCTGCGAAATACTGCGTCTCGAAGCGCTCGCGTTCGTTGTATTCGTCTTGACACTCAGCATCTGAAATGTCCGGCAAGCTTTCTATTTGAATCTGTATGGAATCATATTCACCGTAGCACTCTTCCATCTTCTGCAACCTAGCCCCAAGCTCACTTAATTGAATGCTATTAGGCCTTTCGCACGTGCACATGATCAACAGATATTTTTCAAACTGTGTAAGTTTGGCTTTATATGAAGCACGTTTCTTTTTTAAATCTTTTAGGTTAGGCATTGTGAAAACGTTAAATGAGATTAAATGAATGTATTGCTGATGAAATAAGCCGTGGATGCACCGGAAAACGCGAAACTCAAGAACAAGAACTCTCTTAGGTGTAATGATAGCAGGTTATACTTAAATGCAAGCGTGCAGGGACAGGCAAGAAGCGGGTGATACACTCGGAGGCGAGCCGCCGCTCTCCGACTTCAAAGCAAGGGCGTAGCCCTGATGCAGACGAACACAGCAAGCAACGTGTGACACGTGGCGCGTCGTTGCTCTGCTCGGCTGTGGTGCAAATCCTGTTGGAATGCGATAAAATTACGTTACTAACGAATAATGTTATAATGTGAAACGGGTTCCTAAATAGGGACGGGATAATCACAGTTTTTGATGAACTTTAATGTTTCGAGATATTTTAAAGAATTAATGTTTCGAGAAAAATGCAAGTCATATAATGCATGAAATGCTATGATCAACAAATGAATGACTGTTGATCGTATTTGGGATAATTAATGATATATCCACATAATGATTTTAACTTTGGGAAAATAATTGGAACGAACTCACAGGAAATAATGCCCTCCAGGTTACGATAATGCACGTTATCGATGTCTACAGCACCGACGCCATTTTGTCATGCCACCACGCGATGAGACCGATGAGACGGATGCCGCGACACGAGCTTCGATCTTCGACGATTTTGATTGACTTGTAGCCACGTTGACACGACGTGAAGCGACGACTCGAAGACACGACTCACGAGACGCTTCCTTGAGGTTCCACGTTGTTTCTCCAATTATCTTCAATATCCGGCTCGAAGGACCAATGTTCGGGCTGTGATCTCGTCCCAGGCAGGATGTTTTAAATAAAAGTCTAATGGCTGACCTTTATGATTGTATTGTTGAAAAATTATGACACACAATGGATTTAATGAAATGGTATCCCGTGCGCCTGACAACGCCCGCTCGTGACGGTTGATTTGGACGAAGTGATGTGAAGCGGGGAGCGGCGATGGCGCCAGCGGCGACCGGCGCTCGGGGCCGCGCGCCTGCGCAGATGCGCGCGGCCCGCGCTGTGTGACAACGTCCGCTCTCGGCGGCTGTCGCGGACGAAGTGAAGCGGCTCGCGGGGCTCCGGCCCTCGGTAGCGGCGCGAGCGGCGGCAGGCGAGGCGGTGAGGCGCGGGGTCGCGGGGTGAGGAGGCAGTGGCGTGATCGCTACCCCTCACCACCCGCTAACCGCGCAGGTGTGGTCGGCGCGCGAATGCGCGTCAACAATCGGCGTCGCCCAACATAACAGAGGCGTCGCCCTACATATTATCGGCGTCACCCTACTCATTATCGGCGTCGCCCAACTTAATAGAGGCGTCGCCCAACATAATAGAGGCGTCGCCCAACATAATAGAGGCGTCGCCCAACAAAATAGAGGCGTCGCCCAACATAATAGAGGCGTCGCCCAACATAATAGAGGCGTCGCCCAACTTAATATAGGCGTCGCCCTACTCATTATAGGCGTCGCCCTGCTCATTATCGGCGTCGCCCTACTCATTATCGGCGTCGCCCAACTCAATATTGGCGTCGCCCAACTTAATATCGGCGTCGCCCTACTCATTATCGGCGTCGCCCTGCTCATTATCGGCGTCGCCCTACTCATTATCGGCGTCGCCCTACTCAATATCGGCGTCGCCCAACATAACAGAGGCGTCGCCCAACATAATAGAGGCATCGCCCAACTTAATATAGGCGTCGCCCAACTCATTATCGGCGTCGGCCTACTCAATATCGGCGTCGCCCAACTTAATAGAGGCGTCGCCCAACATAATAGAGGCGTCGCCCTACTCAATATCGGCGTCGCCCTACTCATTATCGGCGTCGCCTTACTTTTTATCGGCGTCGCCCTACTCATTATCGGCGTCGCCCGACTTAATAGAGGCGTCGCCCAACATAATAGAGGCGTCGCCCAACATAATAGAGGCGTCGCCCAACTTAATATAGGCGTCGCCCAACTCATTATCGGCGTCGCCCTACTCATTATCGGCGTCGCCCAACTCAATATTGGCGTCGCCCAACTCATTATCGGCGTCGCCCTACTCAATATCGGCGTCGCCCAACTTAATAGAGGCGTCGCCCAACATAATAGAGGCGTCGCCCAACATAATAGAGGCGTCGCCCAACATAATAGAGGCGTCGCCCAACTTAATATAGGCGTCGCCCAACTTAATATAGGCGTCGCCCAACTTAATATCGGCGTCGCCCTACTCATTATCGGCGTCGCCCTACTCAATATCGGCGTCGCCCAACTTAATAGAGGCGTCGCCCAACATAATAGAGGCGTCGCCCTACTCAATATCGGCGTCGCCCTACATATTATCGGCGTCACCCTACTCATTATCGGCGTCGCCCAACTCAATATTGGCGTCGCCCAACTTAATATCGGCGTCGCCCTACTCATTATCGGCGTCGCCCTACTCAATATCGGCGTCGCCCAACATAACAGGCGTCGCCCAACATAATAGAGGCGTCGCCCAACATAATAGAGGCGTCGCCCAACTTAATATAGGCGTCGCCCTACTCAATATCGGCGTCGCCCAACATTATAGAGGCGTCGCCCAACATTATAGAGGCGTCGCCCAACTCATTATCGGCGTCGCCCAACTTAATATTGGCGTCGCCCAACATAATAGAGGCGTCGCCCAACTTAATATAGGCGTCGCCCAACTCATTATCGGCGTCGCCCTACTCAATATCGGCGTCGCCCAACTTAATAGAGGCGTCGCCCAACATAATAGAGGCGTCGCCCTACTCAATATCGGCGTCGCCCTACTCATTATCGGCGTCGCCTTACTTTTTACCGGCGTCGCCCTACTCATTATCGGCGTCGCCCGACTTAATATAGCCGTCGCCCAACTCATTATCGTCGTCGCCCTTCTCAATATCGGCGTCGCCCAACATAATATAGGCGTCGCCCTTCTCAATATCGGCGTCGCCCAACATAACAGAGGCGTCGCCCAACATAATAGAGGCGTCGCCCAACATAATAGAGTCGTCGCCCAACTTAATATAGCCGTCGCCCAACTCATTATCTGCGTCGCCCTTCTCAATATCGGCGTCGCCCAACATAACAGAGGCGTCGCCCAACATAATAGAGGCGTCGCCCAACTTAATGTAGGCGTCGCCCAACTCATTATCGGCGTCGCCCTACTCAATATCGGCGTCGCCCAACTTAATAGAGGCGTCGCCCAACATAATAGAGGCGTCGCCCTACTCAATATCGGCGTCGCCCTACTCATTATCGGCGTCGCCTTACTTTTTATCGGCGTCGCCCTACTCATTATCGGCGTCGCCCAACTTAATATAGCCGTCGCCCAACTCATTATCGTCGTCGCCCTTCTCAATATCGGCGTCGCCCAACATAATATAGGCGTCGCCCAACATAATAGAGGCGTCGCCCAACTTAATATAGGCGTCGCCCAACTCATTATCGGCGTCGCCCTACTCAATATCGGCGTCGCCCAACTTAATAGAGGCGTCGCCCAACTTAATATAGGCGTCGCCCAACTCATTATCGGCGTCGCCCTACTCAATATCGGCGTCGCCCAACTTAATATAGGCGTCGCCCAACATAATAGAGGCGTCGCCCAACTCATTATCGGCGTCGCCCTACATATTATCGGCGTCACCCTACTCATTATCGGCGTCGCCCAACTCAATATTGGCGTCGCCCAACTTAATATCGGCGTCGCCCTACTCATTATCGGCGTCGCCCTACTCAATATCGGCGTCGCCCAACATAACAGGCGTCGCCCAACATAATAGAGGCGTTGCCCAACATAATAGAGGCGTCGCCCAACTTAATATAGGCGTCGCCCAACTCATTATCGGCGTCGCCCTACTCAATATCGGCGTCGCCCTACTCAATATCGGCGTCGCCCAACATAACAGAGGCGTCGCCCAACATAATAGAGGGGTCGCCCAACTTAATATAGGCGTCGCCCAACTCATTATCGGCGTCGCCCTACTCAATATCGGCGTCGCCCAACTTAATAGAGGCGTCGCCCAACATAATAGAGGCGTCGCCCTACTCAATATCGGCGTCGCCCTACTCATTATCGGCGTCGCCTTACTTTTTATCGGCGTCGCCCTACTCATTATCGGCGTCGCCCGACTTAATATAGCCGTCGCCCAACTCATTATCGTCGTCGCCCTTCTCAATATCGGCGTCGCCCAACATAATATAGGCGTCGCCCTTCTCAATATCGGCGTCGCCCAACATAACAGAGGCGTCGCCCAACATAATAGAGGCGTCGCCCAACATAATAGAGGCGTCGCCCAACTTAATATAGCCGACGCCCAACTCATTATCTGCGTCGCCCTTCTCAATATCGGCGTCGCCCAACATAACAGAGGCGTCGCCCTACATATTATCGGCGTCACCCTACTCATTATCGGCGTCGCCCAACTTAATAGAGGCGTCGCCCAACATAATAGAGGCGTCACCCAACATAATAGAGGCGTCGCCCAACATAATAGAGGCGTCGCCCAACATAATAGAGGCGTCGCCCAACATAATAGAGGCGTCGCCCAACATAATAGAGGCGTCGCCCAACTTAATATAGGCGTCGCCCAACTCATTATCGGCGTCGCCCTACTCATTATCGGCGTCGCCCAACTCAATATTGGCGTCGCCCAACTTAATATCGGCGTCGCCCTACTCATTATCGGCGTCGCCCTACTCAAAATCGGCGTCGCCCAACATAAAAGAGGCGTCGCCCAACATAATAGAGGCGTCGCCCAACATAACAGAGGCGTCGCCCAACTTAATATAGGCGTCGCCCAACTCATTATCGGCGTCGCCCTACTCAATATCGGCGTCGCCCAACTTAATAGAGGCGTCGCCCAACATAATAGAGGCGTCGCCCTACATATTATCGGCGTCACCCTACTCATTATCGGCGTCGCCCAACTCAATATTGGCGTCGCCCAACTTAATATCGGCGTCGCCCTACTCATTATCGGCGTCGCCCTACTCAATATCGGCGTCGCCCAACATAACAGGCGTCGCCCAACATAATAGAGGCGTCGCCCAACATAATAGAGGCGTCGCCCAACATAATAGAGGCGTCGCCCAACTTAATATAGGCGTCGCCCAACTTAATATCGGCGTCGCCCTACTCATTATCGGCGTCGCCCTACTCAATATCGGCGTCGCCCAACATAACAGAGGCGTCGCCCAACATAATAGAGGGGTCGCCCAACTTAATATAGGCGTCGCCCAACTCATTATCGGCGTCGCCCTACTCAATATCGGCGTCGCCCAACTTAATAGAGGCGTCGCCCAACATAATAGAGGCGTCGCCCTACTCAATATCGGCGTCGCCCTACTCATTATCGGCGTCGCCTTACTTTTTATCGGCGTCGCCCTACTCATTATCGGCGTCGCCCGACTTAATATAGCCGTCGCCCAACTTAATAGAGGCGTCGCCCAACATAATAGAGGCGTCGCCCTACATATTATCGGCGTCACCCTACTCATTATCGGCGTCGCCCAACTCAATATTGGCGTCGCCCAACTTAATATCGGCGTCGCCCTACTCATTATCGGCGTCGCCCTACTCAATATCGGCGTCGCCCAACATAACAGGCGTCGCCCAACATAACAGGCGTCGCCCAACATAATAGAGGCGTCGCCCAACATAATAGAGGCGTCGCCCAACTTAATATAGGCGTCGCCCAACTCATTATCGGCGTCGCCCTACTCAATATCAGCGTCGCCCAACATAATAGAGGCGTCGCCCAACATAATAGAGGCGTCGCCCAACATAATAGAGGCGTCGCCCAACTTAATATAGGCGTCGCCCTACTCATTATCGGCGTCGCCCTACTCAATATCGGCGTCGCCCAACATAACAGAGGCGTCGCCCAACATAATAGAGGGGTCGCCCAACTTAATATAGGCGTCGCCCAACTCATTATCGGCGTCGCCCTACTCAATATCGGCGTCGCCCAACTTAATAGAGGCGTCGCCCAACATAATAGAGGCGTCGCCCTACTCAATATCGGCGTCGCCCTACTCATTATCGGCGTCGCCTTACTTTTTATCGGCGTCGCCCTACTCAATATCGGCGTCGCCCAACATAACAGGCGTCGCCCAACATAATAGAGGCGTCGCCCAACATAATAGAGGCGTCGCCCAACTTAATATAGGCGTCGCCCAACTCATTATCGGCGTCGCCCTACTCAATATCGGCGTCGCCCAACTTAATAGAGGCGTCGCCCAACATTATAGAGGCGTCGCCCAACTCATTATCGGCGTCGCCCAACATAATAGAGGCGTCGCCCAACATAATAGAGGCGTCGCCCAACTTAATATTGGCGTCGCCCAACTTAATATCGGCGTCGCCCTACTCATTATCGGCGTCGCCCTACTCAATATCGGCGTCGCCCAACATAACAGAGGCGTCGCCCAACATAATAGAGGCGTCGCCCAACTTAATATAGGCGTCGCCCAACTCATTATCGGCGTCGCCCTACTCAATATCGGCGTCGCCCAACTTAATAGAGGCGTCGCCCAACATAATAGAGGCGTCGCCCTACTCAATATCGGCGTCGCCCTACTCATTATCGGCGTCGCCTTACTTTTTATCGGCGTCGCCCTACTCATTATCGGCGTCGCCCGACTTAATATAGCCGTCGCCCAACTCATTATCGTCGTCGCCCTTCTCAATATCGGCGTCGCCCAACATAACATAGGCGTCGCCCTTCTCAATATCGGCGTCGCCCAACATAACAGAGGCGTCGCCCAACATAATAGAGGCGTCGCCCAACATAATAGAGTCGTCGCCCAACTTAATATAGCCGACGCCCAACTCATTATCTGCGTCGCCCTTCTCAATATCGGCGTCGCCCAACATAACAGAGGCGTCGCCCAACATAATAGAGGCGTCGCCCAACTTAACATAGGCGTCGCCCAACTCATTATCGGCGTCGCCCTACTCAATATCGGCGTCGCCCAACTTAATAGAGGCGTCGCCCAACATAATAGAGGCGTCGCCCTACTCATTATCGGCGTCGCCCGACTTAATATAGCCGTCGCCCAACTCATTATCGTCGTCGCCCTTCTCAATATCGGCGTCGCCCAACATAATATAGGCGTCGCCCTTCTCAATATCGGCGTCGCCCAACATAACAGAGGCGTCGCCCAACATAATAGAGGCGTCGCCCAACATAATAGAGTCGTCGCCCAACTTAATATAGCCGACGCCCAACTCATTTTATCGGCGTCGCCCTACTCATTATCGGCGTCGCCCTACTCAAAATCGGCGTCGCCCAACATAAAAGAGGCGTCGCCCAACACAATAGGGGCGTCGCCCAACATAATAGAGGCGTCGCCCAACTTAATATAGGCGTCGCCCAACTCATTATCGGCGTCGCCCTACTCAATATCGGCGTCGCCCAACTTAATAGAGGCGTCGCCCAACATAATAGAGGCGTCGCCCAACTCATTATCGGCGTCGCCCAACTTAATAGATGCGTCGCCCAACATAATAGAGGCGTCGCCCTACTCAATATCGGCGTCGCCCTACTCATTATCGGCGTCGCCTTACTTTTTATCGGCGTCGCCCTACTCATTATCGGCGTCGCCCGACTTAATATAGCCGTCGCCCAACTCATTATCGTCGTCGCCCTTCTCAATATCGGCGTCGCCCAACATAATATAGGCGTCGCCCTTCTCAATATCGGCGTCGCCCAACATAACAGAGGCGTCGCCCAACATAATAGAGGCGTCGCCCAACATAATAGAGGCGTCGCCCAACTTAATATAGCCGTCGCCCAACTCATTATCTGCGTCGCCCTTCTCAATATCGGCGTCGCCCAACATAACAGAGGCGTCGCCCAACATAATAGAGGCGTCGCCCAACTTAATATAGGCGTCGCCCAACTCATTATCGGCGTCGCCCTACTCAATATCGGCGTCGCCCAACTTAATAGAGGCGTCGCCCAACATAATAGAGGCGTCGCCCTACTCAATATCGGCGTCGCCCTACTCATTATCGGCGTCGCCTTACTTTTTATCGGCGTCGCCCTACTCATTATCGGCGTCGCCCAACTTAATATAGCCATCGCCCAACTCATTATCGTCGTCGCCCTTCTCAATATCGGCGTCGCCCAACATAATATAGGCGTCGCCCTTCTCAATATCGGCGTCGCCCTACTCATTATCGGCGTCGCCCTGCTCATTATCGGCGTCGCCCAACTTAACATAGGCGTCGCCCAACACAATATCGGCGTCGCCCAACATAATAGAGGCGTCGTCCAACATAATAGAGGCGTCGCCCAACTCATTATCGGCGTCGCCCAACTTAATATAGGCGTCGCCCAACTTATACGTTGTTTGAGAGCTGTATGTTGTTGAGTCCCATAACCGTGTCAGCTAGCTAATTATGTTAAAAGAACATGAACAAAGTCTTGTGTTCAACACAGCGACCAACCATGCCTACCATCTAAATAATCTCTTACAGAATAGTATGTTTTGGAACAGAGATTAGCTTTTACTTTTGGTTTAATAACGTTAAACGACAAATCTAGAAAATGTGATGGTAACTTGTTATAAAAAGTTATACCAACCCCAACGAATGAATTATGCACCTTGTGAAGCCCGCGATGAAAGGGAGCACATAGTCATGCTTGCTCAGTAATAATAATGAAATGTGATGAATTAATTGATAATATGACAAAATTAGCGTACAAATCACGGTAGATTGTGTTGTTTTGTTCGATAGATACGCACTAAAATTCCTTATCTTTACAGTAGATAAAGTGAGATACTTGTATAATTGTCATTAGTACGGCCGGTTGCTCTCTGCACATTTGTCAGTGCGCTTCTCCATCTGTGATACTTATAATTGTGAGTGCTTACGTTATATAAACTTTTTTTATTCCTTTAGGATTATGTTATAATGCTAATGCCACATAGTATTTATTATACCTACCTGCTTTGTGACGCAAAGCGAAATGTTTTAAGCATTAGATTTTTTTAAATAATCTTTATATAAAAAATGTAGGGGTTACAATATTTTAGACCAAACCCGACGTATCTTGTAAATTAGTTTAGCATTATTTTTTTTTTAAGTTTTGTTCATCCTTAACCTCTCCAGATGGCACTAGCGGTGGAGACAGTGACGGAGCCAGTGCAGCTGGGCGAGGGCCCGCACTGGGACCACGAGGATCAGGTGCTGTACTTCGTGAGCATCTTGGACCACACCGTCAACAAGTACGTGCCCAGCACTGGCGAACATACTAAGGCTAAACTGGGTGAGTTTACTAGTCCTACATCAATAATAGCGAAAAGTGATGGTTTAGTGGAAAATGTGGAAATGCGTAGTGTGTAGCGTCGCAATAGCATTTAACCTTCCCCGAAAATTGGACTTTCCGTATTTTATCCGACCAGATAAGTTAAAGAAATGTTTATGTGTTTATTTTTTGTAATTCTTATAAAATATGTGATCCATTATACATTTTACATTCCAGATGCCATGCCATCCTTCATAATCCCCATCGAGGGTAAGAAGAACCGCTTCGCGGTGGGTCTGAACAGGAAGGTGGTGGAGATCGAGTGGGACGGCCGGGAGGACGGCGCCACGGTGGGCAGGACCATCGCTGAGGTGAAAGACGATAACCCGAATAGCAGGCTCAATGATGCCAAGGCGGATCCTCGGGGGAGGCTGTTTGCTGGTGAGTCATATAATCATGACATTTGTGTCGATTAGGTATTTTCATATTCATCAGTTATAAATAAAAAAAATATATGTTACTGGACAATTTCAGTTGGAAGCCCTGTCATTCGCCAATAAAGGTGAACATGACGGATTTATTTTGAACATATTATTGCAAAGTTCCCCATACATATTATAAGCTTACACTCGCCAGCTTTTGCTAAATGTTTTGTTATGATGTCCTTCAAGGCACCATGGGCCCCCCGCTATGGCCGGGCAAGTTCCACCTAGGACAGGGCTCTATTTACCGATTCGACGCCGACGGGACCCCACACCGGCTGGCTAGAGACGTCGATCTCTCCAACGGGCTGTGCTGGGACCTCGCGGAGAAGGCTTTCTATTATGTCGACTCCTTCAAGTACACCATCAGGAGATACGACTATGATGTGGAGACGGGGGATATCTGTGAGTATATGGCCGATACGGGATATACCTATAGCCTGATAAGTGTTATTTTTTTATGTAGTAATTTTATGTCTTCACCCATATCTTAATTTCGCGTAGCATGTTTTATCCAAATCTGTGAAGCAGATGACTTTTAATATAGTAAAAGCCAGACAGACTGGACAATAATTATTCAATTCGAATCAGTAGTTTCTGAGATTAGCGCGAACAACCAATCAAAGTCTAGTTTTCTAATACTAATTTGACATTTTATAATAGATGGAGCAACGTCACCTAAAGGCGTTCAACAATGCAATAAAAGATTCGAACTTGCCGGTCGTTACTGCAATAGCCTAGTTAGTAAAACATAGAGTTCTTATCCAAAAAGACGCAGGTTCGAAGCCTGCTCGCAGTTGAAATTTTTGTTTTCGCAAAAAGATATACATCTCCGAAAAACCCTTGTTTAAAAGCTGTTTTATTATCTCACAAGTTATTAACATACCCTCGCATTTTTTACAGCGAATCCTAGCGACGTGTTTTCATTGAAAGCACACAACAGCAGCAACGATGAAAAGTTAACTGGCTTCTTTGATGGCATGACCATAGACACGGAGGGTAACCTCTGGGTTGCCAACTTCGACGGATCTATGGCAAGTTTACCTTTGATTGATTGATTTTTCCAACTTAAAATACACAACGAAGCCGTTCTGTGTTTTAAAACGGTGCAAGCTATTAGAATATTAATTGTCTGTTCACACTGATTACAGATGTTAAAAATCGACCCTAAGAAAGGACAACTACTACAGTCAATTCCGATCCCAGCTCTACAGACGACTTCAGCGACCTTCGGTGGTCCCAACCTGGACGAGTTGTACGTCACGTCCGCAGCCATGAACAGCGGATCAGAGCCGGAGCAGCGCCCTCCCGCGGGCTCCACCTTCCGGGTCACGGGCACCGGCGCCCGGGGACATCCTAATGTTAATGTCAGATTTGATTAGAATAAAGTACCTGATATTTAAGTAAGCTTGGGTTCTTTTCTTACACTAGGACCTGAATTAAATGCGAAGGGCATTTGAATTTGATAATAGGCCTACTTAACTGAAATATGTAATTAGTCCGAAAGTTATATATTTATAAAATACTAGCTGTACCCTGCCCCGCTTCGCTGTGGCACAAAAAACAGTTTATTCAATAAAAAAACAAATACATAAAAACAATCCTTGAAGCGGATTATATAACATGCAAAAATTTCTTCTCATGTGACTGCGTCATTACGACTGCGGTTGTCAGCGAGTGTTATCCTCGCTTCCGGTAGATGGCGCGGTCACTGGTACAGAGCTGATCGTTAAAAAAACTGTTTTTTCGCGGTTGCGGATATATAAAAATAGATAAAAACAATCCTTGATGCGGATTACATATCATGCTAAAGTTTCAGCTCAATCAGTGCAGTACTTTTAGGGGCTGGGGCTAGGAATATAAAATTTTGCACACGGCTTCCTATTATAATGTAGGGGAGCACTAAGAAGGGGTTTTTGGAAATTTAACCTTTAAGGGGGTGAAAAGGGGGAATTAGGAAAGTACGTAACCCACGCGGACGAAGTCGCGGGAAAAGTGCTAGTTTTTATATATATAGATTTGACCGTATTTTTTCTTTTGTTACGTAAACCAAAATTCATGAAAATACAATCCTTGTAAAAATCACAATACGTCACGCGAGTGGTATATTTATACTGGCGTTATGACGTCACAAGCATAATTCAACCCCCAGATTTAATAAGATACGATTTTTTATCACAAAAATGGTAGTAACTCAACCCGCACGATCAGTACTTATCCGTACCGCAACCTGTTTCTTAATAAAAGCACCCAACTTCAGGAACAGTTTGTTTATTGTGTTATTTCAAGTTTCTAATGAAATGAAACAATCCAATGAAACTCATTAATTTTTACTGAATAAAATAGATCAGCTAAAATTTACAAATACGAAAACTCATCCTTTTTGAACACGGTTAAAAAGTAATAAAAAAAATCTTTTGTAACAGACATTAATATATTGGTGTACAAATCAATCAAAACAGAACCCAGAAGGATACAAGTCGGGCACGCCGCAATCGCGGCGGTAAGACCCCTCTTTGAGGAGTGGCTGGATAGGCGTCATGGCGTCCTGACCTACCGCATGACGCAGGTCCTCACCGGACACGGAAGTTTCGGGAGGTTCCTGTGTCTGATAAGGAGGGAAGAAACGCCTGGGTGTCACCACTGCGAGGATCGTCCGGAGGACACGGTGGAGCATACGGTGCAGGACTGCCCCGCTTGGGCAGAGCACCGCCGTGTCCTCACGA
This sequence comes from Agrotis puta, assembly GCA_943136025.2. Classification (NCBI taxonomy): domain Eukaryota; kingdom Metazoa; phylum Arthropoda; class Insecta; order Lepidoptera; family Noctuidae; genus Agrotis; species Agrotis puta. Next base: position 781,710 of record OW964177.2, read on the forward strand.
CAGCGATAGGCGGAGACCTCTCGCGCCCGGCATTGGTCGAGGCCATGCTGCGGGGCGAGATGGAGTGGGAAGCGGTCGCCTCCTTCTGCGAAGCAGTCATGCTCGCGAAGGAGGAGGCGGGCCGCGTGAGGGAGAGGACAGCGTCCTCCCTCCACCCCAGCCGCAGTGGTAGACGCCCACGGCGACGGACGTCGCAAGACGATCTCCGGCCACCGTAGGCGCGGGCATGCGGGCAGCGAGTAATGGGCGACTCGCTGTCCGACCATGGACCATGCCCGGGTCGACGGCGCGTTGTGTTCCACGCGCGCCTCAAGGAGTGTCAGCATAGTGACGGGGCCTGTAGAGGGCCAAAGCCTGCCGGGGTCGCGGGACTCACAGATTACCGTGACCCCGGTACGTAAAGGGCTACTGAAGGACACCGTGGATTTTAGTCAGTACAAGTCTGACAGTCCCTCCCGCCCTGCCCTGGGTGGGAGGACTCATTTGATGATTTTACCACGATAAAAAAAAAAAAAAAAAAAAAGAAGGATACAAGTGAGTTCCCCAAACTTCACCAAAACGTAACTAATACTAGGTAATGCAAATTCTTCTGCAACTACGCTAGTTGATGAACACGACGACACTATGCATTTAAACAGTAATTATGATGTCTGACTCAGTCAATTCAGCTTAGGTACACAATTTTTAGAAAGTCTTCAAACGAAAAACTGGGCAAGTCAAATACCAAATAATTATTTACAAAAAGTAGGAAAAATGTTTCTTGTTTTCATCATTATTTTGGTTTTGTCATCTTAAAACGGAAAGTTTTTGTGAAACTCCTGCAATATAAAACATAAAATTGTACACTGTCGTTTGATTATTACACAGATTACACTAGACAAATTTAGCCAGATTACAAACAATAAAAAATCGACTCACGAATTTCGTGCTTTCCTCTCGCTTCGTTGTAGATACTGGTGAGGCAGTGGCGGTACAAACGTGTCATCATACAGCGACGATATGTAGTCTGACATATCCGTGCATTGCCATTCGTGTTCTAAATGCTTCCTCAATCCCCATTCGTTGACATTGCCCTACAAAAGGGTTAAGTTAGCATATATTCACACATACATACATTAGTAGGTATCTTTGCATTACCTTAAAGAAGGAACTTACCAAGTGGTATTGCATTACGCAGTTACTGGGTTACTTACGGCGCATTAACGACTTTGGTCTAAGCGGAAAGCGGAGCGACGAGCGGCGCCAATAAGACATTAATTACTTTGTAAGTACGCGAATTCGCTATTGGCGGCGCCTCGTGGCTTATGTCAAATATTTCTGTACATTTGATCTCACTGCTCGCCGCTCAAAGCGGCAAGGTCGTTAATGGGCCGTTATGACTAGGCAGATGATGAAATGAAGACACAGAACACCGCAGAGCTAATGAAGGTGACAGACGGGAGAGGAATAGGTTGGAGTTAACATCGCTCTATATACGATTCGAAGTAAAATCTTACAACTACAGATGACTCTATCAACATTATCAGAGGTTTCGTTGCTGCTACAGAAAATTCCTAAAGGAAAAACAATAGCCCTCCTAAACCGTAAAAAACTGCTCGACTTGGAAAATGCACTTAGTAACTCATGTTTTTTTTATCATGGTAAAATCATGATATGAGTCCTCCCACCCAGGGCGGGATGGGAGGAACTGTCACACTTGTACTGACTAAAATCCACGGTGTCCATCAGAAGCCCTTTACGTTCCAGGATCACTGTTACCTAACGAGTCAGTCCCTCGACCACGGCAGGCTGTGGGCCCCCCCACAAGGGGGGCCACGTCCAGTAACTCAAGTTACTTACGTGCGGTTACTGGGTCCTATTCCCGGCGCTCACTAAGTAACGGACCAAAGGGGATACTTACGAAACATTTCATGAGGTCAGGTTGGGGGTAGAACTGATGCTGTGCCCTTTTATAATATCGCTGGACTGGACCACATAGGGGCTTCGGCAAGTGGTTGTACACAAGGTCGTTTATAGACGCGTAATTGCCACATGCGTCATGGCTGTCGTGTCGTATTATTGCTGCAACATTACTCTGTAATAAAATTTAATCTATATCTATACATATAATAAATCTGTAGAAGGGTCAATTCTGTACATTGAAAATATTGAAAAAATAAATAGCGGGGGGTGTTGCTGGATCGAATCGATACTAAACCCAAATATATGATTAAAAAAATTTTTGTCTGTCCGTCTGTCTGTCTGTTTGTGCAGGCATCACGTGAAAACTAACGGTTCGATTTCGATGAAACTTGGTATAATTATTCCTTATTATCCTGGGCATAACATAGGATACTTTTTATCCTGGAAAAATACGTAGAAAAAAAATCTTATTTTTCAGTTTTATTCATAGACGTTGTTCTGTAGAACCGCGAACACACGTTGCATTACCCGCAGTGGATTCAGCGCCGTAATATTTATAAGATGTCATTGTCAGAGTTACTCAAAATGGGGAAATAAACCATCCACGCGAAGACCGACATCAGCGCGGACGGAGTCGCGGGCGGAAGCTAGTACAAAATAATAGTGCTAGTTAATATAAAACAATAGTTCTAGGGTATCTCAGGTCCAATTCCTCACGGAACAAATATTGTTGTATGATCTACAAGTACTTGTTCCGGGTCTAGGCGTTATGATTGTACGCACCCAAGACACATCTAACTGTGGTCACAGCGTGGCGTGAGCGCTGCGGCCGCGCCGTTTTAGGACTTATTTGAGAATAGCTCTGCTGAATTTAGTATAATAGGTATTATTGGGTATCTGACCTGTGTACTGTTTAATTTATTTTGTCTAAAGTCGGGTTGCCTTGATTCTGGTTTAATTTTTTTATAGTCTATTTCTTCTTTTGGAGGGAAGTAGAGAGCCCCGTTGTTTACACATTCTATTCGGTCTTCAACCCAGTTTGCTGAAGGAAAATAAAATGATTTATTTAATTAGCCAGGTTGAAAAACACTGACGGTTTCCGGAGGCTGCATAGGGTTACATTTTTATTTTTGGATGGTAAAATCATTAATCACCCGCACGCTTATGTTAACGCATATGTTTTCTAATGTACACCTACACATAAAATTAACTACAGAATGTAACACCTGGGTTGGAAACCTATACACTCAAAATTCGTTACCGCCGTTTCCAGTATCCTACTAATCCACCAGCACCACTGATCTTTGTCACAGAGAAAAAAAATAGGCCACCAGGCAAATCGACTGAAAAAACGTACTGATGTAAATGCCCCAAAGGTCGAATTTTATTGAAATTCATAGGTTATAAGAAACTGATAAAATGAAAACGCCCAGACCACCAGCTATGCTATATCTCATCGCTGGACTCTACGATGTCTTCGATGCGACGGCTTTGAGGTCGTCCAATCGCGCAGCGCGGACACTCACAGCTCACGCTGCACGATTGGATATTGTCGCTGTCAATAGTTCGATTATTGCATACCAAACTTTAGTCCCAACGTGACTTGAGCGCTGCGGCTGCGCGGTCACAAAGTTGTGATTTATGGAGAATAGTAGGTACTGCAAATGTTATGCTTTGCATGGAGGATACTAGCCTATAAGTACTCCATTCCCATACATGGGGCGGTTGACCAGAGCCTTGGAGATGGCCTCAGTACGGGTTGGCGACTTCGGTCTTGTATCCACTGTTATGTCTTCAGGCATTTTTACAAAATTTCTACGAAGTTAAAAGTTATTTACAAAATCCTCATTTTTGATATGGTTTGAGCTTCCCATAAAATATTCTAAACTGTCTCACTGACAGTTTCTTTTTTAATTAAAGCTTTTTGTTTCTGTGGTACTGTTAGCAAAAAGTTTACAGTGCAACAATTTCCCAAAAGAAAGAAATGTTCAAAAAATAGTATAAAGTGTGAAATAACTTGATGTGCATTAGAATTTTGAGAAGATCCTCTAAGTAAACAATGAGCGAAAAATGCTCATAAAATGAAAACTACCGAGCTAAAGTGAATATGATTTTTATGAGATTAGAGGGTAAGTATTCTCCATCGTACTCCACCGGAGTAAGCAGTGTATGTATGTACATAAATAAAAATTTAAAAAACCGACCGAATCGAGAACCACCTCCTTTTTGAAGTCGGTTAAAAACAAATAAGCCGCTGGACGGTCTGGATTGAAACTTTGCCAGGTGCTTTCAAAGTAATTTTGAATCGATTTATTTCCCTATATTTCCGTATATCCATCCAGTAACTTACAGACTAACAGATTTTTTTATGATTGGTATACAGTACAGTAGAGGGCGATTTTGTGAAAATCAGTGAGTTCGATTACGGTGGTGATACCGTAGAGTACGATGTAATTTGTTGAGTAAAGAATGAAAAGTAAGCTAATGAAAAAGAGACGTTGTGGACAAGGAATACGTATATTTTGAAATAGCTGCTCAATATATTTGAGCTCATAAACATGTGTATAAACAACAATAAATATAATCAACATAGTATAATAGTCTTTATATCTTTTAAATATTTTCAAAAAATGATTTCAATAAAATTCAGTCTAATATCGATCTCCTTAACATGACTGTAACAAAGTGATTCTTAATTAATTTCAAAATTTCTAAACTTAATACAATATTATTTGATGAAGATATAGTGTAATGTTCTGAAACAAATTTAAATAGCCATAGTCATGCTTACTGAGTACCTGCATACAATATTGCTGTATAATCGCAACTAATCATATTTTTAACCGACTTCCAAAAAGGAGGAGGTTCTCTATTCGACTGTATGTATTTTTTTTTTTTTTTTATATAGGTTAAATCATGAAGAGTTGCCATTATACAACAAAATTAGCCTAAAAATGAAGGTTGTTATAAAAATTGATATTTTAAGACAAATCAAAATATCTATAGTCATGCTTACTACGTACGTATGCAAAACGTGATTTATTGATTATACAAAAAAATTAAAGCTTATAATTAACATTAGGAAGACCTTTAGCCCCCAAGCCAGTAACCATGAAAGTGGCCCCGCATGGCGGGTCCTGGGGTCCGTTAATATTCAAACTGGCGGTGGTAACGAACAAAATATCATAGTTCGGACCCCCAAAAGTAGCCGAAGTCACTTGTAGTGCCGGGATCGGAACCTTTTGCAGCAACTCGCCGGTTCTGGGGTCAATTTTGATGACGCTTGAGCCGTCGAAACAGGCGACCCATAGATTACCGTCCGTGTCTATGGTCGAGCCATCGGGAACACCTTCTACCTTGTTTTTTTCGAAATCGAAGATATACTTGAGGTTGGCTGAGAGACAAAGAAAGAAACCAGAAAATTAGTAAGTTGCACCTAAAAGATATAAAACACCAGTTATTAATTCAGGGGCAAAATAGCCAAAAATACTTTTACACTCACAAATCTCCCCAGTTTCCACATCATAGTCGTATCTCCTGATATTCTTATCCATGGAGTCTGTATAATACATGGCCTTCCGCTTGAGATCCCAGGCCAGGCCGTTGGAGACGGTGATGCGGTCGGCCACCTTCGTGATCTTGGAGCCGTCCAGGCGGAACAGGCTGCCTTTGTGCTTGTCGAAGGTGCCAGGAGGGTCCTCGCAACCCATAGTTCCTAAAGGAGAAATAATAGACAAAATCAAGAGCGCAAAAAGTAAGGGTTGCTCCACAGACGGTGTTTAACATCGACATGGCTGTAGAAATAGCCGCGAAGATGCAAGGAATCGATGCCAAGGTATGGACACGTGATGTGAGGGATGAGAAAAGTTTCGAATATTATAAAATTGTGGATGGCTATTTATGAACAGGAAGTTTAAAGAAACAATGGCTCTGCTGTGTGAAAAATGAATGGGTTACAAACAAAGTGACTGCTGAAAAGATGGCTAAAAGGACTATGGAATACGACATATTGCACCGATCCTAATAAATTGGAATAGGTGTCTGCCTAACTTACCTGCGAACACCCTGCCTCTGGGGTCTGCCTTGCCGTCGTTAATTCTGGTGGTGGGTACATTACGGTCCACCTCGGCGATCTCCTTCAGCACAGAGACTGGGGATCCCTCCGCCCCGTCCCACCGCACCACCTGGAACTTGCGCTCCACGCCCACTAGGAACTGGTCCGAGGTCCCTTCCACTGGAACTATGAACCCCACGCGACCACCTAGTGAAAGGTGGAGAAATTAGCTGTTAGTTGCCTGTTTTTCAAGGGTTACACATAGATGTCAATTTTTGTTGAAATATAATGCCGGATCGAAGTGCAGCTGCAAATTATCTTAATTTTAAGTTGAGTAGCTATTCCTCGAATGTCTATCTAGGATATGTATAAAAAGTGTTTTGTGTTCAGGCAGACAGAGCCCCGCTGTGCAGGGCTCCTATTTCCGCGTGCAAGGTTTAAATAAACCTAATCAAACCGAACCTCGGGGTGCTCAAGAGTTGTTAGTGCCTTTGAAAGTAGACGTCAGGGGTTCGGTTTGGTTAGGTTTCACACATTTCCGGAAATAATTTTAGGAATAAGATACATTTCCTAGGAATATGTTGGATTACATACATTTCCGTTAACATTTGCAGTTTTAGGCTGTATGTTACATGTAGCCAAAGTTTGGAATACAGACATATTTAAATTTAGAGCACAACATTGAAAAACCGTTGAAACTGTTGCCTGCATACCTAACTCCTTTGCTGGCTGTACAGTTAGTTCATGACGGGTTATCAGGTCCCTTTAAGAACTCACCAACTTTACTCTTGGTGTGCGCTCCAGTGGCAGGCACGTACTTATGGATGGTATGCTCCGGAATGCTGACGAAGTACAGGGCCTGCTGCTTCTCGTCCCAGTGAGGGCCCTCGCCCAGAAGTACGGGCTCCGTAATCTTTTGTACTTTTACCGACATCTGGACATGACAACCAAATAGTAAGTATATATAGAGAAAAAAAGGCAGTAGGTATTTTTTTATTTATTTATTTAATGGGCTCATGGACCCGTGGCCTCAATCTAGCACAGATGCAAAGATTAAGACTTAGGGAGCTTCCCCATGACGCGATGCGACGCAATTCGACCGATTCCAACTACAAGTGAAAATCATCTTTACCACTAAGACATTTGACATAAAACGTGCGGTTTTAGATGAAAAACAAAACACGCTCGCCACGACGACGATGTCAAGTCAATCAAATTGCATCATTATATCGTAGTAGTAAGGACGATTTTCATTTTTAGTTAGTAGAAATTGCAAATCGCACGAATCGCGTCATGAGGAAGCTCCCTAACATGAAAAGAGCTCACCCAATGGAAACTGGAAGTGCTACGCACCGACGGAACATAATAAAAACTTATTGGTGCCGGGACATCTACAGTAATCTAATAATTGTATATTATTCAATGGATTCTTTCTGGTCAAAGAAACTTAGAGCAGACAGGGGGACCGACCATTTGGTTGCGGTACCAAACAAGAGCTGGATTTAGGTGGCGCCAGATCAGGTAAAGTGGCGTGCTATGGAGGAGACCTATACTCAGGTCACTCAGCATTGTGTGGATGAGGGTTAGAGAAGATGAGAATTTTTATTGTACTTGCGAATTCTTTTAAATCATCAAATCTGTCCTCCCGCCCTGGGTCGAGAGGAAGGAACTGTCAGACTGGTACTGACTACAATTTACAGTGCCTTCGATTGTACCTTTACGTTCCAGGGTCACGGTTACCCGTTTAGACAGTCACGTCCCCACTCCGCCTGGCATTTGGACCTCTATGGTGGTTCCATAAGATTGCTGTCAGCTATAAGAGGCGCGCGTGAACACAAAAATTGGGGCCCGCCGTAATTTGATTTTTAATCGATTTTAAAAAAAGGAGAATCTCAGTTAGTGGTCTAATTTTTTTTTATTATCTTACGTTTGGCTGAACCGATTTTGATGCGATTTTCAGAAAAGTTATCGTTACATTCTGGAGCAGTTTTTGGTATAAAACAATAATGATTATCTCGTGTCGTCGTCTGTGGTTTCGTTATTGCTTATTTGGATATTGCATTTTCAAAGACGATGATTATACAAAGACCGATTTTTGTTGAATATCTGAACTAAAAGGGTGAAAAAACACTTTAGTCACTTTGCGGGCTTTTCCTACCGCTGGTGTATATTATATCGGTACAAGCAAATATTCTTTACCTAAACATTAGCTACCGTCGATGACTGTTTTATTTTATTTAAAGTCCTTTGTACCCAGTATTTTGAATAAAATACAAACTTAGAAACCAGAATTAACACTGCTGTAATAATACATATAATAGCCACTATTTTACAAAAACACATTTTATGATCAGTGCGCGGTTTTTAATTGCCTTTCGAAATGTTTGTTCGTGAAAATAAGTATATTACTTTTTTTAATTAAAATTGTCACAGTTATTTACTTTTTTAACAAAGTGTGAAATTAAACTAAGATCATCAGTTTTGCTAAACACACTTCTTTTTTTTTATATAGTTGCCCCACACTAGGAATTTCTCCTGTGTCGTGGGTGCGTTTACAAACATAGAAACTCATTTACACAGACACCCAGACCCTGAACAACTATTTGTAGGTCATACAAATATTTGTTCCATGCCGGAATCGACCCCACGACTCGCTGCGCAGCTGTCCAATCGCTCAGCTAGTGCGCTAACCGTGCCGTCAACTTTGAAGTTATATGCTTTTTAACCGACTTCAAAAAAGGAGGCAGTTCTCAATTCAAATGCATTTTTGTTTGTTATTCACCTCATAAGTTACGACTGGCTGAACCGATTTTGATGATTCTTTTTTTGTTCGATGCAGTATATCTGTCATTTGGTTCCATAAAAATATTTCAGTTTGGTTCAGTACTTTTATTTTATGAGCATATCGCTTATTGTGTACTTGGACGATGTTATTACCGGTACTACATATTTAATTTAATTTTTTTTTTAAACCGGCTTTTTTCATTGACTTTTTGCCGACGATTGTCGAAAGAAAAGTTACTTTACATTTTTTTGTGGTTGTTTTGAAGTCGGCTATTAAAAAAAAAAATGTTATTTGTTATGAAAGGCTCCAAAGTTGTTTTTTGGCGCTAGTACTTGAATTAGAAACCGAGCAAGCGAAGATTGAACCGCGAGCAAAGCGAGCGGTTCATTTATAGAATCCTGAGCGTAGCGAAGTTATCAAAGGTACGAGAAGAAGAATAACTTTGCTGCTGAGTGCAACACACAACTTTTTACCTCACTACAGCGAGGAAATGCAGTTACATAAAACAACGAACAGTCGAATTGAATACGTCCTCCTTTTTGAAGTCGGTTAAAAATGAGTGGGTATCGCCTCACTTAAGAGCGCACCACTTTAAGAGAAGTGGATGGAGAGGCCGAGGGGACACCTAGGTACTTTTAAGTGTTAGGAAACATTTTGTCTAATTGAGATAATTGAGACAGACAATTCTAGATTTCAAAGATATTATAATGATACAAGATAACAATATTATCTTACTAATATTATAAATATGAAAGTTTGTTTGATGGATGTTTGTTACTCTTTCCTGCAAAAACCACTGAACGGATTTGTATGAACTTTGGTACACAGATAGTTTATAACTTGGATTACCACATAGGATAGTTTTTGAATCGATTTTATGTTTCCACGGAATAATTTTCAAATTGTAGCGGGTGAACCGTTGGCAACAGCAAATTATTGAATAATACTCAACCAAGGTTGAAAGTTGGAAGCCGACCTCAATATAGTTGGGAAAAGGCTAGGCAGATTTGAACCAAGGTTGAGGCTACCTCCTGGCACAGGAAAGCTGTGGAAAAGTTCTAGTATGGATAACTATGTTTTCCCGTGACTCTGCTTCTGTCGAGGTCTGATATTATACCAGAGGTATATACTAACGGAATAAAGTCCTAAGTATGACTTAACATCAAACTTTACCTATAATTGTCAAATACTTCATATCTGCCTGGGGGCAAACTGGGGGCCACAGGGTGGTCTTAAAAAGGAACTGGGGCCTGGGGCTAAAGGGGGGGTTTTATTCAGTAACAGACTGAAATCCCAGTCCCTTCTACTCCAACAAAAGTGGTAGAACTCATTTCATGACACTTTTAGCGCAGTGGCCGAGCGATTGGACTTCAATTCGAGATCGATTACCGCATGGAGCAAATATTTAAATGATCTTCAAGTAGGTGTTCTGTGTCAAGGCATTTGTAATGAGTTTGTGTCTTCGTAAATGCACCCATGATATAGGAGAAATCCGAGTGTTGGACTTTTTTTTTACGAAACAAAAACATATTATTATTATTTTTACACCCCAAAAATAAGGGTACCTATATTTTACATTCTTTCTTCTTTTAATATTGTTTCATTATTTTTATACTAGTTTTAGATATTAATAATAAAGACTGCTGATTACTGTTAAGATAGATATAATATTTGTTGTTCTAAAGTCTTAACTGATAAGTAAATAAAAAATATAGCAGCCTAGTTTGAAGTATATAATTATTATGTATTACACAACAAATAATAACAAAGATAAGGCACTCCAATGGAAACGGTTTATGAGCAAATAACTGATTTTTCAAATTAAATAATTACTAAGTGATTTTTCAAACTATAGGAAGTGCTATGGGAAAAGCAGTGAAAGTTTTTGAGGTCTAAAGAGACGATTCCATTAGGCAAATCTTGCATGCAATTATGTCCCGACATTGGTACAAACATTGCTTGTATGCAGGTTTTTACAAGTTACAACTTGTAGACAAGTAATTTGTATACTGGAAATGTGGCCTTAGAATTTGAATACTTCTGTGAATATAAAAACAGTAATTATGCCAGGTAAGTACTCAATAATCCTAAATACATAATTGCTATTTTGATATAAGTGGCTACCTATTTAATCTTACTAATTCCTACTAATCCTACTAGTATTATAAATGTGAAAGTTTGTTTGGATGGATTTTTGTTACTCTTTCCCGCAAAACCACTGAATGGATTTGGATGAAACTTGGTACACTCATAGTTTATAACCTGGATTAACACATAGTTCTTATCCCGATCTTATCTTCCCACAGGATAGTGGTTGAATTAAAGCGCTGGCAACAGCTAGTAAATATATAAAAAAGAATGGAATAAAATAATTAGGCAATTAAATTTCTATCAAAACACAAAATGAGGTACCTATATCCTAAGCTTATATCTTACAAGATCCAAATGCACAGTCACTATCTTAAACCGACCACCTACCTTATAGAACGAGTGTCCAGCAGCGAATAACGCAGAATGCAATTTAAACACAATTATATATCAAACTTTTCAGACATATTACGCTATGCGTCGCAGTAGGCTCGCTACGAACCCAAACAAGAGTCTTATTGATACTCTTATGTTCTCAATGATAACAAACCACTTGTTTGCCCAAGGCCAGACGAATGCCGATTGTCCGTAAGTGATATACCATGTATAGACGCACTCATTATGAGATCTACGATAATAAAAGAGCTCTTTTACCAGTTACAGACTGTGTACCAACGTACAATAAGACTTCTATGCTTCTCTACTCGTGCTTCGACAAGAATTTACGATAGAAAATACATATAATAAATAGGTACCTATTGCGGGAAAAAGGTTCGGATTTAGCCGGTAAAGAAAATCTTAATAAATTATCCAATATAAGGTAATTTCAAAGGAATGGTAAACATAACAATGTTTATTGGTTTTATTATTTTATAAACACCTAGTTACTTTATAAATATCGAATTAATAATAAAATATAAAGGTTACTTACCTGTCAATCTTGGACCTACAATTAAAAGTCAAAACAATAGTGACGTGACGTAAAATTATGATTAGTTTTTCTAGTCGATTATCATGTAAAATACAGTGTGCTCGGGCTGCACTATTCTTAAAACTTCGTTTGTACCTCTGGAACGTAAAGGGTTATTGAAGGATCTCCTTTGAACACCGTGGGCTGCTTCAATATTGCTAAAATGTCTAGGAGAAATTACTTTTGAATATTATTATATTGTTGGGCGTGGATCCTTTTCAATTTTCTAGAGGGTGATCAATTGTATGCAGGTATAGTCCATTTTCTATCTTCTCTATGAGTTCCAAGACCATTTGAAATCTAACGCGGTCAAAGAGACCATTGATTACTTTATTTTCATAATCCATTGACTTTCTTACAACCGACTTCCTCCGAAAGTTAAACTTATTATTTGTTTTAGAAGTCGTTTACTTGTTTTTTTTTTTCATATAATGTTTGTAGTTTTCTTGCATGCGCTCTAGAATTTGATCAAGATAGAACATAGAAAAATAGCAATTTCATAAATATCAGCTATTTCCTTATGTTTGCCGTAAATCATTACTTCCCGGAATTTGATCCTTATTAGCAACACTGTCGAATGGTGTAATTATACAATGTGATTTTATTTCCAAAATCAGCGGGTTGGATACCTGGCCAGGATTATTAATTTTTCTAAAATCCAATGATGCAGTTTTTAGTTTTCGTAAATTCTGCCTCGCGACTCCTTTCAACGTTACGTTTTGGATTTAGGCCCATTTCAAAAATTCAATCTGTTTATGGTTTTAAAGTAGCTAACGTAACCGCGCCATTAAAATGCGAGGAATCGCCCGGCCTCTGATATCTTGGAACTAAGTGTTGCAGAGACCTGAAGTTAAGGTAAATAACAGGATAAGAAAGAAATCACAACACAAATTGAAAATCAGTTGACATTTATTTGATGGAATTTGGAAAAAAAAAACAAATTACATCTCAAAGGCGGACATAACGCTAACTTTGAGCACTGTACATATAGTTAAGACATACATCTACCCATATAGTATAAAATTATTCACAACACAATTATTGTAAGTATGTATCTTTAGGCTGATATGACAACTAGAATTTTGATATTTGGCAGTCACGCTGATCGTGAATACGGATGTAACTGCCAATTTATGTTAAAATACATCAAACTTTACTTGGCACACTCTTACTAAAACTACTGTGAGAACAAAAAAATATATATTTAACGCCCTAACTGACGAGATTACAAAGTAACTGACGGTATACTTAAATAAAGTAATACTAAACTATGGTTACGTAAACAATAATTAACAACTAACATAAAATTCTAACTCCTAGTGATTTAAAACTAATACTGAAACACCGAAAATGACTTTACACAAACATGACACATACCTATAGAGAACACTTATTTTTTTTTTGTATTTTTTGTATAATTTCAACAATGGGCTACACAGACATCCAGATTTAGTTACGTACGTTATACGTTAAATACATGTATAATGTTATGCGTAAAAATATGCAAGAACGGTAAAGTGGGGATCAAAAAAATCATGGGCGGAATTATCAAGATAGGTACATCCGTAGCGATCAAGAAACGATCAAAATAAAGGGAGGGATATATTGGGTATATAGACACAAGCCTAACATCTAATATGGTTACAGTGAAGAACACATTAAGCGACATCTATATTTAAGTATTAAAAAGTCCGCCAAAATCGTCTTTCCAAGCTCTGAGATTACTTCCGAATCACAGCCGAATATTCATATAAACATTCCAAAAATACGTCAAGTCAATTTAGTCATCGTTAAGCGATGAGAACACTGCGCTGCGGTTATACCAACGGTTCCGAACCGAACGCCCTCTTCGAGTGAAGCGTAAACAAGATAATAGCAGGAAGGAAATATTACATTAAGTATGGACTGCATACATACACATCTACTACTCATGGACCTCCAAAAAAGGAGAAAAAAAACTTGGCTACTTTGATCTTTCAGCCTCTGCGACGCGATAAATGCACATAACTTAGGATATTAAATGCTGAGACTAGGTGCGATTTAGAGAGGAATATTTTATAAAATCGTTTTTTTATTTCTCCGAGAGAAGTGGATCATTGTATCAATGATGGCTCTACGTCATAATTAGTAGTTACGAAACAGGGTTACTTATTTCCCCACATTATCGTAAATTGTTAGTCAATTTTAATAACTAAGAAAAATAAACAACTACCCAAGCACCAAGGTTTTTCTTACAAATGATATTTTTTTATGAGATCAAAGTAGGATACTTATGTGTTCACGTTATTTGATTCACCTTTAAATACTAAGTGCTGAATTTTTATAATTCGAGATTCCAAAGGTCTGCGATTTCATCGTGAGCCTGAGATCTAGTAATATTTAAAAGAAAGCCTACTCTTAGTGAGAGTTCTAAATTGTGGCATGTGAAACCGTATTGACTTATTTCTAAATAAACTAAAATTAAGCCAAATAATAAACTAATCATAACACACGGCGCGACTAACATTGCAACACAGGTAACAGAACTACGGAGACTAGCTCCGGATCCATAGGACTGAACACCTTCGGGTGAGACGTGTATTACATAGAGCGCGTGTTGTGAATAGAGACTAAAAACTAAAGAAACAGAAACTTAAATTTGAGAATTAAAAACTACATTAAATTGGCTTACAATTTACAGTTTCACCTTACATTACAAGGAATGATATACAGTGCCTAATTACTACGCAACATTGTACGTATTTTTTAATGTCGTTACATACAAAACATTACGCTAACCCTGTTCTAGTCAATTTTGCAGCACCAATGAACACTTCAGGGATTAAAATTTTTCAAAATGGGATCCTATATAATATTTATATAGACATACTAAGTTGGGTACAAAAATGGGAAATGTATCAGTCCAAATTGATCACAGGTGTGCGATAATATCGGGAATTTTAAAGAGTTTTAAAACAAAGTTGTTCACTCGTGTTCCAATCTCATGTGCTTTTACAAAACCTCTCTCCTAACGTTAAGTACACATACTATGTAAATTTATAAATTTTACGACACCAATTGTCACACATATTTACTTCCAAATCGTAATAAATAACAAAAAAATGATACCATGCTGTGTTTGGGTTTGTTTTGCATCTGATGCAAGACTTCGTTATCCTTACAGGATCTAGTTCTTTTCAATAAATACTCAAAGTTAACGCGTTGAATTGACGGTTTCGAGAGATATTTTGTTGACATAATTGACACAAGTTACTGTACCGAGACTTGTCCCAATCACAGCACGGCACCATGACACACTGACGGTGTTTCTGAATGTTTCCCATCAGTCAGTGTTTATACAATTTCGTATACTGGGTGCTTCGATGAGCATTTCGTTGTTAGCTAATTAGCCACCCTTGCTGCCCTGAATTGAGTCTCATTCGACTCACTGATGGCTAAGTTGTAATCGGCCGAGATCTATGGATTTTTAACATCAATTTGTCCACCAAAATTATAAAAAAAAGATACCAGATCTATGTTTCATTAAAAATCGAATGCATCTCGGTCGATGATATAGTTTCTAACCAAATATACACTGAAACATGTTGCGATATTTACATCCTTGGCACGATATGTTATAGTATTCTGACGATTGTGGTTACAAAATATTCCGAAAGCATTGTTTTCTGTTAATTTCAGTGCATATTTAGTTTTTAGTACCCACTGGACAAATTATTGTTTGAATAAAACAATTGGCTTGGCGAATGGAGTATCAGGATTAAATCTACAGTCTCAGTGAGAAATGGAGGGTATTTTAAATGTTAAGCATTTGAACTGTACTGTGATAGTTATCCTATTTATGAGTACGATTCAAACAGTTAGTATTTAAATGTACCGAAAAGTTTTACCCCTTTCAAGTGACTTGCTTGTAAAGTTTGTAACTCGCAATGAATATTAAATGTTGACGTTTTATAATAAATAGAATAAAGAGTCACTTGAATGAGGTGAACGAAAGCAATATAGCCAGCAATTTTCAGACAAAACTAGGTGATTCGCCGTTATTTTTAGCCGTTAAGTTCCATATCATTGCCGAAATCTCTTGAATAAAGAATTTATTGATGTTAGAGCTGTACCGATTCAAGAATTTAATCGAATAATCGACTAAGGGTTATCAGACAGTTACTTTTTTTACGTTGTCAGTAAAAGCAGTTTACACTCTCAAAAGAGGAAATATTAATATCTTGCTGATACATAACTGGTCGATAATGCATTTAGTCGAATATTCGATTAATTACAAGACTTGTCTACTGGAGGTGTTTCTTTTCGGAAAATTTTGAATTTTTGACAACATTTTCTTATTATTGTAAGTTTGGAAATATACATAAATGGATGTTAAGGAAAACTTAGTTTTCTTAAGTACAGCCTCCAGTATCTATACACTGTCCACTTAGGGGTGCTACACACATGTATGTGTCGGCACAATTTGGTACTGACGTGTTGAAATGCCGAGCCGATACAAACATTATTCAGCGATGTTATGCCATATGGCACAAGGCGTATACGTTACGTAATTTCTTGCGGCCGGTTTTTACTCAACAAACGACGGCCAATCAAAAGTGCCGACCCGAACAGATGTTTAGAGCCCCCTCAATCTCATAACACTCATTTGTAGTAACTCGTACACACAGGATTATCAAACTCAAAGGCCCTACTAGCGGAGATTAGCTATTACTATCACTATCCGGAATTTATTTAGATCAAATCATGACTGAGCTTGCCGTCTTATTAATTCGGTTTATTCACAAATACAGCTAGATGGTTTGCCTGTTGTAATAAGGGCCTTAAAGTGCGCGTGTGCAGGTAAGAACTGATTTCATCAATAAAACTGAACGCGATTAGCACGTCTAAAAAGCGTTCAAGAATTTTATTATCCGCGTTTAATTGCAGTTATGACATTGACAGCTCTTGAATGCTACATAAATGTGCTGATCGTATTCTTCATTGGTGGAATCTGACAAAGATTGCAACACGCATGTTCGTTCAGATTTGCCTAACTCGGTTGCAAAAAACCCAAAGGATTATTTAATTTACGGACCGGTTGTTTTGTAAAATGCCGAACCGAACATGTGTGTTGCACGCCTTATACAATGCTCTTATAAATGAGTGTTATGATGATCGGTACATGAGTTGCGGTGGCGTAGCGTTTACTTGTGCTCGATGTGGTGCGGATGTGGGTGCGGCGGCGGGTAGTGCGGCGCGTGGTAGTACGGCTGCATGCCGCCGTCATACACGCCCTCGTCGTAGCCGACGTACGACATACCTCCCATCATTCCCATCATTGCTGGAAAAACCGAGGAATTATTAGTTATTATTTCATTGATTGATCTCGTTATGCAATACTCTGCATGTGTTACTCGAAACCACCTTAAGACGTGGGACTGGGGTCGGGGGACTGTCTAAACAGGTAATCGTGGCCCTGGAACGTAAAAGGCTATTGGAGGAGAACCGTGGATTTTAGTCAGAACCAGTCCGCTCCACCCAAGGTAAAAAGACGTTGGGCTAAGCTATAATTTGTAGCTCTTTGATAGTCGTAACGGCTAGTCAGATGCCCGAAAGGTAATTTATTAAACAGAAGATTGGAGATCAGATACGCTGTATGCTCCATGTGAATTACCGATAGAATAATTAAGAAACTGGTACAGGTGATTGACCTCAACATCAGTGGGAATAGAACACTACAATATACCTATTTATTGAAGTATTATTTAATGAGTATCATAATCTAATAGGTTGACAAAGTCAAACATTCAGTGAACTTTTGTGTAGAAAATACTGTTCCCCGCGGTGTGACCTCCGCTGCTCGGCTCCTATTAGACATAGCGTAATGGTATAAAGCCTATAACCTTCCTCGATAAATGGGCTATCCAAAACAAAAATACTCTTTCAATTCGAACCAGCAGTTCTCGAGATAAGCGCGTTCAACCAACAAAACTATAATATTAGTGTAGATATAATGGTATCTGTATTACCTGGGTCGGTCTCTACGGGGTAGTACTGAATGGGGTACATCGGCGGCGGGTAAGGGATGTAGGGTAGCGTCAGCAGCGGCTGTTCCATGACACACTCGCCCTCGCCCGCGCCGTAGCCCGCGTGCGGCCCGCGAGCGTCGCCGTGAGAGTTGCGGCTGGGGGAGAACAAACTAAAACTTTTATGTCAAACAAACTTACGACAACATGGCGTTAATGTCAAAAGAACTGGCAGAGACAAAAGAGCAGGTTATACCAAATGCTACTTAAAGTAATAGAGAAAACTTAGCGTAAACTTAAATCTGTAATCAACTTAAATTAGCTTAAAAAAACTGATTCGTTTCGTCTCTGAATCCTACCCGAATTCAAGTAACAATACCTTCACTACTATGGCGACTCTAAAGGAACACAGCTTCTTGTTGAATGTTGAAATTACAACATTGAAATTGGTTAATTTTACTACACAATCATGATTTCAATAAAAATTAATTAACATTCATTTAACATGTAGGCTTGCAGTGTGACCTTCACTTTGCTGATGCAGACACGATATACAAGAAGAGAGACATCGCATAATAATAATAATAAACAAACACGTGTATACAAAATAAACTAACCGGTTGTTAGGTCCCTTGTTGCCCATGTTGTTGTTATGTTTCTGATTATTGTTCTGGTTGCCTTCCTGATTGCCACCACCGCGCTTGAATCTGTTGCCAATTTGAAAATGAAATAAAATGTTGCAAATAATAAAAAATGGTATGAAATAAAACAAAGCACATCAACACAAATGAAAAGCAGGCTGGGAAAAGGAAACATTCACTTTTATCACCTGAATTTGATGACATTAGTTGAAGACAGACGCTGTAGCTTATATGCACGGCGAGTCGCCACGAAAATACGACAACTTATGTTGCTCGCCATCCTTCAAGTAGCTCCGCTTCTAAATGAAGTAGTGTGACCTTTATGCTTACCATCACTTCTTGAAGATTTTGTTGGCCAGAGAAAAGGCAGAGGTATTCCACGAAGAAGAGAAAGAAGTATACAGGGAGTAATAAACATCGAAGCGCAAAATATTATCATGAATTCGACCGTACATATTTCAACTGGTAAAAATTATGAGCTGTTCCACACATTTTGATTGTGTAGGTATTACAGTTTTGTATGGAACAGATAAATTAATTTGAACTATAGAAAAAACATACAAAAAAGTATTATAAAGCTGGTTTTATGTAACAGATAAAAAAAACACCGAATCCTAGGGATTCAGTATCATTTTCATGGTAACAGTTTGCTCATCGAAGTCCCTTACGCCGTATTGCAAGAGGTTGTAACCCACCTTGGTCCCAACAGGGGTCGTTGTCCATTCCCCTTGCCCTGGTTCATCTGCGGCTTGTCGTTGGGCTGTCCAGGCTTGTGCTTGTGGTTGTGCTCGGGCAGCGCGTGCGTCATGAGCGGACGCTCGTGCAGCGAGATCTGCTGCATGTCCTGCGTCAGGTCGCGCGGGGAGTAGTGGCGCGGCGGCGGCGGCAGCGGCACGCCGTACGAGTAGTGGGAGCAGTCCACGCCGATGTTGAAGTAGTAGCGGAGCGTCTGCATGTCTAGGAAGAGGAATGATTGGTTCATGTGAGTCTCATTAATCGGAAAATGGAGAAGGATTCTCTATCAAGACGGTCGTTACATTTCAACGACGACTCACGGTTGATAAAGGGTTGTTGTGCGATGAAGTTTATTGTACCTGTACTTATGATAACTTAGAATGAACGGCTCAGGAAAACCAGCAAAATAAAATCTTACTAATAAAAACTCAGAATCGAACCAAGAAACTGCTCAGTATTAACGCTTCCAACTACTAGAAATTCTCTGCAAACTTCTTCTTAGCAACCCGAAGCTAAATTTGTGCTGGCCACCTAAATATAAGGCCATCAAGGCCTTAGGCTCGACAATATTACATGAGCCTTCAAAAGAATTTGCAAAAAATAAGATGTATTACCGATGCAAAAAATAAGATGTATTCTGATTTGGGAAACACAATTATTATCTTTATAAACTGCAGCATCTTCTAGCAGGATAAAATTTACTTAATATATTTCTAAATATGTATGTATTTAGAAATATAATATATATATATAAGTATGTTTATCAGTTGTCTAGTACCCATAACACAAGCTCTGCTTAGTTTGGGACTAGATGGCGTTGTGTGATGGTTGTGGGAAAAAAAAAATCAAGGAAGGAATACTCACCACCCAAAGGCAGATCAGAGCCGTTAGCTTGCACGCTCTTAAAGACGTGCGGGTTGACGCCGGGTGGCGGCGGCGGCGGCATGTGTCCGGCGTGCGGCGCGGGCCCGGCGTGCGGCCCGGGCGCCCCCCCGCACCACATGACCCCCTTCACGCCGCACACGTAGGGCGCGCACGCCCCGCCCGGCCCGCCAGCGTTGACGACGTAGCCGCCGTTGTTGAGAGGCGCACCGGGTCCGGGGTTCATTACGTCTACAGAGGAACATTTGTTTTTTAAGAGGAGAAAATCTCTCAAAAATGCACGAGGGCTGATACGCCATGGTTGGCAGGTCTTTTCATCTCTGTATCAAACTTAGCTTAAGCAAGAATTCCTGTTTAGAAGAGATTCATAGATGACTGTGGACTGGACTCTGGAATGTAAATTATGTTCACCAAGGATGGGAAGCCAATTGACGCCATGTCCGACTTTTGTTTACATTAAATAGTTTTTCTTTTCTTTTTGTGTGAGGATGTGTATCAGAGTCATTTAATGCCACCACTGGTAAACCCACTTACACATTTTGAATTTGATGTCTAAGACAAACTTAGAAAATACACAAATATTTAAAAAGACACATAGGCACTTGCCCTGGTTTGAATACAAAATCTCGTGCAAATGTAGATAGAGTAAGTCACCTATCTGTGCCATTTTTACAACATGTCTGAAGTTTTTGACAGTGTCGAGCACGATATTTTATTAAACGAGCTTCGGTATTGAGGGAAATATCGACGCTTTAAGGCTGCGGTTCGACTGAGCAGGAGCGGAGAAAAGTGGTGCCGCGATTCACCAATCACGTGGCTGGTGCACATGGCTGGCCACGTGACTTATGTGTATTCAAGCCATGTGTGAAAACCTGGTAAGTGTAAAATAAGTAACTTTTCAGGAGGGCGAAAAAACTGCGTGTTATAATTTTTATTGTATGGCGTGTTTTAGTTTCTTTATTAATTTATTGGCAATTTAACCTGATTTCATATTCGGAACTGTTCGATACTTTAATATTGTCCGAAATGCATAAAACCTTACTTATTTGGTATTCGTACAAAATACTCGACTTAAATTGTACGAATACTGGGTTTACTCATGGACAGCAGTATAGATATCGTCTTGAGGTTCTCTTTCTAGAAATGCAATAAAATGAATTTGAGCTAAAATGCATTCCCGAGGTTTTCACTCTAAAGCGACGATATACAGAATCATATAAAATTCTACAACGAAAATCGCACACAATTTAAGGATCAATCATCAGTCAATATTTGAAATAACATATCAATCGGAAGGTAACATTTTCAAAATTGGTGTACCGCAAGGTAGTATATTAGATGCTCCGCTATTTTCGTTGCACATAAATGTCTTACCTCGCCGGTTACAAAATCCAATGTTTTTTTCTGCCGCACAGCACTGACACACTGACGTACAAATATGAATAATTATGAAGAAGATACCTACATACAATTTAGAAGTATTATAGGATTAGCTGGATAAAATCCCTAACCTATTACAAAGGTAATAAACCTACTAAATGTCATGTTTCACCAGCGGATAACTACACCGGTCGTTAATATACATTACAATGGACGAGTGATTAGATAATGAAGCGAAGCTTACGAAATCTTTAGGAATTCTTATCGATGATCAATTAAAATAGAAACCGCTGCAGAAAAAGTATCCAATAAGTTAAGCACAGCATAATGAAGCATAATTGATATTTTTAACCATAAGTAGTATACCAAGGTTTGGTCGCATCTTTGAAAATTATTACTTTGCAGTCGTTACATATTTTAGAAATAGGTATTTTACTTCAAATATGTAAAAGGAGACCTTTTATATATTTTAACGTAAAGTATCTGTTTCCTGCATTCCAAGAGACCCGTGAGAAGTCACAAAAACTTCTTATTTGTCGGTAGTTATAAATTCTTCTTTCCATAGATCCAATAATATTTAACAAACTATCGGACATCATAAGTAATCACCAATTTAAGAAGAAACAAGGTTTATCGCAAAGATACAGAAATGTTATAACACGCTTAGTGTTTGTTTAAATGGCCCTTTAAACATTATATGGTATTTACTTCTGTGATTAATTTCCACTCGTTTATCATGTAATGACTTATTAGTATTGTAATGATCAAATAACAATACATGAGCATTTATCGTATTTAGACAAGTTTTTGTTTTAGATCTCTAGTTGTATTTCTTGTAGAAGCAGAATGGGTCTAGAAAACAAACGAAACTAAGTCGCCAAATGTAATTTTCTTTATTATTGTATCAATTTAACCTTTTGACCGCCACGTGAAAAAAGCAGACGTGCCCTCAGCGCCAAGCTATGAATTCATCCTTAAATACCTACAAAACAATGAGTTCGGAATGATATCGATAAAAAAGAAACTATTCATTTTTTTACTATTTTATATTTTTTTAATAATCGGTAATCTTTTTTTTTTTTTTTTGCGTGGTAAAATCATCAAATGAGTCCTCCCACCCAGGGCAGGGCGGGAGGGACTGTCAGACTTGTACTGACTAAAATCCACGGTGTCCTTCACTAGCCCTTTACGTACCGGGGTCACGGTAATCCCTTGGTCCCGCGACCTACTTGGTCCCGCGACCGATAAACGGTAATCTACCGTAAATATAGTTTCAGGACTTTTATTTTACCCCGCTGTGTGCTTCTATTATGATCTGTGTCAAAATCTCAGCGCCCTTTCATCATTTAAATCCCGAATTAAAAACAACAATCGATAAATCCAAGTCTATACCATCACAGCACTATGTTCAATCATATTGCACGCCTCTGTACCAGAGGTGTACAACCATTACTTGTTAATAATACGAGGGTGCGTTTTTATATTTGCGGAATAAAGGGGTGGAAATAGAAAAAAACAAATTATTTTTCCTTTTCAATATATTCACAATTTATTTATTTTAACCCTCATAAAAAATGTCTCTTGTTCTCTTTGTCTTCAAAATACGCCAAAACTCGAAATAATAATAGAGACTTTATTTTTTTTTTTTTTTTTTGTATGGCATCTCGCAGGTCAACCTTGAGGAGGTTGTGAGCTGCTTAACCGGACTTTTCTGTAGAGATGCCTTAAATTACTTTAAGGCCTCCAGCCAGAGCTTACAAACTAAATAAAACTACAAACTAAGTGACCGCACGCTAAGGGCACCCCCTGTGGGGTTCGGACCTCGGCTTAGGGCGTCACTGAGAGAGGACAGCAAGGGACAGGCTGGATCACAATGGTTCATTATTTAGGGACTGATTTTTAACTCTACGGCTCAGCATCGCGGGCTGGCTCTTGCGAGGGACGGGGAGGGCAATGATTCGGACGTCGCGACGGTCGTCCTCGGCGGCGAGGACGGAATGACGGGATCGAACTAGAGACTTTATTTTTATGGTTTCTTATTTATACTCACGACGGAACGGAGTAATAGTATGCGTTTGAGGTGGGAGATTGTTTGGTTTGTAGTTTGTGTGGGCAGACCTTTATCTTCACAAGGGTTTTGAATAGGTGTCACAAAATATAAACAATTGTAAAATTAAAAATCTATATTATTTTTGGAGAAAATTCTCAAGACGTATAAAATTACGTCAAATCACATTGTAGCAGTCATATTGATTAAAAAAATGCAGTCCTTTAATTAAGTTTGTAGATATAACGTTGAATAGCTTTGTTTAAAATGTAGTACCATTTGTACTACTTTTATACGATAGTCACAGTAGTAATAAAAATGTAATGCATGCAATTTCAAACAAGTATAAAATCACTAAAATCTTTTTAAAAATCTTATTTGTTTATTAGCTCAATTTGCCACATTATTCATTAATTTGACACATGTATAAAATATTCATAAAACTCACTAAGAATATAATAAACAAAGACAATCAATATTTTTTTAAATATTTTTTTTATGCCGCAAGACGCCGTGACGGCTATCCAGCCACTCCTCAAAGAGAGGTCTTCGTGCCCGGACCTCGGTTGCGACAGTCGCTCCCTCCATACTGCCCTGAGATCGCGCCGGAGCTCTTCCCGCTGCGCCTCGACTTGTCGAGGCAGCGGGGATTCCATGCGCTACTCATAGACGCGCTGGAGGGCAGTCGCCTCCAGATCCCAGGGCACCAATCCGGCAAGGAGGTGACTGTGGCGTGCTGGGCACTTTTTGGCTTGTCGTCTATACGCGACTGTGGCGGTCAAAAGGTTAAACACTCAGGCATAAATGTATACCACCCTCTTCAAGTATACTTTATAACAATCTAATTATAAACACCTATATTTTTTGCCAATAAATGAAATGATTTGATTTTAAAACAACTTCCGACAAGAAGTTACAAAATTATTAATCATGTCTAGTCAGGATACACAAAACATACCGCAGATGGATATGTGCCTCAAATCTAATTAATAAAAAGCATTGCGAACCCCAACAACATCCACGGTCCACGGTGAACCCCTCAGGACATCAAAGTGCACTCAGATTACACACATATGCATGCACGGTCAATTTTAATAAACAACAGGCAGCTAGGACTTAATAACGTTCCCCCAAAATGAATAGTATACGTAGGTAAAAGCCTGTCGACAATCATTTAGTCTCTAATTACGAAATAAATCTCCCCAAGCAGACACACGGTGCACCCTGCGGCGCAATTTTATCCGCGCCCCTTTCATCGGGTTTCATTTCGATCTGTCTGTGTGTTTTCAATAACCTGCCTCCCCTTATGTCTCTCTCGAAAATTCGCCATGTCTGGTCCCCAGGTAAAGGATTAAATAGGGAGATGGACATGTAGTATCAATAGATATATCTGTAAGTGTACTGGTCGCAGTTGCGAGTGCTGTCGTATCCAATTCAAAGGGGTCCAATTAGATGAATATTCTGGTTTCGACGTTGTGATGTTCTGTTTTGATTTACATGTAGTTATGACTACAGGCTTACAAAACGTGTAGCAAATTGATAGGTAACTATACAATTTGTAACATTTCGCTTGTGTAATTTTACATGGATGTAAACATAACAGAAACTGCGACCGTCACTTTTTCTTTTTGTTTTGATTCTCCCCATTCCATGAAGGACTTACCTAACATCTATTTTTGAATGTTAACCTTTAGATTTCTCTTACCCCGACCTACACTTAGACGGCTTTAATGAGAACAATGTGTTTCGCAATTTGCGTGGTTTTGTATAGAACCAGACATTTTGTTTTGCTCGGAGTCTCTTTGAAGGGTTAAAGATTCGTAATTAAATTAATCGATCCGATTTACCTACAGAGAAGAGCACGGTGTGTTGTGGGGCGATACATGATGAGTTATTTATCTTTATGGGTGCTCAACTTATCACGGTCACTCTACACGGTTTAGAGAAACGGTCCATAAGAAAATATTATTTTCTATTATAAAATAATTTTTATTTTTAGTATCATTCAACGTCGCCCCACACTAGGAATTTCTCCTGTATCGTGGGTTGGTGGGTTGTTCCGTGCGGGAATCGACCCCGCGACACCTAGTGCAGGAGTCCAATTGCTCAGCCACTGCGCCAATTGTGCCGTCAAAGACATTGAGAAAAACAGTTAAGTTACATAAGACATACAATATTATTAATTACATTAAATTACACAATCACAAGTCACAATAAAAATAATAATAACATACTTAATAATTTGTTGCAATCAGCCTTTCACATGTCGCTGAAAACAGTGGGTGATGTGTAGATGATGGAGCAATCCAGTCTATCCGTTTTAAACTGTGTTTTTGATGTGAAAACTTCTTTAGCGGCGTTGTGCACTTTTTTTGGAATGGGTAAAAAATGTTAAACTCGCGTCAGGACACGTGACCTGATCGAAAATTCGTAAGACGGCGCAGGGCGCTTGCGCGAATGTTCGTGTGTGTTTATTACTATTGAATTTTTCACTTCTGCCGGCACTCCCAGAGTGCAACCCGTCGTTTTTTTTGTTTTTATGTGTTACTACTGTATACTGATGTACGGTTGAATTTGCTGTACTGTTAGTATCCCTGCGTTTGACAAGACATGTAAGCGGCATGAAAATCAGGCCCTAGGCCTATAAAACGCAAAATTGGTGTTCCAAGACCCCGAAACAAACGGCTGCGCGATCTACATGTCTCTTCTAAGAATTGGAAGTAAGTATGTAGTTGTGTAGAATCGTGACTCCCTTTGTGAGGCCTTTTCAACAGTATGACAATTTGGGCATAATAACCCATATAGGTACTACGAAGTTTAAAAAAGAAAAAACCGGCCGCGTGCGAGTCGGACTCGCCCATGAAGGGTTCCGTAGCAGCAAGTAACATAATATAAAAGTGCTTGTGACTTTGAAAGGTAAATTGCGGTTAACGATTTATGACGTATTAAAAAAAAACAAATTACTTGATCTCGATCAAACCAATTTTCGTTGGTAGTTTGCATGGTAAAGTACATCATTTATTTTTTTTAATTTTATCATTCTCTTATTTTAGAAGTAACACACACTGTGGGGGGGGACACCTTTTACCACTTTGGAAGTGTCTCTCGCGCAAACTGTACACTTTAGAAAAAAAAATATATAAGTAACCTTCATATCATTTTTAAAGACCTATCCATAGATGGGGTATCTATGGATAGGTCTTTAAAAATGATATTGAGGTTACGCGTATGGGTTTGGTGTTTTTTTTATTTCAATTCTAAGTATGGGGAGCCCCAAATTTTATTTTTTATTTTTGTGTGAGAATCCTAATACGGTTCACATAATACAGCTACTTACCAAGTTTCAACAGGCTAGCTCTTATACTTTCGAAGAAAAGTGGCTGTGACATATGGACGGACAGACAGACAGACCGACAGACAGACAAACAGACAGACATACATGACGAATCTATAAGAGTTCCGTTTTTTGCCATTTGGCTACGGAGCCCTAAAAACACGTTTCGCGCCGACCCCAAATATCCTGAGCAAGGGATCAAGGACACGAAGTTATTACGTTAAAAATAAATAGTAGTAATATTAATTAAATTTTAAGTACAAACGCCAGCACGTCAACTTATCCGAAACTTTATAAAAACCCAATCTAAAATGAACTGTTTTATTATGTAATAAAGCTGAAAAACTATTAAAGTTTGACAGGTTGGGGTAGGTTGTGGTACTGGCGTTAGTAAGTACAACCGCATTAATGATTACATCATATACCTGATTCAGACCGAACGCCCCTTGCTCACTGCGAACCCTTCGTAATACGTCTCTATTGCTTCACCTTGCCCTCATTAATTAGTACCTTACAATGAAATCATGTCAAGGGGATGGAAGATCGATTCGATCAGGAATTTTTGTCTCTTTGATTTTTAAATCTTTTCTTTTCAAAAACAAGTTGGACATTGACGTTTCTGCCCGTGATTATGATTATGGCCACCGACACACCGCGTTCCATCCCATTTCTCGCCTGTGCGCTATTCCATTTTCTGACTTGCTGGACAAACATTGTGACAGCTCGGCAAATATCTGTGCGATGGGCTGTCCATGGTATCTTTAAATGGCGGCACCAACACCATAACAATCTTCGACAAAATACAAAAAATTCCTCGTGGAATCATGGTATCAGGCGACTTTAGTTCTTGTCGCAATACTATATATTGGAGTATGTATTTATTATGAGCTTTTGTTCCATTCTGTTGGACGCGCTTTTTGAGCATGGCCCTTTGAAACCATAAATAGGATATGATTCCTAGGATGTGATACCTGGTTTTCATAACAATATGCTGCATTCATTCTCACTCGTGATTCCGAAGATTGGCAGAGCACTAGAGTAAATAACGAGACAAATATTTCTTCTTCTTTCAGAAATGTTTCTAGAATGTAATTGTTCAAGTACTTACTAGTCGTATTGTAGGTGGCCAGCGCGTTGGTGGTGGCGGGTGTGGAGGCACGCACCGACGCCGGCGAAGCGATGCCATGCGAACCCATGTCGCCGCTACCTCCAGCCTGGTCGGGAAAAAATAGATATTATAGCATGTATACAATGAGGCATTACGACAACTTTTCTTAAAACACAAGGAGTAACGCGAAAAGCGTAATACAAACTGTACAAACACAAGGAAAATATCGCAGTGTCTGGCGCAATTGTTATAAAGAGTTAGTTATTACTCCATTTTTTCCGATCTTTTATAGTTACGGAAAGTTGTTGCTTATTTTTTTTTAAGCCTGATGGTAAGCGGTAATGTGATCGACAGTGAAGCACGCTTGTCTAGAAGTAACCTATTCACTCTTGACTCAAAGACTAAATTTGTAGATATCAGAAAACAAAGACTCCGGCTCTTGCTGGTATTGCCACTAGCTTTATTCACATCAATATCAGACGCAAAGATTCCGGAAATAGGGAGGCAAACAATCTAGCCATGTCTTCGGACTAGTGACCCGTCGGGACCCGGAGCCTCTTCCCGATCCAGGCTTGGAAACAAACGGTAACAACAGAAATGCTATTTGAAGTTTCATTGGCTCTCGAGGACAGCTCCCAGGTATACACCGATTATTCGACACCTATGTGAATCCATGTCATTGTTATTTAGAAACCCTTATATGCTTATTAATTTATATAAATTGTAATTTTTAGAAACCCATTTAATGTAAAATTTGAGTAAATAGCCGGTTTTAATACTATTTAGTTTTCATTATCATGAAAAAAAAAATTAAAAGCTCATAAGGCAGCATGATTATCGATAACTTGAATAACATTCTCTATTGTTCAGGTCAGCCCACCCATAGTTAGATATTACCAGCGCACAAAATCACTACTATTGACTTAGAACTATTTCAGAGACCTATTTAGTGGGATATCACACTTCAAATATTATTGTACCACTTTATAGATTTTTAAGCAACTTTCAAATAATTCGCAGGGCAGAACACTCGTCGGCAAAACGTAGGTATGGGAGTAATTTAGTCTACACTAATCTTCTATATATATAAAAGGAGAACTGACTGACTGACATATCAACGTACAGCCGAAACTACTGGGGCTAGGAATGTGAAATTTTGCACACGGCTTCCTATTATAATGTAGGGGAGCACTAAGAAGGGGTTTTTGGAAATTTAACCTTTAAGGGGGTGAAAAGGGGGAATTAGGAAAGTACGTAATCCACGCGGACGAAGTCGCGGGCAAAGTGCTAGTATTATAAAAAGGAAAACTTTGTTTATTTGATTGTAATGAATAGGCACAAAAACTACTGGACCGATTCTAAAACTTCTTTCACCATTCGAAAGCTACATTATTCACGAGTAACATAGGCTATATTTTATTTTGGAGAAAAATAGGGTTCCGTAAGATATTTTGGTTTTTCGGCCAGAAGGTGTAAAAAATCAACCAGAAAAGTTACTTATTTAGCGTACGCTGCCTAAACTATAAAAGATAGAACCATAAAATGTTCTAATTAATTGTTGATCTTATAAATATCTACAAAAAAGTCCGCGACACACTATATCTATCTATGTCGGGTGAGGCACAGCAACCATTTTTTTATTTAAAAAACAATTTCTTTTGGACTTCATTAAAACGCGTTTATTTTACTCATGCTATTAATCCTTATCAAAATAAATTATTTCATCACTATGTAGATAATATTTGGTCTTTGAATGATTAAAATTGAACGTTTGGTTTTGAAGTTATGGCGAAATTAAAATATTACGATTTCTGCTGCACGGCGCGTTGCAAAAAGGATACTTTCGCAATAAAACTATTTGAATATTCGTTTGTCTTCGCTTTTTCAACAGGAATAATCATGATCCGAAACGAAACACGAAATCTCAGTAACTATAAATGCTAGGAGTTTCAAATTTTGCATAGGGGTTCTTTTTAGGATTTTGCGAAATTCCAACTCTAAGAGGTTGTTTTTGGTGTTGATAGTCTGTAAGAAACTTCGTTACTTCAAGTGCTAGAAGTCTCAAATTTTGCATGGGGTTTATTTTTAAAACGTAAATGCTCACTAAGACGGGATTTTGCGAAATTCCAACCCTGAGGGTTTGTTTTTGGGGTTGACAGAATATTTGTTGGATATTGATTCAGATTTTCCAAAGATGGCAGAGGTAAAGTTTGAAATTTGCGCGGACGAAGTCGCGGGCGTAGTGCTAGTTAAATATATAATTTATACAAATTATGATAAAGCTGCTAAATAAAAGTAAAGTAATTTAACTGTCAAAGACCTGGCTAATTTCTAAAAAATATTTATAATTCTTCAACTTCCTACAAAATATAAGAGTTGTACGTTCCGACGACCATGAAAACTAAAGGCCTCCAACATGTGCAATGCCACTCACGAGTCCCAATTGTCAGATTTTCTTGACGACTTTCGCAACCCCTAGCGTCAACAGATCGGCCGCCGCACATTGGTTCAAGGGCGGAAAAAAGTCCTTTGTTTCAACCTTATTTAAAATGTCTACAATTTGGTACACACATACTAGAATGTTAGTAGAAACAAGTCCTAAAATTAATACGGATAAATAATTATACAGTATTTAATTATATGATTCCAAAGTAGGGTGATCGAGAATTTACAAATTTCGTGCAAAAAATATTGTTATTTCAAGTATGAATAGAACCAAAATACTATAATTATCAACTTTCATTTTTAGTTTAGTCATAAGTTTATTGTGTGTATTAATAAAATAGTAAACATAATGTTATAATATAATGAATAATTACTTGCTATTACATTTTTAGTGAAGAAGGTCATTTGGAACCTTTTGTTTTCAATCATGAGATCATAACTAATCTCCGTTATCGACCGATACGTAATAATATACTTTCGGAGATTAATTAGACCCTATAGATTAAGAATACATTAGTTTTGGCTGCGATAACCTGCGATCTTGGAAATACCAGGTCCTTAACTAATGACGCTCTGTAATTAAGAAAAAGTGCATTATATTAATAAGTGTTTCTAATGAGGGTAATTAACATTTTATCATATCGTGTAAGTATAAATAGCATTGAATGGTAGTTTTAACTTCACTTACAATTATTTTCTCTTACGATAACAGTGTTATTATAGTGATGGATAGCTTTACTATTGTCTATGCCGATTTAGTGGAAATCATAATATCAAGTAATCGTGAGATACATAAATGCCTCGAAAATTTAAAACTTATGTATCCACAGCTTACAGAAAGTGTTTGGAATCAAGTTTATGAAAAGTTAAGCCGTAATTTTCTACCCGTATTTACAAAAAAGTGGCAAACTGCAGCGAGAAATAAAAATGCTTTTATGGCAAAAAATGAACAGTGGCTGAAAAATATTTTTACCGTTGAGACATCTTCGGTGCAGACTGATGTGGTGAATTGTGACAGTAATGTTCCAGGGCCATCAAAACGCTCTCATAGAGGACGACCAGAAAAATCATTTGATGAATGTTGCGATCGAACAAAGCGATATAAAGTTAAAAGATTGTGTGAAAGCGTTCCTGAAGAAATGATTAAGAAAGCTGCCTCTAAGGTACTCGTACAAGAAGAATCATCGGATACTATCAAGTTTACTCCAGAAAAAGCGTTGGCATTATTACTTGATGCATCACTTTCGAAACATCAATATCAAGTACTGAGAAATGCAGCAAAAAGTATTGGTTGTGATATTTTTCCCGATTATCATAAAGTACTTGAAGTAAAAAGGCAATGCTACCCCACGGATATTGATGTAACGGAAAGCTACGCTTGTGTAAGTTTGCAGTCATTACTGGATCACACAACCAGAAGATTATTTGAAGTAATGTCTGAAGACGACCTTACACAGATTAGTGTAAATTCAACGTTTTTACACAAGTGGGGATGTGACGGATCATCAGGTCATGCTGAGTACAAACAGTCATTTATCGACGAAAATGTGTCAGATTCATATATGTTTTTGACATCATTAGTTCCACTGCGTCTGTATGAAAAGGAAAATAAATCTGTTGTGTATTGGACAAATGCAACTCCTTCTTCTACAAGGTGTTGTCGCCCGGTACAATTCCAATTTCAAAAAGAAACTACAGAATCTACGAAAAATGAAATTGCTAGAATGGAGTCTGAAATAGCAAACTTAAATGAAACTGTTATTAGTTTAAAGGAAAAGACTTACAAAGTCTACCATAAACTTGTGTTCACAATGATAGATGGCAAAATAGCGCAGACAGTTACGGACACATCATCATGTGCAGTGTGTTTTATATGCAAGTCAAAGCCATCAGAAATGAATAACCTTGACCAAGTGCGAAATAAAACTGTGGATACGGAGGCTCTCAAGGTCGGTTTATCCCCGCTTCACGCACGGATTAAATTTATGGAATGCATATTACATATTGCGTACAATATGTCATTTACCAGTTGGAGAACGAACGCAACTACCAAACAACAAAAAGATGAAGAGAAGAAAAGAATCCAAAGTGAGCTGTTTCAACGTTTAGGTCTAAAAGTGGATTTTGTAAAGCAAGGAATGGGAACATCTAACGATGGAAATACGTCTAGAAGATTTTTCAATAATGCAGACATTGTAGCTGAAGTCACAAGAGTCGATAAAGAACTTATTCATCGGTTTGGTATAATATTGCAAACAATTAATTCTAGTGCATTAGTTGATTCGGATAAGTTTGGTAGTTATTGTTACGAGACTGCTGAACTATACGTAAGCCTGTACAGCTGGTATAATATGCCAAATACTGTGCATAAAATCTTGCTGCATGGCAAAGAAATAATAAGTGTTGCTGCCTTACCTATTGGGATGTTATCTGAGGAAGCTCAAGAAGCGCGAAATAAAGATTACCGCAATTATAGGTTAGGTCATTCAAGAAAATGTTCTCGTCTATCATGTAATGAAGATGTTATGAATATGCTCTTAGCTACCTCAGATCCCCTTATCAACAGTTTACGTGCAGTACCGAATAAAAAATACTATCCTCTTCACGATGATGCCAAAACTTTATTAGTGGATAGCACCCATCTCTCAATCAATGTCTTCTCTATTTAATATTTAGTTTATTAATATTTATTTATTTAAAAATGCTGATTTAATTATATGAAATTCATGTGAAAAAATTTGATGAATATTTTCATATTAATAAAAAAAAAATACGTGTTATATCTTTCTCTTTGTAAACTGGTACATCCATTATATCATTTTAATAAAGTATTATGAAGAAACGCAACGTCTTTTCATTTAAAAATAATATTTTCCGCATGCCCGTACTACCTGCACCACTGTGCGCCGCCTGGTGCGAATCTCCTGCGCCAGAACGAGCGTGTCATCAGCGCAGCAGACTACGCTGACGCCGCTAGGGAGTTCGGCGTTCAGGAACATATCGTACCCAATATGCCACAGGAGTAGTCACAGGATCGATCCCCGCGAGGCACCGCACCATATCTCTAGCCGGTTCCTCTTTCTCCAGTGATCGGAGTAGATGACGGCCCTGTTCGTGGAATATTGAGGAGTATTTCACGAGCAGGGCCGTCATCTACTACGACAGAGGTAGGTCGGCATTCAGTGATACCGGAGTGCGTCTTTGATGCAACTTCGGGACAGGGTCTTGAAGGCATGGGCAATATCTAGAGACACCTCCAAGAGGTGTCCTGTATCCTCCCGGGATATCGAATGTATACATGTATATTCCTGTACTAAGTTACAACTCAACAACACCAGATGCCCGACGAGGCGGTCTACCTCTGACTCTTTCAAAGAGCTTGCCCACATCGTCCAGTAGCGCGATGGATGATGCTGGATCAAACTCAAACCGAACGGGGCACTGACGGAGGCACGGATTTAAATCTTCACCACTCGTCACTCAGCTAGCGCCTCGCGGTCGCGGGACTCACGAATTACCGTGACCCCGGTACGTAAAGGGCTATTGAAGGACGCCGTGGGTTTTAGTCAGTCAAGTCTGACAGTCCCTCCCGCCCTGCCCTGGGTGTGAGGACTCATTTGATGATTTTACCACGACAAAAAAAAAAGCTAGCGCCTCGCGCAGTATAGCATTCATCCCCCAACACGAGTTTTGGACGTCGTTAAGGGTAATTTTACACTATTTAAATTACGATTAGATTACCGCGAGCGGTAGCTAAAAAATAAACTCGCAACAGCTTTTTTTTTCAGTCTATTTATTGAAATATATTCAGAGCAATCCGACAGTTTTCGCTCATTACGGTAAATTTTTATAATAATATCAGTAGTTAAATAAAATGCTATTAGTAAAAATGCAGCATTTTAACTAATAGTTTACTTAAGTATCTACTAACAGTAAGTACTGATCGAATAACAAACCCATAGCCCATAATCTACATTTAAATCTTATTTTAGCTCTGAAGACCGGTTGCCGGATACAACGACATCCGTTCAAATAACTTGAAATGTGATTGGAGGTCTGATTCAATTGAGAAGACTGAAAATTGCGGTAAAGTTAAAAATGATTTTTCTCTGTTAGATGATAAACTATAATAATAATATAATCGACCAACATCTAAGAAGGCTCTCGTTAGGCAGCTGGATCAAGGGCCTGATTCAGAAAGCAGTTCTTCTGGACACGGCGCGCATTGTTAGGAGGTTCCTTTCTCTGGAGCCCTGACCGCCGGTAGCTTGGACCCTGTCCCCGATACCGGTGAGCCACTATTATTTATATTTTTAAATGTTTTTTTTATTTTGTTTTTGTAAAAAAAATATAAATGTATTTAATAAGTAAAGGAAATGACTAAAGGAACAATATTATAATTTTTTATTCATAAACGTTTTCATTAAAATGGGTGTAAACATAGC
The DNA here is from genome assembly GCA_943136025.2 of Agrotis puta. Classification (NCBI taxonomy): domain Eukaryota; kingdom Metazoa; phylum Arthropoda; class Insecta; order Lepidoptera; family Noctuidae; genus Agrotis; species Agrotis puta. Next base: position 816,531 of record OW964177.2, read on the forward strand.
CACTGAAATGTAATACATATAGTGAAGTCTTCACTACAACATAGTATAAAACAAAGTCGCTTCCCGATGTCTGTCTGTCCTTATGTATGCTTATATCTTTATATTTTTTTTCTTTCTAACTACGCAACGGATTTTGATGCGGTTTTTTTATTAGATAGAGTGATTCAAGAGGAAGGTTTTTATGTATCTAACATGCACAATATAATAGTGACTGCAACTGTGCGGAGCCGGGGCGGGTCGCTAGTATAGACTAATTGAATTAGTGCATAAATAAAAACAAGTGTGTAACTAAAGAACATAGGTACAAGATATTTAACGAGGGAATTAAATTATATGTAGCGACCTGCCTGAAACTAAGTTTTCAAATGGCGTCATTTTAAGTGTTAACAAAATGGCTGCTGAAATATCAAACTCCGGGAGCTGTTTGGACCTACCCGTACGTGGCATATTTTTGGATATGACAAAATGGGAATCTACTATTTACCTATAAGATATTCATAATGGCACAACCAATATCATTTATCAATCAAAGTAGCAGTCAGCGCAAAGACACTTTCGCTTACTGATTCTCTCCTGTTCACATGAGATATTGTTTGCCTCAAAAATATGATCAGGGATATATTCTAGAAGTAAATCTAATTTGAAATAACTACCTCTATTGATATAAATTACTACCGGTAGTCTATTACATATATAGGCAATCGCTCGCTTCCAATGTAAAATTAATTTAAATAATTTTCATCTGCCGGGAAATGTTATCTAGAATTTCGCCGCCGGCGCCGGGCAAAAATTTTGTTAAAAAAACACTATCGCATCTCAAAAATATGATAAAATGTTAAATAATGTTGTACTGACCTGGGTATGATGGTTCTCAGGAGGCGCTCCGCCATTCGGCGGATTATGACCGAGATCATGGGGCGGAGCGCCCGCGCCCGGCCGGCAGTCCACCATCAGGGGCAGTGCTTCAACTTCAACCTGATCAAACATTTCACCAATATAACATACGTCACGCACTTGAGGCCACTAACACTATGATTTTAATAAATTACTGACAGCTGGAAGGACAAAAAGCTTGTTTTTTTTTAGTTCTAGAATTATTTCGCGGTGTTTTATGCAAAAGGCGCGTACTAACTAGTATGGTGCGGAAATAATGCAACTTACTACCATAATTGTACGTGAGGCGTCCGTGGTACAAGTTGGAGAGGAACACGTGCGATTCGAACAAAATGCTCTTATCAAATGATTGATTGCAACTCAATTTTTAAAATAAAAGTTTCTACTTTGGAGCCCTCTGCGGACCAATCGGGAGCTACGAGCCGGTGAGGGGCACCGCCACGCATGCGCGGCCCGCCCAATGCCCGGTGCAATATGCACTAACCCTGATTATTTATTTTCTTTGCTCTTTCGATGCACCTCATTTAAGAATTAATTACATGATTTTGCTGCGACTTCAAGCAACTTATAGGAATAAAAATAATAAAAAATTATATGATTGAAAGATCGGAGAAAGTTTATAAAGAGCACACAGAAATAACTTGAAACAAACATTGTCTTTTTGTCTTTCTTTAAATTTTGAAAAAAAACAGGGGTCTATATTGGAGGTACCCTTCAAGTTTCTACTGTCAGTAATTTACTCTACTAACTACTACACCTTAGAATACCATAAACTAAGAAGAACACAAACTACTTAACAGCTAAACTACACAACATTATCCCAATTTGATTACCTCTAGAATAGCTACGATATGGTACTTGTGGGATAATAGATTTATAAGCACGTCACTTAATATTTTTTTTAAGAATTAATAGAAGACGAGAACTCTTACAATTATCGATTACATTTATGACAATAAACAACATTTGCATAAACTTAATTAAAAAACAACAACACTTAGGTTTGTAGGTCTTACCAGATACAGAATTTAAAAAATGTAAATGAAGAAATGAGACGTATGCCATGTTGCTATTTACATAATTGCATTGAAGGTAAATCAAAAATCAATGTTCAAATATGTTGGCCCTTTGATGTATTTGGTAGGGGCGTGCGGATGCTTACAAGGACTTAATACTATTGTTATTTTATTAATAAATTAATGTAATACGTTATTGCTTGCAAACGTTGGTTCGGAGGCTTCAGTTACGAAAAATACTACCGCCTACGTATTATTCTATTTTAGATCGCCAGTTCCGTATTTATATACCAGGATATTTTCCGAAAATTTTGTGTCGAAACAACTGTTAGCTAAGTGACATGCTTACAAGTCACCCAAAACCTAGTTCTATTTGTCTCTAGCTACAACTAACAGGCATTGGCTCAAAGTTAAGAAAGTCCATGTGCTGGTATGTGAAATCGACGTTGTTTTGAAAGGATAACTCTGTCTCTTCGTTCCACGACATTTTGTTGGGCTTTGTTGGTTTCTCAGGAGTCTTATCGTCCGTAGCCACCTTGGACTTGTTCCGAGCCTTGCTCAAGCCTTGTTTCAGTGTGATGTTGCCTGCTCGTGGGAGTCATAGAGTACGGGAAGAGTTAATTTGTGAGAGAGTAAGACTAGTTTTAAGAATAAAAAATTGTGCTGAATACTAAAAAAACATTGCAAAATAAGTAGTGAGAAGAATAAGCAATTTCAAAATAATAATGTTTAAAAAGCATTCACTAGTATAAGTATTAAGAAATTATTTTGAACAATGTCGAACCTATTTGCTGCAACATTTGGCTTAGAGTCAGGAACTGAGAATGTGCCCGGGAGTATCTGTAGGGCGGGGCCCACGGTCTAATTTCCTCCACGGGAAGCGGTTCCAACTGCTCAAAATTCACTATTCGCTTCTCGCCCAATTCCTCGATAAACACGAGGCAGGGGCCACCTTCCGGTCTCATTTCTTGGATGTGGCAGTGGTAAGGCACTGACTGCTCAGGTTGCAGTTTGCACAAACATTTGACACCCACTTGCAGTGTCGTGCCATCCGAATATCTTGCGCCATAACGCATTTCTGTAATACCATTTTATAAGTACCCAAATAGGTAAAATTTATGTAAAAATAATTCCTTCAATGAAAATGGAATAGGTAACTGAAACGCCCAAACAAACACATCTTGGATTGATGTTCTGACCTCGTTACATAAAAAATGAGTTAAAATTTCCGTATAACACGAAATTCGCGCGACAAAGTAAGTATTCAATACTAGTTCGAGTACCTAATTAATATCTAATGAAAGAGGATGAATTAACAGAGTCCAATCGATCGAAAACTGAATGCGGCCGCAAGGTCGCTGGAAATTATTTGTAGCGAAACATTCGTAGAACGTTTGTGTAAGGTTTCCGTTCCTATTCCATCCATGGAAAAATCTTGAGTACCTCGTCTCAATTCGCTCCACACATCAAACTCGATGTTTCTATAGATATCAGGATCCAAGGCTTTTGCGACCTTGTACGGAAACGGAGTGATCCCATTGTCTAACAAGTCTTTCGCGCTGTTCACGTTCAAGCAGTTCATGCAGACATTCTCAAGCTGTATCAGACTACGGTTGAACACAAAGATGCTCAAAGACTCTTTCAAAAGACTAGCTCTTTCCAAATCCTCGGTATGGTGCTTACATTTCAATGCCAAAGCATTATTATTCCTGTCTTTGTCATCATCAGAGGCTTCTATGAATATCTTAGCCCTTTCTTTCTGTTTTTTACGACGTTCGACATTCTCCGACATGAAGTACTCGATATGGTTGCTAGGTACTTTGTCGTGAAGCATTTTGTCGACGGCGTAAGATAAGTCTTTTAATTGGTAGACGCCATCGTAGAGTATTTCGTATACCAGAGCTATAAGTATAATGTTGCATTTAAAGTTTAAGTAGCATTGTATTCAGAAATACAAAAAGCATGTGCAAGGGATTCACAATTTTGAAGTTGATAAAAATATTGGAGAAAAACATGAATTTGTATGAATTGCAGTCCCTGTTACCTACTTTGTCTGACTGATCTGATACAAAGAAAAAACCGCTGTTGGTCTGCAAAACTAGGGAAATAGAACAATGTTCGTGAGCCCGTCAAGGTTTGAATGTAGAGTTGATGAAAGAAATATAGATAAGATACAAATAAGGATCATAGTAGGTGGTCTCCTGTGGTTTCTGCCTAACCCCATAGAAAAGGGTATTAATTTACAAAATAATTTAGTTGTTTTTAATATATTATTTTTTATAATATTTATAAAAATAAACGAATATGTACAAAAATGAATAAAGAAAAATTAAAATAACTAACAAAGAACATAAAACGCTGTAAACGGGATAAGTGGCCAGAACGCTGTCAGCATTGCCACATTGAAGAAATAGGCCAGTGTCTGGTCACGCGAAGAGTCGACTATACGTTTAGCAAGTTCTTTAAAAACTTGGTGGGCACTCGAACTTCATGGCCCTAGTGTTTCAACCCCAAACGGCTCAAATAAATATCAAGCCATAGTATTTGCGCCGTTTGAGCACTTTCAGCAGCCGCACCAGCACAGCACGCCGTACCAGGCAGATGGGATGGCGCAAGGGTGTCGACACATTTTGCATCCCACTCCAAAGGTCTACCCAACTTTCATGGCATTATAGTCATCCCATCTGGTCTCTTCCCATAGTCGCGTACCAAGCCATTGGGTTCTAAAACGGCTGGCACCCCGGCGATGACAAGAGCACGACGGATAATGTCATTTAAGCTGGCGTGCCGTGCTAACCGATCTGCACTCTTGCAGGAAAGGCCATGGTTCCCAAGGTAGTCGACTGCTTCGCCACATTGACAGCGATGTGGAGCCCCGCTTGGAGCGCCCAAACGCAGGCATCTATGTTGTCACTCAGCATGGTACCTATGTTGAGTGACAGTAGTGCCTGAAGCCATAGACCCGACTTCCACTCGCCCACAGCTAGCAGGCGGGCACGCTCTACAGAATTGGTTGACTTATTAACAAGATTGTACCGTACCAACCTGCAGAGCGGCTCATCCCACTGCCTCTGAGAAGACGGGTTCGGGGGCCCATTTGAATGCGAGCACGTCATTTTCCAGGCGTTCTCAGCGTCGATCAAACACGGCACTTCAAAATCAACCAGGGCAAGATTTAAAATCTTCCTGGTTAAGGTTTCAGTGCTGTGGACAGAGGACAGGAACGCCAGTAAACTCACACTAGAAATTTTGCGGACCCCTAGTCCACCAAAACGGATAGGTAGGGTGGCTTGCAGTCATGCTAGATCGTCCAGGGCCACATTAAGGATGGATGTTAAAGTATCACGAACAATTTGGTCAATTTTGTCCAAAATGTGTGGAGGAGTTTCCACAGAGGAGAACACCAGACAAAGTACATAAAATTTGGACCGAAACAACAATACCTTATAAGGGTGAATGCTGAATGTAAATTGATTTGGGATAGTCTAAAAATTTAAATTCTAAATTATTTTTTATTCTGGTGCTAAGATGCTGCCACAGCTCATAAAATAATGGCACATTTAGTTTGCTGAATATAAATTGCAATAGATGTTGTACAATGTATTAAAATTACAAATAAGTGATAGGATGCAATAAACCATAATGTTCTTGGTGAATCAACCTGCCTGCCACACTATATTGGGTCCTATGACAAGGGTATTGTTTTGTTTTGTGAAGCCACACACATAATATTGCTAACACCATATAAACACTTTTAAGTTCCATGAATCAGGTCAGTCAGTACAAATAAATTTACAATTAATGTTCGCCAGATAACAAAGAAATGTTATATTAAATGAGAAACATTATAGTAAGATTAGGTAAAAAATTAAAAGTGCCTATAATACTAATTTTTTTAAAGATTTTAAGGTGAAAAACTTACATTGGCAAAAAGATGACGTGTTAATGAAATCTTTAGTGTACACCACGTCAAAATGCTTAGTGTCAGGAGAGTAATACAGGTATATTGGGTCTCCGTAACCATTGCATATTTTTGTTTGAGGACCTTTGTTGGCTTCAAATATTACAAAGTCTCGTCTGCAAGGTTTTAATGACAAGTTATTTTATTTTCAGACTTGTGCCTAACACAAGTTGCATCGTTAATACTGGTAAGTATGAGGTGATTAATTTTTAAAGCAAATGCATAATATTATGTTCAGTAATGAAGGGAAGCGGAAATATTTAGAATAATATGTAGCATGATCAAGTAGGTTATGGACTCGGTTATTACTCGTATATTATTAATAGTGTTTTATCAAGCTTATGTTAGGCACAGTGTCAATAAAAATGAAACATTAGAAATTATTACCCAAGAAGTGGGTAGTCAATGCTTCATGTGAAAATTTTCTTACCTATAAAGATGGCTCATAGCCGATATTTCAATTAAACCACCCCACTCGGATGGGTTTGACATCTCTTTGAGATAATTTTCAAACGGACAAGTCAATGACTACAAAACAAAAGTATTTAGTTAACAAACTGCCTGAATCTCAAATATATTTGACAAATAAATGCAATATCCTACCCCTTCAAAGAGGTGCCTTTGAGTAGCCATGAACTGAACGCAGTCCAAGCGAACTCTGTGAAAGTATCGCTGCGTGTTATACATGTTCTCAGAGACAGCGCGAAAAAGGCAGCTCGAATCCCTAGCTGTATGTTTACGGAAAAATCCCATCTCGTCCAGCCACCTGTCCGGCTCCGAGGAACGCTTGTGTATCTTCCACGGCCCGCGACAGCGGATCGGGGAAGGCGACATTGTACACTGCTAACAATCTGGAGGTAAACAAAAACAAATGACGCTGCCGCTTCCATCAACATATCCGCCAAAAATTTCTAACAAACCGACCCATTTCACATCCAGATGTGAATAAAACTTAGTTAGATAACGGAGAGGGTATCCAAAAACCATATCGTAGCTATATCCTCTGGCGAATGCAAATGGTTGTTTTGCTGTCTACGATTTAACAACACGTGCAAACTTTAAAACTTACGTACGACGCTAAAATAACATAGAAACACTTACCGAAATAATATTTCCCAACTGTCAGCATCAGTGTTAAACTTTGTTGTTTGTGCAAAGTTGTATTTTACTAAAATCTAATGAAAATTGCACGTGCCAAAAGCAAACCGTCAAGAGCCGGCGGGAAGCAAATCAAAATTTACAAGACGACGGCATTTTTGCAACAATGTTACAAAACTAAGGGCGCATTCCAGTACAGCATTTGTCATCTCGCTTTAACTTGTTATGTCATTGTATCTTGCTATTTCCTCTGTTTGTTGTTGATGCTAAATATTATATTGTCTGTCTGAAACGAACTTTACTAAGCATAGACGGAATTTACGGACAAAGAGTAAGGAAATTAATAAAAAAAAATATATTTAAAAAGTTTTTATCTCGGGTTTCATTTATTCTTAATAAAATAAATTCATTCATGTAATTTCATTGCATTACCAAATGTTTTTTAAAAAAAAACTGACGTTCTATTAACAGGGTTGCCACCTACAAAAAACTGCTACATTTGAGGGTATTTGTTGGTTTATCAAGCATTGGGGATCATTACTGCCATTTTATAACGATAGGTGGCGCATCAACTCACTCTTTCTTTAGCATGACTGCTTCGCAAATGGAGGTAACTGCTTCCCAATCCGTCTCGCCCCGCAGCATGACCTCGACCAATGCCGGGCGCGAAAGGTCGCCGCTAAGACTTAAGGACTTCGATGGGTAAGGTTCAGTCCTTTCTCTACGTAAATGATAAAAACAATAAAAATAGTAGCCCACTGGTTTCTGCTAGGTCCAAGCTAATTGCAATCAGGGTTCCAGAGCCTCAAAGAAGAACACCTGAGGAGCCCCTCATATTAGACAGTTGGATCAAGGATTTCGATATCATTAAATTTATTCTTAAAACAGCTTTAATTGTTAGGAGTTTTTCTTTCAGGAGCCTTGACTAACTGTAGCTTGGAGCCTGGTTCCCGATGCTGATGAATTATAATAAGTCGAAGTCATATTTAGGATTTAAAACAAAAAAAAAAAAACGTTACGTTTTTAAATCTATATTTATAAAAAGCACCGTCTGTAAAACATACAAAATTCCGATAAAAATGGTTTATTGGCATCGACAGCGTTATTATAAAAATGGAAAAATGATTGATTATGGTTGTATACGACAATATAAAAATTATGACTGTTCACATCATTGCTTAGACAAACTATTGCTTATTTTTGATTCAGACTGAATACTTTTACCATAAAATGGTTGAGCAAGTATTATTGTTACAGTACTACATTCGATGATTCTTACCATATTTCTAAGTTAATACAATGAAAAAATACTATATCAACGCAGAAATAAAGTTAAAAATTAATTTAGACCCAAATGAGATTTGGTAACTACACTCCCTAATTTATTGACCAGAGCGTCACACACGCGCAGATGCATAATTCTCATGAGCACTTAAACATATCTCAACTTATAGGAAAACACAAGCACAGGATAAATTTGAAGTTATATAGCATATTATTTGGAGTGCAGTGTGTTCCCGACTTAAATAAATCAGTACTGGACATTCATACTTAATTATTCCCTTCAATATAAATTAAATTATAAAATGCTCGTAAAATACGCTTATTAAATATACATATTATACCGTTAAAAGTGACATAGAAAATTTGGTTCCTATAAACTAATGATAAGGACCAGTTTACAAAGTCCATTCTAAGTCTAATCGAACCTTGGTGTAGTTCTGTTATTTGATAAAAAATAAAGACTTGTTAAAACGGACAGCGCAAACGGCCTATGACTTATATCGAGTTTAAAATACGGGCGATACTAGCGAGATATAGTTGCGGGTGGTTATTAATGAGGATGTTCAGGCTGTTTTTTCCTGTTCAATGACGTCCTTGGTAGGCAGAGGGTTCTTCTCGCAAGTCTCAGTGTGCTTCAACTTGGTAGGGTCGAAGTTCTCAATGCCGTTCAAGAACTTGTTCTTCTCCTTCTCGGCTTCGATAGCTGTGAGTTAAATAATATCCATTAGTATATAATTTTGACAGGAGTTGACAAGAATGTATGTTCCTGGGACATAAAGGGAAAATTATGTCTGTATTACCGTATATCTTTTTAACTGCTTCTCTGCAGAACTATTAATAAAATTGGTAGGTAGGTAGAATCAATCCCTTCCCATCCCATTTCCTTTAATTTTAATAATCGATGTTCAAAAGTGACTCTTTGATGGTCTAATTGAAATAAATGATTTGACTTTGACCTTGACTTTGGTTTTGGGGAAATAATGTTTAGAGAAAGTACCTTCCTTAATTTAGTAAGATTTACTCTAGTCTCTATTAGAACACTAGTCTCGGGTACACCATTCTCCAGTAAAATACCATGGATACCTTAGTTTTCCCGTAAACGTTTGAGTTAGATTGGATGCAAAGATGCTAGGCGGCGTCATTCTCGCTTCACACGATCTTATTTCTATACTATCCATGGCCTTCTACAGCTCATTTTTCTTTAAACTAGAATATCTTTTGTTTTACTGTAAACAAAAGATATTCTAGTTTCTAACATAACATTCGCTAGTTATATTCACCTAACTACACTCGCTGGAAGAATCAATATTGTATGCAGGAATCGAACCTGCGTGGTTTCAAACTATTATTGTTTTTAAACCAATTGTTAGTCTCGCAACTGCCTGAAGTTCTGCTCTCTACATAGAGACGAAGAAAGCGTGTAAATAAAATATAGTCACGCAAAAGCAGCAGACAACTACAGACAGGCGAAACTATGAAAATACAATCAGCATAATAAAAAAGTTATTAGAATACTGCAGCAGGCAGGCCGGGATATGCCAAATAAACAAAATTTACAAAAAACATGCGGTAAAATATAAAGCAGCAAAAATAAACCTTCAATAGGCGGTAAGGGGTTCTTTTCTTCCGTCGTCGTATGCTTCATCTGTGTCTTGTCGAAGTGTTCAACGCCATCCAACAGATTCTGGTGCTGTTTCTCCGCGGCAACAACTGATGCAAAGCAAATCGTGCAAGGCAAAACATAATAAATAAAATAAAAGCATTATGTGTGTTTCATAAACATAACGTATAAAACAATCATTCGTAGAAAGAAAACATTTACATGCTAATTGGCTCAGACACGATATGGAGTGCTCGGAATAAAAAGCGTGTCAGACCGTAAGTGGTCACAAAAACATCGATAAGCTAATGACAATGAGTCTTCGACATGTTTAGTCATTAAAACTGGGATTCATAAGGATCTCGGCCTAGTACATTGCCACATTTGTCACTCGTAAGCGCGCATAAGATTTTAACATAAATAAAAATTTTTGCTTTACAATATTATTGCACATATACATGCGTAATTATATGGGTGCTGGTGCTGATTAAGGAAACTTTCAAAAAACATACCATCTTTGTCAGGAAGTGGGTTCTTTTCCTGCGTTTCTGTGTGCTTCAACCTGGTAGCATCAAACTTTTCGATGCCATCGAACAGGGACTTTTGAGTTTTTTCGGTGGCAACATCTGGAAACCATAGACAAATGGTGTCAAAAAATATTCGAAATTTGAATTATTTGGCGCACTCTCACAACGGCTAGAAAAACATGCGCGTTATTATTTTAGTAAAACGTAGGTAGTTAGAATTACAACAATAACTGCAAAATGAGTCGTCAAATACATATTAGCTTCGTCCCCTGGTTTAGTTCCCCAGTTAAAATTAGAAGGAATGCGATGAGCAAAAGCAGCCACGTCTCACAAGCGTATTGCGGCTCGCTATTATATTAGTGGCGCGGCATTCCACCCAGTGATATACCTAGTGCGTTTGGTAGCACGATTTTTTCCACCGTCTCCGTTTTCCTGAGGGAGGATGTCTGAAATTGTTCTACGCCTTGAAGTAGCGCGTTGTGTTGCTTTTCTTGCGCTACGTCTGTTGTGAAATTGAAATTTCTTTGTTACTCTGTTATCGACTACATGGAATGTTTGTTTTCAATCAGAGCGTCAATATGTGCCGGCTTTGAGATAAGTTCTTAGTGTTTTTATTATGGATTTTGGATAAGGTGAATTATTAAACGATGTCGATTAATCGATTCTTTGCTTTATCGCGACCAATAATCTCAATGTCGTCGTGACATAAAATGGTGTGTTTATTTTTTGTCATTTCTTACCGTTGTTGGTAATGCATCGGGCTAACAACCTTTAAATTATAGTTTATTGAAAAGGAAGGAAGGAGTTTGTATTCCTGATTGATAAGTGCTCTCGCCAAATACGTGTTTGCAAGGGTGAGCGTAATTCCCCACTGTTATGCCCAATCATCTAGATTGCATTGTGTTTTGACAATCAAGTAGGGTCATTTCGCCTGTTCGCGTCCATTTAGTGCTGTTGGCAAGTTTGAAGGAGAAAATAAAATTGTCCCAGCACTAGTTTCAATGAAAACATTTATGTAATGCGTTCATTATATAGTCAATTTTAAGATCAACTTTCAGTTTTGTTCAAAACTTCTTGTGTTTTTTTTTTAAATAGACAAATTTCAAAATTAGGCTTTTTACCCACTTTGCGTCCACAAAATCCAAGTTGCGTCCACCCGCGGACCATTTGGCGTCCACCAGTTTAGAGAAGGAATATAGGGGTGATATTGTTAAAACAATTTAAAGAAAGATTGGATTTTAACAATTTCTTTGTTTAAGATTAAATTTATTAAAAATTAACATAATTATCATTACAAAAATAAAATGATAATACGCGCTGGTTCTGGTCCTACTTTCTTTACTCCATCTGGTCTGCGCCCACTGATTTTGTCCAATATTGTGGTCTTGGGAGGCATAATCTTTGCATATTTGTCTTATCGATTTTTTCTTCTCACGAATGTCACATAACGCTTTCTTTAAATCTTCTTCTGTATAGGTTTTCTTTTCCTTCTTCTTTCTTATCTCCGAAGAACTCATCTTAAATAGGAAAAAATTAAGAATTATTTTACGCATTTCATTGCACTAGTAAAAATTGAATTTTAAACTCATAGTCCTAATCAAATAGTCCTAATCAAAACTGTACTATACATTTTAAATTTTATAAAAAAATATAAATAAAATATATTTATGCAATTATTTCTATTTAATGAAAAAATGGACGCAATTTGCTATAATATTATGCCCTGTAGGTATAGTTTGCGTCCACGTGTAATCAATAGTGTGTATCTTTTACTACAATCATAATAATGTGGACGCAAATTGGTAATTACAATTGCATACTATAAATGTTAAAATAAACAAAAACCCAATTTCTCTTTCATATTTCAACCACATAAAAATAAACAACTAAAGAAAACATAAATAGACGAGTTCGCGTCCACTGCGGGCGCAAAGTGCACGTTTTATAAATTCGGTGTTGTAATTCGCGTCCACCTTATTTTAACTGTTAACTATAAAAAAAACAAGCAAATTCATAATTCATATTATTCGTTTTTACATTATTAATGTCTAGAAACAGCTATGTTTCCTAAAATTCACATAAAACAATAAAATACTTACCGTTAAACGCGCCGCTGCACACTATTTTTTTATCTACATCCCGCGCGTTCGCACTCTGCTGTTGAACAACCCTGACTAAATATTTTTTTTATACAGGATTAGCGGGGCAGGCGGAACTTTTGTCTATTTGTGTGTGTCTCTTTATATGTTGAGGTATTGGCGCTTATGTCTTTCCATTTCATTTTTGTGTGGGTATACTTATTTTCGAGCTTTTTTAAAGAGAGATCCGTAAAATGGACGCGAACCGGGCGATGGACGCGAAAGGGCGAACTTACCCTATGTCGTATAACTTCGGGATAAATTTAAATTCGTTTTTTTTAGCATTACTCCTGTATTGTGGATGCGTTAACAAACATTTAAACTCACATTCTCGTACACAAACACTCTGTCCCGAAATACCTACTTGTAGGTAGATCATACAAAAAATATTGTATCCGTGCGGGGTTCGAACACGCAACACGGGGCGCAATAGTCAATTTGTTCAGCCATTGCCTATCTGTGTCGTGAAACTTAGTAATCCAGTGATATAAAACAAATTTTCAGCGCCTTATACGAGTAATTAACTGCTAACATCTATAAATTATTGTGCATAACAAATTAGTTGGCTTCAAAACTAGATAAGCCTAAGTTGCTAAAAGCCTAAGTTGCTGTTATTAACTTTGCTAATTCAATTAAGAACTTCGATTCTGAACGATACAAGTAGCTACCTACTTCCACAGTTAATTCTAGATCAATAGATTTAGGTTGGCTTAATTGTCAATTAATGGCAGATAATGCGTAGGACTAGAATTTATTAACTGTAACTTCTTAAAGAATTTATTTACATTCAGTTTATCGGAACTAAATTAATTATTTTGTTGTCTGGCATGATGTATGATGATCTACTTTCAGAGGAACCGAAAATTCTAAAATTCTCACCGTTTTTGTTTGTTTTGCCAACAGAGCGACAGTCTATCCCCTGTCAAAATATAAAGAAATTCGATCTTTCAGATCGAAATTTATCTTACACAACAATATTGATGCTGCTTAATGAGAACTTGGTATATAAATACTAAGAAAGAAGCACATTCATTACTTCATTTCCCCAAAAGATTGCTGTTTTCCCCACAACAAGATAGACAAGACCACAGAAAGAACGGCTGTCGCTGGAACTGGCGCTGTTCCGTTTTGTGTGTATATGACGCATGTTTTCCTCTAAATTGTTATTATTTCTGTGTAGCACATTTTTCTTTATGCGTCACGTTTGGGGTGCTAAGACAGGAAACCTCCACGTGCGCCCGTGGACTGGAGTTCCCCTTCAGATACGTCCGGGGGGAAGACCAGTTTTTCGGGCCGGTGCACCCTGGGATGCGGGCAAAAACTCTTTTAGGCACTGTGTGCCTAAGGGGTCTCTTTGCTCGTATGCGAATAGCCTGTCGGGTGGATGCTCCAACGCGTGTCCCTCTGAACAGCAGAGGGCACAGCGGCGGAGCGGGCTTGCGGACGGTGAGTAATGGGTAAGCTCGCCGTCCGACCAAGGACCAAGCCCGGGTCGGTGGCGCGTCGTGTTTCACGCGTCACCAACGGGGCCCCTTACGGGGCCAAATGCCTGCTGGGGTCGCGGCTTTTTTCTTAATCCAGGATACCGCGGCCCCGGAACGTAAAGGGCATCCGAAGAAACACGGGTGGATTTTAGTCAGTAAGAGTCTGACAGTCCCTTCCGCCCCGCCCAGGGCGGGAGGACTCATTTGATGATTTTGCCACCCTAAAAAAAAAAAAAAATGCGTCACGTTTGTTACAAATGTTTTTTCTTCGACTACAATTATTTCCTCGTCTCCCAACATTTCCTGAACATACCTTCTGCGGAGGGCAGTACGATTTTCTCGTTAGTGTCCACGTCACGCAGACAGCTCTGGTTGAAGCCTTCAAGCTGGCTCTTGAGGTCCACGGCTACCTTGGGCAGGTCCTTGAGGGAGGGGGCATCTACTGAACAGGCCATTTTAGATTGATATCTGAAATTAAGAGAAAATGGGAATCAGTTATGGTCAAAAAGATTTAAGATACTCGCACTAGACGCTATCGGAAGAAATTAGAAAGAAAAACTGTTTAAGTTATACCATATAGTAAATTCTTTAGACATTAAATCGCCAATAACCATTTGGTTATTGCATAATGAATATGACGATGATCCGTCTATTATAACTTGAGTATGCAGATGAACAGATGATGTACGAAATAAGTACTTATTTCGTACGAGAAAATGATCCAAATACCATGTTGTAGGCCACATAAAACTTTAGGATAATCTGACAAGAGAAAGTTATTGCACAGAATATGATATGATCAGTGGTTTATCGGCTGTTATGGGGTCATCGGCCTCTCATGTGACGACTGCCTACACCTATACGTGGATGATTGCCTGTGTGTGTGTGTGTGTGATAAAACGCGAGTTTTCGAAAAAATTAAAAGTAGTAACCTAATTTATTGATAAGTATTGATTTTTGTATATCTATTTAAGTGTTTTTTATTTGCCATTTGTGGGTGCCATTATGGAAATGTTACTCAAATTTTTAACAGTTTCAACTATTTCATTAATGCTTGGATGACAGAAAAATACATTGAAAATATTTCGTGTCACAGTCACGTCATACAACTGTAAAAGTTGTAATTTAAATAATTACCGAGTTTATTTCACTTAGTGACGTGAAGTAACCCAATTTCTCAAATAAAACAAATATGTTCTATCTGTCTGTTTCTTTAAACTGAGCGATTACTCTATTTCCTTTGTTGAAGCTCTAGTCTTGCTACATGTAAGATAAAGTGCTTAAGAAAAAACCTCATTTCATCATCATCTTCCTGCCCTTATCCCATTTAACTTGGGGTCGGTGCAACACGTTTACGGTCACGCAAAAAAAAACCTCATTTAAATGACATAAAAGAATGTTTAAAAGTACCTTGTAATGGACGTGGGTGCACCGCTTTCACTTATCGCTAGTAAACTAAATGGGTAGACGTAGACGATGAAACATCGTATTAGTGGAGTAGCTAGCACAGTCGCCATGATTGTTTACAACAAACAATCGATAAAGACGGTAATGGTGGACGTGTAAGACATTCCTATTGACGCTTACATAGTTCACGATTGTTTGGGTTCATTTTGGCAGTGGTTTTCGTAGTGTAGATCTATTTTTTGTTGCGACTTAACATCCCAATCAACGACGTAGCCAGGAATGTATTAAAGGAGATAGATTATATGATTTTGATCGATGTTTTTATAACACAATCGGCCTTATTACAAAAACTAAATAAACCTTGTTTTAAACCTGGTCTATCAAGTCCAGGCTTATCTGCAAAGCCATGGTTTAAATTTGTCCGTATTACAAAACTAAGATAAAACGTCAACTTTAGTACCGCCATTTGAACGATTGTCTATACAATTAAATCCACAATGAGTAATAACAATTAAATCTACCTTGTTTCAATCCATTTTGGGTGAAAATAACACAAAAACTACAACACAATGAAAAATTTGCTATGAGAAACTTTGACATACCTTTGACAGCTACTACTGTTAGACCATGGTTTATCGCAAAACCACGATTTGTAATAATCTTTGTTTAAACCGTAGTTTTACAAGATTAAACCTGGGTTTTTAGATAAACCCCTTTTTGTAATAAGGCGGATTGAGTTTAAATGCATAGCAGGAATGTGGAATTAAAAAATATATAATCAGAAGTCGCAAGCTATGAAGCTCATTGGGATTACAACCCGCGAACAAATACATTAAACTATATCAAACGACCGCTCTTCTAAGGGGAGCAATCCTATTTTCTTTTAAAAGCTCATAAGTTTGTGACAAAATACTGACCAAAATAAGTATAGAAATTTAATTTTTAAACCACAGCCGCCACTACATAATGCGGTCGTACAGCAACACATTAACAAAATCCAATCATGTCCATCTCATTGCACTTATCATTAGTTCATGAGCAAGCCGCAATCCGTCACGGTTTCCGCGACCTCTTCAATTACAAATCGCTTGTCGAGCGGAGAGTGAACTAACGGCAGTTTAGCCAGCATAATATGCGTACCACGGCCATTGTTGCTAAGTAACTGTTTATATCTTCGCCCACATGTAAGCTAAGAAGCAAACAAACACTACAGAAAGGTGATCCAGTTTTTTTCTTTGAATTTTCTGAAGAATTCTTGTCGCAATAAATATTTGTACTTTATTGACGATGCTCGAAATTTGTGGACCCTGTTACTGATGAATGAGTTTGTAACGCCTACCAAAGAGGATTGGACCTTGGCATGACAAAAGATGTCACCAGGAAGATTCGATTACTCAGGGGCGACCTCTTTTATAGCAGACTTCCGTTCAATTTAAATTTCGAACTCTCTAGCAGCATTCAGTACGAATACAGATAATTAAAAATTGCCTCTGGTATTTTTTTTTTCACCAGCCTTTATTCCCGATGACTATGAGCGATGCATGGCCGCCGCCATAGCTAACGCTCGTTGCATATTAAAACACGGGGTCATTGTTGCCGGCAACTCGGCATGTATACTAAACCAGAATACATCCTGTGGCCAGGGAAACAATCTTTTGTTTTCAATAGGATGTTTGTTCAGGGTTGATATCATAGGGGCGCCGGGCGTTGGACGACAGTGTTATTATGATTTTGACAGTCATAAGATTTTTTTTAGAGGGCGCCTATACGGGCAATTTTCTTTGAAGAATTATAGGTTTTTAGTGGAAGCGGAGCCAAAAAATTCGTATCTAGTACATTTTTGAGTAATTAAACTACAACTACAAGCGGTTTGTACTACAGAAGAACAAAATCCAGCCATTATGTACTTTTTAACACGTACGTGTTAAAAGAAAGAACAATGGGATTTATTGTAAAACATCTCATATGTTTCACAATAAATCTTTCGACATCTAGGTAACATTAGGTATACTCAGTACCTGTTTCTACAACATTCAAACAGGGTAAATCAGTGAATAAAAATATTTTCGAACAAAACTAATAATAAAGTTGGTAGCTAAATATAAATCAAGGATAAAGTCTATTGTATACACGAGCCCTCTGATAGAACGCTCCAGAAATGTCATTACATAATGAAATTATACTATCGACCATAGTTAGCACTATTCATTGATATTGTTGATTGACATAATTCCAACCAGTTTTAGATGTCTAGCGATGGAAGGTAAGGTCATTGGCCTGTTTGTTTTACGATTTAATTAATTAATTATTGTGAATAAGTCATTAAGTTAGTATATACGAGATTAAATGGTCCATTACTGGTTGCATTATTATTTGTACAGCCTTAACTATACCTAGTCTTTTGTACAGTCATATTTTCGACCTACTTTAGGGGATTACTAAGCGTTAAGTTCATGGCAGAGACTCGCTATGAGCTATTGTTTATAAAATCCATCCAACTATTTTATGAAGTAGACCTCAATAAAATAATCTATGACAAATTAATATAACGCAAAGTACTTTACGTGACGTGCAATAATTCACCGAGTTGTTATTTAGTTATATTCCCAGAAAAAATACGAAAAGAGTTTAAAATATTCTAATTAACATGGGGCCTAAAACGTTGCCTTGCGGCAAACCATGCCAGCAGTAGGTGGTTAGCAGTAAACTGATTATTATAATTATTTTATAACGCCATAAAAACGAAGGAAGACATCTCTTTTAAAAATTCTTATTCATTAAAACTCACAGAAAAATAATTGTCTATGATTATTATGACGCTCGTTTTTTTAAATGGCTTGAAATTGCGGTATAAAACGATTAAAAGAGTTCTTGGGAGATAATGTTAGTGATATTTCGTCACAAGACGGTGGGTACCTGCAGGCCGGTTTTACCTGTGTGTATTGATAAATACAAAACCTGTGGAACATGTTGTTGATAACACCGCGATTCGCGAACGATGGAGGAATTTGCGGATCTTAAGGGCTTACAAGTGAACTAACTAAAATCTCTGGTCATCTTATTAGCTAGACATAGCATTAGCGTCGGACGTCGCAGGACGATCTCCGGCCACCGTAGGCGCGGGCATGCGGGCAGCGAGTAATGGGCGACTCACTGTCCGACCATGGACCATGCCCGGGTCGACGGCGCGTTGTGTTCCACGCGCGCCTCAAAGAGTGTCAGCATAGTGACGGGGCCTGTAGAGGGCCAAAGCCTGCTGGGGTCGCGGGACCAAGGGATTACCGTGACCCTAGTACGTAAAGGGCTATTGAAGGACACCGTGGATTTTAGTCAGTACAAGTCTGACAGTCCCTCCCGCCCTGCCCTGGGTGGGAGGACTCATTTGATGATTTTACCACGATAAAAAAAAAAAAAAAAAAAAAAAAAGACATAGCATTAAATCAAATCCATGTTTGTGTTTAGTCATCGTATGTTTCAATTCATTAATAAATCGAATGGTAGCGAGTGTCTAGGGCGTGGACGAATCATTAAAAATTCCGATAGCAACCGTTGTGACTCTTCTGAATGCACCGACATGATAATATTTAGTACACTTTGATGGATAAACGGATATTTCAATAGCAAACAATTCCTAAAAATATTTTGTTTATTTAATATACAAAGAAGGTCGCACTCGCTTCCTTTAGAACTTTTTAGTTGTAAAAATTATCGACAGAATCTCATCTGCCTAACTTCAAAGTAAAAGGATAACGAACGTACAAGAAAAAGGTCGGAAAAGTTTCTAATGTTCCCAAAGAAATCCTTTTTGTTTTGTTTCGGATTTTTTGCGAAGACGAGGGTGAAGACAAACAATATGTTAGCACTAAAGAAACAATAAACTGCCATTACAGCCAAGATGTTCAAACAACACGATGTTTACATGAGACCTTCTTTAAGAAATACTTGGAGCGTGCCTGTGTAGGAGGACTTCGCGTTATAATAACGTCAGACTAAACGGATCATTCAATTTTATGAGCTTTAAAAGTTTTATGATACTGTTTAGTATTTCTAAAGTATGATAATGTTGTTGTTATTTTGGTGATGAGAATAATTGACGATGAATAACAGCAAATAATGCTGGAAAAGCAAATTTTGGCACATAGCCGTGTTAATGGTGCAGTAGGAAGCATGTCAAAAGACATTTGGCACTTTGGTTTGGCACTAAGCACCATGTGGCGAAAATTGGAAGGGCACAAGTTGGCATGAAACAAATCTGGAAGAGTGCAAAGCTCCAAAATAAGATGATGTAACCAAAGTTACCCACATTTCCTTATAAGTATTGGAACTTAGGCGTGTATTCTTCTGTGTACAGCTATTTACTAAGTATTATGAACCACCCACTGGTACCTGAGTTCTAAATAAGGATTCTTTCAGTAATAAACTTCCATATTAATTCTATTTCTGTGACGGCAAGCTTTAGTAATGTTTCTACAAAGTTTCGAGACTCATTGCGTCCTCCTTATTTCGTGTTAAAAACTTCATTACTTAATACTCCGTACAAGTAAAGAGAATTAAATGTCAGCTCCTTAAATAAATGTAAAGTAAAGTGAAGTTATCGAACAATTTAAATTACACTGCAATATTTATCAATTGGCCTCAATAACTCAGTCCTTGTTTATCCATGGCAGTCAGGTTTTTCAAGGTTTAAACCGATAACTGGGCGCAGAATCATCGGATGCACCAGTCACCAATACAGTAGAATAGTAAAGGAAGCTGAACAGGACAATGGAAAATTTAGATGGAATATTTTTAACAGATGTGCTTATTCAGTAAATTATATAAAAATATGAACAAACTGAAGATATTCATGACAAACATTGATTTCGGCTTTTTGACTGTCCATTTTCCCTATAATACAACACAGGAGCTACCTACTCTACTAGAAGACTCAGTTTTATCATTTATGGAAATCTTGATTGACATTTTTGGTAAATTTATCTTTATCTTTACCTAACCCAACCCTACAAATACCGCACCTGCCATTAACACCGAATGAAACTGATAGCACTTACTAGAAACATTTGATAACCCAGTTAAAAACTCAATATAAAAGGGACCCTTTCATTAAGTAATTAGTGAAGGTCTCTCCCTCTTTACAATTTTGTGTTTAAAATTGACCTTACCCATAGGGATGTGGACCCCCAAAACATTACAGGAGTCCGTTATTTATCGTTGATTTTAAAACTTAAGTTTTAGTAGTATTTCACATAAGTATCCGATTTCTACTTCTCTGTCTATTATGTCCCTATAGTCTGTTCTACATAATGTCTATTATTTATTTTATTTTTTAACTTGTAACAAATATGCAGGCCCAATGTGGATTGGTAATGTTGGTAGTAGATGTCTTATGTCTTTGTTTTTTTGGCTCTACTACAAGGCAGTTTTTTTAGCTGTTTCGTGGTATTAAATCAGTGTTCCACAGGAGGTAACATATATACGTCCCGCACATATCTCTTTACAGTGCCGTACCGCACGCGTATTGCACTGCTAATCAGAGCATGCTGTTTCTAATTAAACTGTGAAAACTGCCGCTCAACATTTTGCAGAATAGGTACTCTGTTAGTTCTAGAAAAACAACATGAAAATTAAAATTTGATATGGTTACTTTCTTTTTAGGGGTCACCTCTTGTAATAAATTCACGTGGATTAATTAAGGTGGAGGGAGGGTATTTACATTAACTTAGTATAATTAGATTTTAGCACGAAATCAATAATTTATCGGCAAAAATTACTCATGTACCCGAAAACTAAGATGAGGTCATTATAGTCACGCCACCTTGGATACGACTTTATGTCCAACGTTGATAAAGTATGTGGATGCGTCATAATTGATTCATGCTCCTTGACTACTTTAACCATTTAGAAATACTCACATTTCTCTCTCGTATCGGGAAAGGATGTGAGTCATGTCATGGCCGTGCCTAACGACAAAGACTGAGAAAAAAAAAACAATGGGCCTTAAAAAGATATCCCCATACGTTGCTGCAACAATGGTCGTCACATACAATCTAATATGACTGACTCTGACCATCTGTCTTGTATCGTCGAAATAAAATCAGTGTTCTATTGTATCTTAAGATTAACTCAACTTAACGGTGCGTAGCATGTCATGGCGCCTTTCCAAAACCTTATAAGGTATGGAACCTGCAAGAACGGGTAGGTACGTTAAACAACTCGTAATTCTTGGCGCCATAAAAAAACACGCATGCGCGCCATATGGTCAGAATTTTCAAAATGTCAGCCGAAATGTTTTGTTTTTAATCGCTGGTAATCTAAAAAAAAATTAAGATGTGTTAATAAGATTGCGTTCTTGTTTCGGGGCTCCGTTTCTCATAACTACAATGATATTTTACATCTGTGCTGTATTATAAATTCGTTTCATTTTATGTAACTAACAACGATGGCGTCGTCTATTTTGAAATAGGTTTAATTGATGTTCTTGATGATGAAGTCTCATGCACTCATTGTTATGCAAAACTAAGAATTGATTGAGTAACACTGTAGCAACAGCATTTTCGCCAACATTTGGGGAATCAATACCGGCTTAATGGCAACGTCTGCCGTATTTTGGTGGGGGAGCGTACAGTGAACCGAGTGAGTCATGCGATGCACGTCTGCGAGCCGACACCGTAGAAAGTTTAAAGTTATTAAAATTTCACCGTAAGCAGATCGCTGGCCCCGACACGTACCGTTTTTGCTGATTTACTACTGCTACTTACAATGTTTTGCAATTCTGGTATAATTGGTAAACATCTTAAACAGCACCAGGCTGTAATTAAGTGTATGAGAAACTATGATTAAGTTGTATTCTCCAATTAAAATAAACGATAGCCGTGAAGAAAGAAATGGCTTCCGTGGAAACGAAGTCTTAGATAATTCTAATAGCAACCGCATTTTATTTCTACATAAGGAAACGCAAGAAACTTCTTCCTTGAGGAAACCTTCGAAGACTTACAAGTGAATGCGTCTCGGATGGAAACTAAATCGTCTTGTTTCCCTTTTACTTGGACAGGAAAAGATGGATGCTCCGTCGAGACTAATTAGTAACGACTTGCACACGAGAATACAAATGAAGGAACGGAATTAACATTGTTGATTAGATTTGAATTTGCTTGTCTTTAACGCCAGTGTTGAAACAACGGTTTGTAACAGTCGTAGAACTTGCACAATAAGGAAACAGTAGTCAAAGACAAATACTATTATTCGGTAACTAAATTCGTAGTAGGGACTAAAATAACTATCGGAATTGTTCATGCATCATTAAAATTGCACTAACAACGCACGATGGAACTTATTGTTGGAACTCTCCAGTTTATTCTATTTAAGAAACAAGCGTAGGCGATACGCAGCTCCAATGAAACAGAAGATAGTATTATAGATAAACCCGCGTCTCTGATTCAGCTTTCAATCCAATACATGAACATCAAAGCAATCGATAAACAGTTGTCAAATAAGGACTATCTTGATTCTAAGATATGCAACAAATGTGAAGCCGTGGGTCGACCTTGCCTCTATTAATACAACGACTTACTTCACGATCCAAGAGTCGTGACATCTGCAGTGCATAGCTGCTAACCTTGGGGCTAGGACGTCCATACATGGTGCAGTCGTCACTTTCCATCTAAGGTCGTAAATTATATGGGAATCAGGTCGACTGAATTCTGTGATTAGATACGGCGGAGCTGAGAAATGTTTTGTTTTTTATTGTCACGTTCTGACTTTTACATTGCTAAAGGTTTATATAAACGTATGTTGTTATCTCCACGACTGGCCTCGTTAATCCTTTCAGTAATATTCATTGTTCGTAGGCTACGGTCATACGCTGGTTTACGCATTTTCATTCAAATAGAACTTAGCAGAGCAAATAAGCCCATCTATTACCTTGTCTTTATTTACCCTCGCCTCTACAAATATGAATTGGTCTCGAGTTTCAGTCTGGCGAATGTCTGTCGCTAGTTTCCAGAGCGCTGCCATCATTGCTATTTTTTTACGCAATGTGGACTTGGTTTGTGTAAATAGAAATACTGACAGGTAAAAAGTGGCCGATGTTTTGATCAAACAGAAAATCAATTTTGAAGCCAATTTTGCTGGCGTTTTATATTGCTGGCTGGATATAAGTAAGCAGTAGCCTAAGTGAAATATTGACTAGGTGCGACAAAATGTCGAGTCGTTGATGCAGTGTTTGTAAGGCCTCATTTAGACAAGGCGAGAACTTGCATGCAATTTTGACTACATTGCGGTATTTGTTTAACCAACTGAAGTTTTTGCCCCTCCATAGTCCGGAGTGTAACGCTGCTTGCATGCAATTTCTTGCATAGTCTAAATGAGGCCTAAGATTTATAAACAGTCCCGTGCGAAAGATTTAATGCATCGCATAAAATATGACTAGCAGGTGCTCAAAGGTGGGCGCTTCATGAATAACGACCACTTTATCACCTAATCAAACCATTTCCTGAACAAAATACATCCAAAATATTTAGTGGACGTTGAAAATGGATTGTAAGATGCTATGTTCATAGGGCTGGGGAATATTGTCATATAGAAAAACCACTCATGGCAGGTGTCTTTGTAATGGCAAGGCTGTAATTCAGTTACAACTGAAATTCTCCCAAAATAAATTCATAACGAAACCTCGTTATGAATTTATTTTGGGAGAATTCCATTCAACTAACCAGTTGCACCATGGAAATTTTTCCGTATGCCCCATAGTTTAATTTAGGAGGTCGAAGATCAACCTTACAAGCTGTTTATTAGGCCCATAAACGTTTTCCTCAAAATTCTCAGTCATAAAAATATCGGTAACAAAACACTCGTAACTTGTTGTGAGTTTGACTTTATCTATATTTCTACGTATTTTGTATCCTTTATCAGGGCAATCTTTATTTAATGTCAATATCCGTTTATCAAGTCCAGAATGGTCTTTACCAAAGAAAACACGAACCTATTTCGACAGTTTATCAAAATGATTAATGCAGTTCCGATAATTACACAAAGGGCAAAACAACAAACATTGTTGATTACTAATTATCAACATACAAATTATTATTACAACTTTATGTTTCTGTACAATAACAATGCAGAAAGGATTGCTCAGGTGAACAGCTGCGTACCATATGACCTAACGACACAATACTTTGATGATCTTGTCAGGTCAACCATAGAGGTTGCACAGATCAAACGGAATTCATTCGGTTAGCTGGAAATCCTTACACATGACTTGACAGAAGCTGATCATGCATTGAGATTTCTTAATCAAGTCAGTGCCCACTGACTTGATTGAGAAATCTCTACAAATTACACCAGAGAAGCAGAGAAAATCATCCGATAAACAATGCAGGTATTTCACCTAGCCAAAAACTAGTCATTACACATAAACAAAATTCGTGTCTTTCCATAAATATCGTTCCAGATGTGCGTCAGTTGGCACTGTTTTCATGCAAATCTGTTGGGAAAGGTTAAAACTAAACATTTTACGGCACGCACCCAAAGCCGTAAAGCAGTAAATTGGTGTACTGGTGCCGCTGCCACACTTACGGGCATCAGACACCCTTTAAAGGGTAAAATGTTCAAAGGGAGCGTCATCAAGCGTGTTGGGTTATTCTGGACTTTTATCTAAATGGTTCGTGGTGTGATCTTTGACGGGATGTTTAGAATTTTGAGCGGAAAATAACATTATTTTATGCTTCAATAATGCTATTGTAATCATCGTATTACATACAGCTAAGCTGTTAGTTATTTTAATTGTGATTTATGTTAAAAAAAAACTTCAACCTTTCCTCAATAATTCAGGAAAGGTTACAATTATTCAATAACGTTAACAATTATTGTATAACTTGGGCATGACAAAAAAACATTATCTTTTTGCTATTCATTATTTGAATTTGCTATTCATTATTTGAATTGTTTAAATATTTACAACTACATTGTTAGGTTAGTAAATTAACTTGGTACACCGACAACAAATGTATCGTACATTACTATCTTGAAAAGTAATTAAATTAATGCTTTTCAAGTCCATGATTAGGGTTCAGAACCGGGAAATCCCGGTCTCGAAAGTACCGGGAATTCCCGGTTCTTTTGTCAGTAAAATGGAACCGGGAAATCAAATTTGATTCCCGGTTCTTTCAGTACTTTCGGGAATTTTATTATTATTACGCGATTCACACTAGTTCACACTACTATTTACTTATTTACGCTTACTTTACTTTTCCACACTTTCTACTATTCAAACATTCAAAACTAACGTGAACAATTCAGCGTTAAAAGAAATAACGCGCGAAATTAATGGTGCGCTCGCTACGCTATAACCAATAACTACCTACACTCGCTCGCTGTTGCTAGGATGGGAAGGCTAAGTCGCACCAAATCCTCAACAACTCCTGTATCTCAAGCTGAACCCCCACCAATACAAACCTCCCAAGGTGAACAGGCGAGATAACGTGAATTTGACTCTGATGTGCTTGAAGTTCAAAACATTGCTTTGACAAAAGGCGATGAGTTAAATGCTGAGCTTGCAAAAGCTGTTAGTGAAAAACGCGTTAGATCTTCTGCTCATGAAGATCTCTTTACGAATGTTAGGATTAAAATGGCTCTCTTTGAGAATGGAGGAGATCGTGGGCGTTACTTGTCTCAGGCATATGACCATCTATTAACGATTCCGCCAACCAGTGTTGAGCCAGAAAGAGTTTTCTCTTCGGCTGGTTTGCTATGCAACAAAATAAGATCTCGTTTGAGTGACAAAAGTCTAGATGCACTGTTGTTTTTAAGATCCTATTAAAGAGAAGAGCGAGCTAAAAGCTCTTAAAAATCTAAACTTTAAAATACTCGGAAGGAGATAAACCGCCTTATTACAAAAAGGGGTTTAACTAAAAACCCAGGTTTAATCTTGTAAAACTACGGTTTAAACAAAGATTATTACAAATCATGGTTTTGCGATAAACCATGGTTTAACAGTAGTAGCTGTCAAAGGCATGTCAAAGTTTCTTATAGCAAATTTTTCATTGTGTTGTAGTTTTTGTGTTATTTTCACCCAAAATGGATTGAAACAAGGTAGATTTAATTGTTATTACTCATTGTGGATTTAATTGTATAGACAATCGTTCAAATGGCGGTACTAAAGTCGACGTTTTATCTTAGTTTTGTAATACGGACAAATTTAAACCATGGCTCTGAAGATAAGCCTGGACTTGATAGACCAGGTTTAAACTAAGGTTTATTTAGTTTTTGTAATAAGGCCGATTATGTTTAAATATTTTTTGTTAAAAAAGTTTAATTTTGTTTTCTTTGAAAAATGTTTAAGATATTTCTAAATATTTAAGGAATCTAAGGTGACTGCCTAATTTTTACCATTTTATTGATAGTAAACACTTACTTAAGAACCTAACAATAACACTGTGATCGCTTATAGTCTGATTTAAATATATATGATTACTTACTACTAGGTATGAGAATAGAAAATAGTTTAATTTTGTTGCCTTTGAAAAATGTTTAAGATAATTCTAAATATTTAAGGGATCTAAGATGACTGCCTAATTTTTATCATTTTATTGACAGTAAATAATTACTTAATAACCTAACAATAACACTGTCTGTGATTGACTTTAGTCTGATTTATATAGGTATAATTACTTACTACTAGGTGTGAGAATAAAAAATAGTTTAATTTTGTTTTCTTTAAGAACGTTTAAGATAATTTTAATGTTAAGGAATCTAAGATGACTGCCATATTTTAACTCTTTTTGCCAGTAAATACTTACGTAAGTACCTAACAATAACACTGCGATTGATTATACTCTGATTTATTTATAATTACCTACTACTAAGTATGAGAATAGGGAATAGAAGAAAAAAAATCGAATTAAAATTACTTGAATACTAAATTTTAGTTTACTTTTGAAGCATATCACTTGTTTTCTACAACAATAACTAGCAAGAACCGAAAATACCGAAAGAACCGGGAAATCCCGGTTCCGTTATACAAAAGTACCGAAATTCCCGGTTCTCAAAAAGAATACCGGTTCCGAAAACACTATCCATGATATTGGTTATTGATAAAACATAAAGATATTTACATTTTATGACGACTTTTTGATCTTAGATGTATATTCTAAATTCCATGAATAGGTGACCGATTTTGACAATAAATCGTTTGAATCCGTCAAAATAACAAAAATCAAGGTC
Organism: Agrotis puta; assembly: GCA_943136025.2. Classification (NCBI taxonomy): domain Eukaryota; kingdom Metazoa; phylum Arthropoda; class Insecta; order Lepidoptera; family Noctuidae; genus Agrotis; species Agrotis puta. The sequence goes on from OW964177.2 coordinate 844,159, forward strand.
GTTACCATGGATATGTATGTTTACGGGAATGTAGACTTAATTGTATTTTAATGTCTGTAAGAGAATAAGCTTATGGTGGGTCATGATTCAACTTTGTCGATTGTACATTAGAATCTAGAGCGAAAAATTAAAGATTCTTCGAAAATAGGAAGATCATGGAATGTTCGAAAGCGTTCCATAATGCCTGTCTATATGGATTTTAGAATGTTTGGTGAAAGAAAGATGATGGAGTACAGTTCTTTGGCAAAAATATTCGTCTTAGCTTTCACATATATCTTCCCACTGCAATCATCAACGATAATACTCTCGCCAACTCAGTTCATTGCTCCAAATATTATTGGTGCATCAAAACAAACAAGAGAAAACAACTGTAATCTTTCTAAGTCTGGAATCTCAATGGAAAAATCTGCTGGCATTCGATCGATCACAAAGAACTAGCATATAAAAAGTTATTTGCATTCTGTTCAATTACACACACACTTGATCTTCATCTACTCGTTTATTTAACTAACGGTAAGTAATCAAAACATTTGATAACAATTCTTGAACTATTTCTTTGTTACTTTTGTACTATTGTGATTCATCATAGGATTTCCTTTATCCAACATTTCATTCACTTCGGATGATTCATTCGTCCCTCTGTCAGGTGTGTAGTCTGATTATTTAATTTATTCACCTTTGGCTATACAATATTTATGTGGCTACAACGTTGCCTTTGAAAGAATCAACCAGATGTTTGTTTGAAGAGCAGTTGCAGAGAATATAGCAATCGCGATTTGTGTCAGTAAACTTTGAAATCGTGATAGTTGCACAGATCTAAATATAGTCCCGTTTAACCAGTGCTTTCAGAACTTCCAGAGAGAAACAGATTGGTAACAGAGATAAAAATAGACCAAAGATAAGGGATGCAGAATGAAAGAAAGATTTTAGACAATATTGTTAGTAAAATGATAAAACAATGGTATTGATAGATAATAAATAAATGGTATCAATAGAACTTGCTAGCAATCTATCATAAATATTTGAATTTTAGATGAGCAATTAAGTAGTTAACATACGAATTAAACGGTACAACGATTAACTGAAGAATCGTGGAAGAATGGAAGAATTCAAGAGCAACTTTGTTTAGTTCGGAAATAAAGATTGACTTGGGCCAGGTATCTTGGGTCAGGTATCACTAAAGTTATTAAGCTAGATTCAAACCAAGCTAAGCTACCCGATACGTTCTAATCAATGAAATAGTGCGTAGACACAGCTTCAGTAAATCTTACAAACGGGACAAAGTAACGGGCTACCGCGAGACATTGCTCCGTCACTTCTGTAACATCAATCTTAGATCCCGTTCAGTTCAAGTTTCAATAAATTCCAACCTAACCTAGGTAGCACAATTCATAAATTTCAAATTTGAATCAATATTATATTGAAGTCAATGGCATGGCGGCACATCTTGTAGAATCATTTTGTGTAATTAATATCAAAAGTTAGCTCCATATTCTAGTTTCACTGTGAACTATTGTGAAATGAGGAAATTATTGTCTGCACAAATGCTCTATGATTTGCCAATTCTTCAGTTTTGTACAGTCGAAATGATCTTTATTTATATGACTTTAGTATAAATCTCTCTGATATTGCCTGTTCTAATATCACTGCTGCAGTGCCCTCTACCAACCAGAATCTTTTAAACAACGTAGTTATGCGATTATGTAACGAATTACTTACATTTCCTCAGCACAGTGAAGCAAACAATCGATATAGACCATTGTCTCGGCCGGCATTGTCGGGCGATCCGAGCGTGACTCGTGAGTCACAGTGGATCCTGAACCAGTCTACACTTTCAATACAAGTGTGTATGCCAAGGTTCTCCACGTTCTACGCAGATAATAACGTGGAACCAGTCCTGCGGTAGTACTACGACACTACAAGTTACGCAGGTCTCTAGGGCCGTGAATTGTCTCTGTATTACTACGCTCACAGGCAAGACTCGGACGCATGATACTGGGTATATATTTAGTTTTTGTCCCAAATCTTTCTCTATGAGTACACTCATAAAATGTCACCTTTGACATTTGTATCACCCGAGAAAGTAGCTCTATTGTAAAATGGTGTCACATCTTCCAGTTTCAAGTTTTATCTAAAATAACATTTCAGCTTTCTTCTAGTTCGTAAATTAAACACGTTTCAAGCAGATTGTATCTTGTAGAAACAAAAATACATCATGAAAACGAGATGCTATTTCAAGATCATTTCATAAATAACAAGAAATGCTTTGCCATCTGTGTAAACAGAATGTTGGTAAAGGAATTCTTGTGACGATTTAAGTTATTGAAACAGACAACGATTGATAAACGATAAACCGCCATCTTGAAATTTCATCTGTCAATCGATCTCTCGACATAAATTCTATTCGTTTCACTGCACTTGTGAATGTAAAGTGTCCCAAGAGCTAAAGCTTTCTGTTTTCTTTGACATATTCATTAATTAAAACTTATATAAAGCCTACTTCAACTTAATTACTTGCCCGATGATGCGGTACGCAACTTTCAGTTGTTTGAAAAGCTTGTAAAGTCCAATTAGTATTGAAGACTTGAAAATTTCCATGTTTCGAAAGATAATTAAAATTAAACGGTAAATCTGAGGTAGCACTGATGATAAAATTATTACTAGGTATGCTTGACAGCTAGTTTAAGTAATATGTATACCTATTACTTAAAGACAGTACCTATTATTTTAATTCAGAAAGATTTGAGACTACTTTATTAAAATCAGAAATATAAACAACAATATTAATAACAACATTATAATGTCTACAGCACATGAATAAAATTACTATTACTTTTTCGGTAATATCTTGTCTTGTTTACGGCATTTCTATATATTTATGGTACTATTTGTCACCCTCGGTTTAGGGCAAGGGCGCACGAGGGCGTCCCCTCGGCTCAATATGCCAAGGGCACCATGTATTTTAGTCTACGTCGAAATATAAATGCAGTTATAATTCAATAGTAAATCAAAATAATGATGCTAGATAGGACTGATAAAATATTAATATTATCAAATGAAATAAGTAAGCTATACATAATTGTTACCAGACAAAATCAATAAATCTTTTGTTGGATATCCTAAATAAATTAAAAAATATTTGCATGCCGATGCATTCAATTTCAGATTAAGATATGTAGTAGATTTATTCATTGAGTTATACATATTTATCACTTAAATAAATTCTAAAGTCATCGCCTTTAAGTTGGCTAATTAATATTAATAAAAATGAGAACAACAAAAATAATAAATGGTCTGAAATTCAAATATGGTGTGAATTACCGTGCCGGTGTCATCGACCTCGTCTAAGCTAGAGCGTATATCAGAGATACGTCTCTCAAATTTTATGGAGCGTCAAGCTGGTCTGCCAGCATCGGCAATTAAGAGATTTTCAAGTGTAAGCATCGCACGGATGGCTGAAACTACTGCGGTAACGTCTGTGCGCCACATTTTTTTACACGATCTACATCTTTCGGTATACACCAGACTACCTAATTTAAAATCACTTCTAGCTGAAGAACAATTAGTCAACTAATAAAAAACTGTAATATAATAACTTATATCTAATCTAAGCAATTTAATTATGAAAATGAAGCTGAATTGAATTATAATACATTATTCAGAACTTAACGGCTCCATTTCGCGAAAATAGCGTTATTTTTTATTATTCCGGACTGCGTACACGGGCGGATACTTCGGAACGTTCCGATGCGGTTCCCCTCGTCGTTTATTGATCTATAAACCAACATAGCCACATAGGGTACCTAGGGTTTCATAATATATGCGAGTGCGAGGGCCCGAATGGTTCAATGGTTGCCACCCTCGGAATTTTAGAGTTCAATTTGCTCTTTCAAGCCTGAGTAAGGAGTTATGAACTGTAGAACTGTAATAATCCTACATCCTGCAAAATTCAGTGTGAATCCTTGTTTTATTGAGTTTGTTTGACGTTCTTAGCATGACTTCTGCACACCCACAACTGCACGTGGAGAATGAAAGGAACAAAATGTATGCCTCATTTTCCTTGATCCCCAGTTTGTCTTATTTCCACACTTCATCTACTGAGACATAACAATAAAACAACTACTTGAACTGTCTTTGTTTATCTCGATCTTCCTTCCCGACACAATTGAGTACTAATTCGATTAAAGCCCTCGCAGACAACCCTAGCAGTTAGGCATTAGGGGTGCGACGCGTCGTTTGCTCTCCGGGCAATCGATTCGCGTATTCGGGAAGTTGTTTCTTCCCTTTCCCTCAAACATGTCTGTATATTTCCTTCTCTTTCGCGCATGAGCCAGTGTCCTGTCTGGACAGATTTCATTACAAACCAACGCACTTGTGCATCGATGTTGTAGGTTGGAGTATTCGAGTTATATACGAGGAAATGTTTCCAAGCAGAAGCTTTATAGCCTTTATTCAGCCAATAAGTCATAATAACACGCTTGAAAAACGGTATTCTGTATTTACACAACAGGAAAATTTGATTAAAGTATTATTAAACCCATATTGATAGCGGTTAATCTCTTGTACATTACGGCTTTATAATTAAAGATGTACAAACTCATTAATACTAACTCGCTAATCACTACTTCCTAAAACGATGACATAAAACACTTACGTGCAATCGTAGCGTGTGTACTAATTATAGATTTCGTCAATGATTACCGTTCAATACGCTGTGATGCGTGAAAGCGGCGAAAGTCCCAGCGTTCACACGAACCGGTTAACTCTTTTGTAATTATTCAGCGTGGTTTATGACTACTGCGCATTTTTTGTAAATCGAAAATTCTGCAGTAGGCTCAATGTGAAGAGGTGTTAGCCTTGATTTAAAAAAAAAGTTACCATAAACAGTCCTGTCATTGTCAAAATGGTGGTTGATTCTGCTATTTTTTGCGTACCTATAATTTTTATTTATTAAATGGAAGTCTCAGATTAAATATCAAAAGACGATTTATTATTCAAAACATCAACGGACGGTTATTGGTTGTGTCAAGCATGTGTTGGGCATTAGTCAGATTTCTATATTTAGCCGCCGGCTGATACAAAACTTGGGTTCATTAACACCCGTCAATGGCTACTGTTAAGTTTAAGGGCCACCATTAATGTGAGCCATTACGGTTTAACACATTACAGGCTTTAGATTCATGGTTAGTCAGCCATATGTGCCGACTAATAGATAGCTAAAAAAATCTTTATTGCTGATGGCTTTTTTATTTGTGAACTTAGCTTTATTTTCATTCTCTACCTAAAAATCCAAAGTTGAACGACTCTCCACACGAGGGAGTTAGCGAGACGGGTTAATTGTATTTATTAACATAATATCGCATGATGTTAAACGAACCATAACCGAACGGCTAATTCGGTTCTTTTCTCTTGTTTTTCAGTTTAAAAATTGCTTACACGAAAAACGTTTGTTGACGAATTGCTTCCCGGTAGAAAAGCCGGTTGTTTCGGTAATACGTAATGTGTTTCTAAATAAGAATCTTTTTGTAGCGCCTCACTCACTTCCCTCCACCCTCTGGAATGCCTCTTTGTTATTTTAATGACTGTGACAATCCTCCCTATGATTTATAAACAGCATTATCCAAAGTGGTGCAAGGGAACGCTAAAAATGTATCTATGCCCAATGGAGTTTTTCCTCGTTAAAATTATAAGGAAAATATTAAGTAGATACTATTTTTAATCGGTCCCAGCTTGGAACAGAACCATTGTTTTATGAAAAAACATACACAAATCTGTGTGTATTAAATCGGGAGCAAATTAATGAACCATTGTGGGTAGGAAGGAAAATCGTCTATATAATTTTATCATCGCGTACCTATACCGGTAAAACAACGTTCAACTCCTAACAGGAGGACATTACCGGCTTCATTAGTCGTCAAATGCATATACAGAGACAATAATCAAACAATAAAAATGCACGATGTACGCTTTACCTATAGAGCCTAACAGCACCGCATGATAAAAAGAATGAAGTCATACAACCGCTCCCATTCCGACAGACAAACAATGATTCCGTTAATAAAAAAGTAGTACTTATAAACATTTAAAATTCGATTCATAGTAAAGAAATTCTACAAACGGAATTTCTGATCAATGAGTCCGCGATGCTACTCCACCTCCACTACATCCGATTGCCGGTTCCCGAGGGATGGACTCCGTAAAAATCCGTTCGATAATCAAGTAAAAGCACACAAAGTTGAATAGTTGTTCATGTTTTATAAACGGAATCATGTCAACAGTGTAATGTTGTACCGAAATAGTAAAAAACCGGTTAAAACTGTAACTCACCAAGTGTTATTTGATGTGGAGAAATAAAGGCGTTGTTCCGTGCACTGTGTAGCGACGTCAAAATGCGACTGAGCCGTACAGACAGAAGTTGTATGCGGGCGTGCGAGTCGGGGGTGGCGCGGCCGGAGTGGCGGGCGGGTACCGCGGCTTCAATAATAATATTACACACTACGTGTCCACGATGATTCACGGCGCTGCTCAGCCTATCACTATAAAAACAAAATAATGAAGGAAATATGTCTCAATTGGTGACATCATTAATAGTATGTAAATAATTACCTGTATGTAAGTTAAGCAAAGATAAAGGACGTTCCTTGAACACTCAAGCCTCTTTATTGTTACTTTTATAATTAACATTCTTCTGTTTATGTGATCGTTGTTTCAATTAAACAACTTTACGGCCTGGATGTCTTTTAATCAGCGGGTAGATCGTGGTCTAAAATTAAGTCTATAAATGCTACTAAACATTTTATTATTTTAAGATAAATAATTTACTTACCAATCATAAAGATGTAGCTTCTCCAAGCAGTCCCTATATTGAGTCAATTCCTCTTTTGTAGTAAGTTAAAAAATATTCCGCTCCCTCACTCCACGGGTCGTGAATCATCCGTCATAATAAGAGGGGAGGTCAACAGAGTACCGCTCGCTACTTAAAACCGAAGTTTTTTTGTCAGCAGTTCAGTTATTCAGAGGACAAAATTAAAAGATGACGCTTCACCAGCGTTCCGATCTCGAACCCGATTAATTTTAGTCTTCATTTCCTCCTTTTTTCAGAACATTTTTGCTTTCGACTTAGCATGTTTTCCGTCAGCTGCATCTGCAATTTATCGCAGTTTCAGGAAGACTGAACTATAAAGACGCCAGGAATTATCGACGCCGGTTGAGCTTCAGTCCGGATCCAGCGCATTTTCTGGTCGGAAACCTGCTGTAGAAAATGTTACTGTACTTTCACTTTTGCAAGGCTTTTGTGTACCTTTTATCTACAGATTATTACAAGTAAATATAAAATCGTTAATCTCTTTTTCATCAAAGGTGTAAACGACAACACGCGCTAATTATTAGCAAAACTTAATTCCTTGCAAAATACAGTAATTTTCTTGCACGGGTCACGGGTGATACACATCCTCTCATCAATTTATACAATTTTACCAAACTATTGATCGAAGAAAAAATTACAGGTAAAGGATTCTTTGCTTCATTACCTTAACATTTGCGAGATATCCAACGAATGGCAAAATGACATTACTGACATCATTCAGCAGCTGTTTTCAACATTGGCTCTAGCTAGGTGTGTGAATGTGAATCGAACCCACGACCTAAAAACGAAGTGACGCTTCGCTGAGTCTCATACTTTACTGAAAGGCGCGGTTATGGTGCAATTGCTTTCAAATTCAGACAAAGTAGTGCATTCATAGTACCTACATTTCTAAATAGATAATTTATAACGTATAAATTAAAAATGTAATACAATCGTATTGTTAAAATAAATTATGATCTTATTTTTTTAATTTGGAGAATAAACCTCTACTATCCCGACTTTACCCAAAATTGCTAAAATTAAGTTTCCCATCCATTGACGCCATGATAATTGTTTTTATTTTTATTCTGCGTAAAAAAGGGAATTAACGCCATACCCCAGGCAACCATATGACGCACTTCCGGAGTTCCGGCAAAGGAAATGCGCCATTATGAAGCCCGCAGGCGATGGGGCCAGTCTAGGGTCTAGACCTGATTATCATCGCCATCTTTATTCCTAGAATTGTTGATGTCTTATTTCTATTATCGGTTGAATCATGCACTATAGGCTTGTGACTACCTACGTTCTCTTTATTACACACCTTATCGATACCTCCAGTTTCTTTGTATGATAACACCCATACTATTCAATCTCAATCCAAATTCAAGTTCCTTTGTCCAAATTTTATTCCGGGTCGTTGATTGGTGACACACTGCAGAATCAAGATAGCAACCGAGATATTTTTTAATAATTAATTTCCAGTGTAAGTCAGCAAAAATTGGTCCTCGAGCGATAAACTCCAATTAGAGATGAAAAATAATATTGGAGTTCATCTAGGCATCTTGTGGGTCCTCTGCTATTTTAACTAATTTGTTGCATATCCATTTGCGTAAACCGAGATCTTTTCTAAAGATTATAGACAGAAAGTATGCGCTTTTTCCACTAGTTTAGTACAGAGGGTGAAATCGCGGGAACAACTATACTAACTAGCAAAAGTATGGAATCATTTAGTCCAATTCCGCGCGATCTTGACTAGGTAGGTACTTAATAACTAGTTAAAAATAATAAAAATGTAAATGTACCGTTTTAAAGGTTTAACTGTTAACATTAAATTGGTACCAAATTCATTCAAATCCCGCCATTATTTACGGAGTTATCCCGGATCAATTCCAAGTAATTCCATATTTTTGCTCAAAAGTGTAGTTGCTTATAAAGGAGCTTTGACGGTAATATCGTCAGTAACTCATACATCATCAACAAATCGCAGGGATTAAAAAAAACATTCTCAACAAAAGGCACCTCTGTTTTGATTTAAATGTATCACATGAATTTTTTATTTATCACCACTCGAAATGTGAAGAACAAGTTTAAGTGTATGTACCTGCAAGTACTTGTAGATAACATTGGCTGATAAGTAACCTGGCGAAATGTGTCTTATCAAAATGGTAAAAGCAATAGTTCTCAGAAGTCAATACGCTATCGGAACCTTTAAAGATAACCGTTCGATAGTGTTTGTCAAAACTTGGATTTTTAAACAAAATTCCTCCAATTTTTTATTCCCTTCCGACGGTTTATGGCAACTGGAATTGAATGGGGTGGGTGGGATTCATCTCCTGCCGGCTCACTCCGGACAATGGCACAGGCTTTTATGTATCCTGCGTGGACGGCTGAGCGATCCCACTAGCGGTGTGGTAGACCTAACTAGCTGTGCTATTCTCAATAAGAAATCACATCGCGGGACTCCACAATATGCTCTTTGACGCGACGGCTTTGAAAGCGCGATCGCTCACCGTCCGCGCCACACGATTGGTTAGTGTCACTGTCAGTAGCTTAGTTGGAGCATAACAACTTTAGTCAGCACGGTCCCAAGACACGGTCGCTGCCTGCGTAAGCTCGCTCCATCATAAGTCCCATCCTTGTTTCTGGGCTAGATTGAAGCGAAGATCAAAACAAGGCCACCGCGATGGAAGTGACACACGGAGGCAAGCAATAAACACAATAAAATAACACTAACATCTATATATATCCTAATATTACCTCGTGTTTCTTAGGTTTATTAATTCCTTCGGTTCGGTTTTGCCCGAAGGTTGTGGCGATTGCGCTCGTTCAGAAATCGACCTACATTTGGACACTAGCTGATGGTGGCGTATCAGTATGTTGGCTCTTTTGAGTCTTTTAAAGTTTTTGACCCCTGGCAACAACAACCTTATACAAGTATTACTTTAGTGTGATTTGAGCAGTAATGCGAAATCACGGGGTAAGTTAACTGTGTAAGAAATATATACCGACTTAATTAACAGGGTAAAAGGTTTATGTAAAAAAAAGACAAAGTTCCTGAAAAAAAAAAAGTTTTTATTAATATTTTTTGTCATATTTTTTTTTCTGTTAAATCGAGTTATTTTTTTCGATAACGTATTCTTTTTTTCTCTCTTTTTTTTTAAAGTGCTTATTACATCAGTTTGAACTTAAAGAAATTGTAACCTATCTGTACAAAAGCTAAAAAGAGATCTACAATATAATAACTAATAATGTATTTTTTGAAATAAATTCTTTAAATCTGTAACAAGATAATATCCTCTGCGCGGTAGGAAAGGTGGTGGGTTAGATTTTAAAAAGATCGATCTTACAATTACAGGTAAATATAAAATTTGCATATTAATAAATCTAGATTCGTTTAAGCTAGTAATGTTTCGTAACTTAAAATTAGGTAAGGCCGTGTAGAACTTGGCGCATCTTATTGCCAGCCTTAAGGAATATACAATAAATATGCAGTGGAAATGGATGAAATATACACCTTTTTAATAACTAAATATAATGGGAGAGGCAGCGCTTTAGCCTGATAAAATTGCTATCCCGACGCAAATAAATGGTTCATCAGAAATCAAGACGATTATTTGTAATTTATTTTACGTTAGTTCCGGGGATTTAATACGAAAATCAATGAAAAAAATTATGAATATGGTAACTTAACAACAAAAACGCGTGTTCCTTCTCCCATTAAAAAAAAACATTTTTATGTATATTAAATTAAGATACAAGTAACTTGTCAGGTTTAAAAGAAATATGATTCTGACACGATAGCATCATAGATTGTATACGCAAGACCACGTTCAAATTATTTTATTATACACTACGTTTAAACGGAACACTTCAACTTCATGAATTTCACGATTTCACCAAAGGCTTTTCAGCGTATTTTCTTTTTACAAAACTTGAAGTGTTTTTAACATTTTAAATATTTTACCAACAATACCTAATAATATAACTTTAAAATCATTAATCAAAAAAAATGTTTAAACTTTTTGGCATTAATACAAAATAGCCGTTAATTTTTAATAATAAATGAAAATATATTAATATCTGTTTCGTTCGGTGGTCGACGTCTCTACCTATTTACAATTATTTTTATTTACATAACAGGAGGGTACCGGAGCTTAGTTTCTTTTTAATTGGTAGATAATACATGTTCCATACATTAATAGCTTTTTTATACTATAAAGGCAGAAGCGTAGCTAGCGTCGTATCAGCCGTATTATACGGGGCCGCCAAACGTCAACGGCACCCGACGTTAGGAATAAAAATAAAAACTTAAAATGCTCTTAAATGAAAACTTATGGCGGAAAGTTCCAACTATCGAACTCCTAACATAGCTCAATTTTAAAAAGGCTATATGTAGTTCTCATAATTGACCCACGATTGACTCTTGATGACATCAGTAATAGCATTAGTTACACGAGTCAGGATAGTATTTTCTATATTCTGAAAAACTATACACTTAGAACAAGATATGGCCCCTGCTGGCCGAGCTACGCCATTGCATAAAGCTCGGACTCCACCAAAGCGGAGACGAGAGGAGACGTGTTTAAATAATCAATCAGATTTCTACCGAAGCTAAGCTAAGGAGAGGAGATGTAGATTTCTAATTTCCGAACAAGGTGACAAACAAGCATACGGGCTAACTTATGGTGTGCGGTCACAGTAGCGTACGCCTACAACATCAGAAGTATCGCCTACGCGTTACCAACCCTGCAACTTCTTCTTGCCTACTACTTTACGGTTTTGAATCCCTAAAGGGGAAACACTTGTGTCTACTAATAGGTATATCCACATGTCTCCAGTTATTTTGAAGTCCTATGTAAGGAGTTTCTCTATTACCAGAGTATTATTTCTTAATTAACAAGTTGTAATTAAAGTAAATGACAACCTTAAGAAGGTTATACTCATATAATGGAGTTTGTATTTTGGTTATGATGTAAGACCACGAACTTGTATTGATTATACTTTTCCTGTTTATCATTTTTTTAGAACACATATTTACTGATTAGATATTACCTGCTTTGTGACTATTGTTGTTTTCTATTAATGCACGGAACATGTAGTAAACATATTGTTTTAATTTCTATTGCGGCGAATGTTTTAGTTAATTCCTACTTAAAACCTACTATCAGATTGTTATCACAAAGAATTAAGGGCATTTATTGATAGGTCGATACGAATTGTATGTTAGAGATTTCTTTATAAGTATATTATTGTTTTTGAGAACAAGAAGACACAAATCGTTACTGGTATTTAAATTTTTCTTTTTTCGTAATTATCGTACTTAATCTTAACGCCTAATAAACGGCTGAAAAAGTTTGGATGGAATTTGGCACGCAGATAACGCTTTAATGTGTTAATGAAGTATTCTCCTTAGAAGCGAGTGAAGCTATAGTCAAATAGGTAGAAAAAGTTGAAAAATAATAATAACAATATTTGTACGTCAACCATAGTATTCTATAGTTTCTAGCAACTTAAGGAAACAAAAACTAAAATAACTCGCGCTTGAACAGATGCCACAAAGAATAGTATGACGTACATCGACATAAATAAATATTGGATAAAATCACGTACCAATAATAGTACAATAAACGGAATTATTCCGCCTTGTTTATCAGGGTGACGTCAAATAAAGGAATCTCTAACTTAAACAGAAAACTTATAACTAGTTGGCGACGATTTGTAAATACAATACACATTTATTCACTCCACACATTCGTCCTTCTATGATCTTTGTACATAATGACTCATGCTGACCACACTTCAAGCATTTAAACTTATAACTACAGATGGGTTCAAGCACTGGAAATTTTGGACGCGTTGAATAAGCGATAAATGCCCGTAAACGAATATGAATATGCCTGTTGCCTGGACTTATTGCCCAGTTTTGTTTCTACTTAATTTTTGAATAAACAATGTTATTATGTTTTTATACCCAGTGACCGGGCATCTATTTAGGCGTAAACTCATTTATGCCTATTACGCCAAGAATATGCCCATATTGTTTCATAAGTGTTTTTGCCCTTAACCCATCTCTGGTTAGTCTACTCTAGTAAACATTAAATCATTTTTTTATTTTTAAAAATCAATGTTGAAGAGTGGTCATCATTCACCATTACGTCCAAAGACAGTCCAAATGCCAATTATTCATTCACTCTTCAAAATTACCACCAATTCATTCACTCTTCCATTCACTCTTTATTCAACTTACGAGTAATTCCCGGCCTTATATCAAATCCGATATCTATCTAGCGACATTTTTTGGACGATACGAGATTAATGAGGAATTATTCTGGTTAATACTTACCCATTTTTATTAATTTATGAATTCTTTTCTTTTACGCAAACCATTGATTTTAATATGTTGTATGGTAAAAGACTCATTAGAATTTTAATAAGCATTGCACACGTGGTTTAGGATGGACTATTACAAGATTAGGTACTGAAATAGTTCTGAATTTATGTTGAAATCAGGTTAAAAATCGTCCAAAAGTCCCACCACACACACACTACATAACCACCGCCTTCAGAACATTACTAACTTTACAATTACAGACGGGACACCGCTTGGCTTTGGCCCACACTTTGACAGCGCACTTATAACAACAACAGATATGCGCTATCCGACCGTGGACAAACACACCAGACTTCGGCTCAGATATACAAATCATACACAAATCCTTTTCTTCCATCTTTTCAATCAAACTATTCGCTATAACCTTCTTCGTGATCTTAGGGGGTTTATCTTCTATGGTAATTGCGGGATCGCTGACTGTCTTAACGAGTGGTCTCACGTCGATTTTCGGTTTAGAATCAAATAGATCGTCATCAGAATCTAGTTCGGTATCGGAATCGGTGAGTGCGCGTTTGCGTTTTGTTCTGCGATCGGCAGATTCTGCGCGGCGGTCTGCGGATTCCGCGCGGCGTTTTCGGTACGAACTTATGCTAGATGGTATAGGGTTAGACGTGCCCTCACCGAGGTCGGCGCCCTCCTGGCTGGGAGGGAACACATCCTGGCTGGCGGGGAACACGTCCTGGCTGGCTGGCACATCGGTCTCCTGGCTGGCTAGAACGTCGGTCTCCTGAGTGGCTGGGCAATCGGTCTCCTGGCTCATGGGCGAGTCCACGCCGGAGTCCTGAGACAGTGTGCGCGGGATCTCGTCTGTTTTGGTGAGTATGTTGCGCTTGCGTCTCGGTCTCGGCGGGAAGAAGTTCTTGCGTACCTGTAATAAGTAGGTTGTATTGATTAGAAAAGAAAATTATTATAGAATTAAAAAAATAGATTGTAAAGTGAACCATTGATTTTAGGGCCATAAAAATGCGTAAAGTGTTTGTGCTTTAAGCTGCAATTTGTTTGAGATCTGAATTCTCACATTAAAATATTAGACTGAATACCAGGCAAGGCGTGGTAATAATGGGTGGAGTAAAGCTGGGAAAGAGAAGTTTGATTAGATGGACAGCCGAAATTCTTACATACCTGGAAACATTTGTGACAGTATCGGTAAAGCGGGTTGTTATTCTTGGCGTGGCACTGCGCGCAGTTCCAGTAGTCGTGGAGGTCCATCTCGCTGTCGCTGTCGGAGTCGCGCGCGTCCGTGCGCTCGCGCTCCGAGTCCGCGAACTGCAGCTCGCCATCGTCGCCCACCGACACCTCGATCACCTTAGTAGCTATTATGTCGTTCTGGAAACAATATTACGAAACAAATTAATGAACATATTCTTCAATACTTCTTTATCCATTCTTATCGTGTTTTTTTAAACCACCCAGATGTAGGAGCCCTGCAAAGCGGGGCTCCGTTGTACCAACCCGTTTCATATCCACTGACAAACTTGTGTTTTAGCTTAGAATAATTACACAATTTCTGTTTTACCACAAAAATATGACGCTTGTCTAAAATAAGTGTAACTGCAAAATTACCCTTACATCAACTTAAAATGTCAATTTGACGTTGACAGTTTTTTTTTTTAGACAAATGTTTAACAGATGTTCTTTTTTGTGATATAAGACGTTTTAATTATAAAATTCTATTTTATTTTCTAAAAGCTTAGACACCCTACAAACAACAGTCTCATCTAGAGATGTGTTTATGTCCGGGACATATTGAGTGCATTGGATGAACTCCGAATATATGCCTTTTGCCTGGATTTTTTGGCCCGTTAAGTTTCTGCTTATTTTAATTTTAATTTTTATTTTAAGTTTCTGCTAAACAAAGTTTTTCATTTTTATGCACAATGACCGAGCATTTACTTGGGTGTATATTAATTTCTGCCCAATATGCAAAGTTTATGCCCATTTTGTTCATAAATGTTTTTGCCATGGACCCATCATTAGTTCTCATCTCATTATATATTTTTCTCCAAATATCCCTGTCTCAAAATGTATCCAGAATCGGTATATTTTTCTAACATTTCACACTCAAGTGTCGATTATCCGATTAGATTACTTCTAAAGATATAAAAATGTGTACATAACATATTATGTACTTAGTTAACACACCTGCTCAAATTGTTGGAGATCACAAGCGAGCATAGCGGTCAAACTAAGGATATTGAGTTGTCCAATCAAAGAATAGATAAACTTTTTCACCTTCACGGTGCAAAGTAACAGAGCGCTTCAATTTATGTTCGCGTTAATGATTTAATTTTAAGCAATTAGCGTGTATAACGGCGGTCTTAATTACACTTATAAATTAATGGTTTTTAACAGTAATTTGGTCTAACAAGTGAGCAGGAATTTGATTTTCCGGTTTCCAACAGAAGTTCCATTGAAACAACTCGGAGTCTTATAATATGCCCTAACAGCAATAGTGACATCCCTATTACTTAAAGCTAAATAAATACCTACCACTGTAGGAAGGTTCGCCTCCACCTAAATCTGTGGGGACAAAAAGTCAGAAGACGGCATGATTGGCGCACTGGATAAGTTATTGACTGCTACCCTGCGTGTCTGTTGGTTCGATTCACGCACGGAATAATGTATGATCTATAATTACGTGTTCCGGGTCTGGATGTCACTGCGTGTGAGTTTAAATGTTTGCAAATGCACAATACAACGGAGTGAGGCAACGTTTTTATGTTATAAATACACGAGTAAGATGAACAGAGACATACAAATAAAATGAAGCTTAAATAATGTTATGTAGACCGATATATTAGAATATTCCAGAAAAAACTTGTTGGTTCGAAATGGTTCTAGAATGTTCCAGTATACGACTGCGTAGAAAAAACCCTAACGCTGTTTCTGGAACTTTCAGCAACGCTGATATCTATTAGAAATTTCATCGCGGGACTCGTAAGATGTGGTTTTTTACGAGGCGGTTTTGAGATCGTCCGATCGTGCTTGAGCACTAGTATCGCTGTCAGTAGATTAGTAAATAGCAAACAAGTCCCAGAGTGGCGTGAGCGTTACGCCCGCGCTGGTAGGCTCATAAGGCTCTGGTTTGGAGAATAGCACTGCTGGAATATTCTAATCTTCTAGTTAGTGTATAACAATAAGTACTTACATCGCTATTCGCGGAAGTATCGTCGTCATCGAGGGGGCCGTCCTCATCGATGTCCGTCACGGGCTCGTACTCCACATCGCTGGCGTCTGTCGCGTCCGTCAGCGCGCCATCCGTGTCGCTCGTGTCGCGCGCAATATCTACAACATGTACATCGTTCAACAACTGCACTATAACCGCCCTGTAGCCTTTATCCGATGTTGACGCCGCAACTGTGTCTGGAAATGTTCTGTGTCTTTTGGTTATTGATACTATTTTTTTTTGTCAAATTCACAACTTTTTTTCTATTTTTTTTTATTCACCAATAGTGTGTCTAAAACTGTATTTTTTTTAAATATGGAGTCATCTAGGAGTAGTGTCATTCCACTTTTTTTTTTGCTGAATTACTTTTGTGTGCCTGTCTTTTTAATGGTGTCTTTCCCTTTTTTTAAACTGTTTTAGATTTCTTTGTTTTAATCTGTCCAATTACTGTGTTGTGTTTTTTTTTTTTCATTCTTTTCATAGCCAATTTAAACATACATACACAATATAATCTACACACGCTAAACTACATGCAGATATGGTTGTGATAAAAAGTCCAAAAATGTTTCCAATAGCGATAATTATTATCTAGCCTGAAATACAAAACCTGAAGCGAAATGAAATGTTTGCATAGATAAAGCTGATTTCAAAGAAAATTTATGATATAAAAGTAAGTCATGTTGACACCAGAATATTTTCAGTTAAAAATCATTCTTGTTTGCAAAAGCCAGAGGCTTTCAAACGGCTACTTAGCAATATCCCAAATGATTTACTTCATGTATTTATAGCAACGCCCTTGGCTATTTATTCACCAATGACGTTGCTTGAAATGTATGAAGTGAATCATTTGGGATGATGCTTATAGTGGCCGATTTAGACCCTCTGCTGAGCAACTGTACGGGTTCCACACAGTATTGCATTAATTCATGACCAACGTACCAACGTGTTAGATGTGACTAAAGCATTTAAAATCATGACAACCAATGATAAGGTTTCTTTTCCAATACCTAGAAATCAATGAACCATAAAAAATTTAAGACTTGTTACCACAACCATGAAAATGAACTAGAAACTAGCTAAAACTAAATTAAGAAGTACAATCACACAAAAAACATATTTCAAATTAGGGTTGTCACATTAGGGGATGCATTGGTGAACGTGCAAAAATGATAGGTATTTTCTTTTTCTATAATTTACTTACCCTGCCCTTTATTCAGAGAATAATTATGGAATTTCAGACTTTTATTATAATAAATTACCACTTATTTGGCCCTAAGTTATGTAGTCATAAATAAAAACCATATGACATAGACCATCCATCATCATCTGTCTTTTCCCAAATACGTTGGGGTTGTATTCCAGTCTAACCGGATGCAGCTGAATATCAGTATTTTATATGGAGCGACAGCGATAGACCATCCAATCGGACTAATTAGATTAAACGTAAATGTGTAATCAGAATCACTGATATAACATTTATTTCATTTTTTGATAAACCCAAACCAATTGCCCACAAACACGCCAGCATTGACGTTTGCAATCGCAAAATTGCGATTCATCATGCAATATTTATTTTGAAAGGCAGGCAAATGTTTGTTCAAGTGTCGCCCATTGTTTTCAAGTAAGGGCATTTGAGTACTAAGTTAACAGAAGCTTGCCGGTAGATGGCGTTGTTAGCTTTAAGTTATTCTGGTCACAGTATGCCAGTTTCCTTATAGTTTTCCTCCACCGTTCTAAGCTGATTAGGCATAAAATTGTCCTGTTTTTACCCTAAGGAAGTCCTAACAAAGCATTACTTTGTATTATCAAATGAATTATGAGCAAATGGAGAACCTGAATTTGAAATATGTTGTATTTTAGACTACATTTACTAAAACAATGTTCTAGAATAAACTATTTTAGAGATTCATGAAGCATGAATGATGATTATGTATAGTACGGTGACATCAGAAGAACAGAGTCCATCTTTTGTTTAGAAATAAATGTTACATGATTGTATCATTTAACACTAGACTTAACAAGTATAGTGATATTGACATTAGTTTAAATTCAAACACAGTCCAGATTTATAGTCTATTCATCGTTCAGTCTTGTGAAAATGTGAATGTATTCAAAGATTCACTTTTTCACATCTGAAATGAGTGAATTTCTGGACAAGTAATATGTATCACTAACAGTCGACAATAACAAATGCATACTGTAGTCAGTAATCCTTTGAATTCATTACATTATTATGCTAAATTGCTGAGTGATATCCCATATATGATGGTAATGATGACCATCATCAAGTCTTCGGGTCCACCGGATCCTGTGTACCCTGGCCCTGGCTGCGGGGTCCACCATGTTGCGGTTCAGAACCATCTGACAATCACCAATTGAAAAGTTAATATTTTATATTGATGACTGCTTATCCTAACTGGAGGTGTGGCGAATCTTTGTAATTTTGGAATTGAATTAAATTTTTAATAGATCAATTATAATACCAATGAAAAATCTAACTTGTATCTGTGCTTGTTTTTTGAAAGTGCCAAAAATTCGCCAAACGGACCTAAATTATGGACCAAAAACGCATTTTTAACTTTATAAGCAAAACAATTGACGTGTTGTAATCCAACCATATCTAATTAAAAGTAATAAATTAAGAGGTAAAACAGTTAAAATTAGAAGCTAACTTGGGAGCTTACACATGATTATCATACTTAATCGTGTTTCGTGATCATTACTATTCTCGTTACAAAAACAGACAAGAACGTTGCTGTGTATGGAACTCATTAACCGAATCCTCTTACGTTACTAATTATTCTGGGATTCTTTGCACATGAGTGTTAAAGTACTTACGATCAAGTCACAATATCGTCAATCATTTTTATGATGCTATAAGGCATCAAACGATTGTATCATTTGAGAACGAGAGGGATCGAACCACATCGAAACGTCAACTTCTTATTTAAAATTTGATGGCATGGAATTATGAAGCCCTTGTGGGTTTATCTTGCCACAATAATTAGAACAAAAACTGTCTTCAGATAAATTTCTGTTAACTAACGGATAATTTAATGTACCTATCGATTTAATTTTTCATCAACTGATAGAAGTGATCGCCTATCCGGTCACGAATAGGCTTTCGGATTACATTGCGAACACCGAACACCTTCATCAATAGTGTTTTGGTATCTGTGTAAGTGGGTATGTATATTTTATCAAAATTTTACTTCGTTGCACAAGAAATCAACTTATTTTCTTTCCTGTTTGCAACCCACTCAATGATATCATGCATGCCTGAATTCCGGCAATCCAACCCGTATGACCAGTACAGTGCAGTAAGATAAAGATGTCACAGTAGATTACCAAGCGAGGCTCCTGACGTAATGCAGCCCACAGCTCACTAGTGAATAGGGTTACCATTTTAAAATTTGAAATGTTTTAGCGAATAGCCGAGTCAGTAAAAGTCAGTGGATTATAATCACTGTCCACTGGTGGTCATTTTGATGTGCTCATTGCTCATCGCGTTCAGTTTCATTGGCGGAAATTTTCTTTTCAATTACAATGTTACATTTTTTTAGTGTAAAACTTCTCTGTAGAAATCCGAACAATAGCAAGGCCACACGAGTTTCAAACAAAGTGTCAAAAAACCGCATATGTCCGGACAAATCCCGAAGTATGGTAACCCTACACACAGACCACGTGACGCATGCTTACCATAAGTCTTGTTCAAACTTGCATAGACGCAGGACTTTGACACTTGCAGTTTTTGGAACAAACCATATTTGCAATGCATGAGTTCATGACGCAAAAAAAGAAGTTGGCGTGTATGTTTTCTTGGACCTACATGGACAGTGGCTGTTCGTGATGTTTTATAGGTCTTTTTTTTTGTTAAACAACTCTCTACATGGCAATTGCAAGATTTTCTTTGTTCCGGCTTAGGGGATTATGTTTTATTAATGTTTGGATTCAGATAAGCGAAATTAACACTAATTTGTTCGAAATGAAAAAAAGCTGTTATGGCCTAAAATGAATGTACTCGCATAACTTCCGAACGACTATACCAATTTTTTTTTTGTTGTGTTCGTTATTGTCAGGTAAATTTCACAAAAATTTGAACTCCAGAGAAATCAAGGGCGGGCCCCATGGGAAAAAGGCAGCGTGAAACACGCTACTTTTTCCCATAAGGCCCGCTCCATCTTTTTCCCAACAAAAAACTTATAATTTTAATTTTAGTCTTTTGACAATTCATAAGTGCCTGTAATGGCCTTCTTGAATTAATTTTGAACCAGTACGATATTTGAAAAAAGGGGTGTTTTTTTTTTAATTTTCTAACAATAGATGCAAGAATACAAGTCTAGACAGGTTTAACGTCTGTTCTGAGGTCAATGACTGTACGTCTTGTAACTGGAATGCACTTCCGAAGTTCTCACTCTATTTTTGGAAACCGACAATTACGTCGAAAAACTCAAATTAGTAACACTAGACACAAGTTTAGACTTGTCTGAACAAAATTGTGACTAATGCCTCTGCAATCACCTAAAGTGCTCGGTACAATTTTCAAGGCTCAATTCAGCGCAGAGAGTTGATAATACAACAGAGGAATTATATTTAGGGACTGAATTAGATGTCACTTAGGGTCGACTCACACCAAAAGAGCGGCGAAGGGCAACGAAGCGGAGCGCAGTTTCAGTGTCATATGAATTTTAACTTTATTTTCATTAAAATAACATTTATTATCGCATGAGAAACTCGAACGAGTCGCGGGAATGCCCGCGGATCCGCGGGCATTCCCGCGACTCTTTCGAGTATGAGTGCGATAGTAAGAATGAGTATTATAGTAATGAAAATAAAGTTTAAATTCATATGACACTGAAACTGCGCTCCGCTTCGTTGCCCTTCGCCGCTCTTTTGGTGTGAGTCGACCCTTAATGTTAGTGAAAACGATGACTAATCACTCAAACATTCAGGAAGGGCCGTGTATTACGGAAATAAACGTTAGGGGGCTTCCCCTGGTGGTAAAGGGTTGGGTTTATTTATAGAACAGTGGGACAATGTGTGAATACTTCATTATTTTAGACAGGATGTTTCGCAATCGGACTACCGGCCGGTAGACTGATGATGAAAAAAGTTATATATTATATAAATGTAGGTATTGGATGATACTGGGGATCAAAGAGGCAATTCTCGCTTTCAAAACATTCGATAGAAAAAAAAAACACATTTGCCCTGCATTTCTGAAAAGCTTTTGACATTGACTTACGTCGAGATGGACTTTTTTAAAATTAGGTATTCCTCTGAAACTTAATAAAATTAACAAAATGCAGTAAAGTGAGGGCGTTTTGTCGGACTGTCTTGTAGTAATATGATGAATTAATTGCAGCCTAATTCTAGTCAATTTTTAACAATTCTTGTTAAATTTTATTGTACTTTCTAGAAGTATAATTAAATTACACTTTCACCATTACCAGCATCTCTAGTGGTGCTCTGAATGGTTTGTTTTATAAATAGTAAATAAACAATCAAGTTCGATGTATTGTGGACGTCATCCCAGATAAATAATGGTCATACTTCTTGTTCTATAAGTTTTGTAAATACTTAAGTAGTTGTACTGGTATCGAGGGTACTTTGAACGTGAAGATCGTAAAAACCATATTTTACCACATGTTGCAATAAACTTGCGCTAAAAATCTATGCGGGAGATATTTCTTCTGTTCTAAAATAAAAATTGGTCATATTCATCATTATTGGGGTTATATGGGATATCATACTATTCTTAGATACATAATTAAATAACGTAGATATGTAATAAATAAAACTTGTAATATTAGTATGATTTGTAGTTTTAAATATACTTATTGGCGAATAAAATTCAATGAATAGGATAAATTCTATTGAGTAAAATAAATTATTTATAAAAAAAAATTGTGAAATAAATATGTACAATACAAATTGAGGCAGCCCTTATTTTGCCAGAAATAGCCAGTACTATAATTAGTGAAGTTTTTATTTTTTTTGAAAACCCTATCCTATAGATCTAGTACTTGTACCGAAAATGACAAGCAATGTCCCTTATAAGTGCTAATACATACTTTTACTAGGTTTTTCTTAATTACTACATAGTATAAAACAAAGTCGCTTCCCGCTGTCTGTCTGTCTGTCCCTATGTATACTTAGATCTTTAAAACTACGCAACGGATTTTGATGGGTTTTTTTTTTTAATAGATAGTGCTTCAAAAGGAAGGTTCATATGTTTAAAACCTTCATAATATAGTAGAGATTGCACCCGTGCGCAGCCGGAGCGGGTCGCTAGTCAAGTATAAAATGGATGTAGGTACTTTTTATGCCTGTCAATAAATCGCTCCATTGCCTCTTGATAGTGAACAATTACGATAAAAACGTTTATATCGTAAATGCAATAACATGTACTAATGAGGTTTCCAAAATAATACAGACATGTCTGAACTTGTCTGATGCTAATGTAAGCCAGGACAGTGCATGACGTGGTGAAAAAATATTACTTTCCGTGAAGCGTGAAGCCACGGTTGTGAACAGTCACGTTTTAAATGCAAACGGAATTTGTCAAGACTTGACACACTGCCGGATGGATACTTACAAATAAGTTCTAATATTGACATATTTTAATGAAATCCTTTTCTTTCTAACATTATTCAATTATTTTTTTCACAAAAATATCTTGGATGTTCAAAAAGTTCTCACAAATGACGAAGCCAGATAAAGTTCGGACAGGATCAATCAAACAGACAAGACATGTCCGGACGAAAAAGGACTTGTCCGGATTGATCCGAACGGATGGTAACCCTAATGAATTGTCCTGTCGACGAACAGTCTAATGGAGAGGTTGCGGAATCCTATGTTTATCTAAAGTGCACTTACAAAACTTTAAAATCGTGTATTGTCAGAAGTGTTACTACGAATTTTGAAATATTTTGAAATAATTACCTATGTGTATGATTCATACATGGGCGATTTTAAACGTGACATTTTTTATCTCGTATTTAACATACTGTTTAGCGCCATAAAACGAACATCCAACAGTGCGCTTTCATGCGGTTCTGCGAGAATCAAATCAAAGTTTAAATCAATATGTAATAAAAACTCGACAAAAGGTTTTTTGCGCTTTGTTCGATTCTCAATGCTCGTCTGAATATCGCGAGTTGAAAACCAGTGCGCTATAAAATAAAAATCATCGCTTTAAAGACTCGTTCAAGCGAAGGAAGGCTAATGATACTTATCAAAGTTTATTAGGTATCGAAAAATGTTTAACCGCGATTGTACCATGTGAAACGTTTAGGGCATTTTACTATACCTAACAGGCGACCATAACTGGTCAAATGTAGGAGTACAGTTTAATATACCATTGCCTGATTTTTTGTGGATTACAGCCGTGATGTTTTGTTATTTAATTATACTTATCAATATTACACTACTTAGTGAAAAAGCATTGTTTTAAAGAATATTGGCGGGAAAACAAGAAGTTGGTCTTGAGATATCAGAATAATCATAATTTAATTATGCTAACAATCGGCTACGCACGTTTTTTATTGGTCCGATTTGAATTAGATAATACTTATAATTTATCACGCTGATTGTCACAAAATGAGGTAGGTGGTGCCATAGTACTGTGTCCCCATTTATCCATAAAATATTTTAAGTTAAAAAGTAACCCAGGCCTGTTTTACTTAACTGCTCATCAGAAAATGAGAGGCACATAATCTGGTTTCAGTCATAGGAAACGCATTGACCCGACATTGACATTACACCTTTTCCGCGGGAAAATTTCAATCTTATCTTTAGATATCGAGACCGCGGGAAAAGCTAGTCTAACCGCTAATTTTAAATAATAGGTACCTACTATGTGTCAAAATTGTGCAAAACACAAATCACCATGTAATAGGGGTCGGCATTATCTCCTAAGGTCATTTACATCATTTTTAAGCTGACCAAACTTTTTTGTATTATATCTGTAATAAATAGCTTTATTAATTAAATATTGACGAAAAGCCAAACATTCTACCATATTTTTTTTTTAAGTAAATAGATGACGTAGACATAATAGTAGTAGCTAACTAAAACAAATATAGAAAAGTCCACAACAAAGCCAAACAAAGTCTGGCTGGGTGGCTAAAACAGGACATGTCCAGACTAGTCCGGTTGGATGGTTGCCCTACTTGTAATGTAAATCTTGCTTTTATCTGCTATAGAATTTCATAGTTTGTTTTTTAAACCAGTTATGTTTTTAGCATTTTTAGGTATGAATACTTTATTAGGGCTGCCCTAAAATAGAACACAATGAAAAAAATATTATCCCCTGTATATTTAAGAAATAATAATGAATGGACAGAATACTTATTATATGTAACAAAAAAAATTATGTAAATTTAATATGTGAGTAAAAGGGATTGGATGAAAATACTAAATACATTACAGCTAAAATCTAGATACATTATTTACTAAATACTTACTATAACATATTATAATTTAAATTACATACATATACATACATGCAAACAGGGACAGTCACGCAGACAAACAAACAAATCTACAGAACACAGTCATACAAACTATTTAGTCATATCTTACCAGTTTCCTTTCCCTGTATGCTGAACACAGTCTCTGTTGAACAACGCCTGCTCCATGAATGATCTGTAATGAGACTAATTATTTGAAAAAAATATTACTTTAAAATAATACATGGTGCAATTGAGATCAATGCACAAATGGTTACAACATGAAACTGCCTAGAAACCTTTTTAACTGTTTTTTTTTTTAAATTACATTTTGTCTAACTTTACTTCACTAAGCAGTTTAAGGCCTACTTGCACCACAATCACTAAACAGGTTTAGCGCTAAACTGATTTAAAACATTGTTCTGTCTCTGTCAACTTCAAACAATTTGACAGGGATACAGTGATATTTTAAGGGAGTTCAGCGCTAAACCCGTTTAATGATTGTGGTGCAAGTGGGCCTACATGTATAAAACAATTTAAAATATATACAAAAAATACCTAGAGGTCATCTTTGTGTCAAAGTTCCATAAACTATGTACAAGTTTTGTTTAGAGTTTCAATGATTATATTCAAGATCTATCTTGAAATAACATGATAGTTAATATTTTACAAATCATAGTATTTTTATAATCATTTTAAATGTTATAAAGCAGAGAATTATAGGCATCTTAATGTGTCAACAGTGTAAATCACACGCAAACAGGGCGACATTTTTTTTAAACATTTGGTATAAGCCGCACACAGGGAAGAGTGGAAAATTGTGGGGCAGACCTTTGCCCAGCAGTGGAACAACACAGAAAAAAAAAATGTCATAAAATATCTCGCCTATATTGGCCCATTATATAAAAATAAGTGTCCTTGATATATTTTTTTTGTACATATTACTATTAAGTTT
This sequence comes from Agrotis puta, assembly GCA_943136025.2. Classification (NCBI taxonomy): domain Eukaryota; kingdom Metazoa; phylum Arthropoda; class Insecta; order Lepidoptera; family Noctuidae; genus Agrotis; species Agrotis puta. The sequence continues at coordinate 869,968 of OW964177.2, forward strand.
TTATAGTACTTTATATTTCTAGTACCTACTTTAGAATAACTGGTTGTAGTAAAATAACAATATTATCTAATACATAAATATGATATATATTCCTTGATAATTAATATTATCCATGTATCCTAATTATTGTTTACTAAATGTTTAACTAAACTTACAGGCTTAAACATTTCATTACAAAAGTGAAATATACATTTATACAAAGTCAATTTCCCGCCCAATTGTAAATAAATACAAATACTTCTATCGCGCTTTGGACAAAGATCACCAACGATCCTTTTATCAAATTATGCATTAAACGATAACAATAAAGTCCACTATTTATCATCAAACTAAATCACCTTGAGCAGTAGTTTTGACAGAACATATTTTTTATGGTACGGAACTACGTCCAAGCAAATGTATAACCTCATTTGGAATTTTAATGATTTTGACATCTCGTACGCACAATGCACTTTAATGCCGGCCAAAAGTGACCTCCCATTCGAGAATACTATCCTCTAGAACTCATTTATGGGCTTAATGGAACACTACATACACTGGGCATTCATAATAATGAACTCAAACCACTATTGATTGACCACACACCGCGACACACAATTTTCCATAAATTAACACAATCAACACTCACCTGAGGAGAAGGTTGCTGTTGTGTTCATAATAGCAAAGCTTTCTGGCTTTCGGTTGTTTACCGAATGGTTTTGATTTTGTCCTTTACTAGTTCTTTATCGCTTTCATAACACAAATCGTAGCCAGATAGCCTGGCGTTTGTAAAAACCAGAAATTACTACTGGTTTGGAGAACTTCGTTGCGCGCTTGGCAAGTTTGCTACTATTATTACTTTTCCAATCTGGTGACTGGTGTTGTCAGACTAAATATTTGCAACGTCACAGATAAAATACGTGGTGAACTCGTGATGACGCCATACCACGAAACAGAAAAAACAGCGCCATACCACATTTTGTTGGCCAGAATACGAAGATCCGTTACGTAAATATAATATAATAATATGAAAATGAAAAAAGGTGACGACGCTATACAATTTTCAAAACTCGGATTTGACCCATATTTGAAAAATATTAATATATGTTGCACAGTCAACAGCAAAAGTAGATTTAGAAATTCAATACTCATTAACATAAACGGCCGTTTTTGTTACAAATGCACGATTTAGCTAAACAGCTATATTTCAAATGTTGATAATGTGTTATAAAATTACGTTATTGCCTTTTCTAGTAATAATAGAGCACATTTTGTATTTTTGCTTCTATTTACGAGTTATGACATTTTTTCGATTGGCGGCGCTAGTGGACTGTAAGAGGCCTCTTAACAAAGAAAATGACAAATTAAGAAACGCAAACCCTTTCAAAACTAAAAATACTTTGTCGAGTTTCTAGCCGTTCCCGACTTTTATATTTAAAAATAATTAATATATTAGTTGCTAGCTTACTAGTTTTGACTTTTTAAACTTATAATACTATAATTATCTGAGACAGTAAGACGAGGTCGTGGCAGGTCACGTAGGAGATGGCGGGACGACCTGGATAGGTTCCGTACGAACTGGAAGGACGACGCCCAGTTTCGTGAAAGGTGGAAGGAAAGGAGGGCCACTGCTCTGGCCTTTGTGCCTTTGGGCCTTTGTGCCAGAGCAGTGGGACAGAGTAGGCTCTTAAAAAAATACTGTATCTGAATTTTGTACTAAATTAACATAGAAATCATACTTACTGTTTTATATCTGCTACTACTTAGCTGGCTATTTATAGAAAGAAAATGAAGAGCTTCTAGCTGGTCAGTGGTCATGAGCATGACACTTTCATTTAATTTCACTTTCTTCAAGGTGTGCTACAGAAAATGGTTTCAAGACTAAACATATTTTATACAAACTACTCCAAAATGTGGAATTCTTAGCTTGAATATTTACTTTAGCTAGTGGCAAAAAGCGGGATATTCGGGAGACGACTGTACCACACCAAATATAGTTAAGAACAAGAACCATCTAATTATATAACAATTTATACATTAAAAAAAAACCTAAGATGACATACTGACCCTGCAAAGAAATCGAATGGACTTACGAATTACAGTGACCCCGGTACGTAAAAGACTAGTGAAGGGCACCATGGATTTTAGTCAGTACGAGTCTGACAGACCCTCCCGCCCTGCCCTGGGTGGGAGGACTCATTTGATGATTTTAACCCGCTAAAAAAAAAGATGACATACTGACCCTGCAAAGAAATCGAATCAGCATAATCATTGATTGGGAAGTTTGGGAACTACAATGTCACATGCTGACTTACAGATACACACTTTAGCACCGCTTGTTGTTGCTTTGGGGTTTAAAAAACAGCATGGGTCATAAAATATTATAACTTTATTTTATTTTTAATTTCATCGCAATTTCCTCAATGTTTAACATTTTGAAAGGATTGAAAATGTTTTGTGAAAATGTGGTAAGTGAGATCAAAATACACTGTTTCATGTCTCAATTTGATATAATGCGACTAAATTTGATAGTAGGGTGCCGAGAGCGTTTCGCAAAAAGATGTAGCTGCGTTTTTATTTTGTAACGTTATAACTGTTTTCGCTATTGGTAACACCTTCGTGAATTCGGTTTCCTTTTCCATGTGGCATGGTGTCGGCGTAAGGTGAGTTTGTCAATCTTGTGAAATAAATTACAAATTACTGCGTAATAATAGATTAAATTGCAACTAAAAAGTACGTATTACCGTTTTTATTGTAAAGAACCAATATCATTGGTTTTTCATGCGAAAGTGAACATTAATTGTGGAAATATCCTAACACGTGCAAATTGGTGTTGGACTTGAGTATCGAGGTGGAGTTTTTGGAAGATTCGTTAATTTACAACGTTATTTACGTAAAAAACTATCGTTAATCTCTCTTAATGTGAGCGTTTATCCAGTTTCCACCAACAAAACTTGTGAAAACACGCATTGAAGAGGTTAGTTTTGTGAAGAAGCTTTTTGACTTTGGTATTTTGTTGTAGTTGCCGAATAAGCAACCACAATGCCGCAGAACGAATATATTGAACGCCACCAAAAGCTTTACGGTAGGAGGCTCGATTATGAGGAGCGAAAACGTAAACGTGAAGCGCGAGAGCCTCACAGGCGCGCTGAGAAGGCTCGCAAGCTGCGCGGTATTAAGGCCAAGATCTACAACAAAGAGCGTCGCAATGAAAAGATACAGATGAAAAAGAAAATCAAAGCACATGAGGAGAAAAATGTCAAACAAAACACAGAGAAGGTGGCCGAGGGTGCACTGCCTGTGTACCTTCTCGACAGAGATGTGCAGTCCCGGGCCAAGGTACTGTCCAACATGATCAAACAGAAACGAAAGGAAAAGGCTGGCAAATGGGATGTACCCATACCTAAAGTCAGGGCACAGGCTGACGCTGAAGTATTCAAAGTACTGAAGTCGGGAAAGACCAAACGGAAAGCTTGGAAGCGCATGGTCACTAAAGTAACATTTGTAGGAGAGAACTTCACACGTAAACCACCTAAGTTTGAAAGGTTCATCAGACCTATGGCTCTACGTTTTAAGAAAGCTCATGTCACACATCCTGAGCTGAAGGCAACTTTCTGTTTGCCAATCATTGGAGTGAAGAAGAATCCCAGTTCACAGATGTACACAAGTTTGGGAGTGATAACGAAGGGTACAGTCATCGAGATTAACATTTCAGAACTTGGTCTGGTCACGCAGGCTGGTAAAGTTGTGTGGGGAAAATATGCACAAGTTACGAACAACCCGGAGAATGATGGATGCATCAATGCTGTTCTTCTAGTCTAAATTAACCATAAATAATACCATCTGACTAAATACTTTCAGTTCTTTAACTGATTGAAACTGTTTTAGTATCATTATGAAAATGTTTGATAACATTATGATTGTAACTTATTGCTGTATTTTATCTTGGCCTGCCAATAAATACCGTGAAGCAATTTCCTGATTTTTATTCACTTACCCATTTTGTAGCGATGTATCTTCTACGTTCCACACTGCACAAGTTGTCAACATAGTCTGAACTATGAAACTGATATTGTTTCATAGTCGCATACTAATGAGCAATACTCATTAAGTACTGACTAATAGGTCCTTCATGATTTGCATCTATTCTTTTTTCGGTTTTTGGTGTATAGTATAATATTTTTTACATACTAACAACAATGATTTGAACTGGTTTCCTATATGTACTGGAGACCTTGAACTTGCCGCGGCAGATAATAGTCAAGTTCATGGCGGCAAAATACAAACTAACATTGTCGGAACCTAGAGATTTATAAAAATACTTTGTTCTTCTCTTCACCACGCAATGCTGAATGTTTCAAATCTTTAAGAAACAAAAAAAAACATCTCGAAAATTAAGAAAAGGCAGACATGATAAAACAATTCGCACGGATGTAAGAGTTGCTAAGATTAATTGGATTGTCGAAATTTTTCACTCATTCTTAATTTTCTTTGTTGTCTAGGTGAACCAAGATGCAGATTTTTGTCAAAACCCTCACGGGTAAGACCATCACTCTTGAGGTCGAGCCCTCCGATACCATCGAAAATGTGAAAGCCAAGATCCAGGATAAGGAGGGAATCCCTCCAGACCAGCAGAGGTGAGACTTCTTAGATTATTATAGGTACTTCTGGGGGCTGTCGAGACTATGCTCAGAGTACTGATCTCTGGTAGCTGTATTTAGGTTTGGGTCTAATCCTAAATTATCTATGTATTTGCATCATTTTGAGCATTCCTTGCAAATTTTGCTTGCAATATTTTTATAGCGAGTTTGGAATCGAACCCGAGGTTACTGGGTCTAAAATATTTAAATTTGGGCACACTTTACCAAATCTCATGCTCGGCGCTCCACCTTACTAAAAACGTAGATTTACCCTTAGTTTCAGTCAGCACAGCAAGTGGGTGGGCAAATCTGACGCGTGTAAACATCGGTTGACATCATTGGAATGCGGTTTTGTTCGCACGCGATCGGTTTTCAATCCGACTGGGAATGGTTCATTGAAATACGCTCGTAACAACATTCCGTACCTAAAGTACATTGTACCTTTGACACCTACGCCTTTTTCGGTCCATCACATGACAAATGATTACCTGAAAGTTATCAATCAAGTTTTGGATCTTTTAGCCTAAAATAAACTAAATAAATTACAAAAAAGTCGCAACCACATAAATATTCCTCGTTTTTTAATTTTCAAGGACCAATAGGGATCAAAAACTATACAAGATTCACATTTTCATTGTCGTAACTTGCCTATTATGCGCTCAGTGCGAGCTTCTTTGATTTCAGGGGCCTTGGCCAGCACCCTGTGCCAGAGCCCTATTTTAGACAGCACATTTCCTCTTAAATCATCTAACAAAATCTGCTTCTGCCTTGCCTAGGTTGATCTTCGCCGGTAAGCAGCTGGAAGATGGCCGCACATTGTCAGACTACAACATCCAGAAGGAGTCCACACTCCACCTGGTGCTACGCCTGCGTGGTGGCGCCAAGAAGCGCAAGAAGAAGAATTACTCCACCCCCAAGAAGATCAAGCACAAGAAGAAGAAGGTCAAGCTAGCAGTACTAAGGTTCTACAAGGTGAGATTTTTTTGGGAGTTTTCTAGCCAGCCTGTAACATGACAAGAAGTTATAAGAGAGTAACTCTGAAGCCGATATCTAAACCTGTGGTTTGGTTGCTCTGATCTTTGATGTTATATTGACCGCTTAAATGCAGCACATTAGCCAAAACTATTTGGGATGGTAGCTCGTATGATCATGACATAAAAAAGTGCCTCAGTTGAATGTTTCTTCTGCTTTATTCCGAGACAACGGGGCTCGTCTTTCTTAGAATACGAAAAAAAGAAAACCGTTGTCGTAAAACTTGTTTAACGTATTCGTGAGAAATCAGTACATCCATCAAGATGTCCAATTAGCTCAATTTCATTGATAACTCACGCCTTCCTATTCATAAACACGCACCGACATGTTTGCAGCAAGGAAAACCTGGGAGATCACTTAGCAGTCACCAAATAAAAGATTTGCCTTTCAAAGAACTCCCGGGAATCAAAATAAAAGCTTCGAAAGTGGAATGCTTGAGTCGAGACAGGTCGCGACTTGCGAGGGCGCTTTGAATGTTTATTTGTTTGTTGTGAGTCAGGGAGGGTAAGCAGACTTGTTCGAACACGTCGCGTGAATCATGGGGTTCCGTAAACCGTGACGATGTGATGGGTCATGTAATAGTCGTTTGGAAATTAACAATGCATTGTTTTGTTGCGATTGGTGATGCAATCGTCTACGTTGTGCATATCAAAACAAACGATGCGTAAGTTGTAGAACGTGGGAGTATATCCATAAAACTTGAAATACTTGTTTTTTGTTTTATAAAAATTTTAATGCAACATTTATAAGAGTTCTTAAAGACTTGTGTCAATAAGTAAGATGTAATCACATATTTATTTCCACATTTGTTGGTTGATAAACCAAACCAAGTCTGATAATTCATCATAATATGCGCATCCAATACGACCCTATTTCATTGTTATGTTGGCTCTGTCTTACCACACACTCATAACACGTTCGGCTCCCCTTTTTTCTTGTTTGATTACACTATGGCCGAAATCCAGTTAGGGAAGAGGATCTACAACGGCCACTTCGTGCATTTCCAACGTCATTGGATATTCACGATGTCAATCATTTGGAATATTGCTAAGTCACCGTTTTAGACCCGCAGGACTTATTCCCATACCTCGTTACAAATAACTAACTTCAGGACCACATTCCTTCCAGGTTGACGAGAATGGCAAGATCCACCGTCTGAGGCGCGAGTGCACGGGCGAGCAGTGCGGCGCCGGCGTGTTCATGGCTGTCATGGAGGACCGCCATTACTGCGGCAAGTGCCACAGCACGATGGTCTTCAAGGACGATGAGAAATAAATTTAAACACATAGATCTTAAGACCAATCCGCTCAGACTGCTGTGTATGATGGATTTGCAATAAATCTTGACACAGTGTCCGAGTTATATTTTGGTTTTATTTTACGATTTTTTATCGATTATTATCCCTGAAATTATGGTTTGGTAAGTATGTCCCTTAACCTTAGGCTTTCGCCATTTCCTTATCATAATAAAATTTGCTTGAATATAACAGGCGTAAGGCACACCGTGAAGCATGATTAATGTTTCTCATGTTCCTTACACCATGTACATATGTTCAGTAAAGATCTTTATTGTAGGCAGTATTAAGTGCTTTTACTAAATAACAGCTATGTCACTGGTAAGTATTCTAATCACATTGAGTGAAGACCATAAACACACTGCTAGTGTTGCCAGAACGAATTAATCCTAAATAACACCAATCAGCACCTGGAACAAAATTGAAGAACTTCAAAGGTGAGTGTTGTACACCATATTTGACAGCGAAATTATTATTTCGATTACTAAATAAACGTTAATACCAACTTTTCGAATTTTATTTTTATATCCAACTTAAATTGGTTTATCCCTTAATAACCTCCGGCGCTCAAGAAAGAGGTGTTTTAAATTGTATTCAGTTGATCGAAGTGGGTAGTGTGGGTCTGTTAACGGCACCATCATTAGCACCTTATAAATGTTCGCACCGCTGGGACACAGGCCTCTTTGTGAAAGGGAGTGGGCCATAATCCACCACGCCCCGCGCAGTGCGTGTTGGCGACTGTCACATGTCTTCGCATTTTTGGTTCTAGGACATGCCGGTTTCTTCACAGTTTTCCTTCACCGTTTTGAGAGCAGTGGTGATGAAATAAATTACGCAAAGTAATGCGCCTGGTTGGGGTCGAACACACGACCTACAACTCATAAGTCGGGGCCGATACCACTGAGCCACCACTGCTCGGGGGAAAAAAATGTAATGAGGTTCATGTAATATCAAAATCGGTTCAGCCGTTTCAAGGTCACGAGTTTCTTTTCTAACCATACAATGGACATTATTCCCCTTGCAAATGAAAACGATCAGAAAACTAATTGGGTGGGTTTCACTCTTTTCGTAGAAGCGTATGCATAGACTAGGGCCCTGAAAGCTGAAATTGTCATCTCTTTCAGAGAGTGGGAGATATGGTTGCTAGTGCGACACACACTGAAAAAGAAACTTACGGGAATGAGAGGTATAAACAGTCGAATCGCTTTATCTCTTTCTTTGGAGAGTAGTTGTGATGGCAGCCCGAAATACTATCACAGTTACGAGAGCTGTGATAGGCTGGGTACTCACTTAGCATTGTTGCATGCAACGTATCAGATACTGTATCAACCTGCAAGTGGGTACGGCTCGTCAGAGCACACTGCGGTTCGCAGCGGGCTCATGCCTACGTACTCACTTGATACCGTATCTGATACGTTACATGCAACACTGCTAAGTGAGTACCTACCCAGCTATAGATTTCGGGTTGAGTCATCAGATTATGTGATTAGAAAGTTAAAATCCAATAAATTCATTAAAATATTTATTCAATACTGAGAATAGAATTGTCTAACTTACATAATCCATTACACCTAAATGGAATTAATTGTGCAATAAATCCACCTTAGTTCTGGCAAGCGTTCCATTTGACGCAGACAACGGACATAGAAGCGGGCATCGGTGCGTCTCTATCAAAACTGTTCTTGTGCCTTATGTTAAGTAGAATTTGAATTTCTTTCCCCGTTGTAGCAAGCTAGGTTTCTGAAAATCCTTTTTAATTGGTTGCAAATTTTTATAATGTGTATTTTATCTGAAATGGGTTTTACGTGACATAAAAGAATTTTAGTTTAATTTTAATAAGCTCGCGCCATAAAACATGGGATTTGGCGGTCTTGGTGCAATATAGTTCCTTACCTGTCTAGCCTACATGAAAATGGCTGTGATGTTGTGATAATGAATCTCATCATATTTTGTCCATTCATATTGTTTCACAGCACATTTTCCAATAATCCATGCAATAAACTGAAACATCTATTACCAGAATAGAGTTCAATGCAAGTCAGAAAATTAGTACTGATCGGATTCCTAACATGAAATTGTGTTAGAAGAGACATTGATTACACATAGGAGTGGAAGATATTTGACTTTTGCCAGAAATAGATAATTTTATATTTTGAAATCGTTCTCTTCATTGAGCGAGCTCTAACCTTGTCTTTAGCAATGATCCATTAAATAAAATGCACTAATACCCGCTTCTGCAACACTAACTTGACTCCAGAAATAGAAATGCACAATAAAGGTATATCTAATAGGAATCTATGTAATTTGTCTCACCATTCCAACTTATTTATATTTTCAGATCATTTCACACATCTGGAATGAAGTTTTAATACAACTGCGATGAGTCAATATCATTTAACAATTTATTTACTTTATACTAAAGGTATTACACAGTTCCCGGTGTAGGCATATGTAAATAACTCAGTGGCATTTCATTGAATATATAATGTGGATTCCATCGAATTATTTCCCAATAAATAATAACACAATTGACATGTTCAATATACAAACATCAATTTTAAAAAAATAACTAAAAACATTACATTTTTTAATAAAACTAGAGCACCGAAACATAACTAGGTGTAGTAAATATTTTTACAATAAGAGATCATTACTACAACTGAAAAATTTACATATTTTCCTTTTTTTCTAGTCGATAATATTGACTTACTTATATTAAATACTCTTTGAATATCCTAAACAACACCATGATAGTTTTCTTATTTTTATCTTTATTTTTTACATAAACATCTTTATAATTTTAGATTCGTTTCTGAATATAATTAATTCGACTATTAACTCTATAAATCAGAGATGTATCGATTGCAGATCTCAAAATAATGTTTCAACTTTTTGTTTATTTTGTAGCTAATGAAATACGAGTAAGATATAATATATTTACAAGCTTTATTGTAATCAGTTTTTAAATCATAAGCCATTAGCTAAAAATTCTGCAGACGTAGCCATGTTTTGCTACAAAAAGACGGATAACAAGACCAAATTGATACATCTCTGATAAAATTCAAACATATCTATAATTATATAATTGCTAGCACTTAGTACTACGCCGCAGTGACGACGTTTGGCGGTAGTCAACTACACAATACCCTTACACTTGTAATTACTCTAAACTGTTCAAATGCAACAACGGAACCTTATACCAAGCTTGGTTAACAATTTTTGGTAGAGCTGTCAATAATTTTGTTAAACACATACATATTCCTATGTACCAGGGGACACCATGTATATGATACGCTTCTTAATACACATTGTTAATAAATATTTATAAAAATTGCCATCACGGAAATACGAAAAGTACATATTATTTGCTTCCAAAATTGCAGGCGCCAAAAAGGTTAAAATTAAGATATACATATTACATTTATGAAGCGATCGCAGTTTCCTAAGCATTAATTGGTTCTATATTTTTACATTACATCAATTTATAATTACCTATTATTATTGCGCCCATGTATTTTTTTTATCAACCGCAAAGAATATTTTAGACGACATAATAAATAAATAAACGTTTATATCTGTACATTTATAGTATGAACTTTGATTAATTTTATTGCAAATGTTTGCACACGTCTTGCGGTCCAAACCCATATTTTTTCGGTAAACTATTGTGCACAATTCATTTTATTTTATATACATCGAATTTAATATAACTGCCGTAAGTACTTATTACGTCTTAGACGATAACTCAAGCCTCGTTTGCACTGTACTCGATTTCTTACAACTCTCTTAAAATTACTTGACATTATGCTATATTTTAATTTGTGATGACAGTTACACATACCAAGTTTGAAAAGAAGTACAGTGATTTGAACGCCGAGTGTGACGCGTTGTTAAAGTACTGAGGTAAATAAGGCCCTCTGATAGTTCTGCCACACCTCATGTGAAAATAGTGTGATGACAGTAACGATGCTGGCATCAACCACCTTTCAAAATTAACTATTAATTCGGTTAAAACAAGTCCTAAACTCAATAATGAAACCTATTTAAGGCGGCACTATTCATAATATTACATTTCATCACCAGAAATAGCCAGAAAACCTCAAAACGAGTAGTAGTGGTGCAACCTCAAATATACATAGATATAATCGCACGTTTTGGGTAACACATAGATATCATCTTTATTTCATAGTAGTAAGGGAGGTTTTCCTAGACCCAGCGTCACTACGTCCGACTGACCGCATTCCTTAATTCCCCAGGCCTTATTCACCTCTGCCGTCTTACTCAAAATTAAACTAAGCATATATTACAGTTATACTAAGCAAGGAAACTGGAAAGGAGTACAAACGCTTAGCGTCATACGTCACGAAAAGTTACAGTATTTTCTAGAGGAATAAAATTATTATTTGTATCTACTTTATCACAGTGGGGATCTGTGAGGTTTTCTTTATACATCGAGGGAATGAGGAATTGGTTTATATAGAAGTATCTTTTGCTGAGTGACAAGATGTTATGAGGGTAGTCTGAACTTCATAGGGTTATGATGACTGTTCATTCTTACAAATTCTCTTATTATGCCGATTCTTGTGAGCATTTTTGACGGGATCCGTGGCTCTGGGTGATAAAAACTCGAAAGTCTGACAACCAGTCTTCCCAAAAACTATTTTTTTTTAATAATAACTGGCTTATGGAGCATTGATAGGCCTTGCTCCATGTAAAAAAGTTATAAGTAAGTCAACCTTGACATAGTTGGAAAAAAGGTTAGATTTAACTAACCTTTTTTCACAAAACTTACTTTTTTGAACATTATTTTGCCGTTTAGGTACGGCAAAATAATGTTAAATTGAGTCGTGTAATGCTGGCCACTAACTGTACTGAATAAAATTTAACATCATTGTGCAAATTACGTGTCACATTTTATAATCACTCAACAAAAATAATTCTTTCCAAAAGGAATATAATTACAATATAATACAAGTGTGACGGAATATAAATAAATTAGGTGTGCGTTGAATTAAAATTAAAGGGATTTGGGAAACTGTCGAGAAAACCTCTAGCAGACGTATTAGGATAAAATATGTTTCACTTTGCTTCACGCGTGTGATTTTATATACAACTTGATTTTGTACGGAACTGTGGGATATTGTCAATAATCTTCGTATACACGTTATCTTACTGCGTTGCATATTGAGCAATAGGAAATAGGAACGAATATACGAGGGCCATCTATCATAGGCCTAGGCTTCTAGACATGTATGGATAAGGAACACGTACGTATATATGAGATTTTACTATTTCTCATGCAATTTCAGAGCAATTTACCTTCAAATGTCTGTTAAATGAAGGTTCAGCTCCAATTTGGAGTAATAGAACCTAGTTTATACCTTGTGATGTAGTTGTCAGTATGTCTCAAGCCGAGGAGCACGATTTTTAGACTTTACACTGCGTCGGCCTGCACTTATATTGGAACGAATTTATGGTATTTTTGACCGGCCCATAAGTGTGGTTACTACCTAAATGAATGTTACTTCTGCTGCAGTTACCTCAAAGTCCGTATATAAAACCAAACGCGCTTGCAGTGACAGACGCGTCTCGCTCAGAGCTCGTCCTTCGAGTCCGCTTCTTTCTGCGCCTTCTCCAGTGAAGGCTTTATCGTCTCTAATAGCTTTGTCAGCGCTTGCTCCGTCTAGAATGAAATGGTTGAGTGTGATCAAATAGAACAGCTATTTGAAGATGCATTAATACGGTCTATAGACTGGATACGGCATTATCCGCAAAAAAGTTATGTCGCAAAAAAAATTGAGTCCGACATTTTTACTTTTTGGATCCTTACTTCTTTGGTCTCAGTTTTCACTAAAGCGGAGAGGAGACAAGTGGGAGCTGACCCATTAGGTATTTGGACCACTAATCAAATAACATACTTTTCATAAGTTGTCAAATCACGTCTCTTCCATACATTTTGTATGGCAAAAGCATATTGTGACATCACTAATTAATGAACACAATTATTATTAGATTAACATTAGAGTTAAAAAAAAAATTTTTTTGAAAGTTTGGGTCTATAATAAATTGTGTTTTAAGAGAAATTGTATTTTGGAATTATATTATTGATTAATATCCACATCGCGTATTGTCTGTGGTTCTGTTTGGCATGTCTCGTCTCAGCTTATAAGGAAGCTGGTAATGATAATGATAGTCGTATACCTGTGCCAGATGCTGCACGGTCCGCTGCAGCGCGTCCCTCCAGGCGCGCATCTCTCCTCGCTGGCGGTGCGTGTGCTGCTCCAGCAATGCTGACCAGTCCGCCATCTGAGACCCGCTCACACTGCTCATCCTATGACAGAAAATACAATGGACATCAGCAAGTTTTAAACGCCAAATATACATCAGTCTTCAACATGACAGTCCCTGCGTCCTGCAGTGCAATTGGCTATTTGACTGAAAAATTATAATTAGTCCGTCACTTAGATAACCAAAAAATATTCGACCCGTATTTTTTCTTTTGTTTCGTAAACCAAAATTGACGGAGATACGATGCTTTCAAAATTGGCAATACGTCACAATTTAGTACAATTTCTATTGAATTCTGACGTCACGAGCCCCCACTCTCGAGTTGTATTTTGGTGAATATTCGTTGATTTTACAAAAGAAAAAATACGTGTCCGTTATTTTTTTAAACTCTAAAATGACGGACTTATTAAATTTGTAATTTATAGCTACTGTCAAATAACCAATTCTCTAAGAACTCAGTTTCCTTGCATCCTTTAGCCTCTCGGGCGCGTTACGTACACCCGGGTGTACATAAGCGAAAACGCCCCAGCGCCTTACGTACACACGTCTTTACATAACAGACAGTCGCTCATTGGACGTTGATTTTTATCATTTTCAATTATAAATCGCCCGAGAGGTTAAGTGCGCCACACACTAGATAAAATATAGTATCTTAGCTGTATGTAGCGCCCTTTAGACTCAGCATAACTATCTGGATTGCTATTCTCTAAAGTTCAGTGGCCTACAGACAAGAGTGCCCAGTGGCGTGCCTAGGGTTTCAAAATAAGGCAAGCCCAATAAAATTTTAACCGATTTCAAAAAAAGAAAGGTCAGTTTTCGACTGAGTATGTAGGTACCTACGTATGTATCATCGCAATTTTCTCATAAACTACTGGTTAGGTACAATAAATTAAAAGTGAATTCATCCATCTTCTTCTTTCCTCTTCTTTTTCAATTTCACTCTTGCTTGTCGTGTGGAATGAGGTAACCAAAGCTCACTGAAAGCACGCTAGTGCTGGATTGAATATAATAAACATACCTATCATAACTCCGGTGGCTTTGAAAAAAGCCGTCTGGTTTGCTTCATTGCTTGAGAGAACAAAGTTATAGAGAGTAATTGCTTGCTTCGTAACAGGTTACAGACAAAAAAAAAACAAAACAGAAAGTTACAAAACGAAAGTAAAAAATAGCTAGATAGAATGAAATAAGGAATTTAAATAAATTATTTATATACTAATTGGAATCATCTATCTTTCTTAAGAAATGATTTATTTACATCAGAGTAAAATGTTGGTGATCGTGTTAATTCTACCAACAACTCTTTTTCAATAGCTATCATAGATCACTCGGAAAGACGCTCTTAACCTTGTGTATTTCTCAGATAGATTTGGATAGGTTTATGAGACGAAAAAGCACGTTCCGCGGAAGAACTTGTAGCCGGAATAGTCACAACAAGAAACGCTAACTTTAACAGCTCGGGCATGGCATAGATCTTCGAGGTTATTCTCATGAATGAAATCAATTAATTCGAAAACATTACGAACTTTCATATACACTGATCTATTAAATTTTCGTTTATGCGATTTACTAGTCTGAGAAATACACAGATTAGGCGACGGTTTTAATTAAGAAATTAACTGTTTTTTCTGAGCAAAGTTTAAAGATTTTACCTTATATTCGCCAATCAAAACATGAACGCATTTTAAATCCTCACAAGGTACAATAACTAAGTCACCAAAACAATTGTATCACTGAGAAAATCTAAGAAAACACACAAAAAACTTTAACAACAAAACTTTTCGCACTCAAGCAAAAATAAAACTGAAGTGAGTTGCGAGTGCAGTGTTGTCATTTCGGCAAAAAAAAGTCGCCCAGTATATGAAAAACTTAGCTAGATGTCGCATTTTTTTTATTTTTAAGATATTTCTTGAATATTTAATTTCGTTATTTTAAAAAGTCGCTAGTTTTTATTGATACAAAATTAAAAAAAGTCTCCAGGCTCGTTAAAAATCTCCAAGATCTCATAACGTCGCTAAAATGACAACACTGCAGAGTTGGCAAGTCACGCATACGTATACAACTTCATAGGCAATCACGGCTTAAACCTTCCTTAAAAAACGATTTATAGACTCACAAGGTTAACTCGTTATACGGCACATCGCTATAAGTGCGAAAGTGACAGAAAGATAGTATTTGAAAGCCCGGTAAAAGCCGGTCGAGTGTAGGCGAGATAGCTATATGTTGATACTTCAAATGCGAAACTGCGCGCGAACCATCGCGATGTGTAGCATAGGTAGATACTAGTTTGTGTTATTTTGATAAGAATTAAGCGCGCGAACTTTTAAATAGTTCGGGTTTGATATTGATTCTCTATTGAGCGTTTTAGTAAGGCATGCCGGGCTTTTGGGCTTATATGAAGGTACCGCCACTGAGAGTGCCGTGTCCACTCACACTCCAGCCTTTAAACTTGTCACATAAGAAGTACACTGACGCTTTTTGCGTTCGAAACTCGCGCGTATCTGTACTGAACATTTTAGTGTGTGCGCTGGCGCAGGCGCAGTTTTCTAAAAGTATTTTGACAATAGGTATTTTAGAGGAAAATTGTAGTAAGAGTGATGTTGAAAATAAGCAACATAATTGAGGATTGTGGGTATTGGATTGATATAGCAAAGATTTAAAATCAAACAGATTAATAATCTTCCTAGTACAGGACATGAGACCACGAAGAGAGAAAATAAGTTGAACAATTTGGTTATATCGTCCAGCCTGTAAGCAATATATTAGGACATAATAATAGGACAATGCTTTAAACTAAGAAATATTTGATATCTTACCTGTTCTGCAAGTCTTCCAAATCGAAACTATAGCCGCTCCTTTCAGTGTAGTAGAGTTTATAGTAAAGTGCCGCGTTTATAAGTAGTAGCACAGCCAGTATGGCTGCCAGCCATGTCCCGGTGCGGCTGACGGGACGGTGTGCGCGGGAGACAGAAGCCCGGGGCGCCACCATACTGGCGGCGGGGAGCTTCACCGCGGTAGGGATTCCTGGCTCTTGCGACGAAGCTGAAAACATACAAAATATTAAGTATTTGAGAATGTTAAACGATCGGTCATGCTTTTAAATGTTACATACATTTGATAAATCCTCTCAAAGTAAGACATAAATAGGAAAGGTCTACATTCTACAAGTCGTTGTAAAGCGAAAAGTCATCTATGAAATATGGAACATTCCAGAAATAAAATGCAAAATAATGTATTCTTTGCTCACAACCAAGTGCATTTTAGTTTTTTATTTACTTCAGCTATTAAAAGCACGGGGTGAACGGCAAAGCATAGCTCTACGAGAACACAAAGAACAGTACCCGACCGTAGATATAGCACATCGAGATTTAAAAAAGAAAAAGATATTTCTACCTCTATTTAGAGTGCGACATGGTTCTTTTGGCGCGTGGTCAAAATGGGAACTGCTCCACAGATAATTTCAAAAATCTTTTCTATATTTTTCGTGTATACCTTCTGATGTAATAGTCAATTAAACTGTCTTTGAGAAGTCTCTAAAAGCCTCTGACATGAAGACTATGATTGAAATATCCGATATTCCTCGCGAGAAGTAAAGATAAAAATTAACCTTCGTAAATGCTGATTTTATTACCAATACCAATCTGCGGTGATGATCATTTATGCCAAAAGACTTATGACTCACTCTTAAGTTTAATGATAAAAGTTGTTTTATTTAAAACGAAAGCTAAGAAATTGATGTGTCATAATAAGTAGTGGGTACTGTAATATTAAGTTCTAGTGACTTCTCGCTCTACGCGGACAAGTGATAGGGAAGATCACGCGCGACCCTGACGTCGTGGGCGCCAGGAGACCCGCCGTGGGGAACGGAACCCGCGCTGGGGTCACGAGCTTGAAGGCTGGCGGGACAAACAACATACATTATACAACACGCTATGAGGACATCTTATCGGGATAGGAGGATAACAGATGCATTGTGAAAAGGTGATATGAATTGTATACAGAGATGTCGGCCATCAGGAGCAAGGATGATAATGACTCATTGTGTTTAGTAGGTATATTTGCAGTCGATGAACTTTTCAACATAATAATCACTCTAATTCAATTTTTATTCAGCAACATTTGCAATGCGCCTTCGTCGCGTTTTCGTTTCTGTACCGAAAATAATTTAAAAAGTAAAGTATAAGTATTAAAAAGATACAGAAACAAAAACTCGCCGATGCGGAGAAAATTCAGTGTGTCAATGGATTATAAAAAGTTATTGAATGTTGCCGTGAAATATTTTTCCTGTTTATCAGTTTATATAAAATATGGTATTGCGAGTACAGATTCGATGAGAAAAGTCCATCAAATAGCAACAACTAACCGAAAAATTTACACTAAGTTAGGTACTAAATTTTTAAAAAGTAACTGACGTAAATGCACATTACAATACCTAACACAGAAATGATCGTCACACAACACTTAAACATTTGGAAGTACAAACAGCACAAAGGAGAGAGTGGAAGGTTATGGAGGAGACTTGCCCAGCAGTGGGACAGTAAATAATGTAGTGGTATACATACTGGTGACCCGGCGATGTCTCCTCGCCTTCCGGGCCGCGGGCACGGCACACTCAGCCTCGCTCGTGAGCCGCGACTCCAGCAGACGACTGAACTCTTCCAGACCTGATATTGTGTTCTTCTCTAGGAATGCTGTACAAGAGAAATGTTGACATTAGTTTTTATTGCATGCATTCTTTTTAATCTGAGACAGGTTAGTTCTCAAATCTTTTACAACATCAATTTTAGTTAAAATAATTGGCCATTTGTCACCATTAACCATGAATTACAAAAAAATAAGAATTTCTTTAAAAGTAAACTTTATTTTACGCCCGAAAACCCGTTTTACTTTAAAAAAAAACTGTTACTATAATATAAAATAATAAATAGTGTGATCATTGAGTGAGCTAGTCAGTAACGTCATAGTTTGCTATTGCCATACAAATTCTAGAGGGGAAACCCGTTGACAGCTTGTAAAAATTTCAATTACCCCATGAAATTGTATTTCTGCTATAAATATGAAGTGGATTAGTCAAACCTGGAAAGTAGGTAATGTTCTAAACTCCGCGCTGCTGCTAATCCTCGTATTTTTATATTTATGATGGGTTTGCTCTTGTTCTTTAACTTTTCGTGGTAATATCATCAAGTGTGTCCGAGAGGACACCCTACTCTGCACCTGGGACTGTCAGACTTGCACTGACTAAAATCCATGGTGATCCATCGATAGCCTTTTACGTTCCAGGGTCATCGTTACCTGATGGGACAGTCCCGCGACTTCGGTAGGCTTTGGCCCTCTAAGGGGAGCCCCGAACGCATCAAGCTATTTAACTTAGAATAATCGAAAAAGTCAGTTAAGTCAGCAGACAGACCATTATATTTTAACGTTAGAACCCTTTTCAGAGTCTAGTCTCCATCTCCGTTTTCAACCAACTTAACCTCTCGGGCGATTTATAATTGAAAATGATAAAAATCAACGTCCAATGAGCGACTGTCTGTTATGTACAGACGTGTGTACGTAAGGCGCTGGGGCGTTTTCGCTTATGTACACCCGGGTGTACGTAACGCGCCCGAGAGGTTAAACAAGGAGGTTCTGAATTCGGTCGGTTTTTTTTTATTTACAAAGCGGGACGTACTTTTGATCATGGGCCACATGCTCTTCTTGTAGTGCACATGTCCGAACAGCGCCAGCTCGGTGAGCGACTCCGACACGCGCTGCAGGCAGTAGTGCACCTGCACGCTGAAGTAGTCCGCGTACGGGATGCCCGCGTTCTCGCTTGTGGAGTCTATCGAGTACAGGACGCCTGGTTTTGAACATTTGTTCATTACCTGCAAGAGCATAAGATGATTTTAGATTATTTTTAGATCCCGTAGAACTTTTTTTTTCGCAGATCTTCTAGTGGGGTTTGGTAAACGATCTTTGTTTTTGCAAGTAGGTACAAAAAACACTTTCGACACGTCGCCGGAGTTTCATACCTGACTACTCTGAGAAAAAATAAGTTAAAAACAACTAAAACCCCACTACGAAAAAATCGCACACTGAAAAGTATAAAACAAGAACAATATTCATTTGACCGAGTAATAGCCGTGGTCGTATGCCATCTAGCCAACAAAGATTGCTTGAAACAAACGCAGGTGGCACACGACCACGCTATAACCAGCGGACAACTGAGACGCTTCTAACGAGACCTCATTTGTCATGTTATGATAAGTAGTTTAGAAGTTATGAGGGAACAAACAAACATACATACATACCGGTCAAAATCATAACCCTCCTTTTAGTTCTGCCGTAGTCGGGTAAAAACAGTCTAAACAAACTCAGTGGCCACTGTCTCTTTTAAAGTTCAGAAATTACATTGGTTAAGTCATACGAAGATCATACAGGTTAGTGTCTTCTAGATCTGACTAGGACATCAAATCAACTGGGAGTCAAGTCAAGTATTTTTTACCAGATTGTAGTCCTACAGTTACTTTGGTAAACCTGTTTATTAAATGGAAAGCATAACTATTGTAAAGTTTTCTGTTTGGTTAGAAACCTCCGGATTCAGTACATCCGACGTTCTTACCAACCGAGACACCGAGGTCCTAACTGCAAGTCGATTTTTGTGCACAGAAAATCTTTTTTAATATTCATGACGCATGCGTTAATGCGTGTAATACTCGTATTTAAAAACGACAATTGTGTTTTATCATACAATTAAATGAAAAATTCGATTAGCATCAAGACATGAATTTGCAGTGATTTGCAGCGATTTCCAGCCACAGCCAAGTTGATGACCAGTATGATGAAAAAACGAGTATTATTTTGGTGACGGCGAGATTTTTTTCATCCATTCTATATTTGACGGGTTACTATAAGGTGTACATTGATTTACCTGTGTCTCAGTGACTTGTACTTCCTTAGGCCCGATGGGTCCCGACGTAAGGCCGAGCGTGTAGCTGATCTGACGACACTTGAGCCCGCCCTGCACCTGCCACGGCGCCTGCACACCAAACAAAACCATTTATTAAATCATAGGTAAAGAAAAATTAGAAGTAAAACTTCCATCGCTTTTCAGAAGGACCAAAATGCTTTGTACAAAAAATCTTGTGTTTCCTACATGATAGTTTTGAACTGTTGGAATAGTTTTAAGCTTTGACAAAGATCTGTATTAAAATAAATAGACGAAGGTTGTGCTTGAGAAAGAGCATTCAATTTTAATCAATGTTTTTGTCAAGTATTCATCTTTATTTGTATTCCATAATGTCAGTTTTACAGATATTACAATGGGCTTATAGCTGTAAGGTACAATTATAAACCCTGTAGGGCACAGCAAAAAGTATAAAACTAAAATTAACATAAGTACCATAATTTGGTACTACTTTTCACCTTACGGGTACTAATGCTCCTGTTCTGTAGATTGTTTTCGAATCCTATGTTGAAAATTTAGCAATAATTCATTAAATTGTGAAAGCATCCGAAACATTTCACTGAATTTCACATCCGAAGGCATCAGAAACATCAATATTAGCAAAACGTAATTATTATACCTGGAGCAGTTGAATTAGGAAGACATTAATTTGATCCAACAGCTTTAACAATGGAGATTACATAAAAACTATTTCTAGAAGCAAAGATAGGTGACAGGCCTGTTGGTCTAGTGGTTAGTGACCCTGACTGCTATGCCGGAGGTCGTGGGTTCGATTCCCACCCAGGACAAATGTTTGTGTGATGAGCACGATCATTTGTTCTGTGTCTGGGTGTAATTTATCTATAATATGTATGTATTTGGAAATATATAAGTATGTTTATCTACTATCATGCTATTAATCCTCTATAATAGTTATTTATGCAACTGTTGTATAATCAGGGGTATTAAAACACGAATGTGAGTTTATCACACGAGGCGTAGCCGAGTGTGATAATAGTATCACATGAGTGTTTTAATACCTAATTATAACAGTTGCATACAAGACTTTATCTACAATCATGATGTGAATTCTCTATAAAAGATTTTCATACCATAGGGTGTTGTACAGCACTATGTGAATTCAAGATGGCGGGAAATAACACGATAAGACGAGAATCCGAAATTACGAATTAGTCTACAATTTGTTGTTCTTTTTTCAAAATGTTAGCGATCTGGTGGTAAAAATGTCATTGCATGAGAATGTTCTTTTTTTGAAATTCATTATAACACGCGTTTGGATGATATAATGATCATTATAGCATTGAGTGTTTTAATGTTGGCAATAAGCTAATTGTTATAGGTTCTTTTATAGAGGATTAATAGCATGATAGTAGATAAAAGAACCTATAACAATTAGCTTACCGCCAACATTAAAACACTCAATGATATAATGATCATTATAACATCCAAACGCGTGTTATAATGAATTTCAAAAAAAGAACATTCTCATGCAATGCCATTTTCACCACCAGATCGCTAAAATTTTGAAAAAAGAACAACTCGTCTTATCGTGTTATATCCCGCCATTTTTTCACTCGAATATGGTATGCGAATATGGTATGTTATGAGAATCTTTTATAGAGGATTCACAGCATGATTGTAGATAAAGTCTTGTATGCAACCGTTATAATTAGGTATTAAAACACTCATGTGATACTATTATCACACTCGGCTACGCCTCGTGTGATAAACCCACATTCGTGTTTTAATACCCCTGATTATACAACAGTTGCATAAATAACTATTATCAGTTGTCTAGTACCCATACCACAAGCTCTGTTTAGCTTAGGATTAGATGACGTTGTGTGATAGTTGTGGAATATTTATTTATTTATTATACCCGACAACATGGGTAATTTTGCTCATTATTATTTTGTTTTAAAAATATTCTCAATTTTCAACATTTGGAGAAAGTAGGACCAAATTACGGTATTGAATTTATAATTTTAAAAATTCTGTAAAAATAAGTAAATTGAGTTATGGAGAGTCTCGACTCTGTAAAAAAATATCAAAATATTGAGTAGTCAAATACGTATACGTAATTTCATCATCTTCCTGCTCATATCCCGTTCTTCTTGGAGTCAGCGCAACAAGTTTTCTTCTTCAATTCTCTCTTGTCAGACGTCACGTGATCATTTACACCTTTTTATTTCGTACTAGCTTCCGCCCGCGACTCCGTCCGCGCGGATGTCGGTCTTCGCGTGGATGGTTTATTTCCCCATTTTGAGTAACTCTGACAATGACATCTTATAAATATTACGGCGCTGAATCCACTGCGGGTAATGCAACGTGTGTTCGCGGTTCTACAGAACAACGTCTATGAATAAAACTGAAAAATAAGATTTTTTTTTCTACGTATTTTTCCAGGATAAGAAGTATCCTATGTTATGCCCAGGATAATAAGGAATAATTATACCAAGTTTCATCGAAATCGAACCGTTAGTTTTCACGTGATGCCTGCACAAACAGACAGACAGACAAAAATTTTTTTAATCATATATTTGGGTTTGGTATCGATCCAGCAACACCCCCGGCTATTTATTTTTTCAATATTTTCAATGTACAGAATTGACCCTTCTACAGATTTATTATATGTATAGATCATACTCCCATCAAGAAAAGAGTTACCTGCACATAGTCTGTGGTGGACCTGGCCGCCAACAGTTCCAGGTTGAACTTGGAATTAGTGAAGATCATGGTGAACATCTGGTCGATGTTGAAAGCGAACTCTTGTCGTAGCAGTAGCTTCCCGTCGTGCGCTGCTGTGCATTTCTCTGCGTCGCCGCCACTGAACAAGAGATAATACATATAATGTAATGGGATCTTAATTTTTAAAAGGGTATGCTACTTTTAGTATGGACCGTTTTTTTTTTTGCGTGGTAAAATCATCAAATGAGTCCTCCTACCCAGGGCAGGGCGGGAGGGACTGTCAGACTTGTACTAACTAAAATCCACGGTGTCCTTCACGAGCCCTTTACGTACCGGGGTCACGGTAATGGGTAAGTCCCGCGACCCCGGCAGGCTTTGGCCCTCTACAGGCCCCGTCATTATGCTGACACTCCTTGAGGCGCGCGTGGAACACAACGCGCTGTCAACCCAGTTTAGTATGGAGCTTAGCATCAATTTTTTTTTTCTTTCGTCAGTCATTAAATTTTGGGCACAATTATACTACTAACTAAGAAGTCCATAGAAAAAAAAATTAAGTTTCTAAACCGTAACCAACCAGAGATATGGCGGTTTTTATTTTGTTCTAATCAGGAGTAATTTTTTGTAGGAATCCATAGATTTATTGATTTACTCCTACTTAGAACAAAATAAAATCCGTTATATCTCTGGTTCGTTACGGTTTAGAATGTTTTTATTATTTTTTGCGAAGTTCTTAGGTTGCGGTCTACTAATGACAAACATTTCATTAGTGGCGAAAGAAAAAATAATATTGATGCCAATAAGTTGCATACCCTTTTGCCATGTCACTGTGACAATCAATCTTTGTTTTCGAAGTGGATAGCATATAAAATTGCTGCAGTGCAGTTACATAAAGGTTCAACTGTAGTTAATGACTAAGAAAAGTTTTTGGTGGTCTCGTTTTTTTTATGTAAAACACAGCGATTGAGATATTTGGTGATTTCATAGATTTTTTAAGCATGTAAACTAAAACGTAAGGCAAGGTAAAATTATCGCATCAGTTCTCCCACTCAGGGCAGGGCAGTCCCTTCGACTGTCAGACTTGTACTGACTAAAATCCGCGGTGTCCTTCAATAGGCCTTTAAGTCCCGCGACCCCGGCAGGTTTTGGCCCTCTAAGGCCCCGTCATATGATGAAAGACTAGTACAGAAACAAACTAAGAGATACTGAGCAGTGAGGTGAAGTGTGTGTGTGTGTGTGTGTGTGTGTGTGTGTGTGTGTGTGGTACGTACTTGTGTGGCTTGTCGGCCTCGCTGTCGCTGGTGTCGGACATGTCGGTGGGCAGCGTGTCCCCCGCCTCCTCCTCGCGGTACTCCGCGTCGCCGTTCGTCACTGAGGACAAATGTCACACTATGTATACTGCGGTATGACCAGGAGTTCTAACGGTAACACCACTATTACACCTTTTTTTTAATACTTTGCCCCACACTAGAAATTTCTCCTGTGTCGTGGGTGCGTTTACAAACATATAAACTCACATACACAAACGCCCAGATCCGAAACAACTACTTGTAGATCATACATATATTTGCTCCGTGCGGGAAGCGGACCCGCGACTCGCAGAGTAGCAGTCCAATCGCTCAGCCACTGCACCAAACGTGCCGCTAATTGCATATTTAATTAGAAAAAGATGAAAATATTGGATAAACATGTTTTCTTTTGTTCAATTAATGCATATTTACAGATGTAACGCATCAAAAATCGAGAGTGGGGCTCGTGACATCAGAAGCAATGAAAACTGCATTTACTTGTGACGTACCGGCGAGTTTTAAAATTTCGTATCTCCGTCAATCTTAGTTTACGTGACAAAAGAAAAAATACGTGTCAAATATTTTTTGATAATCTAACGAAGGACTAACTGGATTTTAATTCGTGATCGTAATTAAACAATAACAATGTTTATTTACAGAGTAACGCTTAACTATTTAATGTAACTATTTATCTATTTTGCGCGGTTTATGCTGTCAGAAATTGAATTATGTTTGGAAAAAGTTACAATATAAGGGAATAATTGTTGATGCAAATAAATGTTAATATATTTATGATTTTTAAGAATACATGCGAATAAAATCGTTAAAAATTTGCAAGAGCCGTTTACTATTTGGTCAATTAAAATGTCAAACTTTGCAATGATGTGGTTTTGTGAACAAATGGCACGAATGGCATTTCATCATCATCTGCTTGACCTTTTCGTTGCGGCTAGCTCAATTTTGCAAAACATTTTTTGTGTGGCTTTATCTGAAAACTACTTTGAGCTCAAACACCTATTACACAGCTATTTTATATTATCCCTTATATGGAGTTAGAATTTTTATTTTTCAAACACAATTAATTAGAAAAATATAAAATAATAAAATTACCAGTCACATTTGTTGCAGGTACTTCACAAAATTCAATAAATTCAAATTCTTCACACACCACAGATTTTGTTGCTGTAATTTCACTTGATTTAATAAGTTCATATTCTTCACTAACCACAGACTTTTCGTCTAAATTTATTACGAAATCTGCATCCTCCATTTTTTATTGCATTTCTTATATTTTTCTTCACAAAAGTAATATATTTTATCACTTTACTTAGCAAAATACATACTTTTTAGTATATGTTTTGTTTTTAATTCACTGAACAGTATTTATCAATAACTTCTGACAATTAATACTCGAACTGAACAATGTTGTCTGTGTTAAGTTGAACACAAATGTTTCAAAGAAACAATTTGATCTCACGACCCATTGATGGAAATTCACAGTCAGTTAATAGTTTTATTATGAGATAATCTAAGATAAAACAATTTGTTCATCACTATCTTCGTTAATTACCGATTTAATAAACTAGGTATTAAGAATTCATTAGTTGTAGTAAACAATTATGTATTTACAATTTAAAACAATATCTTAAATAAAACAGGTTCGATCTCTTTTGTGTTTCAATTTTAAATAATGAAATGTGTCATCAAAGTTATTAGAATAAACTGGTTTTAAATTGTAGTCCAGTAACTTTATGCATCAGATCAGAGCTTGTGTGAAATCCGGTAGTAGCGATACTTTGCAGACTTGTTTATTTATACTAGGCTCGCGTTTGACCACTATCACACCTGATAAGATATAGGATGTGGCGGTACTCTTGACTTAGCTATGGGTCTTTATGTCAAATAGTAGCTACTAGGTAATACAAGTTTATGATGTTGGCCTCGAATTTTTGACCTTTACCGTTTTCTATGGATGTTTTAATCTATGTTTGTGACAACAAGGACCAAACGCAACTTTCTCAAAAAAAACTACGAAAATATGGACCTATACATATATAACTTTAAAATTTTGTCGACTATAAATCTAAAAGACTGAGGAGTTGTTGATAGTACCTGATCAAAAGGGTTATAATCGCCAAAATTTAGATATAGGTACAGCTCTGTTAGAATGAGGATTTTGAAAAGGCATGGTGGAATACACGACATCCGATGCATTTCTTTTTCCACATTTGTTGTAGAAAAAAAAAACAAGTTAACATGAGATCTCACATGAAATTGCGAAGTTCGGAAAAATAGTATTTTTTGAAAAGCTCCGAAAGTATTGAGTCTACAGAGACAACAAATTAGAGTCTCTAGGTTTTTTTTTTAAATTTTAAGACAATGTTGCGTTCGGCGCTCTAGGTCACGAACCTGAATTAATCATTGAGCCAACATAAATAGGTACTACCAGACTTGACGCAAAGTATCCCATACTTTCAGGCGATAAGATTCCTGGACTATTGAACAAATAACACACAGTTTGTTTTCACAAATCATTCTATATTCACACAGTTCTTCATTTATTTTTTTCTAAGAACACTTGAATACAACAGCATTTTATTTAAATTCAAACTCTCGGGATTATATGGCAAATGCAGATTCAAAAGCGGTCGTCACTACACACTAAGAAACGCGGTGTTTAAGAACTAACTTGAGTTTACTTCATTGTGGTTTTAGTTAATTAGAGGTTGAACTTGAATTGTGGTTAAGTTCGTAAACAAGTTAAAGGTTTTGTTTGACAACAATAATCATGTTTACAGTTTTATTTTTAGTTTGTGATTGTTCCACGCTGTGTTGTACGAGTGGGTGGCTGTGGTTTTTTATTGCAATTACTAGCAGTGTTTCAATTGGGTGTTGAAATTATTTTTTGTAGTATCCTATAACATGTGAACGCAAATCCCGAAAGTAGTATGTCCAGAATCGTTTAGTGAATCTCTATCCATAATTAATTAAATATGGGTTTTTTTATATCCCAAAAATAATAGAACACGTAAAAAAATACACCTAAAAGTGACGTATTGTGAACTTAATAGTGTCGTATCTTCGTCAATTTTGGCTTAAGCAAAAAAATCATAATACGTTACAATTTTTTTTTTTAAATACGTTGCCCCAGACTAGAAATTTCTTCTGAGTATTGTTTTTACAAATATAGAAACTCACATACACTAACATCTAGACCCGGGTCAACTGCTTGTAGATCGTACAAATATTTGTTCCGTGCGGGAATCTAACCCGCGACAGGCTGAGCAGCAGCCTCACGCTCAGCCACTGCGACAATCTTGTCGTTATGAATGACTACATAATTTTTTTCAGTCATCATGCCTATTGTAGTGAATGATGGAAAGTGCATCGTATGCTTTACTCGAAGTGTGGTCCTCCACCATAAACCCTAGTTCTAAAGTCATGGTATACCTGCATACTGACCGAGGGGCGGCGAGGAGTCGCGCAGGTGCGGCGCGGCGCGCCGGGACTCGTCCGCGCCGCCGCGGGCCTCCATGCACGCCGCATCCACCAGGTCCTGCCAAAGTTTCATCCCATTAAAAACCAAGTTTTTATTATAGGTGAAACGCATCACGGTCGAGGTACAGGAGACGAAGGCTTTATGCCCTGAACATTTTGGGCGTGTTAAATAAACGCCCGATAAATGCCGAATAAATGCCTTTCGTCTGTGCCCTTGCCCAGTTAAGTTTCTGCTAAGTTTTTAGCCTTATTAGTTTTTATGCCCAATCACTGGGCATTTATCTGGTCGTAAACTCATTTATGCCTAATAAGTTTATGCCCATTTGAAACTGATCATGTTTAAAACATTGCTGAAATATTTAAAAGTTAAAACAAATAACATGGTACTCGTAATTATTTAAAAGTTAGTGACTATGTCATGTTCAAAAACTTATATTGACTTAGTTACCCAGCAGTCCAGCGGTTCTCAAACTTTAACAATTCGCGGCGCACTTACTTAGTTTTAGTATGTGTCGGCGCCCTATGATACCTAGTTGTAAACTCCACCAAATCGAAACACATGAAGTTCCGAGGCTGTAAGAGAGTTCAATAAGAACCTCATCTCATTTTAGGTGGATCTTATGCGTAGTAAGAATCTTGGATCCACGCAAATTCGATCCAGAGAATAGTTAACTCTTGCGTCTCACAGCTAAACAGGACGCCGTGGCGCGGGAACCTTTCGGGAACCCCTTTTTTCTTGGGAGGGACTATCAGACTTCTACTGACTAAAATCTACGGTGATCCTTCAATAGCCCTTTACGTTCTAGGGGCACCTGATGAGACAGCCCCGCGACCTTTGAGAATCCATGCAGTAGTCTATTCAATTCCTAGACAATTTGTACGTCAGGCCCCAAACGGACTAAAATGGCATGTTGTGACGAAATGTGCAGGTGTATTCAATTATCTAATACTACCTACATAATCATTGTAATCTCTTTGTTTATCATTATTTAATCATATTACCAGCAAAACTAACGTAGGTACACATTAAAAACATAGGTACCTATGTATTATACATAGTTACTACTACCTATGTATCACACGTAGGCAGTTGGTTATGTACTTATGCATGGTCCCCTATTACTTGGGACTTACTTACTTAAACTAGTTATTGCAACAGATTGATCGAAGCAAGGAAGAACAGCTTAGATGGAGAATTTTGGAGGATTCTTTTTTTTATTTTTTATGTTGTGGTAAAATCATCACATGAGTCCTCCCACCCAGGGCAGAGCGGGAGGGACTGTCAGACTCGTACTGACTAAAATCCACGGTGTCTTTCAATAGCCCTTTACGTACCGGAGTCACGGTAATTCGTGAGACCCGCGACCCCGGTAGGCTTCGGCCCTCTACAGGTGGCCCCGTCCCTATGCTGACACTCCTTGAGGCGCGCCTGGAACACAACGCGCCGTCCACCCGGGCATGGTCCATGGTCGGACATTCATCGCCCATTACTCGCCGCCCGCATGCCCGCGCCTACGGTGGCCGGAGATCGTCTGCCGACGTCTGTCGCCGTGGGTGTCTACCACTGCGGGTGGGGTGGAGGGAGGACGCTGTCCTCTCCCTCACGCGGCACGCCTACTACTAGTTTTATGTTATTTATTAACGCCATTTTCAGTGCAAATTCATATTTTCGTTTTTCTATAGTTGTGAGTTATAATCTCTGCCTACCTCATAAACATGTACAGGATTTAAAATGTTGTTGTTTATTGTGATCAGTACAATCGGTTGTTCCGTATTCGCTAATTGCAGCTGTTATCTAATATTAGCTAATTGTTATGATTCGTTATCACTGGTGTAGGTAATACAGTTGCTAATTGCGTGACAGGAATGTTTAAATGAGGAATACGTGTTTGCTTCACCATAATTTTATTGCGACTGAACTGTTATACATTTACCCACAACATACCGGCCCCCAAAGGACCTACAAGTCCTTTTAAAAAAAATCAATGAATCTAGCAAATAACAAAGGAGCTGGTTAGTACTAAATGAAATTAATCAAAAAGGTAAGTACAACTCTGAAATTATGTTAATTTAAATAAGCACATATACCTAGGTGTATAAGTAACTAACAAGTAACATCATAGTTAAATTCACAAGTTAATAATTATACATGCTTGAATCATAATTATCGTTTTCAAATAAATGAAATAAGAATCAAAATCAGGTAAGTTAATTATTACGTTAAGAATCATCATCGTAATCCACAGGTAAGTGACATAATTTAGTAACACATCTTTTGACAATACTCTCACCACTCTTCACACTATAGACTCTGGTCAGCCCGTCTGGGCCTGGGTGTTTTTCAACGATTCTTCCCAAATGCCATTTTCCAGGTGGTAAGTTGTCTGTTTTAATAAGTACTATTTGCCCTTTTTCTAATTCTGTTTCTCGTTTTATCCATTTAGGTCTTTGCTGGAGGCGTGTCAAATATTCGGTTTGCCATTTTTTCCAGAAATCTCTCAATAGTTTCTGCGTATGCTGCCAGCGTGAAAGGTAAGTAACTTTTATATTTTCTAAATTTGGACTAGGAACTACAATTGGAGCTTCTCCGATAAGGAAGTGACCTGGGGTAAGTATTTCTATTTCATCAACATCTGAATCGTCTGCAGGGGTGAGAGGGCGGGAATTCAGACAGGCCTCAATCTGACATAATAAGGTTGTCATCTCCTCAAAGGTTAAGTTTGTATTAAGAACTCTTTTCAGGTGGTGTTTAATAGACTTCACACCGGCTTCCCAGAGACCACCAAAGTTGGGACTGTACGCAGGTATGAAGTGCCACTGGGTTCCATCCTTTGCTAATGAATCTGCTACGTCTCGAGGGAGCTCACACTGTGCGTCTTGCCATGCTTTCATTAGATCCTTATTACTACCAACAAAATTCCTTCCCTGATCGCTCCATAAGTGAGCACATTTGCCTCGCCTGGAAGTGAATCTTTTAAATGCAGCAATAAAGGCTTCTGCTGTTAAATTGCCGACCAATTCCAGGTGTATAGCTTTGACGGCCATACATATAAAAATGGCTATATACGCTTTGTCGGTTCTAGCTCCTCTTCCTTTAGACATCAATATTTGGAAAGGCCCTGCGAAATCTACTCCGCTGTGTAGAAATGGTCTGGCTGGCGTCACACGTTCTTTCGGCAAATCACCCATTAACTGTCGATTTGGCCTGGCATTGTGTCTAGCGCACACAAAACATTGTCGAATGCATGCCTTTATGACGTCTTTTACTCTTAAAATCCAGTACCTGGATCTGATGTAGGCCAACATTAATTGAACACCTCCATGAATGGTCTCTGTGTGTGCGTTTTTCACTATCAATCGAGTCAATTCATTTTTGTTACCAAGTATGATAGGATGCTTGCTTTCAAATACAATATCAGCAGCGTTTCTTAATCTCCCTCCTACTCGAATGACGTCGGCTGGATCTATGAAAGGATTCAACGATTTCAATCTGCTGGTTTTATGAACTTCATTTCCATTTTTTAATTTTGGTATCTCCTCTTCAAATTCATTTTCTTGTGCTATTTTTATACATTTGATTAGTGACTCTTCTAACTCTTTCGTTGTGATTTGTTTTTCAGTTTCAGTAATGATTGTGCTTCTTTTATAATTTAGTAATCTTCGACAGCAGGAGACGGATGTAAGTAACTCTTTTAAGTTATTGAAAATTTTAAACTGTTCTATCATTTTTATATTTTCTTTGTAGTTAATGTTCAGGTGTGTTTGTAATTCTTTGTTTGTTTTCCTTTCTTCGTCAGTTTGTATTCTGTCTAGTCGAGTGAATTTAATTTCTTCTGTGCTCAACCAGTCAGGCCCATTCCACCATAAATTACAGTTCTTTAATTCTTCAACTGACATCCCTCGAGACGCAATGTCAGCGGGATTGTCGTGGGATAATACATGGTACCATTGATTACAGTGAATGTTTTCTAGAATTTCCACCACACGGTTTGCAACAAATGTCTTCCATCTGGATGGCTCGCCTGACAACCATGCTAGAACTATTGACGAATCCGTCCAAGCAAAGGTTTGTGATTGTGGTATCTTCATTGCTTCCCCTGCGTGTTTTAATAATTTTGATAGCAACAGTGCTCCACACAACTCGAGGCGAGGAACGGATATCGTCTTTAATGGAGCTACTCGTGTTCTGGCTGCTACCAAGTTTGTATAAATTTCACCGTTGGGGCAAGTAACTCTTACGTACACTGCTGCAGCATAAGCTCGTGATGATGCGTCGCTGAACCCGTGTAAATGGATACATTCTTTGTTTTCACAGGTTGTATGTATCCATCTATCAACATTAATTTCATTAATGTGTTCGAAATCCGATCTCATGAGTGACCATTCGTTTTCCAAGTCTTCACTAGTTTTGTCATCCCAACTAATTTTTTCCAACCAGAGTTTTTGCATGAGTAACTTAGCAGTAATAATTACCGGTGACAACCATCCCAAAGGATCATACAGCTTCTGTATATCTGAGAAAATGCTTCTTTTTGTTATATCACCTTCTATTGGTTTTAAGGTAAATTTATATTCTAATTTGTTTGTTTTCAGGTTCCAAAGGATTCCCAACGCCTTCACCTTTGCATCTATATTCAAATCAAGGTGTGCATTTGAAGATCTCTCGTCTGGTGGTATGGATTTCATAAAGTCTTCGTTATTCGATGACCATTTCTTTAATAAGAAGCCGCCCTTTTTCATCAGTTTTTTCAACTGTTCTCTGGCTTCAATAGCTTCCTTCAGTGTGTCTTTTCCAGAAAGGAGATCGTCGACGTAATAGTCGGATACCATTTGTGCAGCAATAGGATAATTTTGACATTCGTCATTTGCTAGCTGCAGTAAGGTTCTGCAGGCCAAGTAGGGTGCTGAGGCGGTACCAAACGTTACGGTAAGTAAACGATAGTCCTTGACAGGATCAGATGGATTTTCCCTCCATAATATACGTTGGAAATCTGTTTGGTCCTTGGAAAGTAGTACCATTCTGTACATTTTTTCAATGTCCGCTACGAAGCACACAGCGTGCATTCTCCATCGCATGATGATGCTACGAAGGTCATCTTGAATTAAAGGCCCAACTAGCAGTTCATCATTGAGTGAAATGCCATTGGAACCCTTGCAGGAAGCATCGTACACAACTCTTGTTTTGGTGGACTCTTTGTCACTACGGACGACTGCATGATGTGGTAAGTATACAGCCTTCTTTTTAATTAATTCTTCCGTAGGTACCTCTTCCATGTGATTTAGTGTTTTGTATTCTTCCATTACTCTTACATATGCTTCCTTCAGCTCAGGTTGTTTTGCAAATCTTCTTTCTAATTGTAATAAACGAAGCATTGCTATCTCTCGTGTATTACCTTCTGGTGATTTAAGGTTTTGTGTTTTAAAAGGTAATGTAACAACGTATCTTCCTTCTTCATTTCTTGAATGTGTATTTTTGTAAATATCTTCACATAACTGTTCTTCTTGTGTGTATTTTCTTTTGTTTTCAGTGTCTATTTCCCAGAGTGTTTTTAACATAATATCCATATCTATTTGATGGTGCATAACAAGAAAAGAGTTGCCTTCGTTTTTGTTTTGTATTTCTCCGAATAAAATCCAACCCAGGCTGGTTCGTTGTGCACATGGTGTGCCTGGTGGACCTTTGATAAGCTCCTGTTGTATAATTTCCGCATATTCCTTTACACCTAGCAGAAGATCAACAGACCCTGGTGAATGAAAAGTCGGATCTGCTAGGTCTAAACCCTGCAAGTGTTGAATATCGTTGTATACAGCGACAGTGTGTTGGGGTATTTTAGTGGTCAACTGTTTACACATCACATAGGCTTGTATTTCAAGACAGAAGTTGTCTTCTTTTCTAGATTGAACCTGTAGCTGAACCACTTGTTTGACATCTGTTTTAGTCGATCCCACTCCAATCACGCTACCATTCGCTGACTGTCTTTTGAGTTTCAGAAGCTGAGCCGCTTTCTCACTGATGAAGCATGCTTGCGAACCTTGGTCGATCAGCGCTCTTAAAGTGATAGTGTGTCCTTCTTCGTTCTTACATTTCACCATCGCAGTTGCTAATAGCGCCGTCACCTTTCTACTGTTGTAATGTGCCGCCATTGTTATTGTTGTCTCCTTACTTTCTTCTATAGCATGATTGACCGACACATTGGAATTTGTATTAGTTGTATCATTTTGTGTCTTTGAAGTGTCTTCTTTTTTCTCGTGGAGAAGCGAATGATGACGCTTGTTACAAATGCGGCAGTTAAACGGGATACGGCATTTTAAAACCGCGTGGCCCGGTGACAAACAGTTGTAGCACAATTTGTTTTGCTTGACATAATCGTTCCTGTCTTTAACACTCATGTCTGTAAACTGCTTACAGTGACATAACGTATGCTGGTCTCCGCACTTACTGCACTTTTTTTCAGTTGAAGTAGTAGCTGTGGCAGAAAATGTTTTTTCTTTAGGTTTATCACGAACAGTAGTAGCAGTAGCTGGTGACACAAGCTCAAGAGTGCGGAACTTCGACTCAAGAAACTTCTTCAAGCAGTCCCAGGCAGGTAACTCTTCAGAATTTTCTTTAAATGAATATTCTTCCCAGTCTTTGTGAGTGTCTTGATCCAATTTCTGTACAACAAGAAATATTATCATAGGATCCCAAGACTCCGTGGTAACCATCATATTGTTCAGATTATTAAGACATTCATGAGTAGTGTCTAATAATGATTTTATTTGACTGGCACTCTGCGTATTCATTTTTCTTTGACTGACCAAACGTTTGAGAACGGCATTTACTATAAGGCGTTTATTTCCATACCTTTGTTTCAGTGCTGTCCAGGCTTGCGAGTAATTACTGTCCGTTATCTGTATATGTTTTAATAGCATCTCTGCTTCCCCGCCAATGCTAGACTTTAAGTAGTGTAATTTTTGCACGTCACTGATTGAACTATTTTTGTGAATTAATGAAACAAATAAGTCGTGAAAGGTTGACCATTCTTCGTATCGCCCAGTAAATTTTGGCAGTTCAATTTTTGGGAGTCTGAGTTGTGATGTAAATGTCCCTGATGATTCATTCACGCCCATGTTGTAAGCCGTGCTGCTGGACGAAATTTGTGAGCATAAATCTTTGAGGTCAGCTTGCATGGATAAATAAAGGTCTTCACATATATAGTAATCTTCATTCACAAAATAGCTCATAGTACTTCGATTTTCGCGTGTTGTGCTTTTTATTAATTCTTGGTGGGTGGCAGTGAATTTATACCAATATTCGTCTAAACATTTCAATCTTGCTTCGATATATCCCCGCGTCAATCTTTGTTTTGGACATTTCTTCAAATTTGTTTGTGTTTTTTGTAGTAATTTTGCAATTTCTTCTAACGTTCCAAGTAATTGTTCCGATGTAGACATATTTGTAAACACTTATTACTTCTCGAACTCAATATTTATCAAAAAACGTGAATTTCAACGCGTAGATTGTTTTTAGAACACAGATTTAAGTTATTTTTATTCAATTTTGCACTAAAAGTCCTAATGAGTTTGTTGACGATAGGCTCGCTTCTTATCTAAAGAATGCGGCTGTCTATTGTTCTCGACGTTCGGGTACGATCACTCCACTTTGCACTAAAAATCCGGCTCGAAGGACCATATGGTGTAGGTAATACAGTTGCTAATTGCGTGACAGGAATGTTTAAATGAGGAATACGTGTTTGCTTCACCATAATTTTATTGCGACTGAACTGTTATACATTTACCCACAACAATCACTATGGAAGGTCAGTGCGCGTCCTTCTAAGGCAACGGGTTTAGTCGTATTTATGTTATACACATTTATTTCTTGATTCGCTTTTCAAAATAATAAATATTTTTAAAAAAGTGTATTACGTAAAAATGTTTAGTTTATAATCTTTATCTTGAAACCAGGTAGAGAATCTATAAAAAAAACACATGGAATGTTTACTTTGTTTTTCTTCACATAGCTTGTAAAATACCATTTTTGAACTGTTAGGCATTGCTGTAATCAGAACAATAGAGTCTTGTTCAGAAGATCATCGTGTATATATTTACTTATACTTTAAAAAAAAAATCTAATAAAAACATTAAACTATTTATTTTGTAGACTGAAAAACACAAAATTACCTACTAACTTACCCGTAGCGTGAACCTAGGTACTGAAATAAACATTTTACATCTAGTCTTGAAAAACTCAAGGCTTTCCTAGCAACAAAACTAAACGTAATCGGCACATCTCAACAAAATTCAAGAGCTGTCAATATTTTGACACTGACAGTAGTGACAGCTGTTTGTATGCGGTTTAAAAGTGCTGATCGCGATGTTACATTGGTAAAATTCAGCGGTAGAATATAATATGTACTGTGTTTTATGAACACCATACATATAAAATTAGAGTTATGAAAAAAAAAGAACCATATGTTTTATTTATGCTATCAGACAGTTTTAACTGGCATTCTTTTTTTTTTATAAATATTATAGTGTCAAAATGGTTGATAGATATTAATATTTGATGTTCAAAACTCACTTTTTTCTTAGATTTCCCGGGGTACCTCATGACCGACACGTGTTGTTATCGCGCTATCACTTATCGACTGATACTCACAGTGGTTTGATTACCGATTGATTTTTTTTTCGGTATTTCCAAAGTTATCGGGTCTTATCTACGTTTGGCTCATTAAAAAATAAACCTGCTTTAGGATTTCATACCATAACTACAAATTAAAAAAGGTGCAGTTTCCATTGCAAATAATGTTGAAAATTTTGCACACTTTCTGTCATTCTAAAATTAGCTTTGTTTATTTTAACTTAAAGTACACAATTGTTTAAGTTGTAATAACGTTGTATTTCTATTGTAAAACTGGATTGATACACAGGTGTAGAAGATTATCGTTATTGCGATTATTTTGTTTATTCGCAGCGTGTGACTCAGATTGTTTTATCTAACAGGCGTAGTAACTTGTAGATGATTAAGGTTGTCTTCTCGTAGGTAAACCTAAATAGGTAAGGTGTAAAGCCTTTGTATTATTCCTGTCAAAATCGCCAAACTGTTGGTCAAGCAGTTGAGATAGAGATGGAAACATGAGAGAAAAAGCATGCGCCCAGTAAGTTTATAAATCTTAACCTTCGAGGGGTTTGGTGAATGGCAACATTAAGAGTTTTTAATAAATCTGTCTGTGCTTCCGTATAAAGGAGAGGGGCCAATACATAGGCAGAATGTACACGGATGAATTATATTCCAACTTTTTTTATAAAATACCTACATTCTACGCGAATCAATCATTGATTTCCAGTGGTCTCTTAGAAGCGATGATACTACAATAATACATGTAAGGAGCGGTCTCAACCACAGATTTAATTGATTTCATTGGAAAATCCACTGTTGGTAACATTGATGATTGAGTAAGAATGTGGCGCGTTAATCAAATATTATTCGTATACAGTGTGTTTACTTGCAGATTTAATTATTCTTTCAACTTCAAAATAAGAGATACTTTTAGTCAAAAAATTTGGCAAACTTTCTCGACTTAGCCTTAATTTTTTGTTAGTAGTAAAATAAACTGTGTAGTGGCGCCTGTTACAAAAAAAAAATAAAGGGAATCGTCTGTCTTGGTATGGACATGTGATGAGGAGGAATGACACTCATGTGACTAAGAGAGTGATGAGTATGAATGTTGATGGATGGAGAGGAAGAGGAAGGCCAAAGAAAAGATGGATGGATTGTCTAAAGAATGATATGGAAGAAAAAGGAGTAAATGATACTGTGACGTCTGATAGAGGAGAATGGAAGAAAAAAACGTGTTGCGCCGACCACAAGTAAAATGGGATAAGGGCAGGAAGATGATGAGTAAAAAAACTGTGTCATCTCTCTTCCTAAGCACATGCATAAAATGCTTGGCGTTTCTTAGTAGAGCGAGATATCATATCGTCTGGTTGAGTTGACAGTATCTAATTTTTTTCCACCTAAATCACAACACTAATTGATCCTAAACGGTAAAAATCAACGCGTGTCTCTATAGGACGAATTATCGCTATCATGAGCTGTCTGTGGCCAATTTTTTATCATCCTTGCGCCATCTTCTTCTGGGTCTAGATACCTTAATAATTAATCAAGTATTTTCAGGCAACAAAATACATACAATTGTTTTAATGCCGTTCGCCGATATTGCTGACGCACTGTGTCCAGTTAATTCAGTCGATTGATGAAATTACCAGGTAGCTAGTAGTATTGTTGCAGTACTTACGGAGTCAGGGTCGTGCGGGAGAGGCGGCACGTCGTCGATGGCGTCCCGGCCGTAGCCCTCCTCGTCCGAGTTGAAGCCCAGCTCCTCGCCGTAGCTGCTGTGCACCTGCAACATGAACAACACACGTTAATACAACTCAGTAATAACTCCACAACACCAGAAAATCAAAAACTATCATTGGAATAATAATAGTAATATTCCTCCTGACCGATTCCGTCCACGGCAGTCAATCTCAGCTGAAATTAGTCATCTTCGCGAGACATATTATAATGCGCATGTGTGTTGCGCAAGCACAGGTGCACTCTGTTCCTTTACTCTGATATAGTCCGATAGGTCGGCAATCCGACATGAAAGGAGAGAGATTAGGCGCAGGACCAACGGCTTCCAGTGCTTTCCTAGACACGGGGGTATTAAACCACCAACTTCCAAACTCCTCGCTGCTACTGAGAAATTCGAATAGATAAACTCAGAAGCACTTATTGCTCTACCTGGGAATCGAATCCAGGGTCACGCTCAGCAGTCGGGCTTGCAACCACGTGGCCCACGGGGCAGCTCATCATAGAACTACAAGACACAAGGCAATGTACATGGTTGACATTCCACCCTTACGTACGAAGCGTTTTACCAATACTTTTATGGTGCGCATAAATAAGGAGTGGAATTCCCTGTCTGGGTGTGTTTCCTCATAGCTACAACCTTAGGGTCTTCAATTCAAGTGTGAATAGGTTACTTGTTGACATAAGGCGAGATAGCGGTCAAAATGGCTAAAAAAAAATAGACATTCACTAACCCGCAGTGCGCCCACGGGGTGGATTATGGTACACCTTTTGACACAGAATGGAGGCTTATGCCTTTAAATTTGGTACATTATAGATTGTTATACGTGCTGAATTAATATTATTTTGCTGCTAGTAATTTTGAGAACACTCGTCTGAGGAATACATCTAAACATCTGTCCTTAGAAGAATATGTAATGATAATCGAGACGTAATTATGATTTTGAAAGCTAGATTGGTAAAGATAGCTGCCATAAAGAACTAGTTATACCAATGTCCCTAATTATATGTAATTTATATATAAAACACTTGACAGGCTATTCAACTGAAACATACGATCTAACACAGAATGAGATATTTTGTTACAAAATACTATGATGTCAAAACACTGTGATGTCATTTCAATTTAATATGAACGTATAATTTTTATTGTTATTGACGTTTTCCTTAATTAAATATACATACAATTAAGAATCTATCCCTCCTGTTTGGAGTTGCTTATCAATTAAGGTAGCTAAGTATTAGAATTAACACATAAAGTGAAACAGTCTAGTTGAAAGTAATAATTGTTTTAATGAATTAAATGGGAAACGAAGACAGTCCACATAAGTTCAAGATGAATCATAATTATGAAAAAAAAAAAAGAAAACAACTTCACGACTTATCACTGATTCAATATTAACTTTACCGAATATATCTTTTCACAAAAACTCATCTAAACGATAAGAAGTGTCCACTTTAGAGTTCAATTAAAAGATATTTCAATCGAAATCATATGATATTATCATGTATACGAAAATGAGGGGAAATATTAAATCGGGCAGATATCCAAATGCATTGGCTGCAGTCCAGACAACGTAGAAAATATATAAATAAACAAAGTTTTACAACAACAAATGAACGTAGGGTTTGGCAGTACTGAGAACAACAGTTTGTCAATGAATGGAAGAGAAATATTGACATCAACACTGACTTATCAGATAATCTCCGGAAATACGAAGCTGGAAAACTTCAAAATTGTGCCACGCTTATAATTTTTTTATTAAATTAGTTGAATCTGTATGTTTTCGCGTTTTTTTTTCCACGTGCATTAGTAGAACTAAATTAACCTTTTTTAACTATTTTAAAATTTAATTTTCAATGTTACAGAATCTGTTTTTAAATTGGTTTACTCATTTTGCGATATAAATATCAATAAAATAATGATAACTTTTTGTATAGACAGAAAAGTTCATGTTCAGATTTTCGTCAATATTTCCTAAATCATTGATGTGAAATCTGAGCAAGTAAATTGGTTTAAACAATCAATTTTTTTCTTGCTTACAAGCTGATATTAAACCGTGATTTACTCGTAAAGAAATTTTCTAAACCGAAAAACAAAAAAAAATGGAAACGTAAGTTCCATCGAGTCCTTGCTATTAAGTCAGTTTATAACTATTGTTCTAATGCAAATTCCCAAACAAGATACTGTCCATTTCAAAAATATCCATGACAATAAATTGCCTACATTTATGATAAGTTTAAGCTAGTACCTGCCCGTGGGTTCCCCTGCACGTCGGGCCGCGTCCCCGCACTGACTGAGTGACAGAGCCTTGAGTGCGCACACGCACAGGCCTCATCAACTTTATAATGAACACCCTGTCGGACTAACGCGGAGAAAACTCATGTGATATCGCACTTCTGAGAGGTTTTAGACTTTAGGTAGTTGCAATTTCTCTGCTGTTAGGCAGTTGTTTTTTGTTCTTGTGTCGTAGATGCCTTTACAAATATTTAAAATCATATAAACACCTGGTATGACTCGGAACAACTACCTGTAGGCTATACAAATATTAATTTCGTGTGGGAATCGAAACCGCAACACGATGCGCGGCAGTCGATCGCTTAACCGCTGCGCCAGCCGTACCCTCAAATAAAAAAAAAAAAATACAACTAATTTGTACTGTACGTAACTAAGTAGTACATGGTAAACTGTATCTACTGTTGGATACTTCTCTTTCCACTGGTCACTATTATGCACTACCTTTTTTCAATTCTCAATTATATGATATTCTTTAAAAATAAAACAATACTCGATTAATACGGGATTAAGTCCTTTAAAATTAATATTTTTTTTTTTTTTATCGTGGTAAAATTATCAAATTAGCCCTCCCATCCAGGGCAGGACAGGTGGGACTGTCAGACTCGTACTGACTAAAATCCACGGTGTCCTTCAATAGCCCTTTACGTACCGGGGTTACGGTAATTTGTGAGTCCCGCGACCCCGGTAGACTTCAGCCCTCTACAGAGGGCCCCGTCCCTATGCTGACACTCCTTGAGGCGCGCCTGGAACACAACGCGCCGTCCACCCGGGCATGGTCCATGGTCGGACGTCCTTCAAAATTGATAATATGGAAAAATATATTCATTTTACATTGATAATCACTTACGTTTTAATATTCCATTGTTTGTGACAATAGGGACGCAAAATAAATTGATATGAGTATAAAACACTTATCAGTATTGCATATTTTAATTAATGAAACTATAATATTTTTGTTTAGTTCCGCCGTTGTTTGCTATAAAAGTGACTAAGAGAGGAGAGGTGCTAAGAAATGAATATATTATTGTTAGGTCTACATTGACATCGACCCGACAGGCGCAGTGGCTGAGCACCGGAACAAATATTTGTATGATCTGCAAGTAGTTGTTCCGGGTTTGTGTATGTGAGATTCTTTGTTTGTAACCTCACCCACGACACAGGAGAAATTCCAAATGCGGTGCAAAGCTTTTTTAAAAAAAAAGAGAAAAAAAAAGCGAACTGTCGTAATCATGGTATACTATAGGAATAAGAACACCGCATCATTCATTACCTAATCTACTACGACGCAGACGACCCTATAACTAAGATTCCGCTGTCCGTCCGTCTATCACCAGGTTGTATCTCATAAACCGTGATAGCACAGATTGAAATTTCCAAAGATAATGTATTTGTGTTCCCGTTGTAACAACAAATACTAGAACATAGAATAAAATTAATATTTAAGGGGCTCCCATACAACATACATGTTTTTTTTTATATGCGCAATTGCACACTAGAATTTTCTAATTCGTAGGTAAGTTAATTACATCATTTGCATAGCAATAACCAAGAAAATAAACATAAAATAAAAACAACTGTGATTTTTTATGGGACAAAACGATAAGTAAACTGAATTAGACCAAAATAGAATCACAGATCACTCGATCAGAAACCTCGGGATAATAAAAGGTTTACTTATGTAAAAAAAAAAAAACTCATAGATACAGCTTACAGTAGTACTAAAATGGTCTACTAATAATTTATAAAAGGTTGCATTCGAGAACCTTTGCCAAAAATATGTTTAAAATACTACGGAACCCTTCATTTAGTTACGTCTGTCTGTCCAAATGCTAATCTTTCATCGCGAGGTAGTCATGTTTTGTTTGTAACGAAACCATAGCGAGATTCAGGAATCGTCGCTCAACTAACAACGCCATCTATTTAGACAAATAGAACTAAAAATAAAATGGGCAGAAATGCCACAGTGGACAAATAGCGATGTAGTACATGCCAATCGATAGATCACTTCGAGACGAATTTTTTTTAGTAAGGTCCTTGAATTCCGAGGCAGAAAGGATCTACAGAGATCTTAGTGTGAGTACTCAAGTAAAATAAAATACTATTATTTTCTCGTTACATACTGTAAAATTTTAATAATAATCTTTTTTTAGTAATTACCTTAATGCAAGTCGGTATGACAGATCATTAAATGTGCTGTAGTACCAATTGCTAGGTCGCGGAAACGTCTTATGTTACCACGGCCAAGGAACGCAAAGGCCAATTGAAAAATCAAAAGATTTTATTTCACATAGGCCCATGAGTGCATTTATAAAACGTTGACAGCAGGTGCTCGGTTCGGGTTGGTCGATTCCATGGAGAAGAACCGGCAAGAAACTCAATGGTTGCTCACTGGAAAGAACGGTGATTTTTAGTCTGTTCAGTATGATGGTATTGACAATAGCTCAAAAACTTTAGTTTTAAACGTAAACAAATACTATAATAATTAATAATTCTTTGTACTACTAGGCCATTCTGGCGTTTAGCGGGGAGTATTCGTAAAATGGGTACACGCACAAGCAGAACTGTTTGTCAAATTGTAATTTTTACTGTAGACACTAAACTTGCTACATTGTTTTCACGTAATGTACCATCTCAAAATGAATGATGTAACAATAATATGATACCTATAATCATAACTACAACTACACTATTGTATTAGGTTAAGCCTGTGATCATAGCTGTATGTGTGTGTTTAAATAAATAAATAAAAACAAAGTTTCTGTAATTTTGGCCATGGAGTTTCATGCCCGTTCTTCTCTATACAGATCTACTCCTTGGAATGGGCATCTATGTACTTTCACAGTTATTATGTCTTGGGGCTGTAGCACCATAATTTTGTAGTACTTACTTAATTATATTTTTTATGCCTTTGATAATTCAAAAGTGCCAGTAGCTGGTCTACTTGAAATAAATGCTTTGATTTGTTTTGAATCTGAACATATAGATTGCACTTAACTTACTACATGGCAATGTAAATTAACCCTAGTACCCCACATAATGCTTTATCGGAGAACATAAATATTTCAGACAAAGGACAAAACATATGTTAATATTATGTTATGTGTCCGATGTATTCAGTCCGTATATTTAGTTTAGTTTTTATTTGAGGTCGAACATATTTGAATTATTTTAAATTTCTAATCTGTGCCAATCTGGGGTTGCCAACATTAAAATAAGTAAATCAACTGCTTATACTCAAACTGTGTATAAATCCTTTTTTTTAACCTGATTTCCGTTTGGGATTCAATTCACGTTGGAGTTAAGCTGTAGCATTCGTTCTGGTACTGCATACTGGTATAGCATACTAGTGAGATTGGGTCTATTCCTGCTATATTTCAGCGGGACATCAAAGCCGCGCAAAGAGGTCGTGCTGCCAACAAAGTGTACGTATAGTTGCGCAACCAAGCGGACATCAGGGGCCGTATTATGACGTCTTAAAACCAGGCTTGTTCCCGTGAGTGAAAGAGACAGAGCTTTACTAGTCGTCTAGCGCCACCTCGTTCACCACGGCCGCAGGTTAGATACTCTCTAAAGAGTTGTACACATTTTGTTGGTGGCGGCGACGTCGTTGCGCACCCATGGTGTCCTGCTCTGTAAAAAGGAGGGGGCTATAATCTGCTAGACGGGTCCAATGCAGGCTGGTGGATGTCTCAATATTTTTTATTCTAGGACGTTTAGATTCCTCTCATGATGTTCTCCTTTATAGTGTTGAGAAAAGTTTTGATGAAGTTCTTTGCACAAAACTATCAGATAATAGGTTTCAGTTGCATTATAAATAGAACACTTTCTTAATGGCCATATTTTATATCCAATCTTTAGCTTAATGTTTGTGGAGTTGCATGGTATTTTAAATCAGTTATTTTTCAATAACGCCACATTTTATTAATTACTTACTGCAACTGCATTTTATTAACTACAATTACTTGAACTGAACCGATAAAAGACAATCTTAGATAGATAGCCGTGTAGCTAACCCCAAGTTATATATCTTTATACTACACTTGCGTGGAAAGTACCTTGATACTTTATACGGTAGAAAGTACGTCATTGCATATCGAACAAATATGCGGGGAGAAAATGCATCTGAGCGGGAGAGAAAAGTGTATGAAAATCCATTTCTTACGTGGTTTTTCTTTTTTAATTTTGGGTAAGACTATGCGCCGGTAACCTAAATATCAAAAGC
Organism: Agrotis puta; assembly: GCA_943136025.2. Lineage (NCBI taxonomy): Eukaryota > Metazoa > Arthropoda > Insecta > Lepidoptera > Noctuidae > Agrotis > Agrotis puta. The sequence continues at coordinate 914,473 of OW964177.2, forward strand.
CAAAAAGTTATTACAGTGAGTTTTTATCTCCAAGTTCGCAAAATGACACTGACCACTAGCTGTGTGTTGGATGGTGTCGGGCTGGCAGTGCGACCCAGCGGCGACAGGCTATACAATTTGAAAAAAGAACATATGAAAATTGCAGACGCCATTTTCAATTTGTGTTTTGTTCGTTGAAAGTAAAATAAAAATGATAAGTAGTGATAGTGATGATGAAAAATTTTTCCTCGTAGGTGTAGTATAAAGCACTATGTATCACTCGAGGGAAAGTGCGATTCCCGATCTCGGGTATTTTAAAGCCCTCCCCTACGGGTCGGGCTTCAAACGACACCCTCAACGGTCACTTTCTCCTCTCGGTAAACAATGTACTATTTTCAATATTTTGAATTTAGTTCATTCCGAGCGATACGCAGACATAGTCGCAGGCATAAACTAGTTATTCATAAATGGCAACACTAAACATGTTGCCAAACCACGCTACCTCTTGTTTTTCACTTTTAAACGCTAAATATTGATTTAGGATCGTTCAGCTATGCGCATGACTTAGAATTAATGCGTCTATTTGTGTCGTGGCTCTCGAATCTATTAGAATGACAATCTTATGGCTCAATGTGTTTGCCCAAGGTGTCCGTGGCGGAATTTATAATGGGCAAGTTATTGTTAAAAGTAATGTAGGTGATTTAGGCATTGGTCGCGGGACTCACGAATTACCGTGACCCCGGTACGTAAAGGGCTACTGAAGGACACCGTGGATTTTAGCCAGTATAAGTCTGACAGTCCCTCCCGCCTTGCCCTGGGTGGGAGGACTCATTTGATGATATTACCACGAAAAAGAAAAAGTGATTCAGGCATCGCGGGCATGCGGGCAACGAGTAATGGGCGTCTCGCTGTCCGACCATGGACCATGCCCGGGTCGACGGCGCGTTGTGTTACACGCGCGCCTCAAGTAGTGACAGCATAGTAACGGGGCCTGTAGAGGGCCAAAGCCTGCCGGGGTCGCGGGACTCAGGAATTACCGTGACCCCGGTACGTAAAGGGCTATTGAAGGACACCGTGGATTTTAGTCAGTACGAGACAGACATCACATGAGTCCTCCCACTCTGCCCTGGGTGGGAGGACTCATGTGATGACTTTACCATGTAAAAAAAAGTGATTTAGGCATTTGAAAAGCAAGGAGTTAGATCGCCACAGGGTTAGTACAAGGAACAAGGAACATTGGGGTAGACGTGAGCTCGAGTGGAGACTGCGAATCGGGAAATGTAGGGTTGGGATGCCCTCAGACTAGGTGGAGCAAGGTGGTCGGTAACAGCTGGATGAGAGTAGCCGGTGATCGAGTGAAATGGCGTGCGATTGGAGAGGCTTATGTCCAGCAGTGATCTACTATAGCAGGGGTGGCGAACCTTTATGGTTCAACGTGCCATTTTTTGTAATGAAATGTTTAATGAGACCATAAATGTGCCATCCAATAATTTTCACCTAGTTAGTAAGTATTGGGAAAATAATAAAGCAATGCTAACAACTCCTCCGCACCGTAGCTAGGTTCAGTCGCATTCGTTTCTTACATTTCATAGTGTGTTACGTACTTTGTCGATCTGTGGCGTGCCCAAAATATTATATCACGTGCCATCAGTGGCACGCGTGCCACTGGTTCGCCATCCCTGTACTATAGGCTGGTGATGGTAGCCTGGTTGTTGACAATGAAGCTTTACGAAGTCCAGGGGAATGATTGTAACTATCTGGGATAATACTGAGAGAATTTAATCAGAAAGAAATAGAGGAAGAGTAAAGGATGATTCACGGTACACTGGGTCGGGACCAGACCGTGTCTCGTCCGTGCCCTGGACGTGCCCCTTCCGGGCCGCTAGCATGACTCACTTCATACAAAAAGTACACCACAATGTTCGAGCGTGCCCCGTCCGGGACCCGGACGGGGCACGGCTCGGTCCCGGCCCAAAATCAATCGAATCATCCTTAAAACATAATTTCCACCTTCCTCCATATAAACAGGAGACAGAACAAAATTAAGTCTAACAGGCACAAAGGGATTTCAACAATTATTGTTTTATTTTTCCGTATCTCGCAGGTCTAGAAGATGTCGTGTACTTAACTGGACAGTCCTGTGGTGGCATATATACATACGGTCGAATTGAGAAACCTCCTCCGTTTTTTGAGGTCGGTTAAGAACTATCATTTATATTTTGCCGGGTCCTAAGCGTCGTAAGGGTCGTATGCGATTTCTTGTTAACTCTTAATGAAGCTCATAATCGATGCGTAATACGCACCTGCATACCGCTCATTTAATTGTTACCTATCTGTAGTTTTGGTGGCCGATAACAGGACATTCCTGAAACAGTTACGGTAATTCGTAAGTCCCGCGACCATAGAATTTATGTCTAAATACTTCAAGACCGCCGAACGGCCTTTTTATTAGCGTGGTAAAATTTTCAAGTCCTCCCGCCCGCCCGCCGTTGTGGTACTATCAAACTCGTACTGGCTAAAATCCACGGAATTCGTTCAATAGCCCTTTACGTTCCAAAGTCGCAGTTAACTGTTTAAACAGTTCCACAATCCTTCATACTAAGGTCTCAGGTACACTTTTTACAGGATGTTTTGGTGCTGGTGTACTCACCCATTGCCAGAACTCCTGGCTGCTCATGGGCTGGTCCATGAGCGCGTTCTGCCAGATGCGGAACAGCATCAGGTACGCCTTGTCACGACCAGAGAACGATGTGAGGAAGTTCTTTTCGCCTTCTGTGCACACCAGGATGGCGTTTGGTATAACCTGGAAAAAAAAATTACTACTGTATTAGTAGGAGGGGTTGGCTAATAACGACCGCATTAGGGACTTCCTTCAACGTTAAGCCACGTTTGCCGAGATTAGCACACGGATGGATGACATCTATTACATACAGAGATCCGTCTGTACTTCGAAAATCATGGTAAACCAGAATCAACTGCTGATGTTAATTCTGGCATTCAGTAATAAATCTTTGGCAGTTACTGCGGTCGCTCTCAAACCTCAGTTTCTATGAAATATCGTGATATGGGTATCACGTAACTGTGTTCTGAAGGACAGATTATTATCTATCCGTAGCTATCCTAATTACTGGTCATTAGTGGTCATCATTAACATCTCAGCCTGGAGTTACCCACTGCTAGGTATTTGCCTCCCCTTTATTCTACTACTATACTTCTTCAAGACGTTGCATGCATGCCTGTTCCCAGCGATTTTGACGATATCGTCGACCCAACGGACTTTTGGACGGTCCTGGTTTCTTTGGCTGAACCTTGGCGAGTACTGGTAATCCAGCATTTGGTCAGACTGGAAAGTGATGATGCTGATGAGTATACAAGTACTCACCAGTGCAGTCTTCTCCTTAGTGATGGCCGTGACGTCCTTCCAGCGCGTGGTCATGCAGGTCTCCCAGCCGAAGATGCTCGCGTAGAAGCACAGGTAGTTCTGTGAGGCGTACAGCCGTCCGTGTGCTAGGATGTCCTTCTGGAGTGCGCATGAGTAGTCTGGGGAAATATTTTTTATATTAAATTCCGGTGTGTTAGTATTTCTAAACGGTTCGATGGGATTGATGGTTCTACTATAGTTGGATCCGGATGGAATGCAAAATTGTTGTTTTGGGCATGAAGTCTAAACTTAATGATTAAACCAATAGGCTTTTAGGTGATATCAGATTTTACACGTTTTGCATTTTAGACATTGATTTAGGGGTTTTGTTTCATAGACGTTTTGCAATTTTGGCTTTGTGATCAAAACCCCAAAAATGGGTATGTTACTTTACAATGCCAAATCCAGGGTTCCAACACGTTGGACATGTGACAAAGATTGCCTAAATATAAGTAATTTTTGAGTTATTGCATCTCGCTGGACTGAGAAGCCTTTGCAGTCGACGTTTCATTTTGTTTTAAGTGAAAACTTCTTTAGCGGCATTGTGCACTTTTTTTTGGAATGGGTAAAAAATGTTAAACTGGCGTCAGGACACGTGACCTGATCGAAAATTCGTAAGACGGCGCAGGCCGCTTGCGCGAATGTTCGTGTGTGTTTATTACTATTCAAGTTTTTACTTCTGCCGGCACTCCCAGAGTGCAACCCGTCGTTTTTATTTAGCGTCATGCTTGCATTTTACCGCTCTCCACTACAGAATCCACCATAATATATTTTTTTTGTTAAAAAAAACATAGTACATAACTGGTGATGAAAAGAATATGTCAAAAAGTTACACCGTTCTCAAATACCCACAAGCGTGTTTCTGCGATGTTTTACTGACCTACGATAAGCCGTTCATCATCAGGCAGGTCCTTGAACAGCCGCTTGAAGTCATCAGACTTGCTCTTGTAGGTGGGATACAGTGCGTTGTACCAGCTCTTCTTCTTGGTGCGCGCTCCGTCCAGGCCCTTGGATGGCGGGGTGCCCAGCTGCAGCGTGAGTACCAATTATTCACATAAAATGATGGGGGTTAGTTATAAAGCTGGGGTGTTACCAAAAAGATTCGATTGTTAGTGATTCGTACAACAGAGATAGAGACAGAGTGCCAAAAGACAACAACTAAGTTATTGATGTTAGGTTGTAGTCGCTTCTTGAAAAATGGCCACAGGCCTGTTGGTCTCGTGGTTAGTGACCCTGACTGCTATGCCGGAGGTCGGGGGTTCGATTCCACCCAGGACAAATGTTTGTGTGATGAGCACGATCATTTGTTCTGTGTCTGGGTGTAATTTATCTATAATATGTATGTATTTAGAAATATATAAGTATGTTTATCAGTTGTCTAGTACCCATAACACAAGCTCTGCTTAGCTTGGGACTAGATGGCGTTGTGTGATAGTTGTGGAATATTTATTTAAAATACCGGTAAAGATCGCGGGGAATAGTTGGATAAGAGAAGCACAGAACCGAGAGATATGGCATAAAAAGGGGGAGGCCTATACCCAGCAGGGGGTGATCCTGGGCTAATATGATGATGATGACAAAATTACTTTCTGTGCGAGACTGGAAGTCATCAAACAAACCTGCGTTCGAAAACCAGAGAGCATTGACATAGCTCTTAAAATTTGCAAGATGAAGAGGCAATATGTAGGCCACATCGTTCGTAAATCTGACATACGAAGTGGTGGAATAGTTCTCGTGTGTCGATCACGAACCGGTAGGCCTCTGTCTAGAATTTTGCGGGGAACGGAACAGCGGCGCGGGCAGTGTAGACCCGGCCCACTGTTTTCGAGGACAAGTCCATTTGAATATAATCATTGCATAGAATCCTGCCACTCCCGCACCTCGGTAACAGTGAAATTCGAGGCAAAGGCTGAAGACATTACAGACATTAGGGCGGACATTGAGGCGCGGGCAACCGATTGATGTGTGGCTAATTATTGTACAGCATCCAAGGGTCTAAGGGGTCTTTGTTTTTGGACGTGTTTGCGTCTGATAATAAGTGTTGAGTATAGTTTTATACTAGAAGCCAGCTCCGGCACAGTAAGTATTCCACTTATGTCTTAAATGATGATGGTAATAGAATACATCTCACCCTGGGGTTGTCTCCCTTGTTCCCTGAGGGTGTGGCCGACACCACGGTGGGCAGCTCCCCGCTGGAGATGGACGCGGAGTCTCCGCCAGCGTGGCACGGCATGTGCACTGAGCTCTCGCTTGTCTGGAACGAATACACTTCTAAGTTAAATGATAGGTAGGAACGTTATATTGGGAGTTGATACTAATATGCACATACATACGTAACATCACACGTGTGATCCCGATGGAATAGGCAGAGGTTTACCTAATAGCACTCTCACATTTCGCAAGTTATGTTTAATTTCTATTGCCACTAATTTCGGTCACAAATCCAGATTTCGCGGCTACTTCTTAAAAAATCCTATTGAACAACCTTCCTTCCTTTTCTGGATGTACTATGTCACTACAGTATTTTCCGAGCCCTCTAAGTTAATAAGTAAGTACATACCTTGTCATTGTCGATAGCTTCACTAGCGCTGTCTGTATTTCGAAGCGAGTCGCGTGTTGACGGAGATGGTGACGGCGAACGAGACACGCTCCTGGAACGTGTAAATATTTAATTGATATATGCAATTTATACCAATGAGATTTGGACCAAAATAGACATTGTGTGAAGTTCTGACGCGGCTAGAAAACACCACAGCAGACTTTGTAGAAGATGGCGGGATGAGCTGGACAGAATTAATTGCTGTTCTTCAGTTCAAGAAGATCATGTCATTTGGGCACAAAATTTTTATGTATAGTTGCCCCGTATTCGGATGTTTGTATTTAAATTTATTCAAATATTTACACTCAAATACTTCCAGAACCGGATCAACATGTAGATGATACAAACATTTGATTCGTCCAGGAATCAAACCGACACGCAGCGCAGCAGTAGATCGGTCCGCTAAGCTGTGCCAACCGTGCAATCGTACACTGCGCGACTTGCCTATTCGACATGACAGTAAAACTCAGACTCGTAAGAATCTCATTATTGCAATAAAGAACAATTAGACTGTTGTAAAAACAAAGAAAAAAAATACATTCTAACATCATGTTGTTATTCTTTGCGAAAACCTATTTATCAGTTCCCTTTTAAACAGATAGGTAACATGGTGGTTCACACATTTAAGACGAGTAAATGCGAAGTTTTACAAACTAATTAGATGTACAAATACAAACATCCGGAGTTGATTGAAACATTTCTGGGTCAAATAAATATTTGTCCAAATGAGGGAATGAATTTTGTCGAAAAAGGGACAGGAATCGTCGAAAAATTTACTAAAGTATTTTTTTTTCGGCTGAATTCGAAAACAACCGCAACGACATTTATGAGGTCGCGGGACTGTCTAAACAGGTTACCGTGACCCTGGAACCTAAAGGACTATTGAAGGAACACCGATGTACAGCCATTACTCCGAGGTTTCTGGTCCGATTCTTTTTTGTTACATGCAGTATACCTGCCATTTGGTCATTTAGTTTGGTTCAGTAGTTTTTATTTTATGAACTTTTTTTGCTTATTGAGAACTTAAAATAAAAGAAACACAAAATTCAGCAGTGCTATATGAGAGTTTTCCTCGATTAAGACTATAAGAAATTCCCGACTATGACTACATCTATAAGAATACTCTTTATTAACGGAGTACCGAGGAACTTCACACTTTTTATTTCATACTAGCTTCCGCCCGCGACTCTGTCCGCGCGGATGTCGGTCTTCACGTGGATGGTTTATTTCTCCATTTTGAGTAACTCTGACAATGACATCTTATAAATATCTATTGGACCCAAATACGGCTAAGCCTATAATAATTAAGGAGATTCGCGGTTCTACAGAACAACGTCTATGAATAAAACTGAAAAATAAGAATTTTATTTCTACGTATTTTTCCAGGATTAAAAGTATCCTATTTTATGCACAGGTTAATAAGGTATAATTATACCAAGTTTCATCGAAATCGAACCGTTAGTTTTTTTAATCACATATTTGGGTTTGGTATCGATCCAGCAACATCCCCCGCTATTTATTTTTTCAATATTTTCAATGTACAGAATCGACCCTTCTACAGATTTATTATATGTATAGATCAATGTCCGTAGATGGTTGTTATTCGCCGTTGACAGTCTGCCCGAACATTTACAGGGACTTCTGTGGGTTTTCAGACTCTCAGTTCAAATTCGTAAAATTAAAGGTTCCATTTAAACACAATACCTCGCCCAGCTCGTCTTTGCCATAGCAAAATAGAAGACACCTAACTTCATTCACGTATAAAATAAATTAACACAAGAAACCGACACCACTATCCTAATAGCACTACCGATTTGAAATGCATAAAAAACCTCTAATTACTACATAATCTTTTAAATAATTAATCATACATTCTAAACGTAATTATTATGTCACGTTTCACTCACGAATTTGTGTACTATTACATCTAGGAGCTGTTTAGTTTAGGGAGGTGCTACACACTAACTCGGTTCGGCATTTTTATCACGTGTTGATCGGTAAACTTCGTTGGGTTTATACCATCACCTAATTATATTCGGGTCGGTTCAGCACAATTTGAACTAAGCCGAGGATCAAATCCGTTTCGAATTTAAGTTATATTCATTTAAACATGTTTTTTTATGTGTTTGTTCATAGGGCGCATTTTTTTAATAACCCTTTGGTAAAAGGGTTTAGGTTCAGTTCGCTATAATTGAACCTTTGGGGAGGAGCTTTAAGGCAGTTATTTCAAAAGATCTTTGTTTACATGTTTGAAATTTCATCGTTTTATTACAAAAGTTTAATTAGTAAAGGCCAAATGCAGTATAATATTCAATTTTATGGCATGCGGCTATACCGACCCGAACATGCAGGTGTGTGCCGTCACTAAGTTTTCCATATTTGTACAAAGTGTTTGTGGTTGATAAATGTCGTTCAAACAGCTGATAGTAATAATGCCACTGTTGATGTAAATGCTTATTTTTTTAGCCTACTAATGAGCTGCTATCTTTGATGACGGCGTGCGAAGGGGAACAAAACAATATTGTATTGTTTGTTTTTTAAATGAATTTCATCTGCATGTTTTAAATGAAAGATAGTTTATGTTTCCTTGTATAAATTTTGGAATATAAAACAATTGTTTTTACATCTTTTGGACTCTAAGGTCTTTCGTACACAACGCGATGCAAGTCCTCAATACCTTAAAACTTTGGTAACCATTGACGCGTGCCTGTGTACGAACCTCTACGGTTTTGTGTTGCGATAGTCACATGGATACTAAAGTCGTAAGGGATCGGAGACTTGCGTCGCGTTGTGTACGAAGTGGCTCACTGACTAAAAATCCACCATGTTCATTTGGATGCACTTTGTGTTCCAACAGCACGTTATATTGCTTATATATTTCCGCGAAGAAAAAAGAAACCCATAAGTATGCCCAGCAGGGGGGTAAGATAAGACTGATGGATTACGATGACAATTCTTCTACAACCTTTAAGCCTTTGTCAAACAGACAGGCGTGGCGAATGCGAAGCGTGACGTTTTTATTTGTAATGTATGGAATTGTTTGAATTCAGTCATACAGAAAAGCGAAAGCGATCCGATAGCGTGACAGAACTATCGGACTGACGTCTCGCTTCGGACTCGCCTGTCTGTTTGACAAAGGCATTAACGTTATGAACTTGTGATCTACCTCATTTTTAACAATTTCAGTAGCAAGAAGCATCGTTGGTGCATGTTGTACGACTGACTTGCCCAGGGGTTTTGTTATCACGGTACGTACTACTCGTGTAGTAACAGAAATAGCGGGTTTATTGTTCAATTAATTAATTAATATTACTGCTGTTGCAGAGTTTAGAGGCCATGTGTTAGATTGGCGGCCGATTTGATATCGATAGATTAGCAGGCGTTAACTAATTTGATCATTTTCGTGGGGCAAGCATTGCTGGGATTTTCATGCAATAGAGAAGGGAAAAGGGCGGCTTTTAACCGGGAATAGGACTCAGTATGGCCTGACCAAAAATGAAAACTAAACCTGATGTTTGAGAGCAGACAAAGCAAAAAAGAGTATGTAAGTGGAATAACCAAAGTGGAATTTAAAACATGACACCATTGATCAAAATAAAAGTTCGAAATATTGTCTCCAGAATAATCACTATCAATGGCCTTGAAAATATGGTAAAAATAACCCTAGATTTCTTGATACTTAATCATGTAACGACAATTTTGACAAGAATTCCAATGAGATTGGTCAGAAGAGGTAAATACATAAAAAGGTAGAATTTTAATAGATATAGGTACGGGAGGGGAGGTCCTTACTCCTTACCTGGCAATGGTCAGAACAGGCTGTCACAAAGAATAATAACAAAAATTACAGTTTCTCAGCAAAGGTTCAAGATCGGTTTGTGTGGATGAATGTGAAAAAGGAGTAAATGATGCTTTGACGTCTGCCATGGAATGGAAGAAGAAAACGTGTTGCGTCGACCACAAGTAGATAGGGATAAAGGCAGGAATATGATAATGAGAACAACTCCAAAAAGACGAAATACATACATGATTGATCGATGACCTATCGATACAGAGTCGTCAAACAAAAATTATGAAAAAAAAATATACTTTAAATTCATCACCTTATCATTAGTTTTAAAAGTACACAATACTAAATCACTCACATCTTCTAGAAATCACAATTTCGTTCACAAAACACATTTTAAAGTTACGAAGTACGACGGTGGTCTGATCGGGCGCCCGTTCACGGTTGGTTGGTGCACGGTGAAAAAACTCAGTTGCGACATTAATTTGACAGTGGCATTCACTAAAACACTACTCTTGACTAACTCTCTCATAGAAATAATTTAAAAAACTGGCCAAGTACGAGTTTGATTCGCGGACGAACGGTTCCGTACCATTATCTATAAATACGGCAAAAAAAAAACATGTCTGTTGTATTGGAAACCCCTCTTTTATTTTCGTGGTAATATCATCAAATGACTCCTCCCGCCCAAAGCGTGACGGGAGGGGAGACTTGTACTGACTAAAATCCACGGTGTTTCTTTAATAGCCCTTTACGTTTTACAGTCACAGTTACCTGCTAAGAAAATCCCGCGACCCCGGCAGGCTTTGGCCCTCTATGGGGTCCCCTCAGATTGCTGACAGCTCTTTGAAGCGCGCGCGGAACACGACGACGCGCCGCACAGTCGTCGGTACGGTGGCCGAAAATCGCTACGCAAGACCCCTTAATTTTATACTTTATTCTGTTCTTTAGTATTTGTTGTTATAGCGGTACCAGAAATAAATCATCTGTGAAAATTCCAACTGTCTTACTACCACGGTACATGATAATCATGAGATACAGCATATAATAAGGTCCCGTTTTACCCTCTGGGCACGGAACCCTAAAAAAACACGTAATTTGGCAATTTAGTCGTTTAACTTACAGATATAGTCGGACTAATCATGCTATTCAAATTAACGTGGTGTTTTGTTGTAAAAATAACTCAATCTAGTTTCAACGGTTTTTTCTAAAATTGTCGTGAAAAGTAAACAAAGTGCTTTTGCTGACAATTCATTGACTGCAGTTGTTTTTTAGAAACTCGTAATTACTTTACGATGTACATTTCCCTCTTTTTTCTCCTCTGATGAAAATCCTAAATGAATTTCTATCACCCTAGGAAGAGTTACCCAGGGCAGGGCGGGAGGGACTGTCAGACTTGTACTGACTAAAATCCACGGTGTCCTTCACTAGCCCTTTACGTACCGGGGTTACGGCAATTTGTGAGTCCCGCGACCCCGGATCGGCATGGACCTGCGAAAACTTGTTACTACTGATTGATGTCAATAAGATATTGATTTTTCATAATAACAATTCGCCTGAGGATAGGGCAAGGTGCACCATTATATCATCCTTATTCCGTCAGTCACTATTCGCGAAGACTAAAGCCAAATTGTCATCAAATAGACACGAACCCCCAGACTACAACAGAAAAATTCCAGATGGCCATAAAACTGAGTAACATTTAGAACCAGGACTTTATTTTCTACTGCAATTATAGCAACCACTAGACAAATAAGCAGGACTGTCTATTACAATTGGAGGTCTTAGGCCCATTTTCAAGAGGTTACCGAGACTCTACAAAGCAAACAGCAAAAAGCCGAAGTGAGTGACAAAATAGGGTGAGTTTAAATAAGAACGGGTCTGACAGTCCGTATTGCTCCACCCTCAGAAAAGGCTTTGAGCCCTTCAAGGTAGCTAGTTACTAAATGGAGTCTTTACCTTGAAGGGCAAAAATGGCATTTAGGATGCAACGATGCGAGCGAGGCCAAATAGAAAATGTTGGTATCCAGTTTTAGATAAACTTGAGGTTCTTTTGACAGCCATTAATTAGTGAGATTTGAGATCTCCTGAATCCTTCCCAGAGAGAATATCAGAAAAAATAGCCCTGACAATTAGGCTGGCTACGCGAGGAAACAAAACAGCAATTTTGTTATTACTTAACAGTGTTGATAAAACTCTTTGTAATATTTTCATGTTTGAACATGTTGCATATTATGTATTTCTATGTTTTACCGTCCGTTTTACAGAAGCAGTGTTAGGATAAGTGCCCGATGGATGGATACAGGTTCGCCCTATGGCTCTCCGCAAAGTCCGGACCCACCCGCACCAGGTGCACGCCTAGGCTGTTTGCAATCTGCTGGGGTGAACCCGGAACGAAAAGGGCTATTGAAATAACACCGTGGGTAATAGTCAGTACGAGTCTGACAGTCCCTCCCGTCCCGATCTGGGTAAGAGGACTCATTTGATAATTAAACCGGGTAAAATAAAAAGACGTAAACTTTATAAGTGGCGGAATATTGATGTCCTATATGGGTACAACTAGGTATATGACACAGTTTGAGCAGTGGTGATGAAATTTTACAACTGAAAAATTACCTACATGATTATTACGAAATATTGATAAATAACATACAGTTCGTACCAATAAATTACTCAGAATAACATATAGTCGCTACATTTCTAGTAATACGGCAAAACTAAATTAAACTGGAAACTTTTTATTACTAAAATTTACATTTGTTTAATAAACGAAATTATAATAAACCTCTTTATGTAGCTAGGGCAACCATCACTCCAAACAAATTAGATTATCGATAAAACACTACACAAAGTGCGTACAAAACAGATAAACAAAAAAAAAACACAGAAAATTTACCTGACTATAAAAACTTTACTCAGCGACTCCCACTGAGTATACAGCACATGAAACTTTTCAGTTTCCATCACAATAATGAACAGGAAGGACTGTCACATTACACAAACGCAACCTACTCTGAACTAATAACTCTTTTACCTAGATAACGTGATAACTCTAATCTATAAGCTTGGAAAATTTGATCACACAACGAAAGGTGCGAAAGTGCTAAAGTGATAAAGGTATTCCTAATTTATCAACATTATATTATTTAGTGCTTGCAGACAATAGATGTGCAGTGCAGTTGGAACAGAAGGTCAAATGAATCGGTTTGTAGTCATTCTTTTGTTGTTTAGTAAACTTAAACTTGAAATGAGCGTGTGTCTGATCATTTAGGATTTAATCTTTGTTTATTTCTTACTAGCGACACGCCCCGGCTCCGCTCGGATGCAATCACTACTATATTATGCATGTTATATGCACAAAAAACTTCCTCTTGAATCACTCTACCTATAAAAAACGCATCAGAATCCGTTGCGTAGTTTTAAAGACATAAGCATACATAGAGACAGACAGACACGGGAAGCGACTTTGTTTTATACTATGTAGTGATATAGTTACCTTTGAAATAAGAGTAGGTTTGTGTGAGTAATCAAGACGGAATTTTATTTTTGTTGATAATTTACCAACCGGGGAAGTCTAAAATATAATCTTTTATTTTTTCAACTGTCACACATATTTCATAAATCCGTTTTTTTTTTAAATACATAAAAGGTCGCGGGTCTGTACGAATTACCGTCACCCCGGAAAGTAAAGGGCTATTGAAGGACACCGTGGATTTTAGTCAGTACAAGTCTGACAGTCCCTCCCGTCCTGCCCTGGGTGTGAGGACTCATTTGATGATTTTACCACGCTAAAAAAACCATAAATAAAATGATGGTATCTAGCAAAATTAGGCCAATGTCCTCTCTGCTAGGACACAGGCCTCCGCTCTGAGAGTGAGCTCGAGGGATCCATCCAGCGCTGTTTGGATATTACATGTCATAGAATGTTTGGTTCATCCCAATCCAGAAGAAAACTTTATAAAGAACATAATGTTTTCCTTCACTATTTTTTAAGCAGTGATAAAGAAAACATTACACAGCAATATAATCTGTCAAAGTATTGTTAAGATTTGCAGGTCTAAAATGTTCAGCCCATTTGTGTCTTGGTAAAATCATCAAATGAGTCCTCCCACACAGGGCAAGACGAGCGGGTCTTTCAGACTTGTACTAACTAAAATCCAAGTTGATCCTTCAATAGCCCTTTACGTTCCAGGGTCACTGTTACCTGATGACACCGTCCCGCGACCCCGGAGGCCCTTAGGTTCGAACATTTTTGACCTAGAATACGTGAATTTTCGTTAAATGATAATAGGTGATCACTGTGGATTTTAGTCAGTACAAGTCTGACAGTCCCTCCCGCCCTGCCCTGGGTGGGAGGACTCATTTGATGATTTTACCACGATTAAAAAAAAATAGTGATAATAGGTGACCCTATCTAGTATCTAGAATGCAGGCGAGGTAGCACAGATAAATGTTATCGGGTAACAAGCGAGTGCAACCACCTGTCTGATAACGGTGTGTTGCGAAACTTCACGCTTCCTCCATACTCGCGGAAGACAGATAAGCAGACACGGTAGTTGTGCATCAAATCAGGGTGTTACCATCACAGTTAAAAGAATGATTAACCTTCTTTGCTTATGCGTTTTATTAATGAAGCTTCTAGAATTTAATAAAATAACAGTAAAAAAACAATTTTAAAAACAAGCTTTTATTTAAATGCTCTAAAAAGGACAAAATAAATTTTAAATTAAATCAAACATATAACTTAAGTATAATATAAAAGCTTGTCGCGAGATTTACCTGTGTAAAGTATGTTATGATACATACATTTTGTCGCTGAATTATTTGTTTGTTTTGTTTGTGACAAGTAACTCTCGCGACAAGCTTTTATATTATACTTAAGTTATATGTTTGATTTAATTTAAAATTTATTTTGTCCTTTTTAGAGCATTTAAATAAAAGCTTGTTTTTAAAATTGTTTTTTTACTGTTATTTTATTTTAAAATTTTTAGTTTTCGTTGGACATAATTCGCAGTCTTTCCATTTCATTTAGTGCGTCATTGTTGCATGCTCGTTTACCTGTTAATTTCGTACTGTCAAGTTCTTCAATTAGGAGTCCTTCTAGCGATTTGACTCTACTTAAGGCCACGTATGCTTGGCCAGCAGCGAAGAGCTTTGAGCCTAAATAGACGACAAAATAGTTTTTTTTTTAATCGTGATATAATCATCAAATGAGTCCTCCCACCCAGGGCAGGGCGGGAGGGACTGTCAGACTTGTACTGACTAAAATCCACGGTGTCCTTCAATAGCCCTTTACGTACCGGGGTCACGGTAATCCGTTAGTCCCGCGACCCCGGCAGGCTATGGCCCTCTACAGGCCCCGTCACTATACTGACACTCTTTGAGGCGCGCGTGGAACACAACTCGCTGTAGACCCGGGCATGGTCCATGGTTGGACAGCGAGTCGCCCATTACTCGCTGCCCGCATGCCCGCGCCTACGGTGGCCGGAGATCGTCTGGCGACGTCCGACGCCGTGGGCGTCTACCACTGCGGCTGGGGTGGAGGGAGGACGCTGTCCTCTGCCTTAAGCGGCCCGCCTCCTCCTTCACGAGCATTACTGCTTCGCAGAAGGAGGCGACCGCTTCCCACTCCGTCTCGCCCCGCAGCATGGCCTCGATCAATGCCGGGCGCGAGAGGTCTCCGCCTATCGCCGTCGTGAGGACACGGCGGTGCTTTGCCCAAGCGGGGCAGTCCTGCACCGTATGCTCCACCGTGTCCTCCGGACGATCCTCGCGGTGGTGACACCCAGGCGTTTCTTCCCTCCCTATCAGACACAGGAACCTCCCGAAACTTCCGTGTCCGGTGAGGACCTGCGTCATGCTATAGGTCAGGACGCCGTGACGCCTATCCAGCCACTCCTCAAAGAGGGGTCTTACCGCCACGTTTGCGGCGTGCCCGGACCTCGGTTGCGACAGTCGCTCCCTCCATACTGCCCTGAGATCACGCCAGAGCTCTTCCCGCCGCGCCTCAACTTGTCGAGGCAGCGTGGATTCGCCCCGACGCTGCGCCTCCACGCGCCACTCATAGACGCGCTGGAGGGCAGTCGCCTCCAGATCCCAGAGCACGACAAAATAGATTAATATAATATTTAATTTTATTTATAGCCTAAATAGATTTCATTGTCGTTGAGACCATATTCTATCGGGAGCAGCTAATCCTGGCTGCACGACCAAGACACTGTCACCATATTACTGTATTATTATTTGGGTTGCCATATATTATGTTCAATGTTATAGCTCGGTACTATTAACCATTGAGGAGTTCTCTCATAAGCAGATGTCCCTGGCTGCACCAACAGGTTGTTATCATCATATTATTGCATTGTTACCGGGTTTCCATATATATTTCAAGTTTTAGTTGTGTACTATTAACCATTGAGGAGTTCTCTCGTGAGCAGACGATCCTGGCTGCACCACCAGATCGCACTTATCATATTATTGCATTGTTATCGGTTTTCCATATATATTTCAAGTTTTAGTTGTGTTCTATTAACCATTGAGGAGTTCTCTCGTGAGCAGACGATCCTGGCTGCACCACCAGATCGCACTTATCATATTATTGCATTGTTACCGGGTTTCCATATATATTCCAAGTTTTAGTTATGTACTATTAACCATTGAGGAGTTATCTCGTGAGCAGACGATCCTGGCTGCACCACCAGATCGCACTTATCATATTATTGCATTGTTACCGGGTTTCCAAATATATTCCAAGTTTTAGTTGTGTACTATTAACCATTGAGGAGTTCTCTCGTGAGCAGACAATCCTGGCTGCAATACCAGATCGCACTTATCACATTATTGCATTGTTATTGGTTTTCCATATATATTTCAAGTTTTAGTTGTGTTCTATTAACCATTGAGGAGTTCTCTCGTGAGCAGACGATCCTGGCTGCACCACCAGATCGCACTTATCATATTATTGCATTGTTACCGGGTTTCCATATATATTCCAAGTTTTAGTTGTGTACTATTAACCATTGAGGAGTTCTCTCGTGAGCAGACAATCCTGGCTGCAATACCAGATAGCACTTATCACATTATTGCATTGTTACCGGGTTTCCATATATATTTCAAGTTTTAGTTGTGTACTATTAACCATTGAGGAGTTCTCTCGTGAGCAGACGATCCTGGCTGCACCACCAGGTCGCTGTCACCATATTATTGCATTGTCATCGGGGTTCCATATTAATACCAAGTTTCAGATCGATTGAGTAATTAGAAGTGATTCTAATTTGACTTGTAAGATTTGATCTAAACAAACATACAAACATTGCAAGTTAAATAAAAGCTTGTAATAAAAAAGCTTGTAAAAAGCGACGTCGAATCAAATGACAGGCCTGTTGGTCTAGTAGTTAGTGACCCTGACTGCTATGCCGGAGGTCGTGGGTTCGATTCCCACCCAGGACAAATGTTTGTGTGATGAACACGATCATTTGTTCTGTGTCTGGGTGTAATTTATCTATAATATGTATGTATTTAGAAATATATAAGTATGTTTATCAGTTGTCTAGTACCCATAACACAAGCTCTGCTTAGCTTGGGACTAGATGGCGTTGTGTGATAGTTGTGGTATATTTATTTATTTATAAATACATATAATGATTTCATAGTTGAAAGAAAAAAAATTTTATTATTGGACTCACACAAGAATTCATACATCTAAACAAAAATAAATTATTCTTTACCTATTCAAGATCCGATTATATTGCCTCGCGGAACGGTGGATGCGATGGTTTTCGCACAACTAAGTTCGTGTGCGAAGTTTCACTAGCTAGTTAAATTATTTAACTGTGTTTATCACGAAGATAGCATCGTGGAAAGAATGTCACATGTGGATACGATGTAGGTAATTATTAATTATAAAAATATGAAATCACGCCTTTTTCCCATGGTGGTAAGCAAAACTACAGAACGCCACCTGCTACGATGCTTTCACATTATTTTCATCATGTCCAGTTTCATACAACTAGTAATATAAGCACACTGATGAATTTATTAAGGTGGGTCTATGCTAAGAAGCCGAGCAGTTCTACTAGCGGTGTCAAGAGGTCGGGGGCTGTACGAATTACCGTGACCCCGGAACGTTAACGGCAATTGAAGGACATCGTCGATTTTAGTCAGTACGAGTCTGACAGTCCCTCCAGCTCTGCCCTGGGTGGAAGGACTCATTTGATGATTTTACCACGATAAAAAAAGCGGTGTCAAGTGGGGACATACAACGAGCCTATAACGAACACTGCTCGAATACATTGCAAATCCCTTTGTATTCCTCAAACAATGGGCGGAGCACAGTCAAACACGAACCAAACGCTCAAAGAGCGGTTGTTTGAGGCTTCTACGTCGGTCCACACTGCTCGTTGCTCGTCATCTAGAGTAGATCTTTAAAATTCTTCAGTTTCGATCCCGACCGTAAGCGAGCACTGTTCCAAAGTAATCACCGGTTTAGCCAAGCATACCAATTACTCTCTAAGCTCCAGTCAACACACAAATGATTAACAAAATCTACACAAGTCTAGATACAGATTGCTAAACATCGTAATTCTTTTCGTCCTTGTTTTAATTACTTAATGAGCGTAATCAACGAGGTGCGCGTATTACTGAGGCGAACTACAGTCACGCATCATGTGAGACAAGCGTTCAGGTATCTTCACGCACGGTTCACTATACGAGGTGAGCTTGCTTACAAGCTAATGTTTGTGCTATTGTGTACTACTACGGCTGAACCAACCGAACCGTCAATTTATAACTACCTATATATAGCACAATAATTTGTGCTGTCTCGTGTGCGTTCATTTTGAAGGGATGGCAGAGTCAGTAGCGAACGATTGTCGCGGATTTGATCCCCGCACGGAACAAATATTTGTAAACAGTTGCGGGTCTGGGTGTTTTTGGATATGAGCTTAAATGTTTGTAAAAGCATCCACGATACAGGAGAAATTTCTAGTGTCAAGGAATGTCGTTTGAACAAAAATTACAACTGTCCTTCCGGTCACAAGCGGTTTCCATTTCCTGGTAGACGAAAAAAGAAAGAAAAAACGTTTATTGACACATGTCATAAGTACACACAACATTAACAAAGAAAACTAGTAGTGTTGTTGGGTTTTTCATCAGGAATATGAAATCTGAAGAACTGTTCCTTCTGATGGCAACAGTATATTTGATTAAAAAAATCTAATTAGTCTGATGAATATACGACGCTTTTAAAACTGCTAATACGTCACAAGCAAGTACAGTTTTTACTTGCACGTGTCATGAGGCCCCACTCTCGAATTTGGATGCGTTGTATGTTTGTAAATAAGCATTAATTTAAGAAAAGAAAAATACGTGTCCTAAATGACGGACTAATTAGTTTTGGAATTTGTGAATACTGTCAACATATCTATAAAATCATCCTCTATAACATAGGATTTAAAGCATAACTAGGTGCGGTACTAAAGGCACATCTATGCCTAGCCCATCACAGTTACACAGACGTGATAATATAGCAGTAAAATTAAATGATCCGTAGCGTCAATTAAAATGACAGGAAGTGTTCAGTTGTCGGTGGTTGGCCATTAATTTTGAATTAGGTCAGAAGTTGTCACCTTGACCCATAGTCGTTTGTGAAGATCCAGAGGCGATGTGGGTGACTGAAATCATGATTAGATTGATTTGTACTTCTACTTACAGATATGGTGGCCTACCATGACGTCTTGAGCTGAGAGTAGTTCCACTGTGGGAACGAGATGGCGCTAGATGACTTGTATAGCTCTGTCACTTTCCCACAGTAGAACTACTCTCGCGTAGGCTCCAAGATCACGTGTGTATTTCTTTTTAGGTAGCCTTAACTATAAGCAGTGGTGGCCCAGTGGTACCGGCCCTGACTTCCGAGTTGCAGGTCATGGGTTCGAACTCAGCCAAGGCGTATTACATTAGTAATTTGTTTTATCACCGCTGCTCTCAAAACTAAGGAAAACGTCGTGAGGAAACCGGAATGTTCTTTATAGAACCAAGTGACATCTACCAACCGGCATTGGGCCAGCGTGGAGGATTATGGCCCTCTCCCTCTCACAGAGAGGAGGCCTGTGTCCCAGCAGAGGGTACATTATAGACTGATGATGTGACAGGTTTACAGTGCCATCCCGTGATGACTGTTAAGTTTTCTAGCCCCAAACTGGGAATTACCTTTGACATGGCTCTAAATCGCAAACATTTAAAGTATTTTCCAGATTTAGGCCACATAAATATTTGTTCGCTTCGGAAATTTAACTTGTGACACGCAAGGCAGTAATCAAGCGCTCAAACGGCGCCAACTGCAACTTTATACTTAACAGACCGTTGAAAATCGTATCTTAATCCGAGAGACTGCCGAGAATATTTTATATTAAATGTATGTATTTTAATGACACTGCTCACCATATTCATTTTTTATCGTCTTGAATTTAACAATCGGCTCATCATAGTCACGCATGCATTTGCATACAAATATTACATACCTATCTGTACATTCATTTATTACAAGAGAAACATTAGATCGAATTAGGGGAAACAACCAAAGACTCTACGCTCAATAGTCATTCTTGGGGTCAGTAAAACACGAGGCAAGCACGACACACATCACCTGATTATTTAAATAAGGATTTAGATTTTAAAATGTCCAGATTCCGTGTTCAAAACAAAATGTAATGTTTTTCGTGAACCCCTTTTATGTGTGAGTGATCGCCACGCTCACATTTTCATTTAGTTTACCGTGTCGAACCAAGGGGGTAATTTTGCTACCTATTTTTTTACTTCAATTCTCAGTGGTCTACTAGAAATCTGGACAATCTATAATCAAAGCATAGAGGTGTACAATCATAGAAATATGTCTATGGTGACAATAAAAGTTAGACCAGGCTGTGCGAAGTCCGAAAATCAGTCCCGTCATGATCTTCAAATCATGAAAGAAACCTGGTCATAAAATTAGTAACGAGCAAAACAATAATATTGTTGTAGACTAAATTGCACCCATGACCTTCCGATCACGACGCCAGTTATTGTCTTTGAGAGAAAGTGTGACAATAATAAATATAACCTTGCCAGATTGAGAGGAAATTATTGCGAATAACTACTTATGAAGTAAGAAGTTTCAGTCAAAAGATTGCATGTTTCGAAGTAGTAGAGAAAGTTAGGAATGTAACAATTAAAAGTTCGGGTTCCAGTCGGCAGAATTCGGCAAAACCGAGCGTGTTGATCGATGTAGAAGTGACATGAAGGAGCAAAATATTTTGGTTTAGCAGCAATTTGAGTTAATCTTTTTTTTCGATGTAAAATCATCAAATGACTCTTTCTGTTCTGAAGGTGGAGCGGAAAGAACTGTCACACTAGCTAGTACTGACTAAAAATCACCCTGTTCCTTCAATTGCCCTTTAGGGTTCAGGGCCACGGAAAACGGATCTAGTGTGTAAACTACTATGCAAATACTTCTAAGATTACTTCAGAATGTATTTTAACCGATTTGGACAGGATGAATTATCACCTGCCTAGCCTTGTCCAAACTTTATAGGCGGGTCCTGGTGCAGCTGAATCAGTATTTAACATAGAGCCTATTGAATCTCCATGACCTAGTAAAAGGGTAATACGTTACTCCATTGTAAGACTGGTTGTCAGACTTTAGAACATCTGACTAACAGTAACGACTGTCAAATATTAACAAATGACAGCCGGGACCAACGGCTTTACATGCTTTCCGAGCCACGGAGGTCTTTACCCATCCACGGACCAACCTCGGCAAGTGCGGCTTAACCCGGAGAATCGGCCTATGCGGCTGTTACTATTTAGCCACGAGCGCCTCTCTCGGACAGGATGAATTATAAGTTGTAAATATTAATAAAGGTACAACTTTTCTTTAGTTTCTTTGTGTTATAATAAATCTGGTGATATACCAAAATGGAGTTATAACAGAAAGTTGCATTTACTTTGAGTATTCATAATTAAATCAAGCTATTTTCTGTTATAAACTCATAATGTTTGGAAGTATTATTTAGCAGGAAATGCTCAAGGCGAAAACTAATTACGAGAATTACTTCAGTTTATAATCAAATTATAGAAAAAATATAGAATATAATTTCTTATTTTTACTAACAATACAAAAAAAACCTCTGTATCTGTAGATCTTAAAATATTCACTTGATAAGAAGCTTCAAAATTGTATTTTTCAACAGTTAATTATCAACTAACACATCTCCTCATTTATGTGCAAAAATAGCCATAAAAACCTGCTTAGTGATAAACCTGTTTATGATGGTGACATAAGTTTACCTACAGCCATTGTTTCAACTAATCTTACAATTACATACAAACATCACACATCAAACTTCTTCCACATTCATAGGGAGGTGTAGCTACAGAAAGCTATGTGCTACAATCCTTATACACCTTTTACTCAGCTGTGCACAGTTAAGTAAGACCTGCCTTAACATAATACAAGAGGTAGATGAAATGACCACTCACATGCTTTAAAACTACCTCAAACTTACCTCATACAGAGCATAGTACTTCAGTATTGTATTGTTGAGGCTCCCTTTTCCGCATCTATACTGTATGGCGTTATGCGTGAGATGGGACGGTTGGCTATATGAGCCAACCCAGCTCCTTTTAGAAGCTCAGAAATCACCTGGGATGTTCACAGGTTTCTTGGAGTGACCTTGGAGTGTCAAGGATTTGTGCCTGTTATTCAGCTATACCCTCAAATTCGAGCCTATACCTCTCCATAAGATTGTCAGTAACATGACCACCCTCATGGTGCTGCTGGCTTTTTTGGGGAGTTGGAGGAATAAAATGATTTTCATACCAACACACAAAATACATGCTTTTGACATGGAGTTACAGACCCTATAATAATCCTTTTACTTTATCTACATAATAATACCCTATTTGCTTACCTAGTTTCCTGTATGATGTTGTTGGCATGCTGTGTGATCACTCCCGAGAAGGTCAGGGCTTGGCTGATGCTCTGCCCGATGGCATCCTGTGATGATATCACTAAGTTCTCCACTGACTTTTCCACTGACTTTCTCCTGTTGAATATTAAAATCATTTTATTTAAATTATAAGTTGCCGGAATAGAGGTGTGCACATATTTTGAAGCTAAAAGTACAGCAAGTGGAATTGTACAGAAGTTTATTGTTTCAGTTTCAAAACAAATTAGAATAGAAAGAAAACAATAGTTGAA
Organism: Agrotis puta; assembly: GCA_943136025.2. NCBI lineage: Eukaryota > Metazoa > Arthropoda > Insecta > Lepidoptera > Noctuidae > Agrotis > Agrotis puta. The sequence continues at coordinate 937,493 of OW964177.2, forward strand.
TCAGGATTGTAATATTATACAATTTGTTTTCTAGAAGTTTTTTATAAGCCAATTTTTGATGAAATAATAAATAACAGTATCTAATTAGCATTTGTAATCACCAACATTATTTTAATAAATTATCATACTGTTGGAAAAACGAGTTAATAAGGTGTAAAAAAACTAACATTAACTTCATCAAGGTTGTTGTTATTATTAAATTATTTTGAAGCTAAATGTATCGGTTTAATTCGTTAATATTTAAAAATCAACTGATGGATTGATAAAGGTGCCTCGATTTTCCATTTTATGAAGGCCTAGATCATGGTCGGAGATAGTCGCAAGAAGTGGAGGGAGGCCTTTGGATAGCAGTGGAACACCATGTTATAATAATAAATGAATAACTATTAACAAAATAATGATATATAAAAATTTAAGTAGCTGATATTTTATGATTAATTTTTAATATTTAGTAATGTGCAGGATTAATTAGTTAGAATTAAGTATTAATAAAATGAACAAAGATTTTTTTGAGAATTATTTGTATTTATGTAATATTATTCACCATATTAACAAGCTGAAATATTTTTAAATTAGCACCATTTATTACTAGAATATTTCCCATGTTTAGGTGAATCGATACAATGGGAAATGAGTCAGAATGGCAGTTACAAATAACTGTTTAGTCTCAGTAAGATTTATGTTAGCAAAAATATTTGCTGTACTTCTTCAAAAAATTATATGTGCATACTCTAAGGACTTGTCTAGGAATACTATGATTTAGAAGAAGTTTTTTAAGGTCCCCACAGAGCTGATGATAATATATCACCATCTGCAATGCGGGGACGACTTAGCACAAAGATCATCGACCTATCATCACCAATAAGACTGTTTTGACACATCCTAGACTTGCTACCAACTAGGGTTATCTAGTAAACAACATAAACAATGTCCAGTGACGAATACAATAACACAATCGTTCTATAATTAGGAAAAACGCGTATAATACTTACATCGATATGGCGATGTTCCGGCTGTCTACATCTGAAGAAGTCATGATAACAGTCCTTTTTAGTTCACTTTACTTTCTGCCACTACAGCGTTCATTACCAGCTGCGTTTTTTGCTTTCATCATCCAAATAATGGATTTTTTTGCACAAAAATATAAAATTGATCTTTCTTTTGCTGTAGTCAATGACAACTAGATACAGTATTGCAAGGTTGTCAAAAAATCTTAACATTGCAATTCTTCCAGAGAAAAATCTTAACATTGCATTTTTTTCCAAGTTATTCAGCCGATTTCCAACAGATTCCAAAATCCATCAATATACAAAATTACTTTCTACAGTGTCCAACTACAATGATAATTATAATGAACACTTTCTTTTTCATTAGCTAAAAAGTTAAATATTCAAACCAAACAATTTCTCAAAACTATAATTTAAAAAACTTACTGTCATTAGTGTCATTTCACTAAAACATGTAACACGTGAGGATATGTGGGTTATTTTGAAATATTTGTGATGTGTTAACAATTAAAGTAGAGTTAAACTATGGCAGACGAAACTGCTTTTGATAAAAAGAAGTCGCACCGTGCTAAGCAAGCCGGGCGCAAAGCAGAAAAGAAGAAAAACAAAACTAAACTTGATCAATCTAACCTAAGTGCTCGACAGAGAAATCCTAAAGCTTTTGCTATTCAATCTGCTGTGAGAGCTGAGAGGCAGTTTCGGCGTCGTGAAGATGTTATCTCTAAGAAGCAGCATATCCCACAAGTCGACAAAACTCCTCTGGAACCGCCGCCTATTGTTGTGGCGATAGTTGGTCCACCTCGCGTCGGTAAAACCACTCTCATCAATAACTTGATAAAAAGTTTCATTAGAACCAACGTGACAAACACGAACGGTCCAATAACTATAGTTACGTCGAAGAAACGGCGCATTACATTGATCGAATGTAACAACGATGTCAATTCTATGATCGACATTGCTAAATGCGCTGATCTCGTGTTACTTCTGTGCGACGCTAGCTTTGGTTTCGAGATGGAGATATTTGAGTTCCTCAATATCTGCCAGGTGCATGGAATGCCTAAAATCATGGGTGTTCTCACTCATCTTGACATGATAAAGAATGCTAAGACACTGAAAACTACAAAGAAAACTTTAAAGCATAGATTTTGGACTGAAGTGTATTCTGGGGCTAAGTTGTTCTACCTGTCTGGTATTATTCATGGGGAATATTTGAGGAATGAAATAAAGAACCTGTCGAGGTTTATCTCAGTGATGAAGTTCAGGCCCCTAAGCTGGAGGATGACTCATGCTTATGTGCTGGCGGACCGTCTGGAGGATATTACTAGTCAGGAGTTGATAAGGAAGGATGCTAAGGTTAACAGAGATGTGGTGCTGTACGGCTATGTGAGGGGAGTGCCGCTGATGAAGGAGTCCTCAGTTCATATAGCAGGTAAGATTCTGTAGTCTATTTTAACATAATGAAATCAATATGACTTAAAATACAATTGGATGACCAAATAAACATCCATGCTTCTTATTATTGTGCACTTTCTACATGCTTGCTTATCTATGAAAATAAAAAAATTAAAACACTTGTATTTCTAAAGACAGGTCTCTATAAACATTTAAACAGTTACAATAGTTGATAGTGTAGTGTACTAACAAACCTGTTCAATCTTTCCAGGTGTTGGGGACATGAAGATCAGTGAACTATCCTACTTGCCAGATCCATGCCCCCTCCCCAGCAAAGAGAAGAAGCGCCACCTCATGGAGCGAGAGAGACAAATATATGCACCCTTTGCAGGTGTTGGAGGCATAGTGTATGACAAAGATGCAGTATACATAGAACTACAAGGCTCTCACTCACACAAGAAGGAAGATGAAGAAACCAATGAAAAGAAAGCTCTTCTCAAAAATGTTGTGGAAACAAAAGAAACGGTTGATGAACAGATGCAAGAGTCAGGGTTCAAGCTGTTCAGCGGAGGTGCAGTCATCTACCCTGACATGATCAAGGATGATGAGTATTTACAACAGAATAAGAAAGCTGAGTCAGATGCATCTGATTCAGAAGATGATGGCAATGATAGTGATTCAGATAATGATAGTGGAATAGATCAAAGTGAGAAAGAAGAAAAGAAAAATAAACTTCCATGGGAAAATAATTCAGTAGGTGGCTCAGATGGTGAAGATAATGATGATGATGGAGAAATGAGTGTTGATGGGGACAACAAAGACAAAGGTGACACAAGTGATGATGAAGACGATACTGATTCTGATGAAGAACCACAAAAAGAAGAAGACTTTGGAATGAAATGGAAAGAAAAGTTAGGAGAGAAAGCTACAGAAGCATATCTAGAGAGACAGAAAACATCAAAGAACATCATGAAGCTAGTCTATGGCGAATTTGAAATAGGAAACAAATCAAAAAATAAAAAAGATCAAGATTCTGAAGAAGAAGATGAGGAACTTGGTGGTCTCTTTAAAAAAGTAACAGATACCCAGAAAAAGAAACATAAAGAAAAGGAAAGATTAGATTTAGATGAGTGCTCATTTTTTTATGCATTAGACAAGCCAAATCTAAGAGATTGGACAAGTGAAACAAATAAACAGTTCTTGATCAATAATTTTGTAACTGGTAAGAGATCAGCTGATGAAGATGCTTCAGAACTATTAAAACTGGATGATGCCAGTGATGGTGACGATGAAGAACTTTTTGGTGATTTTGAAGATTTAGAAACTGGAGAAAAACATAAAGCTGAAGAAAAGTCTGAAACAATTCAGGAAACTGGTACTAAACGAAAAACAGAGTTAAGTAAATCTGAAATATTGGAGAAAAAGATGAAGTTAAAAGCTAAGTTCGATTCAGAATACGATAATCCTGATGACCATAGAATAAAGGGAGATCATTCTTACTACGAAAACTTGAAAGCAGAAGCTTTGAAGCAGTCTGAACTCAACAAATCTGTGTTTGAAAACTTAGACAATGGTCTGAGAATTGAAGTTGAAGGATTCAGACCAGGTTTGTATGTCAGAATGTTATTCAAGAACATGCCATCAGAATTTGTCACAAACTTCGATTCTAGCTACCCAATACTTATTGGAGCTTTAAATATGGCTGAGCAAAATATAGGTTTTGTATCTTGTAAAGTAAAGAAGCACAGATGGTATAAGAAAATCTTGAAGACCAATGATCCTCTCATCATTTCGTTGGGTTGGCGTCGCTTCCAAACGCTGCCTATCTATTCGAAAATAGAGGATGACATGAAATGCAGGTACCTTAAGTATACTCCTGAGCATGTCACATGTAACATGCACTTCTATGGTCCCATAACACCACAGAACACAGGTTTCCTTGCCTTACAAAGCGTCAATAACAATACAAATGATATTAAAAAAGTGGGCTTCAGAATAGCTGCTACAGGAAGTGTAAACGAAATCAATAAGTCAACTCAAATAGTTAAGAAATTGAAATTGGTTGGTACTCCTTTGAAAATTTATAAGAAGACAGCTTTTATCAAGGATATGTTTACGACTACTTTAGAAGTCGCCAAGTTTGAAGGTGCTAGAGTAAAAACAGTTTCAGGCATCAGAGGTCAGATTAAGAAAGCCTTGAACAAACCAGAAGGTGCTTTCAGAGCTACTTTTGAAGACAAAATTCTGATGAGCGACATCATATTCTGTCGTACTTGGTTCAAAGTTGACGTAACCAAGTTCTATGCCCCTGTCGTTAATCTACTTCTGCCTGCGGGAGCTAAGAACGCCTGGCAAGGCATGAAGACGAAAGGACAGCTAAAGAGAGAACTGAACATCAAAAATGAAGCAAATACAGATTCAATGTATACTGAAGTGAAGAGAGCTCCCAAAGTATTCAAACCTTTGGTGATACCTAAGAACTTACAGAAAGGCTTGCCATACAGATTCAAACCTAAGGAGAAGTCTACAACACTGACAGGTATAAACCCGAAGGACAAATTCAAGAACAGGATAGCAGTTATCAAGAATCCTCAGGAACAGAAGGTCTCGAATGTCATGAAGATGTTAAAGACTAATTACGAGAAAAAGAAAGAGGTACAGAAGGAGGCTACAGTGCAAAGATTGGAGAAACATAAGAAACAGCTAGAGGAAGAAGAATGGAGGAAACTAAAACGCCAGAAGGAATTGAAGAAGAAAATATGTAGGCATTTAAGTAAAGTTGGTAATAAAAAGAAGCAGATGTGATTACGTAAATATTTTGTTTAATTGATAACCTATTAATTTCCAGTGTCAGTTTCCATGATATATCAAATGTTCTAATTTTTGGCATTTCTAACAGTATTTTATTTCATGTGTCTTATTTAACTGCCTCGTTTGCATAATAGGCACAAGTGCCAGACAACAAAGTAAGAGCTCTTGAGCTCGGTAGGTTGGGCAGTGTTATTTTGGAGGTTATCCATTAGGAATTTCTCAGTAGCCACGGAGTCTTGGATACGTGCTTGCTAGACCGCAATAGACTCTATTTCATCATCATCATCAGCCTATAAATGTTCCCACTGCTAGGACACAGGCCTCCTCTCTGTGAGAGGGAGAGGGCGATATTCCACAACGCGGACCCAGTACGGGTTGGTAGATGTCACATGTCTTCGAATATTTGGTTCTAGGACATGCCGGTTTCCTCACGATGTTTTCCTTCACCGCAGTGTTGATGAAATAAATTATACAAAGTAATGCGCCTAGCTGGGTTTGAACCCACGACCTACAACTCGTAAGTCGGGGCCGATACTAGTGGGCCACCATTGCTCTAGTCTATTTATGTTACTTAAAAACAACTGGCCAAATAGGAGGTTAGGTACATATCCAACACTTCCAGGATTACATGCGATGTTATCTTTCATGCTATAACTTACATTGCTGTGTTACCTTAGTTTCAGTTCTGCCTCCTTCAGTTTACATTCCATCAAAAGCAGTAATTTCTACCCATTCAAAATGGTTTACCACAGGGTACACATTTAGGCCGTGCTCTGTATCTATCGTTTAATCTTTTTCAATGCAGTTCTTCGTCTTAGTGACTTAAGTGGAAAATTGAGACAGGTCTGAAGTAAGTAAATAAAACAAAACATTGTATCGTGTAAATTGTATTTACCTCTTATCATTATGCACAACGTATGCCGTCATCGCACTTTTGATAAACGTTTTTACAAACGTACAGATTACACATTAGTACAGATTACATTGGTCAAAATAAACATTGTCTAGTTAAAAATTTCGTTATGACATCAAAACAATGGCCGTTAGAAGGGTTCACCTGTAACGATATACCGATTATCTAGTCGAGGGCCAAAGCGATCATTTATAACACGGAAAGCCTTGGAATGTAACGCGCGCGGTGACGAGACGCTCCCACGCGCGGCTCGATACATATCCCGTCACTATAACAAGCTATGCACACACAGGCCAAATTATATACATATCCAATTCTTTTCACTAATAAACATATTTTACATTAATTCCTTAACGTGAAGGTAACTTTATTCTTTGGTAGCGCGAGCCACTGGGACTTAAAATCTTGGAAAAATATTTGTTTTTATTTTTGTTCGATAGTGCGTGATCCGAGTATGTTGGAATGTGATAAAATTATTCTAGTTATTGTTCGGTCGCGTCCGTTCCAGACTGGCGTTACTTGGCACTTGTGGAGTTACACACGTCACTGCACTACTACCGCAGGTACACCGAGGACATGGAAACAACTGGCGACACTGATCGCGTTAACACGACATAGTACAGACGGCCCGGCCACCACACGCCGGCCGCGGGTTTGTAACATCAGATATGTAACTTCTTTAACTAAGTAATATAATAATATCTACTGTACTTTAATGTACGAACTCAGTGGACAATATTCGTCCACTAGAAGGGATTGGCGTTTTTCTTCCAATCGTTATAACAAACACAACTTCACAAAGTGGAGTCATTCAAATAAATGATCTAGTGTAACAGTAACAAGGCACGTTACGCACTCGTAACCGAATGTGACCGACTCGCACCGAACGTTACAAACTCGTCGCCGAGCGTGCGACCGGACGCGGCTGCGGGGAACCGGACGATTGACGTTATCTACGATATCTTAGCTATCTGACGGGAACATATAAAAGTGTATGATTACAAAGGGACCGCACAGCGGCCATGACACTTCGGCTATACTACGTCATCCAAACCACTTTATACAAAACTTGATTAGCTACGTCGAAAAGCTATAAGTACGCTAACAGTAAACTAATAACCATCTCCGTAGTACTCCATACTTGCATTGTATACAAACTTTATGTAGCTAATATATATAATTTGTTTATATTTTGATAATGAAACGATGATGTGTACGTATGATATTGAGTCAGGCTTTATTGACGAGACGTCAGAACGACGAACAACGAGAGTATGAAACGAGTTTTGATACTTTATTAATTTAATGTTGAGCCTAGAGATGACATAGGTTTTAAACGCTCAAGAATTTTATAGAAACTTCATGTATTTTACATGAAATTTAGTCCTAATAAACTCAAATTCAATTTGACTACATTTTACTATCGAATTCACCTAGGATATAACCTAAGGACACCCTATCTCGTTCCGTACTCCAATCGCCCGCACCACTCCCCCCCCCCCCAGGCCCGCAACGTATTGACTAGCCGCCGCAGTTCTGTACATATAGCACACTGTGTGACTGAACCACGTGTCACCTAGCCAGGGTTACACTCCAAACAGTCAAAGATATATTCCGGGGTAATATGCAACTTATACTACGTTTAGAGTAGAAAGACAAGTATTGATTTTTTAAATAATTCGTTTTGTGAATATTACAATAAATTGCTAGTATTTGCTTCATTTTACAAATATTCGAATGATTTTAATACTTAACATATTTAAACTATTTCTGTTCTTTGATTACATCTTTATAAGTGACATATTTGTGAAGGAGTAACCGCTGTAGTTTCTCCCCTGGCTTCGGTCACATATCAACATAAGTGTATAATGAACGCACTCGCGACACGTCCCTCACACGCGTGTACCGACACGTTTGTCACGTCGCGTACAAAGTAGATACCATTCACTTTCCAATTTATTATGAAAAATTTTGAAAACGCGCCTCTTCATGTATTGCAACACGTCTAAAGGATTATGAGCAACATGCTGAATAGGAAAGGCGAGAAGTTTATATGGGTGGACATCTTGCAATACTTGATGACAGCGCCGACTTACTCCGAGAAGTATTATCCAAATGTTTATCTACGATTAAAAATTAATTAATTTTATAAAAAAATCACACCGGTGGCGCCGTCTCTCACCTTACTTTATTAATACTGTTACTCGATAACTATACATACATTAGCTGAGGCCTATACCCGGCCGCGAGCCGCGGCGTTAACATTACTTGTGATACGCGACAACCGTAAGACAAACCATTATTGAGGTAATTTTATAATAAACCGGTATATTTAATACATTTCCTATAATAACTTAATAAATAATAAAATCTAGTTAATAAATAAGCGGTTATCATTACAAAGTAATAATACAATAAAAATCCTTTCAGTTTTGAACACATCTTAGCTAAATATTGCTATTACACCTACAGTCGATACAAATGATATATAAACGATAATATTTACAATATATTTGCTACTGGTTAAAAAGATTCACTTTTCAAACTAAAATCGCTTTAGCTATACATTTCATTAAATTTTATTTCGTTATCTATTGAAGTCGGCGTGCGGTGTGCCATTGATTAGGATAAAAATTAAAACAACGAATTAATTTAATTATGTATTTATCTTAAAAATAACACTTTATGGCAATATTGCCAATTTAGTGGATGAGCGTGGTGATAACGCCAATAACATTACAACAGTCAATCACAAAATGTACTCGATCGCACACCGCTCGTCAACGGAACAAATAAAACTACAACATTCATGTTATACGCGCGGCGACCTCACCTGCACTCAGTAACGACGACAGTGCGGTAAGGCCGCCGCGCTTCAGGATATTTGTAAAACGCTTAACAAAAATATACCTAGCTAAGTTCCAGCTGATCTAGTAGCGAGTTAATAAAATAGAAGATTACAAAACAATGTAATAACACTGTACATAAGACTAGTACTGCGCACTCCGTGTCGGCTGACAGCTGAGAGGCACACATTCAACTACGTAAAGCTATGTATATACACACCTCAGCGAGGCACTTGGTAGACAGGTTGGACGAAACAACTCTCTGTGTCACACAAATTAACTAAGAACAAACATTATTTAATTTGTGTGTTTTGACAGGCCTGTTGGTCTAGTGGTAAGTGACCCTGACTGCTATGCTGGAGGTCGTGGGTTCGATTCCCACCAAGGACAAATGTATGTGTGATGAGCACGATCATTTGTTCTGTGTCTGGGTGTAATTTATCTATAATATGTATGTATTTAGAAATATATAAGTATGTTTATCAGTTGTCTAGTACCCATAACACAAGCTCTGCTTAGCTTGGGACTAGATGGCGTTGTGTGATAGTTGTGGAATATTTATTTATATTTATTTATTTATTATCAGCCATACAATTTGTGATTAATCAAGAGATACATTATTTAAATTTGTTAAATTGTGTGACACAGGAAGGCAACATGTATTCCAACTAGACGGCCACACACTTTCCGGTATACTTGATAGTTATGACAACAGATTCTTTAACACAGGATCGAATAAAATGATATGAACAATTTGCGGACGTGGATCTGGACTCAGAAACACCTTTATACAAATACTTACTAAAGTATCAGTCCGTGTCCATGTCCAGAATTAAATGTCCGCAATGTGTCCATAGGCGTTGTAAACTTATGTATATGGTCGTAAATAAAACCGTGACGGATAAAAAAAAACTCTTCTTCCATACCGATGCGATGGTACGTTTTTTCAAATAACTTGGGCTTATAGATCTATTTACGTTAGCAGATTCAACATCTATGAAGTATACCGCTAAATGTATGTCCACTAATACACAATCACAGTCCACAGTTGAAATGTCCGCGGGACCGGGCGACACAGCATCGCCGCGGTTATAAAGTCATCACTCACAACACAGTAACTTTACGAGTAGCAAGTCGATAGCACACGATGCAAACTGACAATATTCGAGCCTTTTTAGTTAAGAAAGAGGAAATAAATGTTAAGGATAAGTTATTTACACAATAGTAGATAGAAGGGAATATGTTATTTTTACAATATTATATTGATAAGATAATTTTCACATGGATATTTGAAACTCGAACGAAGTTCGCACACCGGTACGGCAAAACTGCGGACATACAGACATTGGACTCTGACAGATACATTTTGATAGTGTAAACAACTTAGGGAAGAAAAGAGCTGAGGAAAAAATAGAGAAAAAGGTTTATTTGACAATTTGCAGACTGTGCCATCGACAATATACAAATGTATATTAGTTAAAATATAACTAATATTTGGCATCAGAGTATGACAATGTTTAATGCGTGTACCGTGTTTTGTCAACGTTTAAATAAAATGGCATTGAGTCAGGCTCCTAGCCTATCACCGCTCAGGGTGATAGACTAAGAGACTGACACTATCAACTATTGCGATATAAGGCTATTTGTTTAAATATTTTGTATAGGAGCTTGTGGCACTACTCGTCTGGAAATGTCAAGTGTCCTATTATGTGTTTTCAGACGAAAAGTTACACAAATAACAGCCAATATTGCTTCATAACAAGTATACTGTACATCTAAGAGAATACTTTTAAGGCGAGTAATACTTACATTAGTGTAACATAGTAAACACGGTACAGCGCGCCATAGCTACATTTGTATCCAAGTTACAATTAATAAATATCAGATTACAAGTTAAGTACATAGTCTACAGATTTCAGAGCACTTTGTTATAGTGAAGCCTTAGCTACGACTGTTTAGTTCAATATACACTTTACGGAGAATATTATTGTATCAACAACTTACACTATGATAGCATTTTATAGTACTTTGGTAGATATCGTGGCGACAAGACTTACATGTTTGTTTAATAGTAAGAAGCAGAACATCGGTAAATATACCGATAACGAAGTATTTACATAATGAACATGTAAAAGTTTGTTTAATGAGTAAAGCGTTACTATAAAATGCCGCCATATTGCCTCGGGCACGCTCCGTACGTAGAGCGGCTCGGGGAACGAATTTGTACCAAATAAATAGTGTCGTGTATTAACGTATCGTATGACTACAGTCGCCTCGCGACCTCGCTCGCTCGTGATCTGTGACCGGACACGGCCGGGCTGCCGCTAGCAGGGGTAGGACGTGGCCTGGAACGTACAAGTGGAACGTTTAAACATTGATTAACAAGGGCAGGTCATCTACAAGTTGCAAGCACTCTAATCCCATCAGAACTCAAGATTTGTGCACTATAGGTGAAAATTCGCTCTCCATTACTAAAGAATTAAACATAATTGCCCAAAAAGGATGTAGTATTATAGGATACGTTTGTTTAACCATTACGGGGAAACTATTCGTCTTATCACTAGAAAGATAAACATCTTTTGATCACTTGTCTAAAAAACTGTCAATGTCAAAACGACATTCCGTGTTGATATAAGAGTAATTTTGCAGTTACACTTTTTTTTTAGACAAGCTTTCAACAGATCTGATGTTTATCTTTTTGTGGTTTTTTTTTTTTTTTTTTGCGTGGTAAAATCATCAAATGAGTCCTCCCACCCAGGGCAGGGCGGGAGGGACTGTCAGACTTGTACTGACTAAAATCCACGGTGTCCTTCACGAGCCCTTTACGTACCGGGGTTACGGTGATGGGTAAGTCCCGCGACCCCGGCAGGCTCTGGCCCTCTACAGGCCCCGTCAATGTGCTGACACTCCTTGAGGCGCGCGTGGAACACAACGCGCCGTCGACCCGGGCATGGTCCATGGTCGGACAGCAAGTCGCCCATTACTCGCTGCCCGCATGCCTGCATCTTTTTGTGGTAAGGCGGAATATGTTTTGGTGCTTTCATAAATCATCATCATCTTCCTGCCCTTATCCCGTTTTACTTGTGGTCGGTGCAACACGTTTTTTTCTTCCATTCTCCTCTATCAAGCATCACAGTATCATTTACTCCTTTTCCTTCCATATCATTCCTTAATATAATATTGCTTAAAAACACGGTACAAAAAGGTCTTACATAAAAATGAGATCATACATGTTTAGTTTAAAAATAAAGCATGCAAAATTGTTAAGTACAAGCAAGTGCAAGATGCATCCATCTTTTCTTTGGCCTTCCACTTCCTCTCCATTCATCAACATTCATACTCATCACTCTCTTAGCCACATGGTTTCATAAATACATGGAGTATATATATTTTTTGTTATCGTGGTAAAATCATCGAATGAGTCGTCCCACACAGGGCAGGGCGGGAGGGACTGTCAGACTTGTACTGACTAAAACTGATCCTTCTATAGCCCTATACCTTTCGGAGCCACGGTTACCCGATAGTCCCGCGGTGTCCTTCACTAGCCCTTTACGTACCGGGGTCACGGTAATTCGTAAGTCCCGCGACCAACATGGAGTATATAGTGTAAATTGTGTAGTGATGGCAGAAAAATCTTGACGGCACGGTTTGCGCAATGGGAGCCATCGACTGCTGCGTGTCGAATGTTCCATCCTCGCACGGAACAAATATTTGTATGATAAACGTTGTTTCGGGTCTGGATGTTTGTGAATGTGAGTTTTAATGTTGTTTCAACATTGACACAGAAGAAATTTCTAGAGAGGGCATTTTTTTATCTAATCTATCTATAATATCTTGTATCTGTTTGTATGTTATCACCTAGTTCAGCGTGTGATGTCAGGAGGCGGCGTGCTCGTGCTGCAGACGGGCCGCGCGTTCGGTTCCCGCCGCCAATAGATTGCTGAACTCCAGCTCTAGGATCTGTCGGGCCTGAGGACAACATTTGAGACGTATATATAATGCGCATTAAACTCATGGCAATACTCTACAAGACCTAGTAAGAAAAGTAACAGCAATATTCAAAATGGGTAATGGTTGATAAAAAAGGTAAAACAAAAACGACACATTTATTTTAAATCAGACAGGGTCAGTGTTTTCTATCATTAGATTTCGTATCATGACAATCAAAAAAGTAATTAAAAACGTAGTCTTAAAGTGCAAACATTTGTAATGTTAATTCTTTTTTTTACATGGTGAGTCCTCCCACCCAGGGCAGGACGGGAGGGACTGTCAGACTTGTACTGATTAAAATTCACGGTCCTTCAATAGCACTCTACGTTTCGGGGCCACAGTTACGCGATGGGCCCGCGACCCTGGTACGCTTTGGCCCTTAAAATGGGGCCCCGTCATCGCCATCTTAATTAAGTATGGACTGTGATTCAAGATGGATTTTGCGAAATCAGGGACTTAGTGTGGTAGTGGTTACCTGCGTGTTCTGCGTGGGTATCTGCAGCGCCAGCGCCATGCTGTTGGCGTCGAAGTTGTCGTCCAGAGCGATCAGCGCGCCGTGCACGCCGCTCTCTGACAGGTTGTTGGCGTACTCCTGAGGGATACAGTCACTTTATTAACTTCATTGTTGCATGTCATATCAACATAACTAATATGGATTTATTTAAATAAAGAGGGGAGTAGATGTAACAATGTAATAATAATATAAATAAATATATTATTATTATTATAATGTAACATTTAAAAGAAAATAATAAAGGAGTAAAACATTTTGCGCCCACCAGAAATTAAAATAAGGCAGTAACAGGATGGATAAGAGCTTCATAATAGGGTATTTTATTACGTAAAACATTGCATATCTATTTAGTCCATCAGTTACAGTATTCAAAAACAATGGACACGTTTTATTTATTTATTTAAACTATGAATATTGACAAAGTTATAAAGCGTTAAATTCAGGAGTTTGGAAATCGTAAAATTATACACACAGCGTGACTTTTGTGATTTTTAAGAGCGTTGTGTCTTCGTCAATTTTGGTTTACGTAACAAAAGCAAAAATACGGCTCAAATATATTTTGATAGTCTAACTGATGTACTAATGACATTTTTTGAGTAATATAGCCTATTGGAACATAGAGTTTGAGGCTGGTTTTAGAGACACGCTGCTGGTCGGCGCTGGTTTAGCATTGACAGGCACTTTATTAAAGTTTGCAGTATTTTGTGGGATGATAGGTAGCTGTGTTTAGTGCACCTTGAGGTTGATGGCCACGAGCCACCGCTGCAGGCGCTCGTTGGTCCACACCAGCACGTCCCTGCTCACATGCTCACCTTGAGGTTGATGGCCACGAGCCACCGCTGCAGGCGCTCGTTGGTCCACACCAGCACGTCCCTGCTCACATGCTCACCTTGAGGTTGATGGCCACGAGCCACCGCTGCAGGCGCTCGTTGGTCCACACCAGCACGTCCCTGCTCACATGCTCACCTTGAGGTTGATGGCCACGAGCCACCGCTGCAGGCGCTCGTTGGTCCACACCAGCACGTCCCTGCTCACATGCTCACCTTGAGGTTGATGGCCACGAGCCACCGCTGCAGGCGCTCGTTGGTCCACACCAGCACGTCCCTGCTCACATGCTCACCTTGAGGTTGATGGCCACGAGCCACCGCTGCAGGCGCTCGTTGGTCCACACCAGCACGTCCCTGCTCACATGCTCACCTTGAGGTTGATGGCCACGAGCCACCGCTGCAGGCGCTCGTTGGTCCACACCAGCACGTCCCTGCTCACATGCTCACCTTGAGGTTGATGGCCACGAGCCACCGCTGCAGGCGCTCGTTGGTCCACACCAGCACGTCCCTGCTCACATGCTCACCTTGAGGTTGATGGCCACGAGCCACCGCTGCAGGCGCTCGTTGGTCCACACCAGCACGTCCCTGCTCACATGCTCACCTTGAGGTTGATGGCCACGAGCCACCGCTGCAGGCGCTCGTTGGTCCACACCAGCACGTCCCTGCTCACATGCTCACCTTGAGGTTGATGGCCACGAGCCACCGCTGCAGGCGCTCGTTGGTCCACACCAGCACGTCCCTGCTCACATGCTCACCTTGAGGTTGATGGCCACGAGCCACCGCTGCAGGCGCTCGTTGGTCCACACCAGCACGTCCCTGCTCACATGCTCACCTTGAGGTTGATGGCCACGAGCCACCGCTGCAGGCGCTCGTTGGTCCACACCAGCACGTCCCTGCTCACATGCTCACCTTGAGGTTGATGGCCACGAGCCACCGCTGCAGGCGCTCGTTGGTCCACACCAGCACGTCCCTGCTCACATGCTCACCTTGAGGTTGATGGCCACGAGCCACCGCTGCAGGCGCTCGTTGGTCCACACCAGCACGTCCCTGCTCACATGCTCACCTTGAGGTTGATGGCCACGAGCCACCGCTGCAGGCGCTCGTTGGTCCACACCAGCACGTCCCTGCTCACATGCTCACCTTGAGGTTGATGGCCACGAGCCACCGCTGCAGGCGCTCGTTGGTCCACACCAGCACGTCCCTGCTCACATGCTCACCTTGAGGTTGATGGCCACGAGCCACCGCTGCAGGCGCTCGTTGGTCCACACCAGCACGTCCCTGCTCACATGCTCACCTTGAGGTTGATGGCCACGAGCCACCGCTGCAGGCGCTCGTTGGTCCACACCAGCACGTCCCTGCTCACATGCTCACCTTGAGGTTGATGGCCACGAGCCACCGCTGCAGGCGCTCGTTGGTCCACACCAGCACGTCCCTGCTCACATGCTCACCTTGAGGTTGATGGCCACGAGCCACCGCTGCAGGCGCTCGTTGGTCCACACCAGCACGTCCCTGCTCACATGCTCACCTTGAGGTTGATGGCCACGAGCCACCGCTGCAGGCGCTCGTTGGTCCACACCAGCACGTCCCTGCTCACATGCTCACCTTGAGGTTGATGGCCACGAGCCACCGCTGCAGGCGCTCGTTGGTCCACACCAGCACGTCCCTGCTCACATGCTCACCTTGAGGTTGATGGCCACGAGCCACCGCTGCAGGCGCTCGTTGGTCCACACCAGCACGTCCCTGCTCACATGCTCACCTTGAGGTTGATGGCCACGAGCCACCGCTGCAGGCGCTCGTTGGTCCACACCAGCACGTCCCTGCTCACATGCTCACCTTGAGGTTGATGGCCACGAGCCACCGCTGCAGGCGCTCGTTGGTCCACACCAGCACGTCCCTGCTCACATGCTCACCTTGAGGTTGATGGCCACGAGCCACCGCTGCAGGCGCTCGTTGGTCCACACCAGCACGTCCCTGCTCACATGCTCACCTTGAGGTTGATGGCCACGAGCCACCGCTGCAGGCGCTCGTTGGTCCACACCAGCACGTCCCTGCTCACATGCTCACCTTGAGGTTGATGGCCACGAGCCACCGCTGCAGGCGCTCGTTGGTCCACACCAGCACGTCCCTGCTCACATGCTCACCTTGAGGTTGATGGCCACGAGCCACCGCTGCAGGCGCTCGTTGGTCCACACCAGCACGTCCCTGCTCACATGCTCACCTTGAGGTTGATGGCCACGAGCCACCGCTGCAGGCGCTCGTTGGTCCACACCAGCACGTCCCTGCTCACATGCTCACCTTGAGGTTGATGGCCACGAGCCACCGCTGCAGGCGCTCGTTGGTCCACACCAGCACGTCCCTGCTCACATGCTCACCTTGAGGTTGATGGCCACGAGCCACCGCTGCAGGCGCTCGTTGGTCCACACCAGCACGTCCCTGCTCACATGCTCACCTTGAGGTTGATGGCCACGAGCCACCGCTGCAGGCGCTCGTTGGTCCACACCAGCACGTCCCTGCTCACATGCTCACCTTGAGGTTGATGGCCACGAGCCACCGCTGCAGGCGCTCGTTGGTCCACACCAGCACGTCCCTGCTCACATGCTCACCTTGAGGTTGATGGCCACGAGCCACCGCTGCAGGCGCTCGTTGGTCCACACCAGCACGTCCCTGCTCACATGCTCACCTTGAGGTTGATGGCCACGAGCCACCGCTGCAGGCGCTCGTTGGTCCACACCAGCACGTCCCTGCTCACATGCTCACCTTGAGGTTGATGGCCACGAGCCACCGCTGCAGGCGCTCGTTGGTCCACACCAGCACGTCCCTGCTCACATGCTCACCTTGAGGTTGATGGCCACGAGCCACCGCTGCAGGCGCTCGTTGGTCCACACCAGCACGTCCCTGCTCACATGCTCACCTTGAGGTTGATGGCCACGAGCCACCGCTGCAGGCGCTCGTTGGTCCACACCAGCACGTCCCTGCTCACATGCTCACCTTGAGGTTGATGGCCACGAGCCACCGCTGCAGGCGCTCGTTGGTCCACACCAGCACGTCCCTGCTCACATGCTCACCTTGAGGTTGATGGCCACGAGCCACCGCTGCAGGCGCTCGTTGGTCCACACCAGCACGTCCCTGCTCACATGCTCACCTTGAGGTTGATGGCCACGAGCCACCGCTGCAGGCGCTCGTTGGTCCACACCAGCACGTCCCTGCTCACATGCTCACCTTGAGGTTGATGGCCACGAGCCACCGCTGCAGGCGCTCGTTGGTCCACACCAGCACGTCCCTGCTCACATGCTCGGCCGCGCGCCGCCGCTCCTCCAGCGCGCGCACGCTGTAGCCCACGCGCTTCAGGCACGCCACGCCGAAGTGCAGCGACGTTCTGTTGACACATTCATTACACTAAAGATTCAAAGGCTGCCTTATAGGACATTAAAGTCCCTTAAAAATAAAGAGATAAAAAAATTATTCAGGAATAGATCTTTCTTTCGTTTTCGTGTAGGGATGTGGCTCCCTCTAGTTCCAGAGTTAATTAATCCACTTCTTCAAAAATAAAAACAACCGTTCAAGAGGAGTTGAATTTCGACCCGAAATGAAGTACAATTTTTATTGACAGAATTGAGCAAGCTAGCTCCTCAATCGGACACATATGGCATAGGTCAACACTTGCCTCGAGACTGGCCTGGCTTCGAAACTGGAATCGACACTTGTCTCGAAACTGGCCTCGACAATGTCTTCGACATTTGCCTCGACACTGTCCTCAAAACTGGCATCGACACTTGCCTCGACGCTGTCTTCGAAACTTGCCTCAGCATTGGCTTCGACACTGGCTTCGACACTTGCCTCGATACCGACATCGAAACTGGCGTCGAAACTTGCCTCGATACCGACATCGACACTGTGTTCGAAACTGGCGTCGAAACTTACCTCGATACCGACATCGACACTGTGTTTGAAACTGGCGTCGAAACTTGCCTCGATACCGACATCGACACTGTGTTCGAAACTGGCGTCGAAACTTGCCTCGATACCGACATCGACACTGTGTTCGAAACTGGCGTCGAAACTTGCCTCGATACCGACATCGACACTGTGTTCGAAACTGGCGTCGAAACTTGCCTCGATACCGACATCGACACTGTGTTTGAAACTGGCGTCGAAACTTGCCTCGATACCGACATCGACACTGTGTTCGAAACTGGCGTCGAAACTTGCCTCGATACCGACATCGACACTGTGTTCGAAACTGGCGTCGAAACTTGCCTCGATACCGACATCGACACTGTGTTCGAAACTGGCGTCGAAACTTACCTCGATACCGACATCGACACTGTGTTTGAAACTGGCGTCGAAACTTGCCTCGATACCGACATCGACACTGTGTTCGAAACTGGCGTCGAAACTTGCCTCGATACCGACATCGAAACTGGCGTCGAAACTTGCCTCGATACCGACATCGACACTGTGTTCGAAACTGGCGTCGAAACTTGCCTCGATACCGACATCGACACTGTGTTCGAAACTGGCGTCGAAACTTGCCTCGATACCGACATCGACACTGTGTTCGAAACTGGCGTCGAAACTTGCCTCGATACCGACATCGACACTGTGTTCGAAACTGGCTTCGTCTCTTGCCTAGACACTGGCTTCGAAACTGGCATCGACATTTGCCTCGATACTGGCATCGAATCTGCCTCGACATTGGCATCGACGCTTGCCTCGAAACTGACATCGACACTTGCCTCGAATCTGGCATTTGTAGGATATCACAAGGTCGTCTCTTGGGACTTCTAAACGTAATGTAAATGCAACTTTGAGAAATAGTAGTTACCTGTGAAAACTGTCGACCATTTTGAGTTGCGTCCGTAGGTCCCTCTTCGTGAGGTGCTCCAACATCCGCGCGTCCACCAGACACTCCATGAATGTCGTTCTGTATTGAGGTAATCCTGCACAACGAATGGTGAATATTAAGAAATGCATACAACTGTGACATCTAGTTCAGTAAGAGATGGCTGGATAGATGGATAATTAGGTCGGTGTAGTTTTTTACAATTTATGCTGTTGAAAGCTAAAAAATGTTATTACGGCTAGAAATACAAGAATACTGAGATGACGAATAATTGAACAGATGACACACACGATTTTTATTGTATGATGAGGGCAGGAAGATGATGATCTGCCTATTTATAAAAGTGAATTTAGTGATGCACCAGATAAAAATAGCACGAAAATAATAATAACTTCAGGTGTCTAGAAATAAGGGAAAAATATGAGCAAAATGCAATTTGTTGAGCGTATAGTATAGATATACTGACCTAATGAGGGTAGCCAGACGTTCCCGATCCACTCGTGGTTCATGTCCCCGAAGGCCAGCGCGGCGCAGGCCGTGCCGCGCGGGGCCGACGGTGACGTCAGAGACACCATCTCCTGGATGGCCAGGCGGAGCTTCAGTCGGTGCAGGGGGTTACTGATACCTAAGGGATACAAATTCAATATTAGCACCAGAATCCAAGCTGTACGGTCTTTATACAGTTATTTCTATACATAAATGTTATTGTGTGTACCTTACGTTTATAAGGAAAGGATTATAGTATACCTAACGATGAATTCCTTAGAAATTGTTCTACATTGTTCATGAAAGTTGCGGTGGAAGAAGTTAGTGTGACCTAGCTTGCAACTATAATAAAAAACCTTGTTATAAAAAAATGCTGATTTGCAGTTTGAATTAATTGGTGAGAGTTTACAGACAAATAAGAAAAAAACATTTTAAAAATTGGCCCACCCACAGCTCCAGCCACGCTACGCGGTGACTACGCTATAGTTACGTACCGATCTCCCGCTGTATCTCCTGGTCGGACAGCGCCGACATGATGGCGCCGGACTTGACGTTGGCGCGGCAGGCGGCCACGTACCAGGCCGGCATGCCCACCCACAGCTCCAGCCACGCTACGCGGTGACTACGCTACAGTTACGTACCGATCTCCCGCTGTATCTCCTGGTCGGACAGCGCCGACATGATGGCGCCGGACTTGACGTTGGCGCGGCAGGCGGCCACGTACCAGGCCGGCATGCCCACCCACAGCTCCAGCCACGCTACGCGGTGACTACGCTACAGTTACGTACCGATCTCCCGCTGTATCTCCTGGTCGGACAGCGCCGACATGATGGCGCCGGACTTGACGTTGGCGCGGCAGGCGGCCACGTACCAGGCCGGCATGCCCACCCACAGCTCCAGCCACGCTACGCGGTGACTACGCTACAGTTACGTACCGATCTCCCGCTGTATCTCCTGGTCGGACAGCGCCGACATGATGGCGCCGGACTTGACGTTGGCGCGGCAGGCGGCCACGTACCAGGCCGGCATGCCCACCCACAGCTCCAGCCACGCTACGCGGTGACTACGCTACAGTTACGTACCGATCTCCCGCTGTATCTCCTGGTCGGACAGCGCCGACATGATGGCGCCGGACTTGACGTTGGCGCGGCAGGCGGCCACGTACCAGGCCGGCATGCCCACCCACAGCTCCAGCCACGCTACGCGGTGACTACGCTACAGTTACGTACCGATCTCCCGCTGTATCTCCTGGTCGGACAGCGCCGACATGATGGCGCCGGACTTGACGTTGGCGCGGCAGGCGGCCACGTACCAGGCCGGCATGCCCACCCACAGCTCCAGCCACGCTACGCGGTGACTACGCTACAGTTACGTACCGATCTCCCGCTGTATCTCCTGGTCGGACAGCGCCGACATGATGGCGCCGGACTTGACGTTGGCGCGGCAGGCGGCCACGTACCAGGCCGGCATGCCCACCCACAGCTCCAGCCACGCTACGCGGTGACTACGCTACAGTTACGTACCGATCTCCCGCTGTATCTCCTGGTCGGACAGCGCCGACATGATGGCGCCGGACTTGACGTTGGCGCGGCAGGCGGCCACGTACCAGGCCGGCATGCCCACCCACAGCTCCAGCCACGCTACGCGGTGACTACGCTACAGTTACGTACCGATCTCCCGCTGTATCTCCTGGTCGGACAGCGCCGACATGATGGCGCCGGACTTGACGTTGGCGCGGCAGGCGGCCACGTACCAGGCCGGCATGCCCACCCACAGCTCCAGCCACGCTACGCGGTGACTACGCTACAGTTACGTACCGATCTCCCGCTGTATCTCCTGGTCGGACAGCGCCGACATGATGGCGCCGGACTTGACGTTGGCGCGGCAGGCGGCCACGTACCAGGCCGGCATGCCCACCCACAGCTCCAGCCACGCTACGCGGTGACTACGCTACAGTTACGTACCGATCTCCCGCTGTATCTCCTGGTCGGACAGCGCCGACATGATGGCGCCGGACTTGACGTTGGCGCGGCAGGCGGCCACGTACCAGGCCGGCATGCCCACCCACAGCTCCAGCCAGGCCACCACGGTGGGACCGTTCCACAGCGCGAACGGAGTGCCGGCACGCATGGCCTCGCCTAGTAGCTCGTGACGGTAGTCTCGGTCTCTGAGGAAGCAAGAGGGAGTTACAATTGATTGACGAATGTTCCTCATAACTCGGTTCCAGGTAACCAATGTAACATTGTCACAAACAATAGGATCGCAGTATTGTATTAAAAGTGCATATCGTTACTGACTTGCTCTTGGTCCTGGCGTAGTCCTGGTGTGACATGGGTGCGTGTGACATGGGCGCGTGCGGCGTCATGGCGTCGCTGATGGCGGGGTCGTCCGCCAGCGAGGACAGCCCCAGGGAGGACACGGAGGATAACGAGCGGGGACTCTGGCCCTGCTGTACATTGGAAACACACTTGTTGATGAATATATAAAAAAACATATTTATAGGTGGGTACGGCGCTACCAGTGAAAATCTTTACTATCTTATTATTTTCGGAAAGTTATACAATTTTGGGTTCGATTCATATTTGGAGCAATTGCAAAAGTTTACAAAAGTTGTTGTGGGTTATTTGTTTGCAAGCTTGCAGCTGAAAGCGAGAAGTACTGGGAGGCCTGTTAATTGGGGCTAGATAGAAGCCATTAACATTTACAAGAGTATTTAATACTATGAGCTCTAATGGAGGATTTACAGGGGTCGATTTTTCGGTTGATTTAGCCGTGTCGTCTAACTGTGCGGCGAAAGTCGACCATCTTAATGACCATTGACCTGATCTTAATGTCATGACCAAGACCATCGACCGAAAAATCGACTCTATATTACAGTATATTAAGTTCTTATCCGACTCACTGGCATCCCTGCCTTCTCCTTCTTACTGAAGAACCTCCCCAGCGAGCTCTTGATCCCCCTCTTCTTCTGCTGGTGCATGGACGCCAGTGACGCGGCCGCAGACCCACCAGCCCTGGCGGCAGTTCCGCCGCCCCACGTGCTCGCCATGCCACTGCCCAGGGGCACTGACATGCCTCCCAGAGACTCTTGGCTTGAACTGGATGAAATATTGCTATATGTGAAGAAATGTAAAAGTTGGTTAGTATGTTCGGGTAGCTGTACAAAAAGTTTGTGGTGTTTTATAGCGTAACGTGCATTGGTAATTGGTTTAGATGAATAGTGAAAATACACTAGTTAATGTGCAAGGGACGCAGAACAGTGGGATTTTTGCCGTTTTGTGTTTGACAACATCAAAAAATAGGAGAAAATTGAGCGCTCTTTAATAAAGTTATTCAATAAAGCAATTCTTAGCCTAAAGATTTTTGGCTAATCTAAGTTAAACAAAAAACTATGTGTTCAGAATTAGGCATATAAACACGCCAAAATAATATGAAGTCAGTCTTCCAAAAAGCCCACATTAGCTTTTGGAAGATTCTTAGGCCAGCATTTTTCTTACACCGATGTTAGTCGCACACGGACGGTCTCGTACGTCAGCGAATAATACATACGTACACTGACGTCAGAGTCACAGTATGGCACGGTTTCTTATAGTGGGGTCCATGGCATGTGCACCAGGGGTCCGCAGTAGGTCAGCTAACTCTTAACTTCTTGATTTTAAAAATAAGAGTAATGAAACTACCAATTATTAAAATTGATTTTTCAATATTACTATGGCTTTTTTTTTTCTTTCCTCAAAATATTCTTTGACAGGGGTCCGTGGAATTATTTATATTGTGAAAGTGGTCCGTGACTGCAAAAAGTTTAAGAAACCCTGCAGAATGGTGCTATACACAACGTTTATTCGTACGCACGACTCACGAACGTGACGGACATAAGCGTAAGAGGAATTATTCAGGCTTTATCACTGTAATCATGAAGTACTGTGTTTCAGACAAATTTAGGTGCTTACTTAGCCAGCGGTAACCTTCTAGCTAAAATGGAATTACTAAGAAAAATTTAGCCATCAATCGACTTCTACTATGGAATCGGGGATCACACATAATATAGAAACAGTCAAAAACATACCGTTGAATAATTATTGTTCATTTGAGGGTAGAAAGAATTAGTAATTCCATTTTGTAATAAATCTAATTATTTATTTAAAAATAATAACATATTAATAAAATAATCTGGATAGAAAGAGAAACATGCACATATTTAATTTTCGAAAACACAATATTAAAAGCTGATTGTCCTGACACAATGTTCTTCTACGAATTGACGGAAAATATTAAAATTTATTGATGGCAATAAAGTCAGATCATTATAAATAATTAAAAAGAACAAATAAAATGAAGCTTCATATTTAAACAAGTTGTGCTTTCAAAACTTGTTAAGGCACGTTTGATATACGTCCCTTGGTATGAACATACTGGATTTGTTCCATACCCAAATTCAATGTTGTAAACTGCCGTAATATACCGAAGGATTATCGCGTATTGAATTTTGAACTCTCAGGCCCGTATTACAGAACGCACCTCAAAACTCAAGTGTTACTTAAAATTAGTTTCAACCAATCAAATGTCTTGAATCTAGTTTTAAGTAATGCTTGAGTATTGAGTGACGTTCTTTAATACGGGCCTTAGTGCTGATTACGAAAGTTAAAATTCCTTCACTACAATAATATTTAGGCACACTATTAAGTGTCGCTAAGTGTTAATGAAAAGGCCCATGCAACTTTTAGTATGGACCTTGGCATCAATTTCTTTTTTCTTTTCGCCAGTGATTAAATTTTGGCCACAATTAGACTACTACCTAAGAAGTCCATAGAAAAAAAAAAAAGTTTCTAAACCGTAACCAACCAGAGATATGGCGGTTTTAATTTTGTTCTAATCAGGAGTGATTTACTCCCGATTAGAACAAAATAAAATCCGTTATATCTCTGGTTGGTTACGGTTTAGATTTTTTTAAATATTTTATACGAAGTTCTTAGGTTGCGGTCTACTAATGACCAACATTTCATTACTGGCGAAAAAAAAAATGTTGATGCCAATAAGTTGCATACCCCTTTCCATTTTCAAATATAACTAGCAGACTTAACCAAACACGGATGATGGAAGAGATAACTATCCACAATTCTATACATGCTGGATTTAAGACATAGCCTATGCGGGACATAGTTGAACAAAGTGTCGGGACAGTCGCACCACAAGTGAGCGAGGTTCACTTGCGGATGGGACGCGGGTTTGAGACCCGCGCGGGGTAATGGCGGAGACCTGTGCATGGGGATCCGGGCGAGGCTGCCTGACATTATTGAACTCCTGGCAGCGTGTAAAAGAGGGTTAGTTGTTAAAACATACACAGAAAACATTACACATTATTTTTATTCACTTCCTATAGACTTCTGTTTTTTGACAAAGTGCATCATTTTCATCCATAAAAATCCTGTCCAACCACTGCGTTTATTTATTTTTGATGAGTAAGACGGGAAAAAGAGATGAGGAAGCAGGAGCAGGTTCTTTCAGACCCCACCATCCTCTTCGTGGTTATTTTTTAAACCAGCCAGAAATAGGAACCAAATTGAGAAGAGGTAGGATTTCCACCTTCTTTCATAGCAGACAGCGAGATTTGGAAGACTAGTACCATTGAAATGTGTAGCTGTAGTAGCTGATCGTTCTTTGTCTATGTACCACTGGTAGGAACTGGTTTATATTACATTTGTCTAAAACATCGCCACCTCCACAGCGTTGTCGGTTGTGGAGCGTTATCTCTGTGGCGTTCAGTGGTAACAATGATAACGCTCTACAATCCAAAACTAGCCGATTATCGCTTTATGAAGTTTGATCTGCAAAAGTGTTCGCCGGTAGCTGTAAATTTATGTAAGTTATGCTGGTACTCACGAGTCATAAGGCGGTTGGTAGTGCGTCCTTAGCCGGTCCCGCTCGGCGTGTATGGCGCGCGCGGCCCGCTCCAGGCGCAGCGAGCGCGCTGTCAGCGGGGACTCCGCGCCCTCACCGCTCACCACGGGACCTCCGCCCTCCTCGCATAGCTGGAGCTGGGTAGAGAGGGGAATTGTGAGCTTGTGTGGTAGATTATATCAGTAGTATTCTTACATCGTCTGCTGTCACATGGGCTTTACATGACACAACATGTCATTGTGCAAAGTTCTCATTATACGTATGGTCCATAACTTAACATCGAGAGTCATATATTCCATTAATGAAAAGTCGACTGAACTATTGGAATTTTGTGTGAAACAACCTTTATATCGATTAATCGATATAAAATTATAAAACTTTGCCTTTATGAATTTCTAGTCCCGGCCACCCTCTTTATGGGATACCTTCTTTTGGAAAATCTAAATCAATATCAAAAAAAAATCTATCAACCTGCAATATCCCGTCTTCAATAGCACCAACGACCTAAAAATAACCCCAATGCAAAATTTGGGATTCTTAGCTAACAACCCCAAAACAACCCCTTAGGGGTCGAATTTTGCAAGAACCACTCTTAGTGAAATTGACTCTTATTTTTTGTGAGGATGTGTGTGCTGTTTGAAGAGCGACCGAAGCGATTTCGGGACTTGGAGCACTCCGAATCGGACAAGTTAAGTTAGAAGAGGAAAAAGAGAACACAAAACAAAAGTAACCATTCAGAAATAAGAGCCCTGTCAAGCGGTACTCCGTCGACCTTCTTCTGTTTCTTATATTTCATGTAGCTTGTCGACTTAAAATAACTAAAACTCATTCGAAAGAGCAGTCCATTAATAAATTAAGTACCTATTCGATGAATCGTTTAGTCGAAGTAGCGTTTGGCGGTATAAAGTTGTTTCGCAATAAATTCATCTATTCGAAAATTCGTTCAGTCGACTATTTGAAAAATATTTTGTTTTCAATCTAGGTTTTCATGGATTTTGATCAAACTAATATTACATGCTAAAATAGATGAAATACGAGTACATTTTTGTTTCTACAAAATGATATTCTGAAACTAATTAAATTGTTTACTACGTTTCATATTTATGTAATTTACCATGTTTTACATATTTGACTACTTTAATAAGATGTATGTATATTTTATTGTAAAACTAAGTTTTTTGACTCTATCAGTCTCTAACATTTTTTACGAATCTAGGTATCAGAATAAAATAATCTAAACAAATCTATGATATTTGAATACAAAAATCTTATAAAATTAACTAAATACATATTATATTATTTTATGTATTACTATGCAATATTATAGATCAGTACATTATTTATCTTATAAGTCAGCGGTACTCAACATTCGGCATGAAAAAAAAAAACATAAATGACATTTATTAACACAGCTTACACATTGGTTTTGCTAACGCGCGTTTTTAGAAGCAAGATGTGACATTAAAGTGTACACATGCAAGCGCGCTGTGTATATATGTCCAATGTGTAGTTAAAGGACTTTATTTGTGGTTCGTGACGTGACGCGATACAGATTGCATCACAAACATTCGGTTGAAGAAAATGTATGGACAATTGCTAGTTTTTGCCAATGGAGTCGACGATATCGATATTTTGTGTTCGATATACTGGCGAGTAATTGCGCAACTGGCAATATCTTTTGTTTAATTATTTATAAATACAAGAAATCTTTTTATAATGGCAGCGCCTTTTTGTCGTAGTAGTAAGGTGGATTTTCGGAGTTCCATTTTGCATATGGGTGCGATTTAAATTGGCAATCGACTAACTATCGCACGCTTCGGGTCACTTCACTCACTCAGTTCACTAAGACAACTTAGTGAACTCCTCGTTGAAAAAATGAAAGGAAAACAAGAGCTTCTGTTTCAGGCCATTTCATAGGTATGTTTTCTGTAAAGGTTGAGTAGCATCGTCGGTACATACGTATATACTATACATATCTTGCACATACAAGCGTCGCCTAGTATCTACTTTGCGTCAAGCAGTGTTGTGCACTTATATGACAATATCAATTCATTCCTGAGGTACAATAATTTGCTAAGTATATAATATACTACTTGCTAATACAATAGGTGTTTTATATTATTGGTATATAGCTGGTTGCATGCCGCTTTGATTGGCTAAACCACCTTATTATTTAAAATATTTTTACAGTACATAACGGTTTGGTTGATCGAGCTGATCTCAGGAACTACTGATTAGAATTTAAACATTATTTTTGTGTTAGATATCGATGAAAACTCAAATTATCACGCTAAGACCAATATAAGCAGCGAAGGTGGAACCGTGGGTAAAAGCTAGCTAAGGACAAAATTGGTTAAGATATGCAGCCAGCTCTTAGATCATTTGAAAAGTGGTAAAGCCAATCTAAAATATGTTTTTGACAATAAGGCATAT
The DNA here is from genome assembly GCA_943136025.2 of Agrotis puta. NCBI lineage: Eukaryota > Metazoa > Arthropoda > Insecta > Lepidoptera > Noctuidae > Agrotis > Agrotis puta. The sequence continues at coordinate 965,453 of OW964177.2, forward strand.
ATTACCGAGCATATAGGTATATAAGTGGGCGTGTCATGCTAAATGCTAGGATGTCATCAATTTACATTGTAGTTCGATCTTATTACTTAATATAAGCTACATTTAGAACATAGGCTTTTTAATTAAATTGTGGTGAATCAGTCTGCTGTTTAACCCCATTATCAGCCACTTACTTTACCAGAAACACAATTGGCTATTTGACTGATAAATTATTATTAGTCCGTTACTTAGATTATCAAAAAATAATCGACCCATTATTTTTCTTTTGTTTCGTAAACCAAAATTGACGTAGATACGATGCTTTCAAAATTGGCAAAGCGTCACAATTTAGTATAATTTCCATTGAATTCTGACGTCACGAGCCCCCACTCTCGAGTTTTGATGCGTTGTCTTTTGGTGAATATTCATTGATTTTACAAAAGAAATAATACGTGTCCATTATTTTTTAAACTCTAAATATTCGTAATTTATAGCTACTCTTAAATAGCCAATTGCGATTAAAATCGTGAATTGGGATTCGTATTATGAATCAACTAAAGTGGCCTTTACTTCATCTGAACATATTTTTAAGATGCCTCGTCAAATGAAAAGAAAATGGCTACTCATTTTTTTATATTCTTAATGAAAATATAAGTGAGTAAAAAAATATTGTCTACATGTTTTCTAGAAATATACGAGACATAACAACATTAATTAAATCTTAATGATTCTTAAATTTTACATAAAAAGTATTTAGCAGACTAAGACACTGTACATTGACAATATTATAAAGTGACGCAAACTCCCACACAGCCGTAAGCCATTCATGTGAATGCGTGTAGGCTTACCTTGCTTGTACAAGACGGTATCGCTAAAGAAACTCACTAAACACTGACTTTAAGAAATCCCATTTTGTCTATGGTCTTTAATTTAAATGAATACTGACATTTGAAAAGTATCTTTAGCAAATTAATTTGAGATAATACTAATATTAATTTAATAAATTACTAATTTAATATTTGACTGAAAATTCTAATAAGTCCGTCAGTTACATAATCAAAAAATATTTGATACGCATTTTTCTTTTGTTACGTAAACCAAAACTGACGGAGATACGACGGTTTTAAAATCTGCAATAGGTACGTCACAAGTTAGTACAATTTTTACTGAGTTCTGACGTCACGTGCCCCCACTCTCAAGTTTTGATGTCTCTTAAATCTTCGTAAATATTCATAGATTTAACAGAAATCTAAATTACGGACAAAATAGATTTGCAATTTATTGATACTGTCAAATAGCCAATTCTTGAGACAATTAAAAAGTTATGAGAGTACGTCAGTTTAGCGGTACAATCTATATACAAATAGGTATTGCGTTATGGCTCATAGAATACTGTAGTGTCAGACGGACCTGGCTGGAGGGCAGGCTCTCGGACGCGGGCGGCGCGCGGTAGTGGTGCGCCGGAGACATGGACGCGGGCGCCTGCACCACAGCGGATGTACCCAGGTTAGTACCACTTACTACTACTTGGAGGTTCTATTTTAAGGTTAGTCTTAACTTATTACCATTAGTACAGAGTTAATAACGAAGTTTATTATTTAGGTTTGTGTTGCAAAATTGAAACTGTAATGGTACAATTCCACCAAAATATTGAGTGGCACATTTTGTTCGCGTACTAAGCTGGTATCGCGTTTGGCCTCTGTGTAACTGTGTACCGGCAAGGCGGTGAGTAACTTTTAAAAATGTTCGCGCACAAAATATGTTGCACTGTGCGCGAACATTTTCACTGAACTGAGTTTGGCAATGCGCGCACACAAATAACGGGTCCACTGTTCACGTGTGCGCGTACAAAAGTATCTAATTTGTTCGTGTTTGATTGAGTGAGTCGACTGGAGTGAATATATGTGGCGCACAGCGTGAAAACCGGTGGTATCGTTTCTATATTTTATTACCTCATAGTTTCAATTTTAAAACATCGCATGAAATTATATTGTCAGTCCGAGACAGGATTGTCTTATTTCCGGGTTAGTAAGTGAGTAAGGGTGTATGTATACGTACGGTGTGGTACTTGTGGTGCTGCTGCAGGTGCTGCCTGGCGGGCGAGGCGGGGCGCGGCGGGGACTCCCCGCGCCGCGCCAGCACGTTCATGTGCTCGTAGCTGCCCACCTGCCCGGACCACACCCGCTTATATACATCCTGTTAATACAGCCGGCCTCAGACCCCGGCAACCGACACATACACCTACTACGCACAACGATGTACAAATGCGGCGAAAAAATTTAAATATTTAATGTATCCGGAGAAATATCGAAATAAAATTCAGAAGTAATTTGGTGCATTTGATTATTACAGTCAAAGTTCATTGAAATGACATTTTTTTAGGCTTAGCGTGCATTTGTCAGCGGACGCAACTTTTATTTAATAGATGTCAAAAATTGGTCTAAATTAAATCTAAGTTTGTAGAGTTGCAAAACTTATCCTGCACCCGTCATTTTAGAAAAAAATATACCGAAAGTATTTCTGGCAAACTATTGGTCGTACAGAAAATCTAAATTTTCTTCAGCTTTGGCTTGTAGCTTTTAGTCAAAGAACGAAATAAAAACGACTATTAGCCTCAAAAAATACGTTTACCTTTTAAATACGTATTTCTAGGCATGTTCACTGTGTAATTCGTATACTGTAGAGTGCGAATCTATCAATTTCATAAATATTAGTTATTTTAAAATTATATTCGATATTTCTCAGGAAATAAAAAATTTCAATTAGAAAGATAAAGTTGATCGCGCGTAGCACGTAGTACAAATATGTGGTCGGTAGCTAGAGTAATTCTAGGCGATGGAGTTGTTACGAAATGTAGTTCCAAAAAGATGAAAATGAAAACCAAAATGGCGGCGCATTACCCTTCAATGAGGAGCTTACAATTCCAATTTAATTAATTAAACATTTTGATGAATTTCTAGCATTTACATGGGAAAAAGATTTAAAAGGGCATTTCTTTTTTTTATTTCGCGCCACCACTCTTAGACACCATGAAAAAATTAATAAATTGACCCATCACCGAGAATTCTATTTCACTTAAAAATACAAATTGTGTGGATAAGCAGAATGTAAGCTGAAACATTTTAATACAGTTTATGATACACAGATGAAGAGTTATTATCCCACAACCATTGTTTTCTAACATACATAATGAAACGCACCAAATGTTTTATTCTACCCCCACCAAAGATTATAATCTTACCTTAAGTATGTATCTTACCAATAAACCTAATATTACTAATCCTAAATCTCAATTTATAATCTAAAAAGTAAACCGCTAATATTTCTAGTAATATTCTTCAATGTTAATATAACCCAAATCCGTGTATTTCTTAGTTATATGTGAGATAGCTTTAATTGCGGTCTTTTGCGCTGTGTGTTGCGGGTTCGATTCCCGCACGGAACAAATATTTGTAAAATCTACTAGTAAGCCTGGCTGATTGTGTATGCGAGTTTAAATACTTGTATGCTCTTACGACATGGGATACATTCCCAAAGGAGTGCCAAAAAAATTAATAGCAACAGCGAGTCACATTAGCACGATCGATGGTGATGACAAAAATAAAAAATGTAAATCGCTTTACATTTTGTCTATCAACGTATTATATCAACAGTTGCATTTTTTTTTTCACTACTATCTCATATGTATGTTTGCCGTGCATACTGTAACTAAACTGTAAAATCAGTTTCCTCCCAGAATTCATTCATCACCCCTACACTTTTCAGCTTAACACTAACATATCCCCCCTTCTCCCCCCCATAATATAGTAGTAGTACTCACCCTGGACTCCAGCTCCTCGGCGCGTGCCTCCGTGGTCTGCTTCTCCTCCTGTATGAGTCGTATCTCCGTGTTGATGGCGTCCAGTTGTTCCTGCAACATGAGCGCGAGGGCCGCCGCGTCCGTGTGTCCTCCCTCCACTCCGCCGTCGGACTCGTCGTTCTGTGGAGGGGACGTACATGTTATCTTATGTTTGGAAACTATTGATAACTGGTAGACGTTTATTTCGCTTCAACTATGTTTTTTTAATTACCCTATAAATAAAATAAATAATAAATATTCCACAACTATCACACAACGCCATCTAGTCCCAAGCTAAGCAGAGCTTGTGTTATGGGTACTAGACAACTGATAAACTTACTTATATATTTCTAAATACATACATATTATAGATAAATTACACCCAAACACAGAACAAATGATCGTGCTCATCACACAAACATTTGTCCTGGGTGGGAATCGAACCCACGACCTCCGGCATAGCAGTCAGGGTCACTAACCACTAGACCAACAGGTCTGTCAATTATTATGCCATATATTTTCCCATTGTTGGTCAAAAGCCTTCCCATTTAACTTCCAGAACCCTTAACTCGGTGCCTGTCGTCAATAATGATCTAAAAGATATATTTCTCACCAAACTATTTTGCAAGGTAGCTATCAAAAATAATATACCTACATTATTACGCGATAAGTTCAATTAAACTGGTGCCCAAACTAAATAAATACTGTATCTCAGAGAACAGTAATAATCAATAGTAATTAGTTTGAGATTATTATTTGGCTACTTAGTTGCAGCTTTGTAATAAAACGTAAAAAAATATATTGGAAAGTAATGTTTATAAAAATAAATTAATAATAAAGCACTGTGTAGAACTGAAAATCTTACAATTGAAAAAGTGAGATTTTGAATTGTGATACGTTTAATTTTATGCATATACTCACATGCATAAGAATAAACGATGTTGATATTTTGCTGTAACTTCTATTCCATAACAATAGATCTCTTTTAACCATCCCATGGTGTGCCTAAATCATTCAAGCAAAAAAAAAAACGTGTGGCACTCGGTGACTGCCGTGGTAAAGCTATTGCATAGCAGTTTTTATCAACTTATGCAATTATAATTATTTATTTATTTTATTTATGAAAAAAACAGAAAATTATCGCCAATATTTAACGAGACTATCATCCCACCGTTGCTCCATGGGAAGTTACTCTACTAATTTGGCTATTGTCAGCCACGTCAATCAAGTGAAACGTCAAGAAAAAAATTCATTCATTCAAATTTTATTCATTCACGTTGACATGACAGTGTTAGGTTTATTTTCGTTACGGAATTTCTTGATTCGGTCGCTGCGCTATAGCTTAAAAACTTTAAAATCACATTATCTCAATAATATTTAGGCTTTGTATAATAGAACTTATAACCTATTAAAATAAACATCTGGCATAAAAACACGTGTGCTCTATTAAAGTGAGACAATATTCACAATAAGCGATAAAGCTTTAGAAAACTTAAATCTAAATAAAATCATGCAATATAAAAATGGTGGTGCAACTAACTTCGTATAGAGAACTGACCTCGGCGTCGCTGGACACGTCGAACGGTTGCTGTACATTGGCCAGTACGTGCGCTTGTTGTAGCTTCTCCCAGGAACCGTCCAGCTGGGGACAAATTGTTACTTCTACAAAACCCTTAGGAAGCTTAGCGATGACACATGAATAGGTTTGCGTACTAAAAAAAAATCTAATTAATCCGTCATGTCAGTTATTTTCATTTAAAACGCACCGTGTTTTTCGTTTGCTACCAACCAAAATTGATGAAGAGACGTCGCTTTTAAAATTCACATTACAACATGCCGTGATGAAATTTTTAGTGCGTCCTGACGTTACAATCCCATCAAACCCATGTTTTGATGCATTTTATCTTTGCGAATTATTATCAATATCATTATTTTTCAAAAATGAAACTGACGGACTTTTTAGATTTGTAATTTATTAATACTGGAAACTAGCCTACATATTGGCTGGTGTAAATGCAAGTTGCAAATTCTAGGGTAGTTTATAAATATTGATACAGACGCCAGCTCATCAACCTACCTCAATCAAATTTCTTTAACAGCTTTTCAACCTTATCACAATAGTGGAAGGTTAATTTTTGATTGGTAAAATTTGACAGATTCGGGTAAGTTGACTTCCTGGCATCGTGCATGAGGTGGACTTGAGAGCGAAACTTTTCCGTAGCATTTGTTTTTATTTACTAAAATGAAAGATAAGTAAAATGAAGTGTGGTTGTTACCTTGGGTTGGAACATCCCCGGCGGAGGCTGCTGCTGTGCTGCAGGTGATAAGGAGCGAGTCAACGCGTCCGTCTGCTGGATGTTGAAGGCGATCTCTTGCTCTAACATCTGGCGTTTTAGCTGGAATTTAAATAATAGGAGGTTGTAATAAAAGAAACACCGCTATAATCCCCTTATTCTAAGTCTAGTTCACGAGTCAGGATAATATAATTACGCTACTGCAATGATGGTGATGTATATTAACTAATTAAAGTAATTTTTGACCCTTAAACTAGAGAGTTGGGCACTAGCACAATTGGGAATAACGCGTAAAAATGTCGCGTTCATCAACACTGTTATCAAGTGGGACACAACATTCCCAGTCGGTAAAAGTGATGACGACGGAGTATACCTTCCGAACAGAAGGGTACTTTTGTCTAGTAGACTATTGTCAAGCCTAGCCTACTAAACACACGCAATGGTTGTAAATTATCGTGTGGATAACTTTAACTTTGATTGCTCGCTTTAAAGCTATGTTACATTTAGTTCGTAACTACATAGTGACTCCTCAACTAGCCCTACAATCACCTGTTCAGTCTCCATGCGCCACTTGGCGAGTTCCTTGAGTATCTCCTGCTTCTCGGCCAGCAGTTCGTCAGCGTACTTGCGCGTCTTCTCCAACTCTTGAGTCAGCGCGTTCTTCTCGTCGAGCGCGTGCATGCGCTCTTTGAGGTGTACTTGTAACCTGGAAATATAGAAATTTATAAATAAGTCACATTGCCATAATATTGCAAAATAGTTGGATAATGAATCCTGGAATTCTGAATAGGTTCCTGCATTGATCCTGATCAATTGACTGAATATGCTTATCCGAATTTTAAAGATGTCCAAAGAAACAGAATTTGGATTGAGATACATTAATTTCAGTCGATATTGTGCTCATTTTATTTTTCAGGCAGAAGCAAACATTTATCTTTGGCTGTATTGTTTCAAGGAAGTTATCAAGTTAAGTCAAGATAAGAATGAAAAACAGATGTTTAAGTCAAGCAAGCAGATAACAGGCAAGTTTTCATCTTGCTTGGTTTGAATCAAACTATTGTAAAAATAACAATCTATGTTTCTGACAGCGGTCTGTAGTCCACTTTCCAGGCCTAGAGCGGGTTGGTGTCATTGCTTTATAATATTTTGGTTCTAGGTTTTGCAGTAGGTATTCCTCGACATGTTTGCATTGCATTTAGACAGCAGTAGTGTTGTAGTCGCGGGCATGCGGACAGCGAGTAATGGGTGACTCGCCGTCTGATCATAGGCCATGCCCGGGTCAACAGCGCGTCATTAATCTGACGGGGGACCCCTTAGAAGCCCAAAGCCTGCCGGGATTGCGGGACTGTCTTATCAGGTAACCCAGGCCCCGGAACATAAAGGGATTTTGAAGTACGCCGTGGATTTTAGTCAGTACAAATCTGATAGTCCCTCCCGTCCTGCCCTGTGGTGTAATGTATAATGTAGTGTGTAATATTAACCTGTCATTAGACTCGGACAGCAGCTTGTCGACGGTAGCGGAGAGCCTGGTGTTGTGTTCCTCGTTCATGCGCAGGCGCTGGTTGAGTCTCATGAGCTCGGCGTTCTTCTCCTCGACGCTGGCCTCCAGCCGCTGGATGCGGTCCTCGGCCGAGCCGTGACGCTCCTGAGCCTGCGGACAAACACCCTGCATTATACAAAATAGAATGTTATTTTCATAAAATGTTATGGGATTAAAAACAAAAAATAAAACTAGGAATGGGTAGTGAAAATCACATAGTTATACTTGATTTACACTACACCACTGGTCCGGATACGTAGCGAGGGATGCGTGTGAAATTAACTAATAAATCAACAACATTGCTTCTTTTCTAGCTGTGATTAGTTAGTAGCACGCACATTCCTTGCTGCATATTTTCGTAAAAATTTAGTAGAAACACATCTTAAGATAGTGTCACTTATCGAAAAGTAAAAGGCCGTCAGAATAGAGATTTATATGAGTGTCAAATGTTATCAGGACACGTTGGAGAATCAAAACAAATCAGACTTAGCAAGTCTGTTTTGCATTGATATGAAGTTTTTTCTGAACAGCTCAAAGAGTTTCAGTATCGATTCTTCCTTTATATTCATATTTTTATGGATCTACAGAGAGGAAGAACCGTCGAGGTACAAACTTTGACCATGAGTCCAGTACATAAATTTAGACCACCCAGAGTAAAAAACTGCCCATTAGTACAAAAGTACAAGAAACGGTTTTCATTGAAGATCTGACGAAAAGTTGACGCAGTAAGGTCTAGATTCACGACTGTGCTGAATTCATTGTAACTGTTTGTTCCTCAACTTCCCAATCATCCATCGTATTTTAAAATTATTGGTATACCACGGTGTTAAGTAATACACAACGGATCATTGTATGTGTGAACTCGGTCATACAATTGGCTATTTGACTAAAAAACTCTAATGAGTCCGTCAGATTGTTTAAAAATATTCGACCCATATTTCCTTTCTCTTTCTTTCGGTATGATAACCAAAATTGACGAGGACTATTTCAAAATTGGCAATACGTCACAATTTAGTACAATTTCTATTGAATTCTGACGTCACAAGCCCCCACTTTCCGCTTCTGACGCGTTATATCTTCAAATAAATATTCATTGATATTACAAAAGAAAAAAAATACGTGTTTGTTATTTTTAAAATTTTAAATGACGGTTTTATTAGATTTATAATATTTTGATACTGTTAAATAGCCAATTATATAGGCACGTCATCGTCGAATAGAAACGTATACTATAAAGTGGATTCTTAGAAGCTGTTTCACCTCAATGTACTTTTGTGAAAATGATTGGTGCGTTTATAACGAGTCTTGTATCATCGTCTATACCAATATTTTAACAGTAAAATTAGACCATTATTTTAAGTTAAAATAGGATATAAAGTTAGTAAAAAAAAAATCATAAAAGCTACAGCAAATAAATGATTAAAACCAATTTAGGCTCATTCCAGTTGAGAGGAAATGTCACATGACTAAAATGGGTAATGGAATATGAGAAGCATAAAGCACGAGTTCCTTTGTTAATCACTAAAACATACATCAAATTAGACTCAAGCTTATTTTATAGCACTGTGTAATCTAAACTAGTTTCTATTTTACCCCCGTATTGCAATAGCAACGCCTATTTGGCTAAATTATGTGGCATTTAACTTTTGTACAACATCTCTGCTCTAAATATTTGAAAAGCGACTAATCAAGCCAAGTTTAAAGTTTGGCCTGCATGAAATTTCTTTTAAATGGCCGTTACAGTTTGGGCATTCACATAAAAATAAACTGGACACTTTTTCGTTTTCGAAGAGAACTGACAAGGGTAGTTTCAAGATCACAGCAGCTGAAGATCAGCGTCAGGTGGCATGTGCTGCCATCTGCCATTGTGCTGAGCTGAGGCCCTTTTGGCATTTAATTTTTTTTTATAGTCATAAAAAAATTTAATGTCAATTAACTCAATTTTCTTTCTTTCTATTCTTTCAGAGCTCATAGACAGCGATCATGATCAGACTAAATATTATTAGACAGTTCCACTTGAACATGTAGCAAACCCTTATCATCTTTATTGGTCTGGTACTAACATAACATTATAGTAATGTTTGAGTTCCACATAATGGAAGGGAAGCCCATTGCTAGCAACCGGGCACAAATCCAGTTAGTAAGAATTTTCTTCTTTGTCTACTTTTCCCAACCTAGGAATCGAATCGGGGACCTTTTGACCGCTAGACAAACGAGGCATTCCAAACCTGTCTAGTTTTTTTAGCTCCAAAATCTCTACTTAATAAACGAGCGACTACCATCCCCATCACCACAAACTACATCACCACCACATGCTCATCAACCCACCTGGCTGAGCGCCTCCATCCTGGCTTTAAGCTGTTCCTCCATCTCTGGCAGCGAGGACATCTGCGCCAGCTTCTGTGTGGAGAGCTCCAGCTTCTCCTCAATGGCGGCGATCTTCTCCTCTTGGAGCTGGAATGCGAATGAACGTGGCATGGTCTATGAGAGTGCGGGCTACTGCAAGCTGGGCTAGGTTAGTTCTGGCCTTATAGCTAAACGGCAAGCGATAAACGTAAACGCTCAGGAGACATTAATCAATTCTCAACTTTTTTGGGTATAAAGTTAAAAACTCGGCAGGACGGGAGGGACTGCCAGACTTTTACTGACTTAAAGCCACGGTGTCTTTCAATAGCTTTTACGTTCCGGGGCCTCGGTTACCCGATAGTCCCGGGACCCATCATATTGCTGACGGATCTTTGAGACGCGCCGTCGACCCGGGCATGGTCCATGATTATACAGCAAGTCGCCTATTACTCGTCGCCCGCGTGAACTGTATACCCTAGCTCATAAAGTTGAAAATCTATTAAAAATACCAAAGCGTTTTCGTTCGTTGCGTTCGCTATCTCTTAGCAGTCTTTAATGGATTTTCAACTTTATCAGCTTGGGTATTAAGTTGAAAATCTATTATAGACTCCTGAGCGTTTACGTTTATTGGTTGCCGTTTGGCTGTAGGGCCTGTTAGTTACAAACGCTATGCTGGAGAAAGGTTAGGAGTTTTGATCGGACGACAATACTGATATACCACCTCATTTTTTTCCTTATTATATTTCGTATGGAAGTTATATAACTACTGACTATCTCCCAAGAATTGGAAAGGATATACAACTAACTACATGTCAATATTACAGGAAAATTATATTAAAATATATTTGCCATATGAAAAATATATCCGTGTTCCAGATTCTAACTTGATTTCCGATTAAGGAAAAATATTTATTTATTTCTGAAACAATTAAAACCAGTACTAGAACACTTTACTGACTCCTCATAACCACAGGAAATCATGCAAGAGCCCCCCCTCCTCGAATTACTTTATAAAAATCCCTTAACTCTATCCCAGTACCCCCCTGTTCTGGTTTGGTCAAAATGGTACCGATAGATTTAAGACACCGGACTCTCACAGCATTTTTCGAAAGGCTGGCTTTCAATCTTCCAGTAAAAGTAACTGTTTGTTAAACTTTATTACCACTGACTAACTGTAACAACTGTCAAGGATCTATAAATGAAAGCCAAAATCGACAGTTTCACGTCGTTTCCAAGAAACGGCATAATATTGACACTCGGCATTAGTATGAGCGGCAATTTTTTTTTAAATCGTCAGAATCTAGTGACTGGAATGACGACTGTACCAGTTCGACCAAGCCTGGGCTGGTGGATTAATTCCAGTGTGGGAAAGAGACAGAGCTATACAAGTCGTCTAGCGCCATCTCTTTCCCACACTGGAATTATTCTCGCTTTAAGAGATTATGGTAGGCCACCTGTGGTGATAGTGTCTACAACCAGTGTCGTAACTAGCCTTTACGTCCTTATAACTGCACCCTAGTCTGGCCAATTGTAGTCGGGTCGTATTATGACGTCTTAAAACCAGGCTTGTTCCAGTGAGTGAAAGAGACAGAGCTAGATAAGTCGTCTAGCGCCACCTCGTTCACTCACTGGAACTGGCCGCTGGTCTGGGCTATTTTATTTACACCCCTCCAGGGTTAACGCCCTGTGCCTGGATGCCTTTGACATACCCCTATTTTCGGCACTGTCTACAACCCTGTACTTCTATTTAATCTTACCTTGAGCTGCGCCTGCTTGTGGTTGAGCTCCTGCTCCAGCTTCTCGTTGAGGTCGTGCAGCGAGGTGGACTCGCGCTGCGCGTTCAGGTACCGCTTCTCCAGAGTCGTTATACGCTCCTCCTGAAGATATAGCATATTGTTATTGAGGACATTTTTTGCATTGGTGAAATCATCAAATATCAATCATCAGCGGAAGGGCCGCTTCATCCGGAGCGGATTCATTTGATGATGGCTTTGATCTGAAGGCTTTTACTGACGAAACATATGCTCTGGGTGCCCATTCAAGACAGTTCCGCGACCCATTAGGGACATTGCATACCGCAGGAAAAGAAAGTAACATCATCATCACTACTGGGACACAGGCTTCCTCTCTGCGAGAGGGAGTGGACCATAATTTTACCACGCGAGCCTAATAGGTTGGTAGACGTCATATATCTTCGAATTATTAGTTCTTCACGATGTTTTCCTGAACCCTTGGTAAAGAAATAAATTACACAAAATAATGCATCTGGCTGGGTTCGAATCCACGACCACCACCGGGAGACTCGCTCCACTGGACGACGATATCCTTAACTCAATTACCCTTTGTAATTGAGGAGGTAAAATCAAAAACTTGGACAGAAAGGACTATCTAACTCTTGTTGACAAAAAATCCACCCTGTTCCTTTGGTTGCCCTTTGCGTGGCAGGGCCATCTTTGCAGCTATCATAAAAAAACTAAACTAATCCCGGGACGATCTCCTTTGCCTTTTAGCAAGCTGCTAAGGATCTGATAAAGTTCCTCACCTGATCTTCCTTCTGCGCGACGTTCTCCCTAAGATCCCTCTGCAGCTTGACGCACTCGTCCTGTTTCTTGGCGAGTTCCTTCTCCCCCTTGGATAGGCGATCCTCCAGCTCGGACACCTTGTTGTTCAGCTCGGCTACTCGACGCTGCCACGAGCTCAGTTCTGCTGACTGTTTGGAGAAGACGGTATTAGATTGACTTCTTTAGGAGGATAAGAGTAAGCCGAGTCTATGAAGTGAATTTGGACTTTGCTCAAGAGGAATACAGACGAAATTGTAGGTAGGTACATTAAATGTTAACTGTAAAGGTTTTATAATCGTTTTGTGGTTTTAAAAGATTAATTTTCGTTCTGAGCTTATGTTGAGTCAAAATTCCTTTATCGATCTCAGCCTAGTAACACGAGTGTTATTTTAAAATTTATGAGTGATTGATTCTGAGTTAATCAGTTTATTATGGAAGTTTGGGGCAAAGTTATTCACAGTTGATTCATACTTACCGTCAAATTACATTCTAATACTACCTTTACAGTTTGGCTAGCATACTTTGGCATACTTTCATCGTTTCTTTACTCTGGATTATACTCTAGTATACTTCGCTGCGCTCTAGATTTAAAAAACACTCTCGCCTTTAAACTAGTTGTTTGCTCCTTTGGTACACAATCTATTATAATTATTACTACTACATACATTTGAAACGATGAAAGTAACTCAACCCGATCGGTGCAAGTAGTACGTAGACTAAAAGAAATGCAGAGTAGAAGACATTCTGATGATATTGAAAAATAAACTGTCATATGATTTCTATGTCTGCGTTAATAAAGTTAGAACTTTATACAACAAGCAAATAAAGTCTATTTTTCAATGTCAAAAAATCTTCAGTCTTGCGTTCTTTTGAGTCTACACTTTCAGCCAGCCATCATGTAAAAGACTGTACAGAATACTGATTACCATGGAGTATCCCAACTACAGTGGTCACCGGTGATTCGTGTTAGTGTCAATGGATGTGATCGTATGCGCATAATTATGGTAGTCTTACGTGATGTCAGTGCGCGCCGATGGTAAACTAGGCCTCTAGGGGGTTGCATGCGGATAGTAGACTAGTTTTGGGCTGACTTAAGCAATATGTATCGCCGGAAAACACACTTTTCTTATTATACTGTTAGAATTTCAAATCTCGGGATGGAATATAGAGTTGAAATTCAAAAACCTCAATGTTTCAGGTGTCACATAGTGTTAAAGAATTTGGGTGATAGATGGATAAGGTGATATTGCTTAAGATTCACCCTAGAAAAATACTATTTGTCAAAACTGTTATAATCTTACTTCATAACTAATATTATAACGCATTGCGTTTGCAAAACAAAGCGATTATTAATATCAGAAAGTGAGCAGTGCTTAGCCATGGGTAGTATATTATACCACTTAAGCCTTAGGGGAGGCAGCATGCTGGTTCATTCGGGCATATCAGGTTGCAAATATGCTGGGCCAAAATCGTATTTATCTTTACGAATACTTCCGTGCAAAGCCTTGACTTATACTTTGAACATTTATGACGAAAACAATAAGATTTAATTTAAAATAAATCCGTTTAAGCATTCAGCCAGTTTTGACAAACATTGAGGTTAACATAGTTGGTATAATTACTTACAAGTGAGACTATACTAAATATACGATTTACTTAGTAGGTTAATATATTTTACAGGTTCAGCTCTGTGGTCAATGCATCGTGTTTTGTAAAAACGTGTCAGCAGAACGCCAAATTTATTCTGGAATGCTTTTGCTACGTTAAGGCAAGAAAGTAAAGAAAATATTAGCCATTTTTGATCCCGATATTTTCTAGATTAAATAAAATTGTATATCTTAATAATCATGAGAATGAGAATTCTAAAGGTGGGTACTGACCGGCGTTACGCGGCGTAATGTAACATGTTACACAGCGAGCGTTCGTACTGTCATGTCAGTACGACGAAACAATGAGGTCCCAACATTTAACAGGGGCTCGTCGCACGCTGCGTTTGCTACATAAATAAAACCGGTTTCGCGAACCCCCTCCTTTAATCAATAGGCTATTTAACTCAAATTTATTAGTCCGAAAGATAGATTTTCAAAAATATTTGACACATATTTTTTCTTTTCTTACGCAAACTAAAATGACGGAGATATAAAGCCTCTAAAAATCACAAAACTACACTCGGTCAGTATAATTTTACAGGCGTTATGAGGTCACAAGCCGCCACTCTCGAATTTGGAAGTGTTTTATCTTTGTCAATATTCATTGATTTAAAAACATAAGTGTTCATTATTTTTCTATTCTCTAACTGAGGGACTAAGCAAATTTTTCTGTTTGTTTATGCAGTAAATTACCCTATTGAAAAAATTCCAGCCAAGCATTCTGTTTTTGGTCGATATAATAATATATTAAAAAACAAATAAGTGATAAGGTTTTCGCAATGCACTGAAACTTTCACAATGCAATGACCAAAAGACTTTCAAGATAAGCTACCTACTTAATCTAGCAGGTATTAGTACTAAATACATTTGGTTAGCGATATAATATATTAATACATGTTGGTATGCGTATTAGTACGATGTATGCGTTATAGATGGCGACACGATCGTGCATGGCGACCAGGCCGCGGTGTTAGGGGCCTGTTACTTTGATTTGGTGGTGATGTGGAACTGGCTCTAACGGCTGGCGATAGACTTCTATTGGGCTTAATTTCTGCTAAAATGTTTACAATGTTTCCCATATTTCCCGTAACTTGCTTTTTTTTTAGCGTGGTAATAACCTTAAATGAGTTCTCCCACCCTGGGTAGAGCGGGAAGGACTGTCAGACTCTTACTGACTAACTACGGTGTCATTATAGACAAGTGTACAAGACGTGTTCGTTTAAGCTTAATCCTGTACTACGTTAAAACTTTTTTTAATGATTTAATCAAATTTACTCAGATCAAAAAAAATAGGCAGATAGAACATGCGCGAACAACAAAGTGAAGCCAGATTTTATTTTAGTGTGCGCGGCAAATATGGCGCGCCGTGTACGAACACGTGCATCTGTGTGCGTTTACGGTTGCCAGATATTGAGAAATACTCCCACATTTTGTTCAGTTAAATTGTTCTCAAATATTGTACTACTATTTTTTAAATTAGAAACGCGATTTTGTTTTATGGTTTTACCCAGAGAGCAAAAGCGTGTAGTATTTATTATTTAACAGAATAATAATAAGGAATAAAAGTTAATATACGTAATTACTTACTACCTTTTTAATTAATTTATATCAGACCATCATATCATATCAGAGAATATAACACTTTTTATAACGCTTTTTGGTAATTTGTTTATAACGCAAAATTTTGAAGGAAGCCATTCATTATCCTGCCTGCTTAGGCGAATAATAGTGACCCATTTATCGCGTAAAACCGGATCCGTGGGCAATCTGCAAAAACATAATTCGAATAATTGTAGTATAACCAGTGGCGAAGACCTAATTTAAAAGGGTGTGGGGGGGGGGGGGCTGGCATGTTACACTATGTACAAAATTAAAACGATTTATCGGCCAATAGAAAATGCCCTACCAGCTCTACTCACGATACTGCTTGCATTGCAACTAATAATTCTAAAATGAAAAATATCACTAATGAAAGTATGGAAACCTCTAAATGTCACATGGCAAAGCCTAATTGTTGCAATTAGATACTAAAAGTAAGAGAAGTAATTACATTGGTCAGCAATTATAAAATTTGGCAAGCCACCCAAAAGCAGCATTTAAATAATTTGGTCAGCATACAAAGATTTTGTTTGCAATAAAAAAAATCAGGCAGCAATTCTTGTTCCGCAACTAATTTTGATAATGGTCAAAAATTAAATCATACATAGGCAGCCAACAATAACATGAGTCTGCATAATAAACATTCAGTCTGCAAAATAACTACTTGAGCGGCAAGATTTCATGATTGAGCGGCAGAAAAACATGTCTATAAGCAGTATATTTGATTGGTATGCATATTTAAAACATGGTGAGCAAAATAACTACTTGGATTGCGTTTTTGTTGAAAAAGCGGCAATGTACGTTAAAAGTGGGCGGAGCAAGAGCAGGCGCGTGACACGACTTGCTGGCACCCCGACTCGGACAATTTAGGTTAGAAGAGGATGGCGGGGTCTGAAAGACCCCGCCATCCTCTTCGTGGTTATTTTTTTTTTAAACCACCCAGAAGTAGGAGCCCCGCGAAGCGGGGCTCCGTCGACATGCTGGGTGTCAATTAAATGGTTAGCATAGTATTGTTATTTCTGTGAGCAGAAAAATATAATCGGTGAACAAGTGAAGTAAGTATTTTTGCTACTTTTATATGCAGCACAAAATGCATTTTTTTGCTTACACTCTGAGTGCTTACCAAAATTTTATTAAACATGAGCAGCTGATTGCAGCTTATATAATTAATATGCTGTACAAAAATAATTACAGCCATCCAGAATGACATAAATTGCTAATTGATTTTGAAATGTTTGCTGACCATGAGTTGCTCACCAATTAGCTATTTCTGCTCACCGATTATATTTTTCTGCTCACAGAAATAACAATACTATGCTAACCATTTAATTGACACCCTAAAAGTAATAATAAAATATTTCATAAACCCCAATAAGTCTTGAAATATAAAAATTTTAAAGCGCAGTACACCGCACGCGGAACTAAAAGTAAACGACTAAACGTACATCAAATAATAAAATAATAATAAATACAGGTACTATAGATTACGACCGTGCAGTTGTATTGACGAATTTGATCGATATTTTTTATGCACAATACACATTCCCCTAATTCAGGGTAATTTACCCGTCATAAACTAGCAACACAGACGATTTACTGTTGAGGTTTTGTGTTTCAAGTGAGCCGAAAATATTTTATGGAAAATAAATACCAAAACAATAAAAATAACAAGAGTTACCTGTGGAAAGATATTCCATCTTGTTTTCTTTCTTTTTGTGAACAACTTTTGCAGTGTTTAAATACACAAGACGGCATGTTTTGGCTTAAAATGGCAAATCACTAGTGACGTGTGAGCGAGACGATGCGTAGCTTGGTACTGTCGCGAGTTTGTATTATCCTTTGATTTTGTATTATCTTTGGTTGACACACTCGCGTGTTCTGAGCGCTCTATCTGCCTATTTTTTTTGATCTGAGCAAATTTAATTGTAAAAATTGCTAGTATATTTCAAATCACTTTATTCTAAACTTCTATTCAGTAGACTAACTCAGCTTGAAAGATAAGAAGAAAATCCTTTGTAGTTTAAAAATAAACTCATACTATTTTCTTTGTAGCGTTGAAAATGCTGTCTCCTTTTAACCCTAAAGGGATGACAAGGGCAGACAAGGTTAATGAGACCCACATAGATCAAGGTCACGGCCAATTTTGATGAAAGTTCCACCGAAGTAAGAGAGATTTATGTAGATTCGGTAACATGTATCGCGTTGAAATATATACGACGTAAATATAAAGGAAGTCTAGGCGAAAAATTTATGTACTTAGGAAATTGATATAATGGGATTTCGCATATATTTGCTATTGCAAAGTTGTAATTCCTAATCTAATACTACCTATACATGCGAAGCGATGATAAATGTGAAGCTCACACTCTCCCACTCTGAATTTCTCCTGTATCGTGGGTGCGTTTACAAACATAGAAACTCACATACACATACATCCAGACCCGGAACAACTACTTATGGATCACACAAATATTTTATTTTGGGATGTATGGGAATGATCGAATTCACGAGTAAAAACTAGTAGTTCATAATATGACTGTAAAAAGACAAGTTCAACCCAACTGGAGCTCAAAAGAAATGGATTTAATTATTATAGAGTTTTGAATTTTCTAAAACAAGACCTACTACTTTGTCACTTTCATATATATTTAGTCAGTAAGTTCATTTTAATCTAGTCTATCTGACTAAGCAATAGAACGTCCATCTCCCAGCCACTAGAGCCAAGTCCTGCCCACCACCGAATCCTCAATACAGCATGATGCTTCAGCATGTATCTAACCTGCTTGGCGATCGTATTTTGGAGCTCACTGATTTTCCTTGTCGTCTCCGATTCGCCGTTTACATTATTTGGATCCTGTGTCGTCCATTAAAAAACAAAATTCAATGTCAAACTAAACGCTATTTAGTTTTTTTTAAGCGGATTTTTGCTAGAAATTGTTTTACTTCATTCATAATTTAGCAATGAGTTTAAGGCCTTTCCTACATAACGCGACGCAAGTCTCTGATTCCTTAAGTCTTTGGTATCCATTGCCTCGTGCCTGTGTACGAACCTCTATGAATTTGTATTTCGATAGTCGCCTGGATACCAAAGTCGTAAGGTATCGGAGACTTGCGACGTGTTGTGTACAAAGGGGCAAAGTTTAAGGCCCTTGGTTTACAATGCGACGCAAGTCTCCGGTACTCTACATCTTTGGTATCTAGGGACTACCGTTATACAAATTAAAATGTCTGCGACGCGTGCCTGTGAACGAACTTATTAATTTGTATTACGTTAGTCGCTTAGATATAAAAATTGACAGGTATCGGAGACATATGTCGCGTTGTGTACGAAGAGCCTTAGCCTCGCTTACACCACAAAGCTAAATGTGTTCATTGTCAGATGTATATAAAAACATTACTCTTGTTGCCTCTGTCACCTTCAAGAGTTTGACAGAAATTGAATGAAATATGTCCATCTGTTTGTGGTGCAAGCGTATTTAAATTTCATACTATAGAAAGGTAATACATTAAATTCAGGTACATGACTATCTTCATGTTGTAAAATTATGAATAAAGTAAAACAAAATATTCAAAAAAATTAATACACACAACACACACATAACTTTTCTGTTTAATTATTTAAAATAATTTTAACCAAATTACATAACGTTATTAGGACAAACTGAATTCACTACATACACCTCTGAAGAGGGGGCCCCGCCTGTAGGGGGTTCCAGGCGTCATATTATGTAATGGATATTTATAAATATAACAATAACAGAAAAGCTATGTAAATAAAAAGAGCACAATCACCAACCACTAAGGCTGCGGACACATCAACGGCAGGAAAGGTCGAAACATCGGGAAATTGTTAAAAGTATTTTTAACTTCGCGACACTTCGAGCTTTTTACGAGTTTTAATTGAAGCAGTGACGTTAAAAAAGATTTCTTTTTTGGACGACTTCTTTTGTTGTTCTATGAAAAGATTTTCATTCAAATGTGAAAAAATATAACTTCCCGGAATAAAGATGGCCGAAAATTTAAAGAAATTATAAAGAAAATTTAATGCCTTCAATAAATTCGCAGCCTAAGCATCTAAAGGGATAAGTAACACATATCTTTTGAGTGTGTTTTTCTTTAAATATTTTCTGTTAGTGTCATGTACTGTGTGTATGTAGAATCTTTTACAATTTACGTTATTATTTGGTGCTGTTTGTTTCCCCGTGATTTTGTTAAAGATTGTCCATAAATTACAAGAAAAATAAACGTAAATCTTATAACGTTACTCTAAGCCGGAAACATATACTTTATATTGCAGTTTTTTAATTTTGATAAGATACAAAAGTTTGACAATATATTATCATCGAAGAAATTCAAAAATTAGTGGGAAATACCCACTTTCTACACCAAAATATCTATCAACCTAGCACTTCCTATAAACTCTCAAAAATTTATTTATTTTAAGTAATTTACAGACAACCCGTCAACACCCAATTTACAAAACTTCGTTAAACTTTTTTACATCAGTTGTAGTAGTAGTAGTGTGCACCTTACCTTAGTGGTTTGTTGTTCCCCGTTCTGTTCGGGCGAGCCGGTGGGTACAGTGCCGTTTTCTTTCGGCTTGTCGTCCTGGGACGACTTGTATTGCTGTAACTGATTGACAAATTACATGTTAGATGGTTTTATTTGTAAAGAATATTGATTAATAGGCTATTTTACTAAAAAAAAAATTAATTAGTCCGTAAGTTAGTTAATAAAAAAATATCTGACTCTTATTTTTTCTTTTGTTACAGAATCCAAAATTGACGAAGATATAACGCTTCTAAAATATAAAAAACGTCACGCGCGGTCGGTACAATTTTACAGGCGTCGCGTCATGACGTCACCAGCCCCCACTCCCGAATTTCCAAACGTTTTATCTTTGTCAATATTCATTGCTCTAGAAAAACAAAAAATACGTGGCGATTCTTTTTCAATACTCTAATTAACGCACTAATTAAAAGCTGCTTGCTGCCTGGAATTATGTGCAAATGTTACTGACGAGACCTGTGATTAGATTATTTGTTACGTGTGGATCATGATGGCCACTACCGACTACATGCTCCAATACAATAATAAAAAATACCTTACGGGCCATCGCTTTATGAAAGTAAATGAACCGAGAGTACACTAACACTAGTGTTTGCGTACACTCTTGTGCATTATAATTTATGTCCTGCGCAGTTTACTAGTCTTGGATGAGACTGACTGCCGTTGCCGAAATTCGGTTGGGACGACACGGATAAACCAAAAGAAAATTAATTTTGTGATATTAATGTTTACGCATGCGGTGTGTGACTTTCAACTCCAAATATGCCGTTTTGTTTCTTCTTGTGCTCATTGCCAAGTCACTATAATTATAATATAAAGAAAACTATTGATACAATTACTAAATGTTGATTTATAACTACAAAATAATTTGAATAGGACTTGGCTTCTATGAGATCTCAAAGCTTTTTACGATGGAAAGACTGCATCGAGAGACTTGGCATTTTTTTACATTTAATGTTTTTGGTGGGATCTCATTTATTTTTTGTAAGTGTATTTCTTTCTTTTTTTTTTAGGTGACCTCATAATTTCTTGGACTTCAGCTGCTGCTTTGCTTAGAACCCATTGTCTATCTCTATCTCTTTTGTTTCTTTTCAACGAGCTAAACAAACAAACTAAATATAACTAAACTAAATAACACGTAAACAACTAGATATTGTAACTATGTCTATGTTATATTAATAAACTATTTGCCTAAATAACTGTTTCAGTAACAATAATAAATCTACTATCTAATCCGGCTAACTTAAGTTCTCCGAATATAGCTACAATATTTTTTTAGTTTCGAAATGGTTTTTCATAGGTAGATGGCGCTATCAAATGAAAATTATCGAATTATTTTAAAGTACTACTTATACTGCGCTCGGTAACGAAACCATAGCGCGATTCAGACAGGTACAACGCCATCTATCGAGCGCGCATACAATCGAAATTTATCGCAATACAATGGAGTTTTAGCTTTATTAATTTAATGAATTATGAACTTTATGTATTAATTATAGTCTATGTATTACATTTATATTATTCTTTTCTATTCTATGTATTTATTCATCCAATTGAATACTTAAACAACGAACAAAGTTAACAATGCAGTCAAAATCCATACATAATGTTCTTGCCAAACCGCAAATATAAAATTGTTTTCTATGGTATATTATTTTTTAATGTTTTTATAATTTTTCCTTTATATGTGGCTAATGACCTATCTTGGTGCAAAATTTGAAGTTTCTAAGTCTGCTAGAAGTACCTTAGATTTTTGATGATCGGTCAGTGAGTCAGTGAGTCAGTGAGTGAGTGACAAAATGGTGTAACTTTGATCGACCGTAACTCCTAAACTATTAATTCAATTGGCATGTAATTTCGAACTTAAGCTTGTTCTAATGCCTACTATTATTCACCGAAAACCTAAACTCCTAGCTTTGTCCACGTTGAAGATATAGGGGGGGCGATACAGCCGCGAATCGCATCGAGAAAAGATGGTACGGCCGTGCCCGTTTTGCTCGAGACTTGGCTGGGGCACTGCCGTGCCCCCAGATCCACGTTGAAGATATAGGGGGGGCGAAACAGCCGCGAATCGCATCGAGAAAAGATGGTACGGCCGTGCCCGTTTTGCTCGAGACTTGGCTGGGGCACTGCCGTGCCCCCAGATAAAAAACGTCACGCGCGGTCGGTACAATTTTACAGGCGTCGCGTCATGACGTCACCAGCCCCCACTCCCGAATTTCCAAACGTTTTATCTTTGTCAATATTCATTGCTCTAGAAAAACAAAAAATACGTGGCGATTCTTTTTCAATACTCTAATTAACGGACTAAAGAGATATTAAATTTATTTATGCAGAATAATACCCTATCAAGCTTTTTTTTTAGTGGTAAAAATTTTATATGAGTCCGGCACCCTGAAGCTAAAGCGACTGTCAGGATCGTATTGACTAAGAATGCATCCTGTTCCCTCAGGTACATTTTGCGTTCCAGGCAGAGGCGTAGCTACCGCCGTATCAGCCGTATCAATTATACCGGGCCCCCATGTGTCAAGGGCCCCGGACGCCGACGATTGGTATAAATTTAAATAACAACATAAAATGTTGCTCTACTATAATGAAAACTTATCGCGGCCATATAGCTTCAACATAGAACTCCTAACATAGCTCGATTTAAAAAAGACATTTTTCAAAAAGCCTTTATATCGTTGTCATAAATGAGCTACGATCAGTCGATCAGCATTGTCAATTATCTAGCTCCTTTCAAAATTCTCTTAATATCATAAGTAATAGGTCGCGGGACTTACGAATTACCGTGACTTCGGAACGTAAAGGGCTATTGAAAGACAGTGGATTATAGTCAACAATACGAGTCTGACAGTCCCTCCCGCTCTGCCCTAGGTGGGAGGACTCATTTGATGGTTTAACCACGCTAACGTAATAGCATTAGTTACACGAGTCAGGATGCTATTGTCGTTATTCTGCAAAACTATACACTTAAACTAGAAGGGCCCCAAACAAGTTTTGATACGGGGCCCCTTCTGACCTAGCTACGCCACTGGTTCCAGGGTCAAGGTTACCCTTGCAGACGGTCTCGCGACTCTGGCAGGAATTAGTTAAAATGCATACTTTTTAGTCAATAAAAAAAGTAATAAGTAATCCTCACACGACCGTAAAACAAAATGTCAAAAGAGAACACTAGGGTGATGCTTAAAAAGTCCTAATAGTCAATAGCTTCTCTGTTCAATAGCGATGCACCGCGTGACAAAACAACGTGATTGGACCAACGTATACAGGGCAGTTCGTTAGTAGAGCTTAATCTGAACTCGTATTGACAGTTCACGGAAACAAAGCTCTGTTTTACATAATGAACAATCGGAAATATGACGATTGAGCTTTGAACTAGATTTGTGTTGGGATTTTAACAAACATTCTACTTTGTGTTTTCTAAAATACTAGCGGCCCGGTACGTGCTTCGCTACGTATAAAGTGAAATTACAAAAAATGTGATAAATGAAGAACCGCTCGATCGATTTTGTGTAAACTTCACATAAACCATCTACTAAATAGTCCAAACAAAGCCTAAACATTTGGTTTGGATAGGTGAGCCCGTTCTTGAGTAATAAAATTACAACGAAAAGTGGCATTGATTTTTATATATATATTGATTGATGATAGAATTATCATTTAATTTTAGAACTTATTATTACTGAACATAACTTAACCTTTTCATGGTCAAATTTGCAGAAAACCAACCTCATTAAAAATCGATCCCAGAAGACACACCTCCCCCATTTACTTACAGGAAAGTAGCCGTTAAGTGCTATCTAAGTTATTAAAATAATATTCAACAAAAATTGATGCCAAGTTTAGCAGCTAGGGATGCTTATTTTAGAAAAGTTAACTTTTTGATACTGATAATAAAGTGTAAATTAAAAGATCACTTACTTCTTCCTTAGTGAGCGCTAGTTCTTCTTCTAGCGCCGTGTTCCTCTCTAACGCAACACGTAGTCTTTCCCGCACCTGGAACACGTTTTACACATATATTACACCAAAGACTTTTACAGATGTAACATACAATTGGCTATTTGACAGTATCTATATATTACAAATATAATTAGTCCGTCATTTAGAGTTTAAAAAAATAACGGACACATATTTTTTTCTTTTGTAAAATCAATGAATATTCACCAAAATACAACGCATGCAAACTCGTGACGTCAGAATTCAGTAGAAATTGTACTAAATTGTGATGTATTGCCAATTTTGAAAGCATTGTATCTCCGTCAATTTTGGTTTACGAAATAAAAGAAAAAATACGAGTCGAATATTTTTTGATAATCTAAGTGACGGATTAATTATAATTTTTCCGTCAAATAGCCAATTTAGTAGAAATTTTCAATAACAATGCCTTTTGGGAAACGAATCACATCATCTGCCTTATTCTTCATTGAGGAAAGAAAAATACAGCTGCGAGTGGGACTTCGTCTTCTGGATCAGAACTCCAGACGACTTACCGATCAGGACAGCAACTCCACTCGTAGAGGCAGAATCTTTCATTCCCTTGTTCGTACGTTTCTTGGTAACATTGCGACATTAATCGTTAACGATACGTAAAGCAGGTGTTTATGCGTAAAATTTAATCATCTGCCCAGCCTTTTCCCAAGTATATTGGGTCAGTTTCCAGTCTAATCAGTTGCAGCTGTATTTCGGTATTTTACATGGAACGAATGCCTATCTTGTCTCTCCAACCAAGTTACAATCGGGTAATACGATACCCCTTGGTAACAATAATTGTTGGACTCGGAAGAAACTCGGTATGTAATTATTGGTCATCCATCCACGGACCGACGTAAACAAGCACGGATTAACCTTAAAAGACCGTGCGCCTTCTAGTGCTTAGCCACAATTTTTTTCATCGGACCTAGTACCTCATGTGTGCGAACGTAAAGCCAACGAGACATTTAGTTTCCTTCAACTCCTTAATAAACATATTATTACAAATACATTAATATTTTTTAAACAAAGTATTTCATGCCTATAAAAAAGAGAAAACATATTTACCTTTACTACGAACTGACATTGACAAAGGTAGATATCTATTTGTATAGATATAGAAATAACCTTATTTGGGAACATATCTATGAGAGGCAAACGTTTTCTATTGCTAGGGAAATTGGAAATAAGTAATATCAATAACTTTTAGATACGTGCGAATTGTTTGCGTTTTTCTTTTAGGCAATTCCTGTTTCAGACATTGTTGGACAGTTATGCTAATTTTGGTGCCAGTTTCAGTCTACCTAGGTACATACGAGTAAATGATTCTATTTGACAGTGAAGTCCTAACCTGATCTAAAAAATGTTTCAATAAAGATTTTTCCATTTTTATAAAAGACTAGCTTTTGCCCGCGACTTCGTTCGCGTGGAATAGTGACTTCCAGCAGATTTTTGGTTTTACCCAAATAGTTCCCGATCTCGCGGGATCTCTTCAAAAATGAAATGTGGAAGATATTCTAGGGAACTCTTCAAAAATCAACATAATGAGCTCTGCGTTTGAATTTAAGAGATGTATACTCCCTTAGGGCATTAAAGCCGTTATGCCGATCGAAAAAGGCGAAAATGTTATTTTTCCCTTATTTTCCCATCATTCTACTGATTTGACATTTCAGTTCAAAACGAAAAAAGACTGTTTCTCCCTTGACAATTTTTCTATTATTTTAGGCTTTAGAGATTATGTAAGTTTCTAACACCAAGACATTTCTGTATACGTTTTTAGTTTTGCCATCCTTTGCAAAAATATAAAGGTTTTGTGGTTTCGACACTCTTGAGCACGCAACGTAGAGTTGTCCATGGGAGAAACAGTCTTTTTCAAGATGTACCCCCGCAACTTTTAGCGTTTGCCCTTGGGCTTTATTTATGGTCATTGCAAACGTAGTTTTCAGCGGAAACTGAACTCTTTTGAATTGGACTGGCAAATCAGTTGGAATGATGGGAATGCGGGGAATAATGAAAGTTTCGCCTTTTGCCATTCCAGTTATAATAACGGCTTTAATGACATTCCGTCCTAAATAGGTTATTTGTAACCGTATGCCGTTATATAGTCTTGGTGGATCTAGGTTTCTCATAAGCATCACAGGAACACTTTCGATCCCAACGCCATCTATCGATAAGGTATCCGAGTTGTCAAACTCGGATTATTTATCTAAACTCCGTTCGGGCATTTTCTTTGTACTAAAAGTTTTATTATATTGATATTATTTTTTTCATAACTTTTTACTATTTATTTACTTTTTTCCGATGAATTAAAACAATAACATGAACCAAAATCGTGTAACGATCACCGCCATCTATCAATAATTTAAGGAATTATCTATACTCCGTTAGAGAATTTAATAAATTTTGTTTTTTATTCTTATTTTTCTGTAATAAAAACTATCCTATGTCCTTTCTCAAGTTCCAAACTATGTCTGTACCAAATTTCACACTAATTGGTTCAGACAGACAGACAGAGTTACTTTCGCATTTATAATATTATAGTTTGGATGTCCGGTATTTTTTGGTCCCATTACGTCAG
This sequence comes from Agrotis puta, assembly GCA_943136025.2. Taxonomy (NCBI): domain Eukaryota; kingdom Metazoa; phylum Arthropoda; class Insecta; order Lepidoptera; family Noctuidae; genus Agrotis; species Agrotis puta. Next base: position 992,378 of record OW964177.2, read on the forward strand.
GTCCATCAGGTACTTCTTGACTATTGACCGTCGTTACTGTAAATACTTGAAGGAAGCGGTTTTTAAGTACCCACATGGTCATCAAACCCGAATTGTATATCGATTTGATGTTCACAACTTCCCCTGTATCAAACTTCAAAAATACACTGATCCGTCAAGTATGTGACATGAGTATTCTTACCTTTTCGTCTAACGCCTTGTGATGTTCGAAGAGGCTCTTGAGTGCCTTCAGCACCTCGACCTCGGAGGAGACCCCGGACTGCGCGGCCGCTTGTCGCTTCACTACTGTCATGCGCAGCGAGCGCTCGTGTCTTGATACCAGGCATTCTAGGTGCTCTAGCAATAACTGAAAGAAGGAAATTATTAACATCTTCTATTAGACACTTCATATGTCGTGAAATATCAATGGCAGTTTTATTATAAGGAATAATTTTACGTACACATTTCTTCACTTCATATGGCCCACCAAAGTGCCGAGGCACAGAGTTCGAGAATACTACATCGCCTTTGATAAAAACGATTCATTAAACTGCGATTTAACTTTAATTGATACAAACAGGCGACATATCCTTGTTTTTTTTTGTGATATTATTTCATCGATTGTTAGGAGCGCATTGGTGATAGCATAACTGATACAAGAGTAAAGAGCCTGGTTGGGTTCGAATCCATTCCAGAGTCCCTAATTTTCCATGATATGATCTGATGATCCATGAAATCACTATCAGTTACTAAATGGACGCAAAACTGCAATATGCAAACTTTCATCGGATTCCAAAAACAATCATTCGAAACTTGTTTTAATCTGCATGCAGACAAAGGTGTAATTTAAATTTGTCAGTTTTTTTTTTTTTTCACAACAGAATGCAAATAAATGATTATCTCCATAGTAGTAGTCGTAATTGATATCCCAGATTAGAGGGGTCTCTACCCGGTCCATTAAGGTCGCACAATTTAATCCAGCCAACACCGACCTATTTGTATCCTTTATTCCTTTTATGACACACATTCCGGTCATAGAAACACAGTACAATAGACACACAAATCTTAGTAGTCAATTCGTAGCCATAACAAAAGAGAAACAGGACAAAACTAAATGAGTCGACTAGGAGGCACTTGAACCGGACGAAGCCGGGTCAACGACACAAGTGAGATAAAGAGATTAGTGACTGATCGCAGCTTAAAAGCCTTTAAGATAAACGGGAGACGGGACTTAGACATCACGTGTGTTCCTGTAGTGGGGATATTTGGAGAAGCCTATGTCCACACAAGAGGAAGATACTACAGATAGTGACAGTAAAGTTAGCAAGTAAAAGAATTTTGGGAGTGTAAAACATATATAAATCTTTTCAAATATTTCTTGGAAAGATTTGGGTTTGCGCTTTGGTTCAGTAAAGGGACCAACCACAAAGGGTTGATTTTGTCTAGAAGACTGAGTATCTAATCTATTTCAATCCGTGATGTAAGTTCTAAGCCTCACAACTAAATCTTGTCAACTTACATCATTCATAATTTTGGATTTGGGCTAGGCTTTCGATACAGTTTAGCATCAAAACTTTTAGGGGTACTCCAAAAGGGATCACGTTATAAGCGTTAATCTAGTTAGCACATCAAATTCAATCAAGTGCGAAAGCCCCAGAGAGCTAAGACCAAGGCGCGGTCTAGACACAGAACCTCGTGAATTATTCAGCATCTTTCAGCGAATAGCTGGAGCACCTTTTATATGACACGCTAAGACATATGAGAAAATATTTTAATGTCATGTTTGTAGACGATATTGAGGTGCATATACTCTGAAGTTGATATCTGATCGGATATTAGATGGCTAAAATATAGTTTAGTGTGTTTTGAAATGATTGAAAATCAAAGAGTTGGACTTGTGCTCTGTCTCGTGAAACAAAAAACTTTTCATTTACACTGTGGGCCTTTATCTACTTTTTGATTAAACTGACAGTTATTCAAGAACTAAGTTAAAACTTGTTGTTGAAGTGGTCGTTAAAGCTGAATTATGTGGACATTATTACTACCTGAGTTCTTGTAACTGCAATTTAATTTCTCCAAGAAGTAACTGCAGATAAACTACTTTGACTATCTTCTAGCCAAGGCAAGACTCCTAAAATAAATTCATCAATGAACAAACTTCATTAAAAATCTTCGCAACATTTAATTAACCAACGATGGTTAAATCTTTTGTCTAGTTCATTGTCTGAATGACAATGGACGACCTTTCGTCGTTTCCTGTACTCTGTCAACTAGGAAAATGAGCGGAGGACTTAATAAAACTCTCCCGAAATATTCGTTGAGAATATTGGGATTTGGAGCCATATTCCGGAAATTTCTCTAGTTAGCAGACCCGAAAAACAAGAGATCTTTCAGCGTAGTCGCCGATCGCATAGGTATCTATTTGGGCTGGCATAAAAATCCCAAATATATATACAGGTTCCCAGTGGGTATAATTTTCTTTTGGGCGATCACTTATAAGTATGAGAAAATTTTACTTTTATAAAATCGTCTGCCCAGCAGTGGGATGATGTAGGCTAACAGTATCAGTATCAGTATAAAATCGTCGTCAAAATGAACAAGATTTTCTGCTGTCCCACCTTTTCCCAAATTGAATCATCAAACACACAAAACAGTTCTCGAAATCCTTTTTATTTCAACAAAAGTAATTCGAAAGTGAAAACTGTATAAAAATGCTGAGATTGGTTGAAGAAGCTCGGCGAGAGCACCGCGTCTGGTCGGGTGAGCGTTCTAAACGGCTTCTCGCCTGCTCTCTAAAGGTTATTTACGTGATGTGCACTCTTCATCCGGACCAGGGAACAACTGTGTCGTTGCGGTCTCAGCTTTATACTATCTTAGCTTAATATCGAAGTTAGCGCTATTTTAACTTTGGAGTTTTTTGACGATTTCAGATTCTTTTTAATTGATTACTGTTTCGTCTCCTGCAATAGGGGGTGTAATAGACACGCGTATCAAACGGGCACAAACCTAGAGTGCGAACTATTATTGAGAAGTTGCTGAGGGATGATAGAACTCAAAATCACTTAGTACTTGTTAGACAAGTTTTTATTTTGACTAGATGATCAATGAGTAAATCTTTTATTAATCTAAGTTATAATATTTGGAACTCACCCTGGTGTTGTTTCTCTCCGCTTTGAGCTCTGAAATCTCCTCTTCCCTCTCGAGGAGCTGTTCTCGTGCTTGATTGAGCTCTTTTGTGAGAGTCGCGAATTCCTGCAGACAAAGGAAAGTAATAACGTTAGAAAAATGTCTAAAGCAATCATCTAAAAGCCTTTGGTCGGCCGCTTTTAGACATAACGGTTCCTCCTAACAGACATCATTTTTCAATTTCATATTTTATGATACTTTTAGACAACAAGCAATCAAATCAGGGAATATCACTTGTGCTGAAGGAAAACCCGCTGCATTAAGAATAAAATGATGTAAGATTTTTATGAAACCAAAGATGTTATGAGCTCAAAGTCCAACATCAAAACACGTAACCGCAAATCCACGGAACTTGTAAAAATCACTTTATCGAAGTGAGGCTAAGAAGATACGAGTCTAGACGGGGCACAGGTGTACCTCGAAGTAAGTTTAAGCCTCTCGGGAAAGAACGGGGTCGCGGTACTGACACGGAACGAAATGCCAGGACCCCAGCGGGGTTTACAGTCTATTCGCATAAATAGTGAGAAAGCATAACATTTTATTTAAAGTCAAAAAGATTTTATGTGACGGATTTAAGTAAAGTAATACCTTAATATGTAACTTATCTTAGTAGACGGAGCAATACGAACGGGGCGAAAAACATCTAGGTTAAGATAGGGTATCTTATCTTATATATATATCTATATATATAAAAGGAGAACTGACTGACTGACATATCAACGTACAGCCGAAACTACTGGGGCTAGGAATGTGAAATTTTGCACACGGCTTCCTATTATAATGTAGGGGAGCACTAAGAAGGGGTTTTTGGAAATTTAACCTTTAAGGGGGTGAAAAGGGGGAATTTTGTTTGTATGGAAAATCTTCTATCGATTGAAAAATCAGCCTTCGAATTTTTTAGAGGAAAGTACGTAACCCATGCGGACGAAGTCGCGGGCGAAGTGCTAGTTTTTAATATTTAATGTGCCAATCAGCCGTCCTATTGTGGTGAGATGGCAGAATTTCTTGCACTCATACTAAAGCGATAACCTGAAAGATATCTCGTGACTCGCTATAGCTTTTGAGGAGCTGCACTATCAAAGCAGATGGACTATACAAATTACTAGCACACCACAAAGAATGTATAACGAGATCACAAAAAGATTGGAAATACAATACAAACCTTTGACTTCCCAACTCTGAAGTAGTTCAAATCATTAAAAACAAATTCTTTCAGTCCAGATTTTCCAACTCGGGCAAAGTCAGCCCGAGTTTTCAACATGCAAATTGGTGAACTTGCTTTTTAATGGGCGTTTGGACATTTGCATATTATGATTATGGGAAACGACGTCGAAATTCAATTTGCCGGGTGCATTAATTTTTCCGGCGAATCCAAAACTACCGAATGATTTGATGAGTTACTGGTTATCTTTAACTATTTATGAGATAAAGGTGATCCTATTGATTTCTAGTTCTCTGGAGCTATTAACTCTAGCTCTAAAGAACCGAACTCCAGTCCATAGTTTTGCCGAGGTAATTTTCAGCATCTATGAATTTTGACGCGACGCCTAGCTTAGCTTAGGCATACCTAAGCTCTACAAAGACATGAGTATTTGGACCCACCGCAAGTTGGTATGCCAGATAGCCTATAGCAGACTAACCCTGATCAGCTTCAGCTAAGTTACTATTTGAATAAAGTCACTCAACTCGTCGTCGACAAAATATCACCTGGCTAACAACATAGTATGTCAGCCTAAAATACTCGTACAAAATAAATTAATTCGGACGCTTTTAGCAAGTGGCACTCGGATTTATTTCCACGTATAGATACGAGTATTACGAGTATTTCAGTGACATGCCATCAGGTTTTTAACGTTAAAGTGCTGATATTGTAAAGCATTCGCATTTGAATTTTTATATTTTGAATGGTTTTGTAACTGGTATGTGTTTATGGAATAAACAAAACTTTTTGAAAGGAGTTAGAACAAGTGAATCCTGACGAAGATTGTGTGGAAGTGGTACAGTGACTCATGATAGGTAAACCTAAGATCTTTTCTTTGATTAACAAATTGTTGTTTAATATTAATATGATTTAAACTTGCATGCCCCACTTTTTGATTACAAAGTGAATCTTTTAGCACTTATATTCTACCATTTTGTTATATTTGAAGGCTCCATATAAATTAAACTGGAGAAGGAGCTCCGGACTGCTCCTAGCAGTAGACATAAACTTGGCAAATAGTCCTCGCATATTCTAACAGTTAATTAACCATCTCCCTTGTATCGCAGTGAATTATACAAGCAAGAGCCCGTCTTTAATATTTTAATAATGAACACTAACTATACACTGTATTAACCACAGTTTATACATTATTCGGACTCGTAACGGTTCAGCCTCGTCTGAAGCTCGAGATAGTTATCTGAAGAAGTTTAATTTGATTAGGGGTAACTTGAATTTCTAGAAAATTAGTTACGAGCTTTTGATGGAACTTCTTCCGAGTAATATCTACTCGAATAAGGGCGTCTTAACAACGGCCCAAAAACGCCCACAAAATTGAATTCCAATAGTGTTAATCAATTTGGTCTTTATCCTTCTGAAGTTTCAAATTCATTTATGGTTTATTACATGTCGAAAACAGATCTTACAGCATACAATTTACAATACACTTATTTTGGTTTATATTTGGCAACCTGAGGCGTTTTTAGCGGATAAAATTAAAGCTGAAAGCATACGCAGACATAAGCCACGAGAAATCGAAGAAGTATACTTAGAACTAGATATATTGTTTTAGTTTCTTTATCTCCATAAAATGCCTACCGTATTGGGAGATTGCGACAAGTGCTTTGAAACCTTAATGTCCAGAAGCAACGACTGCATTTCCTAGATCACAGTGCATGGCGGTATGTTTTACTGGCTGCACGTCTCAGTTTTATAGTCGGCTCGCAATGTATGTTGTAGTAAAATATTCTGTAACGCTTTGTGGACTAGGTGCTACATGTTGGACAGTTGTTTATGCATTAAAAATAGTGCTTTTTAGGCAAGGATAGTGGGGTTTTGACGTAAACACAGATACTAGTATGAATCTTATAATATTTATACTTGTCTTCTAAAGTGAAGAGCCTTGTAAAGGGATGTTTATCACCAGATCCAGAATGGATCGGTAGCTAGAAGAATCTATTACCAATATACACACACCCAAAACCTTCGCCACCCTGTAGCTTCGAAATTTTGTTTTCCATCACTATTTTAAAACGTAGCCACTGCCCACAACAATGGCTACAATGAGATTGATGTTAAGGTAAATATCAGAATAAAACAGGCAAGAATAATGTGACATCAGCTGCCGCTATTACAGATTATGCGGACAAAATCCAAGCTTACATAAATCTATAACTTACACATACCAGTAAGATTATCATATTATTGTATCGAAAAGAAGCTTCTAATTGAAGACTTCAATCTTCATAAACCTAAAAAATCACTGTCCTGAGATTTACGACGCCGAAAACATCTTCCGACATACACCACATCTACCTTGTTTCCACATTCTTCTCGAACATACAAGGAAACTTAATAAACGAAGTCTTTGACTCCACTTTTAACCGGATCAAAGTTGTTATCAGGCGATCTAATGTAGCTAAGTTATATCCTCTCAATAAATCGATCTGGGCTCTATACTTGAGGTTGTAAATTAAGGAGGATATCGGAAAGTCTTCTGTCTGCAGGCACGTCGGTAGATAAGGAGTGGAAGGGGGAGGGGAAAAAGGTATTTCATGTAGTCATATTTCACATTAACGTTGCGAATTGAGAGTTATTTTGGGTTCTGTAAAATTGAAGTGCGAGGTTTTGCAGTTTACAAAGAAAATGGGATTCTATTGGTTAACACGTTTGCCGAAATCTGCACAATGTTCCGTTATAATCCTGTCGAGATCGTAAAGGGCTATTGAGGAATAACCGTGGATTTTTGTCAGTACAAGTCTGACAGTCCCTTCCGTTAGGGAGGGAGGACTCATCATCATCATCTGTCTAGCCTTTTCCCAACTACCTTTATATTGGGGTCGGTTTTCAGTCGAACCAGATGTAGCTGAATATCAGTATTTTACATGGAGCGACTGCTAATCGGACCTCCACAACCCAGTAACTGGGAAATACGATACCCCATGGTAAGACTGTTTGTCAAACTTTAAAGCTTCTGACTGTGATTAACGACTGTCAGAAGTTCTACTGACGACAGCCGGGACCGACGGCTTTTACGTGCTTTCCGAGGCACGGAGGAAACTCGCTATGACTGATGGTCACCCATTCACAGACCAACCCAGGCAAGCGTGGCTTAACATTCCGTTATCATGACTCCATTGCAATAACCTGTTTTTAAACTCTATTTAAAGTCGTTATGGCTTAAAGAATGTACTGTCCGGCAATGTATGTATGTCTGTTTAAAAGTTCTTTCAAATTCGTTAAATATGTATTGGATACTCGTACAACTTTTTAGAGGAATTGTGCGTTCCTTGCTCGGTAATTATTTGCTCTTAAAAGCCTTTTCATGTACACAATTGATGTAGCCATTGTGTTGGGCCAACACATTGTCAGAGTCAGGCGCTCGATAAACTGACTGACATTCAATTAGCCGTGCATATACCGTGTATATAGGTATAAATATATAGAAGGTATATAATAACAGTGTCTAATGATTGTCATAAGAGCTAGTACGCCTGTTCAGTTATAACATTATATAACTTAATTGGTTTGTCATTAAACATTTGTTGGTGGAGACTGACGGTGACTGCATGCCAGCTATAGACGAATCCGACGATTCTTTATCAGAATCCTTTTAAAAGGGACGTTGTACTCAGTTTTATGTAAGTACAGTCAACAGCAAAAGTAGATGATCAACATTAGAACTTCAATACTAAGAACTGTGTGGCGTCGAAGTGATTCAAAAGTATTTGATTGTAATTTACCAAACATTTACTACTAGTTCATCTACACAGTTCTGACTCGAACTCCGCTCATTACTATTGAGTTACTGATTTTGATCATTTATTTTTGCTGTTGACTGTAGTACGTTTATGGGATAGGTGGGATCTACCTTGTAGTAGTTCATCGTATCAGCACTAGAGGCTACGTTTAAGCTGTGGTGCTATACAATATTACTGGCTGTGGTAGGTTTCACCAGAACTGACTGACAATAACGACCATATTCCTGTCGGTGCGCATGAGTTCTAGTTCTTTATAGGTGTGCTCACTTCATCTTATGCCTCATCTTTGCTTTTGGGCTAGATGAGGGCACGAGCAAACAAACCAATCGAAAGTAATTAAAAATTATAACTTCTGTTAAAGGAAATTTTGAAACCACAAACAGTGTTGATACAGTATGATGCAAGAAAATAAAGCGAGAGAAAAAGGAAATATTTTCTTACAACTATTTATATCATTAGAGAAGAAAATTCATTTAATGAAGATTTTACAAAAATATTCAAATGAATTATTTTTAAGAACTCAAAAATGAGTGTACCTCGAAGACGCTGTACGTTTGTTGGCTTTCTGTTTGAGATAGCTAATGAAAGAATAACATGGGAGTGTAGCTCCTTATCTTGAACAACAAACCATTGGATTGCGAGGTGTGAACGAGACGACGATATTGTTTCAAATGTGTTGTTAGTAGAACTTTTTGAATTTATAAATTTTTCTTGTCACATACGAAGAAATGAAATAAAGAAACTTAGAATAATTTTGTGTTTAAGATAATTTATAAAATAATTTTGTGTTTAAGTTCTTGATGAATTTGAATTTTATCAAGATGATACATGACAGTATGGCTCAAGCAACACACATAATTCAGATAAACAACCTTCTTTTTCCGCATATGATGAAGTTGTAATGGATAATCTTTTTCCGCTCCTTTTACTTTTTCGAGATTTTCTACTTCTCCAAAATTGGTAATCCGAAAAATTTGTACTCGTATTTATGTGAATCAGTGTGTCAAAGCCTCCTCATATTCAATTTCCTCTACACCATCAAATCAACACACCCATCCATTTAAAAGCAATAGAACCAGCTCCCCAAAAAACATTTGAGCAAATGATCGGCTCTTTATTGGCCCAATTCTGCTTATCCTATTTCTAGCAATAGTGCACGGTGGGTGGTTCCCCCAGCCTCCTCGACGGCGGTGTCATCGTCCACGCCGCACTTTGCACCCTGCGGCGTTACTAGACAGCTTTCAACTGATCAATTGAGAAGGTACACTTTTCGAAATTCAGATGTAATACAGACATAAAGAAAAATGTCGACGTATGTGTTATTGTATAAGTTCGAATTAAATCCTAATATTTTGCAGTAAAACCTAAGAGTTACCAAATTTTACCAGGATATGGACTCTATAAGTGGTGATGTGACACTAAAATGAGTGAATGATATGAGTTTACTAGAGATGAGTGAAGTTTTGCGACAGCCAGGTTGCATTAGATAAGTACAGTTAGATGATGATGATGGTGGATTCTGATAGGTTGAATTGTCTGATTGAAGAATAGTTTCCATATCTTAGCAACGTTGATCACAGCTGTTCTATTATCTTAGATTTTATATCTTTATATCTTCAGCCAAATTATTATAAAAGAGACAATTTCTAGGCTGTGCGCTTCGACGATCTCCTCTTCGATTACTATTTACGTCGCAGAACCTTAATGAATACCAAATTTAAGTTTCAAAGGGGTGCGCTGCATGCGAGGCTGTCGGAACACCACTCTGTATCTTCCTCGGGTAACATAAGGTTTCTCTCTCTTCAGTTGGACTTCTAATCCCCCTGCAGCATGTTTCTGACAGCCTTACAGATCTATTGAGTTGTTTATTCGCTTTTATTTGTCTGTCGTCCTTGTCATGTGGCTATGAAGACTGCTTATCGATTGTTTGAGTCGATGATTTTGTGCTTTGGTCATTATTTTGCTGTTTTCTGCTCGGTTGGTATTATGATATGGGTTTCAAAGACATTATTCTTGTATTTTATGGGATCTTTTAAACAGTCTTCGTCTGCTTGCTTCTTGCCTTATTTCATTACACCTAGAGTCATCGCAGTATACCTTCTTTTGCTTACTTACTTCTCTATTACTTCTTTAATTTTCATCTCAGCACGCATGTTCTTTCGTTTTTCTCTATGCAATTCGATTGTTTTCGCTTGTGTAAGTATGGCACGACCCGTAGAACAACTAAAGAAGAGAAGCAATTTAATCTACATTTTAAATATCACGATACAATCTTAATTTTTTAGTTCTGTCTATTCTTCCGACAAAATTTGTTTCTATGGTGAAATGCAACATGTGTTGTAGTCACACCCTTTCTACCACCATCAAGTCTTTGAAGTTTATATGACTAAATATGTTACTCAAAATCTCTAGAGACCATTAAAGTTTTTAACCCAGTTTTTTCCTCCTATCTAACTATTAAGACTTTCAGCGATCTAAGTAAGCGATCCAGCCTCAATGGTACTTCTTGAAAACTAGATACAATTTAAAATTCTAGTAGTGTCTGGGTAGAAAACTGTGTCTGGCATTCTGCCAGGCACTAACACCTGAAACACATGTTCGGAGTAGCGATAAACCGAGCATGTAACCCTAACGCGACGATTTTGGTATCGTCAGATGATTGTGATATCATGCATTTGGGTATACTAAGCAGTTCCTATATTTTATCTGTTTGTGTTTATTGGAGCCTCTATATCTGTGGCTTGAAATTGGAGATGCATCGATTTTCAAGATTCAGAGATTGAGAAAATCATTAAAAATGGCAAACATACCTTCCTGGTATATATTTTCCTGGTTTTCCTGGTTTATAAAGGTATTACATGTAGATTTCCGCAGTCAAACAAAATGTCACAAATATCAGCCATCGGTTTAATTTTTCGGCCATCCATCATGACCGACATATCCAGTGATGTATAGCCGGCATCATAACGCATACGTCAGAAAAGACATTATCATAAATTCATTTTCCATATTCAGGTAAAAATCTGCAAATCCTGATGGATGGTGTCATATTGCCAAGGTGACGGGGTGTCGGGGAGACGCGTCAAGTCCACAAAGCTAACCCAACTGACCCATGTCCTCACAGAAGCCGGTGGAATTTCATTAACACGTCATCCTGCTGAGCGAGGCATCCAGTAATTAAGCAGCTTACATGAATAGTTTGCATGTTTAACTAGAATTATTCAACAGAATTAATGTTATCCTTGAGGAACTTCAACTATCATTATAATTATGTCAACATGTCATTTTATAATTCGTTGCGAGTTTCAGTCACTACTTGGGACAAGTAGTCAAATGTGGGCTTAATATATGTGAATATCTGCTTTACCTTTCAAAGATGACAGGTGTGATTCTATCATCATCATCTGCCTGGCCTTTTCCCTACTATATTGGGGTCGGCTTCCAGTCATCAATATTTTTACATGTAGCAACTGCTTATCGGACCTCCACAACCCAGTAACTGGGTAATACGATACCCTATGGTAAAACTGGTTTTCAGACTTTTAAAGCTTCTGACTAATAGTACCGACTGTCAAAGATCTACCGATCTAAATGACATCCGGGACTTTACGTGGTTTCCGAGACACGGAGGAAATTCGCTATGACAGATGGTCACCCATCTACAGACTAACCTCGGAAAGCGCGTCTAACCCAGAAGATCATCCTGTGCGGCTGTAATTGTTTAGCTACAAGCTCCTCTACGACAGGTGTGATTCAATTTTGTTGGAGCCTTAATATTTGAAGACACAACTTAACAAAAAACCGCGCGTTCCAGGGCAGCGGTGCTCTTTTAATACAGACCCGCGAATGAAAACCCTTCTTTAGATGACATTGCTGAAACTAACGATAGTAACTAACAGTTATGCCTCAGTTATTACAATAATCATGTCGCAAAACCAGTCATTTGGAAATACAGCCTCAAAAACAACAGAAATTGTGAAAACAGTCGTGTTATAATAATAATGAAACGTTCCCGAACCGTCTACTTGAACACACAGTTATTATCAGGCACTTGCCACCAAGACTGGCTCCCACATTCCCCGCGTAAGTTCAATTTCCTTCGACAAACACATCGCGCCAGTTGTTCCAATTAGCACCCGGCTAGTTTGAACCGAATCAATTTCCGGCGGTGTTAACAAAAAATATATATATTAAACATGACACTCGACACACAACGGTTTTCCGGAACGGTTCCGATCCATTTTACGGCTTTCGAGCGGAATGAACGGCGAGATAATGTGGTTTTCACAGACAGTGGGGAAAAACGGACGAATTGAGAGATCAAAGGGATGGGAACTACCAAGAAAATAACAATTATAAAAGGCAAAGTTATGATATCGATTTGATGGTTATTTTTGCCTTTAAATACAGCAGCACTTTAGGTATATCACTGGTAATTCTTCACGTTGTCAAAAGAAAATTAATGCCAAACCAACTTTTTTTTTTACGTGGTAAAATCATCACATACGTCCTCCCACCCAAGGCAGAGCAGGAGGGACTGTCAGACTCGTACTGACTTAAATCCACGGTGTTCAATAGCCCTTTACGTACCGGGGTCACGGTATTTCGTGAGTCCCGCGACCGATGCCATACCAACTTAGAAAAAAATACAAATTGGGGATAAGGTGACTATGCGAGCGTCTATGATGGTAAAATCCCGTTCTTTTCAGAATTATTATATGTGTTCCTTTTAAAATACTCCATCTTCCTTTGAGTTACATAGTAAAATCTTAGTTTTTCAAAACAGCCCGTCGTCATCGTCCTTACGTTTTGCTCTGATTGTATAGTGTATTTTGAAAGTGTTACAGCGGTTCCCAATTTGTGGTTCGTTAAATTATATTCTGAGATAAGCTGAGGAAATGGATTTTCAATAAACCGGTTCGAGGTTTTGTGGTGTTATTTAATTGTGTGGACTGAGAATTATTGTTGTTCTACTAAACTAACAAATGGTTATTTATTACGGTTATTATTCCTGAAACTACCTTTGGCCGTGCCTCAGCGTTAATTTTCATAGCGTTTGTAAGGTATTTTCTCAACGTTTGCCTTTATCTTCGACTATTAAACAGTATTTTACTAGATCCTAAACATACAAATGCCAGTATTGTATAAATGTTTTCAACTACTATATAAACTTTCAGTTCATGATTTTATAGAATTTATCAAAAGTTTCAGTGTTGATGAATGTAAGATTGATTAATTTTGCAACTGAAAATGATTACATCACTCATCAGTGGTCAGTGTAAAACTCCGAAATAAGCTTGGATTCACCACTAAAAGCCTACAATTTCTTATTTAAAGAGCACGATGCGGTCTATTTCTGGTTAGTCTGTCTGTCCACACTTCCACTAGCGGTCGGATTGGTGCAGATTGTCCCTGCAACTGAATTATACATTATTGGATTCGGTAAAAAAGTATTTTTAATGCCATTTACATCACAATGTGAAATGAATATGCATGCAATGCATGCATATGAATGCAATACAGGCATGTATGAATGCAATTCATATTTATGACAACTGATGTGTTATACTACCTGTTAAGTCAAATCATTTACTACAATTAGGCCATCAAAGAGGCACTTTTACACGACGAATATTAAAATTAAAGGAAATGGGATGGGATTGATTCTACACCCTTTCGCAGGGCTAGGTTTGTATGAAGAAGAACGGGCAAGAAACTCCATACTTACTCTTTTTAAAAATGTTTTACAATATTTTTATAACATCATTTGACATCAATAATGTGAAAGTAATGGACTTTAAAATCTAGACCAAAATAAAAATAAAAAAAAAATAGCAAAAAGGTTCATGGTGTTCATATTTTAACAAAATATTGCCATTACCTACTAAAGCTATTTTGCAAATACAGAATGAAGATACCAGATTGTTAGTCAAAGCTTTGCTATGTTTTATATCTGATCCTATTACTTTAATGTCATTATTAGTTGCCTAATAACAAAGGTTTTGATATGGACAAAGAAAAGATTACCAATGTATTGAATGGACAACGTTTAAGGGTTGAACAAGGACTAAACCTCCAAAACAAATGACATTTTCTTCGTGAAGATAAGGTTCAGGGGGAAAAAAGGAATAACTAACAAAAGCAAATACGCCCAAATATATGCCCGGTCACTGGGCATAAAAACGAATAACTTTGTTTAGTAAAAATTAAGAATGAACTTAACTCGGTAAAAGCCTAGTCAAAAGGCATTTATCGAGCGTTTATTCAACGCGTTCAAAATGTCCAGGGCATGAACCCGTCTTTAACATTACCCATATCTTTCCACAAGACTAAATACTAACGTACTGGTGCACTGACAATTTTGAACTGCATCACAAAGGAGTAGGTAAAGTTTCGTGAAAATCTCGGAATTGTAAACTGGATTGTCTGCGCAATGTGTGGAAGTTGTTAGCAGTTGGAAGTAACTATCATCTGGCGGCAGCATGGGCGTCAAATTGAATCAATCCGTCCAAGAGTGGTTCCGAAGTCCGACTACACATCATGACAAGCGTGGTATACTTTTAAAGACTATTTAAAGTGCTTCATCGTCGACCACATCATTGCTTGCTATTAGGCAAGATGGCGGTGGTTAATTGCGAGCCACTCTCCAAAAAGGCAAGATTGTACTTTGTTATATTTAATTAAAAACATAGTACGCGGCGATTGACATGGGATACGAAATTAATTAATATTGGTTTTCATTCCACAGTACATGAAAACGGTCCTGGAGGGCGAATTACATAGAGACCAGTGGTCTCGCCTGATGGAAGCTTGGTAAGTGGTGTTGTGGTCGACAGTGTAGCACGCGTGTCTAGGATTAACTTAGCTCGGCAGAGAATTCTACTACTTACTCGTAGCTGTGCGCAAAATGAACGTGATTGTGCAAAATTTACCCTTGCCTGAGGAAGAGTTGAGTCCGCGGGAGGGACTGTCAGACTCGTACTGACTAAAATCCACGGTGTCCTTCAATAGCCTTTTACGTACCGGGGTCACGGTAAATCTTGAGTCCCGCGACCCCAGCAGGCTTAGGCCCTCTACAGGAGGCCCCGTCACTATGCTGACACTCCTTGAGGCGCGCGTGGCACACAACGCGCTGTCGACCCGGGCATGATCCATGGTCGGACAGCGAGTCGCTCGTTACTCGCCGTCCGCATGTCCGTGGAAGAGTACTTACGGCAAAAAACTGTTACCGAGTGACAGAGAGGATACAAATTTGAACTTTTTCTAAAATTATCTAAACCATATTTACAACTGGATAGCCTTTTCTTTGTAACACACATATCAGTATCCTATTGTGATAAATTCCACAGAAATAAACACCTTCTCATATACTCCTAATTTTCTTACAATGTTAATTAGAACGGACACAAATGGACCTACTTTCAAGTTTTTCTCTGATTACACTCAATGTGATTAGCATAAAACCGAAGCCTTCAGACTTTGAGGTGGGGAATTAATTCACACTGAAGTGCCAGACGTCTCGCAGAAACACACGCGTTAGAAGCCGACCTAATTACATACGCGGCGTAATTATAGACTTTCGACTTACTTGAAAGTGTTTCGCACCTTATCGTCATCTTCAAGTGTTTACACATAAGAAGTATGTTAACTATATAGGGGAGGCTTTCAATCATTTATGTTAACTTTGTAGTTGAACCATACTTTCGAATAGCTACTGCAAAACCTCGATTGGGATAGAAGGTAGAGGTGCCATTTCATCAATTTCAATATTGTGAAATGACCATCAATCTAGTTTATGGTTCAAGGTGGTCATGACGTTATACAATGATGAAAAAATTCAAAAGATAATGATGACTGAGTAATTTTCATTACTGAAAAAGGTATTAATCTATTTATCAGACGCAGTCTTTATTTTCACATACATTAATTGTTTAAAAGTAGTATTAGTCTTGTATAAATTATGGATCACAGCACCATAGGATATCCTGAAATATTTAATTGCAGTAGTCTTCTAGTTCATATTTACCTGTAAGAGTGCAGTGTGCACGCGACACGCGCATACGGCGCCATTCTTGCGCGCGCAGGGCGTGCCGAGCCACGCGCACGCGCCGCCGCCGCGCTTCATCGCGCGCGACCATCCCTCATGCGCGTACGCACGCGCTAATGTTCTTACACCATCATTTTGTATGGACACTGCACTTTCACTAAGTTTTGAAGTTCACTGGTGTTTAAGATTTAGTTTCATTGATATGTCAGTTAATGATATCTTCAATCTAGACGATTTTTTATAACGATTTATTAATATAATGAGTTATTTGCTCTCCGTACTCTGTATCTCATTTTAATCCTTATTCATCAAAAAATCGAAAAATATTATCGTCTTACCAAAAGAAAGATCATCTCTCTCTAGTCTAAAAAATCTGTCAACGCCAAAACGACATTTCACGTTGATATAAGGATCGTTATGCAGATACACTTTTTTTTAGACAACCTTTCAATAGATGTTTATCTTTTTGTGGTAAGGCGGTACCTGTTTGACGAAAAAATATTTTTAACTAATTGTATTTCATTTCAGGTAAGTGACTCCGGGTAGCGATTAAATAAATCTTTCTGACTTTGACGTGGTATTAAAAGTTTATCCTAGACTGAAAAGGAAATAACAATACATTATTTTCTAGCTAATGTTTCACTCAAAACTAGATATAAGACAAAACGACGAAATCAGGTTTGTTAAAACCATCAAACTGCAAGGAACAGTTGGCTAAGAGGATTCAGTAGTAGACTACTGAAGAGTACTACCGACAGGTTCGTTATCGAATTCAGTCGGCCACTAGACCAGGTACCGCCTGCAACCTGCGGCGGCCATTTATTGAGTGGGTTGTCTGTAGCTGTGCGGGTAAGGAAGGCTCATCGGGACTGCCAATTATGAGTAAGGCAGAAGGCTACAGTTTTGAATAACAATTGATTGAGAGGAATCTTGGAAGGAGTCTATAGATAAGTTCTATTTTTTGAGGGCTAGAGTAAGTACAGCTTACTAATAAACTCACTAGAGTGACAATTAAATGTGACAAAAACAAAGCATGATTGAATGCCCCATTTTTTTTTGGCGTTTCAAAATGAAGGGAACGCACGGTGAGGTACTGACTTAAAATCTACCCTGTTCCTTCAATTGGCCTTTACGTTCCAGGATTACGGTTTGTAGACGGTCCCACGGAATCTTCCTGCCGTGAACACAATTATATTTGTGGTAGCGGTAGAATATCTATTATTTTCTATTCTTATCCTAATTCATAATATTTGGGCCAAAGCCTGCTGGGGTTTAGGGACTAACGAATTACCGGGACATCGGAACGTAAAGGCCTATTGAAGGACACCGTGGATTTTAGTCAGTACAAGTCTGACAGTCCCTTCCGCTCTGCCCTGGGTTTCTAAAACTCATTTGATGATTTAACCACGATAAAAACAAAAGTGCATAATATTTATGGAAACACATTGACACATTCCATACAAAACTCAAATACCGCATTCACCTTTCACTATTATAGTAGGAAACTTACTAAGACCAAAACCCTTCAATTTCAAATTCCCTTTTACGCGTCGTTTGACAAATCGCCTTAACCCCAACATGTATCTATCAGCGTTCACAGCGAGCAGCGTGTTACCGAGGGCAGAGCATCGTAAACCACGCCAATTACTAGCTACGGCCCCACAGGGCCCCGCGGCCCCCACAGTGGGCCCCGACACGACCACCGTCGGGAACACGATGCAGTATTAATGAGATGTGTCAAAATTGTTGCTTGCCGTTTGCCAATTGTTTCTTTGGAAAAGGGCAATTTTGGGGTAGAGAAAATTATTAGCTTGAGTTTTAAAGGAGTTTTTTTTGTGGACTATGCTCCAACCAGTTACTGGTAGACTATTAAACTTTACATCTGTGTAATGGAAAAACGACTATGACTTAAAATACATAGAAAGTTAAAACTGTATCAGAATCTACAAACAATTATTTCATGTTTAGCACGTCCCCAGATAAAACACACCATTCTAATGCAAATTAAATTTAAATTACATAAGAGCCTTGAAGTACTTCATATTCTTAAAATATTGTCTCCGCCTAATTCGTTGCCTCAAAAGCATGTTGTTTTTCCTCAAAGGCACTTTACTTTATGTCACCCCAAAATAATAAACATCCGCCCTCAAGCCATTATTCATGAATATTCTACAGTTAAAGGCAAAAAAAAAGCAATCTTTAATACTCTTAGTAGATATTTTCCTCCTTTGTCTTAGAAAAATGAAGCAATAATCCCCTTGTTTCTGATACGTTTTCAATGGAAGCTCGTTTAATCGCCGGGGGCGAAGAAAACAATAAGAAATGGGTATCATAGTGGTCGGATGCAATCCAGAGGGTTTACAGAGCGGCCACGTCACAGCATTGTGCAGACGAAGGTACCTAGTGTTTATAGGATTTAGAATATTGCTTGGAAAAAGGCGAGGTTTAAGGTATTGGCCACATCACGATTTTTTTCAGATGAAGACTCAATTTTATATTTAGGAGACGAATTAGTTGTTGGTGATTGACAAACTTTAGGAAAGTTAGGTCCACTTCAGAAAGGACTATAAAAACAGATTGTGTTCTCTAAATGAGGTCCTTTGTGTATGTGTACAGAACAAGACGAATTAGTAATTAATGGCATAGGTACATTTTCGACAAACCTGTCAACGTCACCCAAGAATAGACGTGCCTGTTTGTGAATTGTTCGCCACCTCAAGGCGAGTGATAATAAGCCGACTGGCAAAAGGACTTGAAAAATGTTTTACCTCTCACTAAAGTGTACAACTCTTTTAGAACCTTTACCTGAATACCTTTTATCTCAGTTCCGATGGCCTGGGTCCCTAAAATTTCAAATATTAAAATGAAAAACTGTCGGGTTTATGAAGTCATAACAATATTGATTTTTCTTCAGGCCCAAAACGATTTGCGACAAAATATTGGGGGTTGGTGGTCGACTGTTCGTTATAGAAGCAATGATGACCAACACACAAATTTCAAGTTTCATTTTCCTAATTTTACCTAAAGATATGTATATGTATTAGTCGGCACCCTATTCTTCTTCTTAGTCGCTACACTCTTGCCAATGGTCGTGGTCGTCACATCAGGGCTGGTGACTTGCTTCTCAATAGGTTGCCATTCTTCTCGCATTACCAATAAGAGAGAGAACTCGAAGTAGATCATCTATGCGTTGGTCAGACCACATCAAGGCTGCATTTAATGGTACCCTATACGAATGTACCGTCAGATCTCTAAACTAATTGTATTGCAATCGGAAACTGAAGTTTGTACATCAGCACCGCGCACAGTATCGTAATTGCTTTATTATTCAACAGCAGTCTGCAAGTTCCTCTTGCTCGGTTCAGCTTTGAATTTAACTTTGACGACTTTCTAAGTTTTCACCTTTTGTGTTATATTTAGTTATTGAATTAACGATTGTGTAATCTTCATCTATAAATACTGTGTTAATTGCTTAATTAATAGAGCGATGACTGTGTTGATGGGGATTTTCTTCGCCACTTCTACTTGCCACGTAAAAACTAGCAGGTTTTTGGAGAGACTATTGTATACTTAAAGGATATGTCACTTTGTTTAAACTCTCGGGCGATTTATAATTGAAAATGATAAAAATCAACGTCCAATGAGCGACTGTCTGTTATGTACAGACGTGTGTACGTAAGGCGCTGGGGCGTTTTCGCTTATGTACACCCGGGTGTACGTAACGCGCCCGAGAGGTTAAAAGATCTGTCTTTCTAATGCGCTTAAACTCATGTCTGTACAATGTTTTTTTCGACACATGCCCAACCAAAAACTCCGAACTTAGGTTCAGTGTTCTGCAATTTCTGCTTTATTCTCCATATCAATTGTTTTCTATACATCATTAGCAGCTTCTATTTCGTTAGTCACCTTCCTCTCTACCTTCTTGACAATATCACAAATAATTGTACCGATTACATTGTTACCCTAAACGTGCTCTGTTATTCCCAGTTCGGCTTTATTATGCAGGATGTCAGTCTGTCTAGCCTGTAGGATGGAACTTTTGTGAGCCAGGAGTGTATTCTCATCTGTACCGTGTGGTTGGGGTTCATTTTAAATGTTACGTCTCCTGTCATTGTTGATCCTCACTGTTGTTATGATGTAAATCGTAGTCCTTTTCACCTCTGAATTCTCGTAGTTTATCAAATACTTTATAACCAGTCCGAAAATAAATTTTCATCTTCAAATTATAGTTAATTTCCATAATAACGTTAAGTCAACACGATTAGGTAAAATAAGTTAGAAGCTGGAAAATTAATTGAAGAAAGTTTATTGATATTTCTTTGACGGTTAGAATTAAGTTTATGATTAAAAGGATACTTTTGAATATTGATAAGGTCCTTTGTACAAAAGCTTATCGATAATAATTCTTATATGGAAAAATATTGACCTAAAATTCTGAAATTTAATAAAGTCCAATTCGAGTCTAGAAAAGGTTGGCTAGGATGGAAGTGCCAACAGTGTCGAGAGTGCTTTTAAAGGTAACTGGACACCCGAGCCATCGAGACGAGGTCTGTGCCAGTGTGTACAGTGCCTTGAGTGTTGAGCTGTTTGTTCAGCCGTGATGGATAATAAGCGGTAAGTGAATGTTGTAGAGGGTAAAAGTGGTGGTCAACATTTTAAGGAGTTTATAGTTGATTTTAAGAAATTAAATTTGAATTGGGCAGGACACCTCCAAGACACCCGCGAGGCGCTGTGAAATAAAGTATGTGATATGAACTCGTGGTGATGTGGAATTTCTCGTCAGCGAAAAGGCAATTGACAATGGTGTGATCACGAGAAAAACATGGACGAGTCTAGCTCAGGAACGTGAGCACAAGCAATGAAAAGCCTCTGCCTAGCAGCAGGTGAAATCAGACCTTTAAATAAGGGCTGAGCTATACGGAAAATTAAAATAATAAAGTAGATGTTAAAAAAGATAAATGTTTTAAGAAAAAAAGAAGCAGCATATCATGTACCTACTATTTAATTTAATAACAACTTATAAAACTAAGGCTACGCAAATGGAGTTTCAACCATAACGGCAACACTGTTGGACGTTAACGCTATTTTTATTATAATAGTCGTATACTCTTTATTACTTCTCATCCTAGGTTTGCCAGCGCGCGGCGTACTTAGTGCAGATTACGTTATGCACAGGCACAGTTATGAAATTAAAATTTTCACTTTCATCCTTTGAAAAAAATAATATCGCGTCAAATCGTGGGGCTGCAAAATTGTGTGGAGTTACGGGCCTTTTATAACTTCAAACGATGCGACAAGTTCTGCTGCAAATAACGTATTAAGCTAACGCGCGTAAAATGCTTTCGTCAAAGCGCTCTCATACATCGCCACATGTTTAGATTTGAGGTCGCACCGCGTCTTCATAAACTCTTATGTTGCATCGCTAGTCTCACCCAGGTGACACGTTGCATGCTCTAAGCAACTTCTTTTTGTTTTTTCCACATTCGTCACACGCATGTCGCTCGATCGTATTGTTCGTGGGCAAACCATTATACTGTGTCAAAATCACAGGGCCATTATGACAATTATGAAGAGTTACAACGATGCAGGTGGCAGATTCAACACATTCAACTCGTACCAATGTTACCTTTTATAATAACTTCGCTAAATGCTGTACAATTGTACTCCTACACGGGCGCAATGATTCCGGAGTATACTCAGCGGATCATGAGTTCGAAAACAATAGGATGTCTCATCTGACATACGGGAAGATGGGTTTACGTATAATGAGTGAAATATGGAGTTCAAAGAACTTGGAACTACAGTCTTAAGACGATAAACTTTAGTATGTGGTTCCTGTTGGGGCGCCAATGTAACTTCGAGTTTAGTTAAGGGTAAAATTACACATGAGCTAAAACAGTTGAAACCCACGGTTTTAAAATTTGGATGATCTGATTGGAAAATTAAAATACGTTTTAAAGAGACGTGTTTGCATAAGTTTGGTAAAATATTTGACATAGAAGTAACAGTGAAATATGCACAAGATCTTTTTTAAACCACAACATAAGGCTGCGGTTACACTGAATAATATACAATAATATTTGTACATACACGTTCATACCAATCCCCGTTCACCGCTTTCATTTTTCATCTTGGAAAATTGTTGTTTATTATTTCTTGTTTCCGTAAACAACAGCGTTTAATTATTTTCTTCTTTATTTTTAAATAGAAAAAGGTTAAAATA
This sequence comes from Agrotis puta, assembly GCA_943136025.2. Lineage (NCBI taxonomy): Eukaryota > Metazoa > Arthropoda > Insecta > Lepidoptera > Noctuidae > Agrotis > Agrotis puta. Next base: position 1,014,772 of record OW964177.2, read on the forward strand.
TAAGCGTCTGTGATGTGCTGTTTTAAAAGCTTTCCTAATTGCTATCAACATTTGCCGAATCTTTTTCTAATAGACCCAACCTATGTTCTGGTTGGCTTCCAGTCTAAATGGATGCAGCTGAACAACAGTATTTTACAGGGAGTGACTGCCATGATCAGTAACTAGGGAATACGATTTCGTTTTTTTTCCGACTCCTTTCAATTATTTCACCTGTACCCATCTATTCACTCAGCACGTTTGCAAAAAAGACCCCTTCTTAGATTTCACACCCAGCTTATTACGTGGCTAGAAAAAGACGTGAAATTAGTTGGATTCCGTATTTTTCCTCGCAAGGAGAGCTCTCTAACTAGTCGTACCCGAGAAGGGTGTGGGGATCGGATTGCACAATTTTTCCATACAATTACCTTCGGAGCTTGGAGCCATCGGTTCATTAGAGCCGGCGCGGTTGCACACTCCGGTTCAAGCTGTTTTGCTTATTTTTTTTTAGGTTATTTTGCTTGTTTTGGAGATGGATGTGTTAATAAGGGATTGATTTTTGTGCGTTGTGAGATCTAGAATAATAATTGATTTTTATTATCCTTTCTATTGTCATGAGATTCGTGCATGGCATTCGGATTGTTTTTAGGGTTCCGTACGTCTGAATACAAAAACGGAACCCTTATAGGATCACTCGTGTGTCTGTCCGTCCGTCGCTTACAGTCAATTATCTCCGAATCTATTAGACCGATTAAGTTGAAATTTGGTACACATATCAATTCCTGTGACCCAAACACAGAGGTGTGACGTGAGCAGATGAAATCTGTATATGGGGGGTCATTTTTGGGGGGGAAGGGGAAAATTAAAAAAAAAAATTCTGAAAACTGCATCGTGTGGCATATCAAATGAAAGGTCTTGTTGAGAAGATCTTAAATGTATTTTTTTGTAATTTTAAAATAAATAGTTTCCAAGTTATTCAAGAAAATAGACGAAAATTGACCATTCCCCCCCCCCCCCCCTTATCTCCGAAACTACTGAACCTAACATTTTGAAAAAAATACAGAAATTAGTTTTCTCCTTATAGATTATAGGAAAACCTATAAGAAGTCCATGATATTAAAATAACATGGTAAATCACTCAATATTGTGCGTACCAACTTACATTTTTTTTTTAATACGTCATAAATCGTAAACCGCAATTTATCTTTCAAAGTTACAACCAACTTTTATATAATGTTACTTGCTGCTACGGAACCCTTTAAAGGCGAGTCCGACTCGCACTTGGCCGGTTTTTTTCAGTAAAGGCCCATCAAAAAAGTAAAGTAGAATTACAACTACAGTTAATTAATTAAGAAGCAAGACAAAAAATAAGAAGAATTATTTAACAACCAATTCACAAGACCTCTCAAATATGGAAGCCAAGGCTTGGAATGTTCAGAGAAATATCGACTGATAATGGCGAAAAACATCTTGTGGAAAAGAGACCTAAAGATTTTCAGATTTGGTATGTTAACGAAACTTTTTAAACAAAGCCCTCCTTGGAATGTCGGCAGATGAATGACAGAGTAGGAGCTAAACGTCACGTGAGCAATTATGTGTGTTAAATTCACATAACACAATAAGCATTCGTGGCGAAAACCGGTGAGAATGCAACATGAAACTGGGAGTTTCAGATGCCAACAAATCGCCCAAATACTGGATGTGTTGTACAGTAGAATTTACTATGAAACAGACACTTACACCGAGAATAAAATTAGTGTATTTTATGTAAAGAGTGGACAGAAAACTGGACCTAATGTTCTTCCCAACGTAAATCATATTTTTAGGTCGTTTTGTGAACATTTCACTAACACAGCCTTTTAACCAGGCACAGTGGAAAATGTATGAGTTATGTTAATTTAACACCGAGCAGACAGTAATTAATAATCTACTGTCTTTGCTGTCTCTCTGTTTATTTTACGTTATGTAACGAAGCAAATTATATCAAACACGTACATGAAAGGTGCTACATACCTATTGATTCCAGTCGGCACATTTAGCTTGCCGACCCGGAATATCCGGCATTTCACTTCTGGACATAGGCTTCTCCCAGGTTGTTAAATTACTGGTTTACTATACATTAATTCTCTTATCTGGTTTCTCTTTTGGCTCGTGCAGATCGGAACCATCGACGAATTATGCATTTATCGGGTCGCTGTAATTTAAGCTAAGTCGAGCAACTTTTTAGCTACATGTACCATAAATTCAATTTTACCGATCGGCATTGCCCAACTTTGCTAGCGTGTAGCAGCCCTAAGAAGTCCTTCAAATAACAATCACTAACATTACAAATTACTTCTATTTTATCTGAGCGTCACGATGACGTCTGTAATATCTCACAGCATCTCCGTGAACGGGAGATGACTGGGCTAACTGTTAAGCAATGGATGAGCCTATAAATTATGGAGGCAAGGCTTACCTGTGAATTGTTTAGATCTTGAGTTATGATGGTGAGCTGGAGATGTGATTTGTGTGGGTAGGAGGTTACTTGTGAATTGTAGAGTCTATGTGCTAATGAATTAAGGGACTATGGTATGGTCAACCATTAACGACGACAGTCATCGACCACACAGCCCATAGACACCTAATACACGATAAAACGCACGAAAACTATTCTGCCAACTTGCTGAGGTATTACGTCAGCGAGGGGGACGGGGTACTACGTCCTGATTGGTCAATTCAAGGTCAGTGCATGTCACTAGGGATGGGACGGTTTTAAATCAAATAAGAAAGTATCGACATTTTTAAATTGTATTTAATAAAATATGTTTTTACATACTTGCATTCAATTACCTTCTTTTATTGTAATTACGATTGAATCATGTAGGTAAAATACAAAAATGAATAAAAACAATGTTTTAAAATTTCCGTAATTATTATAAGCTAAGTTCGAAGTCTTTGGTGAGGCCTATCAAATTGAATGCAGCGCGATGTTATAGAGTTAGCCCAAAAACATGCAGCCAAACGGATCTCTTCGCCGCTACCGACAATGCGGTGGAGTGGTGGGGGTTTTGGGCCAATAAAATATAAATACCGTCGCGGCAGCAAAACGAAAAAGAAGAAAGGTTCCGGAACTATATTTTTTGCCTAGGAGACAGAAAAACAAGTTCAATAATTAAACTCACCAAAAGCGGCAAATACTTAGTTGGTACTGCTCAACTTAGTAGACATCGACGGTTTTTCATAAGAATAAAACAATCTTCGCTAAAATGACGTGAACATATTACACTTTAAGTAGATGGGATCCAATTCTCTCGCTTGGTTGCAATTATCCATTTATTTTTTAAATCAAGATCGTGTGGGTATCTAAAATTTATAAATTAAAGTTTCACAATTTATCAGATGTACATCTGTTGTAATTTCTAATTATTGAAAAAATATTTTTTGTATAAATTAATAGTTATAGGTTTTTGTTTTGCTTTATCGACAACAGAGGTGGTTGTACGATTTGGAACATCACTAATATGTGTACTTAAAATCGACGAAAAGAGATGGCGAAAAAAATACTTGCAAAAGAAAGGGACGGAATCATAAAGACGCCAAGTATGACCAGTATAAGATGAACCCCGATAAATATTGTGAGAAATTTAATCTAATTTAGATTATGGAACTATTAAGTTACCGATGAAATGTGATAACGTCTTTCAGGAAATTTGAAGTCCGGCTTTTTTTATCACACAAACGTATTGTATACGGGAACATATTATGTCTATTTTCTCGATTTTTTAAAGGAGTAATGCGGATGTGTTTACGGCTCACAGGAGTGGTCGAAACTAATACGAGCTTGGTGAGTGACGACGGTTATAAGACATTTTTGCCTAATGTGTTGACAGACATCGGTCGCCTGTTATTAGGAGTCTATAGGCTGTGTGGTCGATGACGACAGTCGACTGCTTTAAAGCATTTTTTTATCGTGTTAAAATCATCAAATGAGTCCGCCCACCCAGGGCAGGGCAGGAGGGACTGTCAGATTTGTACTGACTAAAAACCACGTTGTCCATCAATAGCTCTTTACGTTCCAAAGTCACTGTAATTCGTTAGTCTACCCTATATTACTACTAGCCTGTATATTGAAACTCCACGTGTCGGAATTTCGGAGACGGCTGAAGTGGTTACCTATTCGGCAGCGTCGAGATTCTCATGTCCTTGCTTTTCTGTTTTCCGTACTTCATAATCCTAATTCTCCTATTTATCTCCGGGAGCGTTTTGAGTTTCTTGTCCCTAGAGGAAAACCCTGTCGCTCATCCTTATCTCTTCTCCTTCGTGTCCCTTCTCATACTTCGAGTCGTTATGATGGATCTTTTACTGTGCGTGCTGTTCGCCTTTGGAATTCTTTTCCCCACACCTTACGCGATAGCCCGTCGTTAGAAGTTTTCAGGAGAAGAATTAGAGAGCATTTCCTGTCATCATGACATAAAGGTATGTATGTATTATTAATTAAAGGTATTATATATTATATTGTATGTATTATGTTTATACACTTATTTGTTTATTTAAGTATGCATAAATTATTAAAATGTACACAGAATATCTGTCCCCTCTAAAATGATAATCTCTATCGCTCTAAGGTTTGCTGTAAGAAAACCCAATTCTGGGTTAAGCTCGCCTTTGTACATAAATTACCCTATTGTTAAATGTTATTTTAATTATATGTGTGTACAATAAAGAATAAGAATAAGAATACTCCATACTACAATAGGCTATTTCAGCGTTGCCATCGAATTGTGTTATCTAAACTAAATCGAATCGAAAACACACGACACACACATTTACAAACAATTTTAATTTTACAGGATCCCAAAAAAATTGTCCAGCTATGAAAATAAAGTCGTCGAAGGTGGTAAAATTCGCGCTTTTGCTCAGTAAAACACAAAGGTATAAAGGTAAATCGCGCACCACAAAAGACGGGTGTGTGACGTCACGTAACTCGCATAAAACGCAAGGGACACGGCTGAAAGTCACACCATGCTGTGTCTGCAATTGTTATGGAGATGGTTCACTCATATGTTATGCATGACCTTCGATTCAATGATCTTGGGGAGTTTTTGTACATACAAAGCGCTTCGGGCTGCCGTAAAGATACAAACGTATGGCACCTGAAGACACTTGGCATAGATTCGGGCGCCGTGAAACGCTGCCAGTCGTCTCTGTCGCTTGTGATTGTTTTGCATTCGCAGTTTCTGCATTTAACAAAACTTAGCCCTTCGTACACTAGCCGACCTAGTCTCCGATACCTTACGACTTTGGTATCCAGGTGACCATCGCAATACAAATCCATAGAGGTTCGTAAACAGGCTCGCGTCAATGGGCAGCAAAGTCGTAAGGTATAGGAGACTTGCATCGCCTAGTGTATGAAGGGCCTAGAGGCACAGTGCGCGCGTATTTGTACCGTGATAATGTAAAGAACGCGCGCAGCCAAAGCAGGCGAAGCTCACTGTATTTTATAGTGGGTAGTATATTGTATTTCATGTTCATGTTCCATATAGGCGATCTTCGATTCTAGTTCTTGACTGTTCAAAGTTTTCAATATTCTACGCCGAGAGTTAAAATTGTAACAATTATCTTTTATGGCATTTTAGGTGTGCTATGTTATAATCCTTTAACTTCATCTCAATGGAATGGAATTATTATAGAAATCGTTAAAAATAATCGAGTAATTAAGTAATTAGGTTGTTTCACAAAATACTATCGAAGCGATATTTTTGTGGCCAGTAGTGCAAAGATAAGAAAATTATCCTCCGTAGTTCTCAGGTACCTGCTGTACCGCAAAATAGCAAAACTCGATTAGCACGGAAAAGCGGTCACAACACATACTCCTACATAGTTGAAAAATAAAACAAGAATTTATAGAAGCGTGGTCCGCATTTTCACCTGTTTGGATGTTGGAAATTACCCCATGCTAAATTGCTATCAGAGAGCAAATTAAATCTTGTGCTGTAGACAACGGGGTCGATTCCCGCATGAGTAAAATTTTGTATGATCCACTAGTAGTTGTTCCAGGTCTGGGCGTTTTTGTATGTGAGTTAATATGTTTGTCCACATACGACACAGGAGAAATTCCTAGTGTGGGAAATGTTTAAAAAAAGACCACACCATGGTCTGTCTACCTGTGTCCTATTGACACAAAGAATTATTCATTTGTTCAGGAGTTGTAGCGTACACTTTACCTGTTTCCAATTCTAACAACTACCTTTAGCAGATAATCCCAGCTAATCCTACGACCAAACAGCAAAGTTTTATGGACATTAGTACAAAATACGTCACTTCGAAAGCACTAACTTAAACCTTAATGTGACTTACGCGTCTCTGGGGGTCCACAGTTCTAGCTTAGGACCATAAACTAAATTATAGCTAGATTTTAGCTGTACAGTTGAGCCGACTTAGATCCGGATTCTACGAGCGGAACGGAGAGGAGACATGGGAGCCCAATGACACTGAGATGATATTATATTTGACTTGTTGAGTTTTGCCACAACATTCACCTTCGTGCCTGAACGGGAGACGTGGAACTCATATCGATTATTAGATTTGGACGCATTTTCTTGTTTACTTTTCACACTCCTTGCATTTGTATATTTTTGCGAAGCTGCAGCAGAAGTCAAGTGTGGATCTATTTGAGGAATTCAAACTTACAGTTTTGCAACAATTAATGTAATGGATTTGTACACCAGAAAGCGTTGCATGGCACCGTAGAAACAAAATGACAAAACGTAGAAAGATTTTACCGTTTAAAGCATGATAACGATTAAAATACAGAAAATCAATATTTCTTTTCTTCAATGATCTACGAATTGTACTATATTTATTATATAAATAATCAAGAAATAACTTTCTTGGTAGACTAAAGATATATTTGGTCATGCTAAGGATGATGATTAAATAACTAACATTGGTCAAAATCAACACCGGGTCTCTCGTCTCTCCAGTGATAGTTAAGTCCAATCGTGCGCATTTTCGCTTCGCTCCGTTCCGCTCGTATTCGCCTTGCTGTAAAGCGGGTCTTAAGAAGTTGTGCCGCGACATTTCATGCGTCTTGACCGTACTTACAGACGGATTATGACGAACTTTGAGTGGTGAATTAATTTGATGGCGAATTCTGAACGGTCAGTAGAAAACATAGACAATAGAGTTATGGTGTACAATGAAGGATTTAACTGAGAATTGAACCATAGAGTAAAGGATGGGTATAAAGCACGATGGGGTGCCAAGTGGACTTCGGAAATAGTTTACAGAATGACAATGAGATCTTGTAAGGGAATAAGTCATCTCTGGTGGTGGCATAACCTATTAGGTGTTTGAAGAAGATTATTCAATCAGCGAGAGTGGTACTCGAGGATCATGAGGCAATTCAGAAAATTTAAATCGTCAACTTCTAACGACTGTGTCTAATATGATCACGTTTCTGTTTCATCATTAGTTAATCATCTGGATATTATTGTCTCGCTTTCTTCATACCGATGATCGTGTTTAACTTGAACTCCCTCTTCTCAATAAGGACAATTATTGTAAGCTGAAGTAAATCTTACAGCTTTAAGAGTGCCTTTCCACCAGAGATGTGCTATGTAGCTGTGCTGCGAGAATGTAAAAGCTAAGCTACGAAACTGTGTGACCGTTTCCACTGATGCTACGCTATGTAGCTGTGCGAGTAAGATGCGCCGCCACAAGGTATCGATAGCAGGGAAGACGAAACGTAGCACGCATACATAGCACGCCTCCATAACACGCTGCCATAGCACGCAGGCATAGCACGCATCCTTCCATATATAAAACACATCTTAGTTGAATCCGTTTCCAGTAGTGCTGTGCTATGTAAACCAATGAATATGATTGGTGCAGCAAGGTAGCATAGCACATCTCTGGTGGAAAAGCAGCCTTAATCTTCGATAAGAAAGTCCTCTTCAATCAATAGTAACTTTACAACACTACAGGCCTTGGTATTGCTAAAACGAAACGTTTATTCACGTTTCGCATGCCATGGAGTCGCCTACTCATTATTAAACTACAGGTTCAAATACTTAATATACAGTTATAACTACTGTATATAACGTATAGCGTAATAAAAGAGAAAAGCCTCAACCATGGTTTATATTACGACAGATATTTATTATTTATGATTATTACAGTTCAACTGACTTAGATTTGAATTGAAAACTAAATTGTTTACAAAATAAGCACGGATTTTCTTACGAAAATGTTTATTATAAAGTTTGGCATAACAATCGGATTGATACAGGGATCAAGTTTTCAGTGTCAGACAGATACAAGCTTTAATTTATTTTAAACTGAAAGGTGACAAGAGCGAGAGCAATCAAACTGTCGTATTAATAAAATATTTTTTGGTGAAATTATTGTAATTAAATGTTTCATTTAGAAATTCGTATTTCGAGATGCTTAATTTGTTTTTAGTTAGCTAAAATAGATTTTATAATATTTTTCTAGAATACTTTGAAATTGTACCTACTGTTCAGTACTAATTCTGAAGTGTATTATTTACTCGGAGAATAAAACTAGTTGAATATGGTCAGAAACGTAAGTTTTAGACCATAGTTTTTGACTGTTGTCAAATACCCCAAGTTACATTATTTTGCATGCCGTAATCGGTAGAACGAATTTGGATAAGAGAAGCACAGAACCGAGACATATGCCATAAAAAGGGGGAAGCCTATACTCAGCAGTGGGTGATCCCGGGCTGATATGATGATGATGAATCGGTAGAACACTTTCCATCATCGGACTACAAGACGTACGGTAATGCGCCATCGATATATGGTGGACATCCCTCCGGTACGTACAAAGCGTTTTGCCAATACCTTTATTGTGCGCACCGCTAAGGAGTGGAATTCCCATCCGGCATCTATATTTCCCGACAGATATAACCTTGGGGTGTTCAAGTCAAGAGTGAAAAGGTTACTTCTAGGCAAGCTGGCTTCACCGTCGACCACATCTTCGCTTACCATCAGGCAGACAGTGGTCAAACGCGAACCTATCATTACATAATAAAAAAAAGTTTTAGACTTCTGGATATGTAGGACTATCTAATATTGTCTAACGTGGTATGCTTATTCTTACCATACATTAGCAGTTTTTCCCGCCAAACACGCTATTATATATATTGTTAGGCAGATCTTTCGGGAACATGCGAACGTATATGACTAGCAACATTATTTTAAAGATCAACATCTATTTTAACGCACCAAAACTAAGGAGTGGGGTTTCGTGACGTTAGAATTCAAATAAAAATTGTACTAAATTGTAATGTGTTGCCAATTTTGAAAGCGTCCGATATCCGTCAATTTTGGTTTACGTAACAAAAGAAAAAATACGAATCGAATATTTTTGGATAATCTAAATGATGGACTAATAAGAATCTTCTAGTCAATTAGACCTTACATAATAACTATCTAGTAGCATCTTACCAACATGATAAAAGCAGGGCGCTGTGTTAATATAAACAGTAAAAGATAGCACAAAGTGCAACTTCGCGAACTGTTCCCCCATCCAACTATAAAGTTAGCAACTTTATAAAGCAAACAAATTACGTATGAGATCTTATTAGCTGTTGGACTAGCGAACTCGCCTAACTTCATAACTTATAAAAGTACGCATGTATTTATAGTTAAGTTAGCTGTGTTTAGTGTTTATTAGAGGACCTTTCATTTGTAGAATGTGGATACTAAAATTTTTGTTTTTTTAACAGGGCCTTATTAGAATCTGTTTTTGAGTTAATTTGAGCTTTCAACTTTTTCAAACTTATACACACCCACTTTCAGTAACACTAGACTTACTCTAAATTAATGTACAGCGCTTAGTTTTCGTCCAGAGACGACAATAAAATATCAAATCAAATCTTTATTGCCGAACACAGTATAAATGAATACATTACAAGATGTTGAGTGAATGCGCAGGTCACAGGGCCAGCCGGAATCAAGATACCTAACCTATCTCTTAGCTTGAGAAGATACTAGCATACGTATCCTAACGCTTTTTTTTTTCAGCTTGGTGTAATCATCAAATGAGTCCTCCCTCCTAGGGCAGGGCGGGAGGGACTGTCAGACTCGTACTGACTAAAATTCACGGTGTACCTTCAAAAGTCCTTTATGTTCCAGGGTCGCAGTAACCTGATAAGACAGTCGCGTGACCCCGGCAAAGAGGTAGAGTCGTACCAAATCTAGTACAGTTCACGTTTCGAAATAGATGTTTAAGTTTTATTTAAGGGGGCTGTGGACAGACGATCTGATGAAAACCAGTCTATCGGGCTGGATGCAAACCATTTTCAGCTGGTAATAGGAAATGAGAAGAGGAGGCCTATGTTCAGCTGTGGACGTCCTGCAGCTGATATGATGATCATGAAATAGGGCTGGACTATTTCCATCAACCGGATATAACTAGCTGTATATATTTATTTTAATTTCTTCTCTTATTTATCTCATGAATACTTTCATTACAGATACTCATTATTTCTCAGGAAGCAGTATTCACTATTAGTATAACAGATTGGCAATTACTTACAAACAAAGCCGTCTCTCATTTATGTTCGTATAATAACGAACTATGAAAATCTATTACCCTCAACTATATTTCAGACAATACAAAAAAAAAAACATATCCCTATTATTTCTTAACTCATGTTTCAAGCCAATAAACACACAACTATCACGCTACATAGTGTTGTCAACAGTTAAGATTACATAAACATATATCACAACGAACATTGCCAACTCACACACGCTATTCAAATATAATAATGTAGTGGAGACGCCCCACTGTGTCAACTGTCATCGCTATCATACGAATTACACATCACTAATTTTGTGAGGCAGTTTCGTTTTCGTAGTTACATTTTGAGTGTGACTTAAGGGTGAATTAGGAGATTTGGATAACAATGTTTAGCACTGGCCGAGTTCTAACAACATTCCCGTCCTAAAGCCTTTGTCAAACTGACAGGCGATAGCGAACCGAACCGAGTCTGAAGCGATATGAGACGTCAAACTGGGTGCAGAGAAACCGAGGCGTGACAGTTGTATTAGCTGACTTTTTATGAACGACGTCAAACAGAGGAAATACGCCTTTGCCACGTCTTCGCATCGGTTTGGTCACGCTATATAACGCAAGCCTGTCTGTTTGACAAAGGCTTAAGAGATGAGCTATTTCGAGCTAAGACGAATGTAAGTTACAGAATCAGATACTTAACTACAAATATTTTGTTTAATTTGTAAGTGAAAAAATAAAGAGACGAATCCGATTAAAAAAATCTCTTAATAACAAGAAATAAGATCCCTCAATGTGATAATTTATATTTGGGATAATTAATGATAAAAGGCATAATACAGGCAATCATGTCTCTTCTCTATGAGAGAATCACACGGATCCAGTATGATTGGTCGATGTCACAACATGTCTTCAAATTATCCAGTTCTAAGACACACAAAAGATGCCTTCATTCCAGAAATGGATGTAATGTAGTTATTACCATTTTCATAATGTTAAGACGAGCGGTTTCCGTGTAAGCAGTCAAAATACCGGAAAATCTAGATAACTTTGGTTCAGTTAAATAATTTTATTCATTCAGGAAGTTCAAACGCAGCTGTTACGACAGTTTATGTAAATATTGAACTTAAGTTGTAGTTAACTAGTGAAATAACATACCTGAATCATGAGAGAGGTTCAGAACTATGTCACCTTGAAACTTACGAACAAGACCCGAAAGACGAGAAGTTTCGTGAACAGGATAACCTTCTGTCTTCGTAGATACTTTTTTAAAAATCACGACCCGTCTTAAGGTAAAGATTATTTGAAGTAAGTAAACTAATTATTTGCTTACTTTGAAGGATACAGGGCTATATTCGCTCTCTATGCCTTTGACCAACCTTTATTTTAAGCTCGGGAATGAATCAACCTGTAAACTTACATGAAGGCATTATAATTCTAAGGGTTCAACAAAACAAGTTGATACTTGGCAGACGCAATTTCAAGGACTTAACTTTTTTTTAAATTAAATTAAATTAAATTCGTTTATTGTTCCAAAATCGTTACAATACATATAGCATGAGGCAGCCCCGTTAAGTTATTAACAATACTTGTGTTGGGGCGGACTCGCTACTTCCCCTGTAGTACATTTACAAGATGGAGACTAATAAACTAAAAATAATAAAAAGGATACAAATTAAAAACTAGAGTTCTATCAAAAAGAGCAGCTCGATTGTGTTTGTGTACGTATGCGTGTCTGTGTGTGTACATGTGTGTATGTGTGAGAGTGCGTGTGTGCATGTTTGTATGGTATGTGAGCGTGTCTGTATATTATGGATTCCATTTTAGCAAGGTCTGATTAAAATTTGTTCGATTTCCTCATATGCTAACGTTTTTAGCCAATCAGTAATAATCTTCTTACAATTATGTTTAGACTCTGGATGGAATTTTAGTTTAGCGTTTATTTTATTATAGACATAGGCAGATTGAGCGCTATACTGACGCTCTGCAAAAGCCGTACGAACCCGCGAGGAGTGAGCCACAATATGATTGCGTCTTTTATCCTTGTCTGCTGGGGTGTATGGGGTAGATTTATGTAGGTATAAAGTCATGTTTAATAAATATAGCTGCCTGACTGTTAGTAAACCACACAAACGATATAGACTGTTAGTCGGATATCTGTATGGTTTAAAATACATCACTTTTAAAAGTGACCTCTGGGCTCTTTCGAGCTCAAGCAATTTAGTTTTTGAAGCTCCTCCCCAAACCGGGATGCAGTATGTTAAAACAGATTGTGCTAGCGCAATATAGATTTTACCTAACAGGTCTGGAGGCATAACATAGCGAAGAGTTTTAAACATCCATATGAATTTCCTGACTCGAGAGATATTAGTATCAATCTGTGCATGCCACGATAAACGCTCGTCAATAATAATACCTAGGTATCTTGTAGTAGTGACTCGTTGTAATTCTTGACAATTTATGTTCATGTGAGAAGACGTCATACTGTTGCGGATTACTATTTTAAAATCTGAGCCTGGTTTCGATTTTGCACTTGGGGAAAAGCAGATGTAGTTAGTTTTTGTAACGTTTAAGGTTAGAAGATTAGCTTTTAACCAGTTCCCAATAATAGTTAGGCCATTTTCCGCTTTTTGGCGTACAATCTCCCATGACTGCCCAGAGAAGACAATGGCTGTGTCATCCGCGTAGGAGAAGATCTTCCCACCGCTATCCCTGAGGTTACATAATTCATTTATATACACCAGGAACAGCGTCGGGCCGAGCACACTCCCTTGCGGAACGCCAAAGACAACGTTTTCTTCCTCACTAAGGCTGTTTTCTATCTTGACCTGTTGCTTCCTTCCCCGAAGATAGTTTTCGAAAAGGGAGAGAGCCCTATCTCTTATTCCTATGGCTTCAAGCCTCTGCACAAGGATGGGAACAGAAACGGTGTCGAACGCTTTTTTAAGGTCCAGAAATACTGTTATGCATTTGTATCCTTTGTCTACTTCTCTTACTATTTCATTTGTCAACGCCGTAACAGCATCCTGTGTCGAAAGCCCCTGTCTGAAACCATATTGAGAGCTAGCAAGAATATTATATTTATTTAAGAAGTTTACAAGTCGATTATTTAGTATTTTTTCTAAAATTTTGGATATTGACGGCAAAACAGAAATTGGGCGGTAATTATTAGCTTCGTTTGTGTCCCCCCCCTTGTGCACAGGTGTAATTAAAGAATGTTTTAAAGCAGTTGGAAATATTCCAGTTTTGAAGCACAGATTCGTTAGTCTACATATTAAAGGGACAACTAAATCTCTGGCCAATTTGAGGAAATCATTGGGTATACCGTCCCATCCAGGAGCGCTTCCAGAATCCAGGGCCATCAGTATTCCATCAACCTCCCCTGGGTCGGTCTCTAGCAACACAAAAGAGGTCGGTTGAATGCATGTATTAGGGTAACTTGGGAGGCTCGTCATATGTCCAATCTGGGTCGTTATATCCTCTGCCAGTATTTTACCTATGGAAGCAAAAAAGTGGTTGATTTTATTCAATGAGTCAAGCGGATGTAGTGAGATTTGGAGTAGATGTACATTTGAAGATTTAGGTTTCTTATAATGGGTGATATTATTAATGTTACGCCAGAGTTTTTTAGGGTTTTTGATAGAGTACGCAATTTGGTCCTTATGGTATTGTCTTTTAAGTTTTTTAATTAAATTGGAGCAGAAGGTGCGGAAACGTTTATAAGTTATTTTTATTATAATATTGTAAGGATCTTTTTTCAGCTGTGACTGCAGTTTATTTCTAAGCCTGATGCACTTTAGTGCCCCTGTCGATATCCAGGGCTTCATAATACGTTTAGAGGAAGGAACCGTATTAGTTGTAGTGTTAAGAAGGAGGGACTTTCTGATTACGTCAATTAAAGAGTCAGCAAAATAATTAGGATCACTGCAAGTGTCAAAAATAGATATATTCGTGTCTATTAAGTGTATATAAGCTTTTTTAAAATTTGTTACTTTTTTATGTTTAGCAATATTGTTACTTTGATATGAGTGTGTGACGTTTAACATTACCATATAGTGATCAGTAATCGTAGTATTCAAGACGACTACACTAGCAGAGTTCTTGGATTTTTCAAGTTTTAGTAGCATATGGTCAAGGCAACTCTCACCTCTGGTAGGCAAGTAGTGTCCCGGTAGAAAGCCATGAAGAGCGGACATATTTAAATATGACGCTCTGTTAGTCCTGGCTTGCGACATATCCGTGGGTTTTTCAATTAAGTTGATATTTATATCACCGGTAATAATAATGTTTTTGTGAGCGGATATTGATTCGAGGTGATTATCTAACGAATTTATGAAAATTTCCGCCGATGCGTTAGATGGTGATCTGTAAATTCCTAATATTGTGAAATTTGAGACCGTTATTTGAAGAGCAGAAGCATGAGATAACTTAATTTCTACTATCTGGGGTACATAACAATTCCTAACATACGCAACGACACCATCGTTTTGATTAAGATTATTTGAAGTATAAAATGATGTATAATTAATTAGAACAGGTATAGGTTTGTTTGAGTTAAGCCTACATTCAGTCAGGATTATGACGTCCACATCCAGATCAATTTGAGACAGTGCTATTTGGAAATCGTCAAAATTACCATAGATACTCCTTATATTCTCAGTTAGGACAGTGAAATTGTTGTTGTTATGTGGCCAGTAAGCAGATAATTGCTCAATGTCAATGAGAGCGCTGTTTGCAATTTCAACAGTTTCCAATTCCTGAAATGAACATATATTACTATCCATCATTAAATACTAACATAGAAAGATGCTTCTCATGCTTTACTCGAGTATATGTCACGGCCGGCGAGAGTATCTTTGGAATACTATCTATTTTTATTTGTTTATAGAGAGATAAGTGTATCGTTATTATATTAGTTCTCGTGTAAATGAGTGATGGAATATTTGTTGAGTGAAAGAGTGCTTTGTAAGGTGTGAATGTGATTTTGTGTATTATGTGAATTAAGGCGTAATTGTTATTGAGCTTATAGTGAATGCGAGCATGCTTATGGTAATGACATTTAAGAAGTAAGCTAAACATTAGTGCTAGTAAGAGAAAACTATAACTTATTCTAATAAAATATGATATTAAAAGTATGAAAATAATCAGTTCGGTAAACAAGGCTATTATTATACAATATACACTACGCATTAGTCATGCACCTTGTAACAGGTGGTGTACATGAGCTTCACTCTTAATAACAATCGCACGCGAATTATCATCTTTTTTGACCAAAACACGTCCGTAGGATGTCCAACAATACTTGTATTGCTTATTGTTTGACAAGTCTCGAGCAAGGAAAAACAAGCGAGCGGCTTTTGGGGTTAGCTGTTCTGAAATAAACACAGGAGCCTCCGTATTATTAGTCAAACCGAGTTGTTTCGCCTGGAGTTTTGTCTTGTTTTTAACATTGTAGGACTTAGCCTTCTTTAGTAGGTTTGTTTTTAACATTGTCGAGCCAGTCTCTACAATTATTGGAGTATTTGTGGCTCCTTCCTTCTTGGCAGGAAGTCTATATATGTCCTTAATGTCACCTGACTCCATTTCAAGACCTACGTTTTTGGATAGGTTCAAGACCATATTAATTAAGTCATCACTGCTTTCATTAGGTGATTTAGGAACGTTTTTCAGTTCGATGCAGGTTTTTCTAGCACCTCGTTGCAGCTCTTCAAGCTTATCCTCCAGCAAAGCAATATATTCACGATCTTTTCTTCCCTGTAGCTCAAGTAATTCTATCTTCTTCCTAAACTCCTCATTTTGAGTTGTTAAATTGGCAATAGAACATTCTATACTGCTGTTTGTTTGTTTGATTTCATTAAGATTGGAGGTGATTTGTTTTAGGTCCCCTTGTTGCTTATTCATAAAGGATTTTATCATTTGTCTCATTTCGTCCTTAAACTTATTGAATTCCCCGGGTAGGTCGTCTTCTCTCAATCTCTTACCACGCTTTGCGACGAAATTGGGGGGGGTTACATCTCCCAATTCACTTATATTCGTCTCTGAGAATGATTTATCCATTACGACAACCGTGAGTGAGGTACTAGGACACTATGAGTGCAAAGCGAATATTAAATAAGTTGAAGCTGTCAATCACTTGAGGGGGCAGGCGCAAGCGCAGGTCAAGGTAACCAATGTTGCATTAATTGGGTGGGGCCTGTCCCTGGGGGAGGCGGCGCTTGGCCTTGACTGGTGAATGTCCTTGTGTTGACGTTAATTAGCTAATCACTTGCGTAACCAGTAGTAGTGATTCTACTTAGCGAGTGCGCTGATTGGTCGCTTTTTATCTGTAGTACCAGGATAGCAGGCTTAGAGAAGTATTCTGTGCGTTACTCACGCTCTGTTTGCTGTGCGATACCGGACACCTCCTTACACCTTCTGTAGGCCTGGTACTCCACTGAATTTAATTTGATTTTATTTTTAGTATTTAATTTATTTAAAACTCTGTAGCAGATTCTTAGCACGTCTACACCTTGTGGCGGTCCGGAGGGAAGAGGAACTTTTTATCTAAGGAAGTACATTTTCTGCAATTAAAATAATCCGATAATCCAAAGTCGGCCTAAAGTCGACTTTACCTGTAATCTTAATTCTTTTTGAGAAGAGTTTCAAACCGTGAAGGTTATAAGGTCAACCTAGTTATTCCAAGCACTTATTTCACCGCTCTGGAATCAATCAAACATGGGCGTGGTAAATTGCTGGGTGAAGGTAGAATGGAGGAAGTACCACCGGCGTAGCACTTACTGCGAAAAGTCAACAAGAAAACGGCAATAAGGGAGTTTGTGTAGATATGAGATATATAAATAGCTAGCTGTACCCTGCCACACTTCGCTGTGGCACAAAAAAACCGTTTTTTCGCGGTCGCGGATTTGTGACTGATGCCAAAAATAGATAAAACAATCCTTGATGCGGATTATACAGGGTGGCCAAAAAGTCGTGGATCAAACGAAACAGGGAGATAAAGGAGGTAATTTCCAACAAAAAATCTTTCCCCAGCATGGCCATAACTTCATTGCACGAAAAGATATGAATTATTTTAGTTTTTTCAATAAAACTACCGAGTTTTTTTACAATTTAATCAGTAAAAAATTAAATTGATTAAAAACAATAAAACAAAAGGTGTTGTTTTATGAGTCGATAATGTATCAATACTACAAAAAATGTATTGCAGCTCTTGGTATCAAACTTAACGAGCAATGATTTTTTTCCGTAAATTTTGAAGCGTTACAAAAAATTACTTCTCACTTTAAGACCACCATTTGAAAAAAAAATGTATTACGGAAAAGTGACCTTGTATTAAAAAAACTTGCTGGTTTAATGCTGATTCAAGTGAGATACAACACTTTACTCTTTGATCTTTAGTTTTGGATTTATGGTCGTTTTTTCGTATCAAGGTGCAAATTTAACAAAATGGTAAATTTAAGGAAAAAAAGATTTTTTCTCATACATACTAGGTAGTAATTTCAAAAGCCATCATGAAATAAAAGAACGATTATGACTTAGTAATTTTTATTAAAATACAATTTTTTACATTAAATGTTCAAAGTTCCTACCTCTGACCATAATGCACAATCTGCACCGCCTAATAAAATTCGCACGTAATCGGCGGAATGCACGTCTGTTATTTAGAATTTGTAACTTAGCAAACTCGAGCTTTTGTCGTAGTTCTTGTTCGGTGTTATTCTCACTTTGATACACTATTTCTTTAAAATAGCCCCAAACAAAAAAGTCTATGGGATTTAGGTCGGGCGACCGGGGTGGCCATGCAATAGGTCCGCCTCGACCAATCCACCGGTTAGGGAAGCGCTCGTTCAAATGTCCTCGAACTGCTCTAGCGTAATGAGGCGGGGCGCCATCTTGTTGCAGCCACATTTCTGCCACTCTATCTTCAGGAATCTCAGCTTCGTTCAGTATTTGGTTCAAATTATTTTGTAAAAAATTCAAATACTCAGCATGTTTGGGGCTATTTTAAAGAAATAGTGTATCAAAGTGAGAATAACACCGAACAAGAACTACGACAAAAGCTCGAGTTTGCTAAGTTACAAATTCTAAATAACAGACGTGCATTCCGCCGATTACGTGCGAATTTTATTAGGCGGTGCAGATTGTGCATTATGGTCAGAGGTAGGAACTTTGAACATTTAATGTAAAAAATTGTATTTTAATAAAAATTACTAAGTCATAATCGTTCTTTTATTTCATGATGGCTTTTGAAATTACTACCTAGTATGTATGAGAAAAAATCTTTTTTTCCTTAAATTTACCATTTTGTTAAATTTGCACCTTGATACGAAAAAACGACCATAAATCCAAAACTAAAGATCAAAGAGTAAAGTGTTGTATCTCACTTGAATCAGCATTAAACCAGCAAGTTTTTTTAATACAAGGTCACTTTTCCGTAATACATTTTTTTTTCAAATGGTGGTCTTAAAGTGAGAAGTAATTTTTTGTAACGCTTCAAAATTTACGGAAAAAAAATCATTGCTCGTTAAGTTTGATACCAAGAGCTGCAATACATTTTTTGTAGTATTGATACATTATCGACTCATAAAACAACACCTTTTGTTTTATTGTTTTTAATCAATTTAATTTTTTACTGATTAAATTGTAAAAAAACTCGGTAGTTTCATTGAAAAAACTAAAATAATTCATATCTTTTCGTGCAATGAAGTTATGGCCATGCTGGGGAAAGATTTTTTGTTGGAAATTACCTCCTTTATCTCTCTGTTTCGTTTGATCCACGACTTTTTGGCCACCCTGTATATCATGCTGAAATTTCAGCTCAATCGGTGCAGAACTTTTTGAGTTTTTGAAGCGTATACAAACCAAAATAACTTTGTTATATATATAGATAGATATATATATAGATACAGATATAGATAAGATCGTTGAGTTTACTAGTTACTGACGTCACTGTTTGCTTTTGCCATACAAAATATAAGTGAGAATCGCGTTTTGAACGCTCATAAAAAATATGACAATTGATTGGTGTTTCAAATATCCTACTAGCAAAAAATATTCTCCTATATTGTTTAAATGAAACATAAAGCATGCAAGATATGTACAAATAGATTGCCTTCAGAGCTGAATCAGAGCTAAAAAGGGCATGAAAATGGGATTGTGAAGATCAAGTTTGTGAAGTTAGCGGAAGCCGGGAATTTATGATGTCAGTGGACGAAGCGGGGATACAAATGTTATTTTAGTTTGCTCTGGAGTCAGTATTGAGGGGAAATCATTTATTTAATGTTTTGGTAAATTTAAAATTAGAGGCTAGGGTGCTACATTTAAGCGTGTTTGTAAAACAATCAATCGATGGCGAAATTCATGTGTGAACTGAAGTTTAACAGCGTATCTAAAGATTTCAATGTTAGTCGCGGGGCTGTCTTATCAGTAACCGTGACCCTAGGACATAAAAGGCTATTAAAGGAATACCGCGGATTTCACTCAGTCCGAGTTTGATAGTCCTTTCTTCTCTTCCCTGGGCGGGAGGACTCATCTGATGACTTCACCCAGATACAAAAAAAATACGTGTGGCATAGCATTTTTTATCAACTTATGCAATTATAATTATTCGTTTATTTTATTTATGAAGAAAAAGAAAAGTTATCGCCTGCCGCGAATATTTAACGAGAATATCCCATCGCTGTTCTATGGGAAGTTACTAATTAGGCTATGGTCAGCCACGTCAATCAACTGAAACGTCAAGAAAAATAATAATTCATTCAAATTTTATTCATTCACGTTGTCAGGACAGATGTGATAGTGACAGTGTTAGATTTACTTTCGTTACGGAATTTCTTGATTCGGTCACCGCGCACAAAGCCCGCGATAAAAGCTATGCAATAGCTTAAAATGCGTTTAACTCTGAACTTATTCCAACATGTTACTTAACCGTAAAACTAACTGTAAAGCTCATTTTTCTTTCCAGGATCGATCAAACAGGATTTGAAATGTAAATTTAATTTAATCCCCACTCATAAATCAAATTCATTGTTATTAGCGAATTCAACATATCAAATTAACAAAATCCTTGTTAAGAATTCAAGAAAAGCCTCAACGCAAAACGTGATTTCGTGTCTCAAATGATTAGCCGCACGAACGCAACGGGTTCAATGTCTGGACGAGGCAATAATTCCTTGAAAAATGCATTATAACTTTCAACTTCTTTTTTAAAATAATACTGCACGGAATTTGAAACTTAACTGTATGATTTATTTAACGTATTATTGTTGTTTAGGAAAGAGTTTTGTGTTTTAATTATTAAAAACGTCTGGGAGATTCGTTCAGTGTCTTTTGATATAAAGATTTGATATTTTTCTGTTATACGAAACGATAATTTCTCAATAATAAAGTTTCGAATGGCTGGAGGGCAAGATAAAGTGAAAAAAATCAAAGCCGACCAAAAGCTTTAGGACGGAGGAAATCCTAGATAATTTCCGCAAGCAAAAATAGACCGCCCAAAAGTACGTTGAATTGACGATATCGTAAAAGTTGTCGGAAGCACCAGGATGAGGGACACCCACACAACCGGGAACTGTGACATAAGAAAACGTAGGTTTAATAGACGATTTGATTAAGTTATAGAGACTTTTTTTTATCGTGGTAAATTCATCAAATGAGTCCTCCCACCCAGGGCAGGGCGGGAGGGACTGTCAGACTTGTACTGACTAAAATCCACGGTGTCCTTCAATAGCCCTATACGTACCGGGGTTACGGTAATTTGTGAGTCCCGCGACCCCGGCAGGCTTTGGCCCTCTACAGGCCCCGTCACTATGCTGACACTCCTTGAGGAGCGTATGGAACACAACGCGTCGTCGACCCGGGCATGGTCCATGGTCGGACAGCGAGTCGCCCATTAATCGCCGCGGGCAAGTTATAGAGACTTAGATATAAATAGACCAAACTTATGTATATCTAAGTTTGCCTTATTAGCCGGTCATGTGTAAACATGGCCTATTTTAGTTCAAAAAGGGTCCACTGAACATAGTTGTGAAACAATAAACCCATTCAAGTTTAAACACATATTTTCTATATCTCCCAAATAAAGTGATTCATTAGTTATATTTCAAAAACCTCGCTTAGAACTTTAACTAATGGAAGTTGAAAGTAAACGAAGTATTTGACATAATTTACGTAAGAAACGACTTTCTCGGTCATTAACGATGTCGCTGACGTATTACTTGAAATGCTACAGAGGGTGAATGAAAAATTAGCATGAGTTAAAAGTATAAAAAACTTCAATAATAGACGAATATATGAACGTAGAAAGCCAACAAATAATCATGTTAGGAGATAAAGGTTCGTAAAAAAGTTGACTTAGAAGCCAAAGGGATAGTAGTATTCAGTAAAGAAAATATCACAATTCCAAGTAATGTTTCAAAGGTAGACAAAGGTAGGTAATACAAAACAGTGACAAAGCGACAATAACACCAAACTATTCTTTAGCGAGCTTTCAAGTTTCTGAAAAGGGATCTAAGAAAGGGGAGAAGAGGGAAGCTAAATAATCGTATTTTTATAATTTTAACTACTGAGGTTACAAGTGAAGAAGAAAGAAGAATGAAGAATAAATTTCGAAATAACCAACCCTTTTTTTTAGCCTGGTAAAATCATCAAATGAGTCCTCCGACCCAGGGCATAGCGGGAGGGACTGTCTGACTCGTATTGACTAAAATCCGCGGTGTCCTTCAATAGCCCTTTACGTTCCGGGCTCACGGTAATTTCTGAGTTTCGCGATCCCGGTAGGCTTTGGTCTTGTACAGTGAGCCCCCGTCACTATGCTGACACTCCTTGTGGCGCGCGTGAAACGCAAGGCGCCGTCGAAATAATCAACCATAGTTTATATTTGGACAAATATAATTTACTAGAAAGAGAAACTTCTTTTACCGGTCCTATTGGAAATCTATGGCCTATGTTCAGCAGTGGACGTCCTACGGCTGATATTATGATGATGATGAATGTGATAGAATTATTCTCAGTTGCCATCAAATGCATTGGAATAAGGATAAGAGCCGCGGAATGATGAGGAACATTTAGATGATAGTAGTCACAAAAGAAGAGATAACAAAAGGAGATGTAATAAAAAAATAAAGAACAGTAAAGCTATCAAAAGAGCTTTTACACTTAGTTGGCACTCAAAATTTCTTTAGCGAGGAAAACTATTACTCCGGTGTCAAAGGCCGGTGAAACCACAACGCTGCGAATGAACTAAGGACGTCTCAATCCGAGTCCGGGCGAAGTCGCGGATTTTAAATTAAATTAAAGTTTGTTGGCGTGATCCCTCTAATAGACGGGCTCACAATACCCCCGGTGAAGCTATTAAAAATGTTCAACTAATAGTTAGCTGTACGTCTAGCATGTTTGTTTGTAGAATGGAAGATGCAATAAAGAAAAGTTGGCGGTTAATGAAATATTTCAAAAGCTAAGTTATTTCTTTGTGGAAAGGTAAAATTGTTAGCCGGTGACGGCAGCATGCTTTGTTAAT
This sequence comes from Agrotis puta, assembly GCA_943136025.2. Lineage (NCBI taxonomy): Eukaryota > Metazoa > Arthropoda > Insecta > Lepidoptera > Noctuidae > Agrotis > Agrotis puta. The sequence continues at coordinate 1,037,789 of OW964177.2, forward strand.
GTCCAACTAATAAATGTTACTGGTTAATAAACCTGTTACTTGCAATTTTGTTCTATGCAACTTTCGTCGGAAGGATACTGTTTGTGTTTACTGCAATTTTAATATTTACAACGAACAAGGAAATGATGTTCTAACCAAATTGACCTACCGTTATAGATGGTATGTTAAAATATCACTTGTCAATTTTTGAGATTTGTATAAAATGGTACGCTAAATTAAGTCAGTAAGTACATGGATTTGATCAAAAAAATCCCGACTGTACCTACTACAGTCATATCTGTAGCTTTTGATATCACCAGCAAACTTTCAAGGCGATAGAAAAGTTACCTCCAATTTCCATTATGAATAAAGACACAAAGTGGTGTCAAACCGTCAGTTACCGACAAGGCGCATTAGCTAAACTAAACTCAACTTCCAACTACAAAGTTAAATATGCATGATGAGAAATGCAAGCATGTGCGAAATAACAAACGGGTTCGAGGCAAGTTTTAGGCAAACCGCACGTGTATATTTTAAGTTAGGACTTGCGAAACTGGCTTCTGTAAACGTTAGGAAACGAGAGGAGAACTAACAAGAGCTTTTTACTTTGTTGAACGACGTGACACTTTTTAGGTCACAAATTAGCTGAAAATTTAACTAGTGTGAGAGCAAAAGAAAACACGTTTTACGATACGAATGCAGCCCGAAGCACGAGATAACTGCCTACATTGGCATATGAATCAAGAAACCTTTGGCAAAACATAAATTACTGACCAACATTTATCGGCCTTCATTAATTCCTCCTCCAACACTTACAAAAACATCCTAACAGCCGCCGTCTTCAAGATTTAGGACCAAGTCATAAATACTCTTCATTCAGTAAGGCTCAAGAGAATTGCGGCCTAGGAAACAAAAACAATGCCAGGTAAATTGGGACGGATTTAGGTGTTTGAAACTATCTAGATCTAGACAAGAACAAAGGTGTCGTCCCCAAAAACGTTACTGAAGTAGACAGGCCAGGCGAAATGATAGCTAAGACCCACAATGTGGGTGTCCGGGCTTCATTTCGTATTCTAAATCCTGCTAGCAAAAACTTTTTCGGCAAACAAGAAAAACTTATGAAGATTTGTACTAACTAAATCATGGAGGGAAAAGTTATGAAACGTTTCAATGTATGACTTGGAAGTTTGACTTCGGGTGGACAGAAGTAATAAGTCGAAAGTTTTGGCAGGAATCATATCTTAGATTGATTCTTTACCAGTTTTTGGATTGATCAAATTGTGCTTTTGTTTCATCCCACTTTTTGGATTATTGATGAGACTGCTGTCGTATATTTCTTAGAACGTCGCGTTGCCGGTTGACTATTTGCTATTCTAATTCCAGTAAATTCACTCGGCAACACAAACTAACGTTTCTTGGCCTATGATATTATGCAAGAGCTAGGATATTAGCCAGTTCACCGTGCTTTGAACAATATGATAATATTCTGAACGCTGAGTTGCTCGTAGATCAGAGTGGCATCTTGTTATAGGAACTGAAACTGACTGCTTCGTTAGTGTAACAGTGAGTCCTCGAGATAAATGTCCTTGTAGCGGTGAGCTTGTTAAAGCTTGAATAAACTATGAAAACGTAATAAATCCAAACGAGTATCTACTCACCAAGTTCATTTTACATTTCAGTTTTAGATAGATTCTCTGAGTGTTTAGAATTCCCGTTTTTCTTCAATAAAAAGGAAGCCTTTGACCGATTACCGGAACTAAAGGTTATCCAATATTTGATTTCAACATTTCCCTTGAAAATCATGATCTTTATACCTTAAAATTCGGCTAATATTTTTCATCTATCTATTTATATAGATTTATCAATTTCCGTAAAAATCTACCCAAAATACCTAAACAAAATTAATTTCAGACTTAAAAACTTTTTCCACTTAAAACTCTGCGATACGTGTAAAAAATTGGGGTCCTTGAGTACTAGGGCTTCATATTCCATCAGGGGTCGATGAACAATTTACATGTGAAAGCAAGACGGGATGGCGCGCGTGTTCAGAATTAATGAGCGCACGATTTAACGCGAGCTAATGGACACTATTGATTGAGATGTCGCTGCGGTTGCATCCGACCATTTTGTGGTCAAGTCGCTCGAGGTTTAGTAAAGTGTGCTCGGTTCTCAGTTCATCACTATGAATCAACGTCTGGCATGGTATAGGACTGGAATTTAATCGAATTGTTGCAATACCTTTTGGTAAATGTAATATGTATAAGTTGACAATCTTCGCATCAGCTAATTTAGTTACTTTTATCTCTGAAAATAGATCAAACAATGGGAAAAGCAACTTATTGAAGAAAAAGCTCAAGGGATTAACAGAAACGGCTTAAAAAGCCTCCAGAAAATCAACGACTGAAAAATCCTCCAGAAAGCCTTCAACCTTTACACCAATTTCCGATACGAATGAGTTTACTCCGCTAGTTAGAGAGCTCCTTCATTGTGGTTTGTGGCTTCATATCTCCCAATTGCCTAATAATTTGTCGGCAGTAATGGTCGCTATTGATCTGTGGTGGTCAGATGGACGATTCAGATAGAATTGATCACGGGGAGCTGTCGGCATTCGGGTCATCGATTAGGTGTTGAGTTTTAGTGCCTTTGACTTTTGTTGATGACTTGATAAGAGCTTTTAATGGTTGGTTGTGGCTTCGAAATGCTTTATGATGTTCAGGGGCTACCTTTTCTAGTAGAATTATTTGTATCAGTACAGTACTAGCTTTCAAAGGGTCGTTATTGGTGACACAAGTGTAAATTTGATATATTTATTTTTAGTCTGCAGAAATCAGAAACGCTTTTCTTACAATACACGAAATTATCTTGAAAGTTATCTTTACATGTTTCACTGTTACGAAAAACACGCATAGCGTGAGATAAGAGTATACTTTTGTATGTATGCGTGTCGACCGATATAATGGCTTCATGTGGTTCAGTATTCCCGGAAAAGAAAGAAAGATGCGAAAGATAACAAAGCAATCACCCTATCTGTTGATCTGGGGGTAGTAAAATAAAAGTTTGAGAACTTCCCCGATGTCTTGCGCCATCTTCGTAACGTGGTACGACTTATTATGCTAATAACAGTTCCTTTAGGAGCAGCTCCTTGGCGTTACGGGTTTTAATGCACATTACTTACTATTAGTGGTTAGTTACGTCGATTTTATTGATAAGAATGACTTTTGTTTGTGATTGTTATCTAAAGGGTACAGCGCTGAGTAAATCTTGAGGGTTTAAGGGGTTGAAGGGTTGTTGTGTTAGCCGTAAGTCGCTTTGAGTAAGAGGATGTAAACTTTCTGGTGTTTGGGGAACGGATCAACATGTCTGATCCATTCATAACAAAAGCTAAAGGTAGTTTGTCTAAAAGGGATCATCAATTCTCTTCAAACAAACCTGAATTTAATATTTGATCTTGAAAACATGAAACATTGAATAAGAAGCCAGTAGCATTACGACTGTGAGGACTTCTTTCGGAGTTGGTTATAATTGAAATACACATACATTCCTAGTGTGGGTTGATTGCTGTCAAATAGCTTCGAATGTTTGGTTATTTGGGACATTTCATTGGAGATGTTTTACTTCACCGTTTAACGATCAATGATAACTAATAAAACGTTCTGTTCAAGTGCTGTAAGTGGTGCTATACCATAAGGTGACAAGCAAGCACACAGACCTCCTAATGGAACAAACCAAAATTATTCAGTGACATGTAGTTTCACTTAACCATCCGACTGCACTTTCTCACCCCTATTTACGTACCCATCCAAAACTCGATCAACTAGTAAAGCAAGCGTTAGTCACAGCGGCCGTCAATTCAACTGTTAGTATGTGAACAACCGCACCGGTTGACGAGAGTAACTACATCGAGTATTGCACACGGCATCCAATTCCGGTTAGGGTTGCCATTGCGTTTGAAATGTGCTTACAAAAAACCGGATATTTATAAAAATAAGTCATCCGGAGTTATTTTATAAATCCGGTTTTTACTATTTTCGTACCGAGATTTTCCACCAAAACTTTCTAGATTCGAGCCCGATTGGTGGCAATAGGCTCGAGCACGAGCAAGTCTAAAACGGAACTTAAACATAAGTTTACAATTGATGAAGTATTAATCACTTATGGCTGTATTGTTTTGGGTTACATGTCTGCCTTATCTAATAGATTTTAACTGTAAAAAGGAGTAATGAAATATTGATTTATTTTACTTTCAGAAACATACTCTATTTTCTATAGAAATCTCTATCAGATCTGATAATGACACGGCCGGACTAAATCCGGATAGGTTGGCTAAAAATCTAGGACATTGTCGATGTATGGCAACCCTAATTCGGTTTGAATTTTCAAACACTTATTTGTGAGGTTTGGAACAATTGCTGCGGGCCTTTCGACGTAGTTCAGTGAATGTCGAGCTATTGTTGAGTAAATTGAACTGCACGATTGATAGGTGCGCGATATTAAAGTGAATTATCTTGGGACGAGTCTGGACCGAGATTGGATTGGATGAGACTGACCCTTGGGTTTGTGATCGATGAATTTTAGAGGGAAACTCAATTTTAAGTTGAAGTTAAGTCTCATTAATTATAAAATCCTTCTCAGTAAATGGTGGGTGAAGATTAAAATTTAAAAAATTAACTGTCGTTTAGATTCAAACGAAATTAGTATATCTTATAAGAAATTTGCTGTTATAAAAATCGCTGATAAAAGACAATGGACGAGGGACCAACAGAATCGAGAAGTATGGCAGAAAAAGAGGGAGGATGGATAGTTAACCCGGGCTGAAATTATGCCGGTGATTGAAAAGACGAAAGCTGACCTTTTGCATATCAAACGTTTGGAAACTAGATAGAAACAAGAAAACGTTGAAAAACAATTTACCAACTGTCTAGCTCTTCTGGTTACATTAACTAGATAATTGATTACCCATATTGCATGATACAACCTACTAATTATAACCTAATTGAACCTTAAGTGATTTCCAATTGAGCATACCTATTATGTATTAGTGTTTATGGAATGCACATAGTCTATATTAAGGCAACTAATGAGCTAATGTAATCAATAGCTAGTATATGTAGATGCCTAATTAGTCAGTGAATTACATTAGATAAGGCTAGGTTATAAGCTAATTATGTATGACGAGTTAATCTGAATTAATTGTTGTTTGGCGATAATTGGACTGTTAGATACAGGTGCGTAAGGCCTCTGCTTCGAATTTTGCGGGCAGCGGGGCGGCGGCGGCGGGGGCGCTCGCAGTTCGCGCCCGCCCCGCTGCCGCGCCGCTGTTTCCGAGGGCCGCACAGTGGTCCCATATCGAAAATTAGGGGACATAGGCAACAAAGTTCGAATATCGATGCGATTTTTTTTTATGTGATTCTTTACGATATTCCTGACAACTTTTACTCTTGTGAAATTTCTTCTAAAGTTGATAGTTTGTCTGAAAAAAAAATAATTAGATATTTTTGTATGGAACGAATCACCTTTCATTTTTTTTCTTCAATTGTATTAATATGTTGGGTGTATGGCGTGAGTATATAATAGCAAGGGTTATTCTCTATCCACGAAAAATAAAATCAGCGCCGGCCATCTGCGGCCGCGCGAGTAATCATTCCTCAAAGAATAATAATTGTTTATGATATTTTTTGCCATTTAAACTAAATTCAAAGTATATTTTTTGTCTCATTTGGCTGTTCTGACCTTCTTTTTTTTAATATATATAGTTTTGATAGTATATAAGGTACCTACAACTAGTAATTCTTGAAAAGATTATTTCTTTTACCGAATGATTACTCGCGCGGCCGCAGATGGCCGGCGCTGATTTTATTTTTCGTGGATAGAGAATGACCCTTGCTATTATATACTCACGCCATACACCCAACATATTAATACAATTGAAGAAAAAAAATGAAAGGTGATTCGCTCCATACAAAAAAATCTAATTATTTTTTTTTCAGACAAACTATCAACTTTAGAAGAAATTTCACAAGAGTAAAAGTTGTCAGGAATATCGTAAAGAATCACATAAAAAAAAATCGCATCGATATTGGAACTTTGTTGCCTATGTCCACTAATTTTCGATATGGGACCACTGTGGGCCGGTCCATTTGAATGTATGCCTAAGATCCTGCCGCTCCCGCGCCGCCGCCGCCGCCGCCCCGCTGCCCGCAAGATTCGAGGCAGAGGCCTTAAAGGGGTCAACAACTTTTCAAGTGGAATGGTACTTTTTATTCGAACCCTTCTAACATGGAAAAGTTGACCAAAAGTTTTTGTTTTCGGCCTAATCGAATGTTGTTAGAATCAAATGTTGTCTTCCTGCCAGCAACATCTTTAAATACTAATATTTTAAACAGGTAAAGTTTATAATAAGTTTGTAGGAAGTAATCTCTGGAATTAGTTAATCGATTTTGAAAATGATTTCACTAGGAAGCTACAGTGTGTGTGATAGGCTATATCTATGTATAGTTGTCTATTTTTATATTATTAAGCTAAAGAGTTTGTTTGTTTGGTTGAACGTGCTAATCTCAAGAACTACTGCGGTACAACTGAAAAAATCTTATTGTGTTGTCTATTTAGGAAGGCTATAAGTTATATACGCTTCGATCAAAAGAAGCCGAGCAGCGGGGTTGGTATCACGGGGATCAACTACTTTTATTTTTAAATTACACCTGGGAAGTCAAGACGGATCGCTAGTTATTTATATTTGTGTAATTTGGAGATTCAAGCAATTAGAACACAAAATTATTCAATATTATGTGAGTAGGTATAGCTTGTCGTACTAATCAATATTACGAAACTTATGTTTACCGTGAATACTAAGTTTTATTAATTCCATCAACATAAAATATTAAACTAATCCTTAATTCATAATCAAGTTAACGTGGGTCAGACCCGAGACATTCCTGAATCTAGACAAGGGCTAATATAATCAAAACTGACCTGAATTACGAAATAACATATCATCACGCCTGTAATCCCTGAAGGGTTAGACAGAGTTGTAAGTATACACATATTCGCCAGTCCTATGTAAACAGAGCCCTATACCAGCAACACAATGTGTTGCTATTGAGAAGTCCTAATTGCAAAATCCCAATATCACTTTACCTGATCGAGGATGATTCCCATATTTTTATTTTGGCTGGTAAAATCATTAAATAGTCTACCTGCCCTGGGTAGTACGTCTCGAAATAACCGTGTCCTGTGAGGACATGCGCGGCAGTCCTGCACCGTATGCTCCACCGTGTCCTCCGGACGATCCTCGCAGTGGCGACACCCCGGCTTTTCTTCCCTCCTTATCAGACACAGGTACCTCCCGAAACTTCCGTGTCCAATGAGGACCTGCGTCATGCGGTAGGTCAGCACGCCGTGACGCCTATCCAGCCACTCCTCAAACAGGGGTCCTACCGCCGCGATTGCCGTAGGACATCCTTCTCAACAGTGTACCAGCAAAGCAGTCAACAATGAAATAACACAGAGGAATGTTCAACCATTTAAAACGGACCAACAACGTGCTCTACTGTATGTTTTGTAGAATCGGTTTTATTGGTATTGTGACTATTGTGTGAGGAACAATAAATGTACCTGAGTGTGGTGCACTTTAGAAAACTTAGCTACTCTGTGTTGTACGTGGTTCTAATCGACAAAAGCTTTGACAAAGAAAAGAGGGAGGTGTGACCGTCTGTTATGATCGAGAAAATAAAAATGAAAATTATAAAATAAAACAAGTTGTGAACACTATTATTCACTCCTCTATTAATCTCAAAAAGGGTAAAGGTAAAATTATCAATTGAGTCCTGGGTGCAACAGGCCTGCTAGACTCTTACCGACTAAAATTCACCGTTCCTTGAGTTGGCCTTTACGTTCCAGAGACACGGTTACTTTGCATACGGCACCACGACCCTTCAGATGGTGGCTTTTTTAAAACTACTTAGTTATGCTCAAATACATGACAAAACCATTCCTTGTGCAAAACACATTTTATTTCTAGGCCCAGTTTTTTAAGCAGTAAGATCTTTGAATGAATTTGATACTTTACAGTAAATTTCGTGACACAATAAGATTTTTATTATCACAGTAATCAATCATAAACGAGAGCACATTTAAGTAACAATATAAAATGGAGCAGTTTACAAAATTAAGGGAACTAACCGGGGTTTTATATTAAAGGCGATCTCATTTTTATTCTGTCGTTAAAGCACTTTGTTCTTCGTTGTCTAGAAATATTTAAGGAACCTTTGAACTTAGTGCTTGATAGCCTATTAAAAATGATGGACATCAGCAATACCCAAGTCTTTTTTTTTATCGTGGTAAAAACATCTAATGAGTCCTCCCACCCAGGGCAGGACGGGTGGAACTGTCAGACTTGTACTGACTAAAATCCACGGTGTCCTTCACTAACCCTTTACGTACCGGGGTCACGGTAATGGGTAAGTCCCGCGACCAATACCCATGTCTGGGAATTACTATTATTTATTAATTTCACAATATCTACCTATTATTTTATAGTCGGTTTCTAGTCGAACCTATATCAATATTTGATATGGAAATGACAGGCAGGTAATGAGTAACGCGATACCCAAGCAAGACTGGTGTTAGAAATTCAGGTTTCTGACCAAAAAAGACTGTCAAACATTTATTAAAGAAGGCCAGAATCGTTTGGTAAGTTTTCAGAAACACAGAGGCGTATTGCTAATATCTGAACGGTCATTAAATATTGGACCAGTCGCAGCCAAAAAAATCTGCATAGCACAACTAGAACTTGAAAATTGTTTAACTCAGACCCCAAAAATATTTTGCAAGATCCGACCTCCTTTTACCATCGGACTTCTAGATGTACCTACTGCTAATTAAGATCCATATTTAGTTGTCATTCCACCATTTCGCACTAAGCGCTTCCAATCATGCTTCAAAATGCGCATAGCAAAAGAGTAGAATTAACTACCTGCGTCCGAATTCCCAAACGCATACGCTTCTTACACATACATAGACTTCTTCACGGTAAGCTCACTCCATCTCCGAAATTGTCTCTATCATCTTTGTCCTAAACTAGAAGAGAGTCACCATCTCATACAAAAGAAAAAATCAACCTTGAATTTCAGCACATGAAAAGCTATGTAGTTTTTCAGTACGGTTCGACGATACTGTTAATATTCAAACGAATATAGGGAGGTAGTGACGTAACGAAATCGGTCAATCCCAAGGGCGGTATTAAATATCGCAATAAAGTGCGCTGGAGGCAATAAAAGTGCGGATACGAAGGTTTTTATAACTGTATGTATTATGTTAGACAGGTTGCTCTAGTTGATAGTTCGTGCTTAGATAATATGGGCTAGATGAAAGACTTGGGCTTAAATGACGGTTGTTTGTAAACTCTATTTTAGATAAGGCCACCAATAGGCGGTTTTTTATGTTCAATTGGCTTGCTCTTGACCTTAGTCTGGGTCAGGAGTGACTAAGATAAAGTCGACGATGGAGCGAGCTTACCCAGAAGAAGCCTGTTCACTCTAACTTTGAAGAGATTAGGGTTGTATGCGTTCGGAAACACAGTCGCAGGCAGAGAGTTCCACTCTTTCGCTGTCTGCATTATAAAAGACGTGGTGGTGGTAAATTTACATGGTAAATTTAAAGAATGCCCATTTAATTCCTTTGATCTATCACTGTGTTGTCATTCGCAAGGCATTATACTGCATACGGCGCTTTTGGAATTGCAAATCAAATAAACACTAAGAAATAGATAGTAATCGGCTTGCGGGACGGTCTAAGCAGGTTACTGCGGCCCTGGAACACAGATTGCATATATTATGAAGGGCCTGTCCCTTCGATGTTTAGATTCGATGAATTGACCACTTCAAAAAAATTAATACTTTCACTTAGACGGCCATTAAGGTGTCGCTTTATGTTAGTGAAAATTGACGTACGTATCAAAATTTACACCAGGAACGTAATGAAAATTGATCCAGAACGCACACCTTGGTAATAAGCAATTAATTATAACACCGAAGAGAAGCTAAAGAAAACAAAAATTGATATCCCCATCGGGGGAAGCTTCCCTAAATATGAAAATGTGACAATAATCATTTTAAATTATTTTGAGGGGAGCAGCTTACGTATAAGACACTCTTCTGGCTCTATGAGCGACATGGATTATAATAGATGAAGTTCTATTTGTTGAATCCAAAGAGTGGATGTTGTGTGTTAGATAAAGAAAAAAGTTTTTAGTAGAATATGATGTCCAAAGTACTGAGATAATGACTTATAGCGGATATACGCTATATGCAAACTCGATGGAACTATCAAATCGATGTGACAGAGATGTGAATCAATGGGCATACCCAAGGAGTGAAGTACGTGTCAAGTTTAATATGCACCACATTCTTTTTAGGTTTGATTTAATTTTTAATGAAAAACAAGCTGAAAATGTTTATCAAAATATCTAGTTGGGAAGATTCGGCCGGCAGCGTACATGAGGAAGGCATGCTACGCTGACCATAAATAAAGAACATGCGGGCAAGACTGAAAATAATGATGTTGAGCTGATTTTTGCCTTTTTTTATCGTGGTAAAATCATCAAATGAGTCCTCCCACCCAGGGCAGAGCGGGAGGGACTGTCAGACTCGTACTGACTAAAATCCACGGTGTTCTTCAATAGCCCTTTACGTTCCGGTGTCACGGTAATTCGTACAGTCCCGCAAAAACTACAATAAAAAACAAACTTAAGTATTATATGCTGCGTCGACGGCGCGTTGTGTTCCACGCGCGCCTCAAAGAGTGTCAGCAAAATTACCTGAGGGCCAAACCCTGCCGGGACTCACGAATTACCGTGACCGCCGAACGCAAAGGGCTATTGAAGGACACCGTGGATTTTAGTCACTACGAGTCTGACAGTCCCTCCCGCACTGCCCTGGGTGGGAGGACTCATTTGATGATTTTACCATGCTTAAACAAAAAGTATTTCACGGTAGAACTTCTCCGTTAATAGAATGTTCTAAATGTTATTCAACTAACAGAATACATCAAGTAACTTCCGAACAGCTCACTCTGACTGCTTACTGCGCTTCAAACGGCAAAGTTGATCGAGTTTGAATATTGCAAGGGTGGAAGTAGTGGCGGTACTGATGTATGAATGTTACTCGGACGAATCGGAGTGCGTAGTGCAGTGACACGGATTGCTTGCATAAATAATCTACAACTTCGACATATCAAGTTTGATCATAGAAGTTCTATAGAAAAAGAAGTCTGGCAGCAACCATAAATATACATAAAGTTAAGATTGCGATGACCTGATCTGATGTAAATCTCTTATGCCAAGTGAAACATGAAAGGCAGTAATATAATTTCAGTGGCAATCAATTAAACAGACATCGGATTCAGATTGGCGAAAAGGATAACTAGCTCTGCCAGATGGTCCTAGATAAATCTATCCTGAATTGTATTGTAATACAAACCTACCCTTGCGAATGGGCGTGGAATCCCATCCCATTTCCTTTAATTTTATTATTCGACGTTTAAAAGTGCCTCTTTGATGGCCTAATTGAAATGAATGATTTGACTTTGTTAATGTGGTGTTGTTCGACAAATCCTGTAACACAAAATATGTCGGTTGAAGTATAACAACTCTCTGTGTTTCCTCTTATGTGCATGTTTTAGCAATTATTGATGGACGATACTGAAGCCGCCAACCTTTCGGCTAATTTTCAACAGACTATTCAGGTTGCCATCGACATTTTAAGAAGAATCTAACAAGCAAACATGAATAAATGGAAAATGACATTGACATTAAAAAATAAAAGTAGGAATGATCAATAAAAAAAACGAGTCTATTTAACATTTTCACGACATGAATATGATAATACAACAGTTTTTTAGTACAGTAGAGGACAACCATATGTATGTAAATAACAGGCTTTCAACAAAAGCTTATTCAAATTTCAATTTCCTGAATGTTCTACGAAATGAAAAAAAAAGTCGTGAAACAATGGAAAACCACACAGAGGTAGTTTCATAAATCAATTATTACGTATGGCACGAAATTGTCGTAAATGTCCACAATTGTACACGCATTTATAATTATTTCTAACCTTTACTTTCTATATAAATTTTACGTTGACCAGTAATCGTCGAAGGACATGTTTAATTGGCATTATAATGTGGTCGTATGTGTAGGGTTATTATCTATATCAATGATGACTTGCCATGTATTAGTTTGATAACTCATCTACATAATATTGCTTGACTAATTTGCTGTAAGTGTTGGATAGGCCGCCGTGGTACTCACGATGAAAGTAAAGTTTTACCTGTCCCCTCATTTTGGTCTGATTGAAAACCCCGATCAGTCAAGGCAAAAAGTAAAGACATTCGATTCTTTTCAAGATCGAATGAAAAACATTCCAATGGTTGAACAAATACGTTATTACATTCTCAGACGCCAGCCGTATTAAAGCTTTTACACCGAAACAGCAGAACTACCTACATTTACACGAAAAATGGCTTCTACACTGTCGAGCAGATAAAATACAAAGTGGGGAAGAAAAAAATCTTTGTTGTAATTCTTATTTGTGCGTTGTCGTGCGTTAACCCCGTGTTATTGGCCCCCCGGTGCAGATGGGTGCCTGTTGCTAATCTCAGCGGATACCCGAGAGAGGTACCTACAGGAAATACATAGGTACTTCAGAAGGTACGAAATGAAATACAATTTGTATGACTTCGAGGAACGAGCTTGTAAATTGCGTTTGTTCAATTAGGACGTATTGTAGTGCTGGATCTGAGCTTGGATGTTCCAGAAGAACGAAGAAGAGGTTTAATGATTCTTGAAGACTTCGACTAGATTGGATTGCTGATTTGATTAAGAGGACATGTCTAAAACTTAAATTGAGAAAGTGTTAGCTATGAAGTTGAGCAATTAAGCGAGGAAATCTAATTTTACGTATCAGGCTCTGTCAAATTAAGTAGGCAAAGCCTATCCTGGGCTATCCAACCGAAAACGGATACTAAAATGAGATACGGAGAATTGCGAATAACGAAGCGAAACAAACGCGACGCTTGTCAACTAAGAGGCTTAGGTGTTCGATTTCGATTAATTAAGTTCAATAAGTTGTTACTTCATAAAATAAATTAACAAAGCTTATTTTAAGTCATTACAGGTAGGAATAAGATTAAACATCTCGTTAGTCTTATTTCATCTAAGGACCGAGTCTACAAACCTAATTTTATTCAATTACACACTTATTTATCCGTTTAGAAGACCAACCTACACAACTTAATTAAACGAAAATTGCTCGTTTTATTTTATTTATAGTTAACACAATATAGCACCAGTGAAGAAGAAATAGTTAAATCCAATTGGCACAAGATTTGATTAAAAATTTGAAGTAAATCCTGAATTGGAACACTAGTTTGTCACTATTCATTCACTCACTCACTTTCCAACACTAAAATTCACTAAAATCACTGGCCATCAACAAAAAAAAAAGAGGTAGTAGAATAAACCGTTATTCTATTTTCAAAATTGAATTCGGAGGTCCATTGGTTAGGGAGTTTATTCACGGCGCGAGGATCGCGCGGTGCGGGCGGTCGGTGCGCGCTTCCCGCCCATCTGACGCGCTCGCCGCCCTCGGTGACCGACCGAAAACATGTAGACTTATCGCACCGGTTAAATGTTGTGTTACATGTGCTTTTAAATGTTTTATCAAATATATTGAGAGATTCGATTACACATAAAACTTGCCTATTGTATTTGCGGTGTGGTTAATTTTGCGGATTTGAACCGCAAAACCGCATGTTTCATACACCGGGTATTTGTAAAGGCGCTCCCTTAACGGGAGCATTCGCGTGTAATGTAACATTATGTATAGATTCGACTTTGAGCATTACATTACAATACTACCTCCCTGACTGACGAGCGTTCGCGTGTAATGTAACATTATAGATTCGACTTTGAGCATTACATTACAATACTACCTCCCTGATTGATGAGCATTCACGTACATTTCGTATAGATTTGATACAAGGTGCGCATTTTGGTGCTCGATTTTGAAACCTCACTGATGAAATGCTCGTATCTGTAACGTTACATTACAGGTAAATGATCGCGGTGAGGGAACACCTTAACTAGTGTTGGGTTAATAGCCGGATGCTTTGAGTTATTATCGATTATAATCCATTAATAGCCATTAATAGCCGTGCAATGGCTAATAACCCTGCTATTAATGTTTTGTTAAAAAATGAATGTTTTTTTTGTTTTATTGTAAAATCTGTGGGTATGAACATAAATTGGGTACGTGTACGCAGTTTAATTCAATGTAGTGTTATGCTTTTTATTTATTTTCAGATATTAAAATTCAATTTTGTTATTTTAGAGTTCCAATACTATAAAAACCATGATTACTATAGACACATCGCTTTGTGATTTAACCATCTACCTAGTTAATTACTTGACTTAACAAAGCGAGCTAAATATGTACCTAGGTGTATGTACTTATACCTATTTTTTTTCTGGCGTGGTGAAATCATCAAATGAGTCCTCTCACCCAGGGCAGAGCGGGAGGGACTGTCAGACTCGTACTGACTGAAATCCACGGTGTCATTCAATAGCCCTTAACGTCCCGGGGTCACGGTACGGCGACCCCGGCAGGCTTTGGCCCTCTAAATATTCAGAACTAGCTTTAGCCCGCGGCTTCGCTCGCGTAGAATTTGGTCTGCCTCATTAAGTTACGTGACTTTTTTTTTAATACTTATATTTTTGTATATCTTATATTTTTATGTAACTTCACATCGTACATCCCATATTTCTAACTTCAAAATTAGTTTCCATACAATCTTTGAACACCTATACCTAATATTTAGAGGGAATCTCTTGAGGGTGGAATTATCTGAATTCCTTTCTAAGTGCTCATTATTTTAGAGGGCCAAAGCCTGCCGGGGTCGCGGGACTTACGAATTACCGTGACCCCGGTACGTAAAGGGCTATTGAAGGACACCGTAAATTTTAGTCAGTCAAGTCTGACAGTCCCTCCCGCCCTGCCATGGGTGGGAGGACTCATTGATGATTTTACCACGATAAAAAAATAATAATAATAGAACCCTGCAAATTTCAAAATTCTACCAGTGGTTTCTTCATCAATATTTACCTGTATGGTGTGTTTATAAAAAGTAGCCCTATGTCCTTCCCCGGGCTTGAGATTATCCTATCCAGCACAAACGGATTACCATACACTGACTAATAAACAGGTCGGACCAATGTTACTTGCATTTAATCACTACATAGTATAAAACAAAGTAGCTTTCTTTGTCCCGTGTAACGATCGACATAATTGCGCGATCACCGCCATCTATCGAGCATATGGACCACTCGACATATAGTACTAATAGAATTATCTATACTCCGTTCATCATCTGCCTAGCGTTTTCCCAACTATATTGAGGTCGGCTTCCAGTCAAACCAGATGCAGCTGGATATCAGTATTTTACATGGAGCGACTGCCTGTCGGACCTCCACAACCCAGTAACTGGGTAATACGATACCCCATGGTAAGATTGGCTGTCAGACTTTAGAGCTTCTGACAGTAACGACTGTCAAAGATCTTCAAATGACAGCCGGGACCAACGGCTTTACGTGCTTTCCGAGTGCTTTTTACCAATCCACAGACCAACCTCGGCAAGAGCAGCTTAACCCGTAAAAATATATATAATAAAAAACTTTTTCAAAAAAAAATGTAACCGCCTTAAAAAAGAACCACCGCCTTCCGAAATGAAAGTTATTTTGTAGATTATTTTACCCTTTTTGTGGTTCTTTTTGAAGGCGGTTACATTTTTTTTTGAAATAGTTTTTTATTTTTCGTTTTTTAGTTAAAATATCAACCCAAATTCTTGCCAAATACATATAATACAATCCGTAGCACTGGTAATAACATCCCTCATCACAATAAGCTAATAAAAATCCCTATCTCAAAAACTACTGAACCGATTTTGATGAAACTTGCAGTATTCCCTAAGTTGAACGATACCTAGCACAAAAAAAAGAATTATTTAAATCGGACGTGAAGTTCCGGAGATATGCGAACAATGAATCAGTACTACTACCTACTCCTTACTGTTAAGGAGTTGTACCTTCCATCATCAGCTCAGCTACATAAGATAATGATTACCATACGCAAGTACTTAAATTACTTCATAAGATTTACGAAAAACGATGCGTGGGCCTATAAAATTTGAGGGTTGCCCTCGATTTCCCCAAGATCCAATCATCAGATCCGGATTTGGTGACAATGGGACCACACGGGAAGCACCAGCTTTCAAACAAAAACAGAATCATGAAAATCGGTTCACCCAGTCGGTCGTAATGCGGTAACAAACATTTAAAAAAAATACAGTCCTCCTTTTTTTGAAGTCGGTTAAAAACTATCCTATGTCCTTTCTCAAGTTCCAAACTATGTCTGTACCAAATTTAACACTAATCGGTTCAGTAGTTTAGGCGTGAAGAAAAGACAGACAGACAGACAGACAGACAGAGTTACTTTCGCATTTATAATATTAGTTAGGATAACGGGCCCCCCCCGCCTCGTCATTATGCTGACACTCTTTGAGGCGCACGTGGAACACAACGCGCCGTCAACCCGGGCATGGCCCATGGTCGGACAGCCAGTCGTCCATTACTCGCCGCCCGCATGTCCGCGCCTACGTTGGCCGGAGATCGTCTGCCGACGTCCGTCGCCGTGGGCATCTACCAGTGCGGCTGGAGTAGAGGGACACCACTGTCCTCTTCCCCTCGCGGCCCGCCTCCTCCTTCGCGAGTATGACTGCTTCGCAGAAGGAGGCAACCGCTTCTCATTCCGTCTCGCCCCGCAGCATGGCCTCGACCAATGCCGGGCGCGAGAGGTCTTCGCCTAACACCGTCGCAACACGCCGGTGCTCTGCCTAAGCGTGGCAGCCCTGCACCGTATGCTCCACCGTGTCCTCCGGGCGATCCCCGCAGTGGTGACACCCAGGTGTTTGTTCCCTCCTTATCCGACACAGGTATCTTGGTCATGCGGTAGGTCAGGTCAGTCTCCTGAGATCGCGACGGAGCTCTCGGTCGAAGAAGCGAGGATTCGCCCCGGCGATGCGCCTCTACGCGCCACTCATAGAAGTGCTGGAGGGCAGTCGCGTTCAGCTAAGGAGGTTGAATGATTCGCCGGCGATCGTGCGGTATCCTCGGATCATCCGGATAGCCATGCGTCCGCATGCTTAGGGCCCACGCGGGGGCCCCGTAAAGGGCCATGGACCGCACGACACCGGCGTACAGACTCCGGCAGGAGGCCTTTAGCCCTCTGAGATTGGGCAAGAGTCGCCTGAAGGCGGCTGCGCCCCAAAGCTGAACCGGGCAGGTTCAGCTTTGGGGCCAAACGCAAGAAATGCTCCCTGAAGTTCCACTGGCTGTCGAGGACGAGTCTCACGTACTTCATCATCCTCCCGACGCCGATGCGAACCCCTCCCAACGTTATGTGGGACTCTGACCGTGGCGCGTTCAGACGGCCATGAAAACACATGCCCTCTGTTTTGTGCAGCGCCACTTCCTGGCCTAACTGCCGGATCCTATCAGCAACTGTACACACCAAACGACATCTCTCGCTGGTTCCATTCACCCCGGTGACCGGGGTAGATGACGGCTCTGCCCGTCAGGTAGTCCTCGACTATGCGACAGAGGTAGGTCGGCACCCGGTGATACCGGAGTGCTTCCCTGATGTAACTCCAGGGCAGAGTGTTGAAGGCGTTGGTGATGTCTCAAGACATCGCCAAGACGACCCTGCCCCGGGATACCGCATCCCCCGTCGTGAGGGCTTTCACGCACATGATGACGTCCACTATCGAGCGCCCCTTGCGGAAACCGAACTATGCAAGGTCCGGACTCGCCCGATTCAGGTGCCCGACGAGGCGGTTTGCAATTACTCTTTCAAAGAGCTTGCCCACCTCGTCGAGAATACAGACGGAGAGTCCACAGGGCGTCCGGCCTTCTAGATGAGGACCAGTTTCCCCGGCTTCCAACGAAGCGGGAACTCCAGGCATGCGCTAAAGAGCCCCCCAGTCGAGGATCAAGAGTCACCGAGGTCAGGACCCAGGCTTTTCTAGGCAGGCCGTCGGGTCCTGGGGCAGGTGTATGTATACCTACAAATAAGTTTTAACCGATACGATAAAATGTAAGATACATTGGAAGTTACTTATTAGCTCTTTTCTGTCAGTACGACGTAGGTAAATTATAAACAATCTAAAATACCCGTTTCTCGTGCTATCTCTTTCTGGCGCTAATATTTATTGGTGTCAGAAAGACATGCATGAACTATACTACAGCGACGCCAACCGAATCCGAAATCAGTACGTCGACTGATATGTTTCGGAGAAGAAATCCTTTTTCGCCTTTTTCGCGTGTTTGTGTTTATAATCATAAATTAATGGTTAGGCCAAAGAACAATCTCGTGTGGAAGAAAGATGATGAAAATGATGTCTAATCTGACAGTCCTAAACCTGAAAACCATGAAGGGAAATTTTCAAACACGTAAATAACATTAATAGCAGGGTTATCATCCAAAATTGCTATTAACTGGCTATTAACTGCTATTAATCGATTATTAGCCAAATGATATTAACCGGATTATTATCATTGCCCAACACTAACCTTAACACAAACTTTGTATTTAACCGTACTGACATCGTTACACACATTTCCCACACTGCTGTTCCCTCTTTTTGAAGGTAGTTTTTCCTCATTCTCCCGTTACAAAAACCGGCAACCAAACTATAGATTCAAGGTGTCCATGGGGTTCTCCCCTTCCAGCAATTAAGTGCCTAAAGTGCTCGCCCCCTTGTCCATAATGTCTTTAAGGACCACCACGGTACTTATTTGAGAAGTGTAAAACGACTGATGGAGTCTGACAAAATACTAAATTACGAAATCGTTTAGTGGCGGGATAAAAGCGTTTTGATACAGGTTTTTTGCAGAAGAATGCCTAATGTTGAAACACTGATTATTTCCTTCCAAGTTAATATAAAAAGTACTTCTTTACGTGTTTGCTTAATCTTTCGGTTTTCTTTAGTCCTTTTCGACTCTCAAAAACAAACTTTACCAAAATGTTTTACGCAAAAGCTTTCCCTCGCCTATAAATTATGTACTATTTCGGTACTTATACGTAGATAATAAGTTGGCAAAGGTTTTGCCACAGTTACAAATGGGAGCTTTTGTAATGACATTTCCGAATTCGCTTAAAACGTATTCAAAATCGAATCCGTTAATCATTTACCAAATTACCGTATCCATATTTCATCAGGTCGTGCCGAAGGCATCCATTGACAGCATTCTTCACGGCGTGCGTGCGTAAAGGTAATGAGGTTTCAGCATTTAATGAACATTTGCTGAAAGGCTGGGGCTCACGGCACGCCCAAATGCATTTCAATGATTTGCCACTGAAGTACTCAAAATTGGGTTATTGGCTTTTTCGTATGGGAGTTCCCGGGAATGAGTCAAGTTTTTACGGATTTGGGGTTAATAGAATTTCGGTGGTGTCAATACTGTTTGATGTGAAAGATGCATGAACGGTGATAGCTGTTAAATTGTTTATTTTATATTCTAGAAAGTTTACGATTCCATACGTTTTATGTGAAAAATAGATGAAAGGTAACTGATAGTCTGCTATTTGTTTGTATATGTCACAGAATGTGACAAAGGTTACGAAGTGCTCGCATTTTGCACTGTATTCAATGCTTTTAGCGAGCACTCAGCTGAAGTCGAGTAGTGTCATCTTGGAAATTACTGGATGCATTTTTCGTAAAACTTTTCCAGACTATTATACTCACAAGTAACGTGTTGCTTTGCAAGAATTTTATAACACTGACACGTAAGACTGCTACATTATCTAGAAAAACATTTACATTAGCATAAGCCTAAATAAAATATGATTTTACCACGATAAAAAAAGGAGAAGTAATGGAGCATAATCGCATCATAATATTATCGTATCTTGAAATCTAAAATGTATTCTATATTCCTTTTTTAATTCGAATTCCAAAGATGCAAGATGCGTGTGATCTTGTCTCTTGTCTTCTCTGGCCAGAGGTGACAGAAACAAATTCGACGATAGAAGAGTCTTCCCAGAAGAAGTCTGTTTACTCTAGAAATCTAGAGATTAGGGTTGTTTGCGTTCGGAAACACAGAAAGAAACTTCCACTCCTTCGCTGTGCATATTAAAGACGTTTGAATAATAATAATAATAAATATTCCACAGCTATCACACAACGCCATCTAGTCCCAAGCTAAGCAGAGCTTGTGTTATGGGTACTAGACAACTGATAAACATACTTATATATTTCTAAATACATACATATTATAGATAAATTACACCCAGACACAGAACAAATGATCGTGCTCATCACACAAACATTTGTCCTGGATGGGAATCGAACCCACGACCTCCGGCATAGCAGTCAGGGTCACTAACCACTAGACCAACAGGCCTTAGGGAATGAAAGCTTAGTTCGAAATGATGGAAAAGCAACAGTGCGACAGACGATTCGATGACAGAAAGTAAATATGCTAAGTTTAGCAGCGGTTTAATTCTACAAACATGTTCAAATAAACACATGATCGTCGAGTCCCCGTGGAGTCCACTCAATGCGCCTGACAGTGTGAGGATGTGTGTACGTACACGAGTGTCCCGAATCATTGAGCAGGGAATGCATTCGATCGGACACTACCACTAGAGGTGTTGCTCGAAATTGCGGACCGGGATGGAGTGTGTTAAGCATGAAAGTGCTGGACAAACTTTAGGAGATGTAAACGTGTTAAGTGCATGTCAATGCATATTGCTATACAAATGCATTGCAATCGTAGAATCGAAAGATCTGTTAAATAAAATGATGTTCTGCATCGATCCATCATCGAAAAGGGCGAAAGGTTGACGATGAAAAGGAGGGGGGAGTTCTTAGAAGAAACAGAGACTTAAGGTTCTTATTATCTATGGGAAAGAGAAGGCACGAGGACCAGACAGATATCACGTAAACCACTTACTGACCGATCAAAATTAATATCATGTAGGATGTTATAAAAATTATTCGGTTTTAATTCTGCGAGCCAAAAATCCAGGACTGGATGCACTGAATGCAGCAATCAAATCTGTACTAATAATCTGGTGCATATGCATGAGGGCGGGAGCGATGAGATTGCATCCGGCATGACCTGCATCCTGAATTCTTGTCTTGCGGAATTAAAATTTAATATTTTTCATAACATTTAATGTCATAGATTTCCGCAAAGTAACGTCTGATTATTTTACGTGATGTAAAATTGTTATGTTAGTTACGTTTACGTTCACATGTAACGGTATGGTACTCAAAAGAAACCAGATGTAATATATTACCAAAAAATTACTCGACTCGCAATTCCGAACCCCAGAAATAAACTCAATCATTCACCATACATACAGACACCGCTTCCCCACATCCATACGTTATAAATAAACTCCAAAGAGATATATTTTATCAGGCGCTAATGAGCCCGTATTTACCAACCGCTGTGCCCTTATCTGTAACACGATTGGCCTTGTCCTGATCCACGCCAATCATGCCAATCGCAAGCCTTCAATTGCCAACGAATTTCCGTTTGAAGGAGCAAAAATCTTCTTAAGAGAGAATTTGTGTGTAAAGAAACATTGAATTTGTTGGTTGCTGAGAAAATTCTAGCATAAAAATGTTTCAGAACGATGGACGATCTTCCGGATCATTATTTACTAGCTTATGCTCCCGAATTCGTCCGGTCGGTAATTGTCTCACGAGATTACTTAATCCTATATGTTGGTCTTGGTTATGAACTGTCAGTGTACTAAGTTTCACCCTAATTCGTTGGGTAGTTTGCGTGAAAGAGCATCAGTAAGCTATCCACCCAGTCTCAGAAACTTTCCCATTTATAATAGGAGTAAGATAAAACTACATAGGAGTAAGACAAGACTAGAAATTAAACTAATATTCTAAAACCATTTATTCAGGTCATGGTTTTTATAACTGGCTTGGTTCTTAGAAAGGTCGGAATAATAGATCTTTGGTGAACAAGGAGCTTTTGAAAAACCCTCTTTATCCGAATATGAATAGCGTTATTAAAAATAACTGCCAAAAAGTCATTACATTGAAAGTCGAGGTTGGAGTGGACAATCATCCTATATAGATGGCGATCTGCGTGTTATTCGAGTATAAAGCAATTTTCCAGTCCATATACATAACTGTTAAAATGATTCCCTAGATGGTCTAGTGAAGTAGTTAATGGCTACCGATTAGCATGTCTATTTGAAATTTCGTGGTAGTGGCCAACTAGTCTTGATAGAGTATGATTGAAGCATATTACATGAAACTTAAAGATATTTTTTCCGACACTAAGAACGTTCCTATGAAAGAATGCATTTGCGATTATATAAACTCTTACACAAACAACAAGGACTCCCAACAACTACACGACAGACAGTGCGATAGCTGATTGATCAGCTACTGCACCAACAGTGTGGTCGTCAACATAAGTGCCTTCATATGCTACGTACCCTTCGGCCTTATTTAGGTGTTAAAATCTTCGTGGTGGTAAACTGACTAAAATCCACCGTGTTCCTTCAATTGCCATTAAGTTCCAGGGTCACGGTTACTCGTTTGGTCAGTTCCGCGACCCCAGCATACCTTCTGCCTAACGCGAAAAATAGGCGTGTATTTCTTGACCAAAAACAAAACAAAAACATTTCTTGGAATTTCCTAATTTCCCCATCTCCTCAGTGTCGACCTTAACCCAATCATATCAAAATAATACAACCAGTGATTGTACATCCCTGGCCTGCTCCCAGGGGTGTCGCACCATTTGTGCGGCCCCGTAATATGTCATCCGGACATTAAGCGGACATGAGACGGACTGCCCGTCGACCCACAATAATAATTATCTATCGATACTGCTAACAATCGGACGATAAAATCTATGGAGTTGTCAATTGTGTGGTGACGATGTTGACGAGCTAAATTGGCAGTTATCGATTATTTTGTCGTTAAAGTTCTACGTATGCTAGGATAGAGTTATTATTTTTACTGACACATTGATGATTATGGGAAAGGTTTATTAATGCAGTTGTTTGTTAGGTATATACCCTTTAAAGTATATGGCCGGGATTTTTTTACTGTAGTAGTTTTAGATAACTAACTAAATATATTGTAAAAACTGTACAAGACTTTAGGGAAATGCACAATTATCCACGCTGAACCGGCTTGAGATTTTCACAAAGGTCTGACGTGGTGACGGCTCGAGTGAGGCGAAATTTAGCCAATGACGTTTATGTCGCTATAAAAAGCTACAGGAATGATTTCAAAAATTCTTTCAAAAGTGTTTAGTTGTATTAGTCCTGAGTGACGCAGGCTATAAGGGGGTGGGGCAAAGCCGCTGACAAAAGCAAGTACTGACTATACTGACCGGCTCAAAGCGATTATATTACGATAACTGGTTACTCCCAAAGTCCCCAAGCTTACCTTTTTCAAGCAAATAAAAGTTTTAAACAAAGCTCAGCTTAAAAGGTCTCTTGTTAAAATGTCTAATGATAAATTATCGTGACAGTTTTAACACCCCTTTTAAACGCGGACAATTACGATATAACCCTGCTGTCATATTTCCTTTCCGCATCGATTATATTGAATGACGCTACTTCATTACTGAATATTGTTCTGTTTAAGGGTTCTATAATGGTTCACCTCCATAAAGGTTGTTTGTTAATTTCTTCAAGGTTTGAAAGCACGGACATCATTTTCTAGAAGAAATATACATTGTTAGATCAATATAACCTGCCTTTGTTTTAGCGTGGTAAAATCATTAAATGAGTCTTCCAACCCTAAAATCCACGGTGTCCTTCAATAGCCTTTTATGTTCCAGGTTCACGGTAATTCGTAAGTCCCGCGACCCCGGCAGGCTTTGACCCTCTAGAGGGGGGTCCTGTAATTTTTTGCTGACATTCTTTGAGACGCACGTGTAATATGAGACTTCTTGGAAAGACTGGTTGTTATTCCAGGCCACTACCTGTAACAACTTACTGTCAAAAATCTATAAATGGCAGCAGCATCTTCCAAACATCCTATAAACACCTTTAATTGCTGCTCGTTATACCATACGTTTTTATTTTCACCACAATTGCCCATTTTATCGCTGAGCCTAATTCTGTGAGTATCAGACCTAAAAGTTTTAATTAAACCAACGGCTTTGTGAGCTTTAGTGAAACGCATTGACGTTTCATTAATGAAGTAGTTTTAATCAACGGTTTTGGTAATGGTTATGTTCGAGGATTATTAGTAGAGTATTGATGAGATCGGTGATATGTCACAAAATGAGAAAATGCTCAACAAGAAGTAGTAGCATAAAGATAAAATTTCTCTCAAAAGAACAGGACTGAATTCAGAGGATACATTAAAGGTTGATTACGCTAAAAAATCTAAAGAATTTTATATAATTTTGCCGAATAGGCCCAAAAATCCGAAACACGATATTTCAGTAAAGAACGCTCTAAACATTTAAACGCAAAACAGGTATCGGAAAATACTTTCAGAAGAAAAGGTAAAAGTGGGTCGCTTAAAACTAATCCCCTAAAAATATGCCTTTAATAAACAACTCTAAGGTATTATTACCATTCTTAGCCTGTCAGAGTTAATGGTTCCTAATTTATATGGAGGAAACAAAGGGAAAGAGGCTGTTCAATCATAAATATGGTTTAAGAGTAGTGCGGTGTTAAAGTAGGGGTGAAAGTGAACTATGTCACGAATGGGGGGAATTTACGCCATTCTACAAAAACGGGATTAACCAGGATTGGGACGTTAATTAACCTTTATTCTGGAACTATGTTTTTGCATGGCATCTTACAGGTTAGCATAGAAGATTGTTGACTGCTAAATCCTGCAGCTTTTTTTTTTATCGTGGTAAAATCATCAAATGAGTCCTCCCACCCAGGGCAGGGCGGGAGGGACTGTCAGACTTGTACTGACTAAAATCCACGGTGTCCTTCAATAGCCCTTTACGTACTAGGGTCACGGTAATCCCTTGGTCCCGCGACCCCAGCATGCTTTGGCCCTCTACAGGCCCCGTCACTATGCCGACACTCTTTGAGGCGCGCGTGGAACACAACGCGCCGTCGACCCGGGCATGAAATCCTGCAGCTACGGAAAATAAATTAAAAACTGACGGAACGTATTTAGGTTATTCATTTGGATTCCCGCAATACTCAAATATGAGAATGATGTACAAATAGTTTTTTCGGGTCTGGGTTTTTGAGTACTTGAGTTGAAATGTTTGTAAATGCATCCACGATACAGGAACAATTCTTAGCGATAGGGATGGCTTAATCACCCCATAAAGTGTTGAGGCAAAACAAAATGTTTTTTTTTTCCCTAAAATACCACTAATAACACATTTGAGATAGTAGATGGTTCTAGGAAAACCAATCCAACCTCAAGGCAATATTCCTTGCATAGATTTCGCAAATAAATTGGCATGCCAGAATATGCGACGGGCTTGTCGGAGCGTGTCACATATGGTATAATGGAAGGAGCAACAGATGGTTCGAAAAATATGAAGTATTGCATTTCCTATGGGAAAACCGGAGGATTTTTCACATCTAGAAAACATGCCACAATTCTAATGTAGTATCACATAATTTCAGAAGGGTAAAATCTAAACTTAATGTTATAAGGATGTAGAGTTTTGAAAAAAATCTTTTTGTGTTGGATAGTCCATTTATCAAGGAAGAATATACCAATAAGAGCCGAGCAGCGTGTGTGAACCCACGTGGAACAGCTAGTTATCGATTAAGTAGCAAGTTCAACACTTGGCAAAAATTGAGACTCCTTTGTGTGGGAATTAAAATTTAAAACAGAATTTTCCATTTCAGGAACACATAAACAAATTCTTCTATCACCAACATTGATACTTCACAAGGTATCGTAGTAAAAATTGTGTTAGAAAAGACCGTAACCGTCGTGGCATATGGCAGCAAAGCGAGAACATAGTGTAACATTACAAATGATCGCAGGATCAAGATCAAAGGAAATAAACGACGCGATGTATCCTCAGATATATGTATGTCATCGATAAGACAAGAGAATATAGAGGGAGATATCTTTACAGGATGGTACGAATGTATCAATGTTGGATATAATAAGAACGAACAGGATAGATGATGTAAGTCGCCTACACCTGTCCCGGTTAAATGCATAAATGTGTAGTGTCATATAAAGTGCAGTCGGTGCAATATGGTTGTCAACACTTTATTATTTTTTTAAATAATAAGATTGCTTGAGAGTCGCATATACCAGGGAAGCATAACACAAAGATGCTTGTAATCAGCACGATGGAACAAGGCTGCCAATGATGTTGACGAAAAATATTACAATCGTGATGGAGGAAAATGGATTTAATCAAAATCGAAACCCATTTGTTCATTCAAGTAGAATCAGAACAGGACAAAAATTACATAAGATAGCCTAAAAACTTTCAAATAAATTATTATTCGCTACAACTGAACAGTAGCTAGTGTAGTGCAGTGTGCAAGCATTTCCTCGCATGTTTTCTGTTTTATTTTCAAACAAGAGATAGGATCAGAAAAGGATGCAGGCACATATCCGCATACGTCCGGCATAGCACGGTAATGCTGTTCAGCGCATTCCTCATGACTGGGCAGTAGGCAGGGTTGTCCAAAACCATTTTATAACATTTCCTCATCCATTTATTTATTTATATAAATAGAACGACCGAGGCCAATTACCCTATTTAATCATACATATGACAATTACACCATCAATTTAATTAACCACAGTCATACAAAAAATTGTGAGATGAACTCACAATTTTTCAGACTGTCGTCTTCATCGAGGACTAAACGTCTGCCAGGGTCGCGGGATTGTCTAAACTGGTAACCATGATCTAGGAACGTAAAGGGCAGTTGAAGGTTCATGGTGGATTTTAGTCAGTACGACTCTGACGGTCCCTTCCGCTTCACCCAGGACGGAGAGTCATTTGATGATTTTACCACCTAAAAAAAACACAAATTACTGTAATAGCTGACAGAGAACGGTGTCTACAGCGGATCACACCTTACCGAATTCATCATGTCGCGATATCTAACATTTTATTTAAATATCTTATTCATATCTAATACTTGTAGATATTCGACTTATGGATCAGAAAAACGATTTTCTGATAAATGACACAAGAAACAATAGCAGATAGAATAAGCTGTATTATCACCATCTCCGCTTTAATCTCCAAAACTAAACCTATCTCAAACGCTTATCAATTTGAACAAAACCTAGGTTGTAATTCTAAGTGGGATTAACCCGGTCCAAATATCTTGGTAGCGCAAAAACTTCGGTATTAAGATTAGATGAGGGAGATGCTGGAGGCACAATTCCACTAGCTCCGTAACATACTTTTTGCTCAAAACAATCTTCGCCTCGCCTGTAAGATTGCGTATAATGTAGCTTATATTTTTATTTCCTGAGATATTTGTGCCTGTAAAGGGTGCGCTACTGAAATGTAGGATACAAAGTGGATTGTTGATTTGAATCGTTAAAAGCTTTTTAGTGTAGGAATAGCGAAAAAAAAAACGTTTATTTTGCTCGAGTGAACTGCTCACTCGACCGGTCATATTTTTTTTTAAACTGTAAAATACGAATGAATAGGAATGAAAGCTCAATTTGTCCTTTTATTATTTCTCTCATTCCTTACAGTATTGTTTTACAATTATTTCTAAAGATGTCGAGTTCTAAATTATATTATTTCAGGATTGGTTTATTTGTCAGATTTGTTTCAATTTTGTCGTCAGATATTTAATTTCGAGTAAAACATGAACATTATTATAAAAAAAACGAATTAGAAATGACGCCACAGATATCGATTTTTTTGCTATCTTATTGTATCTGTATTTCGGATAAAAATTTATTCACCAGGAACTCAAAAGACGAGTTTTAAAAATAGTTACTTTTACAATCTATCGAAAACATTATATTTTTCTGATGCGACAGCCCTGCACTCGCAACTGATCGGGGTCAGGGTCGGCTTAGAGCGGCGGTCATCGCCTCCAAGTGCTGCCACCGGGGCATACTGTACAACACTGCACATGTTTCATACCGTGTACTTACGTGTGTATTTCATTGGAACACATCCAATCTTTAAACCAAGTTCTAGCTAAGCTAAACGATATTTATAACCAAAACTTTTCGTCCGAAGCTGCTGTGAGGATGAAAAATGTCTTGAAGTTTACCTGTAACAAAGATAAACAACAATTAACATTTAAATTTTATATTATAATATATTGTCTGGACTCTAGACTATAAAACTAATAGACAAAGCAGTCATATATATATGGCTCGTTTCATACATAAAATGTAGGCAGGTTTGTATTAAAACTACTACATCCATCTTTTAAAGTAGTTTTCTGACAGTTTGTTTTAAAGTAATACGTTTTTGAGAAGTGTTGGTATCGGCCGAGGGCCTAGATATTCTTAAGGGGAATCCAAAAACATTTAAACGCTATTCTCCGGATGTATTAATAGTTCCTCGAAAAGTCACATTTGGGGGCATTTGCAGACAAAGCCTAAAAATGAATCCATAGAGAGCAAGTCTGCCAGGGTCATGGGACTGTCTAAACAGGTAATCGTCACTCTGGAACGTAAAGGCCTATTGAAGGAACACCTTAGATTTTAGCCAGTGCGTGTCTGACACTATCTTCAGCTTCACCCAGGGCAGGAGGACTTATTTGGTGATTTTCTTACGATAAAAAATACGTGTGGCACTCGGGGACTGCCGCGGTACAGCTATTGCATAGCATGTTTCATCAACATTTATGTATTTTATTTATGAAACAAAAGTGAAGAAAATATCGCCTACCGCGAATATTTAACGAGAATATCATCCCATCGTTGTTCTATGGGAAATTACTCTACTAATTAGGCTATTGTCAGCCACGTTAATCAAGTGAAAAGCCAAGAAAAAAAACATTCATTCCCGTTGACATGACAGATGTGACAGTGAGACAGTGATAGGTTTATTTTCGTTACGGAATTTCTTGATTCGGTCGCCGCGCTCAAAGCCTACGATAAAAGCTATGCAATAGCTTAAAAAATCTAACATTTCAATGAAAATGTAAGCGTACTTGTAACAAATCATCTGTCCGATCAATTAACCGGCACTACTCCGGACAGAGGGTGGTGAAAAAGGTCGTTAATGTCTTTTGACCCTTCATTGAGTACTCAAGGAAATTCGTTCCTAATTGATTTCTGCCCACTTGAGGGAAAATTCGACGACTTGTGACATTTACCGAACCGCAATGGATCTACTTGGTCGATTATAGTACTCAGTTTTTGTCACTGAGAGGAGGTCTGCGGCCCAACAGTGCAACCTCAATAGGCTGATGATGGAAAGTAAAACATTAAATTAAACCTTGTCCCACATAAGGAATTTCTTCTGAATCGTGGGTGCGTTTAAAAACATAGAAACTCACATACACAAACACCCAGACCCGGAACATCAGCAGGCAATACAAATATTTGTTCCGGAACGAACCCGCAACATGTAACCAAGCAGTCACTTGCTTAACCACTACATCAAACACGTCGTCAATAAGGTTTTTAGCATGCATTAATACAATTCTGACGTTTACACAAACACACATGCGACATGCCATGTGTGTCGCGACATTAATTTACCGCTTAATTGATTTAGCCCACATACCGGTACAACGATATTGACACGATATGTGATGGACATTAATATTTATATTGATTAATTGATCATTAATATTGAGACAGATAGGCGTAATATGTCTGTGGTTATAAAAATTGCGGCGAATAAATTAAGAGCGCAGAAGATCAATTCGTTATTTTTTTATTAAAAAAACATGTACAATAAAGGGATATTCTTCCAGCATTTATTGTAATGAGTAATTAATAAGTTCCGGTTGTTGAGTCTCTGAGGAAACAAAATGTATTATTGTTTTTTAGTTTCTGTACCCAAATGAGTTAAACGGGACCTTATTTCCAAAATTCCGCTGTCCGTCTGTCTGTCTGTGCTGTATTTCATGAACTGTGATAGGTACAGTTGAAATATACACAGATGATGTATATTTGTTGACAACAAAAAATACTGAAAAACAGAATAAAAAAGAAATTAGGGGGCTCCGATACAACATAGAGTGCTTTTTTTTTCTTTTTTCTAGGTAATGTTACCGGGCCCTTCGTGCGTGAGTTCGACTCGCACTTTTTTACGATCTTTTTGCAGGTCAATTCTACAGTCTTATTTGTTCATCTTTTATCTTGACTTCACTGATGACTGAAGGGACCTTCAGGAAAAACAAAACTGTTTATAAAAAAAACACTTTGTCGTCGTAAAATCATCAAATGCGTCCTCATACTCATTACTGTCAGACTTATACATGACGATGTCATGACTAAAATCCACAGTGATCCTTCAATGGCCCTTTACGTTCCAGGATCACGTTACCTTATGAGACAGTACCGCGAACCCGGCAGGCTTTGGCCTTCTAAGGGAGCCCCGTCAGATAACTAAACCCTTAAAGGAAGGCTGAAAAATTTTCTTACGTCTATAAAAAACGATACCAGGATAAATGGTCAATTTAGATGTTCTTTTAAATCTAGCCTGTTTTCTCTGAAAGATGTATTTTAAACATTGTAATATTTCAGTATACACCCACATAAGCTTGAAAAAACACTTTGTACATTATCAGTGATTGGACAACTTTTTACCTTTATTTCCACCAAAAACACGGCAGTATAAAACGAGCATTAATTTCCACGTTTCCTTTATCATCTGTCTCATTCCCATACAAGTGGGTTGCCATGGCAACGACCGCCAACGCTCACAGAAGCACTATAGGTTTCGGCTGTGATTAGATACTGATATCAATAGTAGTCCTGATTAAATTGCGTGTTTTACCAGTCACCGTGATTGGAAGCCATGAGTTTGATTTTAGAGGCTTCTGATAGTCTGGATATTGAAATTTGTAGCAGTTTCGTTTTACCGCACGACTATATTATCAATACGCCTTTGTCCATCATCATCATCAGCCTGCTCCTGTCCTACGTCATTTGGGATCGGACAGCTAGTATTCTTGTTCATCATCTCAGCAGTTACATTCTTTTTTTTTTTCGTGGTAAAATTATCAAATGTGTCCTCCGACCCAGGGCAGGGCGGGAGGGACTGTCAGACTTGGACTGACTAAAATCCACGGTGTCCTTCACTAGCCCTTTACGTACCGAGGTCACGGTAATGGGTAAGTCCCGCGACCAGCAGTTACATTCTTTCAATTATATTATCCTTTACACACTCCATTGCGTGTTTCTTTGGTCTAATATTATCATAGAGTAGGTAAATCTGAATCCTCATTTAGTCGATGCATGAAATTGCATGGGAGTTGCATGCAAGTTTAATTACATTGCGGTATTTGTTTGATCAACTAAAATTATTGTCCATAAATAGTCCGTAATGAATAGTCGCGTCGTATAGCCAGCGTGTAAACGGGCCTTAACACTTTTATGATTAAGATTTTGATAATCTCTACTTGAGTATTAACCAAAATCATTTCTTACAAAAATCACTTATTTGTAAGGTATGATTAGTTGTAATATAAACCCGTAAAGTATATTGTATTACTTGAGCCATATTAAAAGACTGAATTTAGAATCTATCTGATACCGAACCGTATTTTATTGAAGTCGCATCGTGATACAAAATTTTAACATAAAGCGTAAGTAAATTATTCAAAATGTACCGTTTTCTATAACTTTCCAAATAACATAAATACTGATTTCGCCTTAGTAATGGTGCAAAACAAAGCTTCGTTTACTCCTTGTAATTGAAAAACGGTGATTTGTGAAAGGCCGAAAAATCGATACAAGTATCAATCCATGTAAGCATCAATCATCAGGCCTGTTGCTCTAGTGGTTAGTGACCCTGACTGCTATGCCGGAGGTCGTGGGTTCAATTCTCACCCAGGACAAATGTTTGTGTGATGAGCACGATCATTTGTTCTGTGTCTGGGTGTAATTTATCTATAACTAGCTGTACCCTGCCCCGCTTCGCTGTGGCACAAAAAATTGTTTTTTCAAAAAAAAAACGACGGGTTGCACTCTGGGAGTGCCGGCAGAAGTGAAAACTTGAATAGTAATTGTTGGAAATATCTTGTGAACAGATTTTAGTAAAACTCGCAAAAATGGTTGACTTTTTATTTCAATAATTTTCCAATGTGACGTACATCTTTTATAAACAATGTTACCTAGCAACGTCACACGAACATTCACGCAAGCGCCCTGCGCCGTCCTACGCTTTTTCGGTCAGGGTCACGTGTCCTGACGCGAGTTTAAGATTTTATACCCATTACAGAAAAGTGCTCAACGCCGCTAAAGAAGTTTTCACTTCAAAAATAGATAAAAACCATCCTTGATGCGGATTATATATCATGCTAAAATTTCAGCTCAATCGGTGCAGAACTTTTTGAGTTTTTGAAGCATACACAAACCAACATAACATTTTTATATATATAGATATGTATGTGTTTAGAAAGAAATATATAAATATGTTTATCAGTTGTCTAGTACCCATAACACAAGCTCTGCTTAGCTTGGGACTAGATGGCGTTGTGTGATAGTTGTGGAATGAGTGAACGCATTTGAATTAAAGACAAACATGTATATAGATTGTGCTCTGCCAAATGATACTTTTAATCCTTTTGTAATCCTGGTAGTATTCCAGTGGCACTATTTTCGAAAGCCGAAAGTAATATGGTAATAAATATTAGAAGAGAAATGGTACAATGAACAAATTATCCGAGCATTAGAGAGATAGTTAATAGCCGGTATACGAGCTGCAACTGAGAATAATTAGATGGAAATTAGAGGAACTTTCTAGCGGTTTTATTACCGCTGGCAATAAAACGAACAGTGCGCCACTGTTGGGACAAAGTGGACATGTTTAATTGGATTTAATGTGATTTATGATACTGCGACGAAGCGAGTAGTGATAGATATCTTCTAAACGTGAAAGAAACCAATGAATTTCTTATTTATGCTATGAAACACCAATCCTTTTTATGGTGAGCTCATCTTTGACCACTATCTCCCCTGATGGTAAGCAATGATGTGGTCGACGCTGAAGAACGTTCGCCGAGAAGTAACCTATTCACTCTTGACTTAAAGATCTTGATGGCAAACTAAAAGTCTCATCTAGTCTGTCACTCGAAGCTGATTTTGTGATGATAGGCATAAAATGCCTAACTATCCCAGAGAAAAACTCTGAAATAATAAATCGTCTGACATGTAAGACCACACATTTGAACTTTGATTTATGGGCTAAGATACCAGAGTGCCTAGACAAAATGTCATTTTACTGGTGATAACGATGATAAAAGAAAAGTATTAGTGTAATAGCTTATCAATTTTCTTGACAATCATAGTAATCCGAAAAACTTTGATAGGGATCTAGGCCCTCTAAAGCTTCGGTTACCCACAGCGACTACTGCGAATGCTTCTCGCCGCGAGTATTCGCTTTATGTGAAAGGCTATTCACAGCAAAAAATAGTCGCCGCGGTTTGAATTGAGCATGTTCAATTTTACTCGTAACTTATATACGATTAGTCGCTCTGTGTGATCGAAGCTTAGAGTCTTCGTTGTTTATTCCAAACTTGTAAGTACGTAAACAAACGATGCACTAATAAAGATGACTACACACAACACAAAATCTACTTGTCAGTGAAATTGTGAAAGCGAGGTAAGACGATCCATAGAGCAAGATTAATGATGTAACACGTAAACATGTTGCAGTACATGTGATTAGCGCTGTCGTTAGTAATGCAAGAC
Organism: Agrotis puta; assembly: GCA_943136025.2. Taxonomy (NCBI): domain Eukaryota; kingdom Metazoa; phylum Arthropoda; class Insecta; order Lepidoptera; family Noctuidae; genus Agrotis; species Agrotis puta. The sequence goes on from OW964177.2 coordinate 1,071,683, forward strand.
ACTCTTATGAGTTGGTGTCACTGGAGATTTACATAAGGGGTCTTGATGTTCCAAAATGGTTATGGATGCATCTCCGTTTCAAGGAAACATTGTACCGTCTTAAACGAAGTCAATACTAAATCGTTTACTGCATTTCACAACGCCTCTTTAGGGTGTTAACTTAAATTCCACGAGATCATAACGGATTCTATCGGCCACAACAAAATACTAGGAGATCATCATCACTGAACAGTTTACCAAGTAAAACGATTACGGTTATGTTCTCTTTGACTTTGGTCGTCCACTGACACGGTCGTTTCAAAGCCGATATTAAGCAATAGGAGTCAATCTCAAAAGGAGATCACTCTGATGAAATATCTATACTAATATTAAATAATTATGAATGAACTAAATAAAAAAAATTAAATATTATAATTTATGCAATCAATGCTTAATGTTAATACTGGCTTAGCAACCAACATGTTTTATTTTATATGTTCCTAACTTTTGCACGCCACAACAGCGTATTTTACAGTATAAATAAATTGAAAATCTATTTAGTCCGTCAGTTACAATACTGAAATATAATGGACACGTATTTTTTGTTTTTCTAAATCAATGAATATTAACAAGTATAAAACGCTTCCAAATTCGGGAGTGGGGGCGTGTGACGTCATAACGTTTGTGAAATTGTACCGACCGAGTGACGTTTTGTGATTTTTAAAAGCGTTGTATCTACGTCAATTTCGGTTTACATAACAAAAGAAAAAATACGGGTCAAATTTTTTTTTTAGTAAAATAACCTATTGGCAGAATGTGATGAGACCACCTACTAATCTTAAGACCATAACTTTGTACCATATTCTGACAAATTAATGATTATGATTCATATAATAAATAAATTAAGTTGAATAGCTTGTACGCGCTGATCACACGAACTAAATCGGATTTAGAAAATCTTTTTGCTTTTAATGGTTTAATTTTCGAGGAAAGTTTTCGGTTATTCAACATCACGCAAGGTCCTCAGGAGCCGAGTAGCGCGGATGAAATTGTAGCAAACAGCTAGTATACATTATATTTTTAGATTAGAACAGTAGCACTCTTTTTTATCGTGGTAAAATCATCAAATGAGTCCTCCCACCCAGGGCAGGGCGGGAGTTACTGCCAGACTTGACTGTCCACGGTGTCCTTCAATAGCCTTTTACGTACCGGTGTTACGGTAATTTATGGGTCCCGCGACCCCGGCAGGCTTTGGCCCCCTACAGGCCCCATCACTATGCTGACACACCTTGAGGAGCGCGTGGAACACAACGCGCCGTCGACCCGGGCATGGTCCATGGTCGGACAGCGAGTCGCCTATTACTCGCCGCCCGCATGCCCCCGCGCCTACTGTGGCCGGAGATCGTCTGCCGACATCGGTCGCCGTGGGAGAACAGTAGGACTCAGCAAAACAATATAGTATTTTATTATATTGTGAATCAAAAAGAAGAAGAAAACAACGTAGTTTGATTAGCTATCGATTGGAAATATTTCTGATTAAAATTCTGCAATGTGCGCTGAATAAATTGGATTATCAACTTGGCTAGATGAAAGTTAGCTACAAAAAGTTAAACATTTTCTTTCACAATATTTTGTTCGTTGGATTCGGCAGCGATAAAAACAATTTGTAGTCAGAAGAATGAAAAAGATTTTGAAAAAAAAAGGTTCATTATTATTTCGTTTTTTTTCTAGAATTCTTAAAGTAGCAGCCTGATTTGTGCAATATTGATGGGGATGGATTGACTCCTATAATATTATATTGACTCCTATAATATGTATTTAAACATATGTAGATAACAGTCGAAAACAAAACATATAATTAACATAAGAAACTAACCCACTAAGACGTACTTGTATGAATTTGAGTTTATTTTGTACACTGCAAGGAATAAAAAGGTTTCTTATTTTATTTAACGGTCGAAATGTTGTTGTAAAATAGGTACAGCTCTGCCTGGCTCTATAGGAAAATACATATAGATAAACTCACGCCCTTTTCCCGTGGAAGTAAGTAGAAACCACAGAGCGCTACCTGCTGTGATCCTTACAAACTCCTTTCGCCTCATCCACAAAAAACATACAGAAAATATGCTGTTTTATCATGACTTTGTCCCGTTACACAGTAATACTAGCCTTAACCATCTAATATAATTACTAGTTAATTAAACAATTCCTCTGCAGTTCCCCAAGAGACAAATACTTCCTAAGATCCATGAATAATAAATACTGTCACAAATTGTGTTTGAAACATCGTTAAGACCAATTTTATTTAACGTCAATTAGATCAGTCAGTTAATAGAACAAAGATCAAGACCATCATTGATATCTTGGTTCCACACCTTGGATTATTAAACCATTTGATGGTGTTGCTAATATTTTTATCCAAAATCAGCTGGTTCTACTCCTGGCCAGGATTAAGATTTTTCTAAAATCCAATGATGCAGTTTTAGTTTTCTTCAAAATCGGCCTCGAGACTCCTTTCAATGTTTTTCGGTATTCCTCATAGTTTCGGATATAGCCATCCACGACCAGTTGAAAAATTCACCTGTATACGAGTATTGCGTGCGGGGATCGAACGAGTTAACCCACGGAATTTTGTCCGTGTCGTCTAAAATCTAATGAGCACTGCCAATTCCGCAATGTAACTGTAGACCATGGTCACTCCCACAATATTAATTAAAAATAAAAACCACATAACAGTCTCACATCTAATTACCAATGCAACAACGCACGGACATAACATCCCGCGCTATAAGCTTCAGTACAAGCGTCCGTTGTACTCAATTCCCGGTATGAATCCCGCGGGACTCGGGAGCCGCACATCCCTAAATGTTCAATTATAATATAATTAATACAGTTAAAGCCGTTTAGGAGAGCTTTTGTTGGATCTTTTATGATTATTGTTACCATATTTTTGGTGAAACGAGCTCTATTGGCATTACTTTTGTGTTTCGAAAGGCCTTTGTCCAGATGTAGAATCTTTTGGGATAGAAGTATTAGTTTCAGTTACTAATTTTATATTTGTGTAGTCCACTGTTACATAACGCTTTTTTTTTGTAGAATATTTGTAGTCTATCATAATTTCAAACACCAACATCGCGGATTGTCGTTTGATGTTCCGGTCTGGCATGGCTTTTGTACAGCAGTGGACGTCTTCCGACTGGTGATGATGATTCTAAGGGCTAAGAAGTATTTGTTAGGCCGTAGCAGTTGTTCCTGGTGTGGCTTTTTGAGTTTCAGTGTATATGAACGCGGCCACGACACGGAAAAAGAAATCCTAAAGTTAGGGCTTTAAAAGTAAACAGTCAGATTCAGTCTTTCAGCTAAGAGCAACTATCTATCTATCTTCTACAATCCATTTTCTGACAACATGGTAAGGGTATATATGTACATCAAGTATGTCAAAGCAAAAACTTGACGAGGATGTGCAGATTGCATCGTTAATCTGCAGTCTAAAAACGTAAAAGCGATGCCACTACTAACGAGCTTGGACATCAGGTATTATAAATTCCTGTACAAAATTAGTTTCCATATGGAACACTTGGTTGAAGCAAGAGTATCGCATTTCAAAGATGACTTGTCTCTTAAGAATCTATCCCTCATTCCTGTGTCTACGTGGCACAAGTGTTGTGTCATGTTGGCGTCCCTAACGAGTTTTTGTACTTGTAGTAAGTTTCTTGTTAGGGCTTCAAAGTGATAGTTTCTTTGTGCTCAACATTAGATCACGTATTTCTGAAGGTTTGAGCAAAAGGAGCATTTCTAGTTAACGCATATTACGACAGCTATGTTGAGTCTACTGCCATTAGTTGGCACAAATGTTTTTCCTGGGTTTTGCAACAAATTAAATACTCATGAAGTTATAAAAAACTTCTTACTAAGCTCTTCTTAATATGCAATGTTTTTTCCAGAAAAATCTGTCTAATTATCAAGTAACACCATTCTCAGAATCTGTATTTGCTTTAAAACCATTAAGTTTATTGAAATAATTGTTTCTTTTCAAGAACGGGAGAAACCAAATTGTAGCTTAACGATTTTAACCACAGAGCACGGAATAGGTTTGTGGCATATAGAGAAGGCAGTATTTGTACAGTCCGTTATTAGTGTCGTGGATCAGCTAAAAGGTGACACAAGCGTGTGACCTTTCGGTGTTGGCTTTTAAGGAAACTCTTGACGGTGCCACCTTTAGCAACGTCCACAAGTCTCCAAGCTCTATGGTTTAATCTCAACGTACGGTGTACACAAAGTACCGGGCACTTAGCAAATGAATATAATCCCCCTACCGTTATAAAGACAGACAGGTTAAAACAACAAAACATTAGTGCATCAAGCCTGGCGTGTTCTTGCGCAATTTCCAAGATAATAATGGGAAATGGCTGATTATATTCATAGACGCTGTGCTGATCTATCATTACCGGTAATTTTACTCATTACACTAGTGCGTCATATTACGAATATCTTATGTGCTCTTAGAATATAGCTAATGTGTGGAATTTGTTATACTTCTTTGATGTTTGTTACCTTTTGGCTTTTATTGATAGCTACAATAACAAGTAAAAGTAGGATAACGATAGAAGTAGTTATCTATTTAGAGTTTTAATAATTTGAAGTAATGCGGTTCATACGAATTAAATAAAAGTACTCAGGAATAAAATTCAACTATCAGAAAGTTTCCTTCAATCGGGTTGGGCCAGTTTTAAACAAAAAACCAATGTCTTTTATTAGGTTTTTTTTTTATCGTGGTAAAATCATCAAATGAGTCCTCCCACCCAGGGCAGGGCGGGAGGGACTGTCAGACTTGTACTGACTAAAATCCACGGTGTCCTTCAATAGCCCTTTACGTACCGGGGTCACGGTAATCCCTTGGTCCCGCGACCCCGGCAGGCATTTTATTAGGTTTAATGCAAAACTCTCATTTACTAATAATACCTGTATATTGTAATCTAATCGTTATCTTTGAAAGAAAACCTCTTCTTATTTACTATCTCTGTTTAATAAAACAAATAACTATTCAATTCATTCAAAAGCAATCTCAATCAAACTAAATACAAAACCGTAGCACATTTCCACGGAACCCGATTACCGTTCCAATCTGCAAGATAATTCAGCATTTAGCGGATAACTGAACGCTGCAATTTTATATGCAAACCGCTAAACAAAAGGTAGGGTTCGCTGTAATAGCGGTTTCATGTACTTGCCGCCTAGTGCGCAACTTTGCCATAAGAGCTATAAATCTAGTTTAGGTCGGAACTCGCATCTGCGGAAATTTAGGGCTGCCAAGTTTTGAAAGTGCGTAAGTCGCAATTTTTTTTTTGGCAAAGAATCGGTAGAACTTTTGCGATGGAAGATGTTGTAGGTAGCTACTTGTTGAGCTACTCAAGCTTTGTGAAAAGTTATTTTTCTTCCATCATACCTGTAGAAGGTATCTTATCTGTATCACGTTACTTCGTATTACGTGGCACAGCCTAACAACTTCTAACTGAGGAACAACTAGTATCTCGTAGTCTTACCATCCATTTTGATATTATGAGGAGGAATGATAGAAAAATCGTGAGTCTGATGAAGAGTAAGAGTAGAAGGCCAAAGAAACGATGTTTTTTTTTGTAATATATAAGTTTGTTAGAAGACATGCTAGTGAAGAGGGCAAAAAAATGGTGATGATACAAATCTAAATTGGAAAATCTCACCATTTTAATGATTTAATAGAGTGGCAACCCTACAAAATGTGTCGACAACTTGAAAGGATTGTTTAGTACTGTAATGTTGTTTGAGTTTCAGGTTAACTTGCTATTTAATTTAGTAACGATTTAGCGTTACACTTGTAGGTGTTTGGGTGCAAGAAGAATAAGAGTCTAAGGAAACCCATACAGATGAGAGGTAATATCAAATTCGTTCGGCAACCGGCAAGATAAGGTTCAATGGAGTAAAAACAGAATGAGAGAGTGATTTAAGGATTAAATTCATAGTTTCTTCATAAACTAAAAGGAAATGCATTAACTGCAATTCTATCTTATCTTATTATCATTGACTTTGCTGATCCTATCAGTTGGTTTTTATTCTATTATGTTGATGATGAATTTAATTTCATGGTTTTCCATAAAGGTTTCCTCATAGGTACTATTTTAGTGGCCGTTTTAACAGTTTTTTTTCGTAAGTACACGAAATCCAAGCGGCGATTGTGGCGAGCGTTTCAAACTTCCCCCTGAGGATACAATTATACGTAAAACACGCCAACTTCACCCAAATGAAGGAAACGTTTGTAATAAATCCAAGATTTATCGTTTCGGGAGCAAAAATTAAAAAAAACCGCGACCTCTTGACGTTTCAACTGTTTGAGGATTTTTTATGAGTTTTTTGTGTCTTATGAAATTTCCAAATGTTTGTCGTCGACAACAAAGAAACGTATAAAATGAGCAAACAACAGTTAAATTAAATACAATTAAAGGACAGAAGAAAATACATTCTCGGTTCCACGACATCTGTTAAAAAAAGTCAGTTTAAAATAATGAGTACAAATATTACAGCAACAATGCGGTAAGTAAATTCCATTATGAACAGTAACAAAATGCATTCATGTCTGGAACGAGGCGGTTGAATCGGGTCGCAACTGCTTTGAACTGGATTAAACCAGACTTCGTCATAAAAAGCGCTAGTACTACGTAGTACTTAGTTACACTAAAGAGTAGTGCGAGGGGGTGAATGGGGGAGGGGGTACAGTTTTGACTCGCTAATGACGTCACTGGCTCACAAGTATTCAGGATAGCCAGGATTCAGGCAGAACGGATTCATTGCTTTGGTAAGTAATTACAGTTTTGCTAAACTGCCAAAAGGGATATTTATAAAATGTTGCTTTTAGCTTTAGTCACGTTTTTAATTCAATGTTATACATTTTTAAGCCTTTGTTAAAAAAATGGCATTTTAACGAATACTAAGCTTAACTACTGATAAAACTCATCCTTGTTGTGTTGTAACATCACTAAATTAGTATTATATTAAGCATGTACACCACTATGGATTGTCTATGTATCCGGTCTCACTGTCATGGCCGTCAGCCCGTCACTGACCTGTACCTCTCCGTGTGTACTGCTGTGTCTGAACCGTCTGTCTGTTAATAAACTTTATAATCAAGAAGTCATTTCATTTATCACCAACATAACATGGTGTCAGAAGTGTGTGTGGTGTCAGAAGTCTAAGGAGTCCTAGTGTCGAAAATCAAAAAAGTCTGCCGTGAAAATGCAAAACCCAAGTACGAGTGGCGGCGTGGTCAGCACTCAAGATGGCGAAAAAGGCTTAAATTCAAGTCTAAAGCAACTGACAATTTCGTCCGATCCAGCCAACAATAATGCGGAAAGCTGGAAACGTTGGTATCAACAATTGGAGCTATATTTGCTAGCAACAGGCCTGGACAAGTCAAGCGAGAAGCGGAAAATCGCAATTTTACTCCATCTAATTGGAGAACGAGGTGTAAACATATTTAACACATTTAATATTAAACTCGATGGCAGCACGTTCAACGATGTCAAGTCAAAATTCGACAATTTCTTCGAGCCGAGAAAAAATGTCACCATGTGCAGATATTTGTTCTTCACACGCAGGCAGGAGAAATCCGAAAGCATCGAAGACTTCATCACGGATTTAGAGATCAAAAGCAAAAATTGTGAATTTGGCATGCTAAGAGAATCATTAATTAAAGATATTTTCATAGCAAATCTCAACAATGAATTATCACATGTTCGTCAAAGATTGCTACAAGAACCTGATCTGACATATCAGAGGATGCAGGAATTAACAAGGACGCTCATAGTCGCACAGCAGGACGCCGAAAGAATCGTCAAAGACAGTAGTGTTCCTGGTGAAAATATCACGCATCTTAGTCGGAGGAGCCGTGGTCGAGGAGACAGCCGACAACGAGCTTCCAGTCGCACGTCAGCTTCAAACAGTCGTCAGTCAGCGTCGAGCAGTCGCAAAGCGTCGAACAGCGAACACAGCAGCTCTAAGAAGTGCAGTCGCTGTGGGCAGTCTCATCGCTACAAGTGTCCAGCGAAAGGCGTTCAATGCAGGTCATGTAACAATTTCAATCATTTTGCTAAATATTGTCTTAAAAATAAAAAAGTCAGCCAGTTGCAATCGTTTAATTCAAATAACAGTAGTCAAGATCATTTTATTGGTATGTTAAACAGTCAATTAAAGTCGAGTCAAAGTCATAAAAGTCATTCATATCAGTATGATCTATCGGGCACACATATCAGTCAGTCCAGTCAGTCACACAATAGTTTCAGAACACACAGCAGACACAATAGTCACATATTTGAGAGATCCAACAGTCAACATCCCCATTCATATTATCTCTGTAATGAGAATAGTCGCATGTCTGAGAGATGTAATCAAAATAAAAAACGTCCAAGTCAAATATTCCAGTCAAATAGTCAAAATAATAATAAATGTCAACATCTCAATGAGGAATATAGTCACAAGTCTGAGGGATTACAGGGTCCTCATCACATAAATTTTAATAACAGTCAGTCACAGAACAGTCAGTCACAAAACAGTCAGTCTAAACAGTCACACAAATCATTAGTCAGTCACTCAGAGGTAAAACATAATGTCAACACTTTGCAAAATAATTCTTGTAAAAAGTCATGGGAAATTAATTTGTTACTAGGAAGTAAACAAATAACATGCATCATAGACTCTGGTGCAGATGTCAATATAATGTCAAAACAAACATTCAATTATGTCAAACGTCAAAATAAACTGTCACTTGTTAAATGTCACATAAATGTCACAGGATTTGGTGGAAAAACCATTCCAATTTTGGGAAAAGTGGATATAAGTTGCAATTTGTGCATAAATAATAGTAAAGTCGTCGAATCAATAACATTTATAATAGCCAATTTAGATTGTCCAAATGTTCTTGGTCTACCAACTTGTGAAAAGTTAGGTATAATAAATCGTGTCTTTTCAGTATCAAAACAAAACTTTTGTAAGCAAATTCTTACACAATATAACGATGTTTTTCAGGGTCTTGGATGTCTACCTCCAGTCTGTCATCTTAAACTCAAGCCTGATGCTGTACCATGTGTGGATCCACCAAGAAAGGTTCCATTTGCTTTACAAAGAAAGCTACGTGAAGAGTTGGATCGCATGGAGAAATTGAAAGTTATTGTCAAGGTTACAAAACCTACAGAGTGGGTTAACTCAGTCGTCATAACAGTAAAAAGTTCAGGTCAGTTAAGAATTTGTCTAGATCCTAGAAATTTAAACAAGAACATAATGAGAGAATTCTATCCATTAAAGTCAATTGATGAGATTAGGTCTCAGCTAGAAGGTGCTGTATGTTTTTCTCATTTGGATGCATTCTCTGGATTTTGGATGCTACGTCTCGATGAATATAGTTCTGAATTATGTACTTTTCAAACACCATTTGGTAGATATAAGTATTTAAGATTACCTTACGGCATAAATGCCTCGTCTGAAATATTTCAAAGAGTCATGATGAATTTATTTGGTGATATAGAAGGAGTCTTAATTTTCATAGATGATATTTTAGTTTATGGGCCAAATGAGTCAGTACATAATGAAAGATTACATAAAGTCATGCAAAGAGCTCGTCAAGTCAACTTAAAGTTTAATAAGTCAAAATGTAAATTCTTAGTCTCAGAAGTATGTTTTTTGGGTTATGTCTTCAGTAAAGATGGTGCAAGGGCAGATCAAGAGAAAGTCAAAGCCATTGTCAATATGCCCACACCAAAAAATTTCAAAGAGTTACAGAGGATACTAGGTATGATCAATTATTTAGGACCTTTTATAAGTAACCTGTCAGAAAAAACTCAAATATTAAGAAATCTTTTGAAAAAAGATTCAGTCTGGACATGGGATCAGAATCATAGTCAATGTCTTAAAAAACTGAAAGATGAGATTACTAACTCACCAGTTTTAGCTCATTACAATCCCAAGATTCCATTAGTCTTGTCAGTCGATTCGTCAAAGTCAGCTTTAGGTGCAGTAATTTTACAGAAAAACAAACCTATTGCATATAGTTCAAAAACTTTAACTGAAACCCAAGAAAGATATGCTCAAATTGAAAAAGAGCTATTAGCTATTCAATTTGGTTGTGAAAAATTTCACCAATATGTATATGGTAATAGAGTCACAGTACATACTGATCACAAACCATTAGTCTATTTATTTAAAAAACCATTACATGATGTACCAGCTAGATTACAGCGTATGATGTTAACTTTACAAAAATATGATTTGGAAGTTATACATGTCCCAGGTAAAGAAATGTATATATCAGATACATTGTCAAGAGCAGCTTTAAAAGACCATTATATACCTGAAAATGAATCACAAATGTCTTGTCATGTCAATTTAATGTATGCTAACTTAGCAATTACAACAGAATATAGCACAAAATTAGCAAAGGAAACCAAAGTCGATGAATCCTTGCAATTATTGAAAAAATATTATAATGAAGGTTGGCCAAAAAGCAAAAACCATGTCAGTCCATTGGTAAAACCATTTTGGAATATTCAAGGAGAAATCCATGTAATTAAAGATTTAGTTTTCAAAGGTTCAAAATTAATAGTACCACAGTCTATGCATAAAGAAATGTTAGACAAGATTCACAAAGGTCACCAAGGTATAAATAAATGTTTAAAATTAGCAAAAGAATCTTTGTATTGGCCAAATATGTCAAGTGATATTAAGAATTTAGTAGAACAATGTCTTGTATGTGCAAAATTCAAACCATGCAATCAAAAGGAACCACTACAAAATTTTGAAATAAGTAAATATCCATGGCAACAAGTCGGTATTGATTTAATGCATTTTGATAATTTAGTTTATTTAATTGTCACAGATTATTACTCAAAATACATAGAGATTGCTTTATTAAATAAAAATAGTACATCTCAAAATGTTATCACTCATTTAAAGTCTATTTTTGCTCGTCATGGTATTCCATTGTCATTAGTGTCAGATGGTGGACCTCCTTTTCAGTCAATTGAATTTAAAAAAATTATGTTAGAATGGGACATAGAACATATTGTTACTAGTCCATATCATTCACAGTCAAACGGTCAAGCAGAAAGCTCAGTCAAAATCATAAAAAACATGTTAAAAAAATGTAAAGAAAACAAGTCTGACCCATACATAGCTTTATTACAATATAGAAATACACCGAAAAATAATTTGTCTTCACCAGCACAATTATTAATGTCTAGAAACTTAAGAGATAACATCCCAGTGTCATACAAAAGATTAAAACCAAAAGTAGTAACTTTTAAGGATTATAAAGAGTCAGTCAAGAAAAATAATGAAAATAAATCAAAGCATTATGATACAAAAAATACAAAGTCTTTGTCAATATTGTATTATAATGATCATGTCTATTTTAAAAGAAATCCTAAAAGTGACTGGGAACAAGCTATTGTTAAACAAAGAATGTCAAATAATAGGTCATATGTTGTTGAGGATGTCCATGGTGTTAGGTATAGGAGGAATAGAATTCACTTAAGACATAAGTATTCTCATAACTTCGCAAACCCTCCTATGCAATCCAACTCGTCACAGGGGAGAGAGGAAGGTGACAGACAGGAGTCGTCTGAGCATAAAGATTCCTCATCTCAAAAATCCTCAAGTGTAACAACAAGGTCAGGTCGTATTGTCAAACCTACTAGAAGGTTAATAGAGGAAATAGACTAATTATAATTAAGTACATAATATGTAAGAATGTTATGTAAGTTGTAACTATAAGTATTTTTAAGTATGTATAATTGTCATAAGATAGTTACATAGCACAGTAAGTCTTTTAAGTATTTGTCAGAGGTTTAAAAGAACTCAACAGGGGGGATGTTGTAACATCACTAAATTAGTATTATATTAAGCATGTACACCACTATGGATTGTCTATGTATCCGGTCTCACTGTCATGGCCGTCAGCCCGTCACTGACCTGTACCTCTCCGTGTGTACTGCTGTGTCTGAACCGTCTGTCTGTTAATAAACTTTATAATCAAGAAGTCATTTCATTTATCACCAACATAACAGTTGCAGTAATAAATAATTGTCATGGTCACTTTTTTCTTTTGGATACAAAGAAAGAACATCTGCAGCTTGTCTATAAAAAATAATCTCATCGACTTTAAAATTAAAATACCCTGCGGATATATAACACAGAAGCAAATCCGCAGTTAAAATGACTTAGCAAACTTGATCGCAACAAACTTAGCAAGAATAACATCAACAAAGTCGAACTCAATTGTAATATTAGCTTAACCGTCTCGATTTACTATTTAAATTGTTTGGTTTAGTTGACTGTTCACAATAAATTAAGAGGATGTCTTTTTTTTCCGTTGTATAATCATCACATGAGTCCTCCCACCCATGGCAAAGCGGGAGGGACTGTCAGACTCGTACCGACTAAAATCCACGGTGTCACGGTAATTCGCGACCAAGAGGATGTCTTTAAACAATTATGTATTTTTGATCAAATACTTTTTAGCAACCCTATTTATAAGGTTTCATAACACATCGAAACACTTCACTATAGTCCTTATTAAAATATTTTAGTTTAAAACAAAGTCGCTTAAATCTGTCTGTACGTTCATAATTTGCGAATGACTGCACCAAATTGGATCTTTTTTTATTTGTAGTGTTCGTTATTGTCAAGACAAGGTTTGTGTGTTAGAAAGTTTTCGAAAAATCCACCGGATAGGTCGATAATTTGAACCTGTTCGACGCCGGGGCGGGTCGCTATTATTTTTAAATCATTCGTCTAGAATCATGAAATTTATATAAACTTTTATTAAGGCCTTTTATCAATAGATTAAGGAACTAAGTAAAAGTTTGTCTATACCAAATGTTCAAAGCACAAACTTTCATCATACAATTTCTTGTCGGAATTCCGCAGGTGTATGGAAATGAAGGCTCCGGCAAACAACACCGCAAACTATAGACGCGTCGAATGAGTCTATTTACATGCACGAGCCGGGAATCGAACCGCGACGTCTCCGCCACCTGGCCTCAACTTTTGTCGGCAATTGAAATCCTATTGTGTTCGTCGTCTGTTGTTTGAGTTTTTCAGAGGTCGGGACTGTTTGTAAAGCCAATAAGAACAGAATGTGTTCCCAAATGGAAATATGGCGGTATTTGTAGTACACGTTTTTGTTTTCAGCCTGCCGTTTTGGGGTTATTTGAATTTTTTGATCGTTTTATTTTTGTGTTGAGAATGAGTCAAGAGCACACACAGCTATGTGTTATCTACGTATGTATCCAAAAGCAGGTACAAACAGGTAATAAATAGTAGGAATATACCAGCAAGAAAAAAAGACATTCAGAATTGAAGATCTGAGACCAATTATTGTGACATAAAGTAATCTGAAACTTTGACGTTAATTTCATGGCTTTTTGAATGTTTCTTACAATAAACGCAAGTAATAAGCTTTCAAGTACGCTGTAAATCTGCTTCAAGAAAACCTTTACATTAGCAACTACAGAAATGCTAGTTAAAAAACAGTTTTTGAAAGCTCCCACTTGTGAACCTCTTTTCAAGTCAAAGAGAACCAAACCACAATCAAACCTACCCTAATTAAGAACCACCTTTACCATTCTAGTTCCAAAAGGTTGTATGTTGTATGATATACACGTGGCACAGGTTCACTGGCCTATGTTACTATTGTCGGGGTTTGAATTGTAGTTGCTAGCTAAAAGGTGCCATAAGCAGCACCTTGGCAAGGGGGAGCGTGTATTTGTTGCATGTGTTTTGAGTGTTGTTTCGTCAAGACATTGTATGTGGTAGATGGTGGCATGAAAATACATGTTATTTTTCGATTGGAGCAAAGCAATACTCAGGAGAATAATTATAATAACATAATAAGACAGGTCTAAATATGGTTTGGTTGGTTCTCTGTGTCTTAAAAGCTATTACGGACCATAGCTTAGAAGTGAAAGCCTTCCTTATAAATGATATGATAAATGATATTCTCGTTAAATATAATTTTTGAGATTAAGATAATTTTTTGTTGTTTTTTAAAAAATGCTATGCAATAGCTTTACCGCGGCAGTCCCCGAGTGCTACACGTATTTTTTTGTTTATTTATGTTATGTGTACCGGTCTCCCAAATAAGCTAATAAATTCTTTCTTTCTTATGAAAGCTAAACTAGTCAAGAAGTAATAGCTTTCTCTCCATCAGATGAGTGCTTACGTAGGTAGAAGTGACGAATTATGAGCTTTAACAATAATCGCGTTCTCTGTATAAAGAGTTACTTTTAACCAAGAGCTGAAATTTAAAGTTCCACAATTCATATTTCATTTCTTTTTCCAGCTTGCAATATTTCTGTCACCACTGCTACTATACAGCGTAGTTAACAATAGATATTCTCAGCTTTCATGACAGATTTCAGCGACGCCTTCAGCTTGCCTGGTCCGTTGGTTATAGCGAAAAATTGCACTTAACTATAAAGCCTGGCGGTAAAAGAAAATGTTCTGATTTTATTCAAATGTTTTTAATAAAATTGCAGTTGACTTTCCAGTTTCTTAGTGTGGAATAAAGACATTAATGCAATTTATCAACTAGAAATCTCAGCAAATAATTTATAATTAACCTGTTAATTTACCAAGAAGAAAAGAATGTAAATGACGGCACGGTTAGCGCAGTGGCTGAGCGATCGACTTCTGCGCTCGCGGGTTCGATCCCCGCACGGAACAAATATTTTTATGATCTACAAGTAGTTGTTTCGGGGGTGCTAAGACAGGAAACCTCCACGTGCGCCCGTGGACTGGAGTTCCCCTTCGGATACGTCCGGGGGGAAGACCAGTTTTTCGGGCCGGTGCACCCTGGGATGCGGGCAAAAACTCTTTTAGGCACTGTGTGCCTAAGGGGTCTCTTTGCCCGTATGCGAATAGCCTGTCGGGTGGATGCTCCAACGCGTGTCCCTCTGAACAGCAGAGGGCACAGCGGCGGAGCGGGCTTGCGGACGGTGAGTAATGGGTAAGCTCGCCGTCCGACCAAGGACCAAGCCCGGGTAGGTGGCGCGTCGTGTTTCACGCGTCACCGACGGGGCCCCTTACGGGGCCAAATGCCTGCTGGGGTCGCGGCTTTTTTCTTAATCCAGGATACCGCGGCCCCGGAACGTAAAGGGCATCCGAAGAAACACGGGTGGATTTTAGTCAGTAAGAGTCTGACAGTCCCTTCCGCCCCGCCCAGGGCGGGAGGACTCATTTGATGATTTTGCCACCCTAAAAAAAAAAAAAAAAAAAAAAAAGTAGTTGTTTCGGGTGTGGGTGTGTGAGTTTCTATGTTTGTAAACGCACCCACGATACAAGAAGAAATTCCTAGTGTTGTTTGTTGAATCCAGAAAACGTGTAGGTATCTCGGCACAGAGACACATACCCTTCAGAAATAACACACGCGTCAGAAGCTATACTAATAATGGAACGTACACAAAATTCGTATCTAGATAATGAACTTGAACATTCCAAATTCATACGGCATCCTTATTCCATCATACAGGAAGTAATACGACCTTCAAAATAATAAACACTCCAGCGACATCATATACATTTCCCCACATCATGCCTAATTTCCATCGTTCTTCATCAAGTTTAACTTAAGGTTCTAAAGTAGGCTTTGTCACTTGGTAAGGTGACGTGAGGGTAACTTTAGAGGCATCATTTCATTAGTAGTCACGAGAAGATTAGGGGATCAACGTATTTGTGACTAGGCTGGGATGAGATGAAAAATGGAAAAAAAGTGGGTGCATACGAAAGAAAGTTGTCGGAAGGCTTGCCGCGTTTGGCTTTCATTGTCGATATCTGATAATAAATGATGAATAAGAGGAAATAAATCTGATAATAAGAGGAAGAAAAAGGGGTAACCTACATATTCTTCTTCTCTTCTTCTTCTTATCGTATGGTTGATGAACAACCTGGTGTCAGAGTTTAGACCGCCCGTAGGCCTCTGACAAGGCTTCACACACCGTTGAAAAAACTCTCAGGTGTGCTGGTTTCCTCACGATGTTTTCCTTCACCGTTTTTAGCAAGTGATAATTAATTTATAATACGCACATGAATAAATCGTAAGCAGTGATAGCCGAGTGGTACGACCGTTGGACTGCCAAGTCAAAGGTTGCAGGTTCGAACCCCGGCACGCACCAATGTCTTTTAGAACCTACATAACAAAAGTATAAATGTTCTATAGTGGATTACCTACGTCAAGCTCCTACTCACAGAGACGTGTCCCAGAAATGGGAACCATATAAGCTTATCCATGGCTGGCATTCATGTCCCAACATGACCACTTATCTGGTATGATGAAAAAGTACAAACTGATTTGATTTATTTTCATCTAAGTCTGTATTGTGTAACTGTATTTCGGGCGGCGATTAATGGGCGACTCGCTATCCGACCATGGACCATGCCCGGGTCAACGGCGCGTTTTGTTCCACGCGCGCCTTAAGGAGTGTCAGCATAGTGACGGGGTCCCCTGTAGAGGGCCAAAGCCTGCCGGGGTCGCGGGAATCTCGAATTACCGTGACCCCGTTTACGTAACGGGCTATGAAAGATACCATGGATTTTAGTCAGTACCAGTCTGACAGTCCCTCCCGCTCTGTCCTGGGTGGGAGGACTCATGTGATGATTTTACCACGTAAAAAAAGTCACTGTATTTGATAACAATCAATTGCTGCTTGACATTGACTAATTCATGCACTCCATTTACTTGAACATTTTAAAAGAAAGTAAATATTTCCGTCACTTACAATATTTACATCATATACACTACCGATAAATTGAATTTGTATCCTGGAACTTTCATCTCACCTTCAATGTCGCGTCTTATCGCTTACTACCTATGTCACATGGGCCCGTCCCAAACGCTGCCACGTATGTTTCCTCTGTAGGGCTTAATCTTGGAGGTGATAACGCGACGCCGTTTGACGTCGGGAGTAGTCGGGACGGCCAGGAGCGCTCGCGATTTTTTTTCTAACGTAACACGTCTTTTCAGGTGATACGTCTCGATTCTGAGGTACGCGACTTGTGTTAGTAATTTTGAAACTTGGATGTACGTTTCTTGATAGTGTATTTGGAAGAGTTACATACTTGTATTGAACGGGTTTTTTAACAATCCAAAAGCGTAAGTAATTTAGTAGGTGATGGAAAACATTGGGACTACCTGCTGAGGAAGTGTTGTAATAGCAGTAGGAACAATGTTAGCTGACGATAAGCAGTCAATTCCATAAGTAATATAAAAAGAAAAGCCGAATAACGCAGAAATGCATTTCATAAACTCTATAAAGAACTCGATTCCGTATTAACGCACTTTCATTACATAGAAAACCTTCCAGGGTTCCTAAAAACGCCACTTTTGCAATGTTGCAAATGGTTCTACTACTATATTGCTTGAGCAATATATAAGCGTTGCAATTTTATTAGCAACAATGCTAAAGTGGCGTTAGACCCACAGAGTGAATTGAATGAGCCAAACCATTTCCCAGTTTAAATACCCATCAACAACTTTAACGTTCTTAAGTGACATTTGGACAAACGACCTGCCTTCGTTTTCAATAGTGACAATAGAAATAATATCAATATTTACGAGGCTGTTAAACAAAAGGGTACGAGATAAAGTTTCTCGTGCCATTGTCCTGTCAAATATTGCTACGATCATAAGTGAAGGCACAAGTTGTCGATAAAGTATCATATTTTGTCGTGGGAGTATCGTAAAATAAGGGTTAGCTATTGAAATATTTCTGACTATGAAATAGTCTTGTGTTTATAATTAAATCGTAGGAGATGTAAAGTTTTGATTTGTGTTACTCTTCTTAGAAAATCGCCTACAGGTAGTTAAAGGTCTGACGTGGGATTTGAGTAAATTAATTAAAGCTTGCCTATAAATAGGTGGGAATTATAAAAGCATTCGAAATCTTTTTTAATTAATACGAAATTAGTGTCAATAAAGCAAGCAGTGGATATTATACGAGTATTTACATTATCTCTCGGGACAGAAATAGTTTCCTTTTCATTTAATGTAATTGAAGACATATTTTCCATTTAATTGTTTACATTGTGTCTATACTTAACACACAATGAATTTCCAAAGGTAGATTCGATGGGGCTTTAGTTGTTTTTCACCGCGAGGAGTTGGGACCGGGGTGCAAAACGCCCAAAAGCTCTTTATAATGGGCCGATTCGGACCATGGTGCGAAACGCCTATGAACTTGGCAATCGGTCTATTCGGACCGCAGTGGTGACCAGTTCTCTTATTGAATAGGCGAATTCGGATAGTAGCTACACAATTTAAGTAGTAATTAGTACAAACATCTAATAGCATTAAGTATTTTATTAATATTTTTGTCGGCATTTGCCATCAACTCGTCATATCTCACATCCTACTTTATACCCTAATCTACTTTCACATCACGACAATCCAGACAGACAGCCTTAAAATTAACACCATCCATCTAATTGGCACCAACCAACACTAATGTATAACTACTGCCTCCCCTGAAACCATTAACGAGCACCATCGATTGCGGCTCATCATTCCCTTCGGCGGAGCGTGAGAAATATCGGTGGCGGCAGATTATAGACGCGTCGTTATTAGTGTATGTTAATATTTATGACGGCAACATTGTTGTTAGTTATAGTCGGGATCGAGTTAGATGTAGAAGGTTCAGTTTGCAAGTTTTCGCGGAAATGTTTTAATTTTAATTGCCTATCTTCCGCCATTTTGGTTTATTTTCAATATGGCGGCCACGCATAAATTCTATGTTGGTCAATAGCAGGTATTCACAAAGGCTCTCATGTGACTCAGAGAGTTATGTGTATGAATGTTGATGGATGGAGAGGAAGAGGAAAGTAAAAAAAACCGGCCAAGTGCGAGTCGGACTCGCCTTTAAAGGGTTCCGTAGCAGCAAGCAACATTATATAAAAGTTGGTTGTAACTTTGAAAGATAAATTGCGGTTTACGATTTATGACGTATTAAAAAAAAAATGTAAGTTGGTACGCACAATATTGAGTGATTTACCATGTTATTTTAATATCACGGACTTCTTATAGGTTTTCCTATAATCTATAAGGAGAAAACTAATTTCTGTATTTTTTTCAAAATTTTAGGTTCAGTAGTTTCGGAGATAAGGGGGGGGGGGGGAATGGTCAATTTTCGTCTATTTTCTTGAATAACTTGGAAACTATTTATTTTAAAATTACAAAAAAATACATTTAAGATCTTCTCAACAAGACCTTTCATTTGATATGCCACACGATGCAGTTTTCAGATTTTTTTTTTAATTTTCCCCTTCCCCCCCAAAAATGACCCCCCATATACAGATTTCATCTGCTCACGTCACACCTCTGTGTTTGGGTCACAGGAATTGATATGTGTACCAAATTTCAACTTAATCGGTCTAATAGATTCGGAGATAATTGACTGTAAGCGACGGACGGACAGACACACGAGTGATCCTATAAGGGTTCCGTTTTTGTATTCAGACGTACGGAACCCTAAAAATGGATAGTGTGAGAAGTCATATGTGTAAAAAATTAGTAAATAATACTGTGACTTCTGATAGGGGAGAATGGAAAAGAACACGTATTGCGCCAGCCTTAAAATGGGAAAATCGACTCCTTAGAACACAATTATTATAATGCCAAACTATGACGGAATTTGAGACGAGAGGAATAGCTAGATAGAAATAGAATTAATGACAAATACGGCACCATAATCTCAAAGGTAAAAATCTTACTTATAATTCTGGTTCTTCTGGCCACATTTGTATAATAATTTATAACGTTTAATGGTTATAAGGAATATGTAATAAGCCGTGTTAAAGCGATTACGGATAAGTGAAAACAACAGTATTATGGTTGGTTTAATTGGGTGCTTGGTTGTAGGAGATTACATATATTTGAATATTATATATTTGTGAGATTTACTACGATTATTATAAAAGAAAGATTAGCACAAATTAATATTTTTTTATATTTGAAAATAGTTTTCATACTTATTATTAGTTTCTACACCATTCAATTCATCATCCGTCTAAATTTCTGTCCTCTCTAATTTCTCATCCACGGATTGTGCTAAGCAAGTATTGCTTAACCTTGTAGAGCGATCTGTGTGGCTGGATTTATAGCATCATTTAATTCTTGATTCAATATACTTTCGTTGCCTTATGAAAACTCAAGAAGTCTACAAATGGGTGTAAAATATTATAAAAGGGTTTCCAAGTAGATATTTTCAGAGAAAAAAACTACGTACCAAAAACCATAAAGTAACCAACAAACAACCAAGGCTCCAATCCAAGGTTATTTATGTACACAATCTAAACGAAGCTCGAAGTCTGACAATATTCCAGTAGACTAGACTTTATATAAAATGATTTAGGATGTAGGCCTTAAACCAATTACTATTCCTGATAGGTTCAACCCTTTCAGAGTCAAAGTGAAAGTCTTGAAACGTGAAATATAAACGGGTTTTCGGCTGAAGGGAGTTGTCTTGTGCGGTAATCGAGATTTCTATCTTTTGACTTTTGTTTTGAATGAAGGAAATTCGTTTATTCTGGAGGAGGAGGAGATGGTAATAGAATTAGTCGGGACTTTATGAGTGATGAGAAGAAAAGGATTAGATCCTGTAGTCTTCAGATCTTACTGATGGCTTTCAACGCTAAGTTACCTACGAAATTATTATCCTGCTTTTTTTGCAAGTAGCGGGGCAACATGAGACGTTACGATAAACTAAATAGTATTTACAGTATTATAAGATTTAAAAAATCGGCGGTCAGAACAAAGTTATTCATTTATACGATGAAGGAGTTACATTACAACTAGACTGTTTATAAAATCTACATCTTTCAATTTCAACAACAAGAAAATATCCGCAATTATCCCTCTTGTGAGCAAAACCAGAGGCATAACTAATCTAGTTTCAATGTTTGCGGAGAACGGCGGAAACAAAACGCTTCAGAACCAACCGCGTAGTTTGGGAACTGTGTCACAGATGGCGTTGGGAACAGGTTTCATTTCACAGCAAAGTTTTCATTGTGAAAATAATGTTTTAATTCGAAATTGTGCTGTTTAGAATCACACTATCTTCTCAAAATTAAGGGTAGATATAAAAACACACCTTTGATTAGTAGTGGAATAAAAACACACACATTTAGTCGCTTTTTATTTAAAAATATAAAGACGACCTCGTCTAAACAAAGGTTGTCCCTGTAACCCATTTTATATTGAGCTCTAGTCAATATTATTCAACTGGATACTAGATCTAGTCTCCAGACAGTCTGATTTCAAGACTGTACGCATGCCAAGCAGGACACCACTCCAGCCAAGTCGGTCAGCAAATTATGCTATGTCAAGATAATAAAAATATCTAGTTCAGACTCTTGATAATAGCCCATATTGACAATGAAAATAGGTCTACGTTGCTGAATAAATAAATAGTATTTTATTGAAACAGCTCAGCTCGTTTTTTTTTTGGCGTGTAATATTAATAAATGACTCCTGGAGCGGAAAGAACTGTTACATTTTTACTTCATAAAAACAATTTTTTTTAATGTGGTAAAATCATTATGTGAGTCCTCCCACCCAGGGCAGAGCGGGAGGGACTGTCAGACTCGTACTGACTATAATTCACGGTGTCCTTCAATAGCTCTTTACGTTCCAGGGTCACGGTAATTCGTGAGTCGCGCAACCCCGGCAGGCTTTGGCCCTTTACAGGGGGCCCCGTTACTACGCTGACACTCCTTGAGGCGTGCGTGGAACACAACGCGCCGTCGACGCGGGCATGGTCCATGGTCGGACAGCGAGTCGCCCAAACTTAATACTACATTAGGAAGATTTTTTGTTCCCATCAACTTTTTAACAGCAGTGGCGGTCATGGTTATCTTTGGAAACCAAAACTTCTTTTAATATAACTTTACCGTGATGCTTGATCGATATGCATGACGAAGTTCTACGTAAATAAATAGCAATATTCCGCGTTTTAATAAACAACGTTTCAAATTGGATTTCTTCGACACATAAAGGGTTTAAAGTTTGTCAATAATACAATTCTTTTGTTGGGGTTGAAATGAAAAGTGAATATTTACCTGTGATATTGTGGAAAGTTCTTGCCAGTGTTCATGTCCAATAGCTATCTAATTCTGTCGTCAGACTGTATTTTGCCTTAAAAATACTTTTACAGTATTCTTCTTACTTCGCGTCTAGACTAACACATTAAAAATGTAGTGTCAAGTGTTTGTCAAGCTATAAAAGTTGTTGAAAACAGGTATAAGATATAGCATATATCAAAAAGGTGTTTTCACATTTAAAGGTAAGGTAAGGTTTATAGATCATAAAACTGAGCAACTATCTCTATAGTATCATTATCGTAACAGCGAAATATATGCTGAGTCTGAACATCTACATAGTCCTAACTCCTAACCATACATTTAAGTCCAGTAATAATATTTATTGAATATGTGTTTAACATGCTCTAAATGACTTAAAACTCAGGGCGACATGTTCTAAATTGTGAAAATGCACGACATAATAAGCATGGTCATATAATTCTATCAAAACTTTACCATATTAGTCATAACTAAACCACTGATACAAGGAAACGCCATTACAGTAAATTATGAGTAGCCACGTTAATAAAACAATGGCGTGCAACATAAATATGAATCGATATTATTCTTTGCCGATTGACATTAAAAACAAATTAATGTGCTTGTAAAAACTCGTATCGTACAGTTTGAAAGTACTTACGTTGTTATATCAATAGAAAAGCGCTTTTTTTTTGAAGTGAAAACTTCTTTAGCGGCGTTGAGCACTTTTCTGTAATGGGTATAAAATCTTAAACTCGCGTCAGGACACTCGCGTCAGGACACGTGACCCTGACCGAAAAAGCGTAGGACGGCGCAGGGCGCTGCTTTCCTTCTTTAAACTGCTTGTTAAGGTTTAGGCACGTGTCCCAGTTGGGCCGATAAGCGAGAGAGCAAAGAGATTAAATTGTGTAGTACAATTTAATCTCTTTGCTCGAGTGGTACGACCGTTGGACTGCCAAGTCAAAGGTTGCAGGTTCGAACCCCGGCACGCACCAATGTCTTTTAGAATTCATGTGCGTATTATAAATTAATTATCACTTGCTAAAAACGGTGAAGGAAAACATCGTGAGGAAACCAGCACACCTGAGAGATTTTTCAACGGTGTGTGAAGCCATGTCAGAGGCCTACGGGCGGTTTAAACTCTGACACCAGGTTGTTCATCAACCATACGATAAGAAGAAGAAGAAGAAGAAGTACAATTTAATGTCTTTGCGAGAGAGCAACTTCAAATAAGTAATATTTTTTTTTACTTTTTAAGTTTCACAGTAGTGATCAACTTTAAATTATAATAAACGTAACACTTTTACCCCCCACTAGGACCCCTAAATCTTCTCGTATTGCACATTTCCACATTTCTTGAACGGAAAAAGAGTCGATAACTCGTTGCTTCCTCGCTAGCTGTGGGACAAGTACCTAACAGAGATACAATTTGGAAGAGGATTTCATGATGACTTCTGAAATGTTTTCAAGAAAAACTGTTTCAGAGTAGGCGCAAAAAGGAGGGCGTGTAAGTTTTTATAAGTGGTTTCTTTCAGCAACAGTAATAAAAAGGGGAATGAATTGCTTTAGGAAATCTTTTCAATCTCTGATACAGAGAAACTTTTAGATGAACATTTTATAAAACAAGTATTTCTTGTGAAACTTTCAGTTGATACCGATAGATGGCGTAACGCAGCGCTATTATCTACTACAGAAGAGTGGCATTACTGCACTTCAAAACGAATGCTACATTTCTGTGAAATGATAGGTTTCTACTCAGACTGGCAAAGCCAAAGTTTTTGAGAGTTTCTACCCTAAAAACAAATATGTTTTTTGTTATTATTACAGAAGTTTAAAATATATCAAATTTAAAATCGAATGAAATGAAAATGTCTATAAAAAAATTACAGCGTACAATTTTAGTTTCAGTTTTAAAGCAAACTATTTGTTAATGACATGATGAACAAGCCGCCCTTAGTCGTCGGTTTATAACGTCATGCGTCATTAGTAATGTCACTAAACGGTAAGCGGCTCGCTTTTTGCAGTAAATGTTGACAATAGCCTCCTCTAGCAACGGACGCCGAGACGTCTCTATTGGGGCACAAAGGGTAAATTCTGGCAAAAATGTCAGGAATTCTTAAGTACCTTATTAAATCCGAAAGCTTGTGGAAAGCTGTCCCACAGAAATACGTGAGACAAGTTAATACTTAGTTGTACTTTATCTGCAGTGATGCATATAAAATATTCGTATTCAGCTGCATTCGGTCGAGCTGGAAGAGTGGAAGCTGGCTCCAACACAGTTATCTTTCTTCTTAAAAAAACGATGCCCCATGTTGTAACATTACTAATTAGTCTTATAGTAACCATGTACACCACTATGGATTGTCTATGGAATATGTCTTTACTCTTTGTATCCGGTCACACTGTCATGTCCGTCACTGACCTGTGCCGCTCCGTGTGTACTGCTGTGTCTGAACCGTCTGTCTACTAATAAACTTTATAATCAAGAAGTGTATTCATTTATCACCAACATAACACATAGGATTTTTTGCTGTATTGCGGGCGCGTTTACAAACATAGAAACTACCAAACACCCAGACCCGGAACAAATGCTTATAGGTTATGCAAATGTTTGTTCCGTGCGGGGATCAGACTAGCGAAACGGTGCACAACAGTTGATCGCTCAGCCACTGAGCCAATCGTGACGGCGTAGTTGAGAAAACACGGATTATTTGGCGGAGATCTTTCAGCAGATTTTAAAGCTTTAACGAATGCAAATGGTATTAAAGTACTTAAACATTAAGTCTGTGGTTCGACATTTGGGGACAAACTCACGCGATCCCATTAGAAACCTTTCAATTTACTGAACTTTAACATGTAGTTCAGATCAGGGGGCTTATCATGACCTTTTATAGTGGATTGTTTTAAATGTAATATTACTTAAGTGTGTAAAAGATATGTAGCTAGGTGTCCTGTAGAGCTTTATCTATTTTTGTTCTGAGGTGCGATTGTTAAATAACAATCAACACTAAGTTAGCAAAGGCGAAGCGTTTATTTAGAGCGCACGACACTTATTTCTTAGCGTGGTAAAATCATCAAATTAGTCTTCCCACCCAGGGCAGAGCTGTTAGACTCGTACTGACTAAAATCCACGGTGTGCTTCAATAGCCCTTTATGTTCCGGGGTCACGATAATTCGTAAGTCCCGCGACTCCAGCTTTGGACTTCTAGAATGACGGGGCCTCCCCCCCGTCATTTTTTGTTAACACTCTTTGAGGCGCGCGTGGATAACAACGCGCCGTCGACCCGGGCATGGTTCATGGTCGGACAGCGAGTTGCACATTACTCGCTGCCCGCATGCCCAGCGTACGACACTACAGGCGTTTTGACTTAGTCCATTTGACGCGGCGCTAGTGTCTATATAATTACATCAAATTGCATTGAAAAAATTTGGGATCACGAATTTTCCGCAGGGCTTCAGGCTGCAGTCGTAGCGCCGCCCGGCTCCATTATTTGAACGCGCTAAACTCTAGAACTTCCCGTTAGATTTGGAAAGCACTTGATTACCCAATTCTCGGCAACGGTTATAGGCTATATAAAATCACTCTATAATAGTTAAGAGTCAACCAACAGACAAAAGGTGGGGCACCTCTATACAGAAATTAAAAGATGACAGTGCATACCCAGTACAGTTCAAGTATTCGTGGATAAACGCTGATGCAGTCTCTTACGCACATGAATATGAAAGCATTACGAGTCCTCATAAATATTAATAGGGGTACCTCTACTTATACGATCGAATATCAGGCATTCTTACGAGCAAATATACGTATTATTCGAGACGGGCAAAAAATCCTCGGTATCGACAAATTGTAGATTATGTGACGCCCACTATAACACACTGAATGTACATATTCAGTGTGTTATGTATGAACGTGAGTACTTCACTGTTGTGCGAGGAAATGGTTTATTCAATATGGCTCGTACTTGGGGAATATTAAGTGAAAGTATCGACAATAACATCTTTTGGGAGTTTATTTGGGGTATTTTTGGCTGCTACATGCGCAATAAATGATCGTCAGAAATACCCAGAATCAAGTCAGATGCGATTTTCGTATGATGTCTACGTGCTTTTGAAAGTCTTATTCGAAATACGGCTGAGTTGGTTTTACGTCTTGCTTCACGTCATCATTATATCAACCGTAGGATGTTCACTGCTGAACATAGCATCCCCTACAGATTGTGTGATGTCCTAATCTTATTAAAAGTAATCTTTAAAGACAAAAGAAAGAGTCTGAAAATATAAAAGGAAGAGTTGCGGAATTAATAATACCTTAAAAGATCGATTTTCCATACACCAGGTATTACGCATGCATAGGGATGAAAAGTACTCTCGATACTACGAAAGTATCAAATTCGGGTAGTGACAACTTTACTAGGTTATAAATTCGGGCAACTCACTGTCCGACCATGGACCATGCCCGGGTCAACGGCGCGTTGTGTTCCACGCGCGCCTTAAAGAGTGTCAGCAAAATGTCGGGGCCTCCCTCTAGAGGGCCAAAGCCTGCCAGGGTCGCGGGACTGTACGAATTACCGTGACCCCGGAACATAAAGGGCTATTGAAGGACACCGTGGATTTTAGTCAGTACGAGTCTGACAGTCC
Organism: Agrotis puta; assembly: GCA_943136025.2. Classification (NCBI taxonomy): domain Eukaryota; kingdom Metazoa; phylum Arthropoda; class Insecta; order Lepidoptera; family Noctuidae; genus Agrotis; species Agrotis puta. The sequence continues at coordinate 1,098,431 of OW964177.2, forward strand.
CTCCCGCTCTGCCCTGGGTGGGAGGACTAATTTGATGATTTTACCACGCAAAAAAAAAAGGTTATACATTCAGCAGATGTGGTGCAAGGTTTGTTACGGATTTATCATGATACTAGAGTTCTACCTATTTCACCTTTTAGAACCAGAATATTCTAATTACAGAGTTATTTACAGAATTATCTCACATATGATTTTATATGAAAGAGATAGTTCAGTAAAACATTTAAGTTTCAATATTATATTAATTAAGTGTTCTAGGTATTCTAAACGGTCACTCGAATTAATTTTCTGAAAACACTTTCCAGGAATATTTTCTGTAGTTTCAAGTATAAAGACGTGATCGGCATAGAAAAGCTTTTATGGACATTTTCATAAATGCTCGTTATAAATTCTCCTTGAAATCCCTTCTTTCAAATTGTCATATTTTAGTTCAATGACGAAATATTGTACATTACCGTATTTCAGCTAGTTTTTCAAACTCTTTACCTGTAACAAAATAAATAAATAGTTAGTTCCATAATTCTTCCAGGAAATAAATTCATCTTCTAAAATTAATTTAATTTAACAATACTGCCATGAAATAAATCCACCATACTTACTTAAACTACTACAAAGTGTTGGTCTATACGTTACAAAATAAACAAAATATTAAAGTTTCACAATGTTTGGATACAAATACAACTTGTCCTTTGAACCTTTTTCAATAAGACATGAAAGAAATGTTTTCTAACATTTCACGCATTGGGTGCGGTAAATAAATCATAAAGTCTTCTGTATGTATGTCTAAAATCATGTGTCATTGCGTTCGCATACGCTTATATGAAACTACGCAGCCGATATCAAGAGGTATTCCCGTTTGAGCAATTACTTCCAGAGCACCTAAGTTAAGAGCAAATTTTAATTCCCGATTGAGCACCTATCAACATTTGACAAATTGCTCAATCGGAGAATGAAATTATAATTTAAATCTATTCCCATTATAACAACAACGGTTTGATAGCTTGAAGTGATGGGGTGTTTAGTATTTCAGTTAAACTTCCTTGAAGGTTACAAGAACAAACCACCTATGCCTATTATTTTATACACACCCCATCACTAGAAACTACCGTAGTTGCTCTAATGGGAATGGATTTGAATTATATTTCAGTTCCCGGTTGAGCAAAACGTCAAAATTTTGATAGGTGCTCAATCGGGAATACCTCGATTTCAAAGACATATTGAAATATTTTTGGCTCGTCCGATAGGGTATATATAGGGGATAGTATGTTATAAACTGAAGAGTTTGTTTGTTTGAACGCACTAATTTCAGGAATTACTGATTCGAATTTAAAAAATATATTTTAGTGTGTGGATAGTCCGGGCATGCGGGCGGCGAGTAATGGGCGACTCGCTGTCCGACCATGGACCATTCCCGGGTCGACGGCGTGTTGTGTTCCACGCGCGCCTCAAGGAGTGTTAGCATAGTGACGGGGCCTGTAGAGGGCCAAAGCCTGCCGGGGTCGCGGGACTCACAAATTACCGTAACCCCGGCCTAAAAGGGCTACTGAAGGAGACCGTGGATTTTAGTCAGTACAGTGTGTGGATAGTCCATTTATCGTTTATAACATTACGTTACGATCAATAAGAGCCGAGCAGCGGGGATGAAGCCACGGGGAACAGTTAGTTTAGCACGTTTAGCGCAGTGGCTGAGCGATTAGACTGCTGTGCAGCGTGTCGCGGGGTTCTAAATATTTGTATGACCTACAAGTGGTTGTTCCGGGTCTGGGTGTTTGTGTATGTGAGTTTCTATGTTTGTAAACGCACCCACGACACAGGAGAAATTCCTAGCGTAGGGCAAGGTTATTTTTTTTTACGTTAACACAATGCGCAATAACGGTTCGTGTTAGTACTTCAAGTATTTATGCAACTATGGTAAGCTTCTTGATATTACTAGAACATGAATGTTCACATTAAAGTTATCTAGAACTGCAGCAGGTGGCACAAAGGGTTGTTCTTGGAACTGTGCAAGTGTCTCCTATATCTGACATAGTTTCAAATGTTACTAGTAAGTCACAGTTTCTTAGCTATATGACCTTATTTCTATTAGGAACAAAAATAAAGTATTTCTATTTATGAAAATTTTTATTATTGTGAATGTATAACTGTTTTTCGTATTTTCGTGGCAGGCCAGTATATTTCATAGTTTTATCATTGGTATCAGTTGTTTAAATCCAGGACAATTGGATCACTTTAATGTGAATACACTACACTTTTTTCTTAACCTTTTGAGCGCCACAGTCGTGTATAGACGACAAGCCAAAAAGTGTTCAGCACGCCACAGTCGCGCGTCGCGACTACACGAAAGACTTTTAAACGTCAATATACGTAGCTTATTAAAATATCTCGTAATTCACTACTGTTTTTTATGTACTTATGTATTTATTTTTCTTAGCTTGGCGCTGAGAGCACGTTCTTGTTTTTTTGACGTGGCGGTCAAAGGGTTAATTTAAATATTCGACGTTCAAACGCACTTCTTTAACAGTCTAATTGAAATAAATGATTTTTCTTTGACCCCTTGTAACTTTAAATTTTACTTTTAATTTAGTCCTTATGTTGTAAGTATTTAACCAAATATTTACAAAATAAAGATTAAATTAAAACGTTGAATCATCTAATATTTTGATAAACAGCAAACATGAGCTTGCAAACATTTTCCAAGTAGTCCATTAAACGACTCCTACAATAATATTGAACGGAAGCATTTTTTTCCACCAAAAAAGGTGTTACATTCACTTCCAATTTTTCTTTTATCTTCCAATAATCCAACACCGTCTACCAGTCACTACTACGACATAATCTAGCTACACCCAATCTTCGTCCCCACAGATCCACAAACTCCCTTCATAAAAAGCCCGATGTCCCCAATTGGTTGCTCGCGTAATGTAACACGATACGGCCACAAAAATCGATGTGACGTAGTCCTTTGACAAACACACTAACATCAGTACCTACATCGTGTACACAGTGCGAGCAGCTAAAAGCTACCACTTGTTAAGGCGTGTTCATACTGTGCGAGTACGAGCATTTTGTACTTGCGCTTTCAAAAGTGATTTTCTTCTTAACATTGCAGCTGAGAGAATTTCTTAATAGTTTTGTTTTTCAGGTTGGAAAATTATCAAATGAGTCCAGGGAAAACTCGTTTGATCTCTCCAGGTGGAGGGTAAGGGACTGTCTGACTTGACTGACTAAAAACTACTCCCTCAATTGCCCTTTAAGTTGCAGGGTCGCCTATACAGTAACCTACACAGAGAGACCCGCTATTTCAACAGGAATCCGCTATCCCGGCAGGCAGGCCAGGCTAGATGGTTTCGAAAATACTCTTGCATAACAACGTCAATTTTCTATCATAATTCAAAAATATTTCAAAAACAAAATAAACAATGTTTTCGTATTTAACGACGAATAAACTCGACCCCGTGTTAATTTACCCAGCGGTGATACAATAAAGGCTAATGAAAAATAAAAGATATTTATGCTTGTACTTTTCCACGACACTCATAACACATGGACTAAGAAAACCGGCCGACTTTACTGCTCATAAGTGCCTATAACTATATAATTACGTAAGGTTTACTATACAATCTTGTAATAAGTGTGGTAAAAATAAACTTGGTTTTAGTTAAAGATTTCAGTATATTATTTCAGCCGGAGCGTTCGATTCGTTTGAATTTTTACGTAAATCCGTGATGAGATTTGCATAATCTTTTGTCGATTTGTAAACATGTTAAGTCGATTTCAAGATACAAGCTTTGACACTACAGCTGAACGATGTTTTAAGCTGCGGAAAGTTTATTGATGAATTGACGGTTAGTAGATTATTTATTTTTGTACTAGACAAAGATTGAGAAGCAGTAAATCTTCTTTATGAATATAAAGAGGATTTATTGCTGATATACAAGTAACGCTCCTGTGACCATAATTCTCCACGCGGATTCAATGTGGTACGATGGAAATCGCATGTCGAATTTATGCCTTAACCTGCAAAACTTACAATTTATAAACGTTGTATTTGAACATTAAGGTTTAAAAGTAGATAAAACATAATAGAAAACTGACTAAATTTGCGGTATGTTACTCAGTCTAATAATTCCTAATAAAAAACCAAAAAACCGACAACCACTCGTGCCAAATCCAGATCCACGTTGGTAGAAACACAAGCGAGCGATAGATCAAAGTCAATCCGCTCTCAGATAAGAGTACCGCTTGCTCCGCTCTCACAGCTCTGCTCAAGATGCATCTGAGTACGAAGTACGGCAGTCGTGCGGTTGTAGAGCGCTGAAAGCTAATTAATTATCAACCAAGCTTCCGACTAATTTAGGTTTAGATGTAGGAAGTTTAGCCACTTAAGTTGGTGCATTATGTAAGTATTTCAGAACTAAGATGTTTAGTTGGGCAACACGGAAGCCGTCAGTTGAAACGTTTGTATGAAATTATACAAGGTGTAAGAGACATCGACGCACAATCGGTTACCATGGGTCCAGGACATGATTCTGGACGGCCCCGTGTTGGAATTTTTCGTCGATTTCTTTCTATTTTTTTTTTATTTTTTTTTTTTTAATAGTGGTCCGCGCATTACACATAATGCTACAGGTACTGCGGTACTGGACACAGTATTTAGTTATACGATGACCTTTTATTTGAACTTTTATAAACAACTGAGAAAACACCCATTTCTAGTATTATTTACATTGTTATTTTTAGTGAAAGTAGCGAAATAATTACTTTTTTATTAATAATATCATTGGGTTTAGTAAGAATAACGATTATGAACAGTCTAAAGAAAAAAAAAAACTCGTCCCGAACCCATGGTATCCGTTTGTGCGTCGATGTCTCTTACACCCTGTATTTTGTTGGACTGTCTTGATTAGTATGCTTTTGTATACCACAAAGTACTTAAAAATCGTATTATATTAAAAAGAATATATGTTGTTTTATTTGAACATACCATCTAACCTGTAATTTAGTATACTATAGGGTACACACATTCAGCTACTTTTGTTTAAGTACCATGTGATAGTTGGCCAGCCTATAGCCTTCAACCAAGCACTTATTCAAGGATCAAAAACGATGATCATCAAAATAAACAAGTTAGCTCAAAATTTACGCCCTGACACGGCTAAAAACCAGTGTCAATTTGCGTCGAAACCTGCCATTTCAAATCCCCAAATTAAAATGCAAAACGCTATAATCCTCAAAGGGAAATCTCAGCTAAAATAAACCTAGTAATGAAAATATTTCGGCAATTTATCAAGCGGTAGCTCTGGGGTAGTAATTATATCAGTACTTCGGTAGCTATCAAGTGCTAAGATGAATGGGGCTCCGGACGGCTCAGATTTGTGTACCGGACACTAGGACCCACCTACGTGTCCGGTGTCTCGGCTTGGGTAGAAAATTAAAGGGAAATTCTGGCGAGAAATAAAATTATCGGAGAGCTAGGATTCGCCTTAGGAAGCGTGTATTTTACGCAGTAATAATTTTCTGGGGACGTAAAATATTACGACATTTAAATTAGGCAAGTTTGAAATATTGCTTGACTTATGATCTTTATTAGATTTATCTATTTGTAATTTGATTTGAATTATGGAACTAAAAACGGGATTAAAGATTTGGAATCCGTTTCTTCCTTTCACTCGAACAAGTGGGTAACAAAAACAAAAATCCTTCATATAATATCATTCAGATCTGACCTGTCCCTTGCGACGCTCCAAGCCGAGATTCGTACCCCACAGGGGGTGCCTTTAGCATGTGGTCATTTAGTTTTTAAACCCCTGACTGGAGGTCTTACATTCAAGTCACATCGACATACTTCACGGAGAATATGTTTGTTTCTTAATCACAATAATTTCATTTTGCTGACACTTTTTGAGGCGCGCGTGGAACACAACGCGCCGTCGACCCGGGCATAGTCCATGGTCGGACAGCGAGTTGCCCATTGTTCGCTGCCCGCATGCCCGCGCTTACGGTGGCCGGAGATCGTCTTGCGACGTCCGTCGCCGTGGGCGTCTACCACTGGGGCAGGGGTGGAGGGAGAACGCTGTCCTCTCCCTCACGCGGGCCGCCTCCTCGTTCGCCAGCATGACTGCTTCGCAGAAGGAGGCGACCGCTTCCCACTCCGTCTCACCCCGGTGTACGAAGGGGTTTAAAGAAAATGTACTGAGCTGCTGAGATCTTACCTACATAAATAGTCATAGAACAATGATCCTTGGAACTTGTCGTCCTCTTTTTGTGACAAACGATGTCAGTTGGCAGCCGTGTAGTCGTTTAGACAATACGTCTAACTTACGAGTACAGTTGCGAGTTTGTACAATTTACACTTACGCAAATTACTCGTACAAAGCGTTTTCACGTTTGCTAGTAAAATATTGAATACCTCTCTAAGAAAAGACTTATTTTATCATTCATCACGAATCTTAGTTCAAGTATAAAATACTCCTTCATTTCGTACTCCAAACGACTGCTACTATAAGCTATGTGCGAATGCTGCGATGTAGCAGAGATGTGAACTAACTAACACGCGAAGTGACTTACATGCCACGTTTAAATATGCACGACAACCTTTTTAGGTTTTATTACTTTTTAATTGAAAAAACCAGCCAAAAATCAAAAAAATATGGCAAGAATTGGCAGATCTGATGTTCCGCAACAATGGCGTTTACTACAGTCATATGAAAGTGCCCGTCTGAAGCCGTGACAACAAACTGCCCGTACTTCTTTGACCGAACCTTAAGGCTGCGCTTTTACTCAGGCGGAGCAGAGCGGGGAGCGATTCACCAATCACATGGCTTGAAATCCACACGTCTTCTCCACACAAGCCATGTGATTGGTGATTCACTCTCCGCTCTGCTCCGCTCCGCCTCAGTGCAACTGCAGCCTTGGTAAACAGCAAGCTTGGCGTGGCGCAACGCTAGCGTGGCGTTCTTATAAACTGTGAAAATAGCGCCGACGTCCCGCTAAGGCTAAGGCTACATTAGACAGCGATTTGAGATGCGACTGGATGATTGAAACATGTTACACGACGTATCGATACACGGTGATTCACGGTGTAGCCATATACGTGAGCATTAATTTATTTGTTTTAATCGCTGATGTGTCGCAGAACGCGTCGCGGCCTAGTGTAGCTTCAGCTTTAAAGTCGGCGCTAGCATAGCGTGTTTTGTGTGACGATTCACATATATTGTCATAGTAAATAAACACGCTAAGGACACGCCACGCTAAAGTCACGCCACGCCGCGTTATGCTCGCTGTTTGGGAAAACCTTTAGTGAAACATATTTCTGTTCATGACTGTACCACTCCTGTGAAGGTATCAAGAAGATGTAAAGATACTGTGAGAAACTTTGAAGTAAGTGGGTAAGTACAGCCTTTCTAAAGCGGTAGATTCATTAACTAAGTTACGGTTATTTCGAGGAGGGGGATGAAGGACTTTAAGATGTAATGAATGTTTTTTTTTGGGTTCCGTAATCACCTTTTGGTTGCGGGAATTACTAAACCAGCGTTGGTGTCTAAGTCTGGTATGATATTTGGTACTCATGTAACTGCAAAAATGTTGATTTAGTCAACCTGTCATCCACAATCCAGTATTTCAAAGAGAAAAGTTATGATTTTAAATATTCTTTCTTTACTAAAAGCTACAAAACCATGACATAAAACATGTTCTTTTCAAATTGCACCGGTACGAAGCCTGAAGGGACTGAAAGTTTTCAATTAAAGCAATAATTCAATTAATTAGTTATTACGCCTTAAATAATAATATATGCAAAAAAAAAACAGGAAGTAAACGGTATCAAGTTTAAATCGACTATTAGTATGCGAGAACAAAAACAATTGTTATTGTGATACCCTTCTGTGTTCTAATTAAAACTTCAGTCCGTTACAGCCTGTAATTAGAGTTCCGAAGCATTGATAATACCTAAGCAATAAAATAAACTAGTTTGAATGCTTATACAATAAAATATGTTAAAAATGTTTTTATTGTCCTCCATAAATAACAATTATAAACTAATAACTTAAATATGAAAAATAATAATACTATTACATTATTTATTTGTCTGATTGGTGCCGAAACTAATTGAAGTTACATCGATCAACAATCATAAAACAATGATTGCGTCTGTTATAGTTTTGAAACTAAACATGTTTTTGTAATGACTAATTACCTGTTTCAACTTTATCTTACAATGTCTAAGGACGAAGTAAGCTGTAAATATCGTCTTAATACCATTGGAATTCGGAAGAATTAACTACGGTACCCAATTAACATACTTATATCGTATACCTGCATAAACTGCCTGACGCAGTCAGCGCCATGCTCCCTGAGGAAGCCCTGCAACGTCCTGATGCCCTGCACCGACAGCCTGTACCCGTTGCCGTTCTCCCCGGCGCAGAAGAACACCCCCGGCAGTGAGCCCTCACCCATAGCCAGCGATCACATATTGATAACACACCCGAATTCAATCGGAAAATTAATGAAATTTACTGTTAATTACAATCACAATTATTTATCAGCATAAGCTTCAGTTAATTGAATTTAAAATAATGATATTATTGTTTACACTTCATATCACCTCACTTTGTTTGTGAACACACAAACTTCACTTCGCGAATCAACGCTACAAAGTTCAAACGCTACGCTCGTAGCATCTCGTAGCGTTCACCCAGCGTGTCTGACGCGCTCGTAGCCACTGCTACGCGACCGCTACGAGTCTCGTAGCAATGCGACGCGAAAGGTCGCGCCGAATATGACGTAATAGCCGAAAGCCGATTTCTCCCATGTCAGCCGAAAATGTGGAATCAGTTGTAGGATGTAAGTGCGATGATTTGTCAAGCTATGAAGTATTCGGGGCACGTGATGTTGTATATTTATAGGGTTTGGACGGAAATAAACTTTTTCGCTCACAAACATGTTATTCTGTTACTTTTTCACAACACGGCGAGAAAATCTCGAGCTGTTAAAACTTTTTGTTGACACTGAAAACAGTGACATCGTATTCGTGATACATAATTTGCATTATGTAGCAGACTCAGCGTTTGATGTATGTTGTGTGTGAAATTGGGGTTCTCATCAAAATACCGTTAACATTATAATCCTGTAGTTACCCAAAACGGTCCGCTAACTAACGGTCAACTATCACAAATTGCCAATTCTATTGTTAGCCGGCCTACGAGTGAACGAAGCTTATAATTCGTTCAGTGAACGCCTCTAGTTAACGAGCTGATAATTAAAACTTTCAGCTGAGAAGATTAATTATTGTTAATCTCTTTGTGTAGTTAGTGTTCAGTATATTTTTCAGGTGAGTTTCAAGTTGTTAAGTGGATATTAGATTAAGAAGTAAAGTAATTAAATTCAGATCTCTTTGATCTAGTGGTCTCAAGGCCGAGCTCACGATCCGAGGTTCGACTACACGATTTTTTTAATCTTTAAAAAACGTTGTTCTACACTAGGTTTTTCTCCTGTAGTGTGGGTGCGTTTACATACATAGAACTCACATGCACAAACACCTAGAATAAGTACTTGAGATCCATGCATCGCTCAGCGACTGTGCCAACCGTGCTGTCGGGGTTGATTAAAGTGTTATTGGGTTTTTCAGTAGCAATGCCTGATTGATGGCAATAGGGTCGCCTTTACTACATGGTATTGAAGCAACTGGCTTTATCCAGGTTTATTATAAGAGCCTGCCGGGGTCACGGGACTAACGAGCAACCGTGACCCCGGAATGTAAAGGGCTATTGAAGGACACCGTGGATTTTAGTCAGTACAAGTCTGACAGTCCTTTCTGCCCTGCCCTGGGTGGGCGGACTTATTTGATGAATTTAACCCCGGTAAAAAAAAAAACAATAAGATTTACCATAGGAACAGGTTATCTACTAAGACCTCTTATAAAGTCTTGAATTACATAATGTGGAGGAAGACTTCAGGATATTAGTTTCTTTGTAGCTTCTAGCCATATCCCGGCCAAGGCTAGACCAGAACTAAGCCAAAGTTTATCTTGCCTGGCTTGGTTTTAGTTTGTCTTATCTATTTACAGTTTAGATTGCCGACACACAAACCTTGGAACCGTCCGGAGATGAGAAAAATGAAGGTATTAGTAGTTCTAAAAACTTTCTTTTAACGATGAGATAACGTTGATATTTCTAGTTTAAAAAGCTTCTTTTATGTAACTTTCCGAATTTCCGATTTATAATGTCATGAAGTTAAGAGTTTGAAAGCGCCTTTCGTAGGTCCTTCAGAATTTTATGTTTATAACTTGTCATAAAGTGCGAAATCTATTTTGAGATATAAATCTTATGACGAAACTACTTACGAAAATCTGGTGAATATAGTAACTTTGTAAATTTATATAGCAAGTAGGAGAACTTACATTTTTCACAAAAATATTATATGAAACTACAAAGTACCTATACGTTTCAAAATATGTGAATACTAGCGACCCGCCCCGGCTTCGCACGGGTGGACATTTATTTTTTAAGCTCTCTGAAAAAAAAATTGTTTTGTATGCATGTTTTTATAGGTTTTTTATTCGTGTTACATTTCTTTGTTTCGTACCAGCTTAACTCTTAACTTAAATAGTTTATTTGGATAATATGATCAATAAACATAGGCTAATAATTTTTATTACTTTTATTCTATGGAAAAGTGGTTATAATGGCTAAAATATAAATGTTTGGTTTAAACTGTCGCGGACTTTTTTGTAGGCATTATTGAGTTCTACAACTTTTCTATAGAAGTCAACCATACATCTCTAACCATTTAGGCAGCATTCGCGAGAATCGTTAACGTACGGCACTTTTTTCGACGCCTTACTCCACAATTTTCACTACCACGAAAAATCCTATCTATTTTCCGGGATAAAATATAGCCTATACGGATTCGGAAGAATCCCTCTAAGTAATGTTAAAGAAATTTTGAAATTGGTCCAGTAGTTTTTGAGCCTATTCAATACAAACATACAAAAATACAAAGGTTTCCTCTTTATAATATTATTATATTATATATTATATATTATATTATATTATATTATATAGAATAGAAGTATAGATAATTATGAAAAAAAATTTACTCAGACAATATCATTGTTCCGTAATGTTATGTGTACACATATGATAACACTGGTTTTATCTGTTATATTATATGTAAAAGATTTCGTCGTTTTACTTTTTAAAACCACGCCATATTAACTATTAACAAGAAAAACATATTGATAATGTTTTGTCGAACTACCCTACACTTTAAAGCATTAAAGTGTAGGGTAGTTCGACAAAACATCGTAACCCCAATATTTTCGATGACGTACGAGTATCCAATAAATATCACTTAAGAGGGTCTCGTAAAATGGCCGTTACAACAAGTACAACTACCCTACATTTACTACAACAGTCTACAACTGGAAGCAAAGGCTTTAGTCTAGCAGCGGTAATAGCCTCCACGGCATAACATCAACCAGGATTTTGGCAAGCACTCGTACTAAAACATATCCTCTAAAATCCTTCTGAAAGCTTCAATACCTTTGAAGAGGATTACTGTATCGTAAGTAGAGAGAAACATATTGGAAACATCATTTTCTAGCTAGCTTAAAATGTGGAGCATGTTTTAGCGTTCATTTTCTTTGAGTAGACTCAAAGGACTCGAGTCAATTAATTGCGGTAATGCTGATTGTAGTTTAGAATAGTGCGCAACGAAATTTGTCTCTTCTCTTTACTAGGTTTTGTTTCTGTAGTAGAATTGCCATTAGTGAATTATGGTTCAAAGTCCAGCCCTGTGGCCGTATAATGACGTCTTAAATTCAGGCTTGTTCCAGTGAGTGACAGAGACAGAGCTATACAAGTCGTCTAGCGCCACCTCGTTCACTCACTGGAACAAGCCTGGTTTTAAGACGTCATAACACGGCCCCTGAAACCTAGACCAACATCGACTTACCTATTCATGATACTTTGCATGGAACATCATACGCCATCACATATTTTTAAACATCTAAGTTTGTGTTTTGCAGTATGACACCTCGGATCTGAATCAGATTTAAATGCACGATGTCGTTCGAGCTGTCGCAAGACAAAAACTCTTGGATACATTTGTGGAAAGCTTTTGCCCAGCCGTGGGACAGTGTGGGTTACTAATAATTACGGTATCTTTAATAAAAACTGCTAATCATTGACGTCATAGTACTACTTGAAAAAAATAATAAATTATACCCGTTTCAGTTTCAAATCAATTATTTCGATTCGGAATAGAGCTTTTCTATTAAATAATATTACTACTATAACTTCCAACAGCTGTTATATCACACGATTCTCTATAACACATGAAATAGGCAGCAGAAATATCCTAGTTCTATCTCATATATAACTTGAAATGCAAGAGATACAGTAAAATTAAATTTCTCTACTATCATAAAGTAGAAGAGAGCTAACTCTTCAAAATCGAAAACTGCAGCTCTTGAAGGTAGTAAAGTCATGGAGTTATTCAGATTCATAATTCAAGATTCAAGTTCAGTATTTTATGTGTTCTGTGATTGTATGGGGAAGTTTTGATATGGGATCGTATGATGTTATGTCGGGGTATTTCCTGAGGCTGAAGGTAGGCTTTTAAAATTCGCTTAAAGTCTAATGGGAGTATTGTACAATACAATATTTGTGTTCTATACATTCATGTGTTAAAATTTATTTGAACAAGCAATGCATATTTTTTTTAAACTACTGATTCGCAGATTAAAGTCATTTTAAATGCAGAAAAGTGCGTGTAACGAATTTTTTTTTCTTCCAGTGCAAATTCAAAGAATCGTCGATCACGACCACTGCTGATCCCATTTGCAGTAATCAATCACCCGTCAATCCTTGAAGACTGACTGAAAGCTCTCACACTAAGTGTACTTTCTGATTCCAAGAACTGGGAAATCGATCTCCCCAGCAGCCACTTATTCGTCGTTTGCCGAATTGGAAGCGAGATAAAAGTATCGGCTTTCCGCTCGATAACCAATTTGATAAATTGAACCAATTGATATATTACATCTACTTAATAATAAAATGTAAAATTAAATTAATGGTGACCGAAATTTTGTTCAGTGAATTGAATTGTGTGCAGTGTGCAATTTATGTGGCCACATATTACGTGCAACGTTCGGCTTGGAAAATATTACGAAGTTTTGAGGCGATAATGGCCTAACGGGTAAGTATAGACTTTAGATCAGTGGCCCGGCCATGATTTAACGCTCCAGCGTTTGAAGTGTCCCGGCTAAGTGCATTTTGTTGGACTTGAACTTTATTGAAATGTGAAAACGTGGCAAGTAGAAAAGGAAAATGTTTCATTATGGAGGTTTTGTAGCAATCCCTCGCTATTGTGAGACGCCTAATCTGGATATGCTGTATTGTCTCCGAGTGCCTTTCTGGATAAACATGGCTTCCTTATTACTCTACGAAGGCATTTCTTTGTCGTGACTCCATTTTATATCTTTTTAACTGTCAGCGGCATGTTTAAACTCCACAAAAATACGGAAGGAGACCCAACAACTTAATTAAGTCGTGAAAATAACTTAAGAATATCCCTTTGTTTAAATCTTCTGACCAGCTTCATTAAATGTCACAAGAAGTAAGAATAGTTGTCTGAAAACAAGCGCTGGACAAACCCCCGCTTACAATATTACTGAAGAAACACACTGGGCGCATATTGCAACGGGCGCGCCACTGATAAACACGTTAGGGACAGGAATGAGTTTTCTAATTCAAACTATGAATTTTAACGAGTATTGCGAGGCTGCAGATTGCATTTATAATAGGTTAATGCATAAAAGCTTGCCGCAGCTAATTCTGGACTATCTTAAAATCTATTTTTTTTTCTATTGCAATTAGAGACACCAAATTAAAATTTAGTTATATTTGGTCTGTTGCCCCGAAATATGAAAAAAAAAACCGGCCAAGTGCGAGTCGGACTCGCCTTTAAAGGGTTCCGTAGCAGCAAGTAACATTATATAAAAGTTGGTTGTAACTTTGAAAGATAAATTGCGGTTTACGATTTATGACGTATTAAAAAAAAAATGTAAGTTGGTACGCACAATATTGAGTGATTTACCATGTTATTTTAATATCATGGACTTCTTATAGGTTTTCCTATAATCTATAAGGAGAAAACTAATTTCTGTATTTTTTTCAAAATTTTAGGTTCAGTAGTTTCGGAGATAAGGGGGGGGGGAATGGTCAATTTTCGTCTATTTTCTTGAATAACTTGGAAACTATTTATTTTAAAATTACAAAAAAATACATTTAAGATCTTCTCAACAAGACCTTGCATTTGATATGCCACACGATGCAGTTTTCAGATTTTTTTTTTTAATTTTCCCCTTCCCCCCCAAAAATGACCCCCCATATACAGATTTCATCTGCTCACGTCACACCTCTGTGTTTGGGTCACAGGAATTGATATGTGTACCAAATTTCAACTTAATCGGTCTAATAGATTCGGAGATAATTGACTGTAAGCGACGGACGGACAGACACACGAGTGATCCTATAAGGGTTCCGTTTTTGTATTCAGACGTACGGAACCCTAAAAACAATGTTTTCTAGCGTGAATGGTCCTTACTATTTACCATTATATGGTGACAAATAAGCATAGGACCCGCCTGATGATGCGAGGTCACGGTGTCTATGGACGCTTGCAACACCAGAGGTATCACTTACGTGTTGCCAACCCCGCAGAGACTCTCACGCTCTTTTTGAAGAACCCCATGTTGTAGTCCATTGAGAAAACCTTGGAAGGGAGTTCATTCCAAAGCCTGATCGTTTTCGGAAGAAAACACCTCTGAAACTGGGATGTTCACGCCCACTTGGGTTTCAAGGTATGAGGATGAACTCTCCTACGATGGCGAGAGGTACGATGATTCTACGTTGCTCTGGTCCTTCTCACATCATCATCTGCCTAGCCTGCAGTTGCAGCTAGATATTAGTATTTTACATGAAGCGACTGCATATCGTACCTTCTCAACCCGGTAACTGGGCAATACGATAGCCATGGTAAGACTGGTTGTCAGACTTATGAGCTTGGAACAATCACGACTGTCAAAGGTCTACATATGACAGCCGCGACCAACGGCTTTACGAGGCATGGAGGAAACTAATTATGACAGATGGTCACCCATCCTCAGAGCAACCTAGGCAAGGGCGGCTGAAGCTGCAAGATCGGCCTGTGCGGCTATACTTATTCAGCCACGAGCTCCTTCTCACAACGTTTTATAAATCAGTACGTTCCCATTAAAACTCGGTTCCTATACATTTTCTCAGTAAGAAATGATTTTACAAAGAAAACATCTAATCCTTTGTGGGAGGGGAGAAAAAAGAAGTGTAATAACAGCGAAGATGTAATAAGAAGCGGAGGCTGGGATCGCGAAACTTTAAGTAACGAGGGTGCTTCATAAGCTGTTTATCATTTAAAGAGAAGATGCTCTGATTGTTCAGGGGAAATTCTATTAGAAACTGTTATAGGTATACGTGTAGTATTTTTTATTTTATTTTCATCTACGTAATTAACATTGAACAGTGAAAATATAGAATTGAGTTGATATTTTGATCTCAAGCGCTGAATTAAACATAACAACACGCTTGTAATCCCTAAAAGGTACAGCAGAGCACTACCCTACCCATCTTATGGGGCAGAAAAGGGGTCGTTGGGTTAAGTTATGCAGGGCACAGACTGTAACTCCACATTTCACAAGTTATGATAAAGTCTCAAGTATTACGGGCGAGCCTATTGCCACCAATCACATTTGCGTACAACATTACTTATCACACATTTCAAAAATAAAAAGGTTTGTTTTCAATCAGTGATTCTTTTCAGAACGCTTCAAAAGTTAGTCCCAAAAATAAATCAAAAAACTCGCATCCTATCCACCATGGTAGACAAAACAAAAGAAGGAAATTACCGGCTCCATTCGAGCGTAGATCCTTTAATCCAGTTTCAAATAAAAAAAATATGAAACATTTACTATTCGGGGGGCGTCCTGCGAAGCTGTCAGCGACTTTGACAAGCAACAAACTTACTTAGATTAGTTAAAAGGAGGGATCGCTTATGGAATACATTAGGGCAGGATATTGGGCCCGGAGTTAGCCAGTTAGATTTGATGAATATTTTAAGCTTGGACTCAAACAATATACACTAACGTCGTTAAGTGCTGAATATATGGAGACTTCTAGAGCAAGGACCATCATAAAGTACATGATTTATCGTAGGAGACGAGCTATAAACAATACACTGGTCGCAACTACAACGATGAGCCGGCTCAGTCAAGCTGATACAGAGAAATTGTAGAGAAATCTCCATACAAATATGTATGTACTGCTGGAGTATCATTCAGTGTCTAAAGTCTGCAGCTGGTCCGCAACTTGTTCAGTTACAAGTTTAACAGATCTTGTTTTGTGGCAAAGCAGGCTGTCCAGGGTACAAATTGTGGTAATTGAAACAACTGTTCTCAAGCGATTAACTTTAATTTTTGATTCAAGAGTACATACAGCGTCACGATGTACATAGTTCCGATCTTTTCTGATGGATACATGGCACGTCAATGATACATGGGTACTTAACGCAGTTTATTGGTTCGTGAGTTAATCTTACCCACATACATAATACTTTTATGGGGGTAACCACATAGTGACGCTGTCTGTACAAGTGTGTAAATATTAATAGAACAAATGCACAATGTTAAATATTAATTAGTTTCGACCGGAGTTCCGCCTCATTGACGGCGTGATAAAATATTAGTAATCGCCAAAATTAGCCAGTTACAGCAATGCCTGTTAATCGTTATTTTTGGTTGACAGACTTTTCTAAAATGTAATGATTATCGGCTGTTGAAATAATTTGAAAGTAGATCTCTAATAGCAGTATTCTTTTCAACATGCTAATGTAATGGAAAGAAGTTTCTTAAGCTCCATTGTTTTATAAACATCCGAAGCACGTAAAAGATGAACGAAATCAAAGCTTATTAACTTACCAAAACTTTCAGGTTTGAAGCTTCGGGCTAAACTTCTTATATTATTTCATTATCAAAGTTTATTTTTGTAACGGCAGTGAAAATATTTAGACCTTGAGAAGAGAGAAAATAATTAGGAACGTGGTGTTCTTGGCTTGTATTTTTACGAGGTTTTCTCGTCTGTTGATCTAAGCGCATCGTTTCCGGATAGCAATCGAGATCCAGCTACTGAGTCTAGGATATGAGAACATCAATACACTTTTTACGATCAGTATCCATTTGCTGTTCTCTTTAGAAATAATGAAAGGAGAAAATTGACGACTCATGCAGAAATCTATAAATTGAAAGGAACACCACAAAAGGTGAAAACCATCGCGCCATCCTAGTGGTGATTCCCTTTTTTTTAATATACCACCGAAAAACGGGACAAAGAGAGAAAAACATAATCTCCTTAAAATAACCAACTGGATGGTAAGTGTTACGTGGCACTAGGCAATTTGATGTCATTTTGCTTAATATCTTCACTGAGTCAAAGATATCACAAATCCCCTATAACATTCGATAGCCTCTTCGATATTTAAGTTCTCTCGCATCATATAAAAATCCCAGTTATACGAGTACCTTCGCTTAATCAAAAAACTTTTCATAAATTCCATATTCTAGTTTAACATGAACATCAAACAAAAAAAACCCGAAACCATTGTCTGCCATGTCGATCGCATGTGACAGCCAAATAAAAGTATAGCCGAACGACATGTTACCATGCACTAACACGGGGTAGAATCACCAAAACACACCACAACCGACACGCCCAGCATCGTAAACAAACGCGTCGTGTTATACCTTATTGATACCAGTGTACACATAAAAATAAATTGTTCTGTACACGTTTATACGGTTGAAGTAAGGTCGGGAATTGTTTGTTTTTTACTATATTATGTAAGCGAGGTAGACTGTCTTTTCTTTGATTAGGCTGGGGAATTCTGAGAGATTTAACTATCACGTTGGCTGAAGATTGAGCGTTTGACGAATGAGATCATAGAATGTGTCATTTGAATTTTGCTTTGTATATCCTTTAAGACATTTTTTATTTTGTTACGCAAACCAAAATTGACGACGATACAAAGCTTCTAAAAATCACAAAACGTCACTCGGTCGGTGTAATTTTACAGGCGCTATGACGTCACAAGCTCCCGAATTTCGAAGCGTTTTATATTGGTTAATATTCATTGATTAAAAAAACAAAAATACGTGTTCATTATTTTTCAATACTCTAACTCACGCACTAAATAGATTTACAATTTATTCATTCAGTTAACCTCACTATTTTGACTTTTTGTCATTACCTACATTTCTCGTTTTCTTTCCGTAACATCTGGAAAACGAGACTGATTTGTATGACGTTTCCATTCACCATAAAAGAGACCAAAACCCGTTTAATTAACGTATAATTCACCATGAAGCCAGGATCAACAATCTACTACGTTCCGTTTGAAATCGGAATTAAACGGCATTCTAAAAAGTAAATAAAGGGGTCATTCGGACATGGAAATGTGAGCGGGGCTGGCAAAAAGACGTATTATGTGTTGGGAGCCGATTCACCTACCACTGTACTGGGTAGTACATCGCGACCGTCGCGCCCGCCTGTCTGATAGAGCATTTTGTAAGCGGGCGACGTAAGATAAAAGCGTAAAGCGATTTTATCAAGAGGGCTTCCCATCGCAGTTCTTTTATGACAAAATTTACAATTTACATTTAAATATTTCGTACAAACAAATCGGAATTATGAATACGGCGTAGGTTAATGGCACAATGGGCAGTTATAACTCTAATATGCTCTCTCTGTTACGCTCACAATGTTTAAAAGTAAGTTAGAGAATATAAAGATGAAACAATGCGTGAGCGTTGTTAGCTTTCGTTAAGGAAACTATTTCGACAGCGATTTGGGAGAAAAGTATTTGAGTATACCACGAATCGCCGCCGCGATGCGTTTTGCGCAGGAAATAATTACCACGAGTATCGTTCACCGCAATTGGGACCCCCGCTCAAGCCTGTTTATGGGATAGCAAAACTCCTGCCTCCTCTGACTTGCACCAGAAAAACTGTAGAGGGGCATTTCTAATTGAATAGCCGCCCAGAGGCAGTTGCTTTGATTGGTGCTCTGTACCGGGAGGCGTTTATCCCTCGCGATACGCTACTCTTCTTATTTACACTTTTTAATCTTGAAAACAATGCTACTGTACGATTTTTTATTAGATTTCAGACGCTAGTTTTCTGAAAATATGTTTCTCTATGTAATGGATTGAAAATAGAGAAGAAAGAACATTATTTTGCTAGGAGTTCGGTATGAAATATGTTCTTTCTACTTCTTTGTTAGAGAAGTCAACATTATTTTCACTCTTTTTTCACTAAATAGGCAACATGACTGAAAAAATCTAATTGGTCCGCGAATTCTATCATCAATTTTTTTTCTTTTGTTAAGTAATCCGAAATTGACGAAGATACGACGCTTTTGAAATTCACGTATAAAGATTATATAATTCATAGATTTTTACATAGTTCTGATGTCTCTCTCCCGAGTTACGAAGCGTTATATCTTCATTAATTAAATAAATAAAAAAAACGTGTTCATTAATTGTACAATCTATTGATGCTGTCATCATGATTTTTGTGATTTAGCCTCCCGAGGGCATTATGAACATCTTAAATGAACATCTTAAAGAAACCTCATAATTGTAAGTTTAAAAAGTTCATCCATTAAACAAGGTATAACTACCTCTTTGTTTTACAACTAAATAAGTACAGGAGATGTTCGTAATTGCAGGAGTTCTTAAAAACAATGTTTATTACCCCTGATGAGTGGACAATGGCTGAAAGTTTTACCTTTTAATGTGTACTTCTGACTGTAAGTGCGTGAAAACATACGGAGCCCTTTTTGATTTGACTACTGACAAATTCTTTTGTGGGTTATTTTATTTGATTCACGTCAATATACAAGGAAGTCAACCAAGGCGTGAATTTGTGAATTGGCGTGAAGAGGCACAACATCGAGAAAAGTGGAAGGAATGGAGGGAGGCCTTTACTCAGGAGAGGGACAGAGAAGGCTAGCAAAAAAAGAGACGAGGCATCTGTCCTATAAGGAGGACCGTTACAGGCAATAACATAATAATTTTGATATCATTTTTAGTGTTAAGCTTTATCTATATATATAAAAGGAGAACTGACTGACTGACATATCAACGTACAGCCGAAACTACTGGGGCTAGGAATGTGAAATTTTGCACACGGCTTCCTATTATAATGTAGGGGAGCACTAAGAAGGGGTTTTTGGAAATTTAACTTTTAAGGGGGTGAAAAGGGGGAATTAGGAAAGTACGTAACCCACGCGGACGAAGTCGCGGGCAAAGTGCTAGTTAATTTATATATTTGTAAAAACCTAAGCCTCTTAAAAGTAAAAGCAACCTGGAATTTATAGCATCGTTGCATTTCCCTCTATTACTTTTTTAACTGCACATCAAACGTGTTTCGAATTCTGATTTATCTTAAAAAGCTGCTAATAAAACGTGCAATGCGAGGTTTTAGCGGACGTTTAAAGGCGCATGTGAAATTGCAATCGATCGTCGTATATTCCCAATTACGGATGCAATAAAAGTGTATGACCATGTTTGGTCTATATTGGACGATTATTTTTTATTACGAACACAGACACACAATTTTGGTAGTGGAGAGGATAAAATTTAATTGGGTATTGAATTACATAATGTCGATCAGTTTGTAATTATTTTAGCAAGCTTTCGAATTGCATCTACATTCTTTCCTGTCGTGGATAGACAACTGAGACAGATAGATGAAAAATGTTGGTTCGCAGCGTGACGCGGGTTCGATCCCCGCACGGAACAAATATTTGTATGATCTGCGAGTAGTTGTTCCGGGTCTGGGTGTTTGTGTATGTGAGTTTATATGTTTGCAACCGCACCTACGGATCGCACCTACGGGACGATACAGGAAGAAAATCTTAGTGTGGGGCATTAAAAAAAAATAAACAATCGTGTCAAAATCACAACAAATTCTTAATTTTCGCAAAAAGACGTGAGCTCTTATGCTATAACCTCAGTAGCTCAAGAGCTCGAAAACACTCCGTGTAGCTGTTCTCCAGTAAGGCTAGTTTGTTTACAGGACAAGCGTTACCCGGACGGTTCACGAGCTCTCAGTATATTATTTACACTTTGTGGGACTGTCTTATGTAAAAAATTTACCTTCAAAAAGTGCTGATAAATCAGCTTACTTAAAATAAATGACTTTAAATTTTGATTTGAATGTTTGTAATTATATTTTAATGATAAAGTCAACGAGACCTAATATTCCACACTGTTTTAAATTAATTTTGTTTAAGCCCTTAGTCTATATCTATATGAAGTCAGAGATAAGAAAACTGAAACCGCTTTTTAATATACCGTATGTTTCAGCCGTGCCTTCTGCGTGTAACGGGCTGACAATAAATCGGCGTAAGTGCCCCTGAACAAACAAATGTACTGTGAAACTACACGATGACCTTACGACCTTTCTATCTCGTCTCTTGAAGGGAGATCAGTACACTAAATGGAAGGATTTAAATCTGAGGAGGATGGACAATCTTTTAGACATTTAAGATTTGTTGTATTATTTAAAAAATCACACGGTTCAAATAACCATCGTATGGCACTAAAAGGACAAGCCCTATAACGCTTTCACATTAGACGACAACGTAACGACACGACACTGACATATCGACCGCTCTCGCTCATTTTCCCTAGAAATGAACGAAATTACCGATGTCGTGTCGGTACCGTTTTCGTCTTATGTAAAAGCGCCCATACTCATTCACGCATTTAGCGAAAGAAACCGGCCAAGTGCGAGTCGAACGCGCCCGTGACGGTTCTGCACAATTTATTTTTATTATTTTGTTGTTAAAGCGGCAACAGAAATACAAATTCTGTGAAAGTCAACTGTCTACATATTACGGATCAGCAGTAAAAGCCGGCTGACAGACAGACGGACAGCGCAAGCTATTAGGGTCCCGTTGGTTACCCTTCAGGTACCTAACCCTAAAAAGGGTGCAAATGATTATGATCAAATCAATCAAAGACAGGCCTGTTGGTCTAGTGGTTAGTGACCCTGACTGCTATGCCGGAGGTCGTGGGTTCGATTCCCACCCAGGACAAATATTTGTGTGATGAGCACGATCATTTGTTCTGTGTCTGGGTGTAATTTATCTATAATATTAATGTATTTAGAAATATATAAGTATGTTTATCAGTTGTCTAGTACCCATAACACAAGCACTGCTTAGCTTGGGACTAGATGGCGTTGTGTGATAGTTGTGGAATATTTATATATTTATTTATTTATTTAAATAAATAAACTTTGTTACCACAATAACACTTTGAATAAACGTACAAGAAACGTGTTAAGTACCGTCTGTCGTAACCTTAATTTCATACAGGTCTAATGTCAACAATACATAACCGTAATTTCGCGACAAAACCAAATTTGACAATTTTGTTCTATTCTATTAGAAAGAGTTACAATTATATGACCATGGGTCGGAACAGAGCTCGTTAATGGCAATAGGTCGGTCCCTAATCAAGGAATCCATATCAAGGATAGTACAGTCACGAGCAGTAGCATGTATACACTAAGCAGTATTCAAAAGTGATGTTCTGCTACCATATTGATTTAACTTTTGCCTTTTCTTCCGACTTCTATTTTTGAAGCCATACTATTACGAAATAGGTCTTATTTTAAAGTTTAGACCAGTATTTCACGAGTAATTGGCGTTTGAATTTTGTTACGTGTTTACATGTTATTGCTCGTGACTGTATGTACACACGGCTACACATTAAACTATGAGAAACCAATATCAGCTGATCCTTGAATGTGCGGAAATATCATACAAAGCGAGACCACGATAAACTGGTCTGTATAGCTTGATGTGAAGCCGTGTTTTTCTTTAATTGACAAACAGTTCAAATTGATTTCAACGACAGTTTTTTTGTGCTTTTTAATTTAACTTCTAAACTAGATCTCTTCAACCGTAGTAAATTGATTTTAGTTAAGTTTAATTTAATTACAATGCCAAAGAAAGTTCAAAAATGTAACAAAGCAATAGAGAGTATATGACTCAAATGGTTTTATGTGAAGCTCAGTGAAGCCAAAAATAAATTAATGTTTAGAAATATATCCTAATAATGAATTTATTTTTATTTTACCTTCATTCATCCGCCATGAAAAGTAGTTAAAACGTGTGATAAAAACACGGTTAAAAATTCAAAATTTTTTAAACATGTATTTTAAAACGACTTGTTTTAATCATGCCAACCCTGATAACAGTACACCACATGATCATTATGTACCGATTATGTATATAGGTACTCTTTTGTTTACACAACTAGTAGGTAACAAAAATAAACAAATCTTTTTGGGTATTTGTGCTACAATAGAAATTCTATACGTGACATAATCGGATTATCTTGGGTAAATGACTAGAATCAACCGAATAAATAAACCAAGTCGAGAACCATTTTTCTTATTTCGAGAGCGAAAATATTATCGAAGCTCATGTTTCGGCGTTTCACGATAAGAAAAACATTCTCTAAACTGATTATATTTGTTTTGTTGCTCGGCTGAGCGGGACAGATTTAGCCACATCTGGTAAGATTGAAAGCCAAACGAAAAAATAAAGTCTCATTCATAGAGTTTCGATTGAAATATAACAATATTGTCCTTTTCAGAAAATTTGAATTTTACAGCAACAAAAACATTAGATCACAAACCGGTTTCAAGATATCAAAAACTCGGTTTTCAAACCAGTCGGTAATCCGGTTTTCTCAATTATCCAGATATCCGGTCTGAATGACCTTGTGTTGGAACGATGATGACAATGATTCCCGTATAGAATCTATAAAGACCAGCATATGGTTAGATTGATGTCGATTCCAAAATATGACCCTTGATGATGGAACGGTTCGCAGTTGCTGAGATATTGACCGCTGCACTGCGTCTCGTGTTTAGATTTCCACTCAGGACAATTATTTGTATGATCTACAAGAGCTTTTCAGGGACTGGATGTTTGTACATGACTTTGAATGTTTGTAAACATACCAAGGATTTTTATTTTTTTTATCGTGGTAAAATCATCAAATGAGTCCTCATCCAGGGCAGAGCGGGAGGGACTGTCAGACTCGTATTGACTAAAATCCACGGTGTCCTTCAATTGCCCTTTACGTTCCGGGGTCACGGCAATTCGTGAGTCCCGCGACCCCGGCAGGCTTTAGCCCTCTAGAGGGGGCCCCCGTCATTTTGCTGACACTGTTTGAGACGCGCGTGGAACACAACTCACCGTCGACCCGGGCATGGTCCATGGTCGGACAGCCAGTTGCCCATTACTCGCTGCCCGCATGCCCCCGCCTACGGTGGCCGGAGATCGTCTGCCGAAACATACCAAGGATAGAAGAAATTCCTAGAGTAAAGCCCCACTCTAAGAACGTCTACAAAAAACGTTATACAAAAAAAAAATTGATGAGAAAACGCTAGACAGATGAGGATGGCCTAAAAGCTCCCGATATAAAAGCTCTTAGCTTCTAAACTAACCTAAAAAGGCGACTTTAAGAGTGATAAATTGTTACAGTAGCGCGTCACAGTGACAAATGATTTCATAGTAAACAAGCCGCATTGGCTTATGAATCACACATTTTCTTACTATAATGTCATTTAAGTTGCCAACTAGCTGATGCTGCACTAATCAACGAGAGCTGATACAGTTGTCTTAAACAGCAGATACAAACCTGACCTTGTAAGCCCCATATATGACCTCAGGGACTGCGTTTTACGACTTTCATCAAGTTACAAACATCAAGGGAGCTTGATTGCAACTGTACTGATACGAGAGACACAAGTGACGGTGTGTGTCATTGATCTTGACGACACTATTCAAGGTGGTCTTACAATTTCTTGCATTAGTCATTGTCACTAAATGAGTGTGACTTGAATCTGCTAAAAGGTAGTATAGAGCCAAGACATACTCATAATTTACAAATAGGTTACAGCCAACACTTGCTGTAGTGTCCAATGCCAATTCAGTTTCTGAATCCAGAAACGCTGAATTCAGCTTCTGGATTAATGTTCTTTTCGTCTCTGGTTTGTCAGTGGGTTTATTCCATTAGTGGCGAGCTCTTTCTTAATAACTGACATCCATGTCAGTCGGGGTCTGCCGCAGCTTTTTGGTCCCGAGTCAAGCTGTAGTACTTTTTTGTCATGTGTTTATCAGGATCTCACGAAGGCTAGTGTCTATCTTGTATTGGTCTACTGGAGTCATGTAAATTAGCCTTTATAAGATATTCAGCAAAATTCAAAACATTGGTGGTAGCACAATTGATTTATGCGCTGCAATTGGTCGGGCGGCGCAGGCTGTGTCATATCGTGAACGAGGACAGATTTATCGCAATGCAGGCTATCGCATGTACTAGCAGGTGTATTGAACTTATTGTTGTTTGTTGTTAACCGACTGGCTTAGAGAATATGTTAGTTTACAGCATTAACAAATTGCTAATCTAATTAGTCCATTACTTAAACTTTTGAAAAATAATCGACACGTATTTTTGTTTTGATAAATCAGTGAATATTTACAAAGTTAAAATTCATCAAAACTGTTGTGACTGTTGTGACGTCAGGATGCGCTAAAAATGACACCACGCCATCAACGTATTGTGAATTTTAAAAGCATTGTATCGACGTCAATTTCAGTTTCCGTAAAAAAGAAAAAATACTGTTCAAATAAATTTCGATAATCTAACTGACAGACTATTTCGCTTTGTTTAGCATTGATTTCAGGTATTATTAATACTGCCGGAAAGAAGATAGAAATCAATTTTGCTGAAGCCAGTATTAGCATGGCTATTTCGTGTAAGGTACTATCAATATCGCTAACACGAATATCTTAGTCAGACTAGACTTAAACGTTAAACGGCAGCAACGAACCAAATGTCTTGCTTGCGTGCCAGTCTAGAACTAAAGAACGTCTACAGTCGCAAGCGTTTTCACTACAACTTTAAGTATCAATATAATAATCTCCCTATTTCTATAGTAGTATCAAATATCTATAAATTATAACGCCATATTCAGCAAAATTTCATTTTCTTAAAATAAAAACTTTTCTCTACATAATTTCTCATGTATGGAAGTCGATTGTAAACACTGGATTGTAAACAAACAATTACAACACAACTACTTGTAAGTCATACAAATATTTGTTCCGTGCGGGGAAAGAACTCGCGACACGTTTCGCAGCAGTAGATCACCCAGCCACTGCGCACGTTACAAAAACGTATAAAGTCATGGTACGGCCTCGTGTTTATCTGTGCGATTGCCAGATGTAAGTCGATGATCAAACTTCACTGTTGAATTATAAAGTACTCCAGGCGCTACCTTAACCTGAGTCCTGAAACCACTGAAGCATGTCAGTCAAGATTAGGAAGCTCTTACGAAGTACCTCTCAAAAGTATGAAAAGCGTGGGCGCGGAACACATCGCCATGTTAACAAGTACAAGTGGAGAAAATAAATTCAAGTCCCGAAAAAGCCTCTTATACACGCCTGACGTATTTGAGGGACTCCTTGAAATGATAACCTTGTCAGTCAAGATTAGGGAGATACATTTGGTAATTTGGTTAGGATTTAATTTTATATTCCGTTCCAATATATCTACAGATTCTTGAATCTTAGTGTACCAGTTTTGCACGAGTTTCTGGTTTAACGATTGATTAATATACATCTAAGATATTATGTTTCTTTTTTTTTGGTAATGAATAAACTCAAAAAAAAAAAAAATATCTTTAATTTATAGAAAACTACATTATCACCGAATACCATAGACTCCCTTTCACATCAGAGACTCCGAGAGGTGGCCTCTGTGTCCCAAAGTGATGATGCATAGACTATATTTTATGTTCAAATTGCACCCATGCGAAGCCAGGGCGTTTGGTTCTAATTTAGCTGAGTCTTCTCCTGGCAATTTTACATTTGTAACGATTATTCAAAATATCCAATTCCTCATAATTATTGGCAGTCAATTTCCTCTTATTGTTTTCCTTCATTTTCTGACATTCTTCTTTAGTCTTTGTAAATCTCAAACGTGTCTTACCCACGAACTACAAAATATGATCCACATCTGATTAACATATACCTTTTAACCAACCCGTCAGCGAAGTTAGAATTCCAAATCAACGCTAGTCATCTCCCAATAATTATGTCGACTTGCCAATGTCATAAACCGCATCCTCAATTAGTCAGATATTTGATCAATTTCGTGCTGCGGGCCAAAAACGGCCACTTAGCAATATTCCTAATGATTTATATCATGATGTTCCAGCATCGTCATCAGCAATTCTTATTTTCGTAAAATGACACAAGTACGTGGACTGAACCTTACCTAGCCATAAGTCAATAAAAATTGTTATATCCTTGACATTATCTAGGTCCTTCAAGAAATATATGGCGTTCAATTATTTTTTGCTCTTTCTAGAGTGTGGCAATTTTAACCAGCAAAAGCTCAGCCCATGCTATAAGTCTATGTTCATATATGACACACAAATTCTGCTTGTAGGTGTAACAATTTTACGAATTTTAGAAGGATTGCTAATGACGTTGCTAATTAGGAATATTGATTAGAGTGGCCGTTTTAGATCCCCTGATCTAACTATAGCTATAAACAGTCACAGTCCATCTGGCACACATGGCGACCGCTCATTTATACCAAGCAGTGAGCTGGTGGGTGGGGCACGCACTAACCCACATAATAACTGGTGTTTGTACAACCGATCCTACTGTCAGACTGTATTTGTGTTGTTGAACTATGTTCGACTAGTTTGTTTAGTTGTATTTATTGTGAAGCATAGATTTGGTGGTATTGGAAGTGGTACACTTGTGACGTAATTTGGGGGAGGTTTTTGTTGGGAGTTTATTATCATTATACGTTTAAATAGACAAGGCAGCATCTGATCCAGCCTAGAGGAGGTTTAATTAACTCTGACATCAGAGGGTGGCCACAACCTCACACGAAAAAGAAGAAGAATTACAGACAGAAACTTCGAATTAAATAAAACCTACAATGATCATCATCCAAAACACGTGTTGTACCAGAAATCTGCTCATTGTTGATCCCTAAATATATTTATTGTACAACAACATATTTATTAATCAACAAATAATTTGCTGAATTAGAACTCTTCCAGTACGATAAAATAGGAGTTTTGTCACTGAAAACCCGCACAATTTAAAAAATTCAAAATATCTTTGACATCTACACAGTAATATCCACATGCAAATCCTACTTAATATAAATAACTAAACGGATTTTTTAAACCTCGATTAACTAAGAAATGTTTTTATCCCGATTTTATCTTCCCATAGGATAATTTTCGAGATGAGCCGGGCATAGCCGCTGGTAACAGCTAGTGCAGACATATATCCATGTTCACAAATACTATTAATGTATGGTGACGGAGGCAATCAATCCAAGCGAAGGGTTTCGAGATCCGAATGACGGGTAACACGTGTAGTCGTGTCCCCATCAATGTTGGGCGACGAACAGCTCTCACATTCAATGACAAGTTAATTGGATTCTGATCCTGACGACATTAATGCTGATTCACATTGGACCTTTTCGCGACCCTAGATCTAGGATAAGGGTCTTACATCTGAATTAGCACAAGGAAACCTTCTTTTGAGTAGTCAATCAGACGTTTATCGGGGTTCAACTTTGTTATAGAATATTACTAGGTTCCGGAGCTTTGCCCACACTCAAGAAGGTATCCTGTATTTTGGATACGTTCATAAACATTTAAGCTCGGATACACAAACAGCCAGTCATGATGATGATGATGACACAAACAGCCATACCGCGAAAACTACCTGAAGTCCATACAAATGAAACCTGCGAAACGCATCATAGCAGTCAATTCTTCAGCCACTGCGCAATCTGTTCCTAATCATAGAGATCACTACCTCGATCAGTTTTGGTAAAAACCAAAACTGATCGAGGTAGTGATCTCTAAATGCGTTTAGGTGCTGTAAGTGTCAAGATTCCTTACAGGCAGGCCTGTTGGTCTAGTGGTTAGTGACCCTGACTGCTATGCCGGAGGTCGTGGGTTCGATTCCCATCCAGGACAAATGTTTGTGTGATGAGCACGATCATTTGTTCTGTGTCTGGGTGTAATTTATCTATAATATGTATGTATTTATAAATATACATATAAGTATGTTTATCAGTTGTCTGGTACCCATAACACAAGCTCTGCTTAGCTTGGGACTAGATAGCGTTGTGTGATAGTTGTGGAATATTTATTTATTTACTTATTATATTCCTGGTGTGGGACGGCGTATCGGCAAGGGTAGAGACCAGCTAGATGCGACTGAATGCCTTAAGAAAGTGGCTAGGACAAATGGAGCCTGGGGGGGCCTATGTCCAGCAGTGGTCTGCTAAAGGCTGAGTTCACTGACTGAGTGACATCATTGCTAGGGAATTTTGAGAATAATGATCAAGTGTGATAATAAATCTGCAATGATCGCGAGCATACCCACGTGTTCTATCAAATAAATCTCAATTCTGCCATTACTAATTGTATCAGCTCAACTGAAGTCCCATCTAATAGAATTGTCTAATAGCCTTGTGTGGGATGTTCAACAGCTGATATAATCGCTTTATCCCCATTCTACATGATCACACCGGATACTCATCAGTTTTAGTAACATAGGAGCTATAATTCAATCATCTTCTTGTTAAAATTAACGCCTCATTTCTCAAAATAGTTAAAACAACATTAAACGGAAGGAAACCGTATTTATCGAATTATTTATCGCCTATCTAATTAGTTGGGATGACAACCGCGCACGCCCACAGCTCCGAACGAACTGACCGAGTACAACGGGAAACGTCACGTTCTAAATTTAAACAGCGAATGAATGAACTCTAAATGCGTGCGCGCACACAAAAATAGTGCCGTGACCCTCAGGCGGTGTGCCAAATGAATGTTATTGATTTTTTAAATATTTTAAATTGTGTTTACCTACGTCGCGTTACGTGTGTTAGCCTTACATTCTTTCATTTTTTGTTGTTTATTTTAGTAAACGCTTGAAGTGTTTAATGATTAATGGGTATACAATATACATACTTTGATCTTCGACGTTAGTTGTCGATTATGATTCGTTGCAACTTCGAACATGCAAAGGAACGTACCTGTAAAAACAAAAAAAGTTATTTATTTATTATGTTAGAGAGAAATTACGTCTACTGCTCGCCATTAAACTAGAAATAAAGTAGAGTAAGATTTGCACGTGGGCTTTGATTTGATGACTAAATCCGAAACTGTGCGTAAAACACTCAAACTTGGGCCTAATTTTGATGTAAATTAAAAACCATTGAATTGTTTATGTATGTGAGTTTCTATGTTTGTAAACGCACCCACGACACAGGAGAAATTCCTAAACCGGGGATACGTTTAAAAAAAATCTTCATTTCTGTGTTTAAGCATAAGTACTTAACAAGTTTTCAGCGTGCCTCAATCATCTGTCTACCCAAGAATTGCATGTTGCCCTCGACTCATTACTTTAAATAATTATCCTTAGACCCATATTACAATGCCATATTGTAATAAAGATCTTATCAACACCCAATAGATACCACCCATCTGATACCAAGAACAGCTCAATGGTATGCCTGTATCACCACGTGTTCACACTAAACACTCAATAAAAGCATGCCCCCTACCCTGCCCCTCTATCCTCTGCATTACCACGAAAACATATTGACAAACATAACATGGCCGCTTGATCTGCTTTCGAGAAATTGGCTCAATTTTATATTCAGATATTATGTGCATTGATTGGAATAATTTGAGTTACCATGCAGTATGGATATGATATCAAAAAGACTGCCCAAGTAAGGCAAATGAAATCAAACATTCTCAGTCTAGTCAACTTTTAAGTTTTGAGCTTCAGCGCAGTCGGGTAAAAACTTTCCAACACTTACGTACGTATGGCTACGATATCCAAACGGTAAGAAACGTTGTTTTCTTTTTATCATCGCGTCAGATAAGAAAAAGAAAATCATGATTAGAATTACGCCACGAGTTTAGCGCTCTCAGAAACATCCATCAACTCCGCCAACGAACAGTCGGCAGGGCAGACAGGACACGATATTAAGTGCCTCATAGTTTGTGGTCATCATGAGTGTATTTCATCCTGAGCAGATTTTCTATGCTTCGGCCTACCTGGGTACGGAGTTTGTTTATAGATTTCCAGGTCAGCCAAGACAACTCATTTCCAGGAGGATCTTCGGAACGAATGGATCTGGTAATGACACACTGTTTCGCCACAGTTTCAACCGCTCCTTAGACCGATCGCCAGAAAAAAAAACCATAGTGAGATTGACTTTTACCAAGGATCAAGCAAATGAGTTTAATTTGTAATTGTATGAAAAGCACACTTGTCATAGGTAGGTATACAAATAATGCATCAGTTCTTCGATCAATTCGAAGCATCAGTTTCATACATTTTGACTGCGTACTACAATCTCTCCTCGATTCGAGTGTGACTTAAAAGCTACACCTAACGCCATCTACTTTCAAACTTCGCAGATCCCCGTGGCGAAAGTCCCCATTTGTCTAGCTAGACCCCCACATTCCCAGACACTAAAACCTGAACTACTGAAGTCCTTTTAACGTGGCGCTAGTGTGTATGTCATTACATGAAAATGCATTATGAAAATGTAGTACCACAAACTTTCCACAGGTCTTCTTTCGCACTGACGGGGTCGCGGGACTCACGAATTACGGTGACCCCAGAACGTAAAAGACTATCTGACAGTCCCTCCCGCTCTGCCCTGGGTGGGAGGACTCATTTGATGATTTTACCACGATAAAAAAAAGCACTAAAAAAACTAATATTATAACCTCTGACGTAGACGGCACACGCCATCTGCCATCACTGCATTATAATAACCGACATCGTAAGTACTCATAACTGCTGTTAACGTCATAATTATAATGCAGTTACTCAACCAACATAACTTGAGACATTAGGGTGGCGCTGGTTACTAACAAAAACGTCACTGACCTGTCAAATTCAGTACATTTTAACGTACTTCCAAATTCCACCGCGGTGCTAGAAATGTTGGTCGAATGTAAGGAGCAGTCGACGAGTGACGGTTGTAAACATATCTTGGGAACTTATCGCTATTGTATGGAAAATGATGTTGTAATGAGAGTAATAGTGAGGATGATGATTAGGTGTTAAGATTGCTGTTGGGATGATCAGTAACTTGATTGTAAACATGGAAGATTTATTACTTCATCTTGTAGACTCGCGAAATATAATGCAAGTTTTCCTTTTTCTGTCAACTCTGTGCTCTGTACAAAGTAAATGTGGCAGATTTTTAATAGAAGCTCATTTGATTATAATATTTTATAATCAAATGAGCTTCTATTAAAAATAAGGATACATCGACATGAAGAAGAAGGTGCAACTTTGGAGGTGCAAATTGACTGTACAAACTAATGTACAGTCAATTTCATTATGTGAGTGGGTGGGTGGGTCCTTTCTGGGGATCCCAATTGATAAAGCCCACTGTACATTTAAAATATTTTTATCAATTTATATAATGTTAATATTTCTAGAAAATAACTTCAAAAATTACCCAAAGAAACACCCAACTCAATATTAACGATACAAGTAACGCCATCTATCGGAGGGTGACGAAACTAAATACAACTGGGGGCGCTAGCACGGAAAACACAACCCTGTTGCTGAATTCACACCCTGCTGCTTCTGTGCACAGTTCATGGCAGCCCCGCTAGATGGCAGTAGCGTCATAGTTATGGGGGAGAGATATGGACACGTGGTCGTGAACAGAGTCACGTAGAAAATTGTAAAGGAATGTAATAGGAGCAGAGACAACGATTGATTAGTTTATTATATAGGATATAATGTTATAGGATACACATAAATATAGAGAAGATACACCGTAAACTGAAACATGACGAATTTAGTGAGGCGAAGATCATTATTTTTATTATTTTATTATTATTTGATATGGGTTTACTTTTTACTTTAGTCTAGGTCAGAGGTAACAAAGCCTACAATGGAGCGAGCTTACCCAGAAGACTGTTCACTCTAACTTTGAAGAGATTTGAGTTAAATGCGTTCGGGAACACAAATACGATTTTCTTAAACATAGTCTGAGAAAGATCGGCCAGTTGCAACATTTGCATCTAAATAGCGAAAAGTCGGGGAGGGATATATTATGCATAGAGGAGTCCTTTTTAAATCTGACCCATACATGCTATCACGGAACAAGAATATTACCTACATAAGAAATTGATGTTATCAAAACTGAACACATATGGTGCTAACATTTGTAAAATAACCAGCTGTTGCCACCGGCTTCGCCCGTTACAAATCAAGCCTGCAACATGCTGAACTGCAGACAGTCGCTCAGCCACTGCGCTAACCACGCCGTTTTAGACTTCGAACGTTTAAAAAATAAACAAATTTTAGATCAAATACTATTAAACGGATAACTCAGGTCCAGAACCATTACTGTAACAATACTCGGACTTCCTTCCTGCAGGACCGTCGTCATATAACTCTCAATGACAAACGATCTCTTGTGCACCTCGCGACGTTTGTGATCTCACAAGATAAGCCAATTGTGGGGAGTGTGTAATTAGGGTGCTCATCGACACAATTGTGATCACAATACGGTATCACGACAAATGGCTAGCGAGTTTGGGACTCACTGCAATATTTGAATTGGAGGCTGAAGGTTTTTTTTTAATAATGATAAGTCGAC
The DNA here is from genome assembly GCA_943136025.2 of Agrotis puta. NCBI lineage: Eukaryota > Metazoa > Arthropoda > Insecta > Lepidoptera > Noctuidae > Agrotis > Agrotis puta. The sequence continues at coordinate 1,132,301 of OW964177.2, forward strand.
AGACGCCCAGGTGCAGAGCCTGACTCTCTGTTCCACCACCACATCGAAGGCATATATATCCACTATTTCTGTATGTTCTTGGAGAGCAGTATTCCCCGGTGGATGTGGCCTTATTTTCTATAATAAATATAGTTTATTCGTTTTGGGTCTGAGGTCGAGTTGGCACCATTTCGGGACTGCTGGTCTTCGGACCCGAAATTCATTCAATGGTATGAAAGTTTTCTTTTTATTTAACGATAGGCTCACTTTTGACCACAATCTCGCCTGATGGTAAGCGAAGATGTGGTTGACACTGAAGCAAGCTTGCCTAGAAGTAACCTATTCACTCATGACTTGAAGAGTCCAAGGTTACAGCTATCTGGAAATACTGAACCGGCAAGTAATTCCACTCCTTAGCTGTGCGCACAATAAGTGTTGGCAAAACGCTTTGTACGGTACCGGAGAGATGTCAAAATTACGATGATGTAGTATCAAATAAGAATGTTTTATCGCTTTGAACTAATTATCAAGTAACAAGTAACAACACCAATAGGAAACCCGATTAGAGTTGTCCTGTTCGAGCAACAAATACATTTGCACCATTTTCTGAAAAAAAAACCCTTCTCGTCATATAGACAAACACATTCGAGTTTTCCTGTAAATATCTTCGTTTAAGAAAGTACACACATCAAAAGTGTCTAGGGATCAACATATATTTTTGCAATAACTTTTCTCCTGATTGATATTAATTAAAATTTTTTTTAAGGATTCATCAATTGTCACAGTAACGATAAACCAAGTCACCTTTGCATTAATAAAGAAATTTGCCATTTTCCTAATAATAAACGTAAATCCGTAACTGGAATCCCCACACTACGCAGCGTGGTACATCCCTAGAGGAGCGGTGACAGCAAGTGACAGCGACAGTGACGTTTGGGTGCATTCTTGCAGTGATGGATATATTTTAATGTTTTCGTGTTCCAAGCTATGTTTCGTTGAATATATATTACATGTAATAGTTATTCGTTTATCTATTTAACAGTTCAGAAGTGGCATAAACTTACGTGCAGATTTACATAAAATTCTTTTGTGAAAATTTTGAATGTGATTGTGACTCGAGAAAAAACAAAAGAACAATTTTTTTTCTTGGTTTTTTTTTTTGTTTTGGTGTTTCATGGTGAGATCAGATGGTATTTATTTTCTCCAACTGGGACACTTGGTGAGCTTGTTCTAATTTACCTATCTGAATTTGACTTTCAAAAGATAACCCACAAACTAAAATGTTATTAAAATGGTATGGGTTGTGCTGGTGTAAATAACGGTAATTTAAGTGTGTAAATACAATTTAATGACTGAATCAGAACCGAATTAATTTGGTGTGGTAAAAGACTGTGGCCTTATTGTTAATATTTTGACTAAATAAGTTTGTGTGACTTGTTTTATAATATTCCTGGTGTAACTATTGTTGTTCAGAATATTGCATATTGTTTTCCTATTGTAAAATGGGGCGTCATAATAAGAGGTACTACTCAACTAGTAGTTCTGCTTCTGAGGAATTTGGGAAAGAGCATAGTAGTAAAAGGAAGAAATTCAAGAAACGTCTGGAGAGAAAGGATTGTAGAATAGAAGCATTAGAGGGGCTAGTTAGAGAGCTCAGACAAACACAAAATTATCATGCTTCTGAGTCTACACCACAGACAACATTACCAGCTGAAGTTTCAATGTCAACACCTTTTATGGAAGCCAGCACCAGTGGAACTTCTGTGATCCGTTATGTGGGACGGAATGATGTATTGCCGGAGTTTGATCCTCAGACAACTTCTGTGTCAATTGATCATTGGATTAGAAATTCTGAGAGTATGGCTCTCATGTATGGTTGGGACGAGAGAACATTGATTTGTAATTGTACATCTAAGCTATGCGGGTATGCTAAAGGATGGTATGAGAGACAGCTTTCCTATGATGTGAGCTGGGCAGAGTGGAAGGATCGCCTTATTAAAGCATTTCCATTCACAAAAAATAAATTATGCCAAATTAGAGAATTAGTCAATAAGGTAAAGGAACAAGAGGAAGATCCAATTAAATTTTATTATGAAAATTGGGTATAGGGATGTCTTGCGGAGTGTCCAATGAATTGATCACAGAGGCCATCATTGGTACTTTAGGTGATAAATTTTTAGAATTGGGAGCAATATCTGCAGGATGCCATGATCCTGTTTCTTTATTAAAGTACCTGGCCAGTGTTAAGACATCATCAGCTTTAGTGCAGCATAATGTCATTAATAAAGAACAGTTTGACAACAAAAAGTGCTTCACATGCGGAAAGGTTGGTCATAGGGCTAAAACATGTGGCAAGGCACCAAAATCAAATAACATAAAGTGCAGGTTCTGTGGACGTATGGGACACAAGGAAGCAGAATGTTATAAGAAGAAAAATCAGAATAAAGAGTGTGCTTTCTGCAATATGAAAGGTCACACTACAGAGGAATGCCGGAGGAAGGAGTTGAGTAATAAACTGGTTAAGAAGGTGCATATTGCTTGAAAAATACTACAAAAAAATGTAATAATTAATGGGATTAATGCAAATGCCTTTATTGATTTTGGAAGTTCATGCAACATTATGAGGAAAGCCTTTAGTAAACGATTGAACTGACATATTGCAACTGATGATACATTGATTATTAAGGGTTATGGTGATTCACTGACTTTAGTTTATTCGTATTTAAATGTTGATGGCGTAGAAAGATACACCCATTTTTATGTGGTGCCTGACCATATATAGAAGTTTGATGTGCTAGTAGGACATCCATTTACTGAAGCACCAAATATAATTGTTGTGAAAACTTCCACTCATCTTAACATTTATGACAACGAATTGGGTTTAGAAATATCTGATCTTAGCGCTCAATTAGAGAAAATCCGATTACATTCCCAAACTGATGTTATTCTACAGCCTGGTGTTAATAAAGTTGTGGCTATGACGGATCGTATTGTAACTGGACTTCTTCATGTGAAGTATGGTGAACATCATAGACCTAGGTGTGAGATCAATGTATTAGGACATGAAATAGAAAACTCAAGATGGGACTATTATAATAAAAGTTATGAACTTGAGTAATGAGACTATCTTAATGAAAGAAGAAGACTGTATCACACGTGCTAATTTGACAGAGTTTGTAAATGATTGCGCAGAGCCGAAAATGATTCTGCATTACGTTTAGCTTGGTCTAAGAGGGATTTGTCACCTCGTATAACTAGGTGGTGGCTTGATCTTCAGGAGTATGATTTCGATGTGGAATATAAGCCAGGCACATTGATGCAACATGTAGATGCTCTTAGTCGTAATCCCATTGAAGTAAAGCATATTGAGGAAAAAGAATTTATTGACATCTTACAAGAAGCTGATGAAGGAATTCAGGCGTTGAAGTTAAATATGAAGTTGGAAGTTGATGCTAACAAGCATAAGAAAGATGGCTTGAATAAAGATTATAAGCTGGTTAATGACCGTTTGTATAGAATTACCGAAGAAGGGATCAAATTTATATTGCTAAGAGTTGCCAGATGGCGTATAATGAAAGTTTATCATGACAGTAATGGTCATCTTGGTGTAGAAAAGTGTCTGGAGGCCATTAGGGCTAAATACTGGTTTTCTAAAATGAGGAAATTTATTGAGAAGTATGTCAAAAGTTGCATTGCCTTCGGGGCTGGTTGCATTACAAATAAGCTGGTTGCATTGCCTTCGGGGCTGGTTGCATTGCCTACGGGGCTGGTTGCATTGCCTTCGGGGCTGGTTGCATTACAAATAAGCTGGTTGCATTGCCTTCGGGGCTGGTTGCATTGCCTACGGGGCTGGTTGCATTGCCTACGGGGCTGGTTGCATTACAAACAAGCTGGTTGCATTGCCTACGGGGCTGGTTGCATTACAAACAAGCTGGTTGCATTGCCTACGGGGCTGGTTGCATTACAAACAAGCTGGTTGCATTGCCTACGGGGCTGGTTGCATTACAAACAAGCTGGTTGCGTTGCCTTCGGGGCTGGTTGCATTGCCTACGGGGCTGGTTGCATTACAAACGAGCTGGTTGCATTGCCTTCGGGGCTGGTTGCATTACAAATAATCTGGTTGGATTGCCTTCGGGGCTGGTTGCATTGCCTACGGGGCTGGTTGCATTGCCTACGGGGCTGGTTGCATTGCTTTCGGGGCTGGTTGCCTTACAAATGGGCTGGTTGCATTGCCTTCGGGGCTGGTTGCATTGCCTACAGAGCCTTGTTGCATTGCCTGCGGGGCTGGTTGCATTACAAATGGGCTGGTTGCATTGCCTTCGGGGCTGGTTGCATTACAAATGGGCTGGTTGCATTGCCTTCGGGGCTGGTTGCATTGCCTACGGAGCCTTGTTGCATTGCCTGCGGGGCTGGTTGCATTACAAATGGGCTGGTTGCATTGCCTTCGGGGCTGGTTGCATTACAAATGGGCTGGTTGTATTGCCTTCGGGGCTGGTTGCATTGCCTACGGAGCCTTGTTGCATTGCCTGCGGGGCTGGTTGCATTACAAATGGGCTAGTTGCATTGCCTTCGGGGCTGGTTGCATTACAAATGGGCTGGTTGCATTGCCTTCGGGGCTGGTTGCATTGCCTACGGGGCCTGGTTACATTGCCTTCGGGGTGGTTGCATTACAAATGGGCTGGTTGCATTGCCTTCGGGGCTGGTTGCATTGCCTACGGGGCTTGTGTGTTCGCTGCTTGCAGTCAGTGACCGGCATAGCTTGACCCATCTTTTATTTTGCTGATTAAGATGGGTCGTGTAATGCAGGATACCACTACTGTACATTGTCAGCGGGCTTTGTGCCGTTTCTGTGTGCATTATTGTTTGCAGGTTTTACGGATTTTCGTGTTCATTCAAGTGCAATTCCGTCGAGGACGCCGGAGAGTCAGGAAGGCCGAACTAATAAACGTAAATCCGTAACTGGAATCCCCACACTACGCAGCGTGGTACATCCCTAGAGGAGCGGTGACAGCAAGTGACAGCGACAGTGACGTTTGGGTGCATTCTTGCAGTGATGGATATATTTTAATGTTTTCGTGTTCCAAGCTATGTTTCGTTGAATATATATTACATGTAATAGTTATTCGTTTATCTATTTAACACTAATAAAGGGATTTTTGACATTTGAACCACTAACACAAAAGTTCGAAAAAAAGACTGAAATAACAGTTTTCTTTAAAATTTTATTGGGTAACTTAAACAATTAATAATCCGTGTTTCTACCGCGAACACTAACAACACAAGAACATCGGTTTGGCATACTCAAAATGAGTTCATCCAAATCACGCTGTGGAATGGCCGCCCATGTTCGTTGCAACAACAAAAAAAGGTCTTCTTGCGACTGGATACCCTCCATATTCGGCAGAGCTCTTCTCTGTAGCATATCCCATGCATGCTCAATCGGATTCAAGTCTGGCGACTGAGCAGGCCAGGGCAGGACATTGATGTTAGCTGCGGCGAGAGTCTGTCTTACAACTCTTGCGGTGTGCGGTCGTGCATTATCATGCATTAACTGAAATAAGGGACCGATTTGCACTTGTAGAGGAACGATGACGTCTAATACAATCGTCTCAGCATAAATTTGAGCGTTGAGGTTGCCTCTGATCCAAATCAACTCAGTTCTTCCGCCGATCCAAATACCCGCCCATACCATGATGGTTCCACCACTATAAGGATGGACTTCCTGGCAGGATTTTAATCGCTGTTGGCGTCCAGGGCTTCTCCAGTGTCGTATACGTCTTGTATCCGGTCTCATACCAAAACGAGACTCATCAGAAAAGCACACGAAACGCCATTGTTCGTCTGCCCAATTTCTGTGTTCAAGAGCCCATTGATATCGAATCCTACGATTGTGCATTGCTATAGGTGGTACCCGTAGCGGTCTTCGGGAATGAAGGTTCACTTCATGCAAGCGGTTTCTGACTGTTTGGTCGCTAATTAAGTTCCCTGAAGAGTGATGAAGCCTCACAGCTAACATCATGGCGGTTATTGTTGGAGCTCTTCGAGTTAAGATTTGAATGTATCGGTCTTGTCTCCGTGTGGTGCAGCGATACCGTCCTCCATGGCGCTCAGCCACGGTACCAGTGCTTCGGTAACGTGTCCAAAGTCGACTGATAATACTCTGACTTGTATTCAGAGCTAAAGCCACAGTACGTTGCCGGGAACCAGCTTCTGTCATTCCCACGGCTCTGAGCATTTCTTCCCGGCTTAAATGACGTCGCCGCTCCATAATAACGTTGGTTTTAATCAGTAGTAGGGAAACAGTAGCACTAATAATGTCTTCAATGCGTTGTATGTTTTTATAGGGAAAATATTGACAGCTGATTTTCATCTTTTACTCGAATTTGATTCACAGTTCCTGACTCAAATTATGAAATGCACCAAAAAGGATCCATATAAATTTATAAAATCATAAATTTATTACAAAGCCACATCTCAATCTCAAGAAATCCGCATAAAAATGCTTGATCCCTAGACACTTTTGATGTGTGTATATAAAGAATATGAATCGACAATCAAAATCGTGATGTTCCAAAATTGTTAAGTTCAGCACCGCTCACAGATAATATCAGTGACTTTATTAGTTCTCCCGAAATAGATAGCACCTTGATTCTTCTTCTGTTTTGCTAATCTGTGAAAACGCGACATTTACAGTTTCCAACCAAAAATGAAGTATTGCCAAGTTATTTGGAGGCGAATCTCACTATGAAATCGAAGTGAGAATTCGGCGCGATTCTGCTTACCTAGAAAAGTTTTACCCCTTTTGGGCTACCAAATGGTGGTTACCAAGAGTCGCACGGACACTCCGCAAGCAATTACTGTTGAACCGATTACTCTTACAAGCTAAGGGCAATACATCTAAGTTACGCTGACAATAAAATACCTCTATAAACTCTTCTCTTTCCCAGAACTGGACAGGCGCGAACAATAATAAAGTCAATTATCCAATAAACCGTATCCCTGTTTACAGTTCGGCGTCGATTGTTAAAAGCCATTTACTTCGGCAACGATTAACTTAACCGGCGTATACACGCAATAAATACAATTAGAGAAGACCCATTTCATGCAAAGCAAGATATTGAACTCTAAAGTAAGTAAAGTGCAGGCAATCGTGGTAAAAGTCTCTATAAACACTTTGTAAAGTCCGGGGGATATTCAGAACCATTTCCATGAATTGGGCAAAATACATCCATAAAAAGGAGTTACTATAACGTAATAAGATTTGTTAATATACAATTCATTAGATTTATCATTAATTAGATTTATAATAATTCCGAAAAACTGGACCTTCTTATGATTTTCCCATCGTGTCCTATATCCGCCGGCCGGATATAACCGGATTACGGCGGATCGCGCCGGATGAAACCAGTTCCGAATTAGAACAACGGAGTCGCGGGATTGTGAAGACGTTCGTTTGAATAAGATGAGTTTGGCGATTATGAGTATTGAAGAGAGAATGATTTTAGGTAATTGGATTGGGAATTAGACAATGCTTAGGTATTCCTATAATAACTTTCTAATAATATAAGTAATCATCAAATATCGAACATTCTAAATTACTTACTTACTATGCTTTTGTAGTTACGTAGAAAACTTTTCATTGATATTTCAGCTTTGTAGCCTATCTCAAGTTGTTGTAGATGGCATGAGGTATAAATAGGAAAATTCATAATCCCAAAAATGTAAAATATTAATTTCATATCACTTTAAAATACGTTCGAACTTTTAAAGAGAGAAGCACAACAAACACTCGTTAAACGTGAAAACACGATCAAAACAGGAGCATTTATAAAACGGCCAAGTTTGTGCATAAAAGTATAACACGATTCAAACAAACAGAAAAACAAATTAACTGCGTATACAAATTAGCTGATCAGTCGGTCACAGGGGATTCTACGGGGGAAAGTTTTGAGGCCCATAAGTAGGATGGTTGAAAAACAGTTTTTATCAACACTCCATTTTTGTTACCCTCTTTGCGTTTCATAACCTGAAACGACCTTAGATGGCACAAAATAAGAACTCATAAAATCCTCCCTCGTGCCAACAGTTATTTGTAAGAATAGGATAATACAGAATGGTGTATTCTGTATTATCCTATTCTTACAAACGCTCACTACTTGCGATCAAGTGATGAGCAGTAGGCCACGAAACACAAAAATCGTCTGTTCAAGGGGAGGGGTTAGGAAGAATTTCGTACTAAAATAAGGGCTCCATTTTTTTTAGCACCTCCGTTAATTATCTTTTCGAGTTTTTTTTTCATAAAATATGGAAAAGTCTAGGAGGCCTTTGCCTTCAGTTTTATTTTTAGTACCGATGGATTCTTGTCATAAGAGAAAATCAGTTAATTAACTACTTCATCCCTTTGATGTTAACCCCAATTAGGATAAGCATGCTTGTATCAAGTATGGATTTATCTCAGTTGTTGAACAGGAGATTATCACTGAAGAACCTACGAGACATCGTTGCCTTTGGGCAATTTTAGACTTCAAGTCGTTCTAAAATAATATAAAAATTGAAATCATTACATTGCATTCCATTGTAAAAATGGTAACATTTTTGTTTCGCTGAGAATTGTATGCGAATAAATTATTTTCTGGATCACTATTACCTATTGAAAATTACACACTTATCATCTTTCCAATTTTAAATGCGATCAGTACCGATTCGATTCACCTGTCTGTGCCGACAACCTTTTTCCTTATGAAAGCATAATTTAGGAAGGCCAAAGCCTGTCGGGTTCGCGGGATTGTTTAACACGTTACCGTGACCCCGGAACGTAAAGTACTATTGAAGAACACCGTGGATTTTAGTCAGTATGATTCTGAATGTGCCTCCCGCCTCGCCCTAGGTGGGATTATTTGATCATATTTCCACGTAAAACAACCCTTTTTTTTTTTTTTTTTTTTTTTTTTTTTTTTTTTTTTTTTTTTTTAGGGTGGCAAAATCATCAAATGAGTCCTCCCGCCCTGGGCGGGGCGGAAGGGACTGTCAGACTCTTACTGACTAAAATCCACCCGTGTTTCTTCGGATGCCCTTTACGTTCCGGGGCCGCGGTATCCTGGATTAAGAAAAAAGCCGCGACCCCAGCAGGCATTTGGCCCCGTAAGGGGCCCCGTCTTGGTCCTTGGTCGGACGGCGAGCTTACCCATTACTCACCGTCCGCAAGCCCGCTCCGCCGCTGTGCCCTCTGCTGTTCAGAGGGACACGCGTTGGAGCATCCACCCGACAGGCTATTCGCATACGGGCAAAGAGACCCCTTAGGCACACAGTGCCTAAAAGAGTTTTTGCCCGCATCCCAGGGTGCACCGGCCCGAAAAACTGGTCTTCCCCCCGGACGTATCCGAAGGGGAACTCCAGTCCACGGGCGCACGTGGAGGTTTCCTGTCTTAGCACCCCACGTAAAACAACCCTAAGACTTTTTAGTGTCAACACTTTTCACTTGTGACCTAAGTAAGGTGAGGGTTACCGAATAATTTCAATTTTAATGCAAAATGAGGTTGGACACAGACAAGCAAGCATTAGTTGTCAACTCTAGCACGTTTTAAGTCTAGAAACTACAATACATGTAATGTAGCGCATAAGTAACCCGTTCCTCTCAATTTACTTTCACATTTTAGAAACTGTGGCCTGTAAACCCTATACTTTATGAAAAAGAAAACTGAACGTGTTAGAATTTACTTTAGAAGCTATATGGAATCTATTTTATTTTTACCTACTAGAATATTTTATCAAATGAGAATCGATTCGTGAACTTCTTTTGGTGACTTTCAGCTTTAATGCCGGATTAAATTGTAGGGTTGTATAACAGCCCTAGTAACATGCATTGGTCAAAGACTTACGTCATTAGTCACTGAGCACTGTCAACCAACTTCTACGTGAATCGTGTCACCAATTCATTAATAGCAAGTAGGCCCAATGTCTTACCTGGTAACTGTACACCAGCCAATATATCAAAGCTAGCCATTATAAACATCATTTCAAATACAGGACACGTCCATATTACTTGTCAAACATGACAAGTAGCTCAAGTTATGACCATTCACAATATCTACTGCAGTATCCCAGAGACAGTCGAGTCATTCATAAATCAGTTTGGCAAAAGGAACATAAATTTATCCGTTTCATAAATTAATAATTTGGCAAACAGAACGCCAGGAGTGTTCAAGTTGGCCAGAAATAACCTACTTTTAAAGGGAATTAAAGTTAAAATAGAAGTGGGCGAAGACATCTGTGAAACTTACGGTTGGGCAATGTTCGCCCGACGGGATTATATTTAACATCTTTCTACAATTTGCACATTTTTCCTCAGCCTTTCGTTTTTCTCTTTTCGTAGAAAGAAAGAAACTTAACACTAAAATTTGGCTGCTTTTTTTGGTCTTTAAATAGAAATACATGGAAAAAGTGAAGACGTTTTACTAAAAACTTTGTGCTTTGAGAAGTTGAAATTGCTCAAAAAGCTCGTGTGGGCGCAGACGTAGACATGTGTTACAGCCAAAAGCCCAGACTTCGCACCGAGGTTATATTTAATAACTTTTTTTTGTTACATTTTCCACGTGGCCTGCCCACCTGGTTTTAATTACCAGTTATTTTTTATTTAGTTCAAGTTGAAGAATAAGAAATGGAATGAAGTAGTATCCAATGCTCTAGATTTTTAGAACTATATTTGAGGAAGCCTTATCTCAAAACTGGCTAGACGTAAAGTCTGCTACGCCAGCGATTCTTTTGTCAGTCAGCCAAAAACTTACACCGACCACGATTCCACATAACTCCTATTCCCATACCTTAGAGAAAACCCGTTGTTTGTGAGACATTGGCCCACAAACCTTTTAGCGAGCTAACAGCAAGCTATTATAAATTCACCAGTAAATTAGATTCTCTAAACGCAGCTAAGTCCCGAATAATCTGCTAACTGGCACATAGAGGATAAAGGGAGGGTAGTTAAACATATTCACTTCAAAGAGTGATCGCTTTATCTTGTGGTTTATTGATAAAAATTTCAATTATAACGGTCGACGATAAGCTTAATAAACATGTGGAAGTTAATAATTAATGCATTGTAATTTATTTAAAAGCTAAAGCCACATTTTGTCGATTGAGCGCGTGTTGTGCATTGAGTGTTATAATATTGATGAGCAGCTTTCAGGCATTATGTATAGAAATAATGTTTATGCGTGTTTTCGTTTTAATTTGCTCAAAGATTTTATTTGTAATTATTACAAACGTCGTTTCTCATCACCTTTTGAATAATGAGAATTCATTCTACATCTATGTATTGTTCTCTTTCACCGCCTAATTGAAATAAATATGATATTTAAAGTCAGAAAGACTTTGAATCTCATATTTATATCTCTGACCATCAGGGTCTGTTTCATTTCCGCAAACGTATTTTCCCAAAAAAACCTAGCAACGAAAATGTTCAATAAGCCTGAAAATTTTCAAGTGGCCACTTTCAGCACAATTTGGGGCCTCTCGCGCCTCTCGTTCGCCATGCCCCATCCTTCAGGGAACGCATTAGTTATTTACAACGTTACGGTCACTAGATATAACCGCACAGCCGACTGGCAAATGTGTTTAAATTTTCGCTGAGTGCCCATGTGCTGGCTAATGGAATCACAATCACGATGAGGAGATTCAGAAGACCTAGAGCATTTTGAAATTATTTTGTGACAATGATAAATGGATCCAGGAAGATGTGGCAAAACGATCTGGACGTGTTCTCTGTAAGGTAAGGTATGTTTTAGGTCGGGAACGGGGACTTCGGCCTGGTGTGGTGTGGTGACCGGTGATAAGTTAGGTTAGTTTACCTTTGCCCAGCAGTTTGACAGTGTCTGCTACTCTGAACCAAAATTGACATTGTCTTATTTATACATTTTACAATTCAATAAAATGTTTTTGAGGAGTGGAATGACATGACTTACTATATTTCATCGGAGGAACACCAAACAGTTTATCAAGAATTCTAGATGTATGAGTTTGTATCTAGATCTAAAAATAAATAATATAAGCACTGAAATGAAGTTGAGTGCAAAAGTCTGAGAGGATAGATAAATGTATGGATGGATCAATGTTATGTTACTCTTTCAGGTAATAACGACTGTACGGATTAGGATGTGTCAAACAAATCTATACTAATATTATAAAGAGGAAACCTTTGTATTTTTGTATGTTTGTATTGAATAGGCTCAAAAACTACTGGACCGATTTCAAAATTTCTTTTACCATTACTTAGAGGGATTTTTCCGAATCCGTATAGGCTATATTTTATCCCGGAAAGTAGATAGGATTTTTCGTGGTAGTGAAAATTGTGGAGTAAGGCGTCGAAAAAACTGCCGTACGTTAACGATTCTCGCGGACGCTGCCTAAATGGTTAGAGATGTATAGTTGACTTCTATAGAAAAGTTGTAGAACTCAATAATGCCTACAAAAAAGTCCGCGATAGTATAAACCAAACATTTATATTATAGCCATTATAACCACTTTTCCATAGAATAAAAGTAATTAAAATTATTAGCCTATGTTTATTGATCATATTATCGTCAAATACTAATCCATATCCAAATAAATTTATCTATTTATTGAGCAAGATTGTTTCAATAGCTATAAATTACTTTTTATTTTATTCCAATCGGACAATCCATTCAAAAGATATTACGAATTTAAAATTGTGAGAGAGCTTAAAAAATAAATGTCCACCCGTGCGAAGCCGGGGCTGGTCGCTAGTATTTTATAATCTGATTAATTAACAAAACAAGTGGGACGTGTACTAGTATATAATCCCGTGAAACAATTACCAACTAAGTTTTTTTAAATATTAGACATTATAAAGTTTTCAAAGAGACTCAACGCTCATGGGCAAAATTGCGCCAATAAGAAAAAAGAAACAGCCTCGATAGCGCTCACTTCATTGAATTTTACGTTTCGTTAAGCACAAAGTAGATATTATATGAGATTTATTGACAATTTATACGGTTGGTCCTTCTGTTCATATACTGTGCATTTATTCTTGAACTACTACGAGGTGGTAGAACTAGTATGAGATGTCAAGGTGAAGAATTAGGCGAACCGTTACAAAGGACATTTTTAAAGGATGACCGAGCATAGTCTATCTTGTACTGTGCTCATACATCACTTAAATGATTACTATGTTTTTATCAAGATCGCATTTGTAAGGAAAAGATGTTCGGTTTGGTGATTGAACCGTTTCTCTCTCTATCTTTTAAGACAGTTTTAATTGAGAGCAGTGGTGGCCCCGTAGTAACAGGCTCGACTAACCGAGTTCTAGATCGTGGGTTCAAACCCCGCCAGGTGCATTACTTTGTATCTACCCCGAACATAGACGAGAAAGGGTCACAGTTGATGATGATTTTTACGAAAATTCTTGTTAAGAAACTAGTAGACCAATGACCTATTCATATGACGGCACCTAATGGTAATATACGTATAGAGCCAGACAATTTGTCTAGACAAGATCTTGAGAAGCTCTTGCAAAAAGTACTGCAGTATTCTCTTGAAAAATTACAGTACTGTTAATGAAAGAATAGGTTTTTTTTAACGTGGTAAAGTCATCATATTGGTCCTCCCACCCAGGACAGAGCGGGAGGGGCTGTCAGACTCGTACTGACTAAAATCCACGGTTTCCTTCAATAGTCCTTTACGTTTCGGAGTCACGGTAATTCGTGAGTCCCGCAACCCCGGCAGTATTGGCTCTCGAATTAAAGAATAGGTAACATAAATATGAGCGTGATGCCAGAGCAATTCTCACTCCTCACGAGAGACTGATTAAAGTCGAAACTATAACGAAGTACCCCGAGATATTGCTTCCTACCTGAAAACACCTTTGACCAATCAACCGAGACCAATACAGGGCACACACAGTACATTGGGCTCGAATGACATCATAGAAACACGTGTACTTCCCAAATTGAGTTCTCGATGATTCAATCAGTATTTCGGCAGAAGCAATGTAGGTAACTGTATTTCGCGGTGCGCTTATACAAATAAATTGGGTTTAATTTGAATAGCCTATCTCTGTGTTTCTAACCGTATTTCTGTAGGTAGAGGTACTATTTCTAGCTACCTACCCCATACCATTTTTTTTTTATCGTGGTAAAATCATCAAATACCCCATACCATAACAATCAGTTAATAGTCTTACATCAAAAGAATGTTGTAAGTATTTGTGCTTAGAGTTGATAGTAACAGTTTCTGTATCTCGTGACTGCAATAGCCGGGCGGATCTATTTTTAAGGTTATACTGTGCTTCTCTAGGTCGGCCCGTGGGTGGGTACTAACACATTGACATTCCGATTTACCTCCGTGCCTCAGAAAGCACAATAAGCCGTCGATCCTGACTGTGATTTGTATTTTTTTTTAAATTCCGAATGTCAACCAGTCTCACCAAGGGGTATCGTACCTCTTACCGTATATATTATTTGTATGATCTACAAGTAGTTGCTTCAGTTCCGGGCGTTTGTGTATGTGAGTTCATATGTTTGTAAGCGCACTCACGACGCAGGAGAAACAAAAAACCTCTTCCCATCAATAAGCAGTAGGTCTGTTAAGTCCTGGTTATTTTCTGCGTTTTATTAGACTGGCAACCGGCTCTTTGGTCGTTTTGTCCTGCTCAGTTGACCCCAACATAATTGAGAAAAGGATAGAGGAAGGTCACGATGAGTGAACTTATCTTCTGCTTCACGATCATGGTCACTGATTGTTTTGGAGCACAGAAGGGGCGGAAGAGAGTCAACTTTTTTTTGGAGGTGGTAAAATGAGTCCTTCTGCCCTGGGTGGAGTTCAAGGGACTGTTAGACTCTGCACCCTGCTGCCGTTTAAGCTGAGCGACCTCATCAATATCAGTAGATAAGAAACGTATGATCTGTGACCTTGTTCTACTCATATTAAAGGTAATAAAATAAAAACCAGTACCTCTGGCTACTAAATATTCATGAATTTTGTGTTTGCAAAATGTGAACTTGATTGTGTTTGCAAAATCTTGTGTACGTGCATAGCACACTAATTAAGAATAAAATTGTTTAAATAATTACTAAATGTATGAATTTCATTAACGTGTATGTTAATTAAGATACAGATTGAGGTTAAGCATTTGGTACAGTAGAACAAAATTTAAGGGACTAGTTTTATAAGAAAAAGAAATACAACGTTACCATTAGAAGCCTAGGAAAGTTAAACTGCGGTTTAGCTAAGGGGATTAAGATGTCCGTAGATGTTTTATGAGTTAATTAAATAAGCTTACTTAAAAATGCTGGAACATGAGTGCGAAAGCTTCTAGGCGTATTATTTGAAAAGGATACATTAGTTGTTTCCCGACTAGTTTGGGATCGACTCAGTTTAACCGGGTGCAACTGAATACCTAGACTTGTCACAGATAGACTGTCTATCTGACCTCTAAAACCCAATAACTTGGTACCACGATACACCTTGGTAATACATGGTCCCAATCTGTGAAGCAAGAAGACCAATAAAACCAAGAATTTTCAATTCCATTTCGCAACATTCAAATACCCAATCACAAATCCCATTAGCCAATCAAAACGGCTTGACAGATGAGACAAAACATCTGTTCTATCAGTCCCTTGGCTGCTCTAACGTAGGCACCAAATAGAGATGGCTATTAACATTCCTCGGCAAGGTGCGATATGTAACCCGCTCGCCTTGACAAGGTCGCCCCGACCGGTTCCACTCGATACCGTGGGACCAACTCATTCATACTATTGTGACGCTTTTTTTATGTTGTGTAGTTGGGTTTTTAGGTGACTACTGCTTTTATGTAATAGGGGCTTCGGTTAGTAAGAGGGAAACCCAAGGGTTCTTTATTTTGTTTTTATTGAAGAAACTATACTTTAATAGGGGTATTTTACTGCATAAATAAATTGAAAATATGTTTAGTCCGTCAGTTAGAATATTGAAAAATAAAGGACACGTATTTTTTATTTTTTTATATCATTGAATATTGACAATGATAAAACGCTTCAATATTCGGGAGTTGTGACGTCTTGTGACGTCATAACGCTGGTAAAATTGTACCGACCGGGTGACGTTTT
The DNA here is from genome assembly GCA_943136025.2 of Agrotis puta. NCBI lineage: Eukaryota > Metazoa > Arthropoda > Insecta > Lepidoptera > Noctuidae > Agrotis > Agrotis puta. The sequence goes on from OW964177.2 coordinate 1,148,380, forward strand.
TTGATTTTTAGAAGAGTTGTATCTTCGTCAATTTTGATTTACGTAACAAAAGAAAAAATACGGGTCAAATATTTTTTATTTATATTTCGAGTAAAATTTTTAAAGTAAAATAGCTTATTGTGCATTGTTTTAGGTTGGTCCGTCACTGAAGCATTAGGAAATCCAATTATTTCATCGTTACTTTTATTTAACCTTTAAGTTACATACAGTTACTATTATAATAGTAACTTAAAGATTGAGTAATTATTTAATGTTCGTTCTCACCACAAGGCAATTTTCTAATCAACGATCAGATTTTCAAACCAACGCATTCAACGGGTCCTAATAATTCCTGCGAAAATCTTACACCTCGTCCTTGAAAAGTTTTAAAGACGAAAATTCTCATAGTAACACATTGCGTAATATGTACAACAAAGCACCCTAAGTACTCGGCACTTAAAACGCGGCAAAACAAAACTTCCTCCTAATATTTCACGTTGATGCTGCAGATAATGGTGAACTCACATCAACTGTTGTACCACAGATTTTACGAAAACAGTAGATCAAGTTAAAACAAGAGACGGAATATGAGTGCCGTTTCCACAGTATCGACACAGTCTGTCAGTAATATAGTAGCTGCAGATTGGAGGGTAGTTTATTTCGCATTTATAAGTATGGTCACTACCTAAAATATCGCGTTCTAATATATCTGGGGTAAGCTTTTGATAACACTGTGCAGATGGTTGCGATGACCATTCGTCACATTCACTCATACGTTACCTTATGCATCTGGTCATTTATCTTAACTCGTCTCATGCTCGTATTAATCTCATTCCCAGTTCATCCGACGCATAGAACGCCACTAGGAATATATAACTACTGGTAGAAGAAACGGTAACACCTGGATGAGAGTAGCTAATGATCGAGTGATGCCTATGGACTGCTATCTGATGATGATGAGAAAAAACAATTGAAAGTAGACTGTTCGAAAACCATACATTATGAATAGTTTAAGGTTCTACGCAAGCCAAGCTTATGGCACCCACCACAACAGATGGTTACTCAGCAAATAAAATTCGATCAGTTGTCCCTCTGGTCTCCTCATGTAGTGAACAGCAGGTACTGTTCAAAACACGACATGATTAATGGAAGTAATTAAATCACACTTGGTTGATAACTGTGTGCACAATCGTGTTGGACAATTATTGTTATGAGTGTCTCGTTAGTATTTTTATGGTGTAGTTGTACTGGTTAGTTGGGAAAAGGACAGCAGTTATAAGCGCATATATTTGCATTAATAATTTGTGAGCCTTAGGAGATAAGAATTGACACCGTTAGACTTAGACCGGCTATTCACGGCCAGTATTTACCGCCTCAAGCTACGAATGGATAGGAAACTACAGTTTTGTACGTACTACATGGATCCACTACAGGCACTACAGCACTCGAGCTGTTTCAGGCTGTTGGTACCGTCAAGTAACCACTGACTGCTCGAGCAATCCATTTATGGGTCGCCTTTGAAGCATAATAGGCTATTTTACTAAAAAAAAAGTAGTCCGAAAGAAATATTTCAAAAAGTATTTGACCCATCCTTTCTCTTTTGTTACGAAAACCATAAAAACGACGAACATACAACGCTTCGAAAAATCAAAAAACGTCATTCGGTCAGTATACTTTTAACAGTTGTTTTTTTAACATTTCAAAGCGTTTTATCTTTGCCAATATTGTTTTAAAACAAGGAAAGATACGTATGCATTATTTTTCTATACTCTAACGGACGAACTAAACAGATTTTGAATTTATTTATGCAGTCAACTACCCCCATTGTCAAATCTGTATTTTTTTATAATCATCTATACAATTAATTTTGGGGTCAGCGCAGCACAATTCTTTCTGAATACTTGCCTGGATAATTTCTAGTAAAACTTTAAATAAAGATCAAAACTAACCTGCCCACACAAAAACTTAGTCAAGTCAAATAATGTGATTTTGAACAATAGAGGCGGAAAGGCAACAAAGGCCACTATTAAATTTCAAATTAAATAAAAAATTTAACGTAAAACTACCGTCAATTAGTAACTGTTAACAGGTAATTATCTGCCCCTATTACTAACGTAACTAGAGTTTAATTACTACTGTCGTTAATACACGAGCCATTACAAATTAAAAAAAAAACGGATTTCTTTTGAAGTTTCCTTAGTTAAACAATTTATTTTTTCTTTGACTAGCTTTTGCCCGCGACTTCGTTCGTACGCGTGGAATTTAGTGTAAACTATAATTTTAAAACATTTGGAATAAGATGTTTTCCTGACGTAAAATGGAGCTTATATTTCAAGTTACACTTCTAGTAACACATCGGAAAAATTGCATTAAATTCCATGCCTTAGTTTTTGCGTGATGCAGCAAAAAATCTGTTGCCCTAATAAAGACCACCTATGTGTTTTCCGCAAAAAATTGATGAACGGACACCGGCCGCAACCACCGGCTTTTATTATATTTTATGTACGATGTGTTTTTCTATGTCTATAGAGATTTTTCGAACGGCGCGGGTACCTCCTTAATGATAAAATGATTGGATTTTCCAATCATTTTATATTGCAAAAGAAGCCTGTAATGATCCTTTTAATTATAACATAGACTGATAATGTCAGCCTGTCGGCATTTTGCCTATCAGTTCGAGATATCTTTTAAGATTACAAACGAAATTAATTGAGCTGTCTTGTCAGGAATCTATAATAATAAGAATCTATAATATAAATAAAATCAATTGAAGAAACTAGAATGTCGTCAACGTAAACTAAAAAAATCTACAACTAGACTGAAAGAGTCCTTAAAGTTAGGGCAAGCAATCTTAGATTGTAACAATGCTGCTGCTTACATTTTTGGAAATTTACTTCTAGACAACTACTAGAAGACATTTTATCCCAGCAATCATTTTTTTTAGCGCAGTAAAATCATCAAATGAGTCTTCCCGGGGCAGAGAGGGAGGGACTGTCAGACTCGTACTGACTATAATCCACGGTGTCCTTCAATAGCCCTTTACGTTCCTGGGTCACGGTAATACGTAAATCCGCGACAGATCCCAGCAACCATACCATATTTCTATTTGCTTAAACGCAAGCAGTAACTATATGAAACAATAAATACATCAAAATATTCTAAAAACTGTTCTAGTACATTGACCTACTGTTTTCATTTATCCTGTGGCGCAACAAAGTATTTATTAGTCTCCAAAGTAAGCAGACTGATGTACCACACATTTAGGTCTGATTCCGAGCATCGAGTCTGGACTGACTATCGACCAGGCTATTTATATCGCCGGCGGCCCTACGGAGAGCCCCACACGATTATAAACGGCGGCAATGATATTTTTTTTTATTTAAATACAAATATAGATAAGTCTAGAAAAGGAAAGGTCTTTAAAACTTGATTCTGTAACACCCGACTTGGATTAATTTGCTAGAATTACTTGCAGATTATATTTGGGTCATCGATAATTAACTTTGTAGATCATACGTGCCCCTTTTAATTGACTTGAACAGTTTTATCGTTCATCGATCTTAACGACGTTTTAAGATTCATTACGAGTTTCATCTTTTACAACATACGGGAGGCAATGTAACTATCAATTTAGGAGAATAAACTCCCGCTTTTCCTGTGAGGATAGGAAGAAACTATAGATGAATCTGTTTTGAATTTATCTTTCAGATCTTTGTATCTTAGTCAAATAAACTTCATCTCTACTTCAATTACTAAGACAGGACAGCTACAATAGCTTTAACATTGCAAAACATCCAAGCATTAGTAACCAGATCCTAAAAAACGCTGGCTGTAGAAAAGTATAAAAATACATCTTTAAAAATTTACTTTAACAGTTTCTTCGCTATCATGTTATTCTTAAAGATGATATCAAAAGAGATTTGATAACACCAGCTATAAGAAACTATAGACTATATAGCAGAAGAAAGATAAGCCTATATCTTTAAAAAACAAGCAGCCATATTAGTGACAGCAAAGCGTACGGATACAAGTTCATCTGGACACAGCAAACTGTCTACGTTTACATACTAAATAAATCCAAGTCACGTTTATTACTATTTCCCCGCACTGTTTATTTATCGACCAGGGTATTGACTTTACTGCACTTTATCTCATTTCGATAGTTTATCTTTAACAAGACCTGCTGTAATCGCTTATATCCAATTCACGGAACGTTTATCTCGTCTTGGAATTTACTACCAATAGTTGCATCGTAATATTTCCCGACCTGCATTATCTGATAACCTAGTTACCGGAATGGTTTTGTTTGATATTTAGATCAGTGACTGCAGCGTTTGTTAGTTTAATCATCCGACTGTTGAGTACCGAGTACGATTTCCAGTTCGAACAAAAGTATTAGGTTTTTCCATCAGATATTTCTCAGCAGTAGCCACAGTCTGGATTTGTGCTCAGTTAATGCCAATATGCTCGCACCTTGTTATATGGGAATTAAAAACATAATGTAATGTGATTGCATGATAAGGTACACCTATCACAGACATGATGTTGTTTTAACTGCAGCAAAATTCTGGAAAAAACTAAACAAGTACCTGAAGCTCCGATGGAGAAAACGAGAAGTGAATGACAAGTGATAAAATCAGGTCAAGTACAACGTCGATAACATCGGTACTTGTCAAGAGCCGCAAATCTATTTATTTCAGTATTTGAAATTCTGCAAGACTCCAAAACAAAATATGGTGTACAAATTGCAAATAGAATTATGACAGTGAAATATAATTATAAAATGGTCTCTTTTGAAAGTAATGTATATGAACTTAAAGATTTCAGGGTTTAGATGGCAAATTCTTTATAAGTGCATACTAAGAACTGTGAATTCAGTGTAGAAAACTCCAAGACTCATTTTAACCAGAATTGAAAAAGCATAGGAGGGTAAGGAACAGTCACATTATTCAATCATGTGTCACAGAAAATAGCAACAGGAATAGTCGAATTAGCTCAGCTTCCAGAATTTCCTGCCCATCCGCTTAGTATCCATTACGACACTACAAAATTAGCAAAATTGACAAACATAACGTTTAAAGCCACAGCATAAGCTGAACATGAATAAATCTAAACAAAAACAGCTTGTAAATACTTTGGGGAGATCGTGCTGAGTGTTTCCTTTAAATATTACAGCGGCCAGAGGGTTTGTGAAAACTGCCCTCCGTCCTAAACGAGCGCTGGGACCTGCGAATTTGGGCCAAGCCTCTTTGCTAAGCATTCAGAAAATTTTGTAAATTGACGTGTAAAATGATTAAAGAGGGTTTTTGTGAAAAGTAAGCGAGACGGAGTAAACGATGAATTTTTGATTGTAACATTAGAGATGAAGACTTTTGTAGCAAATGAACTGGTTCACGAACACGAGTTTCTTGCGATCTATAGATTTGTGCTACAGCCTCTATACTTACAGAATGTACCTATCAGCCTTCTTCCCATGGGGGTAGGTAGAAAATACAGCAGCCACCTGCTACTCTACGTACTCCTTTCACCTCGTTCGCTTTCCTACATCTTGTCATACAACCACGCCGATTGCAAATACTCCGCACTCGACCTTTAGCCTAAATCATTCCAAGAAATTGACTTCAGGCATTTGAAAAACATTTCAGAACGCCCACAATACAATTTGAACATTGAAAAACACAGCCTCCGTCGGTTGAACTGGTTACTGGCCAACCATTGTCGTCGCTTTTACTAAATAATTAATTGCTGCTTTCTGGTGAAAACAACATTTCCCAGACAAATTAACAATTCTTGTTAGTCTATTACAAAACAATTCAAGTCGCTCATAACTTGAAACCTCCAATTTTATTATACAACGAAACAGAAATACAACCATTTTACTGTAATAAAATCTCTTTACGTTGTTTTTTCGACATTGTCATTGTTTAGTTGAGATAATAAAATTTTAGGGCGCCACAATTATTGGAGACTTTTATAATATTCATTTGATGAATTCACGAAACTTTGAAGGTGATAACTGTATTGATTCGCAATCAATGGCTTACCAGCTTTATCTAATCATTATCGGCACGTGCAAAGGATGAATCCCTATTATTATAAGTTAAGATGTTCCATTCCATTATATTCTAGTACTAGCTTCCGCCCGCGACTCCGTCCGCGCGGATGTCGGTCTTCGCGTGGATGGTTTATTTCTCCATTTTGAGTAACTCTGACAATGAAATCTTATAAATATTACGGCGCTGAATCCACTGCGGGTAATGCAACGTGTGTTCGTGGTTACAGAACAACGTCTATGAATAAAACTGAAAAATAAGTTTTTTTTTTACGTATTTTTCCAGGATAACAAAAAACTTTTTCAAAAAAAAATGTAACCGCCTTCAACTTCAAACTTCAACTTTTATTTCGGAATCGACTTCCGAAATAAAAGTTATTTTGTTGATTATTTTACCCTTTTTTGTGGTTCTTTTTGAAGGCGGTTAAATTTTTTTTGAAAAAGTTTTTTATTTTTCTCTTTTTAGTTTAAATATTCAACCCAAATTCTTGCCAAATACATATAATATAATCCGTAGCACTGGTAATAACATCCCTCATGTACACAATAAGCTAATAAAATTCCCTATCTCAATAACTACTGAACCGATTTTGATGAAACTTTCAGTATTCCCTAAGTGGAACAATACCTAGCACAAAAAAAAGAATTATTTAAATCGGATGTGTAGTTCCGGAGATATGCGAACAATGAATCAGTCGATGCCTGCTCCTTACTGTTAAGGAGTTGTACCTTCCATCATCAGCTCAGCTATATAAGATGATGATTATCATACGCAAGTACTTGAATTACTTCATAAGATTTACGAAAAACGATGCGTGGGCCTATAAAATTTGAGGGTTGCCCTCGATTTCTCCAAGATCCAATCATCAGATCCTGATTTGGTGACAATGGGACCACACGGGAAGCACCAGCTTTCAAACAAAAAAAGAATCATGAAAATCGGTTCACCCAGTCGGTCGTTATGCGGTAACAAAAAAAAAATACAGTCGAATTGATAACCTCCTTATTTTGAAGTCGGTTAAAAAGTATCCTATGTTACGCCTAGGATAATAAGGAATAATTATACCAAGTTTCATCGAAATCGAACCGTTAGTTTTCACGTGATGCCTGCACAAACAGACAGACAGACAGACAGACAGACAGACAGACAAAAATTTTTTTAATCATATATTTGGGTTTGGTATCGATCCAGCAACACCCCCCGCTATTTATTTTTTCAATATTTTCAATGTACAGAATTGACCCTTCTACAGATTTATTATAGCAGTGTTCCGCAAAGTGTGTGCCGCGGCACACTGGTGTACCGTGATCATTAGTTGGTGTGCCTTGGAAAAATAAGGTTATCTTATAAAATTATTTTTAGTAAGAAAAATTTAGACTGTCTATGCTCAATTAAACAGTCTCATGTTTCGCAGTAAATACCTTTTCTGAAATTTAAAGTTTAAGTTTGTTGATTAAGGCGAGGTTTTCCTGAGCACCGCAGGCATTCAACGCTTACTGCAGCGCCCGCAAGGACTAGCGGATACGTAATGAATTACGATGCGCGATGACACGCGCGCCAAAACTTGCGAAGTCTAGGTAGTAGTTACAGAGTAGAGCAAAGCAGTAAATCAACTTGAATTGATTACTATAGGCACGTTTGTATGTATAATTTTTTTTTGTTGCGGTATTATTTTGGCAATTTTGTTCAAAATGAAATACTTATGACGATTAACGTATTTATTTGGAAATATGGATTAATATAATGTAAAACTACCTTCGCATATATTGCATTATTTTTGAACATACAGAATAATTAAGTTGGAAATATGATGTTTACAATCTTAAAATGTTACAATGTTAAAAAGTAAAAAAAAAATTCAGGACCTTTGGACCATTAGAAAAATGCCGTTTGTATTCCACTATCATTATATTAAGTTGGTGATATGTTCGTATCGCAAATAATTTTGGTATTATGTTTGAATGGAGAAATTACTTGGCGCCGGAACCTTAATCAAATAGAAGCTAATGAAAGCTAATATTATTTTTTCTCTAAAAAGTAGGGTATCGAACCGGGAAAGCCCGGCCCCGAAAATCCCGCTTGCAGTATATTTCAAGTCCTTACTCATTAATATTATTATCAGGTGATACATGACTGCATTCATCTAAAGGCATTTCAGCGTCAAGTATCACATGGGTGTAACCTTTAGTAGTTCTGTAACAATAAAACAAATGAAGTTTTGTTGTTGTTTGTAAGTTCAACGGATATCATCAGTAGAATTGTTTTCATTAAGTACATTATAGTTACATACTCCTCAATTTTAGGGTTATTCAAATGAACAAGTTGTAAAGTAATTAACGGAGACACCTTACGCCCTTCCGTATGCTCTATTCACCTATAATACAAATGTTGATTTTGATTAGTTCGTAATAATTACCACTAAATACTTTTTTAATTAAATAAAAAAGTGGAGTAAATGACTCACTCGTTATCCCCTGAATCATTAGTCGATATATGCGCACTGCGCTTGGCCTGCAGCTGCATTGCTCTAAAATATAAAAAATCTAGGTAATTTTAAAGCGTGGAGGTGAATCAGGGGTCACGGCAGTTAATAACTAATATTTTTGTAGGAAATGATCATACTGTGTACACTTCCACACTATGACCACTACCTATTTCACATTTGGAGACAGTAAACCGCGTTTAAGTGCGTTCACGGTGGCTTTATGAACTCTGACATAGGGTCTAAATTTAACTGTCTTAAATATTTGATGCGGTTGGTAAATCCGCTAGAAAAATAAACCATTAGGTATATTATATTCTGTGGTTATAGTCTAGGAGCCACTGAAACATCCTACCCGTTCTCCACAAAGCTGGATTTTTTTAAATTGTATTATTGAAAAGTAACGTTGTAGCAGGCATCTATGTGGTTGCATTATCATTCCTCAAAACGGAGACAAAGTTATTTTGTTTTTGCTCTCACAGTATGACTATAATTTTTTAATTCTAACTTTGTGGAAAACAGGTAAGTCGGATGGTTCAGTAGCTCTCCTACTATTAGTAAAGAGAAATAAATATGCAAAGGAGGTTTTAATAATTTTTCCAATGCATCCTTACCTTTTTTGTTTATTCAGCCTTCGAAGAGCCAGCGATGACAACTTCTTACTTTTTCTGCCCATTTGTTTACAAAATTATAACCTTATAAAATGAACAATATTACAAGTATTTTGAAAATTAATATATATACAGGTATTATTATTTAAAATAAATGTTTGTCTCTGTCAGTAATAGAACCAAGCGTGGTGGTGGGTTTGCAAAAAAATTGACGTACATCCGACCTCCGACACGGTCCAAGACCGACTAAATGCCACGGGTCGAGTGTATGAAAAGATGAAATCACCTAATTCTGGACTTACTGGTATGGTTTCTCATCCTTTCACAATAATACTGCTAAATTCTATCTCATTTTTTATGCTCTTTAAGATGGTATAAGTTTTATTATTCAAAACCTAGTATAACTCAAATAAAATGGAATCCAAACCATGAGTTGGACCTGTTTTTGCGATTTAATTGAATGCAGTAAAGTGCAAGCAATCGTGTATCGAAAAGCAGAAACCTGTAGACCGAAGACTGAAATATGTACTATGTTTTTTTCAAAATTTAAATCCCTTTTATTAAGGAATAATACACAATACAAAATGACGGTTTTGCGTCTCACATCGCCTTAATAATAAAAGTTGACTAGCTTCCGCCCGCGACTACGTCCGCGCGGATGTCGGTCTTCGCGTGGATGGTTTATTTCCCCATTCTGAGTAACTCCGACAATGACATCTTATAAATATTACGGCGCTGAATCCACTGCGGGTAGGTAATGCAACGTGTGTTCGCGGTTCTACAGAACAACGTCTATGAATAAAACTGAAAAATAAGATTTTTTTTCTACGTATTTTTCCAGGATAAAAAGTATCCTATGTTATGCCCAGGATAATAAGGAATAATTATACCAAGTTTCATCGAAATCGAACCGTTAGTTTTCATGTGATGCCTGCACAAACAGACAGACAGACAGACAAAAAACGACGGGTTGCACTCTGGGAGTGCCGGCAGAAGTGAAAACTTGAATAGTAATTGTTGGAAATATCTTGGGAACAGATTTTAGTAAAATTCCCAAAAATGGTTGACTTTTTATTTCAATAATTTTCCAATGTGACGTACATCTTTTATAAACAATGTTACCTAGCAACGAATGTATCCAGCATACAAACTTCTTTAAAAGTAATAAAGTCACACGAACATTCACGCAAGCGCCCTGCGCCGTCCTACGCTTTTTCGGTCAGGGTCACGTGTCCTGACGCGAGTTTAAGATTTTATACCCATTACAGAAAAGTGCTCAACGCCGCTAAAGAAGTTTTCACTTCAAAAAATTTTTGTTGTGTGACTTTATTACTTTTATAGAAGTTTGTATGCTGCATACATTCGTTGCTAGGTAACATTGTTTATAAAAGATGTACGTCACATTGCAAAATTATTGAAATAAAAAGTCAACCATTTTTGCGAGTTTTACTAAATTCTGTTCACAAGATATTTCCAACAATTACTATTCAAGTTTTCACTTCTGCCGGCACTCCCAGAGTGCAACCCGTCGTTTTTTTTTAATCATATATTTGGGTTTGGTATCGATCCAGCAACACCACCCGCTATTTATTTTTTCAATATTTTCAATGTACAGAATTGACCCTTCTACAGATTTATTATAGTATAGATAGATTAATATTACTTAAAAACTGTTTTTTAATTTGTGGTGTACCTCAATTTTTTTTCGTGTTCCTAGGTGTACCTTGAACACAAAAAGTTTGCGGAACACTGTATTATAGTATAGATAGAAGATATAGATAGAAGATAGAAGATAGATATCGGTTTCCGAGATCAAAGCTCTTTGTACAAGAATCTTTAACGCGTATCGAATATTAAAAATAAAACGGCCATCATGTTTTTAAAAATGTTCAAATGTCTGACAGCAACGTTTTGGAACTAAAATAATAAAATATAGGTTAACTATGTTCAAAGTAGGCGTCAAGCCAAAGAACGTGTAAGGTCAGTAAGGACGTAACTCGTATCTTAAAGCTGAGCCTAGTTGCAGGTACTCCCACCTAAAACTTGTCACGATCCTTGTGTAGAACAAGTTGTTTTTATCAATTAAAGTTGCAGTGTGTTTTAGACCATTCATCAAAGTTTTCAAATCAAAAGCATGAGAAACAATTATACAAAAGTGTAGAATTTATTTGTTTATAATTTATATCCTATTTGAACAGCTGAACCACCTAAGAACGACCAAAAATTATATTACTTGATCCCATAAAATCTCGACACCATTTTTCATATTGAGTTTGCAACAAAAACTTGTGGAATCTGGAGAAAGCCCCTAATTGCGGCAGGACGTTATAAAACATTTGATTGATGAAGCTGCGGAACCCTCTATCAATTACAATCACCGTGAATACAGGCTCATGGTTCAGGTCGTGAATCTAATTAGTTACGTGTTACGAAAATTGGTGTTTGTGTTTGTGAATATTTATACCTGATTTGAATTGAAATTGTGCTTTTACCCGTGAACTTGCTATCATTATTGTGGCTGTAGTCATGGTAACCGACCATTGAGTTCTGTTACATATTATTATTACGCAGTTTGTAGACAACGTTGTATTCCTACTTAAACGACCGACTTCTGTACACCAATTGGGGTAAGATGTGGTGACATCTTTCATAACAGTGCATAGTATGTTTTCACGAAATCGTCTCTGGAGAATCTACCCTCATTATTAATATTGTCATCAAAATAAGGAAACTACCCGCCTTCCAACAAAAATAACATTACCAAGAATTTCTTTCTATTAACTAAATGTTTAAGGAGAATAAAAATGCCCTCTATAGCCCTGACATCCTCCGACCACACCAATAAGTTTAATCTTCAATACTATTCTAACATAATATGCAAATACCGCCCTAAAAACGTAACCATACCCATATTGTACCATCAGGAATGTTGTATTTGTTTTATTTATAGCGTTTAGCCTTTTTCTTTCAGAGGAGCCTAGTCTTGAAGTATTTTAAGTGAAGGCATTTATTATATCTGAGGTGTTTTATCGCCAGGATTCCAAATGTTTTATTTCAGCTATGTTTTAGCGAGATTCTGGCTTTCAACGGACTTACTTCTGACGACCTAGTGAGCAATTTTGAAACTTGAGCCATTTGATAACAATAATAGAATTAAAATCGTGAAAACTAACCTATTCACTTTACTGGGATGGTTTTATTGGACAAAACATATGGAAAAGTAATGTAAAAAAATACTTTATTTGCATTTATATAAAAGCCAATAAAGTCTTAAAAACCGGATGAGCTTACAGTATTACCTATCCGGTCAGTCAGCCAAAAACTTGCCGAACATACTTCCCACAACTGCAAAATATCTTGATTCACTTACTGCTTCAATAAGGCACGTGTAGGTGGTGTTCCAGCCAGCGACGAGAAAATTAAATTGCTTTACACTTCAAAGGAATAAAATCTTGCATAATAATTGATTTTCTGCCGCAATATTGGCATTGAGGTTGATATGTTTCTTGCTATTGTTTGAAACTTAAATGATTTTTTCTCTTGTGAAGCTATAACAATATATTTCAATCATTAACGAGTAAGAAGGTAAGGTCAATGAGGCTTATTAGGGATAATTACCTAAAGTTCACTACGAAAGAGTATATCGCCCATTTGTTGGTGAACTTATGAGTATCGAGTTCAATTATTATTTTCAATTGTTCCAAGTAGATTGAAAGTAGTATTTTAATTGAGCAAAGAAGAACCCAATTGTGTTTAATTGATGTTATTTAGTACTTGAAATAACAAAGCCTTTACTTAACAACTCAACTCAATTACCGTCATGGCAACGAGATGACCTTTGATCTTCTAAGTCAGAGGGCGAAAATAAAATTTATCTTACTTTTTTCTTGTTACATAAGTAATATTACTTTTTGGGTTCAAACTGTAGACGCCTTACATATTTTCCTTTCAGTTACTGCTATCATTACATGGAAAATAATTATTTGATAATGGCCCCAGTTGGGCGCCAAAATGCCTTAATGGTAAATTGAGTTTACATTTCCCTCGCAATGAAAAAAAAATCGTCCTTGATGAATAGTGTCAGTAAATATTCTTACTTATATATTAAAATACCTTTGCGAAAGCGTCTTAATACTGAAATTTGCGAAGAAGTCCTTCGAAACAAATTAGGATTTTGTTTATACAATCGATTCGGGCGGTAAAATACGATTTGTGTACATAGTAAACATCTTAAAATGACTGAAAACGATCTCAAGATAACATAAATAAATAGACGAGCCTATGGTAAACATTTGGTGGTTTTTTCTTATCGGATATACAAATTAATGACAAGCATTAAAAATGATTTGGAATGTTATCTTGTATACCCCGATCCTGATACATAAAATAAAAAACAGATTGTAAGAAATATACGTAGCTGTATGGCTTTGACGAAGCAACAGGTTTTTTTTTTTTTTTATCGTGGTAAAATCATCAAATGAGTCCTCCCACCCAGGGCAGGGCGGGAGGGACTGTCAGACTTGTACTGACTAAAATCCACGGTGTCCTTCACTAGCCCTTTATGTACCGGGGTTACGGTAATTTACGAGTCCCGCGACCCCGGCAGGCTTTGGCCCTCTACAGGCCCCGTCACTATGCTGACACTCTTTGAGGCGCGCGTGGAACACAACGCGCCGTCGACCCGGGCATGGTCCATGGTCGGACAGCGAGTCGCCCATTACTCGCCGCCCGCATGCCCGCGCGAAGCAACAGGTTACTGGAATAATCACTACTCATTAGAAACGAGCTGGAGACCGTAGTAGTTGATATTAATTAGAACCCATACTACGCCAGAGCTTATTCTTATACACCTCCAACTTTTAATTGCGTAAAACATTTATCCGCTTCCGTTACACGTGCAATTTTATCAGAGTAAATAGCTCATGAAAACATCCGAGGCAGATACTGCTCATTTGTTGGTCAGCAATTCCCCTCAGTGCCGTGTGTCACTACTTATGGTACATATGGCCAGATAATCAGTTACATGATCAATACATGTCCTCCCGGGAGAGAGGCGTTGGAGTCTGTGATATTGGCAAAGGTTCGTTAATTTTTATGGACAGAAAAACAGGACAACCTCGCTAGGTTAAATCGGAAGTACAGTTCGATTTCTGTTTTCAAAAAATGTTCGTTATAAGTGAGACATGGTTATAAACTACAATGGTCAACATTAGCAAAGGTATGCCAAAAATGTATGGTAGTGCCATCAAAAGCTAACTTGCAATAACTTTTGAAGCGTAACAGCGTATTTCCTTAAATAATACAGTAAATAAGCAGACAAAGACGTCCTTATTAAAACATCACAAATCAAATCTCTGCAACAGGACAAAGTTACCGAGAAACATCTTCAAGATTAAAAACCTAATCAACAAAAGTAAATTCGGGAGACGTCGGAGAAAGAGACAAGTTCATCGACCGTCGACATTCCAAAGAACAAGATTCGTATAATATCCCATTCATCATCAAAACCATTACGGAATGTAGTAAATGAACAAGGCACTGCTAAAGAAATCTTATTCTTTTCTTAAGACCCTTAAAGTATAAATTGCAATTGAAATAGCTCAAACATTTTTGATTACCTTAACGACCTTGTGCCTCAGTGCAATGAAGGAGCGATAATCGATATTTAATTTAGTTACGTATTAAAATCGAACAATAAAACAAATAGTATAGTATTATCAAGGGTATATTGATTCAGTAACGATTACTAAGAAATAGCAAATTGTAAGCGAAGTATTGGTTATGAAGGAAGATATTCATATCGGGCAATTAGTCTCCAAATAGATTGGAGCTCAATTCCAGAGACTGCCGTATCGGTAAATTAAGGTAAAGCCGGGAAAGCAATAAATTTTGAAATAGTCTTATTTGGAAAATTTATCGTATCTATTTCTTTGCCAACTGTTACAGAGTTTCTAAATTGGGTAGGTTCTAGCTAAACTTACAGGATTTATTGGAACGAATGAATTCATAAAGATATGAGAAGCGAACGCAGATTCCGTGAAAACGTGGCAAGAAATGAAAATCCCAAGCAGCTAGGCCAAAAACTAAGTACAAGCGAGGGCTTTGCGAAGGCGAGTCCCTGGATTTATTTTAGCAGGCTTGGCAAATCACACATTCATATGCGTGAAGCCAATTTCAGCGTTAACCGTACCAAAATCCACTTCGAAATATCCAAGATTAGACCTGAAATAGAAACTGATGCGATCGACAACTTTGTATTTCGTATTCACAAGGCACCCGAAACATTGATTTTGTAATGGGTCAGATCTAATTCATATTTAATGGTGTTCTACAGAGGTGCATTACCCTATATACAGGACATCAATTATTTACCCAGACAAAAATCGTTTTTAAGGAATATAATATAGGGTGGATTTTCTTTTAGGGGTTTACGAAATGTTTTGTAACTTTGTTCTTCATATCTTTGGGCAGTTTTGTTTTGGTTTACTTAAAGGAAAATTATATTATGAAATATGATAACGATTCTTTACATAAAACAAAGCCTGCCTCAATCATTGTTTAATATAATGCAAAGACAGCAATTAAAACGGGATAACCATTCAAAGAACATGAAGGAGGGTTTTTAAACGACGACTAAGTAGAACTACAATGAAAAATGTAAGTCAAACTCTTCATGAATTGATCTATGTACAGTAAAGAAATAAAGGCCGACACAGCCATTGTTTAGATTTCGATAAAACCATTGAACCGAGACGGCATTTCATTGGAAGACTCAGTTTTCGGCTAGTCTGAGTACTGCAGTTAAAGCAATCGATTCGGTATCTAATATTCTATATTAGTATTACTGCATAAAGTATTAACGTATTTTGTTATATCCCATCCAATAGAGTCTTTTCATATATGACCAAACAGATTGAAATATATGGGATAATTCTGGCCGATTGATCGGGAAAAATATTTTTTATAGCCTATTCTGTGTCCCACTGCTGGGCAAAGGCCTCCCCTTTCTCCTTCCATACCTCTTTATTTCGGGTAATTTCTGGCCATGTCTGCCCTGCGAAAATGATGAGATCGTCACATCACCGGGGTGTAAGGCGTCTAGTTAACATTCTGAAAGACTCAAGCCAACCTCACGTGCCCGTGGTGCACCCTGCTGACCTACGAACGAGACTCCGGCGCAACGTCCACCAACCCGCATTGGACTAGCGTGATGGACTATGGTCCAAACCCCCTTTTATATAACTTACAAACCATGAGGGCCAGAATTGTTACTGACAATGGTAAAACCCAGAAACGCTGCCCAACGTGGTTATAGGGCCTCAGACAAAAGTTTCGAGGCATCATTATACCAAAAAAATGTATTAATTACAGTATCATGCAAAACAGTTCATGAACAGGAACATCCTCGGAAGTTTTCAAACGGAGCAATCAGAATCTATGAAGCAATCATGAAATTGGCAAATTCGCGTTACCTTGACGTAAATGGCAAAGCTGAACTAATTAATTAGATTGCTAATGTAGCTGGGTTGAGTTCTGCCATTACCTAACACAACACGGCGTTGCTGCGACGACTGAAACGCGTAACAATATCCGAGTGAACGTTTGTATGAAAGGGAACGCCCGTTGCGCACTGATTATCTGCTAGACGCGAATGGTGCAAGCTTTGAGCGGCATAGATTTTGCGACGATAAAGTTTCCACTAGTGAAACACTCGGCTGTGGTCAAGATGACAACTAGCTCTTACCAAATATAAGGAAACTATCTCTATAGTTTTACTCGTAAAAGACGTCATGAAGACGTCTGAATACTTTACAGATAGGAGATGCGGTAGTTTCATTCCATACGATTATAATTAGCTTCCTTAATTGTTCACTACTACTTAATTTTATGCTTGCCTAATAATTCTCGAATGTAATAGTAATAGGGGCTTATAAAATTACCCACATACTACGGCGTTATAAAATTGCAGCTGTGCATAAAATGTGGGCTACGGTCCAAAAGCTAGATTCTTATTTGGTTTTTCGAGCTTGCGCTAAATATTTTCCGAATAGCAGGGCAGTTTATTCCTTAATAACGCGATGAATGTCATTTTTACGACGTTGTGACCAAAAATACCAGCGGATGTTTAGTAACTGTTGATTTGATGAACGAGCGAAAAATCATGACATCATCCATATAAATCATCTACTAATCACAGTTAAATTTCGAGTGAATGTTCGAAATATTTCTTTTACGTAAAACCAATTTGGCTGTTTGATTTGGTTGAATACTATGAGCTGGTAAGAAACACTACGGATACTCTTAAAAAAAGACCACAATACAATTAAGTCAGTCTTGTTATATCGGTGTTAATTCTAAGCCTGAGAGGGCAGTGTAGGACTGACAACAAGCAAGTGCTAAAGTTATTAACAAAAAGTTAAAGACGATGATATTGAAGCACGCAGCACAGAAACGGCCTGCCTTACAGATCAAAGTACGGACACGGCCAGTCTAGGACGTCAGTGACTATGAAAGAAGCTGTCGCGCCCTGATTAGTTCGCGACACGGGCGCAGCTAGGAATTTGGTACAAGGCATAAAAGGCAGCAGTATGTAGGCTTTACCGAAATAAAGAACTTGTGAGAAATCAAGAAAAATTGGCACTAACATTTACTAATGAGAAAAAATCTCCCAAATGTACATATTTTATTATTTGAAGGCTGTTAATGATCTCTGTAAATTTTTTGCTGTATTGTTATGTGCTCGTGTATGAACACGACAGTCTAGGTGTGAAATCTGACCCAGGAGCAGCCTTAGCATGTTACGACAGATCCGCAACAACAAACAAAGATAACATTTCTATGCTCATTCATAATTCTGCGGTTTACGATGTTTTCTAAAACGGTTATCCAACAATTACATCATGCGTTCACAATAGTGTAAACACGGTGCAGCTCAAACGGTGACCATTGTCCAGCCATGCGTATCTTCTCACGATCATAATATCATTTGTTTGCATTATGAACTGTGACGATAGAAAACGAGATTTCACTTGTGCTGGTCAAACCTGGTCAGAAGTCGTCTCTTGTCAATAGTTATCTGATGTAGAGGTTAAATTAAAAGCTTTGCAGTCTGTATATGAGCTGAGTTAGTGGCAAGACTCTATCACCCGGTGGGACTTGGATGTAATTGGAGAAAGTGGAGGGTATGTGGGTATTATAGGTAAACCTCTGTCAAACCCTGTGAGCTTCGGAGATTTTAGGCAGAAAGTATGTTGCCCAAAGTAGTACTTAGCAGTCACTCATAACTGGTTCAAGACCTTATGCCCTATATTCACTAGAACATTTGCCACTGCAAACTTTTTAGTGCCTAAACGTTTTACTAGCTCGAAAAGTTTAGTTAGAGGATCATTAAATATTTTAGTATAATGGTACATTTCTGTTGTTCTCATCGCCAGGCTGGCTCACTAATTGCTAAAATAGGAACGCCAAACAAAACTCAACACGGTTCTTTATTTGAGAGAAAATACAAACAAAGGTTCACGATCTACAGTTTTTTTTTTCGTCTATTTTGATGATTGAAGTGGTAATTCATAAATAACTAAAATAACTCGAACTCCGAAAAAAAGACTTTTGTCAGACCGAGAAGCGAGAAAAAGTTACAAGAATTCAAGAATTAAATACATGTTTGTATTTCACGTTAAGTGACTGTCAAATGTCCATGGGATATCAACCAGAACTAACAGCGATTAGATCCACTCGAATCATGACAATTTGATTGGAGGATCGTGATGGGATCGAATTATGACAACAGGTTGCTTGGGAACCCACAAAACGGAAAGCAACACTTAAAGGGCGGTAAGGTATGAAGCGCCCGATGGGTATCAAACTTAATATACTGATCAATACAGAGACCCCCGTTGTTTTTAAGAAGATAAACTAATTCATCTAGCTAGACATCATGCCTCTCAATATTATCATGGCATCGCAAACAATAACGACAAATCCACGTAATCCCCAAAATACGCAAGTGCAATATCAGGATCAATAATCCCATTTAGGGATCCATATTCGTAGAAACATCCCGGTGCGCCGTTTATGCGGGCACGGATGAACTTAAACGGTATTCAACTTATGATTACGGCATCGTACCAAATGGCAATTGGATATTTGAGATATTGATATAGCTCTACTTTAAAAGGTGAAGCACCGACTGAAATACTGCGAAAAGCTCCGACGTGGAATGGAAAATTAATTACGTTTTAGGCTATGTTTCTGTACTTCGTATTTCATTTCGCGCGTTGAGTTTTAGGTCTATCATTATTGAACATTTCTGTGCTAAACTCAAGGTTCTCAGTCATTTCAGTATTTAATCTTCACTTCACAAAAGTGGCCGGCTTTGAAGTCCAAATCCCCTGCAAATATTCGAATGGCTGTAGCTGAAGCTACGGTAAAGCCTCTTTCTGGCTAAGAACTCGGGTCACCTAATCCGACAGTCTAAAGGTTCGTTTCGGTCGACATCTCTGCATTACTGGTATTCCTAAGATAAATCTGTACTCGCTCAGAAAGGGTGATCCATGTGGGATTAACTTTAAGACGTGTAAACAATTTCTAACCAAATTAGTCTTAGAAGGGGTTCTAGTTGAAAAAATATAAGTCAAATCATTTGCTTCAATAATTTAATTATTTCTGAATGTCTCTTCTTTTCTTAGTACTATAGCATATCCAATATGATTTTCTCGTTCTCCATCTACTGTTGCGTAATCGCAATATTACTATAATGATGTAATAACCGAGTAGACGTTCGACTTCCATTTCTCCAGGCATGTTATTCATTACGCGCTTAGTCCGCGTCAACGTTTTCTTTTGTTTGCAAATCAGTAACGTCACGAGATATTGCTACTGACGTCAAATGTCTCGTCTGGGATGTCTGAAAGCCGAGTTCATCTCAAGGTTTTTTTGTTTTACTTGAGATAGTTTTGCTCTTGACTCTAGTTTAGGTCAGAGGTGACAGGGACAAAGTCGACGATGGAGCAAGCTTACCCAGAAGAAGCTTGGGCACTCTAACTTAGGGTTGATGCGTTCGGAAACACAGGACACAGGTAGAGATGATTGTCTGTTCTCTCGAAATTGGGGGTGACGTATTATCACGTGAGTCGACTCTCTATTTGTTGTTTAAATTTTCCAATATGGTCTTTATGGCTTGTTCCAGGCCCAAAACTAAAATTGGCAACCAAAGTACGTAGCATTAATCATATTTTCTAGAAATCTAGATTCCTCTTAATACTCTGCATTATGTAATCTATCGTCGAACTCAGCACGTCATTGGATTGCCATTACTTTAGCATGTAATTCATTAGACGCGCATGCGCCTACGTCGCAGTCGGTATGTACTTTCTTTTGTTTGCAAATTAGTATGTCAACAGTCACTGATGGTAGATGGTACTCATAGAAATATTCAATGGGAAGGGAACACGGACTGATTCTACTCCGATAAAGGGTTCCTTTCAAACATTTTTGTTCTACGAGAAGTAGAATATGGGTTCTAATACCAACAGAGCTGTTATTCAGTTCTGGTTGATCAAGATCACAGGTTGTATTCGAATTCTAATAATTATACATTGAAACTTCGCCCACCACCTTTCAATGGGTCCACTACAATATCGAAACAACTCTACCACCGGCACTACTTCCACCACCTTGGCATGGTTCATTACGCACTCCTGCATTCGCTTCATCATTTTACATTCCTCCTGTTCAAACAATTGACATTTGTTTGCAAATCAGGCGCAACTTGTGTACACAAGAAGAGTCAACAAATTTATTTGAAAAAAGATTTTGATGGAATCACGCATATGAACTTCCGAGTATATCTGATAGCGGAAGATGGTTAGCAATTACAGGTTGTATCTTTACTGAAGTACAATCAATTGTACTAGAATTTTTTTCATTAAAAGTTCCTATTGATATTTTTCGTTTATAAAGTAGACAATTATAAGAGAACGTTTACAAAGAAATGGTTCTTTTGTCACTGTTTAACGCGTGACTAGCTCTGAATGGAGATGCTTTTCATTTAAATTAAACATTTTTCTCGAACAGTCTGTTTAATTATGTTGCATTTGAAACTAACTGTAATATAGTAAGGAATTTAATTACCAACGATTGAAGCGAGCTTCGAACTTAATAGTTTAGAACCATTTAACGACTTATATTTAATGGCCTTCAGCACAAAAGGATCCGTTTGGCTGTGCTCTCTCAAAGCTACGCTTGATATCTGGCTACTAGCACAACTAACCTTCGGAAGATACAGAACGGCCACGAGGAGCTTGAAGTTGTCATGACCAACCGACCTAAGCTGTGCCAGCAGTAATCTACAAACATTGGATCACAGTAGATAGCTCGTGCAATCAAGACCTCTCCAGGCGGATAACAACAGTTGACACTTACCAGTGTCTGCTCACCTGGTAGACAATGACTGTTTGAACAGTCAGTGTAAGTTGCTTAATGAATAAATGCTCGAGTTGTACGTGTAAAACCGCCGCACTTACGAATATTTACGAAGACGTGTCAACACAAACAAACAATCACGGCGACATCTCCAAAATCCCAACAGTAACGTGTGCGTTTATCCTAATATCTGCAGCCATAAACTTCAGCGTCGTGTAAAAGAGTATGGCGGATTGTGTACAAGTTTATGTGCCCGTTCGCGCTCTAACGCGCACTGGCTCAAAGCCAATAGGGATGTTTTCATATCGACTTTGTTACCACTGTGTTTATTAAATGTTCCAAATAAATAAATTTATAATTGTGGTCATGACATTGTTCAAGGGCGGGAAAGCTTGAGACCAATGTCCGGTGAAGATTCGGTGATGTTGTTGAGTCATTATATTGAAAATTTTGTGTTGTTGTGTTAAGTTGGATGTAAATGTTACGATGTATCTGCTAATCGTGTAGTAAAGTGCGATATTGCGAATAACCAAAGCCGGTTTTCTAACGATGCGCAGAAAACGCAACTAGCCAATAAGTATACTGGTAAGTTACCTATATGAGCGAACTTAAAGAAAATATTAGACTTACAGATCTAGACTTTTATGCTGCCAACACTAGAGCAGTTCTAAGTTAAAAAGTTTAGCAATAAAAGTTTTGCTAACAAACCGTCAAACATTCATATTTGCTCGTAAATTGTCGAATTACACCGGTTAGATCAGACGAGTCGACAAGGAGCAGCCTCGAATATTCAGCATGATTGGAACAGAAACTAGGGACAGATTCTCAGCGGTCGAAAACGGGTTGGAATAGGGGGATTTTATCATTTAGCCAGCAACGTGTCGAAGGCTTATGTTTGTTCGAGTTAGTTAGTGGTTACATCACAGCTTCCAGCGATTTCACGGGACCCGCAGAGTAAACAGAGCTTGTGTAATTCTCACATTGAATACATATTTGTTGAGTATATTTAAATTACTGTGGACTTATGAAATAGCCTATGGTTAATCAGATTTAGATTGAACCGCTCACAATGTTCAGTTATCCACAATTTGATTCGGTTTGCGCAAAATAGCTAAAGAAACGTTGTTCAAATCAATACGCCGGACTGTCATAACAGTCTTTCTGTTTGTTGAATTTAAATACTATACAAATACAAAGAAATACAAAGAAAACGCGATTATTGAACTATTTCGTAAATAACAAGTAATAGAAGCGAATTGCTCGCTTCTGCACAGGGTCGTCAGTTCGAATGCGGCACCGCGACAAATATTTGTATGGCCTACAGATGTTTGTTTGAAATCCAGATGTCTGACAAGCGATTCAAGTATTGTGACTAACGACGACACAGCATGTAACCCCACAGCGAAGCATTCTTTTTTAATTATTTCTTAGTTTGTTTTACGCAAGATAGATCTTGCAGAAAAAACTAATTACGCAAAGCAGGCAGGCAGTTGTTACTTTACTAATTAGTTTCTAAGCCACAAGCTATTAAACGTAAAACGGTACTTGACTCACTCCGTTACTTGGCTTACAAGTCTTTCAATTATAGATTTTACTAATCAACTTTTTCTTTTATTTGTTACTAAACTGACTAGACTAGAAACTAAGAGACAACAAAAAAAACGACGGGTTGCACTCTGGGAGTGCCGGCAGAAGTGAAAACTTCAATAGTAATAAACACACACGAACATTCGCGCAAGCGCCCTGCGCCGTCTTACGAATTTTCGATCAGGTCACGTGTCCTGACGTGAGTTTAACATTTTTTACCCATTCCAAAATAAGTGCACAACGCCGCTAAAGAAGTTTTCACTTCAAAAGAATTAGAATACAAATTAATACGGCAAGCAAACGAACAGACGTTCGACTTGAACACATACCGTCTTATTCCAAAACGCCGACTAAATATAGTACTGGGATTAGTTCTAGGTTTAAACCATGGACTAAGAAAAACCTTATTATAAAATGAAGTTTATCTCTAATCCTTGTACTATCTATGGTACTAAAGATAAACCCGCGAGACCCCTAGTTTATCCACGGTCTAACTTTGGTACTATTGTCAAATGTCAATTTCTACAAAAATTTGAGGTTACCGTGGCTATAATTTTCTGTGTTTAGTGTTTATAAATCGTTGAAAAATGGATATTAATATGATTGAAGCCGGCGAGTTTTTTGAAACGCTACGGCGACACAACAGAATCGTGTTCGAGTGAATCCTTTCATGGAATTATTACCTATCCGATAAAGATTTCAGGCAAAAGTATCAATGGTTCAATAAACACCTAGCAATAAAATAGTGTACTTATTATGGGAAGAATCAACATGAAATGCCCTGTGTCTCCTAAAATAAAACTTCAACTGGTTTCTTTTGTTGTTTCATCTACCATCACAACACACAACACAACATCTTACTACTGATAGAAATGTATAGGTTTGTGTGGCTGAATGAGTTGATAGTTTATTACTCTTTCACACAAATTTTCTGTACGGTACACTTTTATATCCTAGATCAACACATAAGGATACTTTTAATTTCGTTATCATGATCCTGCGGGATAATATCCTGACATACTTATCCCAAACATACTTTACTCAGGCATACACAAGTAATATTAACATTACTAAAGAAGGTGAAAAGAAGCTACTGTTCTACTATAGAACTATTATAAATCATTCCAAAAAATAATAAGAATGAACTTGTCATGGTTTCATTTGACGCGCGAGAATGTTACGTTTCATTACCCGCTTTAGATGCTATATTAATAAAGAATCCAACATTAAGTAATGTGCTCAAAAGATCAAACTGCATTATAGAAAATGACTTATATTTAGATCCATAAAAAATACCAACATATCAATATTTTTAACACTACTAAACATCAATTAATCATTAACGAATTATCAAAACGTTCCATTTTCTGGTAAAACGGAACGATGCAATTGAATGATATCATGATGAATGAATGTTATTTGTTGTAATCTGTGGTTGATATTTAAACTTTGGTTCAAATGACAGTACTAAGAAGACCATGGTTTATTTAAGTTTTGTAATACGGAGAAACTTAAACCATGGTTTTACAGATAAGCCTGGACTTCATAGGCCAGGTCTAAAGCAAGGTTTATCTCATTTTTTGTAATAAGACGGAATAAGACTAAAATAGTCTTAGTTGATTGATAGATCACCAGAGATTATATTAACTTACTAATGATCCAAAAATAATATTTCTCAATAATTTAAATATAATCAAAAGCAACCCCTACTAATAGCTACCATTTGACGGCACCGACATTAGTAGAAAGCGTTTCAAATTATCTCCGATCTAAATATAAGGGGCATTAGAAGTTCATTGATATTTTGACTCGGCCACGCTGCTGACCGAAATAGATGCTTCCGGAAATGTGTAGTGGCATTCTAAGAAGACATTGATTATCAGGAATGTAGGCGAGGGTTGGGGAAGATTGTGGGTCGGGTGGCTTGAGAAAACAGCGGAGATAAAACAGATAGTTTTGTTAGGATCGCCGCGAAAGGACGGGGTTAAAATGTTATTATTTATTGTTCAAGCGCTCCTCTATCATGTAATACCCTCTTCTTCGATATATTGTTACGCTAAGCATGTATTTATTACGGATGAAGAAAACTCATTAAATGGCATAAGGGACAAATCACAACGCTGGTTCACGACATCAAGACAGCGCTAATAATAGCGTTCAGAAAGCTGTTAAAAAGTTTTTATGACACAGCCGAAACTATGCTCATAATCATAAATATCTTCATTAAACAAAGCTGCTACCGTCTGGACACTTTCTACAACCTTTTGAAAGCATTCCAAAGTTAATAACACTCCATTTTGAAACCCCTCACGGCTTCACAACATTCTTGGGTGAAAAATTCGGCAGAATTACCTTCAGGTACTTTAGGCTTGCTTAATTCATGCAAAATCGCTGACAATCCAGCCTAATTGCGCTACGGATACATTCATAAATCACTGCGAGGAAAACTCTAGTCATTCCCTTAGCAAATTACTTCGTATGAACTGAACACAATTATTTGGATGAATATAAAAAGACCGAGCGAAATTTTGGTTAAGAGTACGGGCTCCCTACTTTTGAGGTCGAAAGTGATGGATCATTATACAAAGCCGTAAATTGCATTTGAATAAAGGTAGGTCGAAATTGTAGCTTTCTAAGATTATGGGATTTTTAACGACTCAGTCAAGAGCGTGGAGGTCGAAGATACCCGTGGGTGTACAATTCAGCCTAAAGCAGTCAAGCAGATAAGTGCCTTCTTGAAGGCGATATTCATTGTTTAGCGGAACACGACTTCCTGGCAAATGTAACCGACATCGTAACTCAGGAGACAGGATCCTTACAGATCGGAACACTATCATTACATGTGGGATAGGGACAGCCGGAAAAATGCCAAAACACATTTAAGAATTTCAAAGAACTTTTAACGTATCTTCCATATCAAACAATCAATATTTTTATAACCCCGGAATGCACCGATAACCCAAATGAAACACGTTAAGTTGTTTAATGATAATAAAAGTGTCACGCCACTCCTATTTTTAACAGTTTTCTAGATAACATGGGAGTAAAATCGATCGGTCTGCGTTAGCCAGACAGTGCTGAAAATGGATCTATTTTACTTCGGAGAACGATCTAGAAGAGATCCTTGCACACAAAGAGAAGATTAAGTAATCGAAATATTTAAGAAACTGTCTACGTTCTTTGAAACGACAAACAGGTCATTCAGAATAAAAAAATATCAAATTTCGTAGAGGATTTTCGTTGACAATATGAGCAGAAACATACTGTCAATGATCTCGTAAATGAGGGCAACGCAAAAACCTATCAGACTTTCAAGTTTTGTGAGAAATTACTAGGTCACTATGGACATTCTTAGTCATGTTTTTAAGTATTTCATGATCATCACCCGCTTAACCGTTTCTCAACTCTGTTGGAGTCAGCTTGAGGTCTTCTGCCGAAGACTAGTTGTCATTTTATGGGGCTTCAGATCCAGAGAAAGCTCGAAAAAGCTCGACTGAGACTGACCAAGCTGCTAAACTGATGATTAAAAATGTTGCTATACAGCTTTTACGCTGTACTCTAGCTACATTCTTTAGCTAGACACGTATCCAAAATACGCCATCGTAAAGTGGAAAGCGAAACTTCGACGGTGCTTCTTCGATCATTAAACAAAGCATACTTAATTTGTATTGAAATTGAATGAAAACAAACTGATGCAAATCACAATAGACGTAAAGGGGAAACGTGGGCGAAAAACATTATTTTTGGCAATGTTTACGTCATTCTCCTAAAATGTTTAGCAATTTGGCGATATCAAGTGCTTACCAATACTTAATTGTTTTGAAGGGTTCGTAAATTTATTTCAGCTTTATATTACATCAATAACAGAATTAAATTATTCATGAAAGGTTCATACAATTAAATAATAATAGCTAACCACTGAAAATCAATATTATGGTGTAAGTGAAGAATGTACTAGTCATTCTGTCAGTTATGTTTACCTTCCATGTAATATGGGGAAACTATGGTTATGGCAGAAAAATCTAAGAATACCAGCCTAACCTGGGATTGGAGACCAGTACCTGATGCTGTTTTATCAAGATTTTATTTAGTGTCACTTGTTCTATTGTCTGTATGAAAAAATCTTGCAAGTTAAACACTCATTGCCAGTTTTCTGATAAAACTGATAATTTGCATGCATATGTTTATCATGTGGCAATGCAGTATTATGAGCTGACCTAATCATGGAGCTGGAAGGTGGCCATAGGATATGGTGAAAAGTTGCAATCCCATCAATTTTGATTCGTCTTGACAAGTACTTTGTCTTAATAGTAATCAAACTGAATTTTGTTTTTGAAATAAATGTTAACTGACTAAGTTAAAAGTTATTAATGAAAAAATCTTTTACACAGATACTAATAGTATGCAAAGCTGAATTAATAGTCAAAACACATTAAAGCTGATATTACAAACAGGCTCAAACATTTCAAGCCTGACCAGTTAGTTACAATATAACACTGATTTGATAACAGTGATTAGTAAAATTCAGTCTCCGTTTCCGCAGAGTAGATGTTCATTATCATAGTACTATGTGTACATTATGTTATCAGAGCCATGACAATTTTACATAGTGTTCAGTCTATCACAGATTTTATCTACTTGTGAAATGAATGATAGTTGACCTAACATTAATATTAAAATAAATAGCTTCTGCCTGTGGCTTTGTCTGTGTAGTTGTGAAAAATTATCTGTCTTATCAGAATTCATGCTCTAATAATAACATTTCAATAACTAATTTTTGGTCCTAGCCACACTCAAATAGATGTAAGAATGTCACAAGACTATTATTACTGAGATGAAAAGTATTGACAGACAGTGTGAGGGAAATAGTTTAGTTTTTGATTTATATTAATTTCAAAGGATATTTAGTTCTAATCATTCAAATACTTGATGTTTTTAAACATAAAGGGAATTTGTTGAAATAATAATTATACTGATACCTACTGTATATGGAAAATTATTGTCTTTTATACAATAACCACATTGAGTAAAGTACCTAAAAAGGTCTGGTAGAATATTCCGACATACCACAATTATTTGATTAAATAACAATCATAAAAACATTATGTATTGTAATGAACAGTAGAGAAACTTGTAATAAGTTTTAAATTGTTATTAATATAATTTGGTATCTATAATTAAACCCTATAATAGTCACTTACAACACGTAGTAGCATATAGTAAATTAAATTAACATCCATCTATAAAGCAGAAAGACACATAATCACATCTTTATTATGATTGCATGGTAAATAATATGCCAAGAGCCAAAAAGGAGAACCCATAACTAATAATGTACAACATTATAAATGAATAATATTAAAGTTTAACCAATTGATTTCTTTGACCCTACTCAAACTAACAATATGAAGAAATGTACCAAGAAAATAATACAAAAACTTGAGAATTACAGCACAAAACGAGGTTGTAATAAAATATATATAACTTCATCTCAGTTACAGAATGTACATTTATTTAATTCTGTTCCGTTGGTTGAGCATTATGTCTGCAACTCTCCTTGACATGGTCTGCACGCTAACAATATTCATTGTTATTTTACTACTATACTATTTTAAGAACCAACATTCAGATTTGTATTGAATTGAATCAATAGTTTATAGTAATTTACAATTATTGAAATGTATTTTTATTACTCCTACGTTATTTACAGATTAACTTTATATACTAATACTACCAATGGCTTGCGCTGAATTTAATAAATAACTATACAAATATATAAGACTAAATGAAAACCGCTTAGGAATGAACACCAAATACAAAATTGGCAAGAGACAAGTGATTGATGACTCCATTTTTTTTTTCTCCACCTCATATTTATAACAAGTAAAAACCTCAATACTATTTCGTAAGTACAGACTACTTGGGAATTTTTAGCATTTCTCAAGATGGAAGGTGACATCAAGAACAGTCCCAGCAAAAAGTGATAGAATGACTGAAATGTATATAATATTATGTTTGGGAAGGAAAGGAAGGGCTATGGGCAGTCTATAACCAGTAGCGACAAAGATTTTTCAACGCCTTCAACGTTCTGCGATAAGCTAACAATTTATTGATCAATATTGTGTAATTTTCTTGGCTGTATTCCAATTTACCTACTATCATACAGCAAGAGATTAAGTACCTAAACCAACAAACAATACCTTCTATCCACAAGACATTTAAGACTATAAACAAAACATAATGCATCAAAGTGTGCTACAATTAAAGACAGTTAATGAAGTATTATCTGATGAATGAATAACATATTTAAGGATTATAAATACAAATAATGTTTTTATAGAGCTATCGACAGAGCCACCAGCTCCTATTGCTGATTTTAGACTTGACACACTTCAGGAAGTTCACAGATGTCAAAATACAATTAAACTGCGTGATAGATGACTTAATCTTCTAATCAGATGTCCTAATCACTGTTATGGAGCAATAAAAATAACAATAGCACATCAATACAGTAATTTTCTAGGTCAGCCCACAACGTCTGGCTCATTCTGACTCCACAATAGACTACCAGTATTATTCAATTAGATAATTAATGGTTTAAGGAAGATTTACTTGTTAGCACTTAAGTTTCCGTGTATCTTTGTTTGAGGAAATCAACTACATGTTTCAAGTACAAATATAAGAAAACGGGCATTCAAAAAGTCAAGAAATTATAGTAGACATGAACTTGAACATAAACCCTAGCATGACTACAATGTAACCGTAAATGAGCACTACCTGCAATATAAATAATATCCGCTTTTACATAAGCAGCTATGCATTAGCATTCAAGTCACTGACCTGAGGCAAATTGGCGGCGATCTGTCTGTGCAGCGAGTCTCGCTCCTTCTCCACCTCCTTGAGGCGCAGCTCCGAGTCTCCTAGTCGCTCCTGCGTCTCCCGCAGGCTCTCCACCAGCTTATCGCGCTCATCGAGCATCGACACCATCAACTGCTCGAAGTTCGCATCCTCACCGGATAACTGCGAACTCCTTTGACTGATACTGTCCTCCGATATAGTGGGCATCACGTCGCACATCATATTCCACATTTTAATTTAACATCAAACCAGAATACTTATCGTACACGACACACCGAAAAACACAATTTCGATCACCGTTTTATTACATATGTCCCGGCACAAACGTTACCTAAAACTAGCGCACTTGACGCGAGCAAGTTGTTTCACATCGTCAGAACATTCGTATAAGACATTAGTCAAGAATTCGGGAGACATTCTAGTTCGATATTTAGAAAGACACACCTAAAAATCGTAATCCTACGATTCCATACTATCATGGCTCAAGCGGCATGTCTGCCATCTTGGAATGGAACGTCAATCAGAACAAAGAGTATCACTAAGATAATATTCTACTCGCAGACTGGACATAACTCATTTGCAGTTGAGAAGAAGCTAACTCCTCGTTTTCACTAATTTATAATATTATTTATTTACTATTTATGTACAGACAATATCCAATCTGTTTACATTTTTAAATATTTTTACAAAAACGAAATTAAAAAAAAAAACATTTAAAAATATTATATTTTTAAACACAATACAGGGATCATTTTTATGGTTATAACATAAAACTCATGTATTATCTATTCTACAATGTTTTCGTTTCTCGAAAACATGTTTAAACCATGTTGTCAGCAAAACTTATAGAACCTACTTGTTTAATACCTTGTTAAAAACTAGGAGATGAATGATTGAACCAGTCTCAATACATGCTTAATACATTATATAATAAATTATTATTTTGACAAAAATTCTACATGTTTTGTATCAAGTTATTATTTAACTTGTTTCTTGAAAAAAAAACGAATGATTTTAATTACTATGAAGTTTCAACAACAAAAACACTGAAATAATTTTGGTCAAGTATTTTATTGTAAAAGAGCGTGATCTCATGGTAAATTGCGACCACGTTATGAGTGAGAACGTCAATAAAAAATTACGTCTAGATAAAAATACTTTGTGCCGATTAATTTTTAGTATCGTTTTTATCCTCATATTGTTTTATTTTCCCAAATTAATATTTATTTAAGAGTTATTAAGTGCAAGTGTTAGAAAAGCGTACATCGTCATATTTTGGTTAGCATTGTAGACAATAACAGTTTCTCAGGACATATGCTGATTGCTCCTAGGTAGGATAGATATAGAGATAACTGATACAGAATAAACGAAAACATATTTTTCTATCATGTTATTAAAATCATTTTTGTGAAAAAAAAGCAGTTCAGCAGTTCCGTTTTTAATTAATGTAAGCAAGTGTGTACTGTACTTCACTTTAATACTCCTATTGATTTGTATATGACGTACAAATAAACGCAAAGTTATTGAATACAAAAATTTACTGTGAAAAATTAAAACGATAAATGCCATCAAATTAGGATGGAGATTCATGCCTACTTTAATATCTAAATGTTTTGTTACTCTTTGGCTCCTTTTACTCGTAGTGTCTATAGAGGTCGTTACGATTCTGCATGAATGAATTTTATAAAGTATGCTATGAATAAACTTTAAAATAATGGAGACTTTTACAATAAGAGTTTTTTTTAATAAACTAATACGTTAAAATAATTATATTTTACTATAAATAAACACTCAATTATTTCTAGAAAAGTAAATCTGATGATATCTTTCAAGATTTTAAAATTAATGAAATAATTTTACAAAAACGTTACAAAACAAAATAGTATCTTATCAATGTTTTTTACTAAAACCAAAAATGGGTTGTACAGTACATTTCATAGGCTGGATTCAGGTACGCAAGGCAATAAAATTTATAAAGTTTCGTTCAACCTGACAATTCACCGAAAGTTTCTGCGATGACAATTAATTATTAATGCTGGTGGACAAATGACTCTCTTCTCTCTAAGAATAGAAATGCAATGAGTTCATGCTTTGATTTTTTCAATATTAATTCACTGTGAAAAATACCGCATCTCTGATAAACTGGTAACTACCGCCATCTCTTGGCCATGTTTGATAACTATCAGCTTGACTTTAAGTCAAAGAGGACTGGAGTTATTTAAAAAGTTTCAGTTTGGTCATCTATGGTTTCGGCTAGGTCGTCTTATCAATATCAAAGTTGATCTCTATATGATATAAGAGCCTAATTTTCAAAACTGTGTACTTACTGTACTGTGGTACTGTTTTGAAGACCTATTGATCATTATGTTAGCCTTGCTCAATCTTGGATAGACACCTCAGAATATATAAAATGTCATTATTACTACATAACTACCTGACTAAAATGCGGCGCGCTCTTTTGACAGGCCTGTTGGTCTAGTGGTTAGTGACCCTGACTGCTATGCCGGAGGTCGTGGGTTCGATTCCCACCCAGGACAAATATTTGTGTGATGAGCACGATCATTTGTTCTGTGTCTGGGTGTAATTTATATATAATATGTAT
Organism: Agrotis puta; assembly: GCA_943136025.2. Lineage (NCBI taxonomy): Eukaryota > Metazoa > Arthropoda > Insecta > Lepidoptera > Noctuidae > Agrotis > Agrotis puta. The sequence continues at coordinate 1,180,975 of OW964177.2, forward strand.
GTATTTACAAATATATCAGTTGTCTAGTACCTATAACACAAGCTCTGCTTAGCTTGGGACTAGATGGCGTTGTGTGATAGTTGTGGAATATTTATTTATTATTATTTATATTTAATTTGCAACACTCGAAACAGCAGCACACTGCGTTAACACTTTTACTAGCTATCATCAAACTTAGGTATCGCATTATGTTAGTGAAAACAACCATCAAAGTATAATCGAACGTTGAACCTATAAAACCTACCTATATTATCTGCGTTGCCAAGACGTTTAAAAAACAAGTTGTTGACTAATTTGACAAGCAGTATGATAGTGCGAACCTGACCTCTGACTCGACCTTACAGATTGATATCTGGGCCTGTTTGGTTATTGTTCTCCAGTCTCCACAATACGGCTAGCGAGGACGATCGTGTTTTAAAAATGTTAAAGTTTTGTGTTGTTTTCGCGTTTTTTGTAGCGGTGAGTTGTTTAAGACCTTTTAAAGTAATTTTTTGGTTCTCTTTTCGTATTTTTAGGTGTGGTTGAATATGTTTTTGGTCTATGATTGTCTCAAAAAATTACTTAGCCTAAAATGATTTAGGTATTCGGCTAAATGTTCGTTGAACATTATACTGAAGTCTAGCTAGTCTCATCCCTAAAAAAATGTGAGTTCTCTATCTAAGCTGTCTTTTAGTTTCTAATTAAACCTATTAGCGTTAGGTCTATTCTATCATCATTATAATGATCATACCATTCCACCAGCAAACTGCAACCGTTTAGCTAATCAATCGTGCTATCATTATTACAGCATTCTTTTGTTTTTCTTGTGTTTATCTTGTCAACTGTTGCTGGATGGAAATAAATAGAAACATTGACAGCTACTCTATAAATCTTCTTGCTAAAGTAGCCAACTAGCTAATTAGCATTAAACCAAATATTTGTAAGTAAATTTGTCCTGCAAGAAGTCATCAGTGAAGTCATCCATTGTCTGTTTATTTATATTTGTGACTAACTGTCGGAGTTCCGTTTTTATGGCACTTAATTAGAAGTTACCTATTCATATCTCATTGATGTCTTCTCGTCTACCTAATCATGTACAGACGCCTGCACATCAAGCTATCACAATCTGTCAAATTTCTTTATTTGATTTTCAACCTTATCACGACAGTGGAAGGTTAATGTTAAATTGGTAACGGATACGCTGACTTTGACCTGCTGGCGTCTGTACAGTGACAAAGGTTTGGTACAAAATATATTGATGATCGTAGCGTTATATAAACAGCTTGCAAGGTTCCCACAATTGGGACACATCCACACATGTTTTCTCATTGCCAGAAAGTATAGGTAAGCCTAAAACGCACCATACGAATCCACAGTCAAGTCACATGTTGTTGTTATCCTTTGGAATCCTAAAAATGGAAGATTTTAGGATTCCAAAGGATAATATCGGTAAAACTAGAAAGAAAGAAAGAAAAAACATTTTTTAACTAGGCTCTATTACTAAGACTTCACTGTCCGTCTGTCACCTTTGAAGTTTTCACATGATCTGGATGATGATTTCGTTATAACAACAAATAGCTACTAAAACCAGAATAAAATAAAATATTTATGGGGGCTCCCATAAAACAATCGTGATTTTTATCAAGGGAGGGCCAATTTCTCGCGATGTATTAATGAAGGTTGTTGCCGAGTGCTGTACATTTATGAGATGACAAGATAGAAGTGTACCTCAAGGAAAGATCTAAAAATGCCGAAAACTTCCTACCTGGGCCGTAATTCCGTGCGACCTTGCCTACTAATAAAACAACATGCAACATTGCTGAGATGATGTCACTAAAGATATTTTTCTTAATGTGGTATCCGCGTTGTCCCTCACAAGGATAATTTTCTGCAGCGTTGGTCTATATTCAAAACATGATATGTGATTCACTAAATGCCATGCCACGTACCGAGTAACGGGTGACTCGCCGTCAGACCATGGACCGTGCCCGGATCGAACGCGCGTAGTGCTTCAAAGAGCTGTCATCAAAATGACGTGGCCCCCATTGGGGCTAAATACCTGCCGGGGACGTGGGACTGTCTCGCTAGAAACAGGTTACCGTAACCCTGAAAGGTAAAGTCCTATTGAAGGAACACCGTCGATTTTAGTCAGTCGCTCCGCCCGGGGCGGGAGAATAGAATAGAACAGAATATCTTTATTTGCGTGAAATATTGAGGTGTTAAATTTAAAAAAGTTCTACATATTCCGCTTACTATTCAGCATTCAAATTATTTTAAAAGGTAAGATATTGTAACGTGAGAGCTCATTTGATGATTTTACCACGCTAAAAAAAGCTGTTAGATACCAAGACATGTTTGTTTCGTGAGTCCGTACTCAACACGCGATATTGCATTATGTCCAGATACCAGTGGATTAGCCACTGAGCATATTTGATGGTGGATGTAGGAGCCCTTCAGGACGCTGTTCTTCGAATAGTGGCTCTCCTTCTGACACAGTGAGACAGTAGACTTAAACGGGTATGCAACTTATTGGCATCAAAATTTTTTTTTCTTTCACCAGTAATGAAATGTTGGTCATTAGTAGACCGCAACCTAAGAACTTCGTAAAAATTATTTTAAAAAATCTAAACCGTAACCAACAAGCGATATAACGGATTTTATTTTGTTCTAATCGGGAGTAAATCACTCCTGATTAGAACAAAATTAAAACCGCCATATCTCTAGTTGGTTACGGTTTAGAAACTTACTTTTTTTTCTATGGATTTCTTAGGTAGTAGTCTAATTGTGGCCAATATTTAATCACTGGCGAAGAGAAAAAAAAAATTAATGCCAAGGTCCATACTAAAAGTTGCATGGGCCTTTGTACATATAAATATTGGATGTAATTTTTTTACAATAGAAGTACATAAATATTACTAAAACTAATAATACTTTTTTTTTAGCGTGGTGAAATCATCAAATGAGTCCTCCCACCCAGGGCAGGGCGGGAGAGACTGTCAGACTTGTACTGATTAAAATCCACGGTGTCCTTCAATAGCCCTTTACGTACCGAAGTCACGGTAATTCGTTAGTCCCGCTACCAAAACTATAGAAATACTAAATTAAAATAAAACTAAACAAAACTATAATGGAGCATCGACAAATTCATCCTCAACGCTGTCAGCTGGAAATATGCCCAAGAGACTGGCGGCGTTGCCTCTTTGTATGGCAATACTTAGCCTTTGGCCAAGGTAAAAGCCAGCTCTTATTTTTTTTTCGTAGCGATAAATAAATAAAAATGGCAGATAAATGAATAGAAGTAGGTACTTTGTTGTCGTTGAATAATATCTTCGAATTCAGAGTAGGAAGATATAAAAGGGCAACACTACGAAATGTTTAACTTTGCGGAATGAACTGGAATATTTTGAAATGGTATCTGTTGAAATTATTTTAGGACAAAATTGTTGTCTTTCAGAACATTCCTTAGAATAATTAAAATTAACAGTAAGCAAAATTACGCATGGAACCGCAAAGTGCTCAAATACACTGCGAGCCTAGTGCGGTGGCGGCGGCGGGTGCAGAAATATCAAACATATGAAATCACCACTCGTGGCCACTCTGAAGTGACTATGGCCAGGATTCCACAAAAGAGGAGACGAGAGGAGGTGTGTTTGAAAAACCGATCAGATTTCCACCGAAGCTAAGCGTAGAGAATATGTGGATTCTCCGACTCCGCTTTGGTGGACTCCCGGCCTAAGGCGGGAAGGCTAGCGCGGTGGCTATGAGCGAGATTGTGAGCCTAGCGTGTTGCTATAGGTAACAACGGATACAGCGGGCTGGTGGCAGGTGTATCAAACCATTTCGGTCTTATAGATAGCGCCATCTAGTTACCAGTATATGCACTAAAGTACTACCGCAGGAGGTATTTTTACATATTTAAATTATTTTTACTTTACTTGATTAGAAAAATGTAGAATGGTTGATAATTTAATTGTATACAATCCTAAATAAGCTATAAATAATTTAAAATAAATATCTTTAAGCAACATTTATAGAACCGGTTTGCTACACCTGCAGTCGCCGCAACAATAACAAATACTTTAACGGCACTGTGGTCACTGATCGCGCTCGTCGTCGCCTCCGCCGCCGCGCCCGCCACCGCGCCCGCCACCGCGCCCGCCACCGCGCCCGCCACAGGTCTAGGCCCAAGGCTTTCACTGTGGACACACGCTAACTTTAACTACAGGACTACTTTGCGTTATACTCTGAATTCAATTTTCAGTAGAAAAAAAATTAATTAGTAGTTAAACATTACATACTGTTCGATGCTCACGAAACGTCGAATCAAAACCCGTATGTCCTCGATTCCTAGAACCAATAATTCGAAGACACGACCGTTTGTCATTCCCTGCAGGCCATCTGGGTTGACTTGATGGATAGCATACAGATAAACATGATGAAGTATGTTAGGGGTAACTTAACTTACTACCTACTAGATACCTAAGTAAAATCTGAAGCACGAAGTTTTACTACCGACGATCACATCGTTGTTTATCTGGACCATCAGGCGAAATGGTGGTCAAACGCGAACCTATCTACACTAATATTGTAAAGAGGAAAGATTTGTATTTTGTGTGTGTGTGTGTGTTTGTTTGTAATGAATAAACGCAAAAACTACTGTGCCGATTTCAAACATTTTACCATTAGAAAGCCACGTTCACCCCGAGAAACATTGGCTATATTCCCGTGCGAAGCCGGGACGAGCCGCTAGTATTAAATAAAACTAGTAAATAATACTGCCTATGCAGTTATAGGCAGTGTTTTCTAACCACACGACTGTGTTAGTACACAAAAGGTTCTTTTGAGTTCAGCAACCTCAACAGCATCTTTGTAATCACGTGGTTATTTTCAGGTTTGCTCCGCGGCTCCTGGAGGTGGTACCTACTGCGGGAACACACCGTCAGTGGTAAGCTACCCAAAACTATGCAGATTTTAACAAGAATAACATATTTTTTTCGTCAACATTGAACAGTAGCCCAATGTAGTAATAGTTCTCTTAAAATTCTTTGACTTTTGGCATGTTTCATGGTTATTTTCAGCCAGATTCATGAGTTCGCCTACCCACCTAATCAGTAGTCTTAAATAAAGGACTAAGGTTTTATGAGATATTCTCATAAAAATTGGGATATGTTAAGTTAGAACCTTCTTTTGACCACCTGTGACCTTCTATCCTCGTGTAAGCCGACTGACTACACCTAAGGTAGTCACAGCTTTTAACTTCTAGCATATCTTTGGACATCTCAAAAAGACGATGCAAGAATTCATTTACGACTTACAGGTAAGACTTAACATGTCATAAGAGGGAAGAGGCCTATGATACTCAGTGGGTGGTACACAGCTGCTAATGATAAAAGAAAAATGAATTCTTTAAGGTTTGGATAAAAAAATATTAAAACCATAATAATACATTATTTTGATTAAACTTCCCAGATCTTCACCTGTCTCAACGCTCCGCCAGTGGTTAGTGCTGACGTGACCTCCAAATGCCAAGGATCTAAGTACGAAAATGAGGTAAGTAATAAAAACCTTCGAATTTTATTGGTTTCCTATAACTATATCTACAATGTTACATCATGGTTCTGCCCTTATCCTATTTTACTTGAGGTTGGTTCATTCTCCCCTGGCAGACGACATGGCATCATTTTACGTAACAATCTTGAAATTTCTTATGTATTATCCATCCGTCTTTTCTTTGTATTCCTCTCCGTTTCCATCTATAAACATCCATAATTTATAAAATCTGTCGCTCTTTTAGTTTCTACATTATTTGGGTTCATATTATCTGCGAATTCTTGCCAACTAGATATTTTGATAAACATATTTGGCTTGATTTCTTAGAAAAATAAATTAAACCTCAAAGTACTGAAAAATGTTGTGGTGCATATATTACACTTAATACGTACTTCACTCCTCTCCAAGTCTCCACTTCGCACATAACTAACGTATGTTACGTTTTCCCCCCATAACCATTTTTTCCTCTCATAAGTGACTTAGTAATTAAACTTAAAGGTCCAAATATTTCTTTCAGTGTGACAAACTCACCTGCGTGTTCCGCGAGGCCAAGTGGTTAAATGACAACGCGGTAGACAAGGCGAAGCTGATTACCTACTTCGAACAGTTCGAGAAGGACCATCCGGAGTGGGCGCCTGCCATACGGAATGTGAAGACAGCCTGCCTGGGGGCGGAGCTGAAGGCACAGGGAGTGTTCCTCAACTGCCCAGCTTATGATGTCATGCATTGTGTGTTGGGTAGCTTCATTAAGGTAATTTGGCTATGGAGAGAGAGCCATTTATGTCAACTTTGATAGACAGCAAAAGCCTGATTCCAAGTCTCAACGCTTCTGTTTTTACTATGTACTCATATTGAGTCTTCGGCAGTTATGTGATGTCTTAAACCTAGGAGACAAGCCTAATGCCATCACTCAGGCGCAAATGCAGACTTCGTGACAGTTACTGCTTTTAACGGAGAACAAATCCAGAAACCGTGATTACTACTCAGTAATTCCTTTTGGCCGACTTTAAAATTGCCAATTAACCCAGAATCCTCTTGCTTAGCAGCAGCGCGTCCACCGGACCAGCTATAAGAAATCTCATCGTTGGACTTTATGATGTGCCGTTCGACGAGGCGGCTTTGGGTTCGTCCGATCGTGCAGTGCGGGCGTTGCCGCTGTCTGTAGCTTAGTGAATAGCAAACTTTATTCCCAACGTGGCGAAAGCGCTGCGCCCGCGCTGTCACAAAACTGTGTTTATAAAGAACAGCACTGCAGACTCTCTTCTCCTAATAATTTTATGCGTATGTTCCAGCACGCGACTCCGACACAATGGTCCACCTCAGCGTCATGCTCGTACCCCCGCGCATACGCAGCCGCCTGTCCCGTTTGTCCGGACGACTGCTTCAGCGCACAAGTACCCATCGGATCCTGTAACGCCTGTTATTTGCCGCCGAGGACACCCTAAATGTAACGGAAAGATTAAAAAATATATTTTAAGTTTATTTTGAAAATTATTGGTTTTTTATTGATTTTTTGAAGTTGTGGCAGACACACAGATCATCACCAATTTTTACCCAACTACGATTATGTTAGGGTTGGCTTCAAGACAGGAAGAGGCCGGTAAGTGGTAGGCCGGCACCAACTAGTGGACTGTATTATAACGTCTTAAAACCAGGTTTGTTCCAGTGAGTGAACGAGGTGGCGCCAGACAACTTGTATAGCTGTCTCTTTCACTCACTGGAACAAGTCTGGTTTTAAGACGTCATAATACGGCCGCTGGTGGCCTAGCATGACGTGTTAAAGCGAGAGTAATTCCAGTGTGGGAACGAGGTGGCGCTAGACGATTTGTATAGCTCTGTCTCTTTTCCGGGCAGCGGCACACCCGCAGCTCCGGACGTTAGCCACAGTTTTAGTCAGTTGAGTCTAAGCCCATCAAACTTCTCCAGGCGGAGGGAATCCATGAAGATTTTCACCTAGAGAAGAAAAAACAAGGCTTCAAGTCTAACCAGAAGTAGATCTCGCAGCTATATAGATAACTCTCCAACTACGTCAAGCTCACAAGGCCATAATCCTTAGAAAAGAGCATCCCAGCACTATGTTTGGAGTGTGTTACATTTTCATTTTAACTGTCCCGTAGAACGTGACTTTCATCATCTTCCTGCCCTTATCCCATTTTACTTGTGGTCGGCGCAACACGTTTTTTTCTTCCATTTTCCTCTATCAAACGTCACAGTATCATTCACTCCTTTTTCTTTCATATCATTCTTTAGACAATCCATCCATCTTTTCTTTGGGCTTCCTCTTCCTCTCCATCCATCAACATTCATACATATCACTCTCTTAGATCTTTGATGGATAAAATGCTTTTTCTTGGCTTGCCTTGATAACTGAACCGGTCCTTTTACATCAAGTTACGACAAAGTACCGTTTATTACCTAAGCATCTGATAGTAAAAACAGAAATCATATAATTTCATCGAACCGGGAATCGAACTTGTGAAAACGTACAAAAACGGAGTAGTCAATAAGAGCTTATTATTTATAGACCGCAACGTTAGGAAACCGTATATAATGAAGGCTTCGAAATACAATATTTATTCGTACGAGAAACTGATTTTCCGTGAAAACTAGTGGGTTCCACGAGGCAGAAGAAAATAGAACACGTGACATGGTCGCCAATGTATTCCAGCTTGATGGCCACTACTTTCTACACATTGGGCCATTTTGGCCGATGCCAATGTAGTTGATATTAAACTTCAATAAAATAAAAAACTTTGATCATGAACAATTCAGAGAAAGCAGCGTAATTAGCAAATAAGGTAATCATCTTCTTTTTTTTCAAATTCATAACTAAATTGAAATGAACGAGAAATCTGAATTTTCAACGGAAACTGCCTTATCGATCGAGTCCTTTCCAATGATTCAAAAAAGAAAATAATCCTAGTCCTCATTGACATAGTAAAACTAGAAATAAAATACAATCTTATGCTTTCGCAAATAAAACTAAAACCTATTTCAATCTAGGTTTTAATTTCCTGCGCCACGTCATATCCTTTCGAGTATCGAGCGTTTCCCACCCACTGTTTCCCGCCCTCTCCATAATTTTCCACTGGATCCCCGCGCATGCGTCCCGAGCGGTGCCCTCTCTGACACCTGTCAAAATCAGTCTGTCCCTCCCCAGTGCCGCGTACTGTTTGACGTCATTGCAAGCATAATTACGGGAAAACCAAGTGCATTTTGGAGAAACATGTAAAATTAGGTAAGTGGAAAACTCCATTTTAATACCAAGAAAATTGTGTTTTTAAATGTTTCTCTGAATTTTGTAGCGTTTTCGTCTGTATTTGCGGCATGTAAGTAGGTGGTATTCGTATTTTAAAATGTCGATGGTTTAAATCTTTGATTCGGTGATTAATCTGAGTCAGTTTTTTTATTTTAAATTTTCTCTTTCTCTGTCTGCAGTGATCGATCGATGAAATAAACTTGAGACGTAGCTTATGACAGCCTTCGTTCTATTAATAGCCCATAGGTTTATGTGATAACAATTCCATGTACCTGTAGGTATTCGAGTGATATTGCGCGTGTCTCGTGACCTTTATCGTCCGTCTTATCAGTGTTTGATTTGATGGTAATTGATTAAAGACACTTCATTGATCTTTCTCGATATCTATTAAGTAACGAATTTCTTTGAATCATGGCTGTTTTATTTGTACAAGGATATTTTCTATTCAATGATGTGTGTCTACCTTATTTTTGATACTGGATACTACGGGTCTAAAACGGCCACTTAGCAATATTCCTAATAATTCTTCTTCTTCTTAATGACTTTGTGAATGAATAATTGAAGAATCGCCAATGACGTTGCCGGGAATTTACGAAGTGAATCATTAGGAATATTGCTTAAAGTTGCTGTTAGGCCCGTTTATCTTCGTTAGCAGTGAAAACCATGTAGAAAAAAACCTCTTACAGTATTTCCGGTTCAAATTCCTTCTGAATGCACAAATATTTTCTACACTTTTATGCAGTGGACAAGCTCTATGGTTGTCTTCATACAGCGTTAAGTGGCATTCGTAAGCTTAAAAACAGGCATTTCAAAATATATTATTTAACGTTTAGCACATCGTTTAGTAATCATCTACATTCATCGTAAAATAGTATAACATAGAGAATCGTTAAAGCGTCGAAGATCACAGTAAACCCACGTCGCGAGACACGATATTCAGAATAATTCACTCCACTCCGTACTAACTAAACTCCACGGTGTTCTTTCAATAGACCTAAACTGCCCTATACGTTCCAGGGTCACGGTTACCTGTTTAGACAGTCTCTCGACCCCGGCAGGCGTTTAGCCCTCTAGCCTTGACGAACAATGTAACATTATATGACAATAATCATGAAGAAAAACAAAAAAATACCTACATACACACGCACAAGGAGGCAATGAGCCTGGACATGTAACAATTGCATACAAAACATCACAACGCTACAATGATTCTTAAGACGATGGACGTAAATTTTTCCATAAATCCTGTTGAGGGAGGTTTAAAAGCAATTTTGTTTTTTAAGCCTGTTTGTACGCGAATTACTTCGGAACGACTGCATCACCCTAGATTTTTGTCAGGACAGGGTTTGTATGTCAAGAAAGTTTTTAGAAAATCCACTGGTAAGTCAATTTGAACCAGTGTTAAGCTGGGGAGGGGCGCTAGTTCAATAACATTAAATAATAATTTCGTTGCAGGATCTAAGCCATAATTCATTCTCTGGGAAACGTCGAGCTTCTTTACTGCTGTTGATTCTGGCTTTCAAGAATTGCAGTGGATTGGGAATATTGGGGTGAGATTGTCCCAAGAAAAAGTGCCATACATATAAAACAAATCGTATCAGAAACAACGATCTAGATATCAACAATAAACATGGGGCGTTTCTTTCCTTTGAACTAATAAAAGTTGCATTTAATTCACCTGACGTATGTTCTAGAAATGGTCGTAACTAGTTATTAGCAGCCTGTGAAGTCTTGACAGTATACAAATACTATTAAATACATTTGCTTGAGAATACGTCCACCTGCGTTATTGGATACAGATTGTTGGAGTTGTCTTCATTTTGATGTGAGATTTTTCCATTTTTCTTTGCAATAATATTCACGCCTTTGATTTTCGTTAGACTCACCAGTGTGATTGTCTTGTTTACTCTTTAATGCCTTACCTTAAAACAAATTCTGGTGTCTTAAATTACGGTTTCCATAACAAACAGTACCGCCTTTTCTGCCTTAACTCTTGTACATCAGTTAAGCTACTTTTGAGGTCTCGAAGTCGATATATATGAGTTCCAGAAATAAATACGCACACCGTAATTTAATAACGGTCTTCTCTATGAAATTAAAATACCCATACAAAATTTAGAAAACCCAATTTAGCAAATTCCATCAACTTTTAAAAGTGTTGTCACCAAAGTAACTTTATCCACTTTGATATCTTGATCATCCCTTCAGGGCTACAGCGGCAGGCGCCTTAAATAATCTAAATAAAAATAAACTTGCCAACAAAGTCATCAGAACTCATTAATGTCGGCTACCCCGCCAAGCTTTTAAGACGTGACCTTTATTCCGGATTACTTTGTCGCTTAAGGGATTTACAACAGTTACTACATTGATTGGAACGGCAGCTTGAAATAATGGAATAGACGAAACAGCAAAAAGACGCACACTCCTTTTGTATTGTTTGTTTGGGGCAATCCCTTCGCACTATTCCCAAACCACCGCAAATCATGTGCGCCAGAATCTACAATTACGACCACCAGAAAAGCTCCGAGACAATGAAGCTCGACGTATCCCGGTCTTGGGTCCTGCAATGAAATTAATCAGAAAAGAATTGTGAAAGAGTAGGAAACAAATGAAATTTCCACTTCCCTCCATGTCCTGCAGGAGACACATAACGACACGGCACAAAAGGGCCCTGTTCTCAGTGTTGGAAACGAGCCACTCTTCTTCTTAACGTGTCGATCAGTTGATAACAATCTAAATTGATTGTTAGTCCGGAACTGACATGAGTTTCAGTAGCGTCCTCCGTAAACTCCTGTAACGAGCAACCGGTTAATTCTCCATGGGTGAGACAATATTCCAAAAATGAAATTTATAATTGTAAAGATTACGTTCGTAATCGTATTTCTTTACACAGAGACCCGGCACAACTTCTATGTTTCGACAAACTAACAGCTATATGGGAGGATGAATGTTTAGAAGATCTGGTTGATACTGGCGCAGATCAAGGAGAGTGATTCATAAAGGATGAGTTGATAAACTAGGAGATGATCGGATAGCCTTAACTTTAGAGGAGGTGGATATGATCGTGCCTATGAACTTCTGTAGGTCTGGTATATTACACATACGTTGAACTTAAAATCGACCAGGGTCTTGGTGGATAAGAAAGTTGTCCTACGCACTAATCATTCTTGCATATCCGACCAAATGTTTCCAAAAAACCCTAGGCCCATACTCCAGATTAATTTCTCAGGGAGTCTTTTCAAAGTTATTAATATCATGAATTCAGTTTGTATATATTATACTCTCTACTCGTCCCTTTAACCCTTTGAATGATTGAATCTGGAGTTACTTTGGGGAAAATCTATTGTAGATTACATCTCTGATCCTTATCGGGAGGATCCAATATTCGTATTTCTGACATAATTTTACTGAGTTTTATACACTACGTTATGTTTATGTGGGAGGCTTTGGTTGAACGAAATGGTCCTAAATATACTTACTTAGGTTGCTACTTATTTTATATGTACAAACCCGTGGAATTAACTGATCGAAGATACGCCACATAACAATATTGGTACCTTCGCCTTCCACAGTAAATTAATAGTCTAGATTTTTTGCGTATTTTTTTTTTGTACCCAGCCACGTTCGGGACTTTTTTATCTGTAAACGCCATTTTCTAATCTGAAGAAAGCCTTTTTGCCCGTCTGGTTGGATTAGATGTTTTGCTAAGATTTTTGAAATAGAGTGTTAGTTCAAGATACTTAGCAGTATTTAAGAGCCAACAAGACGCATTTTTCTATTTGTCGGTGAATTTAACTAGTCATGTTCTGATCTTCACTAGGTGGGTACAGCAAGCATTCACTTTCAGGTATGGTGACAGCCGCAGTATACTCTGTTCCTTGTGCACACGGTCAACAAATAAGTCAGAAATTATGTACTTTTACTTAGATATTAACAGTTTTGCCAAGAGAGTGTTTCAAGATGCAATTCTGAGCAGGGTAGGTCTTGCAGACACACTTTCTCACATTAACTCGTATTGCCAATTGAAGATATGATGGCAATCATTGAATTTCGATATGTTTCGTGTAATCGAAATCAAGATGGACGTGTTTGTAAGTATTAATTTTTGTGTTTTTCATTAGTACCTACATCGCCGGCGGCAGACATTAGCATTTAAATGAATTTCGCTCTGACGGTGAAGTATCAGCACAAAATTGTGTAATATTACGCGTTTGAGTATTCCTTGTGCCAATGGACATTTATTTTTTGTATGAGACGGCTTATAGTGAAAGAAATGTTTCATGAAAGTTGGCAACTGAACTTTAGAATGTACGTGCTTTCCTTCTAGCGATATTTTACGAAAAATATTTCTTATATTGGTCTGTTTGGGATATCCCAGGATAGTTTGTTTGCTAAAGGTAACGTCAACATCTTGAAGGAGTCTGATCTAAAAATATTCTGATTGGATTTGATCACGTATATTCTTTGAAACATAGAATATAATATGTCAAGTACATATTTACGACAACGTTTTAAGAAAGAACCAAAACCAAACCAAATCAGCTATATTCGTACACGGTAATCGCCAAAATCGCACGATCAATTTAAATAAAATTAAATAAGCTTATACAATAAATGCCTGCGGCTTCACTCGCGTGAAGACAATGACAATCCATTGGGATCGCCCACATGCGCCATCTATTTTCATGTAAGCGTTGTTGTCGTTTTTCTTGGGAAAATTACTTTTTTTGGGATATAAGGTATCCTATGTCCAATCAACTCAGCCTATAGCAGTCCACAGCTCGACATAGGCGTCTCCCAGGCTGCGCCTCATCACCTTGTCCTCTGCCGTCCACATCTAGTTTTTCCCAGCCACACTCTTAAGGCCGCATGTCCATCTAGCTGGGGGCGTCCCACACTACGCTTGCCGATACGCGATTTCCATTCTTTTTTTTTTTTTTTTTATCGTGGTAAAATCATCAAATGAGTCCTCCCACCCAGGGCAGGGCGGGAGGGACTGTCAGACTTGTACTGACTAAAATCCACGGTGTCCTTCAATAGCCCTTTACGTACCGGGGTCACGGTAATCCCTTGGTCCCGCGACCCAGGCAGGCTTTGGCCCTCTACAGGCCCCGTCACTATGCTGACACTCTTTGAGGCGCGCGTGGAACACAACGCGCCGTCGACCCGGGCATGGTCCATGGTCGGACAGCGAGTCGCCCATTCGGTTTCCATTCTAGGACTCGTCTGCTCCACCAGCCAGACTGGGCCGGTCTGGCTGGTGGAGCAGACGAGTATCCTACGTCCGTCTCTGTACAATAACGGTATGATCGGTTCAGCAGTTTAGGCGTGAAAAGGTAACAAAAAACAAATGTTACTTTCATATTTATAACATAAGTTAGTATTTCACTCACTTATTGTTTTATTTATAAACTTGTATTTTATCTAGCTCAGTAAACAAGCTGCCCCGCGGCCTCACAGTTTCATATTTCGACAATATTTGAACAGAATTCGAGCGTGCTATCGGGTCGTTTCCACTTTTCTGTATTCAGATAGTTACTGATCTATTCGAAACTATATAAATACTTGTGTAGCAATCTTAGCATTACATAATCCTAAATAAACGATCGATTATAAACATAAATAACTAATTGTTTATTGACTCATGACTGTTCTGTTGGTTTAGTGGTCATAGAAGCGACCGCTGAGGAAAATTTCCTTGGTTCGATTTCCAAGTTGGGTAAAAGGTTATAGAGGTTCTCACAGCTTTGAATTTAGGATTGGTGTTGGTATCAATAGTCTCGCCTCCTGGTTATTACAAGGTATTTTAAATAAAAACCGCTGTCAATGTGGTGAAGCAGTCGACTGCCTCGGGCACCATGGCCTTTCCTGCAGCAGGAGTGCAGGTCGGTTAGCACGACACGCTAGCTTAAATGACATAATCCGTCGTGCTCTTGTCACCGCCGGGGTGCCAGCCGTCTTAGAACCCAGTGGCTTGGCACGCAACGATGGGAAGAAACCAGATGGTATGACCATAATGCCATGGAAGCTGGGTAGGCCTTTGGTATGGGATGCAACATGTGTCGCCACCCTTGCTCAATCTCATCTTCCTAGTTCAGCGTGTTCTGCTGGCGCTGCTGCTGCAGGTGCTGAAAACTCTAAACGGCGCAAATACATTGGCTTAGTTAGTGTAGTATAGTAATAAGTAAAATTATAATTGTATGTTCGGTAGCTATTTATTGACTAAGTACGCGGCGGGTGTACAGCCATATTTATAGTAGACACAACTTAAGAATACCCTACATTACACCTCCACCCTTATTTACTAACTTAAAATTAACACAATAATTACTTATTTACTAACTTAAACTTAACACACATAATTACTTATAATCTATTTACCTAATTAAATCTATTTGCAAAACTAACAACTAGTACTTAATTTAAACTATAACATAATTATCACTAGGGCTGACCGTATCTTTGGGGAGGTCTCCTATTTCTAACGGAACGCGTTTCTCCGGCGGTCGAGGTTACACTGTTGGATCCTTCATATACCTCTTTAGATGAATCGATAATTGACCCCGGATCTAAATGTGCCTGCTCACCCCTATCGCATCCCGAACCTCCCACACCTCCACCTAAGCACACCTCGGTGGATATCTTTGGAACTGGTACTGTAGGAAAGACCAGTGCATTACCTAAAGACCGGTTAGCATTTGTGGGCGTTACTTTTGTGCTGACTATTACGTCATCAGTCTGTTGAGATTGATTTTCCCTACATTTAAACTTTAACTGATCAATGTGCCTATGTATCTCTGTGCCATTTAATAATCTTATTAGATAATCTGTGGTACTCAAGCGCTGAATGACCGTACCACTTACCCACCTCTTTAATCCTTGGTATACCCGGCACCAAACCTCGTTCCCAGTCTCGAGAGCGCGATGCGTCCCTCCTGCCCCATTTTTCTGCCGAAGCTGCGCGTCAGCCACCTGCTTCTCTCGCGACGGTTTAAGCCGGTCTAATCGAGTTCTTAATATTCTGCCTTGTAATATTTGTGACGGACTTTCCTTTGTGGTACTATGTTCAGTGGTCCTATACACTAGTAAAAACCGTTGAAGGGCCAGTTCTACATCTATATTTTGAATAATCGCTTTTTTAATCACTCTTTTGCACTGCCTGACTGCATTTTCCGCCAACCCATTGGAAGCTGGGTGATATGGTGCGGAAAATACATGTTCTACTCCGTTATTTTCTAAAAACGAATTAAATTCTTCACTACTAAAAGGAGGCCCGTTATCCGATACTAACTGTTTTGGTATACCGAAATGTGACCAGATTTCTCTAATTTTACTTATTATTGCTTTAGCCGTAGTCGAAGTGACCGGGCATGCTTCGATCCATTTCGAAGTTGCATCGACCATTATTAAATACTTGTGTCCCTGAACAGGCCCCAAAAAATCTACGTGTAACCTAGTCCATGGACGAGACGGCCAGTTCCACGGCTGCGGTGTATGATGAACTGGTGCCTCGGCCATTTCTGCGCAAATTGTGCAGTTTCGACACAGGTTTTCCAACATTTCGTCGATTCCTGGCCACCAAACGTAACTTCTAGCTATACATTTTGTTTTAATTATCCCCATATGAGTATCATGTAGCTCTTTCAAAACCTTATCTTGACAAATTCTTGGCACTATTAGCCTATGACCCCACATAAGACAACCCAACTCAATATATATTTCACTGCGTCTATTGAAATAAGGCTTAAGTTCTTTTATTTCTATTTCTTTAGGCCAACCATCCCTAACATAACTCAATATACGAATTAAAATTGGATCTCTTTTTGTCTCCTTCCTAATATCCTCATATTTAAGTAACAAGGCCTCCGAGGCGAAGTGAAGGTATGTTTGTTCGGGAACTTCCTCACTGCCTGTTTCGCTAATACCTTTATAACTTTCTACTAATCGAGACAAAGCATCTGCCGTGTTTGAATTTGTATTCACATATTCAATTTTAAAATCATAGGCTGATAATATTAACGCCCATCTCTGTAACCTACTAGCAGTCATGCTTGGAATTCCTAATTCCGATCCAAAAATACTAACTAAAGGTTTATGATCTGTTTTTAACACGAATGATCTGCCATATAGATATTGATGAAATTTCTTCACGGCGAATACAATAGCTAAAGCCTCTTTATGTATTTGACTATAGTGATATTCCGCGGCGGTGAGTGTCCTTGACGCATACGCTATTGGATACTCGCGGCCGTCGGTCGCTTGCTGCGCAAGCACAGCGCCGATGCCCCGTGAGCTCGCATCACACGTCAGTGTAACGGGCCGTGACTCATCATAGTGCGATAATATTTCGGAACTAATCAGTAACTTTTTTATTTTATTAAATGCCTGAGAATGTGCATTATCCCATACCCAATGTTTACCCTTTTTCAATAATTCGTAAAATGGTGATAAATAGAAACTTAAATTTTTTATAAATTTCCCGTAAAAATTGACCATACCTAAAAATGATTTCAGTTCCGAGACGTTAGTTGGAGAAGACAGTTTAATAATGGGTTTAATCTTTTCTGGATCTACTCTAATGCCCTCCCTACTAATAATAAATCCTAAATATCTTGCCTCTTTACTCAAAAAATCACATTTTTCCTTTTTTATTTTTAGGCCATTTTCTAGCAATATTTTAAGAACCTTGTTTATTGTATCTATGTGTACTTCAATCGTTTCTCCCGTGATCAGTATGTCGTCTAAAAATATCGTCACATTAGGTATTTTATCAAACAATTGACTCATTATTCTTTGAAAAATTCCCGGACTCGACGCGAGTCCATACACTAATCTATTGTATCGGAAAAGACCCTTATGTGTATTAATAACTGTAAAATCCTTGGATTCATCTAATAATATTTGATTGTACGCTTGAGATAAATCTAATTTTGTGAAATACATACTACCGCTTAATTTAGTAAGTAAATCATCTATCTTTGGCACAGGATACTTATCAACTCTTAACATACGATTGACCGTAACTTTATAGTCAGCACATAAACGTAATGCGCCATCCGGCTTATGTACAATTACCAGTGGTGTGGCCCAGTCGGAGGTGTGAACCGGCTCGATGATGCCGGCGCGCAGCATCGCCTCGAGCTCGTCATCCACGCGCGCGCGCAGTGCGTACGGCAGCGGTCGCGCGCGGCAGAATATCGGCACGGCACCCTCACGTAAATGTAATGTCACTCGACCGCCCGTGAAACGCCCCAATCCGCCATCAAATAATTCATGGTACCTAGAATAGATATTATTTACAATATTAGTTTTTTGTTGAACCGTTAAATCCTCCTTTGTTAACCTTGCGTTATTTATTGTTATAGGGGGTATATTGATATTTAATTCCGATAACCATTGCCTTCCTAAAAGTGTAGTACTCCCCGTTTTAAATACATATAAATCTAAATTCTTTTTATGGTTTTTGTAGGTAACGGTCACTTCTAGATAGCCCATTGGCTGAACTATACTCCCATTATAAAACTTGACTGATAGTTTACATGGTAATAACGGTATACCCGAAAAATATTCTTTATAAGTTTTACTTGAGATACAAGATAAAGGAGACCCGGTATCAATTTCCATTGTTAACATAACCTCGTTTACTAAAATATTCATGCTCACCGGCCTATATTGGCTTAACGACATTTGATACATTGGTTCCTCTTCCTCCACCTTATCTTCCGCATCTTCCTCCCAATGTGCCTCGAACGTGTGCATAGCTGGCCGCCCCTGGGCACCCGGCCGCGCCTTCCCTGTCCGCTCGTGGCCCAGGCTGGCCGTGCGGTACGCTCCAGCGCCCGCGCTGCCACTGCGCCCCGTCCTGCCTGCTGCCCCGCCCCGCGATCGCCCGCGATCGCGATGGTCCCCGACGACTCGTGTACCATTCTCCTGGCACATCCGACGCAAATGACCAACCTCCTTACATTTACTACACTGATACTTTGCAAATTTGCATTCCATCTTAGTATGTCGGTAATCCCCGCATGCAGCGCATCCTCCCGCTTGCATGCGATGTAAGTCTCCCGCTTGATCATATGCTACTGAACTACGTCGCGACACCGTAATAGTTCTCGAACCTTCCAGTCCCGTCGCAACAGCGTTCGCGTCGGCCGCGGCTAGCCCACTGACACTGGCTCGCCCGTCTACAGCGGCTGCATCCCGCTCCGCCGCCTCCAAAGCGCTCGCCACCGATACTGCTTTTATGAATTTTATGTTTCCTTCCGCAAACAATCGTTGTCTAATAAGGTCACTCATGATACCGCACACGAATTGGTCTCGCAAATTATCGTCCAAACTTGTGCCAAACTCGCAATACCGCGTAATTTTTTTCAACTCTGCAACATAATCCGCAATACTTTCACCCGCCAGTTGTCTTCTTTGTCGAAATTTAAATCTTTCTGCCAAAATGGATGGATTTGGTTGCAAATGTTCTTGCATGACCTTCACAACCTCGGTCAAGGTCATGTTCGCAGGCTTCTTCGGACTACACAAGTTCACTAATAATTCGTATGCCGGTTCCCCCATGAACGCTATAAGCGTCGGCAGTTTTAGGTCTTCCTTTACTGCGTTCACCAAGAAATACATCTCCAGCCTCTCACAATAGGTTTGCCAGCTTCCAGTCTTCATGTCAAATTCACCGAATTTAGCCATCCTCGTCGCCACTGTAGTATAGTAATAAGTAAAATTATAATTGTATGTTCGGTAGCTATTTATTGACTAAGTACGCGGCGGGTGTACAGCCATATTTATAGTAGACACAACTTAAGAATACCCTACATTACAGTTAGTAGCTATGTGTTTGAGCCGTTTGGGGTTGAAACTCTGGGGCCATGGGGTCCGAGTGCTTACAACGTTTTTAAGGACATCGCCAGGCGATTAGTCGACTCTTCAGGTGACCAGAGGGCTGGCCTATTCCTAGGCCAACGCATCAGCATTGTCATACAACGTGGCAATGCTGCCAGCGTTCTGGGCACTGTTCTCGTTGACAGCGATGTGGACTTTTTCAAAAACAATACAACCGATTTCAAAAACTTCTACAAATAAGGCTAAAATAACCTACATAAGACCTTTTCTTTCGGAAGTCGGTGGATTTGTTTTTTTTTTTATTGACCGTCTTGCCATCGACTTCCGACGGAAAAGTTATTTTGCAGGTTTAATTTACCCTTTTTTATTTTATCTTTTTTAGTTTAAACATTCAACTCAAATTCTTGTCAAATACATCTGGGGGCACGGCAGTGCCCCAGCCAAGTCTCGAGCAAAACGGGCACGGCCGTACCATCTTTTCTCGATGCGATTCGCGGCTGTTTCGCCCCCCCTATATCTTCGACGTGGACAAAGCTAGGAGTTTAGGTTTTCGGTGAATAATAGTAGGCATTAGAACAAGCTTAAGTTCGAAATTACATGCCAATTGAATTAATAGTTTAGGAGTTACGGTCGATCAAAGTTACACCATTTTGTCACTCACTGACTCACTGACTCACTGATTCACTGACCGATCATCAAAAATCTAAGGTACTTCTAGCAGACTTAGAAACTTCAAATTTTGCACCAAGATAGGTCATTAGCTACATATAAAGGAAAAATTATAAAAACATTAAAAAATTATATACCATAGAAAACAATTTTATATTTGCGGTTTGGCAAGAACGTTATGTATGGATTTTGACTGCATTGTTAACTTTGTTCGTTGTTTAAGTATTCAATTGGATGAATAAATACATAGAATAGAAAAGAATAATATAAATGTAATACATAGACTATAATTAATACATAAAGTTCATAATTCATTAAATTAATAAAGCTAAAACTCCATTGTATTGCGATAAATTTCGATTGTATGCGCGCTCGATAAATGGCGTTGTACCTGTCTGAATCGCGCTATGGTTTCGTTACCGAGCGCAGTATAAGTAGTGATTTAAAATAATTCGATAATTTTCATTTGATAGCGCCATCTACCTATGAAAAACCATTTCGAAACTAAAAAAATATTGTAGCTATATTCGGAGACTAATGCGACTTGGCAATGAGCACAAGAATATAATCGACTCCGAAGTATATATCGCCCAGACTTGTCTACCTTAGAAGTAACGAAGCCTCAGAAAAGAAACAAAAGAGATAGAGAATGGGTTCTAAGCAAAGCAGTAGCTGAAGTCCAAGAAATTATGAGGTCACCTAAAAAAAAAGAAAGAAATACACTTACAAAAAATAAATGAGATCCCACCAAAAACATTAAATGTAAAAAAATGCCAAGTCTCTCGATGCAATCTTTCCATCGTAAAAAGTTTTGAGATCTCATAGAAGCCAAGTCCTATTCAAATTATTTTGTAGTTATAAATCAACATTTAGTAATTGTATCAATAGTTTTCTTTATATTATAATTATAGTGACTTGGCAATGAGCACCAATTAAAAGCTGCTTGCTGCCTGGAATTATGTGCAAATGTTACTGACGAGACCTGTGATCAGATTATTTGTTACGAAAATTAATTTTGTGATATTAATGTTTACGCATGCGGTGTGTGACTTTCAACTCCAAATATGCCGTTTTGTTTCTTCTTGTGCTCATTGCCAAGTCACTATAATTATAATATAAAGAAAACTATTGATACAATTACTAAATGTTGATTTATAACTACAAAATAATTTGAATAGGACTTGGCTTCTATGAGATATCAAAACTTTTTACGATGGAAAGATTGTATCGAGAGACTTGGCATTTTTTTACATTTAATGTTTTTGGTGGTAATTTTCTTACATGTGCACTATGTGATCCGTAACACCGGTACTAACATCGTAGATGTATGCAATAAGCCATAACGCTCCAAAAATCCACGAAATCTCCTATTCAAACTTCCACCTGTCTAAGTTAATTAATGAATAATATAAAAAGTCGGTTTAAATTACCTTTCTCAAAAACAATTAAACCGATTTTGATGAAACTTGCAGTATTCCCTGAGTTGAACAATAACTACTACAAAAAAAAAATACTTGAATCGGACTTGTAGTTCCGGAGATACGCGAACACAAACATAAAAACATACATAAATAATTACATACATACATACAATTTTGAAATTTGAAAACTGGGCAGTTCAGGCAATATTACATACATACGGGTCGAATTGCTAACCTCCTGTTTTATGAAGTCGGTTAAAAAAAAAATTTGTTTGTTCTCATTCAGAACTATTTACTTACCTATCTACTAAAGAAAATAGCTGCCATACATAATGTAAGGAAAGCTGTTTACAAAACTATCATGTCTTGAAATCGGGTTAGTTGGAAGCTCTACATACATAAGTTTATTCTATTTACTTACCTACATCGCTCATTCAAATAATGTGATGTAAATGGGAACGCGGTTCTGAGTTCTCGACATATCCTGTATATGACAGTAGAGAGTATTATTAGACATTTGTTGTTGGAGGATTTCTCCTAACGTCGCCAGTAGTATAAATCTTTGAATCTATACAGGGTAAATCCAACTGGGCGTGTATGGCATAATAATTATCCGAATCTATGAGAAATATCGAAAAATACTGACAAGAGTCTTGATGCCGATTTTGATGAAATTGCATCATTCGTTTTTTGGAAAATCAATAATACAAACACACACTAGGTATATTATTGCACCATGCAAGTGTCTCTGATAAGGATCTAGTTCTGGGGAGTCCACCCGCCTTGGGTGTAACGGAAGGAGCTGTGAGACTAGCTGATCAAAATTCTACTTCCTACGGTCACCCTTTGCGATCAAGGGCTACGATGCCCTTCTATGACTGTTCCGTTTACACTACCCCGGCAGACGTTTGGCCTACCGAGGTAGCTGCCCCTACAGTTCTGATTCTAAACCTAAAAGTAATGATATCATTGGAGGGAAGGTTTTTTTTTGGTGGTTTTTGTGAAAAGCTCCTAATTAATAGAAAATGGTAGAAATTGGTGATAATGATCAGAGGCATGCATACACGAAAGGACGAGATACACACTGTTTTGGGTACTAAAGAAATATTGGACCACTGGATATTTCTTTCTAAAACGTCTACTTTAGCAGAATAATATTCGGTTAATATTATGTATCCGTAAATACTCACACAAATTGACAAGTGTCAAATAAATTACTAGGTATATTCTTGACTCTGCAAATCTGTTCCTAATGTTTCTAAAATATCCCCTTAAACGAGATCAACACCACAAATACTTGCAAATAAAGAAAAATATCAGTACCTAGCATAATGTCCGTACATTTCTATTTGGATTTGTCCTCATTACGCCGGGACAGCTATTATCCCGGTTCCCGGAGTCCGGACACAAGTGTTCCCGTTTACATAACACGGGAACAGGAAAAACACTTCCATGCTATATAAATAGTAAGTTTTCAAGTTGTTCCCTTTCTTAAGAACGTCTTATATAAGGTTTAGTTACCATGTGATTGTTTTTAAATTCGACGTTCAAAATTTTAGTCTGGCAGTTGGACTCTGTGAAGGCTGCATTCGTTAAATGGAATTGACGCAAGTGACTAAGGTTAAGAGCCTCTGAACGATGACAATGATTTTTTTGGGATTACTACCAAGCTGTCGGCAAAATGGTCCATCAAGAAAAAAAAACTGCTGCTGTTTACAAAATCTACGATATCAAAGTGTACAAACCCAGTAAGAACCCTCTCCCATACAAGGATGGTATAAGCTTGAAATAAAGAGGAGTAGAAAGATGGTACGGAAGACTTAAATGATTTGACTTTGACTCTGCTCTCAAGTCGCAGACTACAGGATTTTATGTTCAAGCAGTTTCAAAAATAAAAGCCGTTATTTTCATGTGCCAACATTTTCATAAGGTGTGACACTCGTTTACCCTAATGACCCCTAGTTATTATTTAATGTAATAACGAGCTCGTCAGACACTAAGTTAATTCGAGGGCATGTCGGTCGTTTTGCTCTTGAAGTAAACAAGGCCCGTATCGAAGGACGGGGGCCGAGGTAAGGCATCTGAGGTCAGGGCAAGGAATTGACACATGGATTAATATCAAATAAGGACCTATAAATTTATTTATTCTCTCATTTTATTCATCTTTTTGTAAAAACAATAAAGGTGAATAAAAGGAGTCGAGAGGATTAGTGAAAGACAACTTACAAATGACATTTTTCCAAAGTGTTGTGATTGACCACGTCGGGAAAGACTCTCTCGAAGAACACAGTTAGTGTGCAGGTAGTTCAGAAAGGCACAACCAGCGTGCTTATTGTATGACCAGATGTATTACCATGTATGAGGTGAAAGGAATATTTATGGATAACGTAAAGTTCAAGAGTTTCTGCTTTCCCCCGAAGAAAAAGAAGAGGATTACGGAGAGGAAATTAATAATTGACATTAGGTTTAGAGAGTTAGAAAGTAACTGGATTAGTCTGGCCGCACCGACGTTTGATAAAATAAAGGTTTCCGAAGGATCAAGTATCTGTTCCTAATGCGGCCGAAGACAAAAATATGGGCGGTGTGAAGTAACTCCAACTAGATACAGCCCTAAATCTTGGATCAAAGTGTTTCATACCAGTTGATATATAGTATAAGCAGGATCCCTCAGAAGTTTACTGATGGATAAGTCTGATTACCTAAAAGATTATTACACCTAAAAGGATCAAACTTATCGACATCACGAAACTGGGCGAGGCTTTTTCATTTGTTGTCATAAGGTAGTCTTAATATTATAAAGTAAATTATGGTACATACTATATTCGTAAGGAAGAAATAATTTACTAACGAAGTCCACTTACGTCGGATCAATAAGGGTAGTAAAGAAATTAAACTATTAGAGCCCACCATAAAACTAGAAATAGAGGTTAGACACGATAGTATCGCTCAGAATGTGCAGATATTAGAAGCGTTTAAATATAATACTCGTATAAATCTAAATATAGTATTAATTTTCAATAATAGGGATTGAGCCTTGTGTAATCGATCGGGCCCAAATCTATACTCGACACACACATGGGTCTTTAGAAAACACTAGGACACGAAAAAGCAATTGGAAAATAATCATAAATTAATTAATTAGCGGGCGGATTTATTTAGTATTGATCGACTTCCAGTTAAAACGTACGGAGTCTTCACAAAGTTCCGGAGATTTGCAAAAAAATCAAACGCGAAACACGAGGTGGTTAGGAATTTTTCTTAAGATTTTATTGAAAATTAACTTTTAAAGCCCGCACAATTGCAAAGACCGGACTTAGCGGCGGAAGGGCCAAAAGAAGGATGATAAAATTGGTCCTATCCACAATCCAGTTATGGTTTTCTCAGTATGTCCTTACTGACTAAAAGGTTTTTTGAGAGGGAGGGGCAATCTCCATCCTCTTTTCAAACCTTTAGACAGCTTTCAAAACATCCACGTGCAGGGGATTTACAATAGGAAGCTTGTCAGATTGTCGATACTGTTTTGCTTACTACATTTAAGTAGGTACACAATTTACCCATATCAGAAAGGTACTTATTCAGAGTTGGACGGGTAAATAACCGGACCTTTCTTATACTTGAAAAAGTATGTTTGCAAGGTAGTATTTTGGCTCCTGTAATTTTGGGACATGAAAGGAGTAAGTACGGGCAATTACAGACTAACAAAGGTTTTTGTATTTCTCGAAATTGTTTAGTTCTGAGAGGTTTGGTACGTTGGTATCTATATTTGTAACTGGCTCTTAAATAGCTGTGAAGATCAAAGCTCACTGTTTTACTATGAACTTAATACCTATGTTTTCAGAAAAAAAGGGATATTTAAAGTTTCTGACAATTGGATGGTACCGCTTTAAACACGCAACCCAACTGCGCAGACTAGCATTGCCGTGTGAAAATTGACTTAGCAATATAGATATGTGTGTCAGTAATCGTAGAGCATCTTCATTCTTATTCCAACTTGGTCTGTAAAGTCTTTAGATGCTTCGTGTCGATGGTAGAACGAATACTATATTTAATTATTTCATTGGTTGTAGGAGGGGTGTCTTTGGTAGCATAATTTGAGGTTCAGAGGGCAGGATAGAAGGTGGAGTATAGTTTGCGATATACCTCCATACACACACCTAGCCGCTGTACCGTTCAGAAGCCCTTTACGAAGTTGAAGTTACATTCCTGCTAGGCACCGAAATCGGTTCAGGGACTTACATGTGGAGCACTGAAAGTTGGACTCATAACACCATCAGAATTCCGTAAAAGTAGTGCCGTAATTATCATACTCAAAGTAAATCCTTGTCCAACAATGCTAAACACAGCATTACGCGTCATACAACGCATAGATAAAATCTCGAGATACGTTATCTGAAGATAAAATATCGATATCGAATTAATATACGTTTACTAGTGCAAGCGTGTCCGTTGTTTACCAGCTCGACGACCAATCGAAGATATCGATTTTGTTATTGTTAGTAACGCGCGAATCGTACGCCTATCCTCTTTGTGTATAGACGTCTCTTCAAATTTGTGGTGAAAGTTTCGTGAATTTTTAATCAGTGAATGTGACAGGTCCAAGATTGCTGAGGTAATTTCTATCTTTGATCTCTGTAGAGATTTTAGGTACGTTTACAAACGGGTTGCTATAATAGAAATAAGCTTTAACTTTTTGAATAACTGACTCCTTGTCAGTTTGAAGGAGTCTTTAGATAGTTTAATAGAAATAAACGTTTTACGTTTAAGGATTTTGTAAGTACCATACTAGATGTCGTGAAAATACAAACCAGAGTGAGATTTTTGTGTATAACATTCTATATAGAAGTAACCCGCCATTGTTCCAGTTTATGGGTGCCATACATGTCGATTGACTGTTGGAATTGCTTGTTTTTTTTATCAATTATTTTACTGTAATTCAAAAGCATATGACCTTTTTTGTTTACCATAATCTGCAGACGAAAATAGGCCTCAATATGTGTTTTATTTTAGATAAATGCAAGGATATCGTGTATGATAGCACAGTTAATGGGTCATTCCGTGGTTTCGTGCAAAAACCAATTCCACACGAATTTACCCATGAATTTATTAGAAAAAGTGAACAGATTTTTGCTTAGAGGATAAAGATATAATAACTTTAAAAGTAGTATCACTAATATTACATATTTTTTAATTAAATATTTAAAAAAAAAATGTAAAACTGTCTGTAAAATCATTCCTCTCCGTTTCCAACTTGGGACTTCGGTAGATATTTCGATGTTTATTTTTCTACATTCGTAATTATGACTATAACTAATAAGCAATATTAAACCTAAATGCCTGAACTACAATTTATGTATTCTAATTTTAAATTTATTACAATATTTATATGTAAAATGCTCCTTTTTCGAATTGTCACAAAAAAAACTTCATTACTATCCGTACACAGAAACTTCTTAATTTAAGAGAGTACGAGACGATCTTCGATACGATTCCTGTCAAAACGGGTTTATTCTCGTCTGTCGTCCCTGGTAACAGCGACAAGTGGACGTGCGCGTATTGTAGATAAAATTATTAACGATCTTCGAATTGTAACCAGCGTTTCGTCCATAAATCAACTCATCACCTTCCTTCTATTTCTCAAAGTACCGTTATAAGTAAATTATTATAAATATGTAATATGGATATCTCTTAAAGCCATATTGGTGCTATTTTAAAATCAAATTTTAAATGTATTCTACAACGAAGTTATCTATATAAATTATGAATTTTTTCATTCATCTCCTTTGCATTACCATCCGTTCCATCCATTTTTTTGCGGGAAAGTACTGAACAATTTTGGAAGGAAATGAAGAATTTTTATTTTTATTTAAAAATAATTGTGTTCCAGTATGTATAGAGTATTATCTACATAATACATGTTTTTTCGTATAATTTACTATTTCTTTTTTTAATTTCAGCATAAATATGGGTAAAACTCGTAAAAAGTCTCTTGTCAAGAGAAGAAAAATTAGCTAAGGATCGGCTACATAAACGAGAAAAATATGCTCAAATAATTCCTTACAGAAAGAAACAGATTTTTTTTATCGTAGTAAAATCATCATTCGCCCCGGCGCTGCGCCTCCACGCGCCACTCATAGACGTGCCGGAGGACGGTCGCCTCCAGATCCCAGGGCAGCAATCCGGCAAGGAGGTTAGCCGATTCGCCGGCGATCGTGCGGTATCCTCGGACCATTCGGATAGCCATGACCCTCTGGCATGCGACCAGCTTTAGTGGTCGCGTCCGAATGCTTAGGGCCCACACACGCGGCTGCCCAGGGGCCAAACGTAGGAAGTGCTCCCTAAAGTTCCACCGGCTGTCGAGGACGAGTCCCAGGTACTTCATCGTCCTCCCAACGCCGATGCAAACCCCCTCTACTTTTATGTGGGACTCTGACGGTGGCGCTTTCAGACGGCCATGAAAGCACATGGCCTCCGTTTTGTGCAGTGCCACGTTGAGTCCCAACTGCCGGATCTTATAAGCGACTATCGCTACCGCTTGCGTCGCCAAGTCGGCCGCCGCCTGGTGCGACTCTCCTTCCGCCAGGACGAGCGTGTCGTCGGCATAACATATTACACCGACGCCGTCAGGGAGGTCACCGCGCAGCACCCAGTCGTAGCCGATGTTCCACAGGAGACCGATGTTCCAAGACCGATCCCTGCGAAACACCGCACGACATCTCCCCCGGTTCCATTCTCCCCGGCGACCGGGGTGGATGACGGCCCTGTCCGTCAGGTAGTCCTCGACTATGCGGCGGAGGTAGGTCGGCACCCAGTGATACCGGAGTGCCTTCCTGATGCAACTCCAGGGCAGGGTGTTAAAGGCATTGGTGATGTGCAAAGACACCGCCAAGACGACCCTGCCCCGGGATACCGCATCTCCCGACGTGAGGGCTCTCACGCCCATGATGGCGTCCACTGTCGAACGCCTCCTGCGGAAGCCAAACTGGCTCACTGCAAGGTCCGGGCCCACCCGATTCAGGTGCCCGACGAGGCGGTTTGCAATTACTCTTTTAAAGAGCTTGCCCACCTCGTCGAGCAGCACGATGGGCCGGAATGCGGACGGAGAGTCCGCAGGGCGCCCGGGCTTCTGGATCAGGACCAGTTTCCCCGTCTTCCAACGAAGCGGGAACTGACCCCTCTCCAGGCATGCGCTGGCCAGGACCCAGGCTTTTCCTGGCAGGCCGTTGGGTCCTGGGGCGGTATTTTTGGCCGTTGTACCGCCACTCTCAGGTCTACCTCGGTCACCTTCTACCTCCGACGGCATCGTCGGAGACGGAGCCATGGGCAAGAGAGTATGCTCTCCCCGCGATGGGAACAGGGCGCTCACCACGTCCTCCACGAGCTGAGGCTGGAGACTGCGTCAACGGGGGAGCCCAGGAGCGGAGCTTTGACTCAAAAACCAAAAGATTGCTTACCTGTTATAGTTTTGTAATGCCTATTGTAGAGCAGGTTATTCTGTTTATTTTATAGCTTTTAGAAGTTCATTTTTTACGTTATTTCTGTGATTTTGTGATTGAGACCAAAGATTCTAGCTTTTCTTATTACTATTAGTAAATAGGTAATACAATTATTTTCAATATTGATAAGCCAATGTTGTAAATTTGTTTTCATCTCACCCTAGTTCATTACAATCCATACAGTTTTCATCACCATCCTGTTGTTGATTTTCAGCTAGCCATATTTCAGTGACTAAACAATATAAAAAAGTGCCTTCCACTTTTTATGAATGTGACGACGATTTTAACTCGAATAGAAAAAAAAAATATGTCAAATTTAAATATTTTTTTTGATTCCGCGGATCGTCGCAATTTGTACGAAACGACGGAATCACCCTAATACTTCCGCCACATCCTTTGTCATCTATTAATCTATTTATCGTCTTTACCTTTCTGCCACTATCCCTATTTATTTAGGTTACTACTGATACGTCATATCAGTTTTCTTCTTCTATTTTTCTTTATTAGTCACCACTGTTCAAACTGTTTAAAATTCTACTCCTCAAACATTCTTCAATATTTTATTAATATACGCGATCCAGAATATTATTAAACGTGCCAACATCCATGTGCATGACAGTACTGTACAAGTTGTCAATGTCGTGTGTAATCGCAAATAGCTCTTGAATCTAGCTTAGTGCATGTACTAGTTCTTCAGTACGACTGTACTCATTGTTATGTTTATCTAGTGTTGTCTGGTCTATTCGGAATTAAATCAAACAGAGGAAGGTCAAGATAGGCAAAAGAGGGGGAGGGGGCGTGTTGGCAGCACCGATTAAGTTTTAAAGTTTGTTGCCAGCATATTTCCCGGCAAACCAGTTGCCAAACCTAGTGCCTAAATCGTTTAGTAAAACTTTATCCAAAACATTTTGTTTTAACCTGTGCAAGTCATTTTTATTAACACGTTCAGACCGGCGTGTACCACCGGTGGAGCACGGAGTATTTGCTGCCACGGCGAGGTGTACCACCGGTGGCCACGTCACACTATACTTTCAATGTACTAAGAAATTCGCGCCGCTTTGAGAGAAAGTGTTGTATTTACCGTTCCCGCCTAGTAAAATAGACAAATTTTTATAGTGTAGCTCAGGAGGAGGATATAATTTCGAAAAGTAAGCAAAAAACAGTATTGAAAAATTGTATTTATTAGAAAAAAAAATTACATAATTACGACATAAATTGTACAAAATGCGAATTGTTTATGATAAATTACGTTGAGAGAACGTAATAATAAGAAAATTAAATCAAAATTGAAAAAAATATAAAATAAAATGCCATTATGGATGGTATAAAATGAAAATTATTTTGCATGAATAGTATTGAAACAATCCAAACACATTGGTTTTTCACACGCAGAGCAAAATGTATTTACGCGTTTCGATTTTTTTCTAGCCATACTCGCAGATTCGGTTGTTGTAAAATGGTCGTAACAAGGTCTGCATCTCTTTCGGGTATCTCTGAGCTTTCCTTCCGTTTTCTCTAACGTGTGTTTTGGCTTTCGTGTTTTGCCTACCCTCTTCTGCAGCGTCATCGGGTTGATTATTACTTTATATTACGATTACTAGCTTATTAGAAAGAGAGAAAGCATAATTCCTGTCTAATCCTGTCCGTGTCCACCGGTGGCGCACCCCGCCCGGCAAGACTTTTGGTTCATGGGGCGGTGATGTACCACCGGTGGCCATATGAAGATTTGCGCCGTAGGATACCAAGTACCTACCCATGAGGTGCCGGTCTGAACGTGTTAAGGCATTAGCCTCAATAAGGCTAGTTGTTAGTCATATTGAATATTTTTTCCCCTTGATCACATAATGTGTTGACTTCGCGGGAATCTTCCCACAGTCACATTCGTGTCATCTCTCATCACCACATGTCCACTACCAATACGACTCCATTCATTTATTTTTGTAACAGGATCTACTCTCAAGCCTTTGTCAAACAGACTGGCGTAGCGAATGCGAAGCATGACGTTTTTATTTGTAATGTATGGAATTGTTTGAATCCAGTCACATAGTAAAGCGAAAGAGATCCGATAGCGTGACAGAACTATCGGACCGACGTCTCGCTTCGGTTCGGTATCACTTCGAAAACGCTTCGCTTTCGCCTGTCTGTTTGACAAAGGCATCAAGTTTCGCCGTTTGCAACTAATTCTTTACTAATTCTTTGCTCTGGGGGAATCCTGGTAGATTTTTGGCACACATCCAAATGCTGCAGACATTTTATACTCGTATTTATATACATTTAAATATATCTTTTTTTTATCGTGGTAAAATCATCAAATGAGTCCTCCCACCCAGGGCCGGGTGGGAGGGACTGGTAGACTTGACTGACTAAAATCCACGGTGTCCTTCAATGGCCCTTTACGTTCGGGGGTTACGGTAATTTGTGAGTCCCGCAACCCCGGCAGGCTTTGGCCCTCTACAGGCCCCGTCACTATGCTGACACTCCTTGGATATTATGAATATATGTAAAGGAATTTTGATACATTAATGAAAAATTTCAAGTTTGTTTTTCCTTATTTATCTGTCTTTGAAATCCACTTTTCTTTCAAGTAGTGAATCGGTACGGACTACCATTCTTAAAATAGTCCACCGCATCGATTCCGAATAATAAATTGTTTTCGTTGCAACCGAGGGAAAGTAGGCAGCTGTTACTTTACATTTTATTATACGATCAAGTAAAGGGCACATTGGAAATTCGATTCCAGTAATATTTGTTATAGACCAAGTTACAAAAAGCGCAAAAATGAGAGGATCTTTGAAGTCAATTTGGCAGACCCCGTACAAAGGCAGTGTCCCTCTGCAAGAGATATCGCATCTTCTTTCCTGCCGTGTACAACCACCTGCACCTTCTAGGATTGAAAGCAAAGAAAGAGACGACTTGCCTTTATCAAAAGATGAACCATGTGGAGCAGCATCCAGGGCAGAGCCATGCCAAGTGGTACCGGCCCCGACTTACGAGTTGTAGGTACTTTGTATAATTTATTTCATCACGATTGTTCACAAAACGGTGAAGGAAAACATCGTTAAGCAACCGGAACCTGTCCTAGAACCAAAAATTCGAAGACAAGTGACATCTACCAATCCGGACTGGGCCAAATTTATAGGCTGATGATGATGATAATGATGTAACATCTGGTCCAACCCTGTATGTAAAGTTCCCTATCTACCATTAAAGGACCTCCCGTCTTGTTTTTGTATCTGGTGGGCTACAATTCTGCGGATAACTTTGGTTGCGCATCCGTGTTCATGTGGTATTTGCACGTCTATTGGAGATCAGAAGAAATTCATAAAATTTAAACAAAGCTGCCTTCGTGTGTAGATGTTGTTTTATTTCACGTTACCTCAGTTACATGACTGTAGCACTAACTTACTAAGTTATGCAGCACCCTGTTACTGAATACGGTACTGTCAATAACTTATTCATGGATGACATTTAGCGGTGGAAGCCATGATTGCAGCTACGATTAGACGTATTGGGGGTAACAAAGTTCAGGGTTGGTCGCGCATGAGATTTGGACGAATGTTACGTTGTCAGGTTTGAATACTGAGTGATTCAAGCTTTAATTATTTTTAATCATTTAAATTAATACAATGATGGCAGGTCCGTTATGCTCATGAATAACTACAACAATTAACGTTTCTAGGAAGAGAATCCAGGCGAAACCATCACTAATATTGCATAATTCATTCTTCTGATTCTAATTAGCTTTTGGGCTGTATCCCATTGGTTCTACCATAGAACTCCTTGCTAGAACAACCGACAGCAAACCTATACTCATATTTTACTATATTTCATTATTTATGTAATACGTACTTGTAAGTACGTATATTTTACTTGATTTTCAAAAAAACCGTATTTTTTATCAATGCGTGTCATGCTTATTCCTAAATGATGATTATCATCATTTTAAAAGTTTTCACGGGATTCCCCACCTATCGAATCGATTGAAAGATGTTTTTAATCAATTTCCCTATTTATTTAGGTGCCTCTCTATCTCGTGTTTCGTAGAGGACAATAATGCACGAACTAATTTCAACTAAGTACGAGACGATTGTCTCTCGACATTAGAATCCCCTAAGATAACTAGCCTGTTCGATGGGTAATGTTCCTCAGAAAAGTTCTTTATGGTTATTGTTTTTGTTTCTTACCTTAGTAATGACGTGCATGTTTCGGGATTATTTGGCAAGTTTTAAGAATACGGATAAGTTTATTCACAAAATCTTACTATTATTCTGAGCCAGACTTTGTTGACAAGCAGGCCGCTGCCCGCCTCGGACATTAGCTAGTTTTAAATATACCCTTATCCCCTTACAGCTGATCATCAGCCACCGTCACCATGTTCGAGGGCGCCGTCGCCGGCATCCTCAATCGGCTGCTGGGCAAGTACGTCCAGGACCTCGACACTGAGAACCTCAACGTGGGCATCTTCTCCGGGAATGTCAACCTTACAGATCTGAAGCTTAAGCCTGAGGCTTTGGTAAGGGATGCTTTCATGTTTCGCTCTGTCGGATTTCCAACGCTCGGTTCAGCCAAGACCATTTTACAATCTTGGATTTGTGGATCTGGTTTAATTTCCAGTTTTCCATATCACTTTTGCTCGCTTTTATTCTTATTTGGCGTCGCCGAAGTGAATGTCTAAACAAAACCATACTGCAGAATTTACACCTCTGGAGATTGATAATGATGATTGCTGCCTCGTTTTGAATGTTCTCCGTATAAATTAGACCTAGATAATTATTGCTTAATTATTTGTATTAGAATACTTAATCTGCCCATATTGCTGCACTGACACTTATTAAAACCTTATTCATCTTCACAGTACGAACTAGACCTACCAATCGATGTGAAAATCGGCACAATCGGCCGTATTGGCCTGCAGATACCCTGGTCAGGCCTTTACACCCAGCCCGTGGTGGTCAACATCGAAGATGTACTGATCCTCGTTGGCCCAGCCATATCCAACAGCCACTTCGACCCAGAACGGGAGAGACGGCTCACCAGAGCTGCTAAAAGGAAGATTCTTCAAGATCTGGAAGCTGAAAGCGAGGTTCTTAAAGGTCCTCAGAACTTCTTCGAGCATTTGTTCACGGCTATAGTGAATAATCTTCAGATCTACGTAAGGAATGTCCATATTAGGTATGAGGATTCCATCAGCTCTAAAGATGGTCCTCTCGCGTGTGGACTTTGTCTTCAGAGCTTATCTATTGAGACTACTAACAGGTGAGTTGGTTACGTTATTTTCTTTCTTTTAAGCCTCTGATTAAACTATGCATAACAGTTGGTATTTATTGCTACAAAAGATTTTGTATCACTCATTTAAGTGTTCTTTGGGTATCTTGCCTATTTTTCGTAATGGATACCTACATTTTGGAACAGACCACTTCAGTTTTCTGGCTAACAGACCAGCGCCATGACAATTCAAAATAAACACACGGATCTAAAATAGACTTATCATTTTCCAGCAAATGGAAACCCGCAGTGACTCCAGCGGACGCATCAACAGTCTACCAGATGATGCGCATAGAGTCCATGTCAGCGTACTGGAACCCCACGGCGACGGCCCTGGACGATAATGAGACCGCGCACATCACACCCATGCAGTACTACAACTGGAAGCATTATATGCTCACTGGGCTCGACAAGTTCTCCATGCATCATGAAGATTTTGAATTTTGTGAGTGGATTTATCAATTGCCTTACGGCAGTTATATGTATTGTCTTCAACTCGTGTCAAAACTAAACTCCTGTATATGCTGAAAAAATTCTGACAGAAACAATTTAATATTACTTTATGCAACATGGGGAATGAACCATAAGGTTAAACATTTTACAAGTCCAAATAATGAAATAGAATTTTTAGGTAACAGTTAAAATATAAAATTGCCTAGTCTTGTCAACATTTTTGTATGGACTAACTAAAGTATCCGTTTATGTAGTGATCCATTCATAGTTCAAACAACTATTGAAGAGTTGTTGTCATTTCTTCACCCTCATTACTAAGTTATACATCGTTGTGGTGACTTAATTGATCTCTTCTTTCCAGTACTGAAACCAGTAACTTGCAAGGTGAAGGTACTAATCAACCGCTCGGGTGAGGCACGAGTTCCTCGTTTGCTGTTGGATGCAGTGCTTCAAGATAGCGCGTTACAGCTGTCTCGTCGGCAGTACCTGTCAATCAATAATTTGATGGCTTCGTTTGACAGGATCAAGTTAAATAGGTGAGACGTTGTGCGAGTTGTGAAAATGGTAGAAAGAATTTTAATTATCCCTATCAGTCCTAATTAAGTTATTCAAGGTTTAGTATAGAATTTCTTCTACTTCAGTATGCGTTTTCGGTTGGAATAACCCAAGACCCAAAACTAAATCAAATCATCTTTCCAGAAAATACCGTCACCTCCATCCAGGAATACCACTCTCCAAGAATATAAAGAAGTGGTGGATATACGCCTTCAACGTGGTTGTGGAGCAGAGAGTCAGGCCCTACACCTGGGCTGCAATCAAGAAGCACCGGGAGAACTACAATGTATACAAGCAGATCTACAAGAGTACACTGAGGAGTCCTAATGATATTGAGCTGAAGTTGGATTTGCAGAAGTGCGAAGACAGTTTACCGATTGTGTCGGTGATTATTGCCAGAGAGCAGGCCAAGTTTGAAGTAAGTTAAATCATAGTGTTTACTGTCAAAATCTACTAAGATTATCTTGGGAAAGCGGAGAAGTTTAAAGGGTAAAAAAGCACTATCTACATGTGTTACTGAGTCATAACTTAGTCTTCTAAATATGAATAGATTAAATTATATATGCTCCATAATTTAGAACTTTCAAAGTCGTTATTTGCATCTTAGTAGGTCACATGTTACAATCGAGAACTCCTATGTATTCGTGCTTCAATAATAGTTTTTTTTTCTAGCTGCTCGCCCAAGAACCCGACCGTATAGAAGTAGTAGAAACAGAATTTGACTGGTGGAAGCCAACCAGTTCTCCAACTGAGAATGAACCAGAATTGCCGAAGCACCACGTGGAGTTGTGCGTCAAGACAGAGAGGAGCAAAACCCTGTGGAGCCACCTGTCCAGTCCTGAGAAGAAGAGGGTCTGTGAGCTGATCGGGTATGTCGAGGGGGCGCCGCAGAAGGATAAGTCGAAGCAGTATATCGGTGAGTAGCAAGAAAAGATGGATAAAATAAATGGAAAGAGAGGAAGCAGAACATCTGCCAGGAGTGAATGCAACAGAAAACGTACTTTGCTGAGCCCTGGTCATTTAGTACAAAGGCAGGAAAAGATGATATGGATGGGAATTTCATGAAATCTTTGGAGTTAGTTATGTAGTTCTTGTCACTATTAGCCAGTCAACCAGCGTTGCCTTTTGATGTTGCTGTGTCTAACATGGTGGTGTAAGGCCTTGGCATTAGCAGTTCCTTACCATCAATTATCATTGACATTTTCGGTAGTATTTTTATTTATCTAACACATTTTTTTTTATTCCAGAGCATAAAATTAATCTGACGCTGGCCAACTGTTCATTGACACTAATGAACAGAAGCAAGGAGGTTTTGGTGGTGACCTTGACACAGTTCCTCGCGTCATTGGAGACTAGACCATCAGCCAAAGCATATAAGGTACGATGTTACTTGTTAACAAGCTAATACATGTCCTCTTGTCATCTATTTATGTGATGATGTCTTCGTGCTCTCTTTTTTATGTATACGTAGCAAGCTGTCTGCAAATGTCGTAATACCTTGCTACTCTTGTTGCAATTGTTTTGTGCACCTCATTGAAGCGTCATCATGATAATGTGTTATCTGTCTGCTAAGTAGGTGTGTCATTACGGTATACTGCACTATACAGCAGCGGCCGGAGAAAATTACAGATTTATATGTAGGAAAATACTGCATCACCAATGACTGAAATGCTTAGGTATATTTTTATTATACGGTTCTTAGGACAAAATATAAAAATTAACGCGCAATACTACCAGATAATTTCAGATGAACAGTACCTTCATTAATTTTATCAGTAGATTGTATGATTGATGAGGGTTTCAACATAATATTCTTTAAGGCCCTGGGCAGGAACTTAAGACGAATTTTTACTCACATTCAACAGCTATCAGCCCGAACCGAAAGCATAGTTATTGAAGGAGTGACATCAGACGGGGACCTGGTGCCACTCCTGACTCCGGAGCGAGGAGCCGGCGTCACCAGCCCCAACCTCCTGGCGATAGACCTGGAGAAGAACCCTTGCAGTAACGAAGCTGATTATGGACTGTGCTGCCTGATGGAACCTGTGGAGTTGGTCTACATTGAGGTAAGATTTTTGATTTAACATCACGTCTGTGATCCACCCAACCAGATTCCGTGGTTGTTTCTAAGGGATTCCTCATGGAAAAACAGTAAAATAGCTATGACACCTTTTTTTTTGCGAGATAAAATCATCAAATGAGTGTGGGAACACAGGGCAGAGCGGGAGGGTCTGTCAGACTTGTCCTGACTAAAATCTACGGTGACTTTTTACGTTCCGGGGTCACGGTAATTCATAAGTCCCGCGACCCCGGCAAGTAGCTATAGGCATTCAGTCCAGGACCTTATGCTCAATGTTCGTGGCGACCACTAGAATATCGAAACAAAAATTCATATGGAAAAGGAGTGCAGCGCATTTAAACTTAAAATATGACTTCAATTGTATTACGACATCTCGAAAATTTCCACAATATAAAAAAAATATATATAAGTCTCATGTACCCCTGTAAACTCCCCAGCACTCGTTCACGGAGCTGATCAACTTCTTCCAAACCCACTCGATGACTGCCGAGGAGCTGGCGGTGGAAGTCTCCAGCGCTGTGTTGAAAGCTGGAGCCGTCAGCAAGTCGGTGCTGGCGTATGCCATCAGCAGGAGGAAGGTGTTCCATCTCAACGTGGACGTCAAGGGGCCCTGCATTGTTGTGCCCGAGCATGGATGTGTTCATAAGTATGTTAATTATTTAAATATTTATGGTTTAGGAGTCAGGTTCAGTCAACATATCCCGAGAATTACTTAAGAAATGCAGTCCTAGTTAGTGTCAAATTCCAAGATCACACTTTTTGGACAAAAAATAACAAATACGTGAAAGTGAATTAATTACTTGACTAAAATTGCCTAGAGGTTTCGGGTGAATTGGAAATTATGGTAATTTGACCATTTTATTTAATAAAATTCACATAATCATGAAGATGTTCTTACAGGTCAGGACGGGTAATGATACTGGACATCAGTCGCATCATCGTGAAGTCAGATCTTCAACCTTCGAATTTGACCCTAGAGGACGCCACGTGTATGGAGTTAGAAGAGAGGCTGTATGATAGACTGCATGCCGAATGTTCTTGTCAGGTAAGCAGACCACTCTAAATAAAATGGTAACATGTAAGTCTTTTTTTATGTGATAAAATCATCTTATGAGTCCTCCCACCCAGGGCAGAGCGGGAGGGACTGTCAGGGTCGTACTGACTAAAATCCACGGTGTCCTTCAATAGCCCTTTACGTTCCAGGGTCACGGTAATTCGTACAGTCCCGCGAACAATATGTAAGTCTAGGATAAGATATCTAAGTTCTTTCAATAACTCCACTCCTTCCTCAAGAAAACCCCAGGTCAGGTCCAAATAGTATGTATAGACAGACTCCTGTAATATTTGATCACCTCAGGTGCTATTCAGCGAGTGGACCGACACCTGGCGCGAGGCCCGTCGTCATGCAGACTCGGAGCTGCACCTGGTGCCCAAGATCAAGATGCAGGTGGTGTTCTCCAACAGCATCAAGAAGGACTACAAGCTGCTGCCTAAGTTAGTTGTTTTTCTCTTCTCTCTGTTAAGATCCATTTGTTTTGGCTGGGAAATCATTTGGTCTCGTATCCTTTTCACCATCAATTTCTGACGGCAAGATTTACATGCATACATACTATTTTAACCGCTGTTAAATTCTTTGATGAAAAGAGTTTGATAAACATTAGTAAATATGTTGCGGTTGATTATTTTTATCTAAAATAGCGTGTATCTACGATTGGCTTTCTGCATTCTCTTCGAAATGTTCAATGCGTACTTATTTATTGTTTACATTTTCTTGTTTTCTCTTCACATCTTTCTTACAACTTCACAGTACTTATAAATATACTTTTGCTGCTAAAAACAAAAATATCTCTTAAAATAACTCTTAATCACCGTTATCTCCACTAGGTACAAGCTGAACATCTCGCTCTCAAGCATCAAATTGAACCTATCAGACCGCATCATCGGCAACCTGCTGGACTTCTGCGACAATCTGCCAGTTCCCGTGCCCAACACCGTGCCGGTGTCATTTATGGACTCCGGAGATTACACGGAGGAGGTGGAGGAACCTGAGCTTGCGGAACTGCTGAGTGTAGATAGGGTGACGGCTGACCCAGAGTATAAGGACCTCATGAATTTGAGGCAGAAGATTGTGGCGGCGTATTTGAGTAGGAGCAAGTGAGTATTTTAAAAACTTTTATTTCTGAGTTTCCATACTGAAAATTATGTTTTATGTGTCACCTAGCTTCATTTTCTCTTTTGTCGTGTAAGTTAACTTTATCAGCTTTAGTTTTGATGATGTTAAATATCATGCTTTTGGAGTCAACCGTTTATCGTAGCCCCTTTTTCATTGGCGTCATTTATGTACTACTAATTAAGTTGAGTTTTTTTGCTCACCTTAATTAAAGCTACGATGCTGTTTGCAATAAATTCGCAATGGATTGTGTTTTTGAACTTTTCTAAGCAGAAACCTATAATCTCTTCTTCAGGGCAGCAGAAACGACATTCGATGCAGCAACCGCCAAGCTTGGATTCCAAGCAGCACAGCAAGCATCAGCAGCTTCAGAACACAGCGACGAGGATATGGAGGTGTACGCCAGGAGTGTAGACCTACCAGGCTTTGATGACAACGTATCACCTAGCAACAATATCAATACGCTACTGAGGTTTATTGTGGGTAAGTTCATTAGGGATTCACGGATTTAAAGATTTATATAAGCAAAATAAGTTACAAAATTTACAAAATTTATTGGTACTGGTAACACTATCTCTGGGCTGATAAAAACATAAAAAATTAACGTAATCTATGGATATAAAATTACAACAGGAACTTCCTTGCTAAAACCCTTTCATTTTTTTCGTTTCCCAGGAGAAATCGTAATCAACCTCTCCCGTTCATCCGAACAAACGGAGAAGCCGTACGTAATGTTGAGCATCACGAAGGTCTGTCTGGATGTGGCTCTGATGGAGTTCGGGCCAGCTGTCCAACTATCCATCAGCCAGGTCTTATTGACAGACAAACAGCATCACTCCAGTACAGGACAGTATCTGGAACTGATCACCAGTTCCGGGGAGCTGTTTAATTTGTTGTATAGGAAGGTAAGAATTATTTAAATTGTCTACTCTACTCTAACGTTGTTCCATTCACTTGGGTAATCTTATCTTGAAATAGTTGAGCATGATCACCTAGATTACCATCTAGAATACTTGCCTGCATTGATAAAAATACATCAAACATCACTATAAAGGTTCAGTTTTATGTTTTGAGGAATGGAACTCCAAAAATGAAAATAATTATTACAGGTGCGAGCAGACTGTCCAGAATTCCGCTCCCATTTCCACAGCGTGGAACAGGCGTTAGTAGCAGACGTAGGACACTTGGCTTTACTACTACATGCAGACGCACTACCCGCTCTGCTAAAATATCTGCAGTATATTAGTGACAAGTAAGTTGGTATTCTCAATGGCTTCTTTTGGTCTTATTCTAAATAAAGTTGCTGTATTATGAATCTTCCAAGTTCTTGTCACAATTCTTAAATGTAAATAAATTCATCACTGTCTTCCAATTTCTAATCTAGAGTCCAGAACCGTCACGCGATTAACCTGAAGAGTGTAGTATTACCGAAGTCCAAGTCTCTGTGGGACTACATGATGCAACCTGAAGCTGACCCTCCTGTGCCACCTGGTGCTACTAAGTTCAGTTACTCTGTGAGGTAAATTAACTATAGAATCGAGCAACTTTATGGCATCCATGATTTTAAAGTTAGGATTCTTTACTTTGCTTATGTCCTCCAGTTTTTTTTATTATTGCTCATCTTGGAGTTATAAAAAGGCTTTCATCATTAGATTTGCGAAAAGAATATTTTACTGTCATCATAGTGCTCATTCTTTCACGACTCCCATTAATCACGGTTGTTGTGGTCTAATCTCTTTGAAGACATCCAGTCCGTTTCATTAATTCTCATCGTTCGTACCATGTGCCATTACTTATTTTGTCTTTATATTATTTTCCAGAGCATCATCAGTATCATTAAGGCTCTGTCACTTAGAGAGCTCAGTTCTGGAGATACGACTGGGTTCTCTGGAGAGTGACTGCGTGTTCAGAGCTAACGATCGCATGATCTTCAAGTTGTATCTTAGCTCGCTGCATATCGATGACCTGGCTGAAGCTACGCTGTATCCTAAGGTGAGAGCAGTGTTAATTGGAATGCGTATTTATATCTAGACGATTTAGTATAAAAACTCGGATAGTTTCATGTGATTTAAACGACTTTATGCAATTATTTTCAATTTAACGATTTTTTACGGTGTTTGTTCCATCATTTACAAACTCTACATGTATAACATATCTAAGTCCTGATTAGTCTCGCATAATTTATCTGGTTAAAACTGTCTATCATCATCAACTAAGCCCGAAATCATCCACTGCTGTGTATTGAAGAAGTCCGCATTTTGGATAGCTAGCAGTTTCATATTAATAAGAAAGTGTTGGTAATTCCCAGCTGGTATGGCCGGACGAGGACAAGGTCCTGGAGATCAAGTACGTGCGTGCAGCCGCGCGGGTGTACGGCGCCGGCGCCAGCGACCAGCGCGGCGCACACAGCATGAAGGCGCACGGCGAGCTGCGCGTGTACGTGGGCAGGCTGCATGTGGTGTGGTTCTGTTGTGTCATGCACCACTTGCAGGTATGTTGATTATTAAACATAGAGATTACATTGCCGTTAGTGCTAGAAGTCCCTGTGTTGCTAGAAATCTTTGTGTAGTAAATTTATTTATAGGTGATGGTAGTGGGGTAATCTTAAGTTAAACAGCCAAACCCGGAACAACCTTTAGGCCAACTAATCCAACCATGTCTTTTAAGATGAGGAATGAGATCGCCAGCGTTTTCATGAGAACCTTTCAAGACGAACATAACTGTCAATGATGAAGAAATAAATAAGAAGTGTCGACACTGTTTCTTATTCTGGGTCAATTCCCAAAACGAGACTTCACTTAGAAACTTTATTGTCTATTTCGCTGTATTATTGTCTAATACAGACAGACATACAACAATCGTATAGCAATGTATCATTGTTCGATATGCTAGAATAGTACATTGTTCACCGAGAGCAGAAAGTGACCGATTACCGTCGAGGGTGTCGTTTGAATCCCGAGCCGTAGGCGAGGGCTTTAAAACACCCGAGATCGGGAATCGCACTTTCTCTCGAGTGATACATAGTGCTTTATACTACACCTGTGTGGAAAGTACCTTGATACGGGGAGAAAATCCATCTGAGCGGGAGAGAAAGCGTTTTCTCCCCGCATATTTGTTCGATATGCAATGACGTCCTTTTTAACCGTAAATTTGATAAAGTATCAAGGTACTTTCCACGCAGGTGTAGTATCAATACAATTTTTCTGAATGATGTGGTCGTAGCTTTGGACTGTCCACACATGTTTGTGAAGTACCTGAACAGTCTGCCTCTCTCCCCGCTGCTCACGTCCATGCCTCGTCCTCCGCAGCAGCTGCTGGAGCCGCTGGTGCCGGGCGCGCTGCAGGCCGCGGCGGCGCAGGCGGCCGAGCGCGCCGCCGAGCGACACGCGCAGGGGGCGCGCTCCTGCAGCACCAGGCTCAACCTTGTTATTGAGGTATACACACATTTTCCAGCCAGATTACTCATCACGACCTGCGGTTTACTCTCGCTCGTTCGAGTAAACGGTCTCGATCTACATATACCAAAACTTGTAATTATTTCGAATTTAGTTAATTCAAAAACATGCATACAACATTTCAGATACATGCACCTGTACTGCTGCTACCACAGAAACCATCATCACCAAATCTGCTAGTCCTTAATATGGGTAAGATCATAATAATCCACAGATTATAAAGACTGTCTGTATGTGGGAAAATCTAAGTGATCGTTTTTCTGGAATAGAAAAGACAAATTCCTTCTCTTCTTGTTAGTTTATTTAATGCTCATATTGTTTACAATACTAATTTTCCTTTCAGGTGATCTTCTAATCGAAAACTTCTTCAAGCAACTAAATACTGGTCACGAGCCCACCAGTCCTATACAGAACGCAATAATAGACAATATTCTGATTAAACTCGTCAACATCACCTTCTCCAGAGCTGTCATGACATTGGCTGGTACCTTGGAAGTACAGGTTTGTGATTTGCGGGTTCTCCTCCTTGCAGGTTATTGTATAATGAATCAGAAGTGGACGTAATACACAACCTTGTAGTATACCTTACTGTAGTGTACAATAAATATTATAGGATCCTTCTTGCACAAACAACTGAGGTCTTTAAATAAAACGATAATTAAACTTTGTATCTGCAACCACTTTTCTGAATATTTGGATTTTTGTGAGAATAGTCTTGTTAAGGTGGAATCAATCAAACGCTTTAGATTAATTATTACTTTTCAAATAACCAACTGAAAAACAACGTTACCTTTTAAAAAATCACGTATAATAGTAAACAGTTTCCTTAAATTATACGAAGTTCAAATTAAACTAGCTGGTAAAAGTCTGCCGATGTGATAGATATTATTATTGTCTAAAATACTAGAGATAGCTCTGACCTCAACCATATTTTGTCCCTAGGAACCAATTCTCGAGCCAGTCTCCGTCCGCTGCGACATGAAGCGCGCCGTCTCCTACCAACAGCTGGTCAGCATCAACTTGTACCGCGAGCTGCTGGCGTGCGAGGCTGATGTCGCGGTAGATACTGTGCTGCTGAACGTGGGGCAGAAAGACTTGGCTACTATGTTGGCGGTATGGACTGATAATTTGAGCGAGGGGCATTTTATTGGTAAGTTTTACCACCACTCCAGCTATCAGTCAGCCAGTAGTTTTCAGTCCTGATGATATTCGATTTTGTTTCATACAGGTAGCATAGTTCCAAGTTCACCCGTTGAAACTGCGCCTTCTGACACTTCTGTCAAGAAATTGCAAGCTTTCTTCGCTCAAGGAGAACCAATCAGAAAGGAAGCCGTTGTAAGGTAATGTTAAAAGAAAAAAATCCTTAAAGTGAGATCGTCTTTTCTATGACTAACCGAACCTTACTCGTCTCTATTTTTCTTGAAACTTCTTGAAAAGCAAACAAGCAAACCCAGGAAAATAATATAAGTGTTTTTTTTTCAGATTCATCCTAGATGGAATAGAACTAAAATTGTTCTCAGATATGGACGAGGTGCTCAGTTCTCCAGTCAGAGATCTGAACCATGGTCTAGCGAAATTGACTGCTGGAGAAGCTATGCTGCAGATGGAGTACAGCTCTGATGGTAGTCTGGAAGTCAAGGCTAGTCTGCAGAGCTTGCTCGTTGAGGA
Organism: Agrotis puta; assembly: GCA_943136025.2. NCBI lineage: Eukaryota > Metazoa > Arthropoda > Insecta > Lepidoptera > Noctuidae > Agrotis > Agrotis puta. The sequence continues at coordinate 1,225,837 of OW964177.2, forward strand.
TATTAGGCCAGATCCTGGCATTGTTATTAAGAGGTGAGTTCAGAGGAACTTCGTACCTATGTAGGTGAGTGGCAAAATGAGTTTTATTTTCAACGTCAAGTGACGTACGATCGATGACTCGAAATCGATTCTCAAATACTTAGATAAAGAATCAACAGTTTAGTTTATTTGGCTAGTCAGATATAGATCTTGCCAAGTCAATGTGTAAGGGATAGTGTCGATATGGAGGATGCAAGCAGGTAAAGCAAGCATGATTATTCCAATTGAGCACACGACACCATCGATGGGTTGGTTCGTTTTCTTCAGTTCCTCGGATCTGTGAATTCGCTCATAAATTTCAGAAATTGTCATTGGATGATTGATTTATTCAAACTACTCATTTCGTTGCAGCTTCTGTTTTTAATCGTAATTAACATCTGTCACAGGATCTTCCAGTCCCAAGGCGGCACAAGCGCGGACGCAGAAGACGCGTGCATCTCAGTACGTAGGCCTCCGCTCATCGACGCCAGTCTGCGGGTCACAGGGGCGAAGGCCCGACATGCTGACGTTAGAGTCGACAGGACCAGGTTCAACCTGGCGCTGCCGTTCTTGTTGCAACTGGCGAGGACACTGCTGGATGCTATGCCTGGTAGCTTCTTAAATTGTTTCTGGAATTTCTTAATTCTTCCGAAATACTGTGTCATTTATGGTCCAAAATACTTAAGATATTTATTTATCTTCTCCTGTTTTTGATTACTTTTATTTTTTATCGATCAAAGGCTCCTTTAGCCCTCCCTAGAAAATGTAGAAGTTAAAAAAAAAAAACAAAAAGATCACACAAAAGATCTGTTTCCTTGTAGGAAAGATAACTTGTCTTTTAATATCATGCTTTGCCGGTTTGTTAAGACATGTTTTGACATCAACAGGTGAGAAGACAATGGATGGTGGCGTTGTCAACCACGGGTATGTAGGCGATGTCCATCCGTCTAAAACTGGGAACAACAACCGTGCTGCAAGGCTACCCAGCTCCAGTGATTCTACTAGTGGATATTATTCTGCAGGTTGGTTCTTTGATTACCTTTATCCTAAGGTATTTCTAAAACCAATGAAATATCATGAAACCAGTAAAGTTATCGTCAGCTGTTTTATAACTGACCTGATGAAAAATGGAGACATCATTATGAAAGTTATTTTCTGTTCCTCTTGCAGCAACATCGGTATCAGAAGAGCAACAAAGCTTATCAATATCAATCCAGTTCCGTCAACCAGAAGTCATGTTCTTCACGGATCTCACTAAGACCGAGGGCCACGCCCTCCTCCTCCGGACGGAACTCCTCATTGACTACTCCTGTCACTCCAACAGCGAGTCTTTCGTGGTCTCCTTGGCTGGTCTTCAGATCATGTCCAAGCTTCAGTCGAAGTTGAAGAATCTTCCTCCTCAATTGGTCTTGAAGCCTTGTGACATTGAGTTTTCTAAGGCCTTCAAAAATATTGAGGAGGGTATATGGGTTAAGATGACAGTTTCTGAGATTGAGGTGCATGTTGCTGCTACTACTGTCCATACTGTTATGGGTGAGTATCGAAATTTCACCATGAGCTTTTGTATTTCGGAGTATTGGGACTGTAGTGGGTTAGAAACTATATAACGTTACTATACCACGTCGGGTAAACCTGTTTAGAAGTATGAGGAAAAGCCTGTTCTGAAGATATGGGGAGAACTACTGATTAAGATGGCTACTATCTTAAGGTTTTTGTCTGGCTTCAATACATTTATTAAGTTAATCGCGCACTTTACTCTATGCTTGTCTAATACAAGACGATAAGTGCAATGCCTCGTATGTGGTGACTTGTATGTACTACCGACATTTAATAGTGCATGAAAATCTTTTCCTCCAACAGACATAATCGAAGAAATAACATCAGAACTGACAATCCCTGACGAGAAAGAACCTTTTAACTTCGCGACCTACAACCCAAAAGCTGACAAGCAAGACGAAGACCTCTGGTCTCCGAAGAAGCTGACTCCTTACGTGATGATAACCCCTGAGGGAGAGGGGTACACGCAGCCGAAGTACCCGAGCGTCAAGCCTTCGGAGACGTTTATCATGACGGTGCCGTGTGTCAGGGTCATGTTCGAGATGGAGCATACGGTCAGGGTGCCAGTATTGATGCTGAAGGTAAGTTGTTGAATGATAAGTTTCGAGTAAAATATGCGTGACTTTTTCTTTAGTGGCTGACTTCGTTGCCGTATGATTTTCTTGCAAAATAACGGTGCACCAGTCATCTATTATTTTTACTGCTGTAAAATACTGATATCCAGCTGCATCTGGTTTGACTGGAAGTGGACCTCAATATAATTGGGAACGGGCTAGGCATAAAAAAACAAAAAATGGTCAGAAATATTTTGATGTCTTATAGCGACACGTGTTGACTAACAGGAAAAACATTCTTTGATGCAAGCTTCTAATATAGATTTATCTCGAAGGAAAAATTAAAATGTCGATAGGGTGACTATGGCACTATGCATGACATCCATCAATATTATTTAAAGTAGGATATTAGGTAAATAAAGAGCACTTTCGGTATACAATGAATGACTGGGTCATTTCCTCACCAGATGAAGTCCGAGCTGACCCTGCACGACTGGTCGGGCCAGCTGCACGGCGCGGCCTCACTCAGCCTGGTGTCGTCCTGCTACAACGAGCGGGTGGACGCCTGGGAGCCGCTCATCGAGCCGGTCGTGCAGAATGAGAATGTGTACCGACCGTGGGAGATTACTGCTACGCTGTTTCAGGTGAGTTAGATTCTACGACAAATTCATCAAAAATAGAGATTTTATGATCACACATTTTCAACGAATAGTGGGTGTGCAAAGTTTGTTATATTGCTTTGTTTCTATTAGGACGACAAAATCCGAAACTCGTCGGATTACTTACTCGCTTTTGATTCCACGTCGATATGTGTATTAACTCCATAAATCAATTGGTTGTAAATTGTTAGGACGCCAATCTGTATTAGTTTAAAATTTCCGAAGATGTTATCAAGTTTGTTTGTGAATTAAATTTCTACTTGTTTTCAGTTTACGCCACAATTTCTACTAGTACTAGTTATTATTATCCTGAAATCACCCACCGAGAATTATCAACTTTATACTGGTGCTATCAAAATAACACTGCAAATATCAGCAATTCATATCCATTAAAATAAACCACAGCCTTGTTTGACTAAATTCCTTTACCGTGTTCCACAGGCAAAAGCATACCCAATGTCCTCCCGCCTGGACACCTCAAGCCACCAAGAAACAGAAGCCGACTCCTCAATCGCATCAGACCAATCCAAAAGACCCAAAAAACGAAACGGCTTCGAATCCGAAACCTCAGCAGACGAATGTGATACGGACAGTGAGATGGTCTTCGTAAAGAATCCTAATGGAAGGGAGAGTAAACACTATAATGTGGACTTTAGCGCTGGACATATGTCCTTCCTGGGACTGTTGGATGCTGATGAGTCAGATTCCGAGAACGAGAGCGGACTTATGGATAAGCTGGCGACTGCTATTGGGCATCTGTTTACTGAGTAAGTTTTATTTTGTATGAACAATATGGATTTTTTGATGTAGCAGTAACCATCGTTTTTAAATAAGCCCCAAGATTACATTAAAAATCTGATAAAACAAGTCCTCAGCCTTATTCTAATTATTCCTAGTTGAAACGACCATAATGTAATTAATCTCCTAATTGCTTACCACGTTGGCAGTTTATTGACGTGCAAACTCCGATCTCGTGGTTTTCAGACGTGAAAATAACAAACAACCAAGTGATAAGGTAATTTAGAAAACTAAACAACTCATATTAATGTTGGCATCTTATTGCTGAAAACGAAGTCTTGAATTATAAAATATTTTCACGTCGTATTTACAAACAATATTTTATCACAGTGACTCAAGTGCAGAAGAGATGAGCAATGAAGAAGATTCTTCAGCACCAGAACACAGCGAGGGCGATGTCGGCAGTGATCACGACGAGAACGAGAAGGCTGTCACTTTCATAGACGGAGAAGTTAAGGGGAAGAAAGAGACGGAGCCTAAGACTGTGACTTTACAGGTAACAGAATTGAAAGACATCAAATGAGATTTGCTCAAATAACGAGTGTTAATTGACTGTGGGCCTATAATGATCTTAAAGCGAGAGTAATTATACCAGTGTGGGAACGAGGTGGCGCTAGACGACTTGTATAGCTCTGTCCCTTTCCCACAAAGGAAATACTTTCGCTTTAAGAGACGTCATGGTAGACCACCTGGTCTTATTTGATTTTTTATGTTGTTGTAAAAAAATGAACAACAAAAATTCTCCATCACATTTAAATAGCAGTAACTTTGATCCTAAACAATAACAATTTTCACAAATGAGTTCAACTAAATTCCATAATATCAATCATCTATTTTAAATACACACACAAATTATGCTACAAAAATTACAGACCCCTCAACAAATAACGAATTTGCTTTTCCCAGGACCCAGTCGTCCGTGAAGACAGCGTAGACTCAGGTCTTGAAACAGAGAGCTACGTGGACAAATCCTGCACCTACATAGCAGTGGAGGCGAGGGATATGCTCAATGTGACCGTGACTCCAGCTGGAGCCAGGGCTTTGTTAGATCTAGCTGCTGCCTGCACTGATAGAACTGCTGTGGTTACTGCTATTGTTACTGGAGAGAGTGGACTGCTACTGGTCAATGATATAGGTAAGTTTGTAATGTTAATTATAGTTGCTGCATAAGTAACAAACGCACAACGACGCCACGATCGATCCCCGCTCGAAACAAATTTTAATTGTATGATCAACAAATAGTTGTTCCGGGTCTGGGTGTTTGTGTATGTGAGTTTCTATGTTTGTAAACGCACCCACGACACAGGAAGAAATTCCTAGTATGGGGAAATGTCAAAAAAATGTAGTTAATGATGGTTTACAACTTGGCTACGACCTCTACAAATAAATAAACAAGTTAGTGCACTACACGAGTCACCGTGATGCGACTTGCGACTTGATGGAACTTCCGTAGAGACAACAAGAGACTCACGCGTGCGTTGCTTGACACAAATCGCATCACCTGAGGTCTTGAATATGAATACCTAATTAAACAAGAGGTGTTGAATGTTTGGTTTACAAAAAAAACTGGTTATTGTTTCGGCAATTAATAAGTAACATGGTGTTGTTTTAGGTCCTGGATCTACCGTCCATTTGAAAACGAAAGCTGAAACTGATTTGGCAGGCAACGAGAGGATTATAGCCATAGCTGATTATGATGTTGACACTAGTCGACCAAGCACGCCTGGTAATATTTTGAACTAAAAATTATTTCCAATTAATTGATTAGATTTATTTACTAATTACAAAATGGTAGAATAAAAATTTGGATTTATCTTCAATGTCTTCTTGTATTTCCAATAATTGCTTCTGTCTTAAATTATTACATTTCCTACTGATAACATCTCCTTCAATATTTTTAGGATGCGACACTTCATCGGCTGAAATTCTTGACGAGCCATTAAAAATATCAAGACCGTTAATGTCCGATGTCAGTGACGAATGGGACTGGTGAGTATCGCTAAATCTTTTTATATAGAAATGGTTTCTCTCCCATCACAATAAAAACTAAGAAAATTACTTTAGTTGTGACAGTTCTATCTTTAGCAGGCCTATAGTAAGATGATTCAAGTAGTCAAACGCTTTATTTAAATCGAATTTCAAATATAGTATAGTACTGTACAGTTCTTTTGGCGCTTGAATCATATTATCAGAAGACAAGTAAAAAGGTGGTAATTTGCCTGTGTGAAAATTAAATTTAAATCAAGATTGCTGCTTCAGTTCAGATTAAGAGCACACGCCATCAGAATCCTGTGGCAGTAGGAAAGTCTACAGTTGAATAGCGATTGATATAGTGTTCTACTTTGTACAGCTTCGAGGGGGGGTTCCCCGGCGGCGCGGTGTGTCCCCCCGCGGAGGGTGCGTGGTCCCCCGCCCCCCCGCCCCCGCCGCCTGCTCTCCGTACTAAGCTCACAGACCTTACTCTCACCGTGAGACTACATGACCTGGACCATCTTACTGTAAGTACAACAAATAAACTTATAGAACCTCTGAAGTATAACATGTCATATACCACAAACGAAAGCTACTCTTATACACCTGACGCCACGAAATCCTACAAGAGATTTAAGATTATCATACATAGATGGACAACACAATGGACAATGGACATCTTAAGCCTGTTATGATAAGAATCGTTTTATCCTGTTCTTGATAATTCTACAAACCTAACAATGTCCAAAATACGAAGAAAAGTGGCTTTTCTTTCAAAACGTTTCACATTTCTCTAACTTTCACTAGTGTTTAAATAAACTTATGCATAGCAAATATTATGAACATTACAAAAGCTACCTCCCCCACAGATCCTGTGTCCTCAACGCAGCGTGTCCAAGCTGCACGTGCTGCATCCCAGCAAGAACTCCACGCGATACTACATCGCGGTCGACAGGACCTCCAAATATAACCACAAGAAGATCGTGGTCAGGTCTCCATTACAGGTATAACCTAGTTTTGTACCTAAGTAAGCTACTAGTTTATGGAATTGATCTTTTCAAAGATAATGAGTAACAATAACTGGACTCACCAAAAACCATACACCTCCATAGTATACGACGGGAAACAAAAAGGCTCCGAGACAAAAAGTCTCCAGTGAGCGGTAGCTCTGAAAGTTTTTAATTAATTCTATGAGAGTGTCATTACTTTGATAAGATTTAGGGCACAACAGCGACTAACAAAAATAATTTATAAGATAGATGTGAGTGACAACGCCGGAAGGGGACGCCTTAAGCAGACCTACACTGATCTTGTCGGGGAGGTAAAGAAAGGTCATACAAGTAGTGCATACGAGTAGTACCCGCAACTGGCTTGCGAAAAGAGTATGTAAGGATCCTATCACTAGTGAAGGAAAATTATGAACAAGGCCCAAATTCATCCTAATCCGATATTGAACGATTTCTACCCGCAAATCATTCTCGTACCCCCTTCTTTTCCTATCTTCTAGATCCGTAACGAGACCTCATACGCTCTGGAGCTGTTCTACAAGAAGACAGACCTGCAAGCTATCGGCGCGGAGCTGATCGGCTCCCTCACGAACCCCTTCGACGACAAGATGCGGCTGGCAGTCATCGCGCCGCAGGAGACCTATAACGTACCGCTGTATATTGCGTACCATTGCAAGCTGTTCTTGCTGCCTTCTAACTTTGAGTAAGTGGAGATGTAGTTATATAGCTTTTAGACAATGGGGAAAGTCTGTCAAAGTATTGTAGGTATCGTGTTCGCATTTCAACGATCATAACTGGATGCAGGGTCGCGGGATTAACGAGTAACCATTCCAGAACGTAAAGGGCTATTGAAGGATACCGTGGATTTTAGTCAGTACAAGTCTGACAGTCCCTCGCGACCCGCCCTGGGTGGGAGGACTCATTTGATGATTTACTCCAAAAAAAAAACATAACTTGATCCATCATCTATCTATAAGAATCTATTACAAAATAACAACGTTCAAATGGATGTCGGAGAAGAAAATTTTGCTAATAATGACGGTGGTGTATATTCTTCTTTAAACAGGAGTTACCAAACAGCGACGCAAGGTATCTGGTGGATGGAACTGGCGAACGAAGTGGGCACACCAAGAGATATGATCTGTCCTGCTAAAGATGGAGAAGACAAGAGGATATTTGCCATGAGGATACTACCTGTTGAAGGTAAGAAGATGTTGATCTAATTAGTAAATGGTGGTCGTAAATAGTTAAATTGTTTTGACTGTAAAACTACGCCAAAAGCAGCACTAGTGGGGATACATGTTTTGATTTTAAGCGAAAATATCAGCTTGTCCGAATACGATATTGTCTGACGAAATCAGGCGATGTAAGGATCTGACATTTTAAACAATAAAATAAAAAAACAAACAAACTAACAAAGAAATAAGCGACTTCATTGACTTTTTTGCCACCGATTTCAGAAAGAAAAGTTATTTTAGACAATTTTGTGGTTATTTTTGTAGTTTATAATTTTACACTTTTTATTTGAAATATTCAACTCAAATTCTTGTCAATTATTTTCTTACATAATAGCATCGTCCGAGCAAACAAAAAGCGATACGTGCTCAGTATAATAAAAACTACCAAACCAAACTGAATGAAATTTTTATGGGACTAAATAGCAAGTATATAATCGGCAAAGTTGAATAATTTGATCATCAATCATAATGCCAATAAACACAATTTTCTTTCTTTCTTTCAATTTCGCGAAATTCGCGGATGTCAAAAGTCAAACATTCGTAACAACACTAGTATACATAATAACATAATTTAATAAAACACCGACCGACTGAATTATTGAAGATATTGAAATTCCTTCTCTTGGAATTAGGTTAACAATTAATTATACAAGATCGAACTCTAATACAACGAGTTCGATCTTTTCAAAAATACTTTACATCAGAAGTGGGATCGGTTGTACCTTCCCAGGTTCAACCTGAATCAACGTAAGTGACTCGGAACCTTATATGTATGGCGCGGTAACGAAACCATAGCGCGATCTAATTCGACGACAACGCCATCTATCGAGCTAGCGGACAACTTTGATCTGAGATAAAAACAATGGCAGTCATTTTATACGCGTCGCCCGCCGTCGGTTTCGGACGGTTTCGATCTACCTATTTGGTGGAAAAATATGTTGGTAAAATTGAAAATAGAACCGGCCAAGGGTTGGATAAGGAAAAACAAAATTACTTTTTGAAGAACCAGTGTCGTGAGTCGTGACTAGCTTTTTATGCTCCCAGTGCGAGCTTCCTGGTTTGGCGATATAACGAAATTAAAAATATTTTAATTACGAGTTACATAAACATTTAGTCACACAAACCACACACACACATAACACACATTTTATTTTTTATTTTTTTTCTGTCTGAACATCGTTATTATGGATTTGTAAGGGAAGTAGCGAGGTAGCTCCAACACAAGTCCTTTTGTAACTTACTGAAGCTGTTTCAATTATTATTTTACGTATGTTTAAGCAATGTCTAGATAAATAATAGTAGATTATGCACCGAGGGGCTAAAGTTGTGTCTTATGTCACGGGCGTCATATTGAATCTCGAGCGCAATGAAGGATTCGGGATTTAACTCCCGAGCGTAGCGAGGGAGTTAAGAGTTTAACTCACGAGCGAAGCGAGGGAGTTAATACAAGAATCCTGAATGCAGCGAGGGATTCAAGCTAGCCCAAGGCAAAGACACCTTTAGCCCAGAGGAGGATACTCTACTTTTTACACCTACTGTGAGAAAATAATAAAGGGTTTCGAGAATAGCTTTCCTCTTTCTGGCACACTAAATCAGACTTGGCTGTATGGGCTCAGCTCCCTTTGCCTGCCCCAAAGAGGGACGAAAAGAACCAAAAAAAAAAATCTAGGCTGCATGGGCTAGATAGATCCCTTTGTCTTCCCAAAAGGGAAAAGATAATTAAAAAAAAAAATCTTTCTGGCACCAAAGGGTGTTTGTTGTTTATTAACATATTCCAAATTCAAATCACATTATTGACCAGCGGGTAATAATGAAATCCAGTACAACATTATTGACCGGCTGTGCCCTCGGCCACTAATGACTCACTTTAGGTTAAGGTTGCTTGACATTTTCGAGCAGGTGGTGTGAAAAAACATTTTATAATTATTTTTACTCGTAAACCTTTATGTATCGCCTACTTAGCCATGATAGTTTTCCTTGTAACTTATTCAAATTCAAACCAGTTATTTTAAACAGGCACTTTTGAATTGTCAAAAACAGTTATGGTACTGTCCCAGTCACAACACAAGACATGATAACTATGAAAGTGCTGTAGGTGTGTGGTATTATACTAATAATAAGTATTCATGTCAAATTACTGATTTTTTATACCAAGCGTCTTTTAACTATGCTGTTCACAAGTTGAACTTGCTTATTTTCTGAAAGAAATAAATAGTAATGTCCACCCCAGGAACAACACAATTTATTTTCGAGTGACGTACATTGAATAGCTCGCTGCGCTCTGGATTAAAAAAAAAACACATTCGCTTTAACAATAGTAGTTTTTCTTAAAAAATCTACTATTTTGTCTGCTGTGTTTCTCGTTGCATCTACATGCACATTTGGACCCGCAGGTTGCCAGTCGCACAAGATCACCCGCTCGATCCCTAACTACCTCCTCCGCGTGGTCCCTCCCCTGGCGCTGTACAACCGCCTGCCGTACGCGACCGAGGTGTCGTGCGCGGGCGCCGCCTGGAGCGCGCGCATCGAGGCGGGCGAGCGCGCGCACACGTACACGCTGGCGCTGGCGCAGCCGCACAGGATCACCATCAACATGCACTACATGGGGCTGCCCTGGACCGGCAGCTTCACGCTGTCACCAGGTTAGTGTGGCGAACTTACAATTTATGATCAACACCTTTTCCTATTATGTATAGGTGACCTAATGTTTTGGAAACAGCTTTTAGTCTAATCCAATGCAACTGAATTCATTTTAGAAGCAAATTACCTTACTGCAGTGCTGGTCTCTATAAAGAAAGTCTTGTGATAGCGCGGCCGCAGCGCTCACGCCACGCGCCGGGACTAAAGGTTGTTATTCACTAAGCTACTGACAGCGGCACTAGTTCTCGCCGCTCACGCTGCTCGATCGCACGATCTCAAACTCGCCTCATCGTGGAGTCTGGTGATGATATTTCTTATAAAAAATAGCATAGAATTGCTTTTCAAAAGAATACGGCGAAGAACCAGAGTTACCTACCGACATAGCTTGCTAGCTAAAATTTGCAAGTTGAAGTGGCAATGGCAGGCCACATCGCTCGTAGAACTTATAACCGATGGGGAAGAAAAGTTCTCGAGTGGCGACCACGGACCGGAAGACGCAGCATATGCAGGCCCCCTAGGTGGACCGACGACATCGTGAGAGTCGCGGACAACCGAGCACCAACACGTGGATGCAAGTGGTGAAATGTCGTTCGGCGTGGCGGGGAGGCCTATGTACAGCAGTGAACGTCTTTCGGCTGATGATAATGATGCTTTTCAAAAGGGACCTGAAATAGTTTCTGCAGTGTCGATAACGCGCTGGCTAGACAATCAGGTGGACCGTATGCTTGTTTGTCTCCATAATAGTAAAAAAAATAATTCCCCCTTCCAGATGTAACAGAGAAGAGCGTGACTCTAAGCAGTGAATGCGACATAGAAGGCGGCAACAAGCAGGTGCAGGTGTGCGTGACGGTGGAGCGGAACGACTGCTGGGAGGTGTTCCTGCACGCGCAGCACTGGCTCATCAATAAGACGGGGCTGCCGCTGCAGATGAAGGTAACCCTTTGGATACCTAGTTTGACATATTATCTAACCACTTGATTGAAAACTAGTTGAGTATGAGTGATGTGAGTAAGTGTGAGTTTCAGATTGTCACTCTGAGAGTCAAGTAGAGCATTGAAATTGAATATGATAAGTACATATAGAGTTTTTAAACTGTGACCAAAAGTTGTCTTTCTCACCTGTGTCACCATTAAATAGTGATTAATGTTAAATTTTAATATTTACACTGTCAGCTTTTGTCTCGGTTCATGGGTGACATTTGGTCTGATTACCTACCTGTGTCTTACTTTCCTGTCCTTCGAGGTCTCTGCGTATCTAGATACTGCTTGTTTTATTTATCCTATTACCTATTTATATCTTTATTCCGATCCTTTTCTGTTTTGTTATCTATTATTTTGTCTTTTGTAAAACTTTTGTTAATTCTGTTTTTCTTTTGTTTGACCTTTCCTTCTCACCCTCACTCTTTTTTCTGTAGCCAGTTTCTGGTCTGAAACTGCAATGTTTTTGTCAGGGCGGTCAGTCGGACACGTGGTACGAGGTGACGGAGGAGCCGCTGCTGTGGAGCCCGGGGGCGCGCGGGCGGCGGCGGGGGGCGCGCGTGAGGTTCCGCGCGCACCACTCCGCCTGGTCGCGGGCCGCGCGCCTGGCGGCCGCCGCGCCCGGCCTCGTGGTGTGTCCTCACACTGAGAGGAGGACCAACTATAGGCTGCTGCTCAATGTAAGTGCTTATCCTTTATTTTTTTGTATGAGACTTTAACTAAAAACAGCCAACAGCCGTGAGAAATGGAAGAAGTAGAGGAAGACCTTTGTCCAGAACTTACTATAAGGGAAAATTAAAAAAGAGTGACAGTGAAAAATAAGCTTATTCCCACAAGTAACACAGCGGTAGACTGGTAACATACCATTATCAAACTAACGACCACAACCACATTGCCTAATCCACTCAGGTATACTCGTATTGTGTAAGCCTGAATAGAATCCTTTCGAAAAGAAAATAAAACTTTTTTTAAACAGTGCCAACTAACTTCAGTTTCGTGTATTTACTGCCATTAGTTTATTCTGTTTTTTACAAATTCTATTACGAATTTGGCATACAATATGTTTATGAACAATTTTTCGTTTCCACAGGTAACCTTATCAGAACTTTGCCCTCAACTCACAAAAATCGTGACTCTCTTGCCGTATTTCCTCGTCTACAATGACACGAAGCGTCACCTGCGCTTCATGGAGGAGAACGAAGCAGCTGACCTGTGGAACGACCTGGCTCCCCAGCAGTGCACGTCATTCTGGCCGCAGACCGACTCCATGTCCATGCACTGCAAGTACCGGGACTCGACTGTCGTGTCCCAGCACTTCCCGATCACGAAGAATCATTTTACAGTATTGAGGATGGATAAGGGGGTGAGTCGACTTAATTGATCAATCTTATGAATTTTAGATGTTTCTTTAGATCCTGACCCTTCCCAAGATTTATCTTATCATGAAGAACTTACCAAAGTGCACAAAGTTTAGGAAGTTATTTCACATCAAATTGAATAAAGTGACTGTCGTATGCGCAGATATAGGATCTTTTGGTGTTTGAATGTCGAATGTCATTATCAGGGAAGGATAGAACTGACAGGAAATCCCCGCACGGAACAAATATTTGTATGATCTGCAAGTAGTTGTTCCGGGTCTGGGTGTTTGTGTATATGGGTTTCTACGTTTGTAAACGCACCCACGATTCAGGAAGAAATTCCTAGTGCGGGGCAACGTTATTTAAATAAAGAAAAAATAAACTAATGACTAGGAACTACTAACAGGGTAAAATAAAACTACCAACTAAAAATAAATTAAATATATTACTACAACTTACAAAACATCACTTCCCATACTTCGGTCTGGGCCACTCTGGAGTCAGAGTTCCATCATCATGTAACGTATACGCCGCTCCTTTGGACTTGTGAGACCAGATCTTGGTGGCCTTCAGATGAGCATCACTCTGGGCCTTGGCAGCTGATGGTGGGGGGGCTGGTTCGAATGGTGGAGCTTTTATGGAAGCGGCGGCTGGTGATGGCTTCAGACCGGTCGATGATGAGTAGGACTGAGATGATGAGAATGATGGTGACGGTGCTGATGAGGGCGATTGTGATTTTGATTGTGTTACCTGAAACAATAGAACAAGTATTTTAGACAGAGAGCTCTTCAATAACACCGCGTTATTACCTGAAATTTTTAAATTTCTTCTACTTACTTGTATCTCAGGAATAACATTGGTTCAATTCGAAGAGAAAAGAGAAAAGTTTGCGGGGTTAGTGAAATCGGTAATCAAAACACAAAATATATTAATTTTCCCAGACCGCCTAAATAATCTCAAATACTCACAGTATAATGCGGCACATGATAAGAACTGACTGAATGCAACTTAGAATGATAGTTCATCAGCGGTAGATCACCGAAACTCTCCACTCGATATGAATCAGCATCTGTTTCTGCTTTCACTACTGTTGGCACATTATTTGTAAACGAAGCATCAAAGTCTACTTCTCTCATGTTTGTTGGTGGTGGTAGCTTTTCTTCTTCATTTGTCTCTGTAAATTCTGAATTACTTGAAACGTTAGGTCCTTGAGGGTTATCGAAATTCTGACCATCGTTAGGTATAGATACAGGTATTTTCGTGTTTTGTGGTCCATAAGGTTTGAATTGAGCGGCTTGATCATCTTGGAATACAAAAGGTTTGTACGGATTAGGTTGGGAGGCTTGAGCACGTAAGCCATTAAATGCTGTAGCTCTGCCATCTTCAGTGTTAAAAGCATTGGTTGGTCCAGTTTGAGGACCATAATTGAATGGTGAAGGTCCGTCATTCTGCGGTCCATAAAAACTCAATTGATTCGGTTCTGATTCTATTGAATATGGATTTCTCCCTTCATCTTTTGATGCATAATTTATAGGAGAAGCTTCAGTCACATAGTTTACATATTTCTTGAACTCCATTTCATAAGTTTTCTCTGCTTGATATTTGTTATCAACATTTCCTTTATAAAAATCTTTGGTATACGGTGGTCTTTGTGAATTCTCCCTCTTATGTGGTCGGCTGTATTCATAATCAACAGAATTTCCTTTTTGGGAATATTTCTCTTTCTCGGAAGCGAATTCGAATATTTTGTCCAAGTCTTGTTTAGATAAGTTTTTAACTAGGTTACTGATGTCATCGTCCCCTAAACCATCGTTAGTAGGACGTTTACTAACCTTGTAGGGTCTGCTGCCGGGGTACGGAGCATCATCATCCTGCATGAAGGGCGGCGGTGTGTAGGAGAACGGGCCTTTGATAGGGAAGGTCATGGGCGGTCGGTTATAGAACCTTATCGGTGGGCCAGGGTACCTCCCTCGTTTCACCCTTGTGTACGATCTCGAATGTCTGCATCCACCATCACTTTACGCAACCACACATAACACAGACAACGTAACGAGGAGCACTATTTTGAACATTGTTTCACTGTAGTCTGCTGAAAACTGAGGGAAAGTGTGTTTGTGTTCACGTCTTATAAAAGTTGAGATGAAAGTGGTGCTAATTGAGTTAGTGCTTGCGCCCGGCCGCGCTCGCGCTGTTTGATGTAAGTGTTACGTCACGGCTTTCATGTTTATGTTACAAATTAGGGACTGTATTATTATGCGGATATGTGAAATGTTTACTTGAACATGAACCTTTTTTCAACTAGGTGTGTGGGAAGTTGTGAAGTAGGGTGTGAAATATCATATCTACGTATTAAGGTTCTGTTAATATTTGTCGTTGATGATTTTTAAACTAAATTATGTAAGGCGGTAATTTACATAAGGAATATAATTACGTCACAGCATTTTTTGTGATAGTTTTTCGTAAGATAAGGGCTACTTGAGATCTATAATCAGCATTGGGTGGTTGAAGAAAACGTAAAAGACACTTTGGGAGATCATTTGCCTATGATTACCAAAACTACCCGAATTATGTTCATCCCCGAAGCAAAACATCAACAACATTTTAACAATCTCTTCTTTCTAGACGGCGATCTGCGTGGAAGTAACCGGCGGCACTGACCGTCCATTCACCATCACCTTCAAGCCATACACAGTAGGGGACTCGCCAGTCCGAATCGACAACTTGTGTGATGACCTATTCCTGAAGCTGCACCAGGCTGACTCAGGCCAGGTTGCGCTACTGAGCCCCTACCAGTCCCTGCTTTATACGTGGGATGATCCTGCTAAGGAAAGGAAGCTGATGTGGAATATTTATAACAATAAGGGCAAAGGGTTTGATGCCGCTTTTGGGCAGGATGGGTAAGTAAAGAATAAGTTTGGAAAGAAATAACTCTCTAGACAATCAAAAATCTTATTTCGCTATTTTTTTTGGAATACTTCTAAAACCGCAATTGTTAAAGTAAGTGAAACAGATAATCTTAAAATACTCTTTCGTTCAAGTTAAGATATCTGTATTGAATTTAGTAGATTTCGTTTTTTACTTTGAAGGTTACATCAGTAATTTGATGATTTCTTTACAGTTATGGCGAAGAAAAATTAAGCTTTCACTCAGTCAAGCACTCGACCTTGGTAGCTACCAGCAGCGTCACATCTAAACTATCCTCAACCCTCAAGAGACTAACCCCCAAGTCTCCCGAACCCTGCACCTCCAGCAGCGATGACTCCGACAGCTCAGACCTTCCTGAAGCACACGCAAAGACCAAGAAGATGAGGAAGGATAAGGTCATCGTGTACTGGATATCTTATATGGATGGGTACCAGAGGGTGTTCGCCTTAGCCCAGGATGAACGAATAGCTTACCAGTATAGAATGAGGATCAATGCAGAGAGGAGTAATTATGAGGTCTACATGTCCTTATCAGGTGTTAGTCTATCCGTCTGCGTGCCAACTCACAACGGAGTGAAGGAACTGGCATATGTCAGTATGACCGATTCGCTACCTCGATGGGAAGTCAACGTCAACCACAAATGGAAGCAGCTATCCCCTGATCTAACATCCTGGATTGAGGATAAGTACCAAACAGAGCAGAAGAAATGCCAGCTGAAAGAATACATTCATTTAGATCTGGAGAAAATGCAAATGACGAAGCCATTCTTTTCAGAGTTACGGAGGACTTACAACCCTGGTGTTTGGTTGCAGTTACGCAAATCTGACACTTATACTTATTGCCATCTGAAATGCCAGAGGTTACAAATCGACAACCAGCTGCACGAAGCTGTGTTTCCAAGTGTTTTGTACCCCGCCCCAATACCAAATGACATCAGATCAAGCAAGGGTCTCAAACCTTGCATAGAGATTGTCGCTTTAAAGCAACACCGACCGAGTTTGAACCAGGATATTTACAAATATGTGAAAATCTTAGTTCAGGAGTACTGTGTGAATTTAGACCGTGGGTTCGTGAACTACGTCTTCGATATTCTGAACCACTGGAAGATACAGGAGAAGCCTGCTGTGAGGTTGAGGGCAGATCTCGCGTTGGTCCACATGCCTTTGCCAATGATCGCAATCAAGAGCCAGATAACTGCCCAGAGGAATGTGCTATTCGAATTTGTCCATTTGTCACCAATCAAGTTGGTGCTGAGTCTGTCATCTCGTGGGTACTCCGCGGAGACTGCCAACAGTCCTAGTAAGACGAAGTTTGGCAACAAGAAGGAGAACAGACCTAAGTTGTTCAACAGTGATTTGCTTGAGTACCTGTTCAATTCTTGGGGATCGTCGCTATGTGATATGAAAGATGTGGTCATAAAGTAAGTAGATATTTTAATGACTGTCCTGAAATACTGTATTTGCCAATATACTGTTCCTTTTTCGTTCAAGACAGCTTTCACCGTGATATTTTTTATAGTCCTGGTTTTCAAACGTAACCCGAATCTTTTGAGTATGGATTGTAATAAAATAATAATAACTTTTATTGCTTTTTTGTAAGGACCGTAGTGAAAGGACTGTAGGCAATTAAAAATAATGTGATACTTAATTTCAAAATCATTACGATGCGGTGAAGTTATTTTGAATTTATACCCAAATTACGTAACACTCTTACAATACACTAAATTATTATTTTTTAAATACTACAGGTATTTTCACTACCTAGTGTACCTCGCTGGGTTATCTAGCCTCCTTATCTATATATATAAAAGGAGAACTGACTGACTGACATATCAACGTACAGCCGAAACTACTGGGGCTAGGAATGTGAAATTTTGCACACGGCTTCCTATTATAATGTAGGGGAGCACTAAGAAGGGGTTTTTGGAAATTTAACCTTTAAGGGGGTGAAAAGGGGGAATTAGGAAAGTACGTAACCCACGCGGACGAAGTCGCGGGCAAAGTGCTAGTATTATATAAAAGTTCAAATATCAGATTCAGTGTCAAAAAAAAATTAACGTTTGTCTTGAATGTGTGATTGGGCGCCACGCACACACTCAAATGTTTTCCTTGGACATGTTCACTTGTTTTACGTAGGAATGGAACGAGGGAGTTAATTATTCTTCCTTTTTTTGTCTTCAATTCCCAGTGGCCCACTAGAAATCTGAACATTCTATAATCTAAGTAGCTTTCTATCAGGGTATAATTAATCTAAAATATATAAAATGCTTTGTGGGATACCGTATGACTAAAAGCTTCTTTGGCCCAACTACTATGACCTATAATTGTGATAAAATTCATAATTTCAGAATGTCGTACCTGGAATTCCGTAACGCTCCGATCTCCGCCTGCACCCTGGTGGACCAGGCCTCCCGCCACTACTGGACGCAGCTGGTGCAGCAGTTCTATGTGCTGGTGCTCGGCCTCAACATCCTCGGGAACCCTTACAGCAATATAGGAGACTTCTCTAGGGGGCTGAAACAGTATTATGAACCCTGTCTGGTAAGTTCACAAGCTAAAGTTAACCAGTTAAATGATCTCCCAGGAATTTATGACGGCGTTAGCGACCCCACTGTTATTAAGTAGGTAAAATTCCAGACAGGCTATTGCCTGGAGTTCCTCATGGAAACGGTGGTTGTTTCACCGCTTCTTATCTATTTCCGAGTTTCCTCCGTGCCTTGGAAATCACGTATAGCCGTTGGTCCCAGCTGTCATTTGTAGATTTTTGACAGTCGTTACTGTTAGTCAGAAGCTTTAAAGTCTGACAACCAGTCTTACCATGGGGTATAGTATTATCCAGTTACTGGGTTGTGGAGGTCCAATAGGCAGTCGCTCCATGTGAAATAATAATATTCAGACGCATCTGGTTCGACTGGAAACTGACCCCAATATAGTTGGGAAAAGGCTAGGTCGATGATGAGTGTCTGGACATCACGCTTAATAGTCGCATTTGACCACATGGATTGTCCTCAACGTTTATTTTTCATACCCAGGGCACAGCGCTAGGTCGCAAGGTGATGGACGTGGCCTCTCGCCTGGAGGAAGGCGCAGCAGCCCTGCTGGGACTGCGAGCGAGCCCTAGCACCAGGACCAGCGCCATGTTCGATGACCTGCCTAAACCACAGACTCCGAGGAGGAAACCAGGTAAGACTGGAGAAGTTTTTTAAAGCTGTTGAGAAAAGTTTCAGAACTTCTTCAGAGCTGTTCCAACTGATCAGATTAGAGGGTCTTAGGACCTCTATATTTCTTCAAACTTCAAATGAATTAGCATAAGCTTAGAAGCGAAGCGAGACCTAACCTAGATGGGGCCAAGACGCGTCAGCGAGGCCCTTTTCTTCCGGGGCGTTATTTTTTTCGTGTTTCATGAAGCTTGATTCAAAATAATAAATACGGGTCGATTTTACACGCCATATTGTGAAACCGCGATCATTGAAGTTATCTTACAACAAGGGGCATCGCGCGAGCAGTGGCGGCAGTAGACCAATGGGATATTCAGTGATATAATCTTTTCATGGTATCTCCGGCTCTTTCAGTTCGCAGTCATGGGTCATGGTACTCCACAAATAGATAGGTCATATTCAAAATTGATTGATGGCCTAATTGAAATAAATGATTTGACTTTGACTTAAAACGTTTCTTATAAGCTCTACTGCTTTACTGATAGGGAAGAAACTTGATCACAGAAAGAGATGTTTTTTTTTTAAATCATTTCTTTTTAAATTGCGTGCAAAGCCCCTTCGAGGCCAGGGTCTAGGGTCCGCCTTTCTAGCTATGCCACTGCATAAACTACAACTGAAACTCGAAAGTAATAATGTTGCAAATTGTTCGTCAATACAACGTTCCATAATCGTTTTAGAAACATGAAACGCTTTGAAAACAGTTGCAACTTTTCTAGTTGACGATAACGTTCCTCTATGGTCTTTCTGAAGATTTTAGCATTTGCTCATTGAAGTTATTGATTGCAGGTGAAGTTCCTCAACTGAGCAACGACATCCCAGAGAGTGTGATCGAGGGGGACAGCAGTAATCAAGCTAGCATCGCGTTAGCACTCACAGCTCTTGTTGCCAGACCTACATTTGGTGAGCCTAGAACTTTATTCGTATATTATTTATTGGGTTTCTTTTTATCTCGTTCATTAAATGTTAAATCAATTCGTTAATGTTATAAATACCTATGAATATATTTTATTCCACCATTTTTAAGCATGCCATTTTTCACTGTTGTGTTTTTCTCAACGATCATGTTTTTCTACTGAATTAAAGTTATTCTTAATTATAATAATTATGTATTAAATAAGCATGATTGTTTCTATTCTTAATATTCTTATTATTCTTAATAATGGTTCCTTTTCCACATTCTCATTTTAAATGTTTTAATATTTTTATTTATTATATGTAGTTAATGATTACAAATTAACATTTTTTCTCGTTTGTTTTCGTCTGCGTTGCGGACAGATGACGACTGTGTAGTCGTGAGGAGTGAGTATCGTAGTGCATGTATATTCGCTTTATATACAATCTTTTACATGCATGGTTAATCTTATTTTAGTTGACAAACATTGTTTTCGGAGAAATCCTTCACTCGTATACCTTAGACTATTTAGCTTTGACGGCTGCGCTGCGTGTCGCTGGTTCGATTTTCGCACGGAGCAAATATTTGTATGATCTACAAGTAGTTGTTCCGGGTCTGGGCGTTTGTGTACGTGAGTTTCTATGTTTGTAAAACGCACCTACGACACACGACAACGTTGTAAAAACGAGTGAAAAAATAACCATTTAATTCATTCAAATACAGATAGGTTCTCAAATAAAACCGATAAATATCACACTAAACAATTGTATTTCATTTAAACCTAGTAGAACTTCTATAAGAAAGTACTTCTTCAAGAATAACGGGCCAAAGACTCCGCAGACACTTAGGTAAAGACTGTTTGGCATCATTAAGATTTGAGGCGATACGAGTACTTTCATACAAGCCCAAAAAAGTTACCCTTCATTATATCTTTCTACTCTTCATAATTTAAAGATTCAGTGATGAACAATGCTTGCCGTAACGTTGACCCTTTAGGCAACTACTGATTACAATCAGCTTGTTGCAGAAGTAGGCCTCCCTTGAATGCTTAGTGCACCTTTCATGCTATGATCATCTCCATAATATATTGTACTTCTCTCCAGATGTATGTCGCGAGGCAGCTCGCGCGTCACTCTCTCGTCAGCTGAACGTCAGCAGTGCGGAGAGCGCTCTGAAGGCCTGCGTGGAGCGCAGCGGGGGACGACTGCTGGCCCGGCGCCGGCTGCCGCGGCACTGCGCTCCTATTGACGTAAGTTTCTACATCGAATTCATCATAGCCTGCCAACACTTTTCTCAACCTAATGAAATTCTTGTCAATAGTCGTAAAATTAATTATTATTTAAGACATAATTTGATTATGACTTGGAATCATTGCGGGAAATAGGGGTGTCCCAACGGTGCCAAAGCACAAACCGTCAACCCTGGAGGAGGCAGAAATGGCCGGACCAGGAGCACAATTGGGTAGACCAGAACGCAGTTAAAGAAGCTCGTCCTGGGTGCATAAAACGCTAGATAAGGCACTCCGAATAACTCACAGGCTATCTTTTATCCCGGTATTACGCAAATAAAAAATAATTTGTGGGCAAAGGCCACCGGGAGATTAAATTAATAGAAAAATGACGTTGTTTCTCTTCCAGGGTGTGCGTCCATACTCTCAACACGCAGCCCTGGGCCTGCAGCTGCTGACGCTGCTCGGTCGCGGTCACTACGCCGACACGGACGCCTACATTGCTCACGCGCATCTAGGACCAACCTCTAACTGCACGTTGCTTATATCAACGCAGTAAGTTTTTATTAAATAACATTAAAATATTTAAAGGGTGCACTACGCTTATGTTTCGGTCGGCATGATCCGATACAGACGGGCGGTAAAATATAAATAGCCTCAGGCCTCTCATTGTGCCAAGCCGAGAAGCTAAACATAATTCAGCGATGGAAATTCTGCCGAATTGTACATGCTGAACCGAAACACTCGTGTAACGCTAAAGACATTTCAATTGTAATATTGCGGCCACACTATTGAATTAGGAAAATCCTGTAATGATAGTGATGATGTGTTAATAAATAAATATATAAATTAACTTATAAGAGCAATAACTCTGTTACAAGGAGCACTAGCCAATCACAAAACAGTGTCGTATGACAGAGATAATTGTCTCCGAAGCCGAAACTATACATAATACCATCTTCCAAAGGTTCTTCCATGTCGGTGGATGTAGTGTTTCTTGTTTTCTCGTGTTGTCAAGAATTTATTTGTGACACATGAAATCCTTACGACGAGCTTTCTCTAGTGAACATAGTATAACTGGTATTTATGTACATATTACGTATTTCTTCTTCAGACACATATTCATGGTTCGTGCGAGTGGCACGAGCGGCTCGTGGCACGTGGAGTGGGCAGTCAAGCTGGATGACGTCATCGGATCGCCCATCGTGCAGAAGGATAAACTGCTGCTTAACATTAAACAGGTCCGTATCTTCTTTTGTAGAGTACTATCTTCGTTGTTCCTGTCCCTTTCGCACAATTGTAAAACTACAAGTGCATGATGAGACACGGAACTGTCTCTAGTTACTTGTCAGGGATTTAGATCCAGCTGCCCTGTGCGCCTTTCTATTGGAAAAAGATGTGAAAGAAGTAGTTTAAGCTGACCAACGGGGGCCATTGGGGTCATCTAAGTTTTTCATCTGCAACTAGATCAGAAAACTGTGTAACGAATCAGCTCAATAGATAACCAAGACGCTAATTAACCACTAATTCCCTGAATCCTGAAGTTAATGAGCAAAATATAATCTAAAAACATATCAAAATTGTGTTATGGAGTTTAGCTACGTTAAATGTTTAGTAATTATTTATTATATTGATTCCAGGACGAGCTTGTAAACTATTTCTCAACGGACGAAAAGGTGATAGAGGTATCAGATCCAGAGGTTTTGACCTGGCTGCACTCCAAGATTGAGTGCGCCCTCATTCTGTCCTTAGAAGACAAGAGATGCGCAACAAGTGAATAAACAAAGAAAAATACAGTAAAACTACACTGATTATAACTACACTATACTCTGATTGTAATATAGTATTCAAAAAATGATCCAGCTACACAAAGGCTCTGACAAACCTTTACGGATAATTTGTGGACCCGGACACTGACATACTAAACAAGGTTTTGCCCTCGTAACCTTTTCTCTACCTAGGTTTTATGCAAAATGCCCAAATCCGTCTCCAGGGTGCCATCTACCCACGTAGGTGCTTGACAAAATTCATCAAAATCGGTTTAGGAGTAAAATTAAGTTAGACTATAATCAGTATCATTGGCGTGCGGAAGTCAGTATTACGGCAACTTAGGGCAAACCGATATGGCAAGTAAACTTCCGTAAAGAGTTGCAGGTCATTCAATGAAGAGTTGAAGGTATAGAATGTACTGCCAGTAGTCAGTATCCGGGTCTCGCAATATGTCTGAACGAGTTTGACTGCCGTTTAAAAAAGTTAAACTTTGTATTTGGACATGGGAGCTAAGTATTGTCACTTGAGAGCGTCAAGAAGTTACGAAAAAAATCTTCAGAAACCAGAATAAGTAACACTGCTAAAAATTACTGTTTAGCATAACGCTAAGTGCCACTAACGCTTCCTAGTGAATCTTGTGGGAGTTATACTGGAACCAGCTTGAGACGATCAGAAATAGCTGCAAATAAAGTGAAAAAGACACATTATTTGTCATGTTTGGAAGATCTGACTCGGCATCTCAATACATTCTCTTTTCTTGCATGAAAATGCTGCTCTTTCTAATCTCCAGCGGATTCCAGGACAAGTACGGTTACGTCCTAAGGATACTTGGCACCCATTAAAATGGTTTACAAACAGAAAATAAATAACTAAGGCAAACATTCCCTCTGCCAAATTGAAATAGGTGTTTATATAAATTGTTTAAAGCATAGAATAATGTAACAGGGATATTTCTACATTATAATAAAACTCATCTCATCTTTGATATGTTGTTAAAAATTATATGATTTGATTTATTCATCCATTTTCGTTTGGAATAATGCAGGGGACATATCAACAGCTTGAGCCTTACGTCTGTTTTAAAACGACAATAATTTGAAGAATATATTTTGTATTGTACTAAATTTTTTTGATCTCAAAAATCTAGTCAGCTTTTGCGTACATTTTATTTTGTTTACTTATATATTTTAAGTTCTAACTATATTTTTGCAATGATCACGCCAAATAAAACTTTAAAGCTGCAGCCTAAAAGTTTATTTTTCGCTGCCAGCTTTTTATAGCAGCTGAAACATTTGCTGCCATGACACATGTACTTACATATTATTATGATATATCAAAAACTAAACTACGAAATAAAATACATCCTACAAATAAATAAATTTACTAATTGTCGTGAACTGTAACATGGATGTTGTAAAAACGAATTTGTAGAAAGTACGCGGCGAACAAAGTGTCGCCACCTAGCGCAAATTATATTAAAACTGTGCAATTTCATTGCCTAATTAATTTAGTACTCACTGATATTGTATTAAATGTTAAATTAAAAGTATTTTCATAATAAATTACATAAATATTTATATTATTTTATGTATTCGATCTCTAAGCTTTAGTACGTAAGCTTGTTATCTGTTAATAAATAAATACATATAATCATTTGCCGTTAGTGTAGGTATTTATAAGTTACCTAACAGTATTTCGACTAAAGTTGTACATGGGTCTTTTGGCGCGTGGCCCTAAACGAAAATAACTCCGCCATTTTTATTATTATATTCGAAACTATTTCCATTATACAAATATTTACGAACAGCCTATCCATGTCATTCAAGCGCCAAAAGAACCATGCAGTATTGTATTTATGGTACCCGAGCGTTAATAGGACGAGACACAGAGGAATGAGTGTCCGAAGCGACACATGACTTTTAAGACAGCCTATCGCAGTCCATTTCTGGACATAGGTTTCTTGCAAACATCTATGTACTTAGATGGAGGGCATCTCCCATTGCGCTTGCCGAAGCACGGTCTCCACAATAAAGCCGGTAGTCCTGCACTAATTTTCTAACGAAATATGCTGACATACGAGACCCGGCTTAAGACTCATCGCTTTGTAAAACTAAGATTTTCTAAAACTCGTTTCGCAATATTAACGGTTGGGTACTGTACTCTGTTCGCCCATAAGGTGACAAGAGATTGGATGTCTCTCGATTCTTTGGTGTCAATCTATAGATATTCGTTTGTGTCCTGAGTGTTTGAAAGTAGACAAGTGTTGTCTCTGCACAAAATACCTGTTTTAGTTTCCTCCATCAAGCATTTCTCATCTAGTTTTTATCTGTAGGGCACTGAGATAATTTAATACTATGTTAGGTTGCACTTTGTAATATTTCTCTGCTTAAACGCAAGTTTGTTGTGTAAAGCTCTGGTTAAACTGAGGCATATCCCATGCAGGATTCTGCGGGGGTGAGCTGGCGTGAATAGTCGCCAGAATTCCTTGTCAGACAATCGAGCCACTCAGTCTCACGTGGGATTCGCCTATGTTTTAGCAGTCTTACAATTTTCTTGGAATAGAATAATGTAAGTAATTCTTGAACCTACCAAAGGGCACATTATGTAGTAAAAATTGCAACAGTAGTAATTTTCTTTAATTCTTGGTCTGAGTCTATTGGTATTGATTTTGTGTGTGGGTTGAAAATGGTTCTTATGAGGTTTCGATAGTTGTCTTATTTCTTGTATAAAACGTGTGGGGAAGACATATTAAGTATGGAAAATAAGGGTGTTGCCATTTCTTTCTATCTTAATGTTTATGATTCTCATTCTTAGCTGCATTATTATAAATCTCATTACCCTCTGTTACTTAAGTTAGATGCAATATTGTAGATACGCTTTCTTTATAGCTATTTGAGAATGCTTGGCGGAGTGTAGATATTCTCTTTATTTTTTGGGATGATTAACACTTGTTCGGAACTATCGCATTCGATTTGTCAGTATTTGTTGAGCAATAAAGACGATCCCAATTAATTGCTAGGAAAAATCTGCTTGTGCCGGTCGGAAAATTCCGTTCGGCATAAAACATTCGAACTAAGCTGAGCAGTTTCTTCCCGAACGTAGCTATAAGATTTTACCACCCGAATGCCGAACCGAACATGTGTGAAGCACCCCTAACAGGCAGGCCATACGTAAGGAAGCTTCATCCTACGCCAGTTAAGGGTACATTTGCTTACATCGAAAGTTAAATCATGGAACTTGAATGTTTTTTAAATGGAAAAATAAAATGTGATTCTGATGTTTGACATTTTTATTTCAATAAAAAAAGAATATACATTTTTCTTTTTGTATACAATTTTATACTCATATAATTTCATCAGGTGCTCTGTTTATACAAATCAATAAAATGTTTAAATGAAAAATACAGTAACTTAACTTAAACTCGGGCTGGGCAGACCAAATGCAATGTTTGCAAACTAAACAGGTGTGGCGTTAAATGTATTTGATTATGTATTTTACCATAAAAATAATAAGGAAATATAACCCAACAATATACTTTCAATTGCATCCACCCCAATAGTTATTAATAAAGGATGACCACTCACTGTACTAAATAAAATGTCTATGCATTTTACAAACATTTGGCATTCAACGTAAAGTAAACGTATGAGATAAAGGTTCAACTCCGATACTAGTATAGGAACTGCCAAGAACGCAATCGCAAATCCCAATTGTAGCAATACAATTGGTTTCTATGTAAGTCTTTGAACGCGAAAACAGGCGGTAATGTTACCATTTATGTGGCATTTAATGCCTCTACCGATCGAGCGCGATCCATGGCGATACGATGTGAACCCATGCGATCTTTAAGATTTGCTGTTAGAAAATCTAACTCTGGGTTAAGCCTTTGTGCATAACTTACCCTTATGTGAAATGTTATTTTTATTATGTGTGTACAATAATGAATAAGAATAAGATCTTTGTTAAGGCAGATCGCGATCTGCCAGTGAGAAAATAAGGTCCCGTGACCTATCCATATAGGTTACAGAGAACGTATTGCTAGATCGGTTCGCCGGGATGGATCGTGCTCTGTCGGTAAAGGCCTTTACACGGCTCACGGCTAAATCTTACAATGTAAATGAAACGATTTAGTTTTGTAGCTGCGATAAATAGAGCGGCGACAAAAAAAACCTTAGAAATTGAACCTTTTTCCTGCTTAATTAAATGGTTAATAAAACAAATAATGAAAGAATAATACCACTAACCTATGAATAAATAGTAATTTCTTCTCCTAACATCATTGTGGGGTACTGCAAATAGGCCTTTTGGATCAGAAGCGCGTTTCTTATGAGTCAAAAGCAGTGACTAGTAGACCAATCTATTGCATGGCGTAAACCCAAAGCTAGGAATTTATTTCTCATAATCCTCATGTATGTACAATTTTGTGTTATCCTTCAGAGCTTTCACCACTAGAACTGTAGTCACAAACTAAAGATATCTTTTTCGTTACTGTTTCTTCTTTGATAGTGTTGGTACCTTTTGAAACTTTCTTCATTTCATCTTTTGTATCAACCAATATGTCTATTTCTTTTTTATCTACTTTAATTTCACTGTATTCATCTTTTGACTCTGTCTCTCTTTGTTGTTCCACGTTTTTGACTTCTTTTAGATTTTCATCAACAACATCATCAATGTCATTGCTACCCTCTTCTTCAGATGATACAGGAGTGATATTAAACAGATGTTGTCCATCATTTTTATTATTCACCTCATCTTCTGTGGTCTTATCTTCATCCACATCACTGATTTTATCTTTAGTCTTACTCAAACTACTAGAATTCTCAACTTTACTTCTTTTAAAAGTGATGCCTAAAGTTTCTCTAGTTAACAAAGTGCTCTTACCTAATGACTCTTCTTTTTTCAACCCTCCAAAGCTGGTTAGAAGTCCACTAGAGCTGGGGAGAGCTGGCATATTAAGAATTTTGCTCCTGGTCGTATTCTGGGACTCTTCTATGCTCTTTGATGGCCTGAGGGAGAGAAGGGAGGCCATGTTTCTGTCATCCTCGTTCTCTGGTAGAAGATTTATGTTGAGCGATGATTTTGCTAAGAGTAAGCCGTCATTTACAGAGGCTTCTTCTAGTTCCTTTCTTCTTTTCTGGAATGGAAGTAAAATAAAATTGTTAGCAAGTATAGTTATTTGATTTTTATGAATAAAATTTTTGTTTTTTGATTGAAACTGCTAGTTTTCTATCTGGATATGTTGTATGGTGAAAGTAAGATTGCACAATCAGTAAAAATTGACTCTAGTTGCATATTATCTTCCTGATAATAAGGCTATCAGTAGTGCTCCTTTTTTATGTAGTAAAATCATCCAATGAGTCATCCCACCCAGGGTGGGACTGTCAGACTCGTGTCTACTAACTAAAATTGATGGTGTCCTTCAATAGCCCTTTATGTCCCAGGGCCACAATTACCTGGTAAACAGTTTCTGCAACTCAGTAGTAGTCCTGCACTCAATATTTTGAAAGATATCTGAAAAAGTATTTGCTTAAAACTAAAACTCACCCTAAAATTCCTCCTCAAAGAACAGTTAGCTTCATAATCATCTTTCCAGACTGACTCATTCCTCCCTACCAGTCTTCCCAACCTTGGCTTATCAAGTTTAGCAGCATCCTTATCTCCAGTCTTGTGTTCCAGCCTAAACATAGGATCATCAAACAGTTTCTTCTGGGTTTCTTTGGTCTCTGGTACAATCTGGCCATTCTCGGTAGGGTCCCAGCGGTTCTCCTGGCGTCTTGCTCCAGATACAATGACATAGTCTAGATTCTGCAAGTGCAAAATAATGTTTTAGAAATGTTTATTTATTTCTAATATTTTATTTCAAGAAATAAAGATATTAAGGTTTAAGTACTCTGATCCAGATTATAGAGCCAAGGTGATGATTAAATATCTTTTTTAAAGTAAATAAAAAAGAGCCACAGAAAACATAACATAGGTAGTAACCATGGAATACTTACACCTGGATCAGTTTTGATTTCAAAATGATTATCACACAAGTGACACTTCATCCTGAACTGGTAAACCGGAGTGGTGTAATACATTCCAATCTTTGTCTTCTCAGCGTTGTACCTGACCCCCATCCCAATGTGGTTGTTACAGCCATCGCACCAGATGTTGTACGGCATCTCGAAACGGATGATCAGGATCCCAAGGTGGATCTTCCTGGCTCTCTCTCGTAATGCATGGGTACCCATGAATTTGTTCAACCCCCCGACCTTAGGGTCATAGTCGGGGGGATAGTAAAGATTCTGGCCCTTACGTTCACCCATATTTTACCTGAAAAAGTAAGAGTTAACCAGGTTAGTATATTGTGCAGTTTCATCAGGTGTATTGCACTTTGAATGGATAAATAAACGACACCGCAGACTTCACAAATAGATAAAAGGTGTATCTAATACTAGTTAAAAACAAAATGTACCTTTTCAACACTTCTTCAAATGTAGTTTTATAATAATGCTATGTAAGCAAATTCGAATGTATTTTTACGAAGGAATAATAATCGCACAATACTCCGCAATGCGAATTTTGTTATTAGAAAATGTCAAAGTTGTCATGACACTATGACAGTGTCAAACATTATGTGTCAAAAATTAAATGCTGTCAGCTGTGAAAAACAGAGACACAACAGATTAATAATATGGTTGCCAATGGTTGCCAACCAAGCTTTCCAATGTATCTGTATGCCTCTTGATCTGTTTATTCAGTAACCTTCAAACTTAATTTTTAAACAAAATACAAACATAAATGCATCCATGTGGTGAAAATAGCACCAGCGCCGCCGTTTTTATTTCATCATAGACTAAAAGAAAAGAATTCGCTGGCAACTCAGTGACAGCTGTTTGACAGCTCCACTTTTATTTTCGTAAGAGAAATACCTTCTTTCGAGAATATAGCTTTTTGTTGATTGTATTTGTTTGTTCACTGTGTATTTCGCATTGAATTATAAAATATTTTCGTGGATATATCCGCGTACAACACTTAGTAATGTGAAGTACGATGTCTAATACTATTAATAGATTGATCCGCAGTTAGTTTGATGAATCGTCTGATTGTGATGGTTGATCAGACATATTGACTAGTTATTTAGCGAAAATGGGCAGAAGAGAGGAGCCGGCTTGGGCCAGCGGCACCGTAGGGCTCGTGGCGGCCAGGGAACGCGGGGATCTGAACAGAAAGTTCCAGACTAGGCTCACAGTGACCCGACCAATGATCGACAGATTGGGTCTCGAAAAGGAGCTTCATGGACATACGGGATGCGTAAATTGCCTGGAATGGAACCATGATGGGTCGTAAGTATTGCAAAATCATCACTTATAACTTAATATTTGTAAATTGGTACAAACATTACGAATATTATTGTAGAATACTGGCATCAGCATCTGATGATCTCCACGTAATGCTGTGGGATCCGTTCCGCTACAAAGAGCTTATGAACATAGCTACAGGACACACTGGGAACATATTCTCTGTGAAGGTGAGTCAGTATACAATACACTTTCCTACAAAGCCTAAACCAGGGAAAAAATACTGTCTTTGGTAGGCTAAGTATTAAAATATAAAACAAATGTATCATTCATCATCATGGGATAATTTTTAGTACTGAAATCAATATTTTAATGCAAATTTTAATAAATGTATTTCATTGGATCAATATTGATAATATTGTATCTATTAAAGATTATCAATGAAAGACATGACTAGGCATTTAAATAAACCTGCAGCACAATGTCATAACAATGAGTGTTCAAGTTTTCATTATAATAGTCATGATATATTGTGCAATATATTTGTAGTCTGAACTTTACCATCTTGGTTTAATTTATTAATAACTTATGTTAAAGTCTCCATTGGCCTTTCCTACCTGTTTGACTTTTGATGTGTCCTCTACAATATGCTAAACTTTAAATTAATCCATGCAAAATACGCTCATATGACGTGGAGTTGCAGATACCAGCCCGTTATACAATACAATACCTTCAAAATAACACGTGGCTAACCCCCGAAAAAATATTAAATAATAATCCTGGATATAATAATTCTCCATTTTCGTTTTGGATTTTACCTTTTACAAATGTTCTCATTTTGTTTACTTACCTACAGATAACACAATGATTCATCGCAACCTACTCATCATCTTGCCTTGTTTTTTTTTTTTGTTGTGTATGTCATTTGTATAGTTTATTTCTTGACACCACATTAATCTAGAAGATCAGTGATTTATTGGATTAATGTTTTTCAATCTTATTATCTGGGGCCATCTTTTTTTCTTAGCCGAAATAGACTATTATCATTCAATTAAAAAGATATCACACCTGTAATTTCTAAAGGGAAAGGCAGAGGTGTACTTATTCCCACGATGCCAGATTTGTTTAAGTCTCATGTAATTAGATGTGAGCTAATTACTATCGTGCAGCTGCTACTTCAGATTCTGTGGCTGCTACTGAGGAGCCTATTTATGATCTTTTTTTTAAATCTTTCTATTTAATTTATTTAATTAGGGTTGTCTCTCACGAAATAAATTCATTAGGCAGAATTCTGTATCAATATTCTGATTATTAATATTATTGGGCCAACAATAATACGTCAATTATTAAATAGTTTAGTCACATCTATTCAAAAGCAATTCGAGGCTCAATAGCAATAATTGTAGTCATCATATTTTATAGACAGTGAATATACATGGATAATCCGTTACATCTGTACCTGTGTGTGTGTGTGTGTGTGTAATAGCATGTAATGTGTGTGTGCCCAAAATCCTTAATTTAATATCACATGTATATTGTTACGTCGATCGAATTGTCGAGAGAGGTTCTCGACAATTCTACTGAAGATTGTTTGGAAGATTGATTGACCAGAAGTTTCTAGAAATTATGGGACCGAGTAGAAGTCCATGGATGTTCTCCGGAACTTTCGACCATCTTCCCTTAGCACCCAGTGGATCCGGCCGTGGTATAAAAAGGGCGCCGGCCGTCAGTCTGGTTGTGACTACGATCGAGGCGACTCGAAGTGAAAATCTGGAAGTGACTTTCAAGTGTGGTTTAGTGGTGAATAGTGTTTTAGTGGTGAATAGTGTTGAATCTCGTTTAGTGATTGTTGTGATTTGTGCCAATAAAAAAAAAATTGGTTTTAATGGGTGTTCATTACTTATCCCCTACCCAGCTCGTAACGGGATCTGGAGGCGACTGCCCTCCAGCGCGTCTATGAATGGCGCGTGGAGGCGCAGCGTCGGGGCGAATCCCCGCTGCCTCGACAAGTCGAGGCGCGGCGGGAAGAGCTCCGGCGTGATCTCAGGGCAGTATGGAGGGAGCGACTGTCGCAACCGAGGTCCGGGCACGCCGCAATCGCGGCGGTAAGACCCCTCTTTGAGGAGTGGCTGGATAGGCGTCACGGCGTCCTGACCTACCGCATGACGCAGGTCCTCACCGGACACGGAAGTTTCGGGAGGTTCCTGTGTCTGATAGGGAGGGAAGAAACGCCTGGGTGTCACCACTGCGAGGATCGTCCGGAGGACACGGTGGAGCATACGGTGCAGGACTGCCCCGCTTGGGCAGAGCACCGCCGTGTCCTCACGACGGCGATAGGCGGAGACCTCTCGCGCCCGGCATTGGTCGAGGCCATGCTGCGGGGCGAGACGGAGTGGGAAGCGGTCGCCTCCTTCTGCGAAGCAGTCATGCTCGTGAAGGAGGAGGCGGGCCGCCTGAGGGAGAGGACAGCGTCCTCCCTCCACCCCAGCCGCAGTGGTAGACGCCCACGGCGTCGGACGTCGCCAGACGATCTCCGGCCACCGTAGGCGCGGGCATGCGGGCGGCGAGTAATGGGCGACTCGCTGTCCGACCATGGACCATGCCCGGGTCGACGGCGCGTTGTGTTCCACGCGCGCCTCAAAGAGTGTCAGCATAGTGACGGGGCCTGTTGAGGGCCAAAGCCTGCCGGGATCGCGGGACCAAGGGATTACCGTGACCCCGGTACGTAGAGGGCTATTGAAGGACACCGTGGATTTTAGTCAGTACAAGTCTGACAGTCCCTCCCGCCCTGCCCTGGGTGGGAGGACTCATTTGATGATTTTACCACGATAAAAAAAAAAAAAAAAAAAACCCAGCTCGTAACAATATTTTGTATTGATTAATTTGTGAGTCATGCGAGGATGCAAGTCTACAAATCTTAGTGTGGCGAAGGCGTTGTCTCCCCCCTTGTCATTTGATGCGATTGACAAGCAAAATTTTAATCAAAGAAAAATAAGCAAATAATATATAATATTTTAACTGTATCTATAAAACAAAAGAATGGGATTTGGATTGAGATTGAATATTAATTTCGGGCATAAGCCAGTGGCCTGTTGTAATAATTGATAGTATTATTCTTAGCTCTATTATCATAGTTATATCTCGTAAAATGTATATATAAATAAATTGCGATCACATATTATCTTCACTAATTATTTAGTGATTAAATTGAATATTATTAATCTGATAAACAGCTCTGCTTAATAAAAATAAATCTGTGTTGCCTTAGCAACTAGACGGAATTTAATACTTGAAAGAAGATTAGTGTTGCTTCGGCCGCGTCCTAAATAAGCAATCGCTGCGAATACGCGATCACTTTGTTAAGTTTGAAAATGCATCTCCTTATTTATACATCCTACTAATTTTACTAATATAATAAATGCGAAATTTTGTGACGATGTATTGTTGAATGTTTGTTACTCTTTTACATAAAAACGAGTGAACGGCTTGGATGAAATTTGGTACACAGATAGATTTGGATAAACCTGGCATAAAACATATATGTAATAGTTTTTTTATATCCCGATATTATGTACCCGTGCGATAATTTTCGTGTTGTACCGCTGGCTACAGATACGGTCGGTACTATGCGGCTAAATTTTCTGGGGAACTTCGACAATAATTTCAGAAGAACAGGAGTCTATCAAAAATTAATAATATCAACATCAACATAAAATTTTTCGCGCTTTCGTCTATCCTGGATAATTGTGTGAAAATTCTCATGTGTTCATAATTACCAAAAGAAGGAGATCCTCAAGCATTATTATTATTTTCAGTTCCTGTCCCCGGACATAATAGCGACGTGCGCGGCTGACGGTTCGGTGCGCGCGCGCAGCCTTCGCTCCAACTCGCCGCTGCTGGAGTGTGCGTGCCACTGCGCCAGGGTCAAGCGCCTCGCCACCGCGCCTGACAACCCGCATCTGCTGTGGTCGGCGGGAGAAGATGGACTCATACTGTAAGTGAATAAATACCTGGGTTTCTTTGAACACAGTCAAGATTCAGGAGAGTTGCGTAGTTTCTTGAGTCATCTTTAAGGACTTGATTTCCATGCAATAAAATTAAACAGCGTAAGCCAATGCTCGCGTCCATATGCATGGTTACTACTTAGGCGTCTCCTAATGGGTCATATATTTACTCTATAGAAGAAACTATTGTAAGAAACTTATTGGGCTTTGAAAATAGCTTTTTGCGGCAGTTATCCATATTCAGGGGTTCAAATTTGGTTTTTGAAGCTCTTGCTTAGGTATTATCTAACTCAATTTTGTTGTTTGCAAACTACCTTTTGACGTTTAAGTAGATAGTGACGGAAGCGAATGATTCATACATAGGAAAACTCAAGCCTTTTTCGTGACAAGGTTTGAAATTAGTTCGAGGCAGACTACAGGGTATTTCGGCTCTGGAATGCAAAGGGCAACTGAAGGAAGACTGACTAAAAACGTAGTTGTACGAGTATGACAGCTCCTGCTCCACTCAGGGCGGTAGGACTCATTTGATTAAGTTCTAGCCCAAAAAATGGGCAGAATCTACAGAACGCTATCTGCTTTAATTGTTCCATACTGAAATGCTATTCGACATTCAAATGTGCCTCTTTGATGACCTTGACTCTGCTATCTCATCTTCCATCCTCTTCCCCAGGCAACACGACCTGCGCACCGCCCACAGTTGCAACCCTGACTCCGCCAACGTGCTGGTGAACCTACTGAACCACATGGGTCGCTACGCGGAGGCCAAGTGTGTGGCCGTCAACCCGCGCCGGCCCTACCAGCTGGCCGTGGGGGCCAACGACTTCTATGTGCGGCTCTATGATACTAGGATGATCAAGTTGGCCAGGTTACAGGTGAGAGCTGATGACCAAACTCTAATATTTTTATGATCTAGAAATAGTTGTTCAGGGTCTGGGCGTTTGTGTATGTGACTTTATTTATGTTTGTAAACGCATCCACGACACAGGAAGAAATCTTAGTATGAGGTAAATTGAAAGTCTTTTAATGATTAACAGGTTAGTCAATCTGATTTCATGCTTTTTTATTTATTTAACTACAGGCTTGCGTTTGATCACTATCTCGCCTGATAATAAGCGTTGATACCACATCATTGCTTATCATGACGGTGAAGCACGCTTGCCTAGAAGTAACTCATTCAGTATTGAATTAAAAACCTGAAGGTTAGGCTATCAGGAATCGGAGATACCGTATGGGAATTCCACTCCTTAGCTGTGCGCACAATAAAAGTATTGGTAAATCGCTTTGTATGTAAGGGTGGGATGTTCACTATGTACCGATGGCGCATTGTCGAACGAAAAAATGTCTTAAATAATAATGCCTCATTGGTCTAGTGCTCAACTCAGCTCAGCTAGAACTTCTGAGTTCGATACCCATGTCAGGAAAAGTGTTATTGGGTTATTAATCTGAATTGCAATAAATTGTGTGTGTACTCAACCCGAAAGAGAGATGGCAAGAAAGAAAGAAAATTCAGTCTATGGTCCAGGTGAACGCGCCGGCGTCCCGACAGATGTGGGAGCGACAGAACATGCGCTGCTCTCGCGCAGGACACGGGGACCCGGACAACAACATACCGCGCGCCGCTGTGCATTACTTTGCACCTGGTGAGCAAACCATCATTTTTTTACTCCCAAATAGGTAGCCCTTTCCCATAACAATGCCATATCCTCATTAGCATTACATAAGTACTAGATCCATAGACTATTACCAAAAAAGGGCTAGAGGGTGTATCCACTCAGTTTAATCTGAATAAATCTGGATTTTAAAATTAGAGTGTAAAGTTTTTTACCATTGAAAAATGGTGGATCTTCTGACCAGGCATGAGGTGTTGTATCTGGAAAGGTTCTGCCCTTGAATTGTTATTGGGTTCATCTAGTCTATAGATATCGCCAGTGCGGTGTTCATTTTGGCTGTCGATTTTTGTCCTTAAATGGACACTGGAGTAGAGCGAAGCTGCAGAGGAGAAATACGAAGAAATATTAACCAATAGGATTGTACCACTGAAGAGGAGCGGAGATTTTGTACGATCCTATTGGTTCATGTTTTTCTTTTCGGTAGCTGATCTTTATTACGATTGTTTGCAGGTCATCTCTCAATGGAGCCAAACGAACACACGTTCCCAAAGAAGGCGACCACGTACGTCACCTTCAGTAATGATGGCAACGAGCTGCTCGTCAATCTTGGCTCCGAGCAGGTAAGGCTTTATCAACTTATTATGTTTACACGGCTGGGATACACTACTTCTTTGTGAGATAGCGTGGATCTTATTTCGGACTAAGCTTATACTTTTTTTCTTTACTTCATCACATTTACTAAAAGATATTTAGTATGGTTTCTCTAAACACTAATTTAGAAAAACCTTACAAAAGTTCGTCAATGTCTTATATCAGTTTTCACTTATATTAACCTACACCTAGATTGCGTGAGGGAGAGGACAGTGTCCTCCCTCCACCCCAGCCGCAGTGGTAGACGTCCGAGGTGACGGACTTCGCAAGACGATCTCCGGCCACCGTAGGCGCGGGCATGCGGGCAGCGAGTTATGGGCGACTCCACATGTTCCACGCGCACCTCAAAGAGTGTCAGGAGCCCCCCGGAAACGGTCCAAAGCCTGCCGGGGTCGCGGTTCTAACGAATTACCGTGACCACGGAACTTAAAGGGCTATTGAACACCGTGGAATTTAGTCAATACAAGTTTGACAGTCCCTCCTGTCTCACCCTGGGTGGGAGGACTCATTTGATGATTTTACCACGATAAAAAAACCACACCTAGATTAATGATTAAAAACTAAATTTCATTGCTGTATTTCCAGTCCTTTGATTACCAATGAGTATTGAATTAACTCCTACTGTATATAAATGCTCTTATTTCCCAGGTCTACCTGTTCGACATAAACTCAGCTAGGCGACCAGTCCTGGTGGAGAGCTTCATAATCCAGCACAACCACGGGAACCGAGCGGGAGAGAGCAAGCAGTCGCCGCGTAACGGCACCAACGGCACCAACGGCACCAACGGCACTAACGGCGCTAACGGAACTAACGGCACGCTGGATCCGCCGCCGCAGCTGTCCGATAGAGTGCGGCAGCTTAAGGAGAGGGTAAGAAGTAGTGTTTCTATCTCTAGTACGGCACAAACTGAGGTAGATTGAATATTGGGAACCGTTAAAGACCGCAAGGTTGCAGCTATCAGTAATTAAAGATCCCGGAAATTCCATTCATTAGCTGTGCGTATATTGTATTGGGTCGACGGCACGTTGTGATCCACGCGCGCCTCAAAGAGTGTCAGCATAGTGACGGGGCCTGTAGAGGGCCAAAGCCTGCCGGGGTCGCGGGACCAAGGGATTACCGTGACCCCGGTACGTAAAGGGCTAGTGAAGGACACCGTGGATTTTAGTCAGTACAAGTCTGACAGTCCCTCCCGCCCTGCCCTGGGTGGGAGGACTCATTTGATGATTTTACCACGATAAAAAAAAAAAAGCTGTGCGTATAATTAAAGTATTGTACAGACGCCATCACATCAATGAGTCCTGGGAGGACTCATGACACAGAGCGGGAGGGACTGTCAAACTCGTACTGACTAAAATCCACGGTGTCCTTCAATAGCCCTTTAAGTTTCGTGGTCACGGTAGTTCGTGAGTCCCGCGACCCCGCTTTGGCCCTCTGAAGGCCCCGTCATTATGCACATACTCTTTGAGGCGCGCGTGGAACGTAACGCGCCATCGACCCGGGCATGGTCCATGGTCGGACAGCGAGTCGGACAGTGAGTCACCCATGGCGAAAATATAATAATGTAGGTCATCTTTGACTAAAATTAAGTAACCCTCTTTTCTCACGTTTCTTTTTTTATCTTCCAGGCGAATGACTTCGTGAACAAAGGCAACTACTCGTCGGCCGTGGAGTTCTACAATGAGGCCATAGCCGCGTGTCCCGACTGCGCCATACTGTACTCTAACAGGGCCGCTGCGCTTATGAGACGCGGATGGTGAGGGGAAATAAAATAATTCGTTTATCACAATGGAATATGTGCCACATGGCAGCACTAAATTGGTGTATATGGACAGTATTTGGACCGCGAGGCGAATTCCGGTCGCTCGCCGTCTGATTAGGACTGCATCCTTTACGAACCTTTATCAATATGATTTATTTGATGTTACAATATCCAGAAAACAGTGGCTCTGCTTTTCACAGTTGCAGAGACACGTTATTCCATCATGTTTCAAAAAATCGTCTGCTTGACAACGTGAAAGATTGAAATAATAAAAGATTAAAAAAATGACCATCATGCATTACCGCGTAACTTTATGGTCTTCTAACTTCCAAGTGACAAAATGAAGTTGCAGAGCTACTTACAATAAATGAAAAGCCCGACCGAATTCAGAACAAATAGAGAGTATTTGTTGTCTCCTTTCAGGTCTGGCGACACCTACGCCGCAATAAAAGACTGCTACAAGGCCATAAAGCTGGACTCCGCCCACGTAAAGTCCCACTTCCGCCTCGCCAAGGGTCTGATGGACCTCAAGAGGGCTCGGGAGGCTCACGAGTGTCTCCTGTACTTCAAGGACAAGTTCCCTCGACATGCGACCAGTCATGCCGTGTTTCTGCTGCAAAAGGACATCAATTTGGCGTTGGAGAGTATGGAGACTACTCCTGATGAAGGTATGATTAGATGTTCTTGTGTAAAGATGGGTCGAAGGCAAAAAGATTTATGTAAAACTGAGCATAAACTTGGCGTATTGGGCATATAAATGAGGTTACGCCTAAATGAATGCTCGGTCACTGGGCATAAAACTAATAACTTTATTGTTGGCAAAATTAATTAAGCAAAAACTGAAACTTAACTTACTTAACTAGGAAATTGAACTGGGCAAAAAGTCAGGGCAAAAAATATATTCGGCGTTTACGGGCAGTTATTCAATGCATGCTTGTGATAGGTTCATAAACATATGTCTTAGTTTTGTGCTATGCTACTGCGATATAAATAAATCCGTGATGGCCCCACATTGTCATTGATTTCCTTATTGCTTTTCTAAGACTTGCACGCTCTTAAATAAATTATAATCATGTGAAAATAATTCGTCGGACGTCCCTTATTTGACACCTGGACACATACCTGGTGGATTTTCCAAAAACATTCGTACTTACAAACCTTATTCTGACCAAAACGAACACAACAGAAAAATAAATATTGAATTTGGTGCAGTGGTTCGGGAGTTACGCGCACATAGACAGATTTAACCGATTTTGTTTTATACTACGGAAACTGTAAGGATTGTAGTATTCTTAAGACACAATAATCCCACCTTGTCTGGTGGTGCAAACTGAGATAAACAGAATAAGAAGTTGGTTATTAAACATTAATAGACATAATCTTCTCTTCTTAATTAATAATCGAGTAAAAATCATACAGTTCATTCAACTGTATTCGTTTTTCGATTTCTGGCCATAATTATCGATTTCTTCCAAACCCATTGATGCAGTTTTAGTTTTCGTCAAAATCGGCCTCGATTGTCCTTTTAGTTTTTTTTCAATATTCATACTTTTGGATATAGCCATTTACGCCCAGTTAAAAAATGTACCCTGTAAGTTATAGCTACGAAAGCAAGTTTGATTGTACCCTTTTAACGACTAAACCAGCGAACATCCTGAAATTAGCATATATGTTGTGTAACATACAGAAACGGACATATTGGGTATATTTCAATAAAAACAAGTACTGTTCCCGAGGAAAGTAACATTAAGGTTAATATGACAATCCGAATTTATTGTCAGATTCTAAATTAACGCGATCGAAGCTGCGAGCAAAAGCTAGTGTTTAAACTGTAACCGTCTTATAAAAAAATTGTGAACTTCGAAACGGAATTTGACGTTGATATAACGTCGTTTTGCGGTTACACTTTTTTTAGACAAGTGTTGAACAGATGTTTATCTTTTTTGTAGAAACGAATTACCGTGACCCCGGTACGTAAACGGCTATTGAAGGACACCGTGAATTTTAGTCAGTACAAGTCTGACAGTCCCTCCCGCCCTGCCCTGGGTGGGAGGACTCATTTTGATGATTTTACCACCATAGAAAAAAGTAAGAAGTTAAATGTTGCTGTATATTAGTTACAACTTCTGTTTCCGAACTCCAGCAGCCGCGGAATCCGAAGACAGCCAGCCGACCAGCGTCCTGGAGCGACAGCTGCGCACCGCGGCCCTGGACTACTCGCAGCGGTTCCTGGGACACTGCAACACCACCACCGACATCAAGGAGGCCTGCTTTCTTGGACCTGATGCTAACTATATTGCCGCCGGGTAAGTTAACCTTTTAAGCGCTTGGCTAAATATCAATTGCCGTGCCCCTAGCGCCCGGCTACGAATCGTCCTTTCCTCTTCTCCTCTCTTTCGGCTCCTTTTAAGCTCTGATTTGTAAAATATCATGGTGTACAATAAAAAGTATTCTATCAGTCTATCTACATAAATAGAAAAATATAGGATAGATGCAATAAAATCGAACAAAACAACAAAAATCGTGAATATTCTCTGTCGGATAAATACGACACGGGCGATAGGGGCACGGAACTGTTTGTCGCATTTATACGACTCTGGCGGTTAAAGGGTTAATAACTATAATGAGCCTATTTTAAAAAACATACGCTTGTCATTTTATTTTCGAGTCTTGGTCTTCCCGTTGTTGGAAAAGGCATCTTCCTATGATTGTCAGAGCATTTTATACAAGGGCTACAATGCTGCATGTACGAACCAACTGCTCTCATTCACCATTGCGATTTTAAACGAGTTGACGAATAGGCATAATGACACCACCAATAAATTGCAAGTCTAATTAAGGCGAGGTTTTCCTGAGCACCGCAGGCATTCAACGCTTACCGCAGCGCCCGCAAGGACTAGCGGATACGTAATGAATTACGATGCGCGATGACACGCGCGCCAAAACTTGCGAAGTCTATGTAGTAGTTACAGAGTAGAGCAAAGCAGTAAATCAACTTGAATTGATTACTATAGGCACGTTTGTATGTATTTTTTTTTTTTGTTGCGGTATTATTTTGGCAATTTTGTTCAAAATGAAATACTTATGACGATTAACGTATTTATTTGGAAATATGGATTAATATAATGTAAAACTACCTTCGCATATATTGCATTATTTTTGAACATACAGAATAATTAAGTTGGAAATATGATGTTTACAATCTTAAAATGTTACAATGTTAAAAAGTAAAAAAAAAATTCAGGTCCTTTGGACCATTAGATAAATGCCGTTTGTATTCCACTATCATTATATTAAGTTGGTGATATGTTCGTATCGCAAATAATTTTGGTATTATGTTTGAATGGAGTAATTACTTGGCGCCGGAACCTTAATCAAATAGAAGCTAATGAAAGCTAATATTATTTTTTCTCTAAAAAGTAGGGTATCGAACCGGGAAAGCCCGGCCCCGAAAATCCCGCTTGCAGTATATTTCAAGTCCTTACTCATTAATATTATTATCAGGTGATACATGACTGCATTCATCTAAAGGCATTTCAGCGTCAAGTATCACATGGGTGTAACCTTTAGTAGTCGTTCTGTAACAATAAAACAAATGAAGTTTTGTTGTTGTTTGTAAGTTCAACGGATATCATCAGTAGAATTGTTTTCATTAAGTACATTATAGTTACATACTCCTCAATTTTAGGGTTATTCAAATGAACAAGTTGTAAAGTAATTAACGGAGACCTACACCTTACGCCCTTCCGTATGCTCTATTCACCTATAATACAAATGTTGATTTTGATTAGTTCGTAATAATTACCACTAAAGACTTTTTTTAATTAAATAAAAACGTGGAGTATATGACTCACTCGTTATCCCCTGAATCATTAGTCGATATATGCGCACTGCGCTTGGCCTGCAGCTGCATTGCTCTAAAATATAAAAAATCTAGGTAATTTTAAAGCGTGGAGGTGAATCAGGGGTCACGGCAGTTAATAACTAATATTTTTGTAGGAAATGATCATACTGTGTACACTTCCACACTATGACCACTACCTATTTCACATTTGGAGACAGTAAACCATTATAATAAGTGCGTTCACGGTGGCTTTATGAACTCTGACATAGGGTCTAAATTTAACTGTCTTAAACATTTGATGCGATTGGTAAATCCGCTAGAAAAATAAACCATTATATTATATTCTGTGGTTATAGTCTAGGAGCCACTGAAACATCCCACCCGTTCTCCACAAAGCTAGATTTTTTAAAATTGTATTATTGAAAAGTAACGTTGTAGCAGGCATCTATGTGGTTGCATTATCATTCCTCAAAACGGAGACAAAGTTATTTTGTTTTTGCTCTCACAGTATGACTATAATTTTTTAATTCTAACTTTGTGGAAAACAGGTAAGTCGGATGGTTCAGTAGCTCTCCTACTATTAGTAAAGAGAAATAAATATGCAAAGGAGGTTTTAATAATTTTTCCAATGCATCCTTACCTTTTTTGTTTATTCAGCCTTCGAAGAGCCAGCGATGACAACTTCTTACTTTTTCTGCCCATTTGTTTACAAAATTATAACCTTATAAAATGAACAATATTACAAGTATTTTGAA
Organism: Agrotis puta; assembly: GCA_943136025.2. Taxonomy (NCBI): domain Eukaryota; kingdom Metazoa; phylum Arthropoda; class Insecta; order Lepidoptera; family Noctuidae; genus Agrotis; species Agrotis puta. The sequence continues at coordinate 1,268,553 of OW964177.2, forward strand.
AATTAATATATATACAGGAATTATTATTAAAAAAAAATGTTTGTCTCTGTCAGTAATAGAACTAAGCGTGGTGGTGGGTTTGCAAAAAAATTGACGTACATCCGACCTCCGACACGGTCCAAGACCGACTAAATGCCACGGGTCGAGTGTATGAAAAGATGAAATCACCTAATTCTGGACTTACTGGTATGGTTTCTCATCCTTTCACAATAATACTGCTAAATTCTATCTCATTTTTTATGCTCTTTAAGATGGTATAAGTTTTATTATTCAATGCCTAGTATAACTCAAATAAAATGGTATCCAAACCATGAGTTGGACCTGTTTTTGCGATTTAATTGAATGCAGTAAAGTGCAAGCAATCGTGTATCGAAGAGCAGAAACCTGTAGACCGAAGACTGAAATATGTACTATGTTTTTTTCAAAATTTAAATCCCTTTTATTAAGGAATAATACACAATACAAAATGACGGTTTTGCGTCTCACATCGCCTTAAGTCAGTCAGTTAGAAATTTGAATCATAATTAACCTTTTGTTTTTTTAATCAATGATTTATTGGCTAAGATACGAGACGGATAAAAACTCGGGCGTCGGAAGTCAGAGCTCATGAAGTCAGAACACACTAAAAATTATACCACGGCGTGACGTATTGTAAATTTAAAAAGAATCATTTTCTTCGTCAGTTTTTACAATTTTTTTAAATAATTAATCCTACTAACATAATAATGATATTCTTTCAGTAGACTTCCCTGTTTTGTGAAATGTAATGTTCTATACACAAATATATTGATTATTGTTTCAGTTCTGACGACGGCAGCATGTTCATCTGGTGCCGCAAATCCGGCAACATCATCCGCTGCCTCCACGGAGACGACTCCATCCTGAACTGCATCCAGCTGCATCCCTCCATGTTCCTACTGGCCACCAGTGGCATCGAGACCGTCGTGCGGCTCTGGAGCCCGAGGCCTGAGGTATACACTTAATATGTCCGACACAGGAACCTCCCGAAACACTTGTGTCCGGTGAGGACCCGCGTCAGGCGGGAGGTGAGGACGCTGTCGTAGCATCTCTTCAGGCACTCCTCAATAAGGGATCTTTTTTTATCGTTGGAAAATCATCAAATGAGTCCCCAGACAAGTATGACAGGGGTGGGACTGTCATACTTGTACTGACTAAAATCCACGGTGATTCTTTGATGGCCCTTTACGTTTCAGGGTCGCGGTTACTTGATGAGGCAGTCTCGCGACCAAAACCACTGCCATTGTGGCGTGCCCGGACTTGCAGAAGCCTGATGTTAATGTTATACCACGCCATATCGGGCCTTAAAAACAAACTGAGTGTTGATTTGTATAGTTATATTATATCTGTTGTTTTTATATTATCATCACCACAATCAATTATATAAAAATCAATTGCTGCTCGTTAGTCTCGCTAAAACTGGAGAACGGCTGGACTGATTTGGCTAGTTCTAGTTCTATAGGTTTTGAATTATTTTTTGAAGTCCAGGGAAGATTTAAAAGGTGAGTAAATATGAAAAAAAATATATATATTCTAAGGCGATACGAAGTTTGCCGGGTCAGCTAAAAAGTAATAGGTTAAGAGTTTTTAAATAAATAAAGGAAAATGACCACGACAATATGGACCACAGTACAGAGTTGCGTCAATTCCAAAGTTGTTTTAGATGGTTTATAAATTAACCTAATAACCATCTACAATTGCCATTTTGGAATCAAAACCCGCATTTCCAAGTTTTTTTAGAAAACGTAACTTAACCTCAAAATAGAAATATCCGTCGTGTATAGAGGTAAGATTATAGGTCGTAGTTTGGAGAGCAGATTAATTAGCATATCTGATGGGATAGAGACTTAAATAAATCAGTACCTTGCCTTTATATTTCCTGTTAAAACAGTTACAAATACAAAAAAAAAGGAGAGCTGTAAAAAAAAAACATTGACATTGGACTTTTTGACAATGACAATTCAATTTGAGACACCAATGTTGCCACTTTAGATTTTAAATGAAAATCGATTACTAGAATAAATACACTCGACACATAATTATTTCAAATGACTGATTTAGTTCTATAATCATTAATTTATTAAAAAAGTTCGATTTATATCAAACCGAAGCAATATAATTAAAAAAATCAATGCAATCATTCATAGTATCGTTAGCCAACAAAGTGAAATTGCTTTAAAAAGTTTTGAAAGCAAAATAATACGACTACTGTGTGTGTGAAATACTAATTATTTCACACCACAGTAGTATCATCTCGTTTTATTTATTTATATTAATATACTTATATGAATTTGTAATCGTATACAAAAAGAAAATCGATTGGAGTTGTCAATATATTTACTTATTTTGATTATGGCAATACTTTACCGTAAGAATAGCCGGCAGTAGGTAATTCATTTTATCAAGACAATTTCATAACTTATTAAGTTTACAAAATAAACCCCTATACAAAATTGGCATTCTAATTGCAGAATGACTTTAAAAATAAAGAAAATAATTGTAATATAATTTTTATCTTGATGCATGAGAAAAACCAGTACCATTGATGGTCATGATCCTTTGTATGTTTATTTTTATTTTTTTATTTACAGGACGGCAAAGAAGAGACCCGCATCATCCGCGACTCGGGCTCAGCCGCGCAGGCCAACCAGCAGCGCATGCGCAGCGACCCGTTCGAGGCCATGCTGCTCAACATCAGCTTCGCGGGCGGCTCCGACCGGGACCTGCACTCGCCTGCTTGCAGACCTACTTAGGTAATGTAGCACCCAGGTCTTCCAGGAGTTTCAGGTCCAGAATTTTCGTCCATACCATCAGGAGATGGTAGCTCAACCTAACCTGAGGCGTACTTCATAGTGTTACCCGATTTACTAGATCAAACACAGGTTCTGCAATCTACACTAATATTATAAAGAGGAAAGATTTGTATTTTAATGTGTGTTTATGTTTGTACTGAATAAACTCAAAAATTACTAGACCGATTTCAAAAATTCTTTCACCACTTGAAAACTGCTTTGGTCCTGAGTGACATAGGCAATAAGGGGGGGTGAGCGAGAGAGCGAAGACGCTGGTTAAAGCTAGTTTTAAATATATTGTGAAGCGGTAGAGTCACAAATATGAAGTAATTTAAGTAATGGTCATCTCATGTTTGTTCCGTATTTTTATTATTTTATTAAGTTTAATTTTTTTTTTGCGAGGAATCTGGCGAAAACATCGACCGCTTTTCAAAATGCTGCCGTTTTACTTTTATTATATTTCTAACCATCCTGCTAATGCTTGAGCGAGCCTAAATTCTTTATGTATTGTCTTAAAATATAGAATGTCCGGATTCCTAGTAGGACACTGAGAATTAAAACCAAAAGTATCATCTACCTAGCCTTTTCCCAACTACACTCCAGGGGCACATTAAACCGTCCACTCATTCGAAATTGCATATCGTTTAAATTGGACGTCAGAGCAATGGAAAGAAGTTCTCTTCTCTGATGAATGAAGAATCACTTTACGAGGTCCTGATGGTCGTCAGCGGGTGTATAGACGCCGTGGTGAAAGGTATGCTGAATGTGCTGTGGTGAAACAGTGAGCTACGAGGGAGGCTCGATTATGGAGTGGGGTAGCATTTGTTACGAGGCCCGCACAGAGTTGGTGGTCTTTCATAGAGGCAGCGTTAATGCTCACAGGTACGTGACAGAAGTCCCAGAACCACATGTGATGCCATTTGCTCCATTCATTGGCGATAATTTTGTTTTAATGCACGACAACGCTCGTGCACACACCGTGAGAATTGTCACAGAGTACTTGGACGCCATCAATATTCTGAGATTACCACGGCCAGCTCGGAGTCCTGACCTGAACCCGATAGAGCAAGTATGGGACAACCTAAAACGACGAATTTGGACTAGAACACCAGCTCCTACGACCATCAGTGAACTGAAAACTGCAGCGGTTGAAGAGTGGAGGAACATTCCACAAAGCGACATCCAAGACATAATGGACGGGCTTACAAATCCATTACAAGAGGTGATTAGGGCCAGAGGAGGAAATACACGTTATTAGTGCGATAATTTAGAGCATACTTTTTTTTTAAATTAAAATTTTGCTAAATGTTGGTTTTGGTCAGAAAACTCCATATTCGCATTTAGATTTTTTTTTTATGGTGATTAAAGCATTTCGCAACTTACACATGTTTTAAGTGTGTTCTCAAAGATTCACCCAAAGTAATGTTATAACAAAATTAGTTAAAATCCGATTCTATTTTGAAATAATCAACAAAATCTAGGTGGCCGGTTAAATGAGCCCCTGAGTGTATATTGGGGCCGGCTTCCAGTCAAACCAGATGCAGCTGGATATTAGTATTTTACATGGAGCTACTGCCTGTCGGACCTCCACAACCCAGTAACTGGGTAATACGATACCCCATGGTAAGACTGGTTGTCAGACTTTAGAGCTTCTAACTAACAGTAACGACTGTCAAAGACCGTCTACAAATGACAGCCGGGACCAACGGCTTTACGTGCGGCACAGAGGAAACTCGCTATGACAGATGGTCACCCATCCACAGACCAACTTCGGCAAGCGCGGCTTAACCCGGAAGATCGGCCTGTGCGGCTGTATTTATTTAGCCACGAGCTAATTAAAACCAAAAGCACGGTAGGAAAATTACCCCGCGTAGTTCGATTCTTGCGTATAACAAATGAACATCTCCAAGGAAAAGACTTAAATGTGTGCGTGGCGCTAACTCACACATTTATCAAAAAGTGGCTTAACTAAAAACGTTACGTTTCGTTATGAACACGGAATCCAGACATTTTAAAATCTAAGTAGTTATACTATGTAATATTCCACTTTCAAATATTAGATGATGTTCGAAATATAACTTATACTTTTAATTTTTTGTTTCCAGGTAACACCACAATTAAATTATTAACAATATTTATAGGCGTTATAGGAGCGCGGTCGATAAGAAACATTGTAATCATCACTTCGAGTCATTTGTAAATAGTTACTATTATATACATTATTACATATTACTATTAATAACGCGTTATCATTATTTTCCAACATTTTAAGTTATACTCAACGACGTTTCTGTGCTACGTACTATAGACGTTTTATACGAATTGTATATTCCATTTTATTTAGGATTTAGGCATAAATAAAAGAAGTTTGTAAACTACTTAAGAAGAACCTCCTCATTTTGTAAGTCGGTTAAAAAGTCGGATCTCCATTTGTTTATAATTTTTTTTTATCTCTCTTTATATTTTGTCTAATGGCTGTTCACATTTTTCTAAAGTTCTTTTCTAGCAAAGGTTATTTTGGGTCCCCGTAAATATAACCGGGATACGGGGTTTAATCCCCTTTGCTCCAACAAGTTTTTCCATTAGCGCACAGTTGGGCAAAGTCGACATATATTTTGCAAATTTAAACAAAACCTTTATAAATATTTCAAGATCTTCATACTTCCCTCTACCTTTATCCTTTATTACCATACTGTGAAGAAAAATATGATTATTCGTTTGCATCACAGCATCTTCGATACATCTTTTGTCTGTCCTCTTAATTACCATTCTATCCCCAACGTATAAAATCCGCGGTCTTATCCTTCTATCAATATCGATTCCTTGATTTAACTATTTTATTTATCCATCTAGTATCTTATGTATGACAAGTTTACAGTGTACTGTACTTGTGTCATGGTTATAATCGTATTCATGAGTGAATGCAACAATTATAGCAAGATTAGAACTTAAAATGGGATATTTAAGATTTTTATTATTAGAATAGCTGATATTAATATCTCATTTTAAGTGATAATGATAGTGTCACTTCAAAAACTTATTTATTAGTATGTGTTGCTCAATCCTGATTTAGTACGTAGTACATGAATGTCAATTTAGTTACTTTTTGTGTGCAAAGTATAGTCGAGGTGCCAAGTTTGTTTTGTTTTTAATTTCCCTGTTCTAAGTTTTTATAATTATGTCAATTTGAGGGGTAAAATAACAATAACAATAACTGTTTGTAAAATTTTTAGTTCTTATGTTACAAATGAAAATTTTGGCTAAGGCAAGGGTAGATAGATGTACGGAGTTATTTTGTATGTAAAACGTTCGAAGAGACACTAGTGAAACTTGTATTGGAATGTAATACATATTTATAATATATATTTGACATAGATTTAGTTACAAGAACTGATATATAATCATGAGTCATAGCCATAATTATAATCTGCTGTATCATAGGAAATACCAGTGTCGTGACGACAGAAGAAAACCTTTGGGAAATTATCGCGGACGACTTTTAATCGTGGCACGGTATATTATACTTTAACTATATTAAAATAAAGACTATGTAGATTCTGTAGTGGCGACACAGTGGGAACTCACTAAGTATGTAAGCAACTGACTAAGGACGGATTTTGTAGCGGATAATGAGGGCTGTCTATGGTAGTGAGAATAAAATAGAAGTATACTTTTAATAAAAGAAGTCATTACACTTGATGAGTTTGTTTACCTGGTTTGTTCTGATCCTTTGTGGCACGTTTAGTGGTAAGAGGTGAAAGAGAGAGTGAGATGCCATTAGTACGTTGCGTTGCGTTGTAGCAACGGATCAATGCATTTATAACAAAAGTATTATGCGTCGACGCACGCACGTAGGGTCCTCGCAGTGGCAGAGAAACGTCTCAGTTCAGCCTAGAGTGGAACACTGGCCGTTGACGCACCACTGTCAAAGCTGTAACCAAGACAAACACTAATAGAGCATCAGTCTAAGTTGATTTCTTAAACCTGCAGTGGTACCGCCCACGGTGACGGACGTCGGCAGACGATCACCATAGGCGCGGGCATGCGGGCAGCGAGTAATGGGCAACTCGCTGTCCGGCCATGGACCATGCCCGGGTCGACGGCGCGTTGTGTTCCACGCGCGCTTCAGAGTGTCAGCAAAAACGACGGGGCTCCCCCTCTAGAGGGTTAAAGCCTGCCAGGGTCGCGGAAAACAAAAGTAGGAAAAAAATTTTTTTTACGTGGTAAATCTTGAAGTGAATCCTCCCACCCAGGGCAGGACGGGAGGGACTGTCAGACTTGTACTGACTGAAATCCGGGGTGTCCTTCAATCAGTCCCGCGTCCCCGGCAGGCTGTGGCCCTCTAAGCGGGGCGGTGGACCAGATGGTGGAGGTCTTCCCCGCTTGAGTAGCTGGAAGTGCTGGCATCTGTACTACATCAAAAGGTTGAGTACAACTTACAACGACTAACGTCGTACTACTAAATGCGCCAATTGTGGTGTGGCTGAAGACTGAGGGATATGTGAAGCTGGAACGTGTTGGTAAGGTGTGAATTGAAAATGTGAAGAAGTATTTGTAATACATATTTATCAGTATTGTTTTAAAATTTAAGTTAACAAAAAATATTTTTCATCACTCATACTCTGAAAGTGGGTCCATTACATGCCTGATGAGCGGTTTGAAAGTTATACATTGCAGCCCTAGGGAGAATCGCTTTTAACTGACAGATGACAAATTGAAAAAAAAAACTAGTTTTTCTGACATTTCCATTGAACCATGTTGTAACTTTTTATACAGCCAGTACATTACAGCGCGATTTAAAATTAAAAGAACATAAAGTTAAGTATAATTTAGTATAATTTAAATTCAACTAGGTATTTCTCTAAAATATAACAGATTTCGGAATAATTGTCTTCATTTTTTTAAATTAAGAACATTAATACAACTGGCTGTATATCTGGACGGACCACAGGACAAAAAAAAAAAACAAGCGGGAAAGCGGCAATCCGATCAACACTCATTTTTTCTTTAGCTAATAATTATTTTTACTTTCCTCGTATTCGTAATGAAAAGCACAGTGTTTACCTCGGGTTAAAGACTTATTTAGTCCCTCGAACTATTATTCGAATCAGTTTTTGTGTAGAAGAAAGAGATTAAGTGAAGTGTTCAGTGACAAATGGCAGATGAACCTCAGACGGTTGTCATGCAGTGGCGTGGCACTGGCTTTAGAAGGGAGGACCAGGAAGACTTGGTGAGTACCCCTTTCATAATATACTGTCCTTGTCAAAAGGTTTACGAACAATTTTGGTTTTACGCAGGTTGTTGCTCGCACTTTTTTACCAGTCTTTTTAATCTAACGGCGGAACCTTTATAAAGCTGCTGAGAAAACTGTCTATATTGTCGTTTATCGGTAAATTAAGTCATAAGTCATATTTTGTAGGGTAATACATATTTATAGCTAACTAGCTTCTGCCCGTGGTTTTGTTCGCTAAAATGTAGAATTTGACAATCAATTCAGGTTCTATTGTTTAAAGTAGAACCCGCATGTGTCAATAAACGTTTTTTCTTTCTTTCTTAAAATATACGTGGCTCCATCTCTAATCATACGAACGTTATTGTTTTTCCTTGGCATCCTACCTACCTACTTTTTTGGGGAAGAAAGGTGGTATACCATGTCCGTTTCTGGACACCTGACAACGTGTACAAGTGTGTGTCAACGTGTGCTTTCAGAATGATCGGTTCGGTTTAACGTCAAAAGGCAACACATAAACTTAGGCTATACTTATACAGAAAGAAAGCTGGAAAGTTATAAGCGTTTACCGGCGCTTGACAGCGCTGATCCTTTCTACACAAAGGAAGCAGGTTGAAGCAGACCAAGTATGTTGTTTATTAATTTTAAATGGCAGCGCCCAGCGCTGACCAGCGCGTGTTGAAGCTTGTCGGAACTTGTCGGCACCGTTCAGTGCTTATCGGCGCGCGTTCATATATTTTCTTGCGTGGGTTACAGCCGGTAAGCGCTTATAAGTTGCAGCTTTCTTTCTGTATACAGCCTTATTTTGCATTCATAATATTAAGTTACGATCTCGAGTTGGCCGGACAACTTCATACCGGATTTTTGAGGAGTAATTAGGAAGTAAGTAGTTAGGGTGGTAGGTAATTCGCCTCCTTCTGCGAAGCAGTCATGCTCGTGAAGGAGGAGGCGGGCCGCCTGAGGGAGAGGACAGCGTCCTCCCTCCACCCCAGCCGCAGTGGTAGACGCCCACGGCGTCGGACGTCGCCAGACGATCTCCGGCCACCGTAGGCGCGGGCATGCGGGCAGCGAGTAATGGGCGACTCGCTGTCCGACCATGGACCATGCCCGGGTCGACGGCGCGTTGTGTTCCACGCGCGCCTCAAAGAGTGTCAGCATAGTGACGGGGCCTGTTGAGGGCCAAAGCCTGCCGGGATCGCGGGACCAAGGGATTACCGTGACCCCGGTACGTAGAGGGCTATTGAAGGACACCGTGGATTTTAGTCAGTACAAGTCTGACAGTCCCTCCCGCCCTGCCCTGGGTGGGAGGACTCATTTGATGATTTTACCACGATAAAAAAAAAAAAAAGGGTGGTAGGTAATAAGAACTTGAAACTAGCATGACTGTATGCTACGTTGTAGGTGACCATCTGTTCTTTGTTTGAGGGCTCCAATCTGACTGACTGACTCCTTGACAATTATACTTACATACAGTGCCTGTAAATGGTGGGTTGTTGTAAATGTGTCACAAAATAAATTCCCCACGAAAAAAAGTATGTAACTATGTATAAATTAGGCAGGGGTTTTTGTTTAATTTTGATTATTGTAAATTCGCCCCATTTCTTTTTTTCGCACGGATAGCAGAACAATTAAATAATAGCAAATGTATTGTATCCTAATGTATGTACGTAAATTAATAAATTGTTAACTGTGGTCGCTAATGACCGTAGATGTTGAAAAGAGAATTTAAAAAAATATATTTAAAAAATATTTATATATGGGAATTAATTTTGTGACGAATTTACAACAACCCTAAATGGTTTACAACGCACAAATGAAACATTTTCGAGTGAAAGGATGTCGAGGTTTTATTAAAAAACTCATAATACACAACAAAGATCTACATAAAGAAATATAAAGTGATTTAACAAACTAAACCAGCTAAAAAAAAGTAATAATTTATTGACTAACAGAGGCTGGCGAAACTGGCCCTTTGGTCTTTGAACACGTTTCCATTTTGAATATTATATTCATTTACACTATTTATACATGACTACTTCTGTTTTCGTGTTTTAAGAAACTAATGATAATTTTATAAGCATGTTTTTACAAGGAATTTGGATCAGACCAGATCTGCTTGGAAACAGTATCAAGTTAATAAAATCGTTATCATCTTGTTACATCTTAGAAATAATAAAGATTAAAATAACAGATAAGGGCCAGTAGGCAGAAATTCATATTTATTACTAGCTATTTCCAGCGACTTCGCTCACTACAATTCGACAATTATCCCACGATAACATAAAATCAGGATAAAAACTATCCTATGTGTTAATCCAGGTCGCGGGACTGTACGAATTACCGTGACCCCGGAACGTAAAGGGCTATTGAAGGATACCGTGGATTTTAGTCAGTACGAGTCTGACAGTCCCTCCCGCTCTGCCCTGGGTGGGAGGACTCATTTGATGATATTACCAGGTAAAAAAAAAATGTGTTAATCCAGGTTATAAACTATCTGTTGGATCAAATTCACCCGAATCTATTCTGTTAAACTAATAAATTATTCACACATCGCGTTTATAATATAAGTTATATTTCCAATATTAGTAAGATTTTAAAGAACTATATAATGGATGGTGGTACACACGGCATAAACTGATCGTTGAGAAATATCATACAGAGCGAGATCACGATAAACTAGTTTTGTTTAGTTTGACGTGTAGTCGTGTGTACAGTCAGCTTCACGATGTAGATACTCAATTGATGAAGCTCACTACACATTGTGCATACATGGCATAATGAAGGAAACACAATACAGGAAGAAATTCATACGTGGCAACGTTTTTTTTTTTAAAAGAAAGAAAAAAAAGCAAGTAAATAATAAGAGCAAATACATCAATTTACATCTAGCCTATGTAGAGTTCAGTAACTGTCCCACAGCATCGTACACTGTAATTAAAATTATCCCATCTCCTAGTTGTAAACTAGCTGAGCACCGAATTTCATCCAACCACCCATTTTTTCGTGATTAAGTTTAAGTTACAATACAAACATCAGAACGTTCAGGTTTATAGTATTAGGGCGATCGTGCACTACAAGGAATTTTTCTGTCCGAAAATCCGATTTTTTACAGTCCGAAGTGGCATGAAAAAAACGGATGATTGGCTTGTGCACTTGTCCGTGTATACTCGGATGATACGCCTCAGTTTAGGGTAGCTCTGTCTTTGAAACTACACGCCACCCACGCGAAATTACAGTAGAATCCCGATTATCGATGACCGTTCCGGAATGGGGAAAAGTAAAATGTCGGACGGTAAAATTACGTATAGTGCACAAACTAGTATATACATTATATGGCGTGCCATATCGGACCGTAAAAAATCGGACTGCCGGACAGTAAAATTCCTTGTAGTGCACAATCGCCCTTAGAACTCGTTTTAAATCTAGTGCTTTACAGTATTGTCTATAGCTGGTTAACTAAATACATGACATAAGAATCCTTATACAAATCACAATATTTTAACAAAAACATACATATTTTACTGAATTTGAAATACAAGTACATTCATTTCACCTGTGGAGGACATAAAAGTTAACATTTTTCTTTTCAGTATCTTCCATCTTTCAAGTAGGCTTCTTAGTTGAATTCGTGTCATGAGGAACCTCGCAACTAGGAGTAGGAACTTCGCCCCCGTTGGCGCATGAGCACAGCCAACGGTGGTGGAGTTACCAGGCCCAGGTACGGCTGGATATCCAGAATGTGATGATGAAGGTCTTGAGACGATGGTGTTGATTTCCAGGAGTTCAATTGATTGTTTTTGACGGTCTTTTGAAGAACTTGCTTAAACCTTTGCCGTAGAGCAGTAAACACTGAAAGTAAAAAAAAAGATTTGAGAATTGTGGGTAGCATGGCCGTACTTTTGAGATGTTTTGGGTTTTCAAACACCCCGGAAATGTCTGGCAGCATACATAGAGTAATCAACCTATCGATGAGGGATTTATAAAAAAAACACTCGCTTTGCTGGCTGATTTACAGTTTCTTATATTTTCATTATTGATTGAAGTATACCGATTTAACCAGAAAAGGTACAAAAATTGTCGAGCTAGCAATTTCTAGTTATGGACAGTTTAAAAAATTCTTCGATCAGAAATCAGAAATCAGAAAGCTTTATTTGTGAACATAGGTCAAGTTACACAAAGTGTGAGGTGTTATAGATAGGTAGATCCTCTATGTTTTGCCCAGAGGCGTACAAATATAATTGTTTTAATTTTAGAATAACAGATTGATTTTATGTCGATAAAGAATACATTTACCTACACAAAATGAAAATCTAGCCCAGTGTTATAATTATATTCAACTAATGAGTAAAAGGTATTATCAAGAAGGTAGGGCCAAATGTAACAACCAGTAGCTAATTTTCAATACAATATTTCGTATCACGCCGGAACCCGCATTTGGTTTGCAACAATTTTCTCTGTTCTATTGGATGGTGCTTTCCGTTCAGTGGTTCCAGCACGGTCTGGTGGTTTTACTATCACTCTTGATAACTGCGCCAGATATGATTTACTTGAACACAGGTACTCTGAACGATGTAAGTGTCTGGATCGTTGTTATTTATTTATTTATTGCACAATGGACACATAGTTACAAGCATAGCTTTACAAAAACTTACTTAAAAACTAATGGACACATTACCCTGTTAGGGCGCAGCAAATTACTTAAAACTATAATATATATCTATAGAACATTATACTTACCTATTATTATAACTAGCATCGTAACAAAGAATATATTGTTTTATGGAGAGTTCTTTATGATTTTATAAACTTTTTACCCGACTACTGCAAAGTCAAAAGGAGGGTTATGATATTGACTGGTATGTATGTTTGTATTTAGTTCCACCTGTCCCGTTGTCTATAATCAAATCTTTTTATTTATTAAACGTTTCATTATGTAGCTTATGTACTGGTCGAATGGTCGAGATAAGCTCGTTTTGTATTCCGTTAGGTATATTTTTCCTTTTGTCCTTTCTGTTTAATTTCAGTAAAAAAGGGACACTAAATTTCGTATTCATGACTTCGGTTATACCTGCCAACGTGAAAATCGAACTGCCGCAAAAATATGGTTTCTCCACAACGATTCATTTATTCATATAAAATTCTTAATAAAATATAACCCAGTAACTGGGTTGTGGAGATGAGCATAAAATACTAATAATAAATTGGATTGAAACCCAATTCCAACATCAGCTGGGAAAGACTTAGTATGCAATCGTCTTGTCAACGACGTAAAGACGGTGCCACTGCTTACAATTACCACAAAGTGCAATAAAATAATTATTCACCCTTTATAACACTTAGGGGAAGACAGGGGTAAAATTTTAACAACCGGATATAGCAATGATTATAACGTTTATAATTGCGCATAAATTGGGGAAGCAGCAAATGCGCGTAACACCATAATGGGGTGTGTTGTGGTCTTGCCGGCTAATAGGGCCCTTTGGACCTGCCATAATCTTAACTGCAATAACACGAAACCGTGGCCACGATTAAAAGACAGTCAGACGAGGTACAAACATTTGCTGGCTTAACTTACATTTGTTCCATGGACCATCAGAATTAGGAAGGCAACTATTTGGAATCTCTCAATGGCGTTGTGTGTTTTTGATCAAAACTTTGGAATCAAAACAAGTAGAATAAGTTAAAGCATCGTTTGCCAGTTCCCTGGTATCGCTTTATATAAAAATAATATAGACCTAGTCGTATCTGCCACAAACTCACGAATCAACACGTAAAAATGAGTAATTTCACAATAAAATCCAACAAGTCTTACTCAGTACAAACACAAAGAATTTCGTTATTCACCAGTAAAAGAAACCTACGTTCAACTTAGACACTGTGTTATATTTCTAACTAACTGGAATACGATCCGTTCTCTCACTCACCCCTTCACAACGACCGCCTATTCGAAATTCAAAAAAGGAACGAAAAAGCTGCGCTCGCGCCGTCCGCCATCTTGGATCGGGTTCGTTTGTTTAATTCATGGGCCTATTTGGTTTCTAAAGGGTATAAAATAATGCCTGAATAATTGTATGCGGCCTTTGTGGAATTATATTAGCTAATTCATGTCGACTTATAAAGATACGTAAATAAAATGCCGGGTGTCGATCTAAATTGATTACGTGAACTATTTATTAGGAGGGGTGTTTAATTGAGGGTTATTGGCATGCTGGTATGGAGGGTTGAAAACTGGGAGCGATTTAATTATAGAGCTGTAACTAGGTTAGTAGTAACGACTTGTTTTGACTGTCGTTTCCTTTGTGGTTGAGGGACAAAGAGAAAATAATGACTTTAAAGATGGTGGAATAAGTGTACCGTCAGTAGAACTGGGTTCAAGGGCAAAAGGACACAGTAACCCAAGGTCCCTATCAGTTGAAAAAATAATAATATGCGTGATACTTATATATTATTATGGTCAGGATCTTCAAATTGTAGATGTCCAACTGTCCAAAAGCACGATTCACCTGGAGACTGCATTACCTGAAAAGTGATAAAAGAAAAGTTATTCATCGAAATAATTCCTCGTACACACTAACCTCTAGTTTAAGTTTCTGTAACTTAAATGTAGTCGATTACAGTAATCATTTTAGTTAGTGCTAACGTAGTTTGTTTATAAACTATCTGTATGATCTGTAAACAACCATTTCTAAAAGCTAATTTAAACTCGGCAACGATTCTTATAAATTGTACAAGTTAACCGCATCAACTAATAAAACCACTTACTCCTATCTTAGACCTTTTGTTAAGAAAATAGAACTTCTTCACCAAGATGAAGAAGTCATTCTGCAATTACTATAATTAGACTACCTAGGCAACTAGATGTGAGGCCTAACTTTTCCTAGAAACATTTACACCGCTTCCCACAGTAGAGGTAAAATTCTAACAAGCACTACTTACTTAAATAATATGTGCAGTATTATCTCTCAAGCCAGGCTCTGGATAATCAAGTAAATTAGATACTCATTCACACATTCTTTTCCCATAAGATTCTTAGGTGATATTACATTATAATAATGTAGGAAACAGAAATTCTGAGCTTAGTTAAAATGTCAGTTTCAAGCTGAGAATATAATGATACAGTTAATTCAGCATATAAAACCATGTTTTATGAAGGTATCGTGGTTATTTTAAGAAACACTAAAAAATGAATAAGTCTGTGGTAAATACGAAAAGGACCAAACATGTACCCGTGGGGCACACTCATTTTGACTATAGACCACAAAAATTTTACATAGTGTAATAATGCAATCTTTCAATAAATACAAAGATGCGATATCAGTAGACTTCCTGCATTTCAGAATGGTTTAGTCACGTAATAAAACAAAACTACGATATAAGGCGTATCGAATGCCTCTGCAGGTTCTATCGCCAAGATCCAAATGACATGGTTTTGTTCCCAAGCTAATTACATTTTTTTAGCTGATAAGTACTTACTCTCAAATTGCAAGTTATTGACGTAGGACATTAACCGTCTCATGTACTTGAACGCCAACAGTAGGTTAGTAATATTAAATGACAATAAGATAAAATTGAAATGCTTGTGCGACTAAATTCATTTCACATTGTGAGTCAACAGATTTTTAGCGTGGGCGCATCAACGGCCATTGAATTGTTATAAATGGACAATTGTATCATACTTATTACTGCAGCAATAGGGTTTGAATTCATTTGTACTGGATTGTAGACTGATTAAATTCTTGTTGTCTAAGTTATATTCATCGGCACCTAATTTCTAATGGAATTGAATTGAAGTTATATTCAAGTTGGCGTAATTAATATGTTCCAAAAGCCATTAGGGCAAAAGAAAAGAAATAATTAAAACTTGTTAAAAAAATAACGACAAAGAAGTTTTTTCTTTTAAAACTTAATCAAATTAGCTGCAGTTTTTAATTAACCCCATTTCTGAACAAAAGTTTATGATACTGTGACCTAAAAAAAAGAAAGGAGACGGCTCCCCTCACTGGAATACAACGAACAATGAAATTATAAAGGTTATTGTCGTAATCACCATGGTATTCTCTTGGCAAGGTAATTTAATTAGCAAAGACTTATTAATTATTATTACTGCACTTGTGACTGCCCCTACCTTTGAGGGAACCCAACGATGAATGACTAAAAGAAGCCATAGCATCAATACATATATCAAGCATTACCCAAGAATGTATTTATATAGAAGAAGGACACGTATTTCCGAGAATTTACTATATTATAATAATCAATTTCAATACAAATACAGCATACGAACAGATTGTTTAATCAACAAGGTCTGAATCAAAGGATAATAGATCGAATTCTTTCGCAATGACGGAATCAGCGTGCCTACATTTACGTTGAATGAGGGAAACAAAGGAATTTCCTATAAAATGGAGAAAGTTATTATAAACTAAATGATGTAAGAAGGGCTTTGACCATTGTATGGTTGGTAACACGTGAAGAGAGAATTCCTATGTAGGTGCATCATCGTCTGTTACTCATAGAAATAATGATTAATTTAAATATCTGCATGGTTTTACCTAATTCACACGTGTCAACTCAACCAAGTCTTCCTTTAGTTACACTAGTTAGTATAAAACTACTAAGCACTTTACTATAATTGTCCTCACTATCGTTCCTACATCATTCTTGATTTCTGTTTAAACTGCTTTTAGTTTTATCACCGCCAAATGATACAAAATCTTCCATACCAAATGCCTGCGCGTAATGAACCTAGTTTTTGAAGAGTCTTCCAACTTCCTCTAATGTTAAAATCGAAGATATTTTTATAGATCCAACCTTTTTCACTGTATCCTGCAATCCTTTTCCAACTTTCCCATTGTCCTTAACACTTCCAATCACTCTTTTAATACATATAAACTATGTATTTTACCAAATTGCATCGTACTACAATGAAATTGACGAGTCAATCTCTCTAAAACTTAACAAAACTCACCCAGATAAGGCTCCATTGACCTCAACTGTAGACCATGGTATCTGTCTATCCCCTGTTTACGTTACTTATCTATTTTTATTACGGGGAACCGGAATTGGGATAGGTTGTGGCTACGTGTGAAACGAAAGTGTGTCTTAAGAAGGCGTTACTGTGCAGCGTACGACTGGGCGTCTGCTATCATTTTTAGGTGCATGGCAACAAAAGTTGTATCGTCATTCAACTTAAGTTTTTCATCTGAATGAGTATCGTCGGTAATTATAGCTTCCTAGATCAATTTCATTGGATAGGAAACTTTATCAGTAACAGGAGCTAGCCTAGCAACTAATATTTAAAGTGCCTTTAAGACGGTAATCAGGGTAGGACTTAGTGGAACCATACGTTGGCGAACCCAGTCACCTTTTTCAAATAATTTTATTGTTACTTAAA